>CM050648.1:22763168-24247543 GCA_027574665.1 Rhynochetos jubatus
TCTGCCAACTTGATTTGTGACAACGGTAGTGTAACTCTGCAGATGAAAGCATGAAGGATGCTGGAGACTTCCAAGAATCTTATGAAATTTCTTTTTGACAACCCTCCCCCTTATTCAAGAGGGTATGTTTTTTGTTTGTTTGTGGGTTGTTGGTGGGTTTTTTTTTTGCTCTTAAGTAATCAGTGTTATGGACAGTTGGGAACATCTTGAGTCATCTAGGGTGATTATAACCAGGCAGCTGTAGTTTGCCTGTTAGAAAATAGCCCAGAAAGAAACTCTGTGCTCTGTACACAGGGTTTGGTGATATTGCCAATGTTTGCCATCATCTCTAGTTAAGCTGGATGCTAATTTTTGTCTCTTTTTTTTTTTTCTTTCCTTTTTACTTGGTGTAGAATTAGTAGTTGACTAGTTTTCACACAGGCTTGGCTTAAACAGCTTTTTAAAAACTTGCTTACAGTCTTTCATTGTGCTTCATTCTTTATTCTTCATTGGGTTTCCTCAAACTCTCACCTTTGGGATAAATTATCTCTTTATATACATAAGTAGTTCCAGTGCAATGAGATGGATCTTGATTGGGATATCTGGATTTTACTAAAAATTACAATTTCACTATATAGTTTCCAGTTTGAGTCTGGCATTGTCTTTAGTATGGTCAAATGTTTGTGTTACAGTGTTTTTACTGAAAATTTACCTGGAAAATACTTACCTGCGTGAGTGCAGTTGAATGAGAGCTGTAGGCCTTACTCTCTTGCCATTTGAAGTCATTGGGGTTTGTCACTTCCTTCAGTAAGTGTGGTATCATTTGAGTTTCTTGTTCATCTTGCACAGTGAATTTTCTTACACGTCTCTCTGTTTGTTCTTTCATTTATGGTATGAAGTTTTGCTGGTCTCTCTCCAGCCTGAAAATGATCAGAGCTGCCTTTTTCTTTTTCCTCTTTCCAGTAAGTATCAAGAAGGATTAAAAGCCATAAATCCTTTTTAGAATAACACATCTTGTATTGTTTTTCCTTTTAATATAACTGAGTTGTTGTTGTCAGACCTTTAGTGAAGAGCTCTTTCTTAGGTTGTTGAAACTCTTTTCTTCAGCTTTGACCACACTTAGTACATTAGTAACAGCAGTTTTCCTTCTCTCTTTTCTTTTTTTGTCTGTTTTTTAAAGACATTATTTATACAATTTTCTGATTTTGACAAAATAGGTCTGTTTCTAGAGCGAGGATTTAAAGGTATTTAATAAAACATTCCAATGATCCAAGTCATAGCATCTTGTCATCGTGGGGCAGATTGGGTAGGCAGACTGTAATCTGGATGGGAGGGCATGGGGACATAACAAGCTGTTGGCTGGGTTGGCCAAAGCTTCTCTTTCTCTGGTGGTGCAGAATCTGGCAAGATTGCTACCTGAAATAGTATGGCCATAGGCAAAATCTGAAGCAGGAGGTACGCAACATGCTGCTTCATGAGTTCTTGTAGAGGAACCAAAATACTTGTTACGCTGAGGGGAAGCACCTGGAGTTTTGTGGCCGTGGTACAGACAGATGGAAAAGAGAGAATCTGGTTTTTGGCAGCGCAAAAAACTATTGTGATGAGCTGTGCACCTCAAAAGCTGGGGTTTCTTCTGAGTTATTTTGCCTGCAGTGCGCATCTAACAAAGCGATTTGACCTCTTGTTTGTCTGGCGTGGTGCTTGCTCTGAGCTCCCTGCGCCAGGCCTCGTTCCGTTCCTCTCTAAATCAAAGGTGCGGTGTCTGAGAGGAAGGTTTTGAAGATGTATATTTAGGAGAAGGCAGCACAGTGTGAGGAGGGGAGTCCACAGTATTTAAAAGGCAGTTTTTAACAAATTTGAAAAAGTGATATGCAGCTAATACTGTAATATCAGAGCTTTTGTTGATGACTTCAAGCTTTGGAATTGGAGGAATTGGCAAGTAAAGGACTGGACATGCTAAATGATCTTTCACTATTGCTAGAACTAATTCAGCATGTGAACAAGCATGCTGAACTTTATTGCAAAACAGTTAGAATTCACTGTCTTGTTTGTGCTTTTGTTTTTAATAAAATCACTTGTACAAAATACACTGTTGCTTTTCTCCAGCCAAGACACAAAGTATTTAATAACATGACAGTTCTGACTTTTAAAAAGCTACGTTTTGGTAGCTTGCATTATTATGTTGCTCAGCATAGTAACGGTGGCTCACGTTATTTCATGTGAGTATTTTTCAAGTATCCTTGAAGACAACCATGGGGTTCTAAATTCCCATTATCCACATTTTACTGTCATGGAAGGATATACTTGCTGAAATGATGCATAGCTAAACAGCGTACAACTTTCATTGTTTTCAGACTCGGAACTTGCACCCAACTGAGCTGGTTGATCCAGTTGTTTAGCTTTTAGTGGTCTTCTGGCTGAAGAAATAGCCTTCTGCTAAATATTAAGCAGAAATTCTTTGCAGTTACAAGGACATTGTGCAGTTGAACAGAATCTGGGAACGTAGAATGATGATTTGATGCATGCTACACCAGAGGACAGATTTCTGTCTTGTATCGCCCGAATCTGCGACCCATAGTCTTTGAAAGTCTGCTGTCATAGAATAACATCAGATTGAGGCTGACTCATCCTCCTATAGTGTAGTTTCCTTTTTTTCACAGAAACACCACTAGACATTTAGAGAACCTGTAGCTGCAGATCTGCTTTACTACCAAATCCTCTGGATATTGTGCTATGTAACCTGTGTAGGTATGCTGAAACTGCTGTGTGCTAGTCCTGTCAGGATCATACCATTTGTGATGTCCTGTTTATATTAAGACTTCTCATTACAGCTTTTTCAGAAAAGCGGCCATGCTATGTCATAGCTATTTTATGATTGGGTGTTTGCTTATTTAAAAAGTGTAGTTGATTTTTATATTGTTCTTGAGATAAGTTATTGGCTGTGCTTTGCACTGTGGGGTTTTTTTTTTGCTTTTTTTAAAACATTACCTTCTAATTGTTTTTTTTAAGTGTCACTTAAATGATAAATCCAGAGAAAGGGTGTAAATAGATTTTTAACTAGAGGAACCAGTTAGTCAGCCTAGAAATTCATCGTTAATCAGGGACATCAAGTTCTGCAAACCTAATGCTGCATTTCACAAGTCCTACAGGAGGCTGTCCCCTGGTCTTGCTGGAGGGGTTCTGTTCCTGCTAGGGAAACAGAGTGCTTCCATCTGGGTATTTTAGTACCCAGGAATATTTTTACTCAGTGTCTAAATGATGCTTCTCAGACGCTTCCCTGACTCCTTGGTGTAATTTTTTTTTTTTTTCTAAGTCGCTGCCCTCACGGGGATTCTATAGCAAAACATGAGCTCCTAGCTTTTCAATGGCAAAAAATGTCTGGGGTTTGTGTGGTTGTTTCCACCCCCCCCCCCCCCCCCATGCCTCCAAGTCCAATGTATGGAGATCACATCCTGAAAGCAAAAAGCCCTCAGAATCACAAGATGGCTGAGGCTGGAAGGGACCTCTGGATGTCTTCTGATCCAGCTCCCATGCTCAAGCATGGCTGTCTAGAGCTGGTTGCTCAGGACTGTGTTCAGATGGCTTCTGAGTAACTCCCAAGGTTGGAGACTCTGCAACCTCCCTGGGCCAGTGCTTGGTCACCCTCTCAGTAAAAAAGTGTTTCCTGGTGCTCGTACTGAACCTCCTGTGTTTCAGTGTGTGCCTGTTTCCAGCAGTGCCCAGTGACAGGACTAAAGGAAAGAGCCTGGCTCTGTCATCTTTACACCCTCCATTTAGGTGTTTATATGTGTTAAGATCCCCCCAGAGCCTTCTTTTCTACAGGCTGAACAGTCCCAGCTCTCTCAGCCTTTCCTCACAGGAGAGATGCTCCAGTCCCTTAAACATCTTTGTGACCCTTCACTGAATTCTGTCCAGTATGTCCATGTCTCACTTGTACTGGGAAGCACAGAACTGGACACAGAACTCCAGGTGTGGCCTCACCAGTGCTGAATAAAGGGAAGGATCGCCTCCATCAGCCTGCTGGCAATGTTCTGCCTAACACAGCCCAGATACCTTCGCCCGCTTTGCAGTTGGTGGCTCCTGTTCAATGTGATGGCCACCAGGACTCCCAGCTGCGCAGCTCCCAGCGCGTACTGGTCCGTGGGGTTTTTCCTCCCCAGGCGCAGGACTTTGCGCTTCCCCTTGTTGAACTTCATGAGGTTGCTGTGCTCTGGACGACAGTATGAACCTCTGGCATATCTGCCACCCCTCCCAGTTTGGTGCCATCTGCAAGCTGGCTGGGTGTACACTGTGCCCCATCATCCAGATTGTTCATGACAATACTGAACAGGACTGGACGAAGCACTGACTGCTCATCAGTGGCCTCCAACTAGACATTACACTGCTGCTCACCACCCTCTGGGCCCAGCTGTTCAGCCAGTTTTCAGTCCATCTCGCTGCTCATCCAGCCCATACATGAACAGCTCCTCTGAGTATCCTATGGGAGACAGTGTCAAAGGCCTTCCTGAAGTCCAGGTTGACAATATCCATTGCTTTCCCCTCGTTCTTCTCTGCGGTTATAGGAAATCTGCTGTGCGTCATTAGAACTGAAATATATGCTTACCCTCTCTGTACAGTGAAGGAGTTGGGTAAGTCATTTTATCTGCCTCTGCAGTATGTGTTTAATTCTGGATATTAGATATTGGTGGGTATCTAACCTTCTGATACGGTTGCCACTAGCCTATCTTTGCTGATTTTTCTTGTCTTGCTTTAACCTTGTTGTGGACTAGCTTATACCTAACTTTAGGTATAGGCCATTATCTCTATCAGTGTTGTTATATCATGAAATAATAATGGTCTGCTGCAAGGGAATTTACTTTCTGCAATCGTTGTATTACCTCAAGACTTTTCAGTGATATTGCAGAAAACTGTTTCCAAGAGATTAATTTGTTTGATGTTTGCCATATTAGCTTTCTGCTGTAGCTTACTGATTCAGCGTTGTGTTTTACCGTTGTTCCAGGGAGGACTATTAAATGATCAGAACTACCTTTATCAACCAAACTGTCAGTCTTCCAAAACAGCAAATAAAGTTTGGGAGTCATGTTCTGTAACCCCGTGTTGGTTGGTACCGGGAAGCGTAAGACTGGCTGTTACAGTCAGACAAGAGGCCCATCTTGTTTTCCTCCTCTTTGTGGCAGTGACCAGTGCTAGATGACAGGAGAGTGTTGGAACAGGGCAAACAGTGATGCGTTTCCAGGTTCTAGGAATTAGCAGCTCAGGGATTTCCTGAGCAATATGTGTTAGTTTAGTATGTAATAACTGAATAGTCCTAATTTATAGTTCTTGGAATGGGGAGAGGACATGGTGTAAGCCATGGTACACTTGATGCGTGGAGCAATGACTCTGTGAAGCTGTTTGTTTCGGTGATCTATGTGTTACAGTCTAAACACGTCATCCCACACCACTGAAGAGTAGAACTGGTTATCGTGGAGGCATTTGAGCATTTTTTTTTTTTTTTAATGGATGCTCCTCTCTTGCTACCCAGATTGACTTAATACTTAAAGCACACTTTAATCTTTTCTCTTTGTCCACAGGCCCTTTCCTCCTCCTCATTGGTGGAAATGAGTCTTTTCGCCTTTATTTCTTCATTTATTCCATTAGGAGAAAAGTGTTTGGTACAAGAGCTCCTTTGGTACAAGGTTGGCTCCTTGGAAACTGCTTTCTAACCTTTGACGTGGGGATCGGGGTAGGATCCTTTTTTATGCTGTATGAAGGCATGGAAGATACCCGGATGTGACAGCATCCAATGCCCAAGACATCCTAGGATTAGGAAACAAAGAAAACATAGTTGCTTACGCTTTTTATTGGTGTCCATTTTCTGCGTTTCTGAGACTGTTCTCATGACAGCAACAGACAGGCACAGGCGTTCATTTCCCTGTGATTCCAAGTGTGAGAGGCCTTTGGTCTGGAGGCTTTGCAGCTCTGCTGGGCTAAAACCTCTGAACTGGCCACATAGCTGCCTCCTTTGGTCTGGCTGGCTGTGCTCAGAGAGAGCGCTGCAGGGTCTCAACTGAGGGATGGAAATGAAGGTTGTATTTATTTTTTAAATGCTGATAGGTATATTATTCAATACTGTTTCCCAGTACTTGAGTTGTTTGGGGTTTTTTTCCTATCTTGGATGTCTGTTTATTGTCAACCCTCCCTTGGAAATGCATCATATCACTAGTTGTGTACTTCTTTCTGGTCTGCTGTGAAAGTGTCGTAAGTTTATTGGTTTAAAGACTTCACTGACATACTAAGTTGTCTTAAAGAGGCCTGATCACTTAGGGGAAAAAAATCTATCTATCTAATTTTATTTTTCATTTCCTTACTCAGAGTTGTTCATCATACCGAGCTGAGATGTTTTTGAATGTACCTTTCCTTTTCCTTCTCTGCAATTCTTGCCATCACCATGTGGTGCTGAAGTGAGGAAAGCTCTTGTGGTGCAGCCCCTGCCTGATATTTTCACTTTAAAGTGTACAAATAACTTAAGGCTATAAACAGCAACTTGAGGAAAAATCCAAGACAATCTTCTGAATATTGTGTCTGGGACTCTGTTGTGTTACTAAAGTACAGAAAGATTTCCTTCCTTCTGGAGACATGCAGCATGTGAACCTTCTATTTTACACTTCATGGTTAAATCCTTTGTTTGAATTGCTTAACTTCAGTGTTTGTTTTTTTACTGTGTGTTCTTTAAAGACCTAGCTGACATTTAAAAATTTAGTCTGAAGTTGCAGAGAAAAATGAAAAATAACATTCTTTATATCTTTACAGAAATTACTCTCTGAGGTGACAGATACTGGTTTAGTATTTCTAAAAATAAATGTGCTAGATGTAATGCTATTTGACCAAAGCTTCAAAATGTCAAATTAGATATTGACACGTGTAAATACTGTTTCAGCTCAGCAGCAAGTAAGCTTTTGAGGGAAAAGATAATGTAAGTCTTGCTACATGAGGTCTTTATTTGCAGTGCACTATGCTTTACATGTTACTTGCCTGATTCGGAAGATCTTCCAGAAGTTCAATGCATGTAGGTGTGGGGGTTTTCCTTTTTTTTTTTTGGTAACTGTTGATTTCCTAACACTGGGAAAAGAATGAGCATATATTCGTTAACTATTCCAAAACCTTGTAGCAGTCAGAAAGTTCTGCTTATGTCTTTTGGGTTGTTTGTTGTTATGAACAAACAGATGGAAATGGCATGATGGAAATATTTGAGAAGGATGAATATTCCTTCTCAAGGTAGGACTGCTGCTGATGGACCTCTGCAGGGGGCTGAGCATAGTGAGCAGGTATTAGAGATGTCTTAAAATTCTCTGGACAGCCTACCTACTTTAAAACAGAAGATTTTTATTCTTCCAGATTGGGTAAAAGCACCAATTGTAAACCAGAATTTTGCTTATGTGGATTTAAGCATGTGTTTAAATAAAGTTACTTTAAAACGTACTGAAAGTCCAGTTTTTCTACAAGATACTTAGTATTTTGATACAGAGTTCCTCTATAGCTATCCTGCATTTTTGAGCCTAACATGTTTTTCATAAAGCAAGGTGTGGTGGAAGGATGGATCCTCAGATAAATTTATCTGGAAATAGAAAAGTACTTTGAGAGGAGTAGCATCTTGTGATGCATGAAAGTGTCCCTTGTGAAGTCTGAGCTGCTGTAGTCCTTGCCTGGAGCCTCTTCAGTTGCTTGTTGTTGGTATAGTTCCCTTCTATTCTGATCAATTTGGAGAGGCTAGAAATTATAGGTGCATTTAAAATCAAAGCAATCCCTGCTTGTCTTGGACAGACTGACTTTTTGTTTTCCTCACAGCTGTGTTTGGATGAATTTTGATAGGGCTGTTTAAAGAACGTGTGTCTTAACATGGGAGCCAGGTCATCACTAAACTTCTAGTCTAAAAGTATGGCAAGCTAGTGTGTTTTCCTCAAAAATACATACTGCTTCTGACTTTGTCTGTTGAAATAGTTTGTCTTTAATAAGTATTTTTCAAAGTCTGTCCTTTCCAGGCATTCATATCAGAGATTCATTTTACCACAGAAAGGTCTCAGTGGAAGTGTTGACCTTCCTTAATATGAGAATTGATTAAATCATCTCTGCCTGTAGCTCTTCTTCCAGTGCACCATTCAGCTGAAATTACTGAATCATATTGTTGAAAGTAACCTTAAATACGCATTTTGTATTTTTCCTTCAGAGGATTGGTAGTACAATACCTTGCAAGGATAAAGGCTTAGGTTGCTGCTGGAGACGGTTCTGTGAAATTACTTAGAGCTTTTGGTTATTTGCACAACCACGTTCTCCATACAGAATATACAAACGCATCTTCCCGCTCTACCCTTGTTCTTCTGCTGGTTTAGCCTTGTGACTGGTGTTCGTGCGAATGCTGGTGGCAGCACAAAGAAAGGGAGGAGTGGGAGTGAAACCAGTATCCCAGCAGGGATATGCCAGTTCTGTGAATATTTCTTTCCTATTGCTTCATCCTTTTTTTTTTTTTTACAAGTTAAAAAGGATTATGATGATTTTCTGCAAATTGAAAAATGCATTTCTTTGCTAGTGCTCAGGTTTTGTGATGTAAAGGTCAGAGAAGGAGGCGTTAAACATTACTCCTAGACAAGTCTAGTAACCGTCTCCAATAAAGCATTACTTTATTTGCTGTCAGCTTTTCATATAGGCAGTGCAGTGAACTTAAAGGTAGCTTTTCCTATTTTATAATTATTACTTATGCTTGCCAAGAGGAGAAATGTTAATGAAAAACTGCTCAGGATTCCTGTGGGAGACTGTTAGGCGATATACTTAAGACATGAAACTTCAGGGATGTTTAACTTGTCATATATTATGCAGCAGATCCCTGCTGGCTTTTTAAAACCGTACGGTAAGCTACGGAGCGTATGCCATTCATCTCTGGGATTCATTCCACGTTCTCCCACACTAGTTCACTCTTGTGGGGTACCTGTCATGCAGATTGCATTTGAAGTTTGTGTTCTCTTTGCCTTTTGTGGGTTATCTTCACAGAAACCTTATCTGTGTATGTGCTTGGCCTGTGTTGAAGTAGTGTGGCTGGAAATTGGGAGTGTGAAATTGCCTTCTTACAAACAAGAGCTACAAACAAGAGCTGGGCTTGGATAGCAAAAGGCGATTCTAAGCACGTTCACTTCCTTCCTGCTGTTCTTTCACTGTGATCCTTTCTTCTTGTGCTTGAAAGTTATTTCTATCAGTATAAATTATCTCTTTCTCACACAGACATATATCTTTTTTCCTTTTTCCCTCCTCAGGACAAGCGCTTTAAACACTGTTGATGACATTAAGACTTAGCTGTTTAGACCTCTAATCTGTATTCCATCTCATGCTCAGGGTTTGCAAGTAACTGAAGTCTGTCCATAGCAGCCTGTGTGTAGAAACTGAAGTGAAGCAAGTAAAAAGAAAAGGTTTAAACGCGTGGATTCCGACACAGGAAGACAGTGCTGGTGTGCATATCCTCCCGTTGGGTTTAGAATGGTGTTGCTGCTTAAGGAAGAGATTTGTGTAATGCTAGGATGAACATGGTACCGAAGTTGGGACCTTTTTTCTTTTTTCTTAATTAGGAAGGTGTTGCATTATTTTTACAGGATTGATCTCTGGTTTCTATCTTAATACAATGCAAATGTTCTAACTAAAATTGGAAGGTGGTTAGGGTTTTTTTTTTTTCAGATTGCTTGTCATTTTTGGGAAGAAAGGAGCCCAAGTTTTACCTGAAGTGCTTACCTGATATTACGAGAGTATCTCAGGTGCCTGAAGAGGATCTTTTCTAAGTGGATTAGAAATCACCTTAGAAATAACTGTGTTGGTTTCCACTTTTGGACACCATGTCCTCTAAGCAGGAGTGGTCTGTGGGTTGCCCTTCTTTCAGGTTCCGATCTTCTATTCAGTGAGGTGCACGGATAGTGAGGTGGAAATAGTTTTGGAAACATTCCCTTTTAGTAAAAGTGGTCTTTTTACATAACCCTATATATAGTGAATTTTATCTGGATTGTTTCTTCTGCTAGTCAGTTTGTCGTTTGTCCCTTTTCAACGATGGCTTTTGTGTATCGGTTTTCCTGTCTTTTTCTGTTCTGGGGAGCGTACTATCGTATTTTTGGCTCTGACATGCCACATGCTTGGATTTCCTAGAAAATTATGATCCTGTCCGCTCTGGGATACATAAGCTTATAGAAGGAAACACAAGTATGTCTACAGTTAATGCTAATTGTTCCATCTGCTTATTTTATGTGTAAAGTTGTAAATGGTGGCAACCAGGCAAGAGTAGTGCTTTTTGAAAGTGACTTGCAAAGTGCATGGAAATGCAAGAAAACATGAATTTTGTGGCAAGATAGTAAGTGGAAGGGTAAAACTCTAAAGCAAAAAGACCCCTCCAAAACCATCCAGTTCTTATGTAGTCTCCCTGTACCAAGTAGTATTTGTATCAAGCTTCGTTAAAGTGGTGGTAAATTGTTCCCATAATGTCATAAATATGCCGCTTAAGTGAATGTAGTGTACTGTGGAGTATTTCTTTCAAACAGCTGCTTTTCTTTTTGTTTCAGCTTAAGGGAAGTTTCTGAGAAGCTGAATAAATATAATTTAAACAGGTAAGGCACTTCACACCGTGCTGTAAATCATTGAGGAAAGTACAGTGTTTCTAACAGCAACAAGACACCAATGGCTGTACTGTAGATGTAGCCTTAGGAAGCCTCCATACTGCTAATATTGAAGTTCAGAAATTCTTACATTAGGAAGGAAATGTTTTCAGTTGTGATAATTTATAGTATTAAATACCCAGCTTATGAAACGACTCCTTAATTTGAAGTGTAACCCCTGTTGTTTATGGTTGATCAAACTAAAACTCTTACGGCCTTTTAAGGTTTTGTTCTGCATTTTCTATGCTTAATGACCAAAAATACATCATAGTTGCTTCAGCTAATGCACATGTTTAGTCATTCTTGAATGTTTTTTATGTCAGTAACCACTGCACATTGTTCCTTCCTATTGTCACTTGTGTTTTATTTTTTTCAGACTTTAAAAGTTTAAAAATGTTATACATGCTCACTTTTTGTTTTCAGCCACCCTCCTTTGAATGTATTGGAACAGGCCACTATTAAACAGTGTGTGGTGGGACCAAATCATGCTGCATTTCTTCTTGAGGTAAATTACTTGAATCTGCTCGGATAACAGACTTGAAAACATGCAGTTAAAATTCTTCTAACATTAAATTCATCAACATTCTTCAATACCTGAAGACTTGCTTTTGTTTGTATTGATTTCTGTAACATCTTACCTTTCAATTTTGGACACTTGGTTTTCTTGTTTTACGTGTAGGATGGTAGAGTCTGCAGGATTGGTTTTTCGGTTCAACCAGACAGATTGGAATTGGGTAAACCTGATAATAATGATGGGTAAGAAATTATTTTCTTCATATTAAATCATTCTGTTGAACTGGATAAGCAGCTTGGCTGCTTTTTTTGGTTTTGTCTTTGTTTTTAAACTAGATTGCTTTTGGAATGGGTACTTTGAGTAGGTACATAATAGTTATGGTGATGCAGCCAAACAGCCGAGCTTGACAAACTGGTGTAGGAGTAAATAGTAGATGTGATTCTAAAAGAAGTGAGACAGGATCTCTTTAACTTCAAGAAACACCCCTCCAAAAATAATCCTTATGAAAGAAACTGTTAAATTGTTAAGCTTCCTGTAGAATCCACTGTGAAAGTGGTCCCATCTGGAGAGGATCACTTTTCTAGACCTGTTGTCTTCAGTCCAGGTAAGTCCCCCTTAATAGGACTATCTAATGGTCCATATTAAATGGTAAAACTGTTTTTTAATATCGAAGTAGCATACTCAATCTCAGGTTTATGGATAGAACACCTGGTGATTACAATTTGTACATATATGCTAACTGAAAGCTTAGCGCAGTGCCCAACTCAAATCATTAATTAGCTTAATATGTATTTGCAACTGTGCTATTATGGGTTGCTGATGTACATAAGATGTTAGGCATGCTTTCCACTTTCTTTTTCCAGTGTACCTCTTAATATACAGTTAGATAGTTTGGAATATTCCCCAAGGGTGTTGCTTAAGCTGGTATGTTACCAGACTAAGTCCCTGAGAATTTAGACCTGGGATTCCAGGTTTTGTTCTTAATCCATTTGGGATTGTTTTGTGACTGATTTACCATCTTTTACTTTCAGTTCAAAGTTGAGCAGTGGCTCAGGGGCAGGAAGGACATCCAGGCCAGGCAGGACTAGTGACTCCCCATGGTTTCTGTCTGGTTCTGAAACTCTGGGCAGACTGGCAGGCAACACCCTTGGGTAAGTTTTGATAGGACTGAGGCTGCAATCTGTTTGTTCCATATTTGAGTATATGTGTATACACATATATAAATTGTATGCAGTGTGTATAAGGGAACGTATAATTACAGCAGTTGTGTAGGTAGGGTATTATAATAATAAAAAACACTTTATTGACTTGGTTAAAATAACAGATACGCAAGTGACCCGTCAGTACCTAGGAATCGGAGCATTCTTCATATGTGTGTGAAGAATAACTTGGTGTTGGCTGTGTTGTGTTTTTTTGAATTTTTTTTTAGTTCCTTAATTTTGAAAAGCAGTTTTTTAGAGGGACACTATCAATTTAAACCTTGATAGGCTAGCAGCATGAAGTAAAACCTAATCTCACTGCATAAATGCGCTCAGTCTTCACCGTCTTTGTTTGCAGACCTTCGTGTGCTCAGTTTTATTGTGCTCTCTTCTTCCCTGCCCCAAGTAATAAGCAGTGTTTTGTTGGTTGGTGTCTTACACATGGTAACATTTGGAAAAGGTTGTCACTCAGAACCCTTAAAATTGTACTATATACTAAATGTACTATGCAGATTCAATTTTTTTATCTTTAGCTTTAAAATTGATGGTGTCCCTTTATATAGGAATGTAAATTAATTTTCATTATATAATCACAGTTAACGCTTACATACTTTTATAAAACATGTTGAATAGTGCTGCTTCCTAAGCTTACTAAGCGTAGTAAGGAGAACTGTGGTTTGTGCATGTGAATGACGTGTTAAGAGGGAGGAACTACAGCTCTTCCACGCAAGTGAATTTGTTGTTCATGTTACCAAATAAGATAATTTCATCTGGGGCTTAGCTGCATGAAAGATAACTCACCCAAATTTTTTGTGACACCTTTGTGCATCTGAACCCAAAATCCATGTTAAAGTTTAAAGGCAAACTGGTATTGTCATGTTTAAAATTTACTGTGGAAAGTATAAAACTTTTTTTTTCCCTGTTATTTTTACCTGAGCATAAGCAGTTAAAATTGTTTGAAGCTGTGTGCCTAGGAGACCAACGATGAAAAGTTCCTAATTTCTTCCCTTGCATGTTTCAGAACTAGGTAGTTGAAAGTCACCGAACTGGTAGAGTAGCAGTACACGCTGTAACTGCTCTGTTTAATGAGGGGAGTATTTAACTTAATAAGCAGAGCCTAGAAAGATTCAAACTGTGCACACCTTAGACTAGATCACTGGATTTGAAAAATGGCTAGCATAATAATGGGCAGTGGAGAGATGTGGGAAACTAGTAGGTGAGCAGAAAGATTTTCATTCTGTATTAATATTTATTCTAGTTTCAGACCTTTAATAGGAATAGCTGTGTCCTTGTGGTTTTATTCTTTTTTTTCTTTATAACAGGACCAAGTTAGGACACACTTGGAAGAGTTGAATTATTACATGAATATAAATGATTTTAACTGTTAGATGTCTTAAGTCTGTCACTGATAGTCTGTAACTTAAAGCAGAAAATGTGCCTGTAAAAGTATTAAAATCTAATGTGTAACCTTTTTTCTTTAAACCCACATCTTCCCTGCTGAGAGTTGAATTGAGAATTGTTATTTGAATATGAATTTTTCTTTCACTCAGCCCCCTTTCCACCTTTAGAAACATATTAAATACATTTACAAATTTTAAATATAAACCATATTAAACTTGTCACAATCTTCTTTGGTTTGGGTTTGGTTTTTTTATTATTATTATTTTTTCAGTAGGTTTTTTTTTTTTTTAAGGGCTCTTTTTCTATAACTCATGAGACAAGACTTCGTAAAGCCGTTGCTGAATTGCTTTTGGTCTTGTCATTGTCTGTGTGGTTGCTGGCTAGAATCCTGAAAATGCAGATACGTCTGTGACAGGGCATCATCTTAGGCAGATACTTGGTTATTCTGTGCTTGTACAGTCTTCTCAGGAAGGGGAAAAAAAGAGCAAAAAAAGAGAAGGGTGTTAGTAATCAACTTAAGAGATAAAATATAAGACAAGTATTCGTAATTAGCTTTTATAGCTATGTGTGCTGTACTTCTAACATGAATTTATTAGATACTGCTTCAGAGAACATACTTTTTTTGTCTTTTATTTTTTTTCCTTCTTGAAAGGAGATTAAGGATTAGGGTGGTTGAGAGCAGGAAAGTTCTGCTGATACTGATTATTAAATAGCAATAATACCATATCCAGTATCCCTTAAGGTAGATTTGTACAACAAAATGTAGTTAACCTTGAAGAGCAAACTACGGTCTTTCAGCCTTTCATGACAACAGAGTATCTAGTCTCCTGCCCAGAACAGATTCAGTTGACACAGTTCTGAGGTGTTAAGATGAGTGGAAAGTTGTAATGATGGTGAGTTGTCTGTATTTCTACAAATCACTGCCTTTTTACTCCCTTCGTTTGATACTGACCCATAGAAATGAAAAAAAAAAAAGTTCAGTCGGTTTAGGGATGTTTTGCAATGTATATAGCTGATGTTGATTTCTCCAATAGGAATACGTTCAGGCTAGAGTACCTCTTAAAAATCATCCATGAGGATCTAGTGTAAGATTTGTTTTGCGGTAGATTACTTTCTTTTCCCAGTGTAACCTTAAGCTGTTTCTTAATGTAAATCAAGTCTCACATTTTAGAAGACCCATCTGAGCATAGGGACCTTCTGTCACCCAGAGCCGTCATGAAGCTGCTGCATATGTGCTTTTGTAGTAGGAAGTTAGCAGCTGAACGTTGGGTGTTGTGCTGCTGACACTGTTGCTTTTAGGAACTCTGGGAATTGGTTGTGTGCATGTGTTTATGTGTATGTATACATCCACACAACTATATGGGTAGGAAAGAGTGCAACTTCTGTTTGGAGTCCTGTTTTATTTTTCTTCTATGTGATTCAGAACTTTAATAATTGCCTGGTGCTCTTGCTCTTACTACTTTTGAGAGATGCTTCCGTAGTGTTTGTCTATGAAGTCAACCTGCAGTATTTTTCAGAGTCTGTCCACAAGTTGTTAATAATAAAACTAAAAGCTTCCTTTTTGAAGTAGTCCCCAAAGTGTGCTGCTATATATATAAAAAAATTATAATCTAATCTTCTAGAAGTCGCTGGAGTTCAGGGGTTGGAGGAAGTGGAGGAGGATCTTCTGGTAGATCATCTGCTGGAGCTCGAGATTCTCGAAGGCAGACCAGAGTTATACGCACAGGACGTGATAGGGGATCTGGACTGCTGGGGAGTCAACCACAACCAGTGATTCCAGCATCAGTCATTCCAGAGGAACTCATTTCACAGGTATGTGAGCTAGAAACTGCTTGTTGCCAAAAACCTGGGGAGCTTCTCATAGCGTGTGAACAGGAATGTGTTGTGATAGTAATGCGTTTTGTCCAAGGAGTAGTGGCATATAACTGAAAAGATTGACATTTCTAGCTGAATTCATTTTATTCTTACATGTATAATGCGAGAGAGACGTTTTTGGTTTCTAGAATTTTCATTTCCCAGACTTCCATTGAGACAAGGTATGTATTTAATCCAGGTGAGGAATGTCATGCACTCTCCATTTGCAGATGGAAGATGTAGTGAGAAAATCAAATATTTGAGAATCCTATCAAGCATGTAGCTAATAAAGTTCTTTGAAGAAGTATAAGGAAGGACGTCAAGTTGACTTTTTTCTTCTTCTTTGATAAAAGGAGTGATCCATTTTAGCTTTAAATGAAAGACATTAAACATATTTAATCTCTTTTCATAGATTTAAAAAAAAATAGAAATCTATTTTTGTAAAAATAGAATCTATTTTCTATTCTAAAAAATAAGAAGAAAATTCTATAGCATATTTTTTTTCATAGACACCTCTACTTAATTTCTTCTAAGTGTAACTGATGAATGTTGGGTATAAATTGCTCTGCTTTTGCCCTTAATGCACCAAAGCCTGAATAAGCTGACAGACTGTGCATTGTGTGATTAAGTGAAGTTCGTTAAAACAGCATTTTTCTCCATGTTTTAAGAAAATAATACATTCAAAATACATGACTAGTTAATACATTTGAATTATTACTTCAAAACAAGTTGCTGATCTACATTTGGAATACAGGTGTTAGTTGCTAGGCCAAAGATAATCTGCTTGCATGCACTGCATGCCCTATAGGATGAGTGGCACAAGACAGGAGCCAGCAGGCAGATGTCTACAGACCCCCCAGTGACAGACAGGCTTCTAGTTCCTTTCTCTTGTTGCATTCAAACCTCAGTAAAAGCTGGGAGCGTCTGCCTTTGCAGAGACAAGATACTGGAGGTGTTGGTTACTCTGAAGTTAGCTCTGCTTTCAGGAGGTGGTTTGCTTAGATGACCTCTAGAGATCTCTTTCAACTCTGGAGTGTTTTTTTTTTTTTCTTTCTAATATCCCTTGGTTCGGACAGTTCCATTTGGTAATCTAATGTGTGGTTTGTTGGTTGTGTCATAACTTTGCTTCCCTTGGTGTGATCTTTCTCTTTTTTAAAAAAAAAACCAAGGAATAACATACTTTTTTTACCTTTAAAACAGAAGGTGTCCAAAACATTTTTGGGGTAACTTTAAAGCAGACCAATAGCAAAGATCTTCGCAGCTGGGCTGCATAACAGATTCTGCAGTGTCTCAAAAATCCGTAAACTTCTGGCATACAACGTTATGACAAAAAATTTACCTTCATGTGCTGTTAAAATGCTTCTTTCTTTTTTTTTTGTTTGTCAACTGACCATTTTATGTGTAGCCTTGTTTTTACAGTGTTATAGAAACGTTCAGTGCTGGTTTCTCTCGTTCTTCACACAGTTTGTGATCTTCCAGCACTCTGTCATCCTCTCTGGCATTCAGTAGAGGGTAGCCTGTCTGGAAAAACAAAATGCTCTCAGTCCTAGGGTTAGTGGAATAGACCAGAATGCTTCTGGGTTTTGTAAATTCGTTGCATCTGTTTAACATTTGGATGTATTTTTCTGCATTTGCACTTTGCTAATAAAAATCTAAATGTTGCAGAAACTGCTGAAGATAAGCCTTTAGAAACAGTGATGAGAAAACCAGAGGAAGCAGGGTGGTTACATACTGAAGGGCAGTGGGGGGGAGAAGCCAGTGTCAGAAAGACAGGGGTTGAGGTATAGTTTTGGAACAACAGTTAATTGCAAAACTGTGTTGATTGACATAGTAAGTTTAAACACTTCTATAGAAATTCAGAGTGGAAGGGACCTCTAGAGATCATCTAGTCCAACCCACTTGCCAGAGCAGGATCACCTAGAGCAGATCACACAGGAACAAGTCCAGGCGGCTTTGGAAAGTCTCCAGGGAAGGAGACTCCACCCCCTCTCTGGGCAGCCTGTCCCAGTGCTCTGTCACCCTCACAGGGAAGAAGTGTTTCCTCATGTTCAGGTTGAACCTTCTGTTAATATATAAATATATAGAGCGTTCTCAAAACCAGATTTTGCTTATCTTTTAACTACAGCATTAAGCATTTCAAGAAGTAGATTCTAAGATTCCATTAGGAAATTCAGCAATAGAGTTGGAATTCAGTGGCCTAACTTGACCTGAGAGAAGGTTGACTAATACAAGATACTGTGAAAAATCCATGTAAACCTTTGTGTGAACTGTGATTGACTTTTGGGGTTTATTGTACTTCTTCTAGAATTAAGCGTTCTTTTCTTATGCACGGTGGTTGGTGAGCTGAGAATGACCAGTAACCGATTGTATTCTGCTCTTACAGGCACAAGTTGTTTTACAAGGAAAGTCCAGAAGTATTATTATTCGGGAACTCCAGCGAACAAATCTTGATGTAAACCTTGCTGTAAATAATTTGTTGAGTCGTGATGATGAAGATGGAGATGACGGGGATGACACAGCAAGTGAATCATATCTTCCTGGAGGTTTGTGTCCTGCAGCTTTTGATAAGAAAATGCCAAAGTGTTCTTATTTTGCTGTGTGTAAGCACTGACAGCGTGCTGTGCAAGGTGTGCAGCGAAGCCAGTTCTTGCTTATAGGAGCAAAGTTTAAGGATGTGCAAACCAAAAGATGCACTGGGATGTCTTGAGGGATTAGGTTAGGCATTGAAGAATAACTGTGGACCCTGTTTGTGGGTGGCATGACAGTTGGGATTTTTTTTTTTTAGGATCCAAGGCTTTGTAACATCAGCATTACTTACGTCTGTATTTTGCTGCTCAACGAGATGCTGAGACTGCTGTGTGGCTTGCTTACAAAAGCTAATTCTAAAACCTTCCAGTGACTTGCATGTGTTTTACTAACATACGTTCTTAAGATCCAGCAGTTTTTAGAGCAAAAATTATACTTTTTTAATCAAAATGCCTCAAGTGAGGGCAAAACAGCTTACGTTTATTACAGTTAAGATTGAGAATTTATTCTTCATCTCAAGTTCCCCTCGTAAATGCTGTAGTGTTCTGGCTATACCAATAAAATGCTGTAATTGAAGTCCAGCTATTTTTGAAATATTGTCTGTCCCTTACAACTGCTTTTTCATAAAAGGCTTTGAGTCTTCTTTTGTGTTGGCTACGTAATTTAGGTAACCTTTTCTTTTCTGAGTAAACATACTTCAAAACATAGCAGCCAAAAATCTAAGGTTTGCGTTAGGTGCACTGCATGAAAAGAACCCATCTAAACTCTGACTGCATAGTAGCTTTTCTTTCTGTGTGTCAAAATGACGTTTTGATATTTTTCTAATAGATGGGGGTTTTTTTCTGCTCATCTGGTTCACCAGGGAAGGTTCATGGGTTTCCTCCATCCTTATCGTGTCAATCGTGATCAGACAAAGGTTTTTTTTGTCCTGCAGCAAAGGCTTTGTATTTCATTTTGCCTCTTCTAGTTTTAGTCACGTCTGTCAAGCTGCTTTATTTTGCTGTAGAATGAAGAATCCTTTGGTCAAAGGGGTGAAAAATCTTTAATTAAAGTCTTGCTTTTAGTGATCAGCTTAATAGCGTTAGACAGGTGCATTGGAGGAAGCAAATTCTGCAAACTCTTTCCAAGTGTTCAAAGCATTCCTCCAGAACTGGCCTTAAGATGATTTATCACTCTTAGTCATCATTTTCAGTGGGAGTTCCTTTTAACCATACTAACCAGCTTTCTACAGCATTAACTATTCTCTTAGTATCTTGTGAGATCCTAAGGATCAGTGAATAGGGACTCTCTGACAACCTGTGACTGGTGGTTTAGCTGCAGGTGCCTGTGCTACAGTCCGTGGGTATTTTGTATTCGGGCTAGGTTGAAGTGTAGTATGCAGAGCTTCACTGGCCTCACCGGCTGCCCAGAAAACAATTTTGTCCTTGGCCTCATTTTTCATCTAAACAGGGGAGAAGCTTTAAACTTTCCTACAAGGGATTGCAACTCCTAAAAATAGTATTTTTCTGCCCTTTTTAATTTTACCCCACAGAGAAACTGGGCTAACTCCCAGTTCTTGTGGGAAAAGACGTGGAAGTGACAGCTGAAATGAAACATAACATGTCTTAACTCCAGTCTTCAAAGATGTAATTTGCAATTTGTAGAATATGCCATGCCTTCTCTGTCTTAAGATACTTCAGTTTTATGGGCAAAAATAAGTTTGCTATACAGAAATTAATTAATTGGATATTTAAATGTGATCAACACAGTAGGAAGAGTCTAGCTGAGCACTAGTCACTGCTGTCATGACTCTACTGTTGGTACAGTAAATAGTACAAATTACCAGCCCTCTCAAGAGCAGTGTGCTTATGCCATGTAACTGTGCAGGCTAATTCTCAGGAAAACCTGATGGCTGGAGAAACTTGCCTACAGCTCTCTGGAAAGACGCCAACATTCTGTCCTTCAGAACTATGTGGAAACCTTTTTTGAAGTCTTTTGCTCTAGAAACTTTGCACTCTCCTTGCTTTCACATACCATCTTGCTTCTGGTTGTTCTTTTGGAGCTATAACATCAGGGTTCATGAAGGGAAACTGTAGAGAACTGATGAATGCTGTATGCATTCGATTCTCAGTCAGGTTTTTTGATTCTGAAAGGTAAACAGCTTCCACTTGTTTTTTTAAATTATGTCAAATTATGCTTTCAAGCTTTTTGATTTTTGTTCCTTCCAATCACAAAAAACCCCCAAACAACTGACAAGACTGCTTTAGCCTCAGGCCTTCTGTGGCTCTTGCATTTTGTTTAAAAGCAGATGCTAATTTTTACTTTCTCCCTTCTGCATGTCTGGTGCTTTGTGACCCTTTAAATTTAGAGGTTACTCCTCCAAGCCTTCTGAAACAGGGAACCTTTTACTTTTTAAACACTAGGAGTAATTTAAACTTGATTTAAAAAAAGAGCAACAATCTAGGATACTTTCCAACAACTGTGAAATTAATAAATTCTTGGTTAATACTTCATTATTTCATTAATATGTCAGTTGTGGTAATTCCAGTTAGTATTGTAAAGGTTATGCAACCAAATTTTTTTTAAGGTAACAAGCCCCATGTCTCAGTTCTTCCTGAGTTCTTCAAAATGTCTGAAGTGAAGAGAAAACTTTACTTTTCTGTACTGATTGCCTTCAGTAAGTGTCTCTTGGGTATTTATTTTTGGACCCTTATGTACTTTGATTTTGACTTCCCTAGTCCTGTTTCTTTTGTTTTATGATAGTTAGCAGAGAGGAATGTGGGTTCATTTGATACCTTATTTTCCTTATGTACTTGTATGTTAAAGCTACATAGAACAAGGTCATTTAGCGTAGGAAAGACTTGAACGTCTGTGAGTAGTTTTCCATCTCATATCAAGTTGCATTAGAGTCATCTTCTGAGCTTAATGTTCCGCTAGCCTTCTGCATAGCGATTCTGTGGGAGTTTAAAATGCTCTGTTTGACTAGTTCAGATGTGCGCACGTTTGCTCAGTAACTTCTGCGTGATACAGTGGGTTCTCGCTAGTGGGACTTGTGAAACATAGGTTTGGCAACATCCGATGCTGGATTTTGGAACTGAGATCAGGTTCTTTAAAAATCCATTTCGTTTTTAGCGGCGAGAAGAGGTATGGGCTGGTACTGCAGCAGTATTTACTGTATTGGCTTGCAGCGAGGGGAGGTGGAAACCGGAACACAGTGTAAGGATCAGTTCAACAGCTTGCCTTTGGGGAAAACAATTAGGTGTGTGGTTTCTTATGTGGCTTTGTTGGTGGTGTTTTGGGGTTTTTTTTAAGATTAACTTCAAGTTGGGTAATGTTTTGAATAAATACAACTATAGCAAAAAAGGAGTTCTGGAGTTCTGTTTGAGTCTGGTTTCCTAGGGAACAAAATACATGTTTCTCTCCCTTCACTGTCACAGTTTTGCCAATTTAATCCAAACTTGAAAGAGGAGGAGATACTGAAGACGTTGAACTCTTGAATATTTATAAAAATATGCAGCTGAGAAGAGGAGAGAGAAGTTATGATTGTCCCCTTAAGGGAAAAGGTTTAATGCGAGCTCAACTTGAGATTGGAATCGATCTAGGCAATGCTTTCAGTTATTGAATGCAGTGATAATGCTAGGCATGGAACTGTTGAAAATAGTTTTCTCAGTTCTTGAATTGCTGCTTATGTGTGTACTGAAACGTGGGGGTGTTTTATTGCTGGGTTTTTCTTTCTTTCCTCTGCTCTGGATATCCTCTTCCAATTTTCAACGGTATTTACTAGTGAATTGTAGGTACTTTCTTACCTAAATAGGTGGATCAGAATTATCACATCTATATGTGAGTGTTTGGTCTGATTCTGGTCTAACAGTGCACAAGAGATGAATGATACCATCCCATGGGATTTTTCTGAAGAGCAGGAAAATAAAGTCACAAGAGAATGTTTTGTGTTTTTTTTTTTTTCTCCCTGGATTCTTAAACTAGATGTAGCCTTGCAGTATCTGTGTTTTCACAGCACTGAAAAAATTCCAGTGATGTTTGGAGGGGAGTGGATTTGGCTCCTATCCCTACTGGTTTTAGCACCTTTGTTTGCTGACATAGAATGGAAGAAGGGGGATCTCTTGCAGAAATATTGGAAGAAAAATAAAATCTGTTTTGAAGCTGAAATAAGAGGGTAAGAAAAGGCTTCATTTCCTCACTCATTTTCATGCACTTTTAGCCAAAACCCATGTAGTTTTGGTTCTTAAGTCTGATGGCTTGAAGTGTTACTTTCTTATTTGGAACCGCAGCTAAACTCAAGGTGCCTAATGTGGTGTGAAGGTGTGTGTGTCACAAGTTAGCATGTATTTTCTGTCAAGAGGATTTCTGACTTAGCTTACCTTAAAAAAAGCATATTGGCCATTTTGGATGAGGCTGGAGAGTTATTTCCAGTACTGGCCAATCCTGTTTCTAAAAAGAGATCAAAGTTTTTTGCAATTTTTGGCTGGATAGTGACCAAAAAAATGAGAATGAGTTGCTAGACTGTAGAGAGGTTGGAGCTTACCTAGTAGGAGAGGGTCATGGTGAGTGTGGGAGGAGCAGCATGTGGATACTGGGGGATACACCAGTCTCAGCTGTGTTTCCAGCTCTTCAAGTCTGGTACTTACAGGCTGACACTCTTAAGGTGAGGGGTACTGCTGCTTTATCAGTGTAGAAAGCCAGTGGAAAGGAGTTAAAGTAGCAGGCAGGATAAGGCCACTCCAAGTGATTTGAAGTGTTTTAGTAAGACAACCTGTGAGCCAAAACCAATTTTTTTTTTAACTAGGGTTTCCAAGCAGTCTGTCAGGGATGACTTCCTAAAATGTACTGAATGAACCAATGAGTCCCACATGGTGTGTTACTTACCTAATGCAAAAGGCATTGGTGCAGGTCTTGCTTGCTTTGAAATCCACAGTGCGCTCTAGTTCCAGTGCTGTTTTTCTGGGGACAGCTGGCTGTAGTTGGTATGTGTTACGTTTTCCTGGAGATGAGAGCTGAGAAATTCAAGGATGAATACTCCAATGTGGAAGTCTCTAACTCTTTCAATATCAGTAAGTGGAACAGTTAAGTGAATTGATACTGACTATAAGTGTGGACTTCTGACTCCTTTTCAGTTTTCAGATATCCTCTCCTTTGTATTCCTCCCCTCCACATCTCATCATTCCAGGCACTAAGAAGGGCCTGTAGCGACAGGACAAGGGGTAATGGGTTTAAACTGAAAGCAGGGAGATTCAGATTAGATATCAGGAAGAAATTCTTCTTGGAGAGGGTGGTGAGGCACTGGGACAGGTTGCCCAGAGAAGCTGTGGCTGCCCCATCCCTGGCAGTGTTCAAGGCCAGGCTGGATGAGGCTTGGAGCAACCTGGTCTAGTGGAGGGTGTCCCTGCCCATGGCAGGGGGGTTGGAACTAGATGGTCTTTAAGGTCCCTTCCGACCCTAACCATTCTCTGATTCTATGAAGATGACCCATAATAATCAGTTCCTGCTGTTAAGAATGCTTTTATTTAACTCCAACCCTTGATTTCTAGCCACTACTTAAGCTTACAATGCAGTGGAGGCTGAGAACTGGGTGTGTTGAAATTGTCTGTGCTCCTTCTGTGTTACCTGAAGGGAGGCTGTGTGGAGTCTCATGAGTGGTTTAAGCAGATGAGGCTGTCCTGCTGTCAGAAGGAACTGCCATTCCCTTTAATGGTGGTGAGGTTTATGTGCCCGCATGGGTTAATGGAAATCTAATTTGGGGAGCCTGATTATTTGTTTTTTAAGTCAGACTTTCTTGAGAGTTTGGGAAGGGGCAGAGCTTTGCCTTTGGCAGCACTAGCATCCAGGCAGCTTCGCTGCATGTGGTGAGGCACCACCTTTGGGCTCTTTTTGACTAGGCAGTTAGGTGAGTCTGAATATTCCTTCCCACATTACTTCTGTACCTCATGAAGTATTGTTTGGGGCCTGGTGAATGGCTTTAGAAGACCTGACTTGCCCCAAGGAGGCATCTGCCACAGGGATGAAGGAGGGAAGTAGGACTGTCCTTTTTGTAGCAGCAAGATGGTAGTCAGGTTTAGTTGTCTTGTCAGTCCACACTGCTGGACTTAAATTACATGAATTTTCAGTAGCCTCTTTTGCGTGTGGATAGTAACTATAGTTTAGGAAATTGAAGGAAATTGTTTTATACTTTAATGATGATCAGTACTTCAGAGAAACTCAAGTTTTCTAGCAGAGAAGCTAGGCCAGTCACAGCATTTTAGTTCATCTTTTTGGTATTGGTTGTTTTTGTTTTTTTAAACTGCATACTATTAAACGGTGCTTTTTCCAGGTAATGGTGGTCTTGACGTAGCTACCATTTAAAGCTTTGTACTGAGAGCTGGATTAAACAAGCGCATCTTTCTCCATGGAGGAACACAGAGTCTTTGCCACCAAAGACGTGGCTTTGTGAAGGCCAGCTTTCACCATTGATTCTGTCCTCCCTTAATTTCTAGGTCATCTTGGGAGTTCCGTGGTACATGCGTGAGTGTGTGCGCACGTGTATGTATCTGTCTTATCCTAGAGCTTTGTCCTTTCAAGTGACAAGCTAAAGTTTGAATTTCTGGGTTACAGAAAAATGTGTTTTGGGCAAGTCTTGTTTGGGAAATGTGGTTAGGTAAGTGACAGAGCAGTTCTTGTAGGGAAACTGGTTTGTTCACTAGTCTGCCAAGCTTGATTGTAAATGTGGTTGCATAGGAGGCACATGGGTTTGCACTGGTGAATCTGAAGAGCAGAAATTACACTAACAGGATTACTTTTTTGTTTTGATATTTGTTTAGTTGATGGTCTCTCTAGTTGATGTTTTAAGTAGTTGATTATTCACTTAAGACCCTTGTCTCCTCTTATAGAGGATCTTATGTCTCTTCTGGATGCTGACATACATTCTGCTCACCCAAGTGTCATTATTGATGCTGATGCTATGTTTTCAGAAGATATTAGTTACTTTGGTTATCCATCCTTTCGGCGCTCATCACTTTCCAGGCTAGGCTCATCCAGAGGTAATTTTGCACCTTTTTTCTTTGTAATAAGTAGTTTGCTGTGGAAAAAGCTAGTGATAGTACACATTGGTGGTTTAGATTGTGATTTAATGTGAAAGCAGACACTGATATGGTGTCAAATGCAGAGTAGACAAATAGACTGTTACTCATTATCAAAATTATGAATGAATTATGAATATTAGCAGGTAAGTTCTGCAAGAACCTTGATAGTCATGTATTTTAAATCTGATTGATAATTGGTGTTGCAAGGTGTTGTAAAATTTTTGCATGTTCCATTTATTTTGAACCGTAGTGTAAGTACCTACTAATACATTGCCTTACAAATATTTAATGTGGCTCAAAAATGAGTAACAATCGATGACATGCAGCATTCTTAATATTTTCTTTTTTTTTCCTTTTTTTATCTTTCTTTCGGGTTGCTCCTTGTTCACTGTTCTTCACCTTTCCTTAATTGTTCCATGACAGAAGCTAGCTTTGTAGAACGAGAACCATTAGATACTAGGAAGGGATAAGAAACCTAAATTTTACTTTTTGGATGCATTTTTATAGTTGGATAAGGAGAACTATTGGTAGCTGATTTACAAAACAAACAACCAACAACAACAAAAACCCCAACAACAACAAAAACAACCTCCTTGAGTAATGTTAAGGAATTCTACTTTCTTCCTTTTTTTTTTTCTTAAAATCATATTACACTTAAAAGATTTATAACAGACCATGCAGCAATTTCCTGTCTTTTTGAAGCTGTTGCACAAATGGCTGGAGTATTTCCAAACTGTTAATCCAACCTCTGCTGTGATTGTTTGTTTAGTACAGTTTTGTTGCCTCTCATGAACATGTTTTAGTACAGTAATTGCTGAACACGGAAGTTCCTGTTACAAAATTATTAGTCAGGGGTCAGTGTGACGCTTGCTAGAAAATACGTGCTTTATGAAATATGTCTGTAAGACAAGCTGTTGTGTTTGACTCATATAAAAACTTTCCCATTTGTCTAATACAGCAAAAAACCCAAGACTAGGCATAGTTTGTTGAAACTATGATATAATAATGTGGTCATCTCATACATGTAATTCCAGTTGATTTTTGTGAGCATAAGTGAAGTACTTAATAGGTTAAATGCATTATGTGCATGTGCAAATATTGAGCATCTGACATAACTCCTTCTAAATTCCTCCTTTTTTTTCCTTTCCTAAGGTTATTCTATATAAGACGTTACCACGAATTTTATAATCCTTATTTTCCATGCATAGTTGACTCTTGGAAAGTTAGTTTGATTACGTGATTTAAAAAATTTATCTGCATGAGCGAACTGCAGAGTACTGGCTTTAGACAGTTTGTAGGCCAATTGGAGGGGAAGCATTTTGGTAAGGAACATTTTCCTACAAGGATCCTTTTTAAAACTTGTCTGACTCTTGAAAAGTTTTCATTTGATCTACTCAAAACAGATGCACTTTAATTTATTGAATCCAGTCCTATGGAATATTGTTTTAAACAAAAGGGGTTGGATTATCAAACGTATACAAGAGCTTTTTTTTTTTTTTTTTAATGCTTGCTTTCTTTAACCTTTTCAAATTACTGGGTTTTTTTGGGAAAGTTGTTATGAAACTCTCTAATAAATACTCTTTTTTGGTTTGCGTAAAGATACCTAACAGACAATATAGACTTAGATTTTTGTTGTTGCTACTACATTGATAAAACAATACTACAAAACTCTGCATATTGTACTATAAAATTTTAAATTGCAATGTAAAATGTATTTGGCCTCTTATGATGTAAGTGAAAATGCTTTACCTTTATTTTATAGTGCATAAAACTGTAAGGCTTATTTATTTCTAGCTTATTTTTATGTTTAGTAATTCTGAAGTACATATGCTTGAAAGAGTTAATATATTGAATGTTGCATGTCAGGACTTTATTTTTCATCTGTGTGAGTAGATTTAACTGCTGTTAGTTGCATCCTGAAGGGTCTTTACTAGAGAGTGGCTTACTTTTATCCCACTGGTGTGACCCAATTGCATACCAGTTCTCCTTCTTCCCTTAGAGAGAGACTCTGAGCTGTTGCGTGAACGTGAGTCCGTTTTACGTTTGCGTGAACGAAGGTGGCTTGATGGAGCCTCATTTGATAATGAAAGAGGCTCTACAAGTAAGGAAGGGGAACCAAACCTGGACAAGAAGAATACACCTGTTCAAAGTCCTGTTTCTTTAGGAGAAGACTTGCAGTGGTGGCCAGATAAGGTATTGCCAGTTTTTTTACTATTTTATTTGTATGATATGCTATAGATCTGTTCATTTTTTCTGGATAAATACTCTGTTTCCTTTTTGACTATCACATCTAAGTCTGTGAGATAAAGTATATTCTTTATTATGCACTTAGGAGAATTATAAATGACTAGTTACAACCTTATAGCTGCACTTTTGTTGTTACTGTTTTAATATTCTCCATGAGTTTTGAAGGTATTGCTGTAGATCATAAGGTTTGCTTTGCTTTTTGCTTTTTTGCTTTTTTTTTTTTTTTTTTTTACTTAGGTGCTCAGTGTATGTAATAGGCAATAGGAAACTCACGAAACAACGTAAACTCTCCTCCACAGGGGAAACCTTTGTATTGATTAGCATTATTATTCCCAGAGATACTTTCTAGTTGGAGTAGATTGGCCTTTTAAGCAACAATGGTGCTTAAGTTGACATGTATTTGCGGTTGTGTTTTTAGCTGACCAGTTACTTGCTCCTTCAGAATCCCTTTGGCTTTGATTAGCTGGTTTTCTTTGTAACTCTAATTCTATTTTCAAGGCAAGAAGTAATTCCCACATGAGATACAAGAATAATAGGAACACCATCTATATGTTGCTAACTGGGTACCTGTAGTCATTTTCTTCGTGAATTACCCAGATGCTTGGTGACATGACTTTAAAAAACCAATCCCAACCAACCAACCCGATACCTTCCCAGGAATGGAAGTGATAATCTATGTTTATTAGGCCAAACTTTATAGGTTTGGGGTGTCTTTCTAGTGTTTCCATTTCCGTCTGTCCACAGTATCTGTGAGGTTGCTATTCTGATAAGTCGCGCTTTCTTTTTCCTGTTGGACTAAATATAGGTGGAGAGCTTGCAGAAGGAGGTGAATTTAGCGGCTTGTTTCTGCTTAACAGCAGCTCACTTTTAGCTGCTGTCATCTTCATTCGGGCATTCAGGCTGAGAAATGAAGATACCTAAAAAGAATGTGGGAATAGTAGTTGCTGTCCCAACCAGACCTTTACGTCTAAAATGTGTTTTTATTTTTTCAGCCAGTAACGTTGAATTTCTGTGTCAGTGAAAACTGGCAGCTTTTGTCCCCCTTGCTTTGCCATAATGGTAGAATAAAAGACTTGTCTAGCTTGGGTAGAGAGTCATTGCAGGGGTTTTGGCGTCAAAGAGAAAACGTGGTTTAGATTTGGAATACTAACTTACCTTTTTTATTTCCATTGCTGGGTTTTGGTAATTATTCTGGCCATTATTACTGTTGTGTTTTTTGTTTTGTTGTGGGTTTTTTTACTACTCAAAGAATGTTTTTTCCTGTTAACCCCATTCTTATCTCTGGCTCTGAAACTTCAGTTACTAAATTAGGTGGGGATGTTTTTTCCTGGTGTGGTTGTGTGGTTTTGGTTTGGTTTCTTTTTTTTTTTTTTTAAATTTGCAAACTTGACAGATCCTGCCCCAAGACAATTAATGCTGTCTTTTATTGGGCATCTTTTATGGAATTAACTTGCTGTGATATCTAATTGCATGCTTGTTCAATTTAAATATGCTGAACTTCTTCCAGGATACCTGCTTGATATGCACTCATATAAACTAATTAATGAAGGTGTCTTACTGGAAAGGCCTTTCATCTTTATCCAAAAGTAGTTAAACTTTTCATCCCATCCCTCAGCTGAAAATTTGTAAGAAATTGTTGTGTATCTTTCTTGCTATAACCCCACTCTGAAGTTTCAGTGCTATTTTCCAACAGAAATTCTTCAAGGTGAATCCAGAGGGAGATGATCTAGCTTAGAGGCCAGTTCAGATGTTTGTTCTGTTTTGAATATTGGAAAGGAGGTTTTGTAATGTTAATGGAAAAGACAGTAGGCTAGGGGAGAGATTAGAATATGTGAGGAATCACTATCAAATAAGCAGGCTTGCCTGCAAATACTTTTCCTTCATTTTTCATTATTTGGGGGGTTGAGACAGAACTGTAGTCGTCTGTCGTAGTTTCATGACAAGCCTGCTCTACCATTTCTCCCCCCCCCAGTGAGGAAGGGTCGGAGGAACAAACCGAGAAAAGCCCGTAGGAGTTGCAATAAGAACTATTTAATTATATAAATGAAACTTAGGGAATCACTAACAATGCTAGTGCTAATGAGTAATTTAAGGGATGGAGGAAGAGGGTACAACAAATGATACAGGATCCCACCCCAAGAAGGGAAAAAAAAGGAAAGAAACCCCACCCGAAGGGAGCAACACCCACCCCACCCCCCCCCCCCCCCGAAACCGCCCGGGGGCGGAGAGAGTAAGAGAGAGGGAAAAAAAAAACTTCCAAGCCCCGACTCCCAGACCGATCTGCCCGGCAAGACACTGGCTCTGCCCGGAGCACCAACCACTCGCCACGAGGTCCCACCACAAACAAACCCCCAGCCTCCTCGGCCAGAAGCCCACTCAGACCCTTCCCCTTCCCAGGGTCATGTCCAACCACAAGCCTTTCCACCCTTATCCCCACTCCCTCCCCGCCGGTCCTGCAGTACCGAGGCCCCGGGCTGGCACTACCTATCCAGCTTGATGTGCTATGGGGTGAAGCAAAACATAGGCTAGCTGGTGCAAAGCTAAGACATCATCCATTGGTGAGGCTGGTTAACTTATGTTTATGGGAGGTAAAGTGTCAGCCTGAGAGTAACGAGTGACACCTTTGGAAAGCTGACAGTGTTCCCAAATGCATCACATTCACCCACAGTCTGAGACTCATGACGTTGAGGCGTGTTGCCTAGGTATTGAGTTGTCTCCGCCAAATAAGTGAAGTCAGCTGCTCAGGAATTCAAGTCAATGAATGAATTCTTCTGAGCGTTCAAATCTTGTAGGACTGTAGCACTACTGGTCTACACTGCCACGGATCAACATCATGCTGTGAGTTTCAGAGCCATTCTATAGGATGGCAAGTATGGCTACTTTTTTCTGCTACACTGTAGTTAGGTGCAAGCTGAGCCTTTCGTTTGCTCAAGAAGGTGTAGTCTGTTTAGCTATGAACAGGTATTAAGGTTAGTATTAAGATTAGTCAGCAATCTGTATCATCTTCAAGTATGTAATTTCTCTGGTCTAATGTCAGAATCTGTATTGGAACATGTAAGACTCCGGTTATGAAACCAGAGTTGTCCTGTTGTTTGTGCATCTGTGTGCAGTTAAGTCTTTTGAATGACCTCGTGGAGGTGTATATAGCATTGGTCCTGTAGCGTTTACATCACAACTGCTAATATCTTGCTGGAAGGGAAAGAAAAATATTGAGAGGCAGGTGTCTTTAGTGTTGAGTTTGTGGTATAAAACTGTTTATAAAAGGTTGTAAAACATGAGCAAGATTAAAAGTCATAATGATACTGTCTTGGAGCAAAAATTAATTGCTTTCCATACTTAACTTCGAGGCGTTAGGCCAGATAACTTCTGAAGATTCATTTATGCTGATGCAGTAGTGGTGCATCTCATTAGACTGCAGTAGGTTCTGATGGCAGTTCTTTCTCAGGATATGCAAGTATTAATCATGACACGGATTAGCGTTCGTGCTATTTCTGTGCTGTGTTGGTAGATGCCCCCCAGAGCAAAATAATTCTCTTACGATGTCACTAATTCTAGATTCTGTTGTCAGGGTATAAAAGAGAGTTGCTTGTGATTGCTTCTATCCTTTCCTCCTGCTGCCTTTCTCTTTCCCAAAATACTGGCAAACACTTTGAGCTATTGGTAGGAGATGTGCTGAACCCCGTGGTATTGAAGGACACACTGACACCTTCTGAAACATGCACTTCTGGGCGTGAAAATAGTAAAAAAAAAAAAAAAAGTGTGAATGCAGTTTTATGAAACTAAAAATGTTTCTGCTTGTAAATTTCTGTAACGGAAAGAAAAGCCTTTTAATTCAGGGGACAGATAAAAGTACTGGATGGTGGGCTATTTTTAATGGTCTGAACTGAACCAAGTGTTCAGTTTTCCATCACATGGTTCAATTGCTTAAATGTGGTGTATTGTAATCTAAGAGAGGCAGCTAAAGATACTGATCTGGGAGAGAACTACTACAGAGAAGACTAGTTATTATGTAGCTGTCTTTTGGATTTGTACCTGTAGAAGACAGCATTTGATTTTATACTGGTTTAAGTTATTTTTTCATGTTTTTAAAAGGCGTATTCTCCCTTACATGGAAGAGAACTTTTAATTGTTACCAGTAAAGAAGCTGAGAAACAACATTGTTGTCCTATGGCCGCACTTGCTGTGGAGCAGCAAATGGATGGGCCTTACAAACATTTCTCAGTAAACAGAAATAAATATTTTGTGTAATCACTCAAATTCATGGGTCTGTAGTTTTGAGATTGGCTTCAATGAAAGGGGAACAGGAACTTGGAAGAATTGGGTTGTAACTGTTGCATAGTTGCTGCAACGTTGATACACAACCAGATCTGAGGGGCGGGGGGAAATCAGGTCTGAGATTCAAGTGAGGTACAGGATGAAGCAGTTGAGCAAAGTGACACTCTCTTAGTAGTAGAAAGATGCCACATGAGTTTTGGTAAAATGTTAAAAAGGAGAAAGAGGCGTGGGGGGGATTAACCCATAATCAGAAGCTTTTCCAGCATGTCAGGTAATAATCATGCATTAATGTGACATGTAGCCTGCTGCCTTTTTTTTTTTTAATTTGATCTTGTTTGCAGTTACTTACCTTCAGAAGTGAAATACAAGAACTGTTTAATTGATGAGGCAGTGAATTTGATAATTGATTTCTTGAGTAGTTAGAAAATATCTTCGTGAGTATGCTTAGAAATGCAGTGATGGAATTTTACTGCTTTTTGTTTGTTTCAAAAATCCAGAATTTTAGGGGGAAACTTTGTTTAAATGTCAGAAGTGAAGAGATCTTCCTATCCTTAATTCCATGAGCAGTGCTGTGATGTTAAAATATTGTGGAAGCTCTTAATAAGCTGTGCAAGTTAATTGCCATGTACATGTTATCTCTAATCTACAGGAAAATAATATCTACTTCTATCTTCCCTCACTGTCAGAAGCAATAATGCTTTTTTATGTGTGTGTTTGAGGGCATGTTGAGCTTGAGACAAGCTAGACACAGCTTTATTTTCAAGTTCAACATTCATGAGAACTCTGAAAAAGACTGAACAGTTACAAGTCTTTTTTGCATTTAGATATTTTCATATATATTTATAATATTGCTGTCTTAGACTTTGTGTTTCTGTTTTTGTAGGATGGAACAAAGTTTATTTCTATTGGAGCTCTCTATTCTGAGCTTGTGGCTGTTAGCAGTAAAGGAGAACTCTACCAATGGAAGTGGAGTGAATCGGAGCCTTACAGAAATGCACAGGTACCGTACATCTTTGAATGCTTACCTTCAGAATGATTGATATGCTTTGAATATCTAAAATATTTTTTTGTTTCCAAAGAATCCTTCGCTACATCATCCTCGAGCCATGTTCTTGGGATTAACCAATGAAAAGATAGTGCTCCTTTCTGCAAATAGTATTAGAGCAACTGTTGCCACTGAAAATAACAAGGTATGAGATGTGTGCTGGTTGCTGAATTTAACAAAGCTTTTTTTTCCAGTTGCTTGCAGCATATTATAGAGAAGATTCTTCAGCTTCATCAGTAGTAGAAAGCACTTAATTCGTTTGTTCATTCCACTGCTTTTCCTCTACACAGATGTAAAACAAACCCAACTGCTGTTTTGTAAAAATGCGAAAAGGGGTGGGGGGTGGGGGGGAAGGAAAAAATAATCAAATAATCTGGTATATTTACAGCTGAAACAGTGAAAATGCATCTGTTTCACCTGATTATCCAAAATCCTTCACTTTTTGCTGTTACAGTAGAAATGCCACTGGTAGTTCTTCTAGTAAGTATATTTAGATTATTAACAAGCTTCTCTTTCCTTCTAAGGGTATTGAAGCTTTCAGTGCTGGAAAGTAAGTGTTGTGGTTTAACCGCAGCCAGCAACTGGGCACCACACAGCTGCTCACTTGCTACCCACCCACCCCCCGCCCCCAGCCCCTGCTGGGATGAGGGAAAGAATTGGAAGGATAAAAGTGAGAAAACTCATATATTGAGATGACAGTTTAATAGGTTAAGTAAAAGTTGCGTATTCAAGGAAAGCAAAACAAGGAATTCATTCACTGCTTCCTGTGGGCAGGCAGGTGTTCAGCCATCCCTAGGGAAGAAGGGCTCCGTCACATGTAACAGTCACTTGGGAAGGCATACACCATAACTCTGAATGGTGTTCCCCCAGCTTTAAATGCTGAGCAGATGGCATATGGTCTGGGATATCACTTTGATCAGTTGGGGTCAGCTGTCCTGGCTGTGCCCCCTTCCAACTTCTTGTGCACCCCCAGCCTCTTCACTTGTCGGGTGGTGTGAGAAGCAGAGAAGGCCGTGACTCTCTGTAAGCACTGCTCAGCAATAACTAAAACATCCCTGTGTTATCCACACTGTTTGCAGCACAAATCCAAAACATAGCCATGTACCAGCTACTGTGAAGAAACTTAACTCTATCCAAGGCAAAACCAGCACAGTAAGTTATCTAAATATGCTTTTCTACCCAGTTAAGGGTGAATTTGCAACTGATTTGGTGAAGTATATGCACTTGTTGAAGTATTTTTGTGATGCCTCTGGGGCTTTTTTTTTTTTTACTGTTTTTTGCTGGGGACTGGAAATAGAGGAAGAGATTCTGAAAAGCTGTTTTCTGGGGAAAGAAAAAGTGGTAGGCACTAAAATCCCAAAGGGAATCATTGTTTTTTTGTTTTATAGTTGTGCTTTCCCCTTTCAAAATCAGTAAATATTACATTAAAGGTACGATTAAGGTGCAACTTCTCTTTTTCTTTTTTTTCCCTTACCCTCTCTATTCCTTTCTTCCCTTCTCCCTTAGGTTGCTACGTGGGTAGATGAAACTTTAAGCTCTGTAGCTTCCAAATTGGAACACACCGCACAGACATACTCGGAGCTTCAGGGAGAACGGATTGTTTCTTTACATTGTTGTGCTCTTTATACGTGTGCTCAACTAGAGAACAACTTGTATTGGTGGTAAGTAAATAGTGTGTTTATGGACAACAGCGTAGATCCACTGGATGTCTTCATGGCCTGGGCTCTGAAAAGCACTGCAAAACCACTGAACCTCAGCTGTTCTGAGTTCTGTAACTCCGCACTTGAGCTTGGTTCCCTTTTTGAAGTATATTTATTTTCCTTTAATGCCTAAAGCTTTTGAATGCAATTATGACATCTTTAGGAGAGTAGGTTATTCTTCTAAATGTGTGTAAACGCTTTAGCATTCAGATATATCACTACTGCATGGTATCAGAGAATAATCTTTATGTCTTTCAGGCCTTTTTCAGGTTACAAATACAGAACGAAAGTGCCCATGCGTGAAGTCCACATTCAGGCTCTCTTAGAAAATGTGGTCTGTTAGTTTTGTGGTCCAGATCTTAAAGAAGGGAAAAATAACATCAGATGGCTCCCCCTGGAGCTTGTTAAAATGCAACACTTTGAAACATTTTAAAATATGAAATGTTAGTCAAAATAGTTCAACCAACAATTTGATAATTAAGAATCCTATGTTTAAAAACAAACAGTCCCAAAAAAGCACAAACTCTCAAAAATAACACTTCCAAAAGAGCTCTGAAATGAATTTTTAATTGGAATGAATCCATTGAATATTACTAATGCACCATCAGCATGCATTATTTTTGTCGGTGTGTCAGGAGTTGTGCATTACATACCCTGCCCAAAGCTCAAGTAGCTTTTAGGCATGGAGGAGTTAAATACTTGATGATGAATTGGCAGCCAGAGCATTGAAGGTTGATTCTGTGAAGCAGCTTTTTCATTAATTTCTAATAACACTCTGGAAAACATCTATGTAGAATGGTAGCTAGGCTTGTAACTTGCACAGATGTATTATATTCTAATTTCTACTCCCAAATCTCAAAATTACAGCTTTCTGGTTCTTGGCCCTTTCGTTATGTCTTGGCTAACATACCTCAGAGTAATTACTCTTAATATGGACACTAATAAGCCATAACGTCATAGGTACCTGGCAATTAGAACCTGCCATCTCTACTGCTTTTAGAGTAACTGGTGCAATATATAGAAAGATGTATTGCATTTGTATGTAATCTTTGAAAGCAATTTATTTATTAACCAACATGTCCTTTCTGGGCCTGGATAAATGTCAGCCATGGTGGTTTGATGTTAATCATATTGATGTAGACAGAAGCTTCCATTACTGTTAATATCCTTAGTTACAACGGTCTGTAGTACACTAGGCAAGACTTCAATTTCCAGTGTTGCATGGGACTGATGCTTTTCATGTTTTACTTAACATGAAGGAACTTTGCAAATAAAAGCCTCTAACTCTATAACCCACTGACTAAAACATGAAGTATCAAAATAATAAGCATGCTTAACTGTGTGCGTAGGTGTTATTTTAGCTAAACTGAGGGGATCCAGTTACAAAAGAAGTGTCCTCTTTTTTCCCCTCTTGCAGCTAAAGTCTGTCATAAGAGTCCTAGACTCTTCCAGTCAGTTGTGTCCCCAGGGAGAAATGAGGCTTCTAGAATTTAAAAACAAAAAAGCTTATCCTGTTCCCCCATGACTGCAAATTTTGGAAATTATCACTAGTCATGGAAAAGATACCCTCAAGTTCAGAGGCGAGAACCGCAACATGAAAGCTGTGACGGGACCATACCGTCTGCAACAGAGGTCTTGCAGCATTTTAGACTAGAAGGAAAGCCATTTGGCAGTGAAATCTCTTACGTGCTCTTCCTAATAAAGTGGCTACTTGAGATGAATTTGGAAAGTGGTGAATATAGAAAAAGATGTCATTTTTACAGTGCTTTGAGGTTTTGGAGAAGGTGGCACAGACACTTGTATGTTAGATCATGAGTATGTTAAGCAGAAGGAACAAAGTGTTTAAAGTTATAAACAAATCATGTCTTTCTTAACCTTTTTCTAAAATGTGTTTCTCCACAGGGGTGTAGTTCCTTTCAGCCAGAGGAAGAAAATGCTCGAAAAGGCCAGAGCAAAAAATAAGAAGCCGAAGTCTAGTGCTGGTATCTCCTCTATGCCAAACATAACCGTTGGAACCCAGGCAAGTGCAGCTGTCACAAGTGGCATTTTTACACTGCTATATGATGAGCTTACAGCCTGCTTTTGAAAAATGAACCAAACCAAATTAAGTTCTATTCTTGTTACGCACAAAATTTGTATCAATAATATGGAATTAAAATAGGTTTTAATTGTGTGAATGTAAATTAATATGTCCTGTTAATGGTGTTAGTAAGTATGATTATTATGTTGTTGTAAGTTATTATTATGTTGTTTATAAGTATGATTATTGTTGCAAACGTGGAGGAACAAGCTGTGCTCGTATGAAGTACTTCTGTTTTGACTTAGCTAATGACTTCGTGTTTCAAGAGAAAGAAAAGAGTAGAAATATGATTCCCAGTAGAGCACATGGCTTTGGGAACGATTTGGCATTTAAGTGCCTGCAGTATTAGGGTCTGCAGTGGGATAGGCCTTTGGTTTCAAGCCTTTACCAAAAATGTTAATAGCTGATACATAGTTGTGGGATTCTTTTTGTGATCAGTGTTAAAACTACTATGGGACAGCTCGTTCCCAGCAAGCATGTTTCTTTTTGGTTCCAAATCCATTCTAATCTACCCTGGGATGAGTCTTTGTGATTGGGTGAATTGTTCCTTTTGTGGTTGAGCATCTAAATAATAAATATTAAACAATTGCACTGCTAAAGCTGTTGCTTTCATCTGTGAATTGCACAACAGCCTCATTTTTCCTAGTAAAGTGCATAGTACATCATGCTGACTTGCCTCTTTGTTTAGTTCCATAGGTTTTCTTATTTTTTGACTTCTACATATATCTCCAAGAAAATGAATGCATATATGGTTTCTCTCTGTATAATCCATTGTTCTCATAGAAATAAATATTTTTATCTGTAGGTGTGTTTAAGAAATAACCCCCTCTATCATGCTGGAGCAGTTGCTTTTTCAATCAGTGCTGGAATTCCAAAAGTGGGTGTCTTAATGGAATCTGTTTGGAACATGAATGACAGCTGTCGATTTCAGCTTCGGTCACCCGAGAGCTTGAAAAACATGGAGAAAGCTAGCAAAACTACTGAGGCAAAGTAAGTGTTGAGAACACACACACATACACAGCATGCTTATTTGATATTCTCCTGAACTGGTGATTGATTAAAGATTGAGAAGAAGGAAGGTCAGGTTTTTATCAGTGTGAGCTTTTTGCCTCCTTTATAAAATTGTAGCTTTCTTGTAAACTCTGCGAAATGTGCAGAAATGCTCACTGCAGGAAAGACGTCTGTGAAACCACAGGAGGAATATTAAATGAAGACTTTCCTGCAGTGCTTCATAAAGTTTCCAAGATTTTATATTGGAATAACTGAAAGTGGTTTTGTTATGGAACTAACAATTTCCAGGCCTTTCTTTACTCATGGCATTGAGACACCTGTTTCAGCCCCTCCATAGTTTATGAAAAAGAAAAATACCATTGGGTTGACAATTGCCATTTAAATGTTTCTTAAAACACATTTAAGCTGTTTCAAGAGAAGCTTGACAAAGTTTAGCAGTTCTAGAGTGTCAGGTTACTGTATAGAGCTAGTAATTCTTCCTGGCTCATCTCATCTAAGGATGTCTAACTGAGCATGTATACAGTAGTACAGCAAATAAAGTCATGAAGCTAATCCCTGATGAAGCAACATAGCGTCGTTCCCAACTAGCCTTGCCAGTTAGGAGGGTTGTTCACAAGTACGGAGTTATTTCACTAAAGCATTATTAAAGGAGCATGGCTGGGACAGGCTGCGTTGTCCATTGTCACAGAAAAGGTGCCACCATTTTCTTCAGTCTAAGTAACACCTCTTATTCTAGACCTGAAAGCAAACAGGAACCAGTGAAAACCGAGATGGGTCCTCCGCCATCCCCAGCTTCCACTTGCAGCGATGCATCATCAATAGCAAGCAGTGCATCGATGCCATATAGTAAGTACTGTGTAGCTCAGAGTAACATAAAATATTTGTGTAGGTAAGACATTTTCATAACAGGTTCTAAGAAGATTCTGTACTAATTCCCAAATCCTTTTTGGTCTTTCAGGCTGAACTGCAATATATGCAAAGGCTTTTGTAATAGACCAGATAATGAGTGAATTGTCACTGTTAAATATATATTTGTATAAGCAGTGTCCACTTGATGTAAGGTGTATCTAAGCAAGCATGACACCAGGTTCTTAGAATCAAAGTGTCTGTCAAGAGGAGGTCTGAAGATAAAGTTGTTTATGTTTAATTGCAGGGGGGTAGTGTCTTTGCACCCCACAGGTTGAACTTGTTTTGGAAAATTCTAAGGTTAAGATGTTCTTGCACAGCTTGCCTTGCAGGTGAACTTCAGTGCATAAAGCAGTACTTCGTTATCTGTTACATGTCTAAAGCTAGGCATTCTTTACTAACATACAAAAGCTGTGAGAGAAGTTTTATAATACAGGTTGTACTTAAAACCCTAAAAGACTGCATTAGAATTCATGTAGCTGACCTCTTAAGCGTTTATTTTTCTCCATTTAAACCCAGACATTTGTAAAGGGTTAATTACAATGCTATCACTTGAAGAAATCTCTCTGCTTCTGTTTCTTCTAATTGTTTACATACTGAAGGTTTAATAAGCATTCACCTAGATAATCAAGTGACCTCATTCAGTGACTGAGAATCTCGTATGCTTAGATCTGCAGTACTAATTAATTTTACTAGTAGGGTCTCTTGCTACTGGTTTTGTCTCTTTGCAGTTCTTTCAACTGTAATTTTTTACTAACTTAGAACTTTGGTATTTTGAACCAGTGTTTGAAGTTAACTTCACAGTTACCTTAGAAGTTCTCTGCTTCTTTCTTTAAATATGTTGATAATACTAATTATACTATTTGCTCAATTCAGGAAACTAAAGTGTCAGTGTCAATTTAGCCATGTCACGTACTTAAATTTGATCCTGAGTGTACAGTTACTCTTCAGATGATGTCTTCGCAGCAGATCTGTGTTGCTCTGAGCCCAAATAGCTGGTTTCTGCCTCATTTCCTATTCTTCCAGGTGCTTACCACAAAATCCATACATAGTGGACAAGCAGACCTTTTGTAAGGTGACATAAAGCACTGCAGCAGGGCTGAATGGTCTTACACTGTCAGGCTTTTTACTTACAGTGTGCATATCTTAGTCCTGCCAAAACAATTTCTTGTATTCTAATTATTTTGCTTAATGTCCTTAAGAATGGCTAAGTTTATCACATGGGCTTTGGTAGTGCTGACTTCATAGAAAAACATGAAAGTTGCATGGTATACTGTTAGGTAGCTCTGTCTTTTGAAGTCAGATTCTTGTTAACCTCTTGTTAATTTCTAGATTTAACTGTTGGGGAGAAGTTTGGTGTTTATTGAACATTGCATTTTGATGCTTTGATTAAATATTTCAGATCTGAGGGGTTTTTTTGATAACAACTCTTTTTGTCTCAGAGCGACGACGATCTACTCCTGCCCCAAAAGAGGAGGAGAAAGTGAATGAAGAGCAGTGGTCTCTGAGGGAAGTTGTGTTTGTGGAAGACGTTAAGAATGTTCCTGTTGGCAAGGTTGGTCTAAAACGCACTGTCACACCATCTTTGGGGAGGGAGAGAAAAAAGTTAAAAGAATCACATATTTGGGGATGCTTGCGAGTGTTTCTGAATAGTATGGCTTTTGTTGCGTTTTTATTTATCTGTAACACAATGATGGTAATAAACTGAATGGGTGGTAAATAAACCATGGTAAATCTTAAAAGATAACATTCCGGTACTTTAAGTTGAACCACAGTATGAGGAAGAGCAAATGCGTTTTTATCCAAAAGATTATTTTTGGTGACTTGAACAATAGCTCCCACATGTCCAGTGAGATGGTGGAGTTACACGTGTCGTGACTGACTTCTGCGTGCACACCAGCTGAAATTTTGAGCGAATCTCATGTTCTGGCAACCAAAGAGAAACATTTCGATTAGAAATTGTATACTTGATTAATATTAATATAAATTTATTTGATTTATGATTCCAGAAAATGTGTTTGTTTTGTCCTTGTAATTTTTTAATTTTCTTTGTAGTAAACCTTTACTCTAAGAGTGCTGTAGAGGAAAATCCTGTTTCTCATCTGGCTTTGTTGTGCCATGTAAGGAGGGATTAGGTCATCTAGACATTTCTTTGCTATGTTGTTACAAGAACAACAGGAAAGCCAATAAATTTTTTCCACAAAATGAAAAGGTTGGATTGCTTTCTACTTGATTCATAGAAGATTTAAAAAAGAGAAAGTTACCAGAAGAGGAAATAACTGTCCAACAGAAGGCTGTAGTCAGAGTTATTTTACTTGCATCCCTAATGGGTTTAGTTGTGCAGGAGTGGAAGATTTGCCTTGAGTAGTATCCTGGAAAGGAAGTGGCCAACAATGAATTTTCATTATCAAGTTTAGGTTGTTTCTGCAAAAGGGAGTATAGAGCAACCTAATTCATTGAAACACTTCAGTTTCTGTAAGCGAGGTTTTGAGATCTAGCTGAAGACACTGAAACCATCGTTTGCCTCTCTTACCAGCTTTGGGGAAAGCTCTTGTTCTTATCTGTCCTTCCTGTTTTAGATGCTAAGATTTTTCAGGACAGAGACTGTTTTACTACTTCTCTCTAAAGGTGTCTGTGCGCTGCATCAAGAACTAGTACTGTAATAAATATAGAAGAGCTTGAATTTTTATATGTTGATACTTTCACTGAAGTGCTAAAACCAATAAGTCAACTGTTGTCTGAGTAGAGTTACTAGCTCTGAGTCTATTTTATATCAGTTGTTTATGGCAAGTGTGCTCTTTTTTATCATCAAGCATGTTCTCCTTTTCCTGTGACGTATGTGGTCATTCACTTTTTTCCTTTTTCAGTTTTGTAACACTTTAGATAGAATCCAGCAGACAAAACCCTAACTTTTTTGCCTAGTGGTGTCCAGGTTAAAGACAGAAATAGTTTGTGCCCTGCTCTGTGTTCTGTAATTTGGATCAGTTGTGTCATTGTATGACAAAGACTGGAGGCACCTCTCAGTCTGCAGAAGGGTTAGTCTGCAGTGTTCGCCTACAGGCTCCAGAATAGCTAATTTTGTTCATTGTGCAACAGTGATGTTTGTGATTTAACTTGTTGTGAGCTGAAATAAGCTCAAAAAGGGTTTGAATTCTGAACAACCTGACTGTTCTGTGTGTAAGTAATTTCTGAATACGTACAGAGGTTCAGACTGTAAGAAACATAATTGTACACGTTTGGGCTCTTAAGACTTCATGGGTTAAGAAATCCTATACTTTTACAGTCCATCCAGATATATGTTCATCTGGTCTTCCGTGGTCTTTTGTTTACTGAATGACGTCCTAAAAAGTCACATCTTTGTATTAGTATGGATAGCCTCAGTGGCATGAGCATCCTGCATGAGAATATGCTATTCCTATGTAACTGGAAGATTTGTGTTCCTCTACTTTTGGATGTACACAACAACTTCATGATGTCTCCAAAAAGTGCTTGGTTGAAGTCCTTCCGAGACCACTGTTGTGTTCTGTTGGTAGAACAGTGGGCAAGTAGATGGTGTCAAGTTGTAACATGCCTTTTTCTCTCTGAACTCTTACTGCTGTATATAGTAATAGCCCTCTCCTGGGTGCTGAGATCAGTGGCTGCTTGTGATTATTCTGATACCTGCATTTTACACACTCATTTATAAATGTGGATTGCATGTGATGCCAAAGCAACAAATGACCAAAAGAACATGGCGAGAGTGCCAAAGTCCTCACATTGGGCCAGTCTTGAAGAAGCAGAAGTCTGTTACATACACTCTTGGATTTAGTCATCTTTCTCCTTGGAATATATTATTTTACAATCTCATTTAAATTTAAATCCTTCATGGGCTTTGAAGAAAAGCTAAGCCTTTATTCCTCCAAGTCCATCAGTAGATGGAAGAAGTAATCACTATAAGATTATCTACCTAATAGAAGGCTGATGGTATGAAAAAGCCTGGCACTTGTCTCTTGTTGTTTGCATTGATGAGAAATCTGACCAAGTCCTCTTTCAGTGTAGTTTAGAAAGAGTAAGAGCTGAAGTAAGCCTTTGGTACCGCTCACGGTATCAGACGAATACAAGCTGGTTTTGTCCATACCATGCATTTTGGGATATTCTGCTTACCCACATTAGCTTCTCGATCTCCTCTTCTGGAATGTTCTAACCACTGTTAGAACGAAAGGATAGGGAACCTGCATTGGAGCTGCTTTTTTTCTTCTTTGGTAGCTGCGGTTCAGTTTGATCTGAGGCTTTCCATTGGCAGTGTCCAAGACCTCCCCAAATGCTTCTGTCCATCAAAGTAAGGTGATGGACAGAAGCATATTACCAGTTTTGCAGTCTGTATGCCCAGAAAGCATATCAAGTCCTAGCGTTTTTGTGGCACATAAATTTGGTTTGAGTAGTTTGTTCTTTTAGTTGTGCTTTGTATTGTATTGTTTCAATCAGTCGCTTGAACTTATTTTTTGTTTGGTTTCTGTCTGAGACTGAAGCCTTCCGATGCATAAGTTGAAAGAGCTCAGGCTGGATATAGTCCCAGAAGAGTTACCTAATTACTAGTAGGAATCTGGTTTTAATCCTTTGAGGTTGAGTATTTTAAAAATTGTGTCAGTGCTCATTCTACTTTGAGAGTAGAGGTAGAAGCCTTTTGTGCGATGTTAATATGTTAATATCTATTCCATTCCAACAAGGAATTAGATAAGAAATTAAAAAAAAAAGGCATTTCCCTGGCTGCTATGTCTTGAGAGGGAGTATGGTGATTCCGGAGGTGGGAAGGTTCTACAGTTCACCAGTGCATCCAAACAGGCTTGCTTCTGAAAGGCTCAAGTGCTGGTAGCCACCTTGGTTATTTTCAGAGGCTACTCAGCCTCTGTGATTTAAAATGAACAACTGTGAGAAGGAACAGGGTAGGAGAAGCAGGGCTTAGGACCTGCCTCCCCTTTCTTCTGAGGAAGGGACTTCAGCTGAATATTTTCTGCCAATTAGCATGCTTTGGCATTGTGGTTTAAAGGAGCGTGGCAATGGGGTGATAGTAAGGGTAAGTATGTTCATCTTTCAGGCTATCGATGAATTTTTTTTATTCCATTGAAAAGAAAGGTCAGATCTCATTATCCTGTAGTTGGAAATGCTCTAAAAGGTATTTTGCTTTTGGGGGGAAAAAAAAAAATCTTTAAACTTCCATTTTGTTGCTTGCTTTTTTCATTCATCTTACTCAGTTCTTCAAATTTAGTCCTAATAAGGCAAATATTGTGTATGTAGTTCTGTAAAATGCTTGTTTCTAATTGGTGAAACTTTTACATTAGCAATATGAACAGTGTAAGTACATTAGTTCTGTAGGCTGAGGTGTCCAAATCCTTTAAGCTGCTTGCATTTTTGTTTGTTAATGTGTTTTGCATTGAATTCAGACTTCTATAATTTCAATTAAAGGTGCACGTTGATGTTGCTTATTTGTCTTGTTTAGTGCCAGCCCGTTATATCACGTCTCTGCTTTGGAGCTTTCTGTGTGCCGTTGCTATCAAGTGTTTCACTCAAGCTCCTAGTTGCTTGCTACATGAATGGATAGTTCCATTTTCTTTCGGTGTAACAGCCAATAGCCATAGTAGTAAGTGTCTAGTTAAAGAACTGCATCTTAGTTACCCTTTAAAGAGGTGAATTTCTTCTCAACCGAGTTTTAATAAACACGTTTTCCAATTTTTAAAGATACCCGATTTTCTTCTTGAACCACAGAATGGGAAAGAAAAAAATACTTGGTATGTGGACTCTTTCAGAGTCATCCTAGAGTTCCAGGGTGTTAAAAACTGTCAGCGTTTCTTGGAACACATGAAGTGATGTAGTTGATAACACTAAGAGCAGCTAGAAGGCATGTTGAAGAAAGGCTATCTCCATAACTAGAAGTTATGTTCAACGTTTGGGGATTGCGTGTTTCTTCCCCACCCCCCCACCCCGATTATGGATTTGAATCTTTATAAACAAGACTTCATATGCCCTGCTAGATGCTGACCACTTAGAAGCGTCTGTTTTCAGAAGCAGCCCAAACTTACAAAGCTTTTGTAGCAACACTTAGTCATTAAAAAAAAAAAAATTCTACATGTCAGACTAGAAGCTGTGGTTGAACCATTGGCATGTGATTTCAGGCTTACAGCTTAAGCTGATTACCTTAAAAACATCTATCTTTTGTTTACATTACTTTTTTGACCAAATCTTGATTTTTGTCTAGAGCGTTGTCTTGCAAGTTGCAGTAGAAATCTCCTTGTATAGTCTAGATCAGAGTTAATGTTCGTGAATGTTTTGACTAGGTGTGAATTTTGAAATTGTGGGTCGTATTCTTACAGCCGCCGGGGCTGCCCAACTGCCAGAACCAGGGGCTTTGCTACGAGAGTGAAGCTTCAGCATTTGTGGAACAAGTGCGCTGAGTCTACCCACGTTAATCTTTGTAACAAAAGATCCGCTAATTCTTTGATACTTGTCAATATACCCTTTTCTCTAGCACACTTAATAGGCTGCACCTAGCTAGAGAAATTGAGAGAAAACGTGGAAACGTGTGGATTTTTATTACCTACAATAGCGTGAAACTTGAAGAGACGGTTTTTATTGTCAGGGATCTTTTGGATAAAGTTGATTACATCTAGATCTTTCATATTGCATTACAAGCACTTTCTGTGTTGAAACTATTGAGAAATTAAGGCTTAATCAAGACTGACGGTTGCTTGTATCTAGTTTTGATCAAGACTGAGAGCATACAGCGATCTTATTTCTATTCAAAACTGTCCTTCCCCTGGCCTCCTTTCCTCTTAGCTTGTTTTCCTTTTGAGAAAATTGTGGTCTCAACTGGAAACTCAGAGGGCCTTGCTGTTTGGTGATAGCGTAAGATGTTTCTTTGTCAAGGAAACCTATTTGGACAGTCCTGATTAGATATGCAGAGCAGCAACTCTTTAGAGAGGCTTACAGTCTCACAAATGACTGCATCAGCGTGGGCTCAAATAACATCCGTTTCCTTGGGGGCAGAGGAAGGCACCGATACATGACGTATGTCTGGATGGGCTTGTCTGTATCTTTCAGTCCTAAGGGACTGAGTGGAGAATGTTATCTTTGAGTATAAGGAGCAGGTAATAGACCTGTAAACCAACACATCTCTCTTCCCACAGTGCACAGTCATCTTGAGGAAGGAACACAGTCACTCTGTAACAGAGACTTTTAAAGTTCTTAGTTGGGACAAAAAAAAAGGGGGGTGTGGGAGGGTGATTTCCTGTTTCCGGTAGTACAAGAGCTAACGGGCACTTGAAGGAGGCTCAGTGTGGATGATGTTTGAGTTGTTTGCTAATGTTTGGAACTCATTGCCACAAGTATAGTGTTTATTTCCAAAAGTGATTGGTCAAATTAAGAAGAGAAGGGTCTGTCCAAGCTATTAAACATGCTGCTTCCAGTAGATGGAAGCTGGAAAGATGCCAGGAAGTATCAAGAGGAGCTTCTCTAGTCAGTTGGTGTTGGTTCCTGTTGGACATAGGATGTTGGAATGAAGGGACTTTGGATTTGATTCAGGATGCCTGTGAAGTCATTAAAAAATCCAAGTTAATAAAATGTCAGTCATTTTTGCAAAAATAACCCAAGGTTAACGACCAAGAGCTGTAGATTTTTATCACTGATTATTGTAAACTTTTTTATTTTCCTGATAAAGGTCTAGTTTAATTTGGAGCAAATCAACCTTAACGTTTTCTATTCAAAGCTTTTGGTAAAACTGTAATGTGTTCTGCTTGTAGGTGCTAAAAGTGGATGGTGCTTACGTTGCTGTGAAATTTCCAGGCACCTCCAGTAATGCAAGCTGTCAGAGCAGTTCTAATTCAGATCCTGATCCTTCTTCTCTTCTCCAAGACTGTAGGCTGCTCAGGATAGATGAACTACAGGTATGTGTTTGTGACGCATTAGGAAAACAATCAGTATTTTGAAATGTCAGCACTGCCTGCTTAACTGCACCTTAAAATTTTATGTATGTTTTCAGGTCGTAAAAACTGGTGGAACCCCAAAAGTTCCTGACTGTTTTCAGAGGACACCTAAAAAGCTGTGTATTCCTGAAAAAACAGAGATCCTAGCTGTAAATGTAGATTCAAAAGGTGAGTAGCATTTACCCTATAAGATACTCTGAATCCTTTGTTACCTGTCCCTGTTCCTAGTGGAAAACAACTCCTATCAAACTAACATAAACAGTTGTTTCCACTGATATTAATTCTTTAAAAGTGCCTTAGTTAGGACTTCTTCTACTGAATGCCATCAGTAAAAGGCATTAATTTTTTTTTCTTCATATATCTTTGAAGGAGTGCATGCTGTTCTGAAAACTGGGAACTGGGTCCGATACTGCATATTTGACCTTGCCACAGGAAAGGCTGAACAGGAAAATAATTTCCCTACTAGCAGCATTGCATTCCTGGGTCAGAATGAGAGAAGTGTTGCTATTTTTACAGCTGGACAGGTTTGTGGTTTTGTATCTCAGTCATTTAACCTCTCTGCACTTCGCTTCCATTGTCTTTGAGTGGGGATGGCACAGCCTTCCGTAAGGCTGTTCCAAAGACTGGCAAAGAAATAGTTCTTCACACGGGTTATTAAAGACTTGATACTACCATGACTGATTAGAAGGCATGAGGGGAATAGCAATCTAACTCACTTAAGCACTTTTAATAATCTTGCTCAAATTCTACCTTTGGAGGGAAAAATCTTAACGAAGTAGTTCCCGTGTTAGTATGAACTTGTTATCTAGCTATATTTTGGAACTGGTCAGATGAAAATCCACCCTTGAGAAAAATAAATGGAAATGTTAACCAAAAAACCCATGTATCTGATATTAAAAATTATATATTGGGGTTTTGTGCAATTCTTTTCTGCTGTCCAGTGTAAAGTATCATATTTTACCTGATATCTACACAGCGTGATTACACTGTGCAGGTATCCATGAGGAGAGGTGAGAAAGAAAATAGCAAAACTGTTTCAGTAACTTCCACAAACATGATACACTTTGCTTAGGATAGTTGAAAAAAACCATGGTTTTGGCCAAAGAACTGAGTCTGAACGTTTCATTTCAACATACTCAACTTTCTTTGGAGCATTTAAGTAAGCTAAAAGCATAGGTACTGTATTTTTCATTGGTGATGTTTCAGAATGAATTTTTATCATAAATATTTTTAATAGTATCTACTGTTAAGCACATTTCAAGCATTTGAGCAAGGGAATCGGATACCTGATGCTGTGCCTCTTGTAATGATAGGAGACAATGGCATGAATGAGAACTTTAGGTAAACTGTTGGCATTGATGGCAGTCAAGGAGAACTGGAGCTTTTGGGAAGGATAATATTTATAGATTGTGGAGACTTAATGATAAAACTTTTTTTTCCCCCCAAATTTAGGAATCTCCTATTATTCTTAGAGATGGAAATGGTACAATCTATCCAATGGCAAAAGATTGTATGGGTGGGATACGAGACCCTGACTGGCTTGATCTTCCACCTATTAGTAGCCTTGGAATGGGTGTTCATTCCCTAACTAATCTTCCTGCAAACTCGACCATCAAAAAGAAGGCTGCTATTATCATTATGGCTGTTGAGGTACAATATTTTCTTTACTACAGAATTATGTCCTATTCTTTCATCTTGCTCTTAGAAAGTGATGCTTAAAGCAGCTTTGTGTTTAGATGCCGATTTGTATTTTTGCTGTTTCAGAGAAACTAATTTCAACAGAAGGTTCTCTTAGAAACATGAAAGCACCAACAAATTTACATAGTAAAGTGGAAGATCCATTTTGGGGGTGCATGGCTTCTGTATCAGGCTTTTAACTAGTAGTATTTTTTAGGTGTTACTTAAAACTGTTACTTTTTTCATATACTACCAGAATACAATTTTATTTGTTTAATGAGTGCAGGTTTTTTTCTGAGGGATCCAATAACTTGTTTTCTTGTGAATGGAATACTTGTTTTTTCTTTTTTACCTTTTTTTTAATTTTGTATTTGGACCATATATAGGAAATTCTGAGAGTCAAGTGAAGGTTTCCTGCCCCCTCTCCCCCCGCCTTGAATCACCTGTAGAGTTCTGTTCTCATCTGTGGTGTTGTATGAATAGTTCTGCTGTGAATTTATATATCTTACTTGCATAAACTGCCCATTTGTGGCATTTTAGTTAGATATACTGTGTGCTATGCTGCCACCAGGAGGTATTGTGTTACCTGTTAGGCTGAGATTAATTTCACAGTGGAGTATTCCATCACTGTGGAAAAGCTTGTTACATATGGTGTGAGCCACCCAGACCTTCAGCAGCTTCTTTGTTCACTTCTCAGCATGTACGTTGCTTGTTTAAAACAAATATGTAGGAGTTAGTTAATGTAGACCACTTGGTTTTTTCAGTTGTACCACTTTTGCCATGTTACATGTAGCCATGAAACAGAAGTAATCTAAGAACCCGGCTATAAGGCTAAAGGCTTACTTATGTGAAGAAAGGCTGAGAGAGTTGGGCTTCTTCATCCTGGAGAAGAGAGAGCTCCAGGGAGACCTTATAGCACCTTCCAGTACCTGATGGGGGCCTACCAAAAAGCTGGAGGGGGACTTTTTACAAGGGCCTGTAGTGACAGGACAAGGGGTAACAGGTTTAAGTTGAAATTGGGGAGATTTAGATTAGATAGCAAGAAAATAAAATCTTCACTGAGAGGGTGGTGAATCCACCACCCTTCGAACAGAGAAGCTGTGGCTGCCCCATCCCTGGCAGTGTTCAAGGCCAGGCTGGATGAGGCTTGGAGCAACCTGGTCTAGTGGAGGGTGTCCCTGCCCATGGCAGGGGGGTTGGAACTGGATGGTCTTTAAGGCCCCTTCCAACCCCAACCATTCTGTGATTCTGCTGCTTAAGCTTCTCCTTTCATTTAACTTGTGTGTGCCTGAATGCATGGTGTGTTCTGGTTTTAACAGTGCTGTAATTGCTATGGTGCATATTCCCAACAGTTCCTGCACTGACTTTCAGCCAATGTCTGAGGTTTAGGCCTTTCTGTTAATTTCAAAACCAGAAAACTAGCAGTACTTAGGAAACTTGTATGTCTGCCTTTTGTATTTTAAATTGTTAAAATGTTTTATTCTTTTGAGTACAGAAACAAACTTTAATGCAGCACATTCTTCGATGTGACTACGAGGCTTGCAGACAATACCTGATGAATCTTGAACAAGCAGTTGTCTTGGATCAGAATCCACAAATGCTACAGACGTTCCTTGGCCATAGATGTGATGGAAACCGCAATATTCTGCATGCCTGTGTGTCTGTATGCTTTCCAACTAGCAACAAAGAAACGAAAGAGGAAGAGGGTGAGCTCAACAATATCATGAATATACTTTGAAAATAAGCTTTTGAAATAAAAGCTGTGTTCTTCATATGTGGGTATCTTAAAATTTGGCACCTAAAATGCGTCCTAGCCTTTCAAAGGTGCTGAGACAACATTTTTATTATTTTCATAAGGATTTATAAGAATTCAGTAGTTAAGAATACTAAGCTATTTGATCAAAAAAGACAAACTTTTCACATCCACGTGTTAATTTTATATGAAAACAAGTATTTTTCCACCTTTATATCACTAATATCCCCATTATATCACTAGTAAGCTTTTAAGAGAAACGCTATTTAATATTTTTCAAGTGCTGTAGTACATTAATGCCTCTGATAAGAAATGCTACTTGCAGTTGACACGTATTAAGAAATGTGAAAGAATGACCTTCTGTTAATGCAGTTACTGACACTGTTTAAAATGTCTGCTAAATACTGTTACATAAAGTATGTTAACAGGACAAGGTTGCTAAGTCAAGCACTCAAAAGCTAGGAAATGCCAGAATGAAGTTTGCCCGTGTACTATACATGGGTATGCGTTGTGAAATGGTCTTTAATTACACCGTCATACTATTTTTTCCACAGGACTACCTCATTCAGTGCACAAGATGGACGGTGCTCACCGAATGGGTAGCTATTCAATATTTCTTTTTATCCTCATCATTCAGTGTATGGCCCCATTCCTTACTTACTGCACACCATACAAACCCTGCACTGAATAATGAATGAACTTCCTTGTGGGATTTTTGTATGGTGCTGTCATTGAATTTTAGTCATTTATAGACCTTAATTGTTCCTCGTAGCCCTATTTATAAAATGGGGGTAATGCTGCAGCTTTCTCATCTCTTGAAGGTATTATAGCTTGAAGTTTTCTGTATTCAAAGCTATTAACTAATTTTGAAGGTTCTGTTTGAGAAGCCTAGGGCATGATCTCATTTTTTTTTGAGTAGGTGTTATTTCAAAACACTTTATTCTAGAGCTGGATTAATTGTAGCTTTAGTTGTTCTGTAAATGTTAATTATTTCTGTGATTCAGGCACCTTTTGGGTGTCCAGAAATGAGTGAAATGCATCACGATCATCTGTAAAAACTTGTGTCACTAAGTTCTGTGTGCTGTTAGATGTGGCAGAAATAGGTTCCAGTTCTCCAGAGTGTTGTTCAGTGACATTAAACACAAGACAATGCTTCCCCCTCTCCTTGCCAAGCTGTTGCTGCCCTACTACGCACCTTCCAGACGTTGCAGCCAGCGAGGCCTAAACAGCTTGCTCGTTGTACAACCCTCCATCTTTAGCGTGTCGTCCATCGTGTGCACTGATTGAGGCAGGGGTCTTGGTGTGGGGATGGGGGGAGGGGACGGGAGAAAAAACCCCAGAACAAAAAAACAACTCAAACAAAACCCAACTGTGTGACTGAAGATTGTTTGACACACAAGGAACCTGATATAAGGATGCATGGGCAAACTTAATCTGACTTTTCCTAATTTGAGTGCTTGTCTTTGCAACCTTGGCATTTTTTTCAGTAACTTCATTTGGTTGTAATCTAACTTCCTGAAAAATGAAAAACGTGAACCTGATAGGCTTTTAACACCCCTCTGCCTCTCTCTTTCTCCTCCCCCAAATGTTGTTTTAAAAGGGGTTTCATATCTTTGGATTCAAATCACATTCACCTTCCGCTGTAACTGTGTTAGCAGTGTGTGTTAGGACAAGCCTATTTTCTGTGCGTCACCTGGAGGGCAGTGGTGACTAATGTTACCGGCTGTAGTTACACAGCCATCTGTTAAACTGTAAAAGAAGTTTAATTTAGGACTAAAGGCTTCACTTCCAGACTCCAGATATGATGTTCCTTAACAAGTACAGAACATCCTGTCCCTTCCCAGCTAGTATCTGCCTGAGTTCTTTCAGTCTTCATATAGATTCCTTCCTAAGTGCTGGAAACAGAATATTGAGGGCAGGGATAAGCTCTTTTTTGTTCTCGGATCCTGTGCCTGGTTTTGCCATGCCTCCTGCAGCGCTGGATAAATGAGTTGCAGGCAAAGTGGCTGCAGGCTTGCGAAGCTGGGGGAAGGCTGCTCTGCTTGATTTGATATCTCCTCGATCTTGGCAATAGAAAGGATCTTGGAAAAGACAGGTCCAAAAGAAATGTCCAAAGTATGTAAAATCTTTAAAGAGTTATGATACTATATTTCAGATAACTTTACTGAACACCTACAAACTGAAGAGTTTTTCTAGAGAATTGGGAGAGAGTTCATTAGACAACAGTACAGCAAATTACCCTGAGACCCAGGGCATTTACAATCGATGGGTCTCAAAAAAAATTAGTACTACCTTCAGAAGTGGAACAGTGAAAATTCAGTTGGCTTACTGTGGGACCAAGGATAGGTGAAATCTCTGTTGCAGAGAACGATTGTATTGCCTTGTTTTGCTTGAGGGATGACTTGCTGTGACCCCCTCTGTGTGAAGGGTCCAGAGTTGCTATGTGACAGGTCACGAGTGAATCTTAGAAAGGAGCACAGCACAAATACAATGGCAGTTCAGTTACAACTACAGGTCAGCTAGTCTAGAACTAGGGGCACAAGAGTAATATTGTGTTAAGTGCTTGATAGTCAGCTCCTGTGGGAAGTAGGTGATTTTTGTCTAAGGAACCTGCATGTGTTTGAGAACAAGCAAAACCTAAGATCTTTGCTTCTTCAGGTAGTGATGAGTAGAAAGATCTAAAAAACAAACGTACTATAGAAGCCATCAAACACCATGGAATTACCTTATTCTATGAGCTCGAAGGTATTGTTGGTTAAAAAAAAAAAAAAGGAAAAGAGGGGGAATTATTCAGGTGTTAGTACTGTCAGTGGAGAAAAGATGCAGGCAGAGGATGATGGCAGTCAGTTTGAAAAGCCTTTAAATGGAAAGTGAGCACCAGCCATAGCAACTTTGAGACGTGTCCTGAAAGAACGATCAGAGTCACTGTAAGGAGATTTTTCCCTTTTTTTTTTTTTTTTCTTCCCCCAGAAATACCCCTTTTCCTTCTAGTTTGTACCAAAAATTCTTTCACTCTGTTGAAAGGAAAGTTTCCCCTTTTTTGTCTGTTGTTTCAAGTAGCTTCTCTTTCGATTCTTTCTGGATCCATGGCTGTAGTGATTCATAACTTGCTACGTGGTGGCTATGCGATCTTTAATGGTCGGTAGCTCCTAAAGAAGGAATGACCATTACTCTGTGGAAACCTTGTACAGCTGATGTTACTGCTGTACCTGTGCATTTATCTTGCAGATAAAGAAATCTGCATTGTCTTTGATTCAGATGGCTGCTTCAAGTTGTACTGTAACCGTACAACTAGGCAGTGTTTTATATTCTGTATAGCACCACTGTTCTGTCCTTATGACCTTTAGGTGTTATAGTGCTTAGGGTTTTAGATGTTAGAAGAAAAGCCCACAGCTTTGCATTGTTATTCATAGTTACTCATTGTTAAGTGTGAGTTTGGTTTTTTTGTTGTTGTTTTGGTTGGTTTGTTTATTTGTTGTTTTTCTGGTGTTCTGGGGTGTTGTTTGGTTGTCATTATTTTGAAGCCTTGGCTCAGCAAGTATTTGGAATCAGCTATGTGATAGGTCCTTGTCTGTTGATGATTGATGAATTTGGGTGCCTTGAATTTCCTTCTGTGATGGCCTTTTAGAAACCAAACCCAGTCAGAATCATCGTTGAGCTCATCCAAAATAAAAACTTTAATACAAACCTACTCTGTCCCTCTAAATCTTAAAAAAAAAAAAAAAAAAATACAAAAATGCAGGGACCACTTTATGATTAGTGCCATTTCATACTCTGTGCTCCTTCCGTATAATTTGTCTAATTATAAGTGAAATTTTGGCACTAACACTTTTCTTCATTTTTCAGAAGCAGAGCGCTCTGAAAGGAATAGCTTTGCTGAAAGGCTCTCGGCTGTGGAAGCTATTGCAAATGCAATCTCTGTTGTGTCAAGCAATGGTCCAGGAAATCGAGCAGGGTCATCAAGCAGCAGAAGGTAAACTGACTAACACTTCATTCTTGTTTTCTGTATGCTCATTTTGGTTTACCCATCTCATTAATTCCTTCCTTCGGTCTAGTTTAAGAATGGGCCCTATTGCTAGTTAAAAGTCAGATTTCACTTCAAGCACCAAACTAGAGCTCCGATGGTTTTTTTTTTTTGAAGCCTCTTCTGGTGTGAGAACTGATGGTGGGATATTCCTACACTAACTCAGTTTTCTGGGGTTGAGGCATTGTCTCCTCAGTTGTAATGGGGAAATGCTCTTCCCTGTGGGGAGAGGGAGCTTGAGGATAAGCAGATTAAGGAGTTTTGAGGATAAGTGTTCTTTTTATGAAGTAGAAGTGTCGTGGAAGTATTATAATAGTGACCAGGCTTGTGCTTCTAAGAATTTCTGAGGGAGGTGGTCACTTATGCAGATACGTAATCCTGAGATCAGCATAACAACAGTGGGGAAGAACTTCAGTAGGTTCTTTGTATCCTAAGCAATCATTGTTATAGTGGGAGTCCTTGGTACGGAGGTGGCTCTGAAGGATAGTTGTCTGCAGAAACAGTGCTGTGGTGACTGTGGGTGTGTTCTGGGCTCTGTCTTGATGCGTTGCTGGCTGACTTTCCTAAGGCCATTACATTCTGTTGCAAGAAAATGGAATATAGGAATGAAGAATACCTCTTTGCTCCTTCTCCAGAAAAACAGAGATGATAAGAGTTTGGTTTCCTTTTCAGTGTGATATTCTGCTTTAAAATGTTCTAATTTTTACCAAGAAAGTTTGAACCAGATGATCCTTGAGGTCCCTTCCAAGCCATTATTCTCTGATAATTACAAATGAAAATGAGATAGTATTTTTACCTTGGTTTTGTATTCAGTTTGAGATTAAGGGAAATGATGAGAAGATCCTTGAGAGCTGCTGGATTGGGCAGACATGAAGCTGGTGCTTCATCAAGTGATCACCAGGACCCGGTTTCTCCACCAATAGCTCCTCCCAGCTGGGTTCCAGACCCTCCTGCGATGGATCCGGGTAAGTCTGCTCATGTATCACACTAAACTGTAGAATAAGAGATTTAATAAAGGAACCAACGGCTTTTAAGGTGAATTATGTAAGATTTCAGTGTGAGACTAAAATGCCTAATGTCACTGAGGTAGCAAGAAGTCACTGAGGTAACTTTAAGGGTTTACTGAAGACTCTTTAAACCCAGTATCTGCCTTTCTAACGCTGGCGTCAAACTCGAGTGAACTGTTGTGTAATGTTGAGGTACGTTACGTGTCTAGGAATGCGGCTGTGTGTAGGAAAGAGTACCAATTAAATACAGAAAACCTGCAGTGTGTTAGACATTGCAGAAAGAGCATGTTGTTAGGGATGTTTTTATGTATTGATATACATCCTGATGTTCTGTTTACTGAAAGATGGTGACATTGATTTTATCCTGGCCCCCGCTGTGGGATCTCTTACCACAGCAGCGACTGGCACCGGCCAAGGACCTAGCACCTCCACGATACCAGGTGAGGACATACTGCTTGTCTGATTATGCTTTAGAAGGAAAATGTTCTCAAAAGCTGCCTTTGCTGGCACAGGTTTTCTGCATATGGAAGTGCCTCTTACCAGGTGAAGATTGGATTGGAGCAGAATTTCACAAATGTGCAGAAAGCAAATGAAGCATCGTGCTGTGTTTTATGTAAAAATTATTTTTACCTGGGGAATGACAAAGATGTAAAAATATGGTAATCACTATGAAATTGGGATTACTGTCTGTATTTCAGAATGTAATTTGGAACTGAAATTTACAGTACTTCAGTGAAATGTTGCTGAAACTGGCAAACCACTGAATAGTCAAGCTCCTGATTAATGACCCTAGTGAAACTTTGAATTACCAGCACAAATAGGTAGTTTTTTTTTTTTTAAGGAAAAACTGTTTCTCTGCAATTTTTTTTTCTCATTACAGGTCCTTCTACTGAACCATCTGTAGTGGAATCAAAGGATCGGAAGGCAAATGCTCATTTCATACTGAAATTACTATGTGATAGTGTTGTTTTACAACCTTATCTTCGAGAATTGCTGTCAGCTAAGTAAGGGTTTTCATATGAATTCTCACTATCCTTTGTAATGTTGTCACCTGAAATTTATTACATATAAGCCTTTTTAACAAGGGTTATTTAAGGGCACATGACTTAGATGGAGAATGTTAGAACATTGGCTGTATTTGTTTCCTGACATCCTTTCGAATTAGGTCTATTTCACAGAAGTAAGAGTGCTTATTCACTCCATGTTTCTTCTGTTCACACAAGATTAGCAGTGCGAAGTTGCTCATGTATTTGTTTCCTGCCTTTCCTTGTTATAACAGAAAAATTCAGTGTGTTTTAACTTGTCTGTTGTTTTTTCCATAGGGATGCAAGAGGCATGACACCATTTATGTCAGCGGTTAGCGGCCGGGCATATCCTGCTGCAATTACGATTCTAGAAACTGCCCAGAAAATTGCTAAAGGTACACCAATTTCAGTAATTATTAATGTGTGGTTTCCTTCTAAAGTGTGGCATGTGTGCAGATTCATCAGTAACAGTGCATTTTTCGTGTGCAAAATCACATGTGCTTGAGCAACTGGTGGTGGTAAACATCTCTTTCCAAAACCTTGTTTATTGCTGCATGTTTTGGAAAACTTGCTAATTATGGAGCATCTTCCTTTTTTGCACTGTGTATATTACCATAGATTTCTAGGAATATTGTTGGGTTTATGTTCTTTATAGTCTTTTCAGCATCTCGTTACTTTACAAACAACAGTGGATTAAGGTACTATTTTTCAGTAGCACAAAGGTATCACCTGGAACTTGTTTCTTTGAACTGGGGAAAAAAAACCGGTGTGCCAAACTAGATCCTGCTCCTGAAAAGACTTTTATACAAACACATACTTTGTGATTTCTCTTGATGTTGGTATTTAATTGTTTAAGAGAAATATGTGAAGTTGAACTAAAGGAGAAGCTTCAGCAGATCAGATCTGTGGTGTGACAAGATCTACAGGACTGTGTGTATTCCTTATAAAAATATTGTCCAGAAGTTATTTTTTTAATCCTTCAAAATGGTGATTGGTTAATTGATTAGATATCAGTGAATTTAAAACTGGGGAAGAGTTGGTTGTATTTTTCAGTTAGGAAATGCAGCATCTTCTGTAAGAAAACCCTATAATGTGGCAAGCAGAAACCGTTCTCAAAAGCTGACAGAGACATCATTCAGAATTGTAATTTTGTATGGGATTCTGTAATGGCAAACCTCTATTGGTGGGGTTTAGTGGGTTTTTTTGGGGTTGTTTATAACACTGGTATTCTATTGTTCTTTCAGCTGAAGCAACTTCCAGTGAAAAAGAAGATGATGTGTTTATGGGAATGGTTTGTCCTTCTGGTACAAATCCAGATGACTCTCCTTTGTATGTTTTATGTTGTAACGATACGTGCAGTTTTACATGGACTGGTGCAGAACATATTAACCAAGTAAGGCTTCTTTTGAAGTAAATAGGAATTTGTTTCAACCATGTATTGTGTTAGTCTGCCAATCTAATTTTTATATTATTAAAGTTGCATTGCGTTAATTACTGTAAGCTTGTGTAGTTATTGCCTCCCCTAATCGCTTTGTACTCTTAAAGCTGGCTGTGTTGGTCAGAATATGGCTGTTTAGGGGTGTGGATTTTCCCCCTCTGGTTAGCTTTAGCAAAAAAATTAATGGAAAAAGCTCTTTGAAAACACCGCATGTTCTAACTAACAACAGAATTTAACTTTCTAGAACTGACTGGCTTCTAAGTGAAGGCATCAGTTTGAACAAGTGCAATTTTCTTGTAACCTGAAATGCAGTGAGACTGCAAGCACTGCGTGGAGAAAACTGTGTGTAATATTGTTGGCAATTATTTTTTTTTTTAGGATATATTTGAATGCCGAACATGTGGCCTATTGGAATCTCTGTGTTGTTGCACAGAATGTGCAAGGGTCTGTCACAAAGGACATGACTGCAAGTAAGTATTGTGTTCTGTTTCTTACAATGAAATCAGTGTTTTGTGGTTTCATTTGTTTAGTTAATAGGGATTTTTTCCCCTTGGTTGAAGTGTTCAGATATTAGAGAACAGAAAATTATTAAAATACCTTCTTTTCTTTCTTATCTGTAGGATTTATTTTATGGATCAGAAGTGAAAGAGTAACCTGAAACAGTCTTGTACTTTTCACTTTGTAGCATTTGGAGTAAAACAGTAATTCTGACACCCTCAAAGTGCTTAATATTCTAAGAATAATATATATAGATAATACCATGTTTTCACTTTGGGTGCCTCCAGAAGTTTCTGAAGCCAGTGAAACCTGATGACAGATCATTCTTGTAACCTTTCAGAAAGAAGTGTAACATAGTAATGTCCGAGGTCAGCTAATGAAGGGAAAAGCAAGCAGTCAAGATGCCTCTGATTAACCTGGCCAAAGCTTCGAAGCTGCAGATGTTTTGTGCCACTGTTATGGGGTGTAAATGTTACAGCATTGATATCGTAGCTCTAAGGAGTTAACAGATGCAATTATAAAGATATTCTTAGCATTTAAGAATTACTGAGATTTTACAACTGCATGTTGTGAGGATTTCCAGCTTAACTTTCTTGGCTGGAGACTGTTTTCTGCAAAAATAAATGGTCTTGGATAGGTTTTACTAAGGCATTATGAAAATCTCTGTAGTGAAACCGCCCTCTCAAAGTGAGCGTAGGAAACAAGAATCACAGATTTCAAGTGTTGCCATATATAAACTCTGCATTTCTCTTTTAAGCTAGGTTTTGGCATCGGTCTGCTATAATTAACCAAAAACTCTAGCAGGAATGTTAATGCGTACAGTAACACCCTCAGACTGTGTAGGGAATATTTGGTGTATTACTGAACAGTGGTGCAGCTCACCTTCTCTATTTCTTTAGGCTCAAACGAACATCTCCAACAGCCTACTGTGATTGCTGGGAAAAGTGCAAGTGTAAAACACTAATTGCTGGACAGAAATCTGCTCGCCTTGATCTCCTTTATCGCCTGCTTACCACCACGAATCTTGTTACCATGCCAAATAGCAGGCAAGTTCATACTTGCAGTGACTAGGGCAGAATAATTTTTATCGTTTTTAAATATGTGGTATATCATATCTCCACTAATCAATTTATCATTACAGGGGAGAACATCTGCTGCTGTTTTTAGTACAGACAGTTGCCAGGCAAACTGTGGAACACTGCCAGTACAGACCACCTAGAATTAGGGAAGATCGTAATCGGAAAACCGCAAATCCTGAAGGTAAGAGCTGTTTCAGTGAAATAAATGGCGAATTTCATCTTCCAGTACCTCGTCCTCATATTGCTTTTTTTGTCTCTTTAGATTCTGATATGCCTGATCATGACCTGGAACCTCCTCGTTTTGCCCAGCTTGCTTTGGAACGTGTTTTGCAGGACTGGAATGCACTGAAGTCCATGATCATGTTTGGCTCCCAGGAAAATAAAGACCCGTGTGTATTTACACAGTTGTCAATGTAGAGTTTGATCTGATATTTGAGGCCTGCTGACTTATATGAAATCTGTTTCTTTTCTATTTTGTTTTTTCCAAGTCTTAGTGCAAGCAGTAGGATAGGTCACCTTCTGCCTGAAGAACAAGTTTACCTTAATCAGCAAAGTGGAACTATTCGCTTGGACTGTTTCACGCACTGCCTTATTGTCAAGTGTACAGCAGACATTCTGGTAAGCACTCTTAGCCAAGTCTTGCATACATTTTTCTGAATCATGTGATATTATGTGTAATTATGTGATATTATGTTACACCCATGTGTAACTTGGGTGATACCCTTGGAGACTCGTTTGAAAATAACTTCAAGTTCGTTGGGGTTTTGTGAATTTATACTGTTACAACCGTGGTCTCTCTTTGAATCTAAATCTGTCTTGTTTCGTGCTTCTAAACTACTCACCGTTATTGGATTGTAACGACCTGTTTCTACAGCTCTTAGATACTCTGCTGGGCACTCTGGTAAAGGAATTACAAAACAAGTATACGCCAGGACGCAGAGAAGAAGCTATTGCTGTTACAATGAGATTCCTGCGCTCTGTGGCAAGAGTGTTTGTCATTCTTAGTGTGGAAATGGCTTCTTCCAAAAAGAAAAAGTAAGTGGTGGGTGAGTGTGTGTGTTGGTTGTGGTGGCTTTGGTTTTGGTTTGTTTTGGTTTTCTGTTTTTTTTTTTTTTTTTACATTTAAATATTTATTCTCTTATTTAATAAGTTGATACAAGTCAACAATAGGCAGAAACATCTGAATTAATCTGCAGTCTGTAGTCAGCGTTATGTAGAAGGGTGCAAACCTCAAGATTGCACAGTAGCTGCTGGTATGTCGTGTAGCTTTTTAATACAGCACTTGTTAAACTTAAAGTTTCAAACTGAACCTTTCTGTTTAAAAAGGTCGGAGTTTGGGAAGTGGTTTTTTTTTAACATGTTAAAATTACAGTCTGTGGTTGTTTGTCAGTAATAGATTCAGACAGACAGCCTTAGTCTCCAGTTATTGAATAATGAATGTTTTTAACTGACTTGAGTAGCTGTGCATGTTGTTACTGGACATACACAACTGTATGTATCTGTTAAAGATAATTGTCTGACCTTTTTTGGGGGGCAAAAAAAATTGATACTGCCATCAAATATTTTGGGGGGGGGGGAGGAATGACGTATCTGACCTTTTCTTTTTCTTTTTTCCCTAGCAATTTTATTCCTCAGCCAATTGGAAAATGTAAACGTGTATTCCAGGCGTTATTGCCCTATGCTGTTGAGGAATTGTGTAATGTAGCAGAATCTCTAATTATTCCAGTCAGGATGGGAATTGCACGCCCTACAGCACCCTTTACCCTTGCTAGCACCAGTATAGATGCCATGCAGGGAAGTGAAGAACTATTTTCTGTGGAGCCTCTGCCACCCAGACCATCATCTGACCAATCCAGCAGGTAAAATTTGCTCCACCTCAGTATTTGTTCTTCCCAAAGATTGTTACAGGTGGATTTGTTTGATGTTTTCGTTAGCTTTCCGTTAACAGAAGTATGGTGAGGCTTCGTATTCTGGCCAAGCATTTTAGAACTACTTTCCTACTGACATTTCTATTTCTACAATAGTTTAGGTTCATAGTGAAGTCCAGAGGTCTAAATACACTTTCTTGGTGGTGGGTTTTTTTTCTTTTAAAGTTCTAGTCAATCTCAGTCATCGTACATCATAAGGAATCCTCAGCAAAGACGAATCAGCCAGTCACAACCAGTTCGTGGCAGGGATGAAGAACAAGATGATATCGTTTCAGCAGATGTGGAAGAGGTCAGTTTTCTTTTTTGAGTTTTTTTTTTTCTTCTCAGTATGGCACCTACTGCATTAGCACATGCTTTAACATCTGATCCAGAAATCCATGCATGAAGACCTCCAGTGTGCAAAAGAGATTGAATAGCACTTGAGGAAGTCCTACTGTGCCATAAGCATTTTGTTTAAACAGCTTTGTAATCACTCTGTGTTCAGCAATATTTAGTCATTTCAGAGTATAGTAAGTGCTTTCCATGTGACAGAATTACAGTATGATTTAGAATACTAATAAATACATCTATCATTTCTTTATATATAAACAAATGCTATATTATAACTCTCTGTTAAAAGGATTTTAGGTTTTAGCACATGGTTGCTATTACGTAGGTTCTATTAGAGAACTGAGGGTCTTTTACCAATATCATAGCTCTACATCTACTGTGGCTGCAAGTTCATCTTCTGTTCAGGTCAATTCAGTTGTGAGGTCATCTTTCTTAGATAGGGTTTTTTTTCTTTCTTATTTTTTAAATCAGATTTTGCACTGAGTTTTTGAAAACAGGTAGATTGTCCCTGATGTGGAATATATTCTAGCATAAAATTACAATGCTTCTTCCAGGTGGAAGTGGTTGAGGGGGTAGCTGGTGAAGAAGACCACCATGATGAACAGGAAGAACATGGTGAAGAAAATGCTGAAGCAGAAGGACAGCATGACGAGCACGATGAAGATGGTACGTATAACGTACATCAGGCATGTTACTGCTTGGATGAGCGAACTGTACATCAAAAACTAAAGTCACCCTTGGAGTCAGCAGTGATAATGATTTGAGAGACTTCCGTGAGTAGAGAGAATCCAAGGGTTTCAGACTACACATTTTACAAAATGAGATAAGTGAAATAATAGATAACTCAGAGTAGGCAAGTACATGAACATTTTGATTTTTCTCTTTTTGCACACAGAGGTAATAAGAAGGTACCAAAGGATTACAAAAAATAAAATGTTGTTATACGCTTGGTTAACAATATCTCTTTTGCCTTCTGTATTTGCTACTGTAAAATATTGACATAAACTACTTTGAAGGACTGAAAAAATAGCCTAGCTTTTGTATGACTAATGCTGAAATAGTGTTTACGGTGGTTGTATTCTCAAAAGGGATCTAAATCTTGGTGAGCTAGCTTTCAAACCAATCACAAAATATTAAATTACTGTTCAGTATTTTGTAGACAAAATTAATCCATTATGTATGAAAATTCTTGCCATTAATGACTTGTCTTGTGTTAGTTTGGGATTAGATGGCCCAAAGCTATGATTAAGAAACAACCCCAAACAATATTCTCTTTATGACTGTGCCTTGTGTTTCCAATCAACCCATTTACAGTACAGGAAATCTGTTTATTCACTTGCTGAGTATTCAGAACATTTAGTTCTCAATACTTAGACTTGAATAGAACTTGTATTTTTTAATTAGATGATTTTTTTTAAAGTTTTTAGGTATTCCTTAGATACTTATTTAAAACAGCATATGGTTAATTGTCCTAATACATGTGCATGAAGAGTTGTGGAGTCTTTTGGCTTGAGTGACTAATTCTGAATCCATAAAGTCTTAATTTTTAGTGTGTGTTGAATGTATACGTGCAGTACAGAGTGAGAGTCGGGGTTGCTAGTTGCTTGAAAATAAGAAAATATGCTCCAAGTATTGCTGCATGTTTGCTTTCATGACCTCTCCCTGCATATATGTTAACTTCTGCTATAGTAGGAGTTTGAGGGCTTTGTTTAATGTGTCTTGTGTGAGTCCCTAACCGTGAGCTGGTTTGTATATTGCTTTTATAGGCAGTGATATGGAGTTGGATTTGCTGGCTGCTGCTGAAACAGAAAGTGACAGCGAGAGTAACCACAGCAATCAGGACAATGCTAGTGGGCGCAGAAGTGTTGTCACTGCAGCTACTGCTGGGTCAGAAGCAGGTATGCTGCATCATCTCACGTCTAATCTATCTGTTTAGGTATTAGGATTAAGTTGTACAGGAAAAATAAATGTGTTCATGATCGAATATGGCTTTAACAAGGGCAGAACTAGATTCACTTAAAGTCTTTGCCTTTGAATCTGGACTGCATCCAGCACTCCAGGGGTATTCTGGAGGAATTACTTCACAATTAGATGGGACAGAGCAAGAATTACCTGGCTGTGACATTTTAACAAATACCTTTCCCTTGTAGTCGTATTTTTCCTTTCTTTGTTTTTTGGGTTTTTTTTTTCCTCTTCACCCAGCCTTCCTAATGTTTCCTGTTTTTCCTTTGCTTTTTCTTTGCCTATAATTTAAGGAACTATGCAAACATTTTGGACAAGAAGATGTAGCTTATCTTTTTGTTCCCATGGAGCCTTCTGCATGTCCTAGCCAGAGATTACCTTGCTTTCTGTGAAGTGAAATAAAATGTTTTCACTCATTTTCAGTGCGGAAGTTAGATATGGTTTCAAACAAAACACAAAACCTGACAAATCATTTTAAGGTTTTTTGAAAGCGACTGCTCTACTGTCCGGTTTGGAAATATGATTTTAGAGTTCATTGCCTGGGGGCAGAATCAGTGAAGAATTTTTAAATCGAATTATTTTTCTTAATTTGCCTTTTCAAATAAAAGTAATGTTACTGCTTTTTCATGAAACCCACAGAAAACTAGCAGTATGCTGTAAGGATAACTTATTAAAGCTTTTTGATAGTGGTACTTGAACCACTTAGTGGGTGGGGTTTCTTTCCATGGAAAAAGTGTACAACGCTGACATGATACCTGTATGTTTGCACCGATGTGCAGTTGTCAGTTACTGTTTATTGCTCATTTTCCTCAACAGGAGCTAGCAGTGTTCCAGCATTTTTTTCTGAAGATGACTCTCAGTCAAATGATTCCAGTGACTCTGATAGCAGCAGCAGTCAGAGTGATGACATAGAGCAGGAGACCTTCATGCTTGATGAGCCTCTGGAACGAACCACAAATAGCTCACATGCCAATGGTGCTGCCCAAGCTCCCCGCTCCATGCAATGGGCTGTACGTAATACCCAAAACCAGAGGACCACTAGCACTGCTCCTTCTAGTACGTCAGCCCCAGCAGGCAAGTCTGAGTAAAATGCATGCAAGAATGACGTTAAACACTGGTGGTGTTCCTTCCTCTGTCTTTGTTCTCTTAAGGATGAAATCTTACCTATCTGTGTTGAAAACACAGTGCTGACCTATCTTGACTGTTCGAGTTCTGGTTTTGAATTTTAAACAAGGAAGGATCTGGTTTAGTTGTTAAGATAGGAGTATGCTTACTGTAGGTGGTCATTTGTTGCTAGTTATGGTTGTCACATCAGTACTATTTACAAGTTTATTTCTAGAAATGTTCATGATATCAGTCAACACAGAAATTATGTAGCAAAATTTAAATAAATTCATTAATGTCATACATTCTTTATGTTTAGCAAGTTCAGCGGGCTTGATTTACATTGATCCATCAAACCTACGTCGGAGCGGTACCATCAGTACGAGTGCAGCAGCAGCAGCCGCGGCACTTGAAGCCAGCAATGCAAGCAGCTATTTGACATCTGCAAGCAGTTTAGCAAGAGCATACAGTATTGTGATACGGCAGATATCTGACCTGATGGGTCTAATTCCCAAGTACAATCATTTAGTATACTCCCAGATCCCAGCTGCAGTGAAGCTGACTTATCAAGATGCAGTTAACTTGCAGGTAAGAACATCCAAATCTCTGTAAAGAAACATAATTTCAGTACAGTGGAGTGGTTTTTTAGGTAAAAATCATCCAGTTGTTGAGGTTAAAAGTGACCTCTGAAGATTGTCTAGTCCAAATTCCCCACAGGGTCAACAGGAGAAGGCTGCTCAGGACTGTCCACTTAGGTTTTGAATATCTCCAAGGATGGAGACTCCCCAACTGCTCTGGGCAACCTGTTAAGTGTTTGACAACTCCCATAGTGAAAAAGACTTTTTCTTGAGTTTAAATGGATTTTCCAGTTATGTCAGTTTGTGCCTATTGCCTCTCGTCCATTCACTGAATGTTACTGAGAGGAGTCTGGCTCTGTATACCTTTTAATCAGCTATTTATATACACTGGTAAGATTTTCCTGAGATTGTTTCTTCAGTCTGAACTGTCCCAGCTCTTGCGGCTTTTCCTCATGTGAGAGATAGTGTAGGCAGAGGTAGCTGTAGTTACTAATTCCATTAAGTTGTTCATATTTCATATACACATATTCTTTCAAAAAAGGCATTTCAGTTGCTTTTTTTTTCCCAACTAAGTCTGAGCCAGCGTTGACTGCACTGGAGATACTAGGACAAAAGATCTCTAGTGGAGAGCACTATTCTTGTTGGCATGAACTGTTGAGTCTATAAAAGAAGAAAGTTAGTAAGAGCTAATTAATTAAATGAGATTAAAAAATTTGTACAGGTAAATGTACTGTTTGCTGTCCCTTCTTTCAGGGATGTGATCATCCTCCCTATTATGTGCATATCTTTTTGGTACAGTGCTCTTGACTGTCAGTTTTTGAAAGTATATGTGAAATGCATCCTCAGAGAAAATAGATGAAGGGGAAGTCTGTTTGGTATGTACAGAAAGAAATTTTGGAGAGTAACAATGTAGGAGGAACTTCAGTGTGTTCAGAAAGTGTGTATCAACTCGTATGTGGGTGTAGTGTATAGAGAGAAGTCATCTGTGCTGAATTAATCTGTCAGAATAATACTGCTGCTCTGGGGAGCCCAAGAAATGAACTGATGCAGTTTTCTGTTAGCAGTACTGTGTGCTGGGATGTGAAGACCAGATGACAATATACTTAAGTGTAATTGAGCCACAAAGTACTTGTGTGGCTCTGTTTTTGCAATGAGATGGAAGAAAAAGGCTTCTGATTTGGGAGAGGAATGTTACAAAAGAGATTCTGGGATCAAACACTGGGGGAAATATGCAGGGAAAGAAGTAAGAGAACATAGTTTTATTACGGAGAAGGCTGAAATCAGTTTCTGTTTAGGAGATTTAGGGGGGAAATACTGTCTCTGCTGAGTAGAGAAGTTTTGCAAAGGTTACCTTTTTGCCAGGTAAGTGCACAGGACAGCTGTCCAGCTGAGAAGCATTTTGTTAGTTTAGTGGATATAAGGATATTTGAAGTGTGAGGGATGAAGAAAGCAGACTGATGTTGGATTTAAAAAAAAAAAAACCCAAAACAAAAAAAAAGACATGGCAAGAAAAGTAGGCTCCAGAGCCGCTATTTGGAACAGCACACTACTATAAATCAGCTGTCTCAGTAGAGCTTCCAGAAACTGTTCATTGGTCATTCTTGAATGTGGTTTTACAGCCTCTTTGTTTGTAGGGAATCAAGCGTAACTAAAAGCCACGGTGGAGATTCCAGAGAAGCTGTGGGTGCCCCATCCCTGGCAGTGTTCAAGGCCAGGCTGGATGAGGCTTGGAGCAACCTGGTCTAGTGGAGGGTGTCCCTGCCCATGGCAGGGGGTTTGGAACTAGGTGATCTTTAAGGTTGCTTCCAACCCAAACCATTCTATGATTCTTGATTGCATTCTCATCATTTAGTTCTGTTGTCTGCAAAACTCATCAAATCTCATTTTCTATAGAATTATGTAGAAGAAAAGCTTATTCCTACTTGGAATTGGATGGTTAGTATAATGGACTCTACTGAAGCCCAGCTGCGTTACGGTTCTGCGTTAGCATCTGCTGGTGATCCTGGGCATCCAAATCATCCTCTCCATGCTTCTCAGAACTCAGCCAGAAGGGAAAGGATGACAGCCCGGGAGGAAGCTAGCTTAAGAACACTTGAGGGAAGAAGGTATGAAAATAGTTTGATTACTGCATGCAGTAGGAGTTACTGTCACATCTTCTTGCTCACTGGTATTATCACACTGTGTGTTTTGGGGGTTTTTGGGGGGTTTTTTTTACATCCATATTTCATATGTGGAGACTAATCTGTAAAAGATGCATTCTACTGTGATGCCTAATCTCTGTATTCAATCTTTAGACGTGCTACTTTACTCAGTGCCCGGCAAGGAATGATGTCAGCACGCGGTGATTTCCTGAACTACGCGTTGTCTCTGATGCGTTCTCACAATGATGAGCACTCAGATGTTCTTCCTGTTCTGGATGTCTGTTCACTAAAGCACGTAGCATATGTTTTTCAAGCCCTTATTTATTGGATTAAAGCAATGAATCAACAGACAACGTTGGATACTCCTCAGCTGGAACGAAAAAGGTATAGAGGCTGACTCAAACAAACTGCTGCAAAAGTGGCACATGCCCTTTTGTTTCAGTCACTGGCATTGTTACTCAACTCACAGATGTGTACATATATCTGTATATATCTGTGTGTAGTAACATGCATATTATAATAAGAATTTATCTAATGTGCATATGTTTGATTGATAAGCCTGTTGCAGTATCCTTTTTGAATCTTCTGATTGCTGTAAAAGGTTTTCTTACCACTGAACTTGTATTTGATTTTTAACTCCATGGTGGCACCTATAAAAGATGGACTCAGGACAGTTTCTCAGCTGAAAAATATCTGCTGCACACATTTAACATGACAACAACTTACTTAGAATTCCGTCAAACACGTTAATGTCATGGGAGGAAATGTCAGTGTCTGGCATGATGGACTTAAGTAGTTGTTTTCCATTTTGTTGTGGATATTTGAGACTTACCTGATAATTTAAAGCACAGTAGGGAAACCAACAGCTGAAAATGTCTTTATGTTGGAAATCCCTACTACTTCAACTATAGCATTTTTACAAGGTGCATTTATTACTTTTTAAAATATTGTAAGGTTTTCTGTTAGAAATGTTCTTTGATCTGAAATGGCAATTAATGATCGTGGAAATGTCCACATGTTGATAGTCTATACCATCTGTTTCTATTTCTTAATAAGTTTTGAGGTAATGTGCCGGATCTGTCCTAGTCCATAGTTAAATAAATGCAAATCTTTACCCCTTCCTCCTCCTAATTTTCAATGGTGCAGGTTCAATTTAGCTCTTCCTTTTCTCTACAAATTAATAACTCTGAAATACGAAGTATTGATATTTTAGCCACGTATTCACCTGCTGCTTTAGTTCCAATGTTGTGTTCAGTGTATCTTGGTAGTATAAGGTTTGTAATGACCCCAGAAGTATAGCAGGGGATGTTGTTGTCAACGGTAGTTTCCTCACAAGTAGGGATGATTCAGTATAGTAACTGAGCTTTTGTGCAGGCTGACTTGAGTAGTCAGAGCTGTGGCTGTAAGTCTCTTTCAGGCAATAACATACTTTGGGAATCTTTGTCCCCAAAACTTCACTTACTGAAATCTTTCAAATAACTGTTAATCAAATAACTGCAAAAATTCCCATTACATGCTTAGAAAACAGTGAAGGCCTAGACCTTTTCAGTTAAAGGTGTGCGGTTCAAATTCAGCCAGTTGCTTCTGTTAGACGACATTTTAGCAGCCTGTAGGAAATCAAATTGTATCGGTCTTCATCTAGTTTCAGAAGATATTCCACAGTGCACAGACTGCCAGAAATGAATACTAATCAAGGTTTTTGATCCTGTTTATAATGCAGTGAAATCCATTTCTTTAATATGCAGCTGGCAGACTTTCTGAAATGTGGTCAGTGACATTGCTGTCGCAGGAGTAGGCCTACACCAGTAAATTTTAGAGTAGTAGTCACTTACGTATTTCTTCCAATAATGCAGGATTCCTGTTTGGTTTTTTTTTTTATACTGACATAGTCTTTAAAAGCGGCATACCCAGCACTGACTGAATCTGTAACTTTTTAAATCAAACTTGGGAGGTGGCCAAATGACTGTAAGGGTAACTGTGAGTAGCGGAGTGAGTGTGTAATGAGAAGTAGTTTACAGTACTTGGATTTTAGAGTGAGTTTGTTCTTGTTTATAGATCCCTAACACAATTATACTCTTGTTTTTATTGATTTCAACAGAGATAAATGCTTTGCCTAATGTTTTCTTGAAGAGGATTGACTTTTTTGTGTTGTGTTGTTTTTGGTTTTTTTTTAAGAACTCGGGAACTTTTGGAACTGGGTCTTGACAATGAAGATTCAGAACATGAAAATGATGACGACACCAATCAAAGTTAGTATACAGAAACATTTCTACAGTATCCCAAAATGTGATGCTTTCTTAGTGTTTTTCCCGTTTGTCTAGCTGAGACTTTGACTAAATTTTGCTACTTGTGTACATTACATTAAAGTTGAGTTTTAATAAGGTTTTCTTACAATTGTTTCTTTACCAAATTTCTTCTGCCATTGCCTGTTCTCATTTTGAGGCCCTCTTCTTGTCTCCTTTCTCTCTAAACTGCAGAATTTGTGCCCTTAATTATCATTCTACATGATAACAGAATTTAAAATTTGAATCAGAATTAAACTGGTTCTTTTGACCTGGTGAAACTGCTGCTGAAAATGGTAGAACGTATACTCTATGCCAAGTACATACAGTGTAGGAGTGCATGTTCAGTAACGTGAGTTACAGTAGAAAGAGTAAAAGTGGTGACTAACTTAATGAAAACATGGGATTTGTGGAAGTGTCCTGCAGAAGTGTTAAATTTGCAGAGATGCTTCTCCAGTCAGATAGCTAGGAGGGAAGCATATACATTTTTGGCACTTTAAATCCTTTAGTTTTATAACTGTGAAAACTGAATTGAAATCTTCTCTGATATTTAGGTGCTACACTCAACGACAAAGATGATGACTCCCTCCCAGCAGAGACTGGCCAAAACCATCCATTTTTCAGACGATCGGACTCTATGACGTTCCTTGGCTGCATCCCACCCAATCCTTTTGAGGTTCCTCTGGCAGAGGCCATCCCCCTGGCGGACCAGCCCCATCTATTACAGGTGACATCAGAGATGGTGTTCTGGAAGAAAGCTGCAGTTTGCTTTTTAATTTCTAACTGAAATATATTATTTACCCAGAATGCTTTTGTTAATTTTCAGCCAAATGCTCGCAAAGAAGATCTGTTTGGCCGACCAAGTCAGGGTCTGTATTCATCTTCTGCCAACAGCGGGAAGTGCCTAATGGAAGTTACAGTGGATAGAAACTGCCTTGAGGTAGAGTTAAAGGTTTTATTATTTTAAGCAATAGGGTAATTTAAGCTAGTTACCTCCATTCCTTAAAAAAACAAGTTGATGTTTTCAGATAGAATTTTAAGCAGCTTTCAGAATGGTAATTTAAAAGCCCGGTAAGTGTGAAAACTTGGGACTTTTTATGAAAAGTGTGCTTTATTTTTTTAGATATAGGAACTTTTATGATTACTGATTGATAACAGATTTTAGGCAATGCTTTTAAAGGCTGCAGTACAATCCTGAGTTAATTTTGAACTGCCAATTACACAGTTATTTGTGATAATGGTGGAAGGTGTCCCTGCCCATGGCAGGGGGTTGGAACTAGAAGATCATTAAGGTCCTTTCCAACCCAAACCATTCTGTGATTCTATAAAAAGAATCCAGTCTCCCTGTAGCCCAGTAGATTTGACTTGCCTACAGACTGAGCATTAAAAAGGAAGTGTATGAAATACAAACAAAGTGGGAAAATATTTCTTTGTATTTGTTGAAATGATTGAGGTTATTGTGTTTTAACAGGTCAGTTATGGTGCTCACTTTTGTCTGGTTTAAAAATTGCATATATGTGTCTCCTGAATAAGCCTTCCAGACTGTTTTGAAAGTGCAATTAAATTTTACTTCTCCTTGTTTAGGTTCTTCCAACTAAAATGTCTTATGCAGCCAACTTAAAAAACGTGATGAGCATGCAAAATCGTCAAAAGAAGGAAGGAGAGGAACAAAACGTGCCTACAGAAGAATCTGAGAGTTCAAAGCCAGGGCCTTCAGCTCATGATCTTGCAGCACAACTGAAAAGCAGCTTGCTGGCAGAGATAGGATTGACAGAAAGTGAAGGGCCACCTCTCACATCTTTCAGGTAGTCCGAGTTAAAAATTACTCTGTAAAATATTATTGAACTGATAAAAGGATATTTGAGATTCTGAAAAGCCTTTTTAAATTTAAATGGGGAGCTTACTTTAGTTTGAATTTATGGTTTGTGTTTGATAGCGTTTAAAATGAAGAGCTGAACAGTCTTCAAAGCAGCCTGTGCAAACTGTAGTAAAAAGCCCTTTACTACCTGACTTGCTGCTGCAGCCCTCCTATGATGTCCTGGGTAGCAAAGTTTAAAGATTGGAGTGGACAGCTTGCCATCTGTGTCTGGTGATACTGACCACAATTTATGCAGGGAGGGGATTCAGCTGCCCTCACTGAATTTTTTAAAAAAATTAAGGTCTTCATTGAAGGGAGGCCAATAATAGTGAATTCCGTGTAGCAGTGAAGTTAAATGCTTTGAGAGTAATTTCCCTTTGGAAGCAAGACCTGTGTTTCAGCTGAAACTAAGAAGCTTCATGTGCTTTTGTCCACAAACTTGTCCACTACTGTTGTTTATTGGAAATAAAAAGCTTATTTCAAGGCAGAGGGTAAGAAAAAAAAAGAGAAGTGCACAAAATATGTCTGAAATCTAACTTGATTTTTCTTGTCTGTCACATTTTCCCTCCTGTCAGGCCACAGTGTAGCTTCATGGGCATGGTCATATCTCATGACATGTTGCTGGGACGTTGGCGCCTTTCTTTAGAGTTGTTCGGTAGAGTATTCATGGAAGATGTTGGAGCAGAGCCTGGATCGGTATGTATTTTGCAGTGTAAGGACAATTCCTCTCGCAACTTAATTGTGAACCTCCCTCGTTATTCTGATTTTGGTGTTTTGTTTGTTTGTTTTTAAGATCTTGACTGAGTTAGGTGGCTTTGAAGTAAAAGAATCAAAATTCCGCAGAGAGATGGAAAAACTTAGAAACCAGCAATCCAGGGATTTAACGTTGGAGGTAAAAAATGTTAGTCTCTTCTGCATTTGTTTTCATTAAAAGTCAAATGATTGCATGTCGCAGTAACTTGGTAGGAGTTGTTTTTGAGTCTGCACGCAGGTGTGTTAAACCTTACTTGGTGAGCTGTGTTGCAGTTACTCTGTAGTTTTTCAGTTTAATTGGTATTTTCTGGGTCTGTGCAGAAGTATCCAGAAACTTCTTGTGATTCTCTTGGTATGATGATTGGTAAAGGAAAGAAAACGTGTTTGTGTTTTTACTAGGTTGATCGAGACAGAGATCTTCTAATTCAGCAGACCATGAGGCAGCTCAACAATCACTTTGGTCGCAGGTGTGCCACCACTCCGATGGCTGTACACAGAGTAAAAGTTACTTTTAAGGATGAGCCAGGAGAAGGCAGTGGTGTAGCACGAAGCTTTTACACTGCTATTGCACAGGCTTTTCTGTCAAACGAGAAACTGCCAAATCTAGATTGTATACAGAATGCCAACAAGGGTACCCATACAAGTAAGTGATGCACAGCAGTTAATCTACAGATAATATTCATAAAAGCCTTGAATGCTTTTTTACATTGAAATACTTGGCGTTGTCTCTGAGATTTCTCTTGTTAGCTTAGCACGGGAACTGTGAAAACTGCATGTTACTTCTCTGAGGCAAGGAAATGGTGCTTTTTCTCCTTTCAGAAACAGGAAGCTCTTGTTTTTCTTGAAACAGGAGTCTGCTGTAGATGCTCTCAGCTTTTATTGAGCATCTTTCTCTCCAGTAGGTAATAATTCTGGCTAGTAAGAACTTACACTTTTTAATATGACTGCTCCATCTGGCATGTCACAAATACATTTTAATGTTTTTGAAAGTATATGTAAACTGTTGAAGTATTTTGGCATTTGTAAGTTGGTACAAACACTTCAGGTTCCTTTCTTAAGTTTGGCTGAACCCCAGTCACAACCTAAAGTGAGGTGGTTCTCTCTCATTCATGTCTTTTCAAGCTGTCTTCCAAAACTGTGTCCTCTTTACACTGGAACTTCGGTAGGAGAGTGCACTGTAAAGATGTTTACGCTTACGAGGTTTTTTTCCCTTTCAGGTCTGATGCAGAGATTGAGAAATAGGGGGGAGAGAGATCGAGAAAGGGAGCGAGAGAGAGAAATGCGGAGAAGTAGTGGCTTACGAGCTGGTTCTCGGAGAGATAGGGATAGGTAAGTGATAGATTTTTAATTTGTTGGAGGTACTTCATCAAATAGAGTAATTGCCTTGGTTATCATCAGGAAAGGTACTTTGACTTCCTCAAATTAAAGGTCTGTCTTTTTCACTTTCAGGAGCAATTTCCAGGATAATTGGTTGAAATTCAATATATGCTTCAGTACTTTAAAGCATAATTATGCTTACTTTAGCATTGATAGATTAGGTCTCCAGCATATGCCATCAGTCTCTCCTGCTAAAGCAATAATAAAAACTTGTGTACTAGAATAAAATTGTGAGGTGGTTTAGAAACAAGATGGCCATTGGTGACATGTCTCACAGCTGTAGTATCCAAATTACTAGAGGTGTTAAAACCTCTGGTTCCTTTTGATTGTTTCTGAAGCTCTCTCTCCTAGCAGCTACCAGCAACACTACCATTCCAGCATCAAAGCTAACACTGTTTTGAAAACAAATTATGTCATTCCAGAGGATTTTTTTCATATTTCCTCTGAAATGAATACCAACTGCTCTAATTTTCTTAAGGGACTTTAGAAGACAACTTTCCATTGACACACGACCTTTTAGACCGGCATCAGAAGGAAATCCTAGCGATGACCCTGACCCTCTTCCAGCCCACAGACAAGCCCTTGGGGAAAGACTCTACCCTCGAGTACAAGCAATGCAACCAGTAAGACTTATCTAATACACTTAATGATACATTGTTCCTGTCATCTTTTAATTTAAAAACCACCTTGTCCTTTATCGTTTAACGTAACTGAAAATATTTGAATATGTAGAGCTATTTTTACATTCTTTGTCATTTTCTTAAGATTTTGTTTCTGTAATTTGTCATTTACCTTAGGAGGTATCTTGTAATGCATTCTATATTTAAAATGCTAAACCTTTCATAAAACCATATTTGAAAATGAGAACTGGATGAGAGTAGTAAGACACATTATTCCTTATCCCCAGGCATTTGCAAGCAAAATCACAGGAATGTTGTTGGAATTGTCCCCTGCTCAGCTGCTACTGTTACTAGCTAGCGAAGATTCCCTTAGAGCAAGAGTTGATGAAGCAATGGAACTCATTATTGCACATGGCAGGTAAAGTGTCAAGGACATAGATGAGAACTGAAAGCTGATTTTGTGGCCAAAGCACTTGTGTGCTACATCTAACTCTGATATGTGCAACTTACTCCTTGCATTGTTTTAGATATGCGTCTTTGGACAGGTGACTTGTTGACGTCAGTTTAATGTAATCTGTCTGGTTTCAAAATATGAAAATTCTTTATTGTGATATTAAATATGCCTTTTTTTCTTTTCCTTATCAAGGGAGAATGGCGCTGACAGTATATTGGATCTTGGATTGTTAGACTCTTCAGATAAAGTGCAGGTAACGAACTCTTGCACAAATAAAATTTGCTTAAGATCCAGTTGTATCAGTTAATGTTAAAAGCCATTGGAGCCTTCCTTTTTCATTCAAGATGTGAAAGTTCTGTTTAATGACGTTGTGGACTTTTTTTACAGTAGTTACTTCAGAAGTATAAAACGTTACTGTTAGTAAATATAATGGAAATTCTTAACCAATGGAATTTGAATCTTTGGGTTTAGTAGCAAATAACTTGTAGGTGTGTGTCAGAAGTAAGTTTTTTCATTGCAATTCTGACTTTGAAAACAGGAAAATAGAAAGCGACATGGTTCCAGCCGCAGCGTAGTAGATATGGAATTAGATGATACAGATGATGGGGATGATAATGCACCACTTTTCTACCAGCCTGGAAAACGAGGCTTTTATACACCAAGACCTGGTAAAAACACAGAAGCAAGGCTGAATTGTTTCAGGAACATTGGCAGGTATGCTGCTGTTAACTTTCTGGTCATTAAAAAATGTATATTTGTCTTCTACAAAATACCAGTGATCCAAGCTTCAAAAACTTTCACGCTCTGTATTTCTCACCTGGAGCTAGTGGAGATATTGCACATGCCAACTTAAGGTTTATTTTCCTGTTAAATTCTTATTTTTATCTTTTTTTACAATCGGAAAGCTTTAAATTGCAAGAATTTTTTTTTTTAATCATATATATCCATGATTTTGTTTTGGGGATTGATAGGGCTGGAAAGCTAGCTACAACTTGATTCTTAGAATGTTTTGACTTTCTTAATGTGAGCTTGCTGAAAGATCTCCATTGCAATTCCTGTCGTACCAAAACAAACCCCAAACATTTATTTTCAGAATCCTAGGATTGTGCTTGTTGCAGAATGAACTATGTCCCATCACGTTAAATAGACACGTAATCAAAGTTCTTCTTGGCAGAAAGGTAAGCTGAACTTGGACATTTGTATTTCCTTTCATTACATAGGATCTCATGTTTTAAAATTGCTTTTTTTTCCTAACCTTTCTCCTTGACTAGCTGAGTTGATGCTGGAACTGTAAGGATGCCTTTAAATTTAAGAAGTATTATTTTTTTCATTTCCTAGATTTTGAACTGAGTAGATGTACTAGAAGTCAGGTATTTGACTAAGATGGAATTATTTGTAATAGGTTAATGTTCAACACTCTCCAGAAACACCTTACTGTCTCCCCTTTTTCTCTTCTTGAGACCAAAGACTCAAAGAGATAGTGTTGGGTAGCACTAGGCAATAGCATCTCAGCTTACCAAAAAGCCTTTTCCTTGATATTTAAGAGAACTCACTGAATTGAAATATAATTAAAATCCTGCCTCGGGTGTAGGTATAATTCAGAACAATAATTACCTAAACTTTTGGCAAAAATGCTTCCACACCCCAATAAACACTAATCGTGTACTGCACATTTCATGTATTAGTCTGTAGCATCCTAAGTTCTGTCTGATGCAACAAACGTAACCCAAGGTTTCTCACCGCTGTTTTTTCCTTGAACACAATGTTGGTCACATCATCAGTTCTCCAGTGTACATATGACCTTTAGTGAAAAAGGGTTCACGTCAGAAAGATATGCCTCCGAATATCCCGATACCCTCCAAGAGAGATTCCCTTCTCGTTCTTTTCTTCAGGTTTTTCTACTTGAAATATGTATTCTTTCCAGTTAAATACATCAGTTGGATACATCAAAGAATATTTTAGTTAGATTAGGTTTAGTATAGTTAGGTGACACTTCTCTTTGCGCTGATAAAGAACAAAGCAGCAAGAAACCATAAAGCAAGCAAGAAGTAGCCATCGGTGTTTGAATTGTCGGAAACGGTGGTATGCAGCTAGTGGGCTGACAGTCCTTTAAGTGCATATATAGCAGCAGCATGTATGTGTTCATCTCAAGGGAAACCTTCAGCGTTTTGGAGCACTGAGGCAAATCGTTTCCAGCTTCAGTCAACCTCCATCAAATATTGATTTGATTTAATCAATATCAAATTGATTTAATTTGAAATATTGATTTAAAATCCTATAAATTTTCTTTATAACGTATATAGCAAGAAAGGCTTTGCAGGTCTGTATGTTCTGCCGGTGCACTTCAGTTGAGTATTCTAATGTACCTTCAAATAATTTTGAATATATTCTTAAACAACTGCTGTGTTTCAAACATATCTCTCTTTATAGGTGAACTGGCATGACTTTGCTTTTTTCGATCCGGTTATGTACGAAAGCCTTCGGCAACTTATCCTCGCTTCCCAGAGCACAGACGCTGATGCGGTGTTTGCAGCAATGGACTTGGCCTTCGCAATAGACCTGTGTAAGGAGGAGGGTGGAGGGCAGGTAAGCGCAACCAAATCTGTCTCTGTAGGTTCAGAATTGGACAGCTTATGCATGCTGCAGCGTACACATCACCCATGCCCTTCTCAGATGGCAGAGAGAACATTTTACCCTTCCTGGATTCAAATACAGAGTTCTCCTTAGACATTGAAGTGTGGGGGTTTTTCCTTGAAGGTGTTTTATAGCCTACCATGAAGCCTGGATAGCATAGTCAATCCTAGGGAATCTCTAAAGCTACCCTCTAGTAGTAAATTTTAGAATGAATTAAGAATTTTAGAATTTTGCTTGCTTTTAGAGGGATATTAAGCCATAAATCATTGTGGCTGTTGTAATAATCTCATTTCCTTTTCTCTTTTTTTTTAATGCTCCTTGTTGCTTTGCCTTAGGTTGAACTTATTTCCAGTGGTGTAAATATACCAGTCACTCCTCAGAATGTATATGAGTATGTTCGGAAATACGCAGAACACCGAATGTTGGTAGTAGCGGAACAGCCTCTGCATGTAAGTCTTTGCTGGAGTGTTTAAAAAAAAAACAAACCCAAACCACAATTTTAGTCAATTAATTCCTTTCCTTGTTATGGTATTGCTAATCAGGTTTCTTTTGAAGTTTTGACAGATCGGTTAGAAATATTTAATCTTCTTTCTTCCCAGAGAGGGTGGTGAAGCACTGGAACAGGCTGCCCAGAGAAGCTGTGGGTGTCCCATCCCTGGCAGTGTTCCAGGCCAGGCTGGATGAGGCTTTGAGCAACCTGGTCTAGTGGAGGGTGTCCCTGCCCATGGCAGGGGCGTTGGAACTGGATGGTCTTTAAGGTCCCTTCCAGCCCTATAACCATTCTATGATTTTGTGATTCTATTTTTTTTTCCTCTGCAGTTGTGTAGCTGTATATGCAGTACTGTGAAGACTGGGTACTTTGAGCAATTTCTCTTTATTTATAAAGTGGAAGATAATTTCTTTTTTAAACTTACTTTCATTGGTTAAGCATGTATGTTCACGTCTTGAGCTCAAATGGCATGTATCCTCTTGGAATCTTTGCTTTGTATTTAGCAGCTACTTTGTTCTAGTAATCTGTCACCTTTGATTTGTTTAGCCTTATAAACTATTGAAAAGAAATTGCAAAATATTTACGTAAATCACCTTAACTTCTGGCTTTATTTTGTCCTTGTTTTAAAAGGAAAAATCAGTTATGAAACATACAACTTTGTTCTCATTTTACTAGCTTGGCAAGAAATCTAACAATTGACTTACAAAAGTATATTAAAAATAATTTGGTTTCTGAAGCCCTTTTTAAATACAAGCTGTGGAATAATACGTTTGTGTAAACAGTTAATGAAGGTCCAACACTTAGAACCACTTACTCTGTCATACGATACTACATCTGAACTTGGTCATTTCTGCTGGCTGTGGTTTCCTGCTGCACTTCGGAGATACGCTAGCAGGCTTCTAGATTTCCTCTGTGCAGCTTGGGTCCAAAGGTCTCACAGGAAGAGCATGTTCCTGGAATTAAGTTACTTGGTCTCCATGCCTGCATATAGTTTGATTTTTACTTATTTTAAGAGTTGAAAACCGTAATGTTTGTATTCATTTTGGAATTCACTGGAACAAATTTACTCGTATTCTTCCATTTTGAAATTGGAATTTCCAATCTTTACAGGATATTGCTTATTAATATGAAATGTGTGTGTATAACACTATACAAGCAGACTTGGCATGGGACTTTCTGAGGAAGCAAAGTAAAAGTAGCATGCAAGATGCATTTTTTGTAATTCTCATCAGATTCAGTGTAGTTCAGCAAAATACTGGAACTTTTTGTCACTGGAGAGTGCATTTGCTTCTGCTCTGGGTGAAATATTAGTTCAAACCTTTAATGCTTTCTGTTGCAATAGCAGGTAGGGTTTTACAGATTGGTGCAGTTCTTAGTTCCAGAAAAATTGCACTTCAGATGCTAAAGCTTTGAAAGAAAAGTAACAGAAGAATAATGAATTCAGAGTTAATAAGTGAGTTCGCATGGAACTTCCCAGTGACACACTTAAAGTCAGTCTGGAAGTGATGGCTATAACGTGAATCTTGTGGTTTTCACTTAAGGCAATGAGGAAAGGTCTCCTGGATGTACTTCCAAAGAATTCCTTAGAAGATTTGACGGCAGAAGATTTCAGGCTTTTGGTAAACGGCTGTGGTGAAGTGAATGTGCAAATGCTCATCAGCTTTACCTCTTTCAATGATGAGTCAGGTATGAAATAACTTACTTGTTCAGAAACAGTTACAAGGATAGCAGTACTGTTCTGTGTGTAGTCGAGTTACCAGTGTTAAACTACCTCTTCAAATTTGACATCAGTTCATAAGGCACTTAAAGTCCTAATTAGATTATTACCGTGGTTTTTACATACCTTTGAAAATATTTACCTGGGGTGGAGGGAAAGCACATTTCCTAGCTTTGCTGTCACTTGATGTGTTAAATACAAGGATTGTATTGTTGGTAGTATATCATTCCTTCTGAAAGTTCTGGCCTAACTTTAGAACTCTAAGTGTGATGGAGGCAGTCTAATATTTCTTACATCATTTTTTAAGCTATATTTAGCTGTTGTTAGGCTTTTTTGGAGGGAGGGAGTGGGAGTTGTACTAAGGTATGTCAGAGTTAGCTTTGACACTCAAAACTACGTGTATTAGTCTTTAAATTACTAGTGTCTCCAATATCTTTTATGAATGAGATTGTAGCAGAGATGCAACTTGCAGTGCGTGTAAACCAGATGTCTTAATATTCATTGTCCAGTGTCCCAGCTGAACTATACATATTTCTTCTTTTATTTCACGCAGGAGAAAATGCTGAGAAGCTTTTGCAGTTCAAGCGTTGGTTTTGGTCCATAGTTGAGAAGATGAGTATGACAGAAAGGCAAGATCTAGTAAGTTGTCAGTTCCCACTGGAAATGTGCAGAAGAACTGGAATTACTTTGGCATCATTAGTGTTTTTAATGGTGTTTACCTGCAGAGACTTTATATGTGAAGAGCTAAGGTGTCAGAGCAAGGTAGTAGGCATTGATTAGACTTTCGGTTCTGGAAACATCAGGTGTGAATCCTAGGCCTTCTCGCAGCTGAAAGCAAGCGTGGTGTGTCCTTATCCATATTCACGGGGCTCTTACGGAAGCACAGTGCAGTCTCTGCAGAGTGGTTCTTAAGCTCAGTCGCTGTGCTTGGTCAACTGGGGTGTGAGCCAGTAGGGATTTGAGGTTGAGGTTTCTTCCTGGATCATCTGCTGTCCTGATTTCTGTGTACCCTCAGGCCCATGTCCTCTCTGTAAGATGTCAGTAATGATACTGTTTCCTTTTCAGAGCCCTTTAGGAATAGCTGCTGAGAAGCATGAAAGAACAAGATACTGTTTAATTGGGGGTTCGATTCTGGAAAACTTGCTTGTAAATTGTATTCATTGTACCCTTAAAACTATTTGCTTTAACTTAAGGTACTATCTTTCCTTTACAGTTTGCTAAAAGGAAACAAGGGCTAATGTGAAAAGCAGGATAGAGCACTTTCGTTAGGGAATATCTGTGGTTACACTTCGGTGGTGACTCTGCCCTGCAAGTCACTGTTTCACACTTGAGACAATCAACTAAATACTGTCCGTTGCTGCCTTTTGTCCGTACAAGTACTGTGTTTTGTAGGCAGTGAGCGTGAGCGACTTGTGATGCATTTTGTATTGATGGCAGTCACCATCTTCCCAGGTGGATTTAGGGATGTTTCATTTACTGAGGATTTGTCGATACAGGATCATTCTGAGTGCTGCTTTTATCAGCTTTAACAGAAGTAGGCAACAGAACGAGCAATTGAGGAAAGGAAGTGAAGGAAGCTACTACAAAAGCGTGTAGCATGACCCTTGGGTTCAGTTGGCCCATTGAACAGAACGTAGTGTGATCAAACTTGGTGTGACTGCGGTGGTGCTTTAACCTATCCTTACATGACAAGTAGGCAATACGAATTTCAGCCTTGTACAGCAACGTTTTAAATGCCATCTTCTTCTTTCAGGTTTACTTTTGGACGTCAAGTCCATCGCTGCCCGCCAGTGAGGAGGGATTCCAGCCTATGCCATCAATCACAATAAGACCACCAGATGACCAACACCTTCCCACAGCAAACACTTGTATTTCTCGCCTTTATGTCCCACTCTATTCCTCTAAGCAGATTTTGAAACAGAAATTGTTACTCGCCATTAAGACCAAGAATTTTGGTTTTGTGTAGAGTATAAAAAGTGTGTATTGCTGTGTAATATTACTAGCTAAGTTTTGTAGATTTTTCCATTTGTCTATAAAAGTTTATGAAAGTTAATGCTGTCATACCCCTGGTGGTACTTAAAGATTTAAATGCAAACATTCCTCTACTAAATTTGTAACGCAGAGGCCTAAGGAGCACTGGCGATACCTGATGGCAACAGTTTGCTAGTCAGGAACTCCTTTGCCTAACCCCAGCCAAAGATGACAGCAGAACAATATAATTTACACTGTGATTTATCTTTTTGCTGAGGGAAAAATATGTAAAATGTTCTGAAAATTCACTGCTGCCTTTGTGGAAAGTGTTTCAGCAAAGGTCCTTGTATAGAGGGAGTAGGGAATTTCGAAATAAAAAATTAAATATGTTCTGTGTTTTATTTTAACTTTTTTTTTTTAAATGGTGTTTAATTTGTGGTTGGCTGCAGTTGTGTATCATGTATATTGAACTTGTAAAAAGTTCCTGACAGCTCAGATCCTGGAGTTGGGATCGTTCACTTATGAAACCACTTCTCATTGCAATTTTTGTTCTGATTGCATTGAACTTTGGCGCATCAGATACCATCACTGATATTTTGCATGTAACCTGTACCTTTAGTGGTTTGGGGTTTTTTTGTACATACGATGAGGCCAATGCACAGTATTTCATAGTTCACAATCAACATTTTTGTATCCCTGTTTCAGTGAACAGACAGTCAGGAGATTGTTCCACTACCAGTTCTAACCCGACACTTGTACTACGTTATCTAACTATGTAAACTCAGCCTGGGCACTTTCTGGTAACTGTAAAATGTTTATAAGATCATGATTATTGAAGATACACTTTGGAAAACTTTAATGTTCGTGAGCAGCTTAACTTCTTTTGTATCTAGCCTTTTTTTAAGTATCTTGTTACAGTTTTTTAATAAAGAAATTACAGACAAAATACTAAGTCATACTGAAGAAACAATAGTTTTTATTTATTTAGCCATTTCTGCTTTAGCTAACAGCATACACTAAACACAGTTGTTCATTAAAAATCTGAATTTTCTAACTGAAAAATTGACCTGCAGAAGACATTCAGCCCACATTTTACAGTTAGCAGAGAATCCTGAATGAAACGGGCCAGGCAACCCCTTCTTTTCACAGAATTGGTTTGAAGGGAAAGTGGCTTGTTCTGAAAAGTCTCAAGGTAATTAGGTTAGAATGAAGTTCTCAAACTGCATTGTAGTGGGATCTACTGTATGTTCACTTTGAGAGTGGTTGGTTGCTTTTGGGGAGGGCAGTCTTTGACCATGACCTAGGACTTCTCCCTAATGCTTGGGGGTTTTTGAGAGTTAGGAAGGGACTAATAAAGGAAGGAGCTACCTTTTCTCTGTCAAAGGAAACTTCTGAAAACTTAGCAGACTGAATTCTTGAAGGTTAAGAGCTTTTGTGGTGGTGATGTTCTCCCTCTTTCTTGCTTCCCAGCCCCATGAGTCCATGTTAGTGACTGGGGTTTTTTTGAGCCAACTTAATGTTCCATCAAAATCTGAGTAGAATTCACCTTTGCCAGAGCTCCACTGGGTTTTTCCTCTGTCAGCTAGTTGAGGGTGACCAGAAGTTTCTTACAGCTGTGATCTTCAAAAAAAGCCTCTGCTTTCATCATATATTTAGTTGCTAGAGGTATGGAGGACAGCTGAGATAAGACATTCCGATCACCGGTTGCCAAATTGATGCTAACAATCCCGTTTTCTGAGTAAGGCCGGCTGTTTCAGGCTTGTGTAGTTAAACTGCAGATAAATCAAGTAAACAGATGTAGAATTATATCTGCGTGTGCTAATGCTTCCCAAATCAGTCGTCCTAGAAAAGGATAGTTTCAGGGGACAAGGACCAGAGTCTGCTCTGGATTTCCTGTTGTGACCTCCAGTGTATCTTAAGTTCAAAACTGCATCAGATTTTAGCATGCTAGTATCAGTGAAAAATAAAAAGCAGTACAGCTACACAAGTCTAGCTATAGGTGTATTAGTATAGAGAAAAAGTTATGCTGCTGTGGCTGCTCGCGTATACTGAGGAGGATAGTGACAAAGGTAGAAAGCAACGTATTCCTTATGCCTGGATTTCTAACTGGTTTCATTATTTCCATTACCAAAAACGCCTCTAAGTGAAATGTGTGAAGTTAGAAAGCAACAAAAGAAACTGTTTAGAATAGACATCAGATCTACAGTCTGTAAAATAAAGCTCCCTCCCTCACAACGCTTTGTGAGACCTGATGTATTAAAACCTTACCCAAGGCCCTTTGAAAGGCCATATATAAATGTAAAGTACTGCGTGTATATATATATGTATTGTGTGTATATGTATATAAGTGTATGTGTATGTATAACATATAAATATATGTTATATGTATATATATTTCTGTATATAGCTTAAACATTTTTTTAAGTCCTGTAATGTATAGCTAGACAAAAATTATGCAGATAACTCACGGTAGCTCACCATATATACACACACAAGGCATTCTGATAAGTGGAGAGGGAATCTAGAGTGATATATGCTGTCATCATTGACTTGAAATGTGTATGTAGCTTTATAAATAGCTTTTTTCCTCTGTATGGTGTATTTAAACTATATCAAGATTTTAATAAGAAAAATGTTTATTAAAATCATACACCTCATCTCCCTTTGACTTAAGCCCTTCTGTTAGTTCACTTTTAAGATGTGATAGAGAAACTAGTTAAAGGACAATTTTGTAATGTTTACCTTTTTTTAATAGTCTAAATCCATAGCTGTTCATAACTGTTGAAATAGGAGATAGAGGTAGCTACTAATAAAACGTTATCACCAACTACTAGACTAGTTCCTGTTCTGAACCTAGGGAAAACTGACACCTTAGCGCTAACTTCCATGGCTAGTTCTTGGCGTTGGTTTCCACTCCTTGGCTAACTGTATCCAACCCAGAAAGAAAATCGCTTGCTCCGGCTTTGTTAGTTTTCCAGGAGTGAAAAATTGTATGGGAATTCTTCCTACCTCTCTGGTTTGGGAGTGACTTTTCTTTCCTGCAAGTTAGTCATGAGAGGACACGCAGGGAAAAGGCTGTAAACAGGCAAATCTGCGAATCCAAAGCAATACCCTTCTTGTACAGTAGCAGTCATTCAGCGAAGCAGAGGAAAGGGAGTTTTCCTAATCTCTTAACTTGTTTATCTTTGTGTAACTTGTACATTGTCTACAGACCCATTTCACTTCTGCCTGCGCATCCCAAGGGGAGAGCGGGGGTGCGAACCTTTCCTCTGTAGTTCTGCGCAGGCGGGAGAAGGGCACCGGTCACCCCCAGCTGCCTCCCTTTGGTTCTGCTTCTGGCAGGGAGCCCTAACTCAGCACACCCCGTCGGCCTTCTTCGCACCACGTGATAGATTGTAGTAGGTCAGTAGTAACCTCCCCAGAGGAACCTTGTGCTGTTCCTGAACTCCGGTTTACAGCATCCTTACAACCTGCGGGTCGTGTGTCTGTGTGTGAGTCTCTAAGTGCCGTTCAGAGCTTTGTCTGCGTCTGTGCTCTTCATTGACGCTTGGGTTCCTCTCAGGCAAACTACAAATACCCAGCTTAGTAGCCTTGATTCCCTTCCTCTTTGCAACCTTTGTGTGATCTGGCCTTTTTTCCTGAACTTTTCACTTTGCCTTTTTAACAACAGCTCTGCTGAAATTGAACAGAAAATTCTGCGAGTCTGGATTAACCGGATTTCGGTGCGTGTGGCGTTTGCTTATCCCGAGGTCTGAATGCCCACAGGCAGTCAAACGCGTAGGTGAAAGCTTTGGCGGCTGTCTGGAACTGGCAGCGCTGGAAGTTCCCGCGTGGTCTGTGTGGGGAGGATGCGAACAGGCTTCGCGGTGGGAATCTGGCCTCCGGTGTAGTCATTGCCCGGCAGGACTCCTAGCATCATCAGGAGCACCCTTGGGTCCCGTCCTAGTTGGAAATGGCCTTTGTTTTTAATTTGCAGCTCTCAGAGTATCTTCTGAGTAAGCAGATTGGCTGAACTGAGAAGCACAGAGGGCTTTTAATTTCTTATGTATCTCTTAAGGATTTCCCGAGGAGGCGTCTGAGAGGATAACTTCATGTCTTGTTTGAAACACAAGCCTGTGAGTGAGACAGCTTTCCCCCTTTGTCCATGGCTTTCTTAATATAAAGGCACATTTTGTCATTAAATACCGCCACGAGTTACTATTGTAGTAATTATACTGTGTAGTGTAGCGAGAAGCAGTCGTTTGCTACCACGTGTTTCAGAACATTTTTCCATACTGGTGAGACTTTCCAGTATCCCTTGTCCAGTGACAACAGCGGCTGATGCTAATGCCTGTGTTTGTACACTACAGCCAGGCAAACCTATTGGAAAAGAGGTTGCTGTTGCAACCTGTCGTAAGGGTTCTCTGTGTGCTGTGTGGCAAGGAGACTCGAGAAGACAGCTGGTTTGGACATACCGAGGTTATTGACGAATTAATTGTCATACCGTAATTAAGTTGAAAAAGCAGTTTTCACTTAAACTGAAGAATTTTCATTTATAATCTGCACTGGCATTCTTTGTATACATAAAAAAATGTATTTATAAAGCATTTTTAAAAGGCAGCTAGGTAGTCCCAAACTAAGTAACAGCTTTTGGAGGGAGAGAGGGAAGAGGTGTGTTGGTTCAAGCTGTGATTACTGCATTTTGGATGCCTCAGTAGATAAAATTTTGGGACATACTTTGTATCAGTAACTTACTTTGCCCAAAAAGTTGTAATTGATGCTAGTACAGATGACATTTTTCCACTGCTTTTATTATTTTCAGTACTGCTAAATACAGCGCGAACTTGCAGGCTGTTCTCATTCACGTCTTTCCAAAGGAGGATGTGGACAGGCTTGGGTTTTGGGGTTTGGTTTTTTGATGATTTTTTTTAGGTGGATCAAAATTCCTCTGTTGGACAGAGCAAGCTTTGGGAATGCAAAGCTGTGCTGGAAAGCCCGTAAGGTCTGGGTCTGTCCAACGGTGTACTCGAGGTGTGTGCTGCCGCACCTCCGTTAATTGCAATTAGCAGAGTGAGAGAGCCGTTCCCTGCGGGAGCACCCGTTCTGGCACGCCGTCTTGCTGTGGAGTGTCCTGCACCTCCGGGAACTACCACCATGCTTCCAGGACGTGAAAGTGGACGTGATCCTGCGGATCAGAGTCCCTCCCCATGCAGAAACACCCCCACGAGCCCCAGCACGAACGTTTGCTGTGAGCGAACGCAGGTAAGGGGCCGTGGGGACCCGGGCAGGACGGCTGCCGCACACCCGGCAGTTAGAAGCTAAGGGACGAATACAGCTTCCGCCACCCGTCGGGCACCTCATTCTAAGTACAACATCGTAGGTACAGCAGAGTAACCCGAAATCTGCCATAATGCTGTATTTCATACATATGTTTGTTCTACTTGTAAACTGTTTTACAGTTCCACAAGTGCTTTCCTGTAATTCGGTATCATGAACGCGGTGTAACTAATTTATATAAAACAAACCTAACAGAAGTCAGTGGATTTTTGTGGAGATGCAAGAACAGCCAACTGCCATTTTGCTAATCCTTGTGGTGCATTTCCTTGCAGTATTTTCCCTTTGTCTATCAGTCTTTAGGTACCACATAAGTAGATATTTGCTGTGTAAAAGGGCAGGTATCCCCAAATATTTGCACTTCTTTCTACTGCTAGTTATATGAAGTTGTGGTAGCTCTTGTCAAATACTCAGCAGGACAACCCCTTATTTGGGGAATTTTGCAACTGCAGCCAGGATAATCAGGTTAGCGGGCTGAGACAACTGATTGATAGGCAGATCACTGTTATTTAATATGATTAGTATGTTTGAGTTTTGCTGCTTACTGGTTTTGGCCCAGAAACTCGTGCGTCTCCCTCTTAAACCATCAGCACGCTCTGCGTTACACACACCAGTGTAATCTGTCAGTTGGGTTTGGTCTACATCAGTCAGTGTTCCTCTAATTGTTCACTCGGGACGCCAACGAGTAGAGAGCTGTTGTTAGATGTGAATATTGAGCCTATTGTATGGGTACCTCTGGGTAATGAAACGTAAAGGCTGACTCAAGGCAGTAGTCAGCTAACAGCAGATGTTGTTAGTGTAAAACCACCTTTTCTCATTTACTCTGTGTGTGTTTCTGGTGCTCTGTTCAGTAACTTGCTGCTTAGGTCTGTGTTTCTGCTCCTCAGAAAACTCAGCATAAGAAAACCAAAGCTGTTCTCGTGGTTGGGACCAGCACGGTCACCCATGCTGCACAAGTCTCGCCACGGCACCTTCCCCACCCCTGTCCCCGTGAGGTTTGAGCTGTTCTCACAGGAGGCAGATACGGTCTGAAGGAGCCCAGCTCCCCCTTCCCATGCTTGGGAAACAGGGAGAGGGGAGGACTCAGTCACTCTGTGGCAGCCAGGTGCCTTTAAAAAAAGAGATCTGAAACTTTTAATGGCAGAGGACTAACAAAACTGAAGGTTACCTTTCTGGAAAAGCATCCCAGCATCCCTCGAAGCCTCTGCTTGTGCACTATGCACCTTCCCTGGCTGCGGGATGCCTGGGAGCACCAGGCAGCAGTCCCGGGGATGCGCAGCACCTATGGACTAGTCTCCACTGAGGAGTGCCAGGCCTCTGGGTCCTCCTCCTGAAGGGACCACCATGGGCTCCAGCCTTTCTTTCGGCCTCTAAAGAGCGGCTCAGCCCTCCTTGCGTGTGCTGCCTGATTGTCTTGGTGATCACAAACGTTTTGGTCTCGCTCACTGGTGTTTGCTTTTAGATTTGTGTCTGATTTCAGGTCTTCGTGACAAGCCAGGCCCTGCCCATCGGCTGGGACTGCTCTTTTTCCTATAGACTGTTTGCTTGTTTTGGAAATGACCCACAAGTCTGCAGGAAAGGGGTGCGCGGGCCTGGCCAGCTTCAGGACGGAAACCGCTGGCCTCTGACGGTTCCCAGCTCCGGAGGAAATCCCACTGCTTGCAAGAAGTGACTGAAACAAATGTCAGTAGCGCTTTCGCTTGTGGTGTTTGCACTCGCCGGTCCCTGCAAGCACCTCCAAGCACCACAACGATGTATGCCTGTTGTGCAATTACTGGAGGCTGTTCTGACGTCTGTATTAGCTCAGGATGGATTAAAAAGACTTTTTTCTTCTTACATAGGTCGCTCTTCCTTGTACACATTTACAGCGTCCGCCTGTACCCGGTAACAGGCATACAGGTCGTGTCTCAGCGACAGCTACCGCATCTTCAACTCCGTGTTAACTCCCTCTACCAGTTCACCTTCCATTATCACCTTTCAGAGGCTCGTCTAGGATATTCTCCTAATTTTGGGTGGTTGTTTCCCTTTTTTCCCCTTATAAGACCAGCACTTGCAATCCACCTCCCTCAGTTTTCTGCCTGTCACTGCAGCAGGGGAGGCAGCTGCGAGCGCTGGCTGCTCCCCGAGACCGGTTCCGAGCAGCCGGTCCTTTTCCCGGTCTCGCTGGAGGCCGGTAACGCAGCGCCCTCGGCTGCCGTGAACGAAACGGTCCCTGGCCGTGCCCAGACGGTGCCGCGGCGCGCAGCTCCGCCGCCCTTGTCCGCCCGCCCCGCGGAGGAGGAGCGGCCGCGGCCCTTCCCCTTCCCCCGCCTCCGCCCCCTGACGGCCCAGTCGCCGCCGGCCATGGGCGAGCGCCAGGGGCGAGCGGCTCTGCGGGAGGTGACCGGGCCGGGGCGGGTAAGGCCGGGCCGGGGCGCGTAGCGCCGGGGTGGTGGGACCCCGCGGTGGGTGTTCCAAGTCGCAGCCGGTGCCGCCGGGGAGAGCTGCTGTAGGCGTGCGGGTTTCTCCGGGGGGCGTCTCCGGGGGGTGTCGCGGGCCGTGGCAGCGCAGCCCTGCCCGCCGCTGTCGCATCCCCGGCCTTGCAGGCCACGAGCCGCTGGGTGCGAGCGGGGCGCCGCGGCCTGCAGTACCGGCTGCTGCTGCCGCTCCCGGTCACCCCGACCACGGCGTCTTCGCCTCCACCCGCCCGGGGAGCTGCTGGCACGGCTGCGCTCGGGTAGCCCAGGAAAGGGCGCGGGGGCGCCCTCCGGACAGCCAGCCTGCGTTCAGGCCCGGCCGCGGCCAGGCCCGGGGGCGCCTGGCGCGGGACACCGGCTGCGCAGGTCACAGCGCTCGTCCCCTCAGCCCCGAGGCGCCCTGGAGGCAGGTATGGCTGGTGTCGGGTGTTCCTGGCTTCCCGGGCCCCTGCGGACCAGGAGGGCCTGCCCCCCGTTCTGGGTTCTCCCCGGTACCACCCTGCGAAGCCCGGCCCAAGTGTGCGAGGGTGAAGGATCTTTATGGCAGAGGAACCCACGTGGCTGTTCCCAAACCTTCATGTCTCAGCGTACTGAGTCGTGCAGTGTTAAATACAAGCCCCAAACCCCTGTAGTGCTTCCCCCTGTGAACAGCGGTGCGCCGTACCCGCAGCGAAGAGGGGCTGGCTCTGGCCTGCCAGAGGCAAACAGCAGCCCTGTGCTCTTCCCTCAGGCATGCAGCACCATCAGGCCCTGCACCCCTCAGCTGCTGTCCCTCCCAGGAGTGCCGGCCGTCTCCCCCATCCCACCGCTAACCAAGCCCATGCTGCCCAGGGCTGGCCCGAAGCCTTTGGAAGCTTCTGGGATGCACATGCGGCCCCTTCCCAGGGTGTGGAAGGGCTCACGGTCACGTACCGTGATGCGGTACGTGCCACAGCATGGTGCCAGCTCTGCCAGCGCCTCTCATTCTCTTTCCTGGCTACGGCTGGTACAGGGCATGTAGGTGGGATGGTTGCACACGTTGCCCAGCAGCTGCTGCTGCAGGGTGCTGGTTGTACATGTGTATATATACATTTATTGTTGCCTAGTTTGCTAAATCTGAAATGGGTGGAAAGAGCCTCAGTACCACTAGGCAGGCTTCATTGTCCGTGGGGTTTGTGTCATCACCAGAGGAGTTTGTCTTTAGCAGTTGCAGAACAACTGGGATAGGATGTACCCGGAGTGCGTCCAGTGAAGGACTGATGGTTAAGAGACTGGAGTATCTGTTGTACGAAGAGAGGCTGAAAAAGCTGGGGGCTGTTCCACCTGGAGAAGAGAAGGCTCCAGGGAATTGCATCGGTGTGTGTAAATACCTGATGGAGGGGAATAAAGGAGATGGAGCCAGGCTTTTCTCAGTGGTGCTCTGTGACAGGACCGGAGGCAATGGGCACACACTGAAACACAGGAGTTTCCATTTACACATCAGGAAGCGCTTCTTTATTGTGAAGGTACTCAGATGCTGGCACAGGTTGCTCGGAGAGGTTATGGAGTCTCCATCCTTGGAGATACTCAAACCTTGGCTGGACACAGTTGTGGAACTGACCGTGCTGGAGCAGGGGCTGGGCTGTGCCTGCTGGCTTCAGCTCTTCTGCGCGTTTGGCTCTTGTCTGAACAGAAAGTGTCACGTTCCAACTGTAAACTGGATAATCTTCGTTATTGTGGCAAGTGTTGACTGTTTTGTGCACTATCTTGGGATTAAGGAAAAGAGATGGGGTGCAGAGTGGAAGTAGGAGGTGTATTGGGCCCAGTGACTGCTACTTTCTCCAGCTGCCAGTGCCCCCCAGCGCCAGGGAGGCCGGGCTGGGAAGGTGTTGTGCTCCTTCAGCACAAGGTGGTGGCTGCTCTGAAGCCCCGGCAGTGATCAGGATGTGCCGTGCATCCAAAGTACTTGAATTAGAGGAGAATCTTCCATGAATTTTCAGCTGAGTTGTTCCAACACGTGTGGTGTCAACAGACAGGCTGGGTAATGAGCGTTACTCTGGCAAAAACTTGGCTGAGAGGAATGGAACCCAAAACGGAGAGAGAAGTATTTTTGAAGTTATGTCCCTGCATTATGGGCCCTGCGTGCTGACTTTTGAATGGCTCAGGAACATCAAGGCTGAGGTGAGTAACTGCTAGTCCACCTTGTCAGGCTAAAATACATACCTGGGGATAGTTCCCCAGCAGTACAAAAGGGTTTTGCTCAGGAAAACACTGGGCTGACAAGGAAGACTTTTGCAGTGTTTGCCTTTTTCAAGGATGATGGCTGGTGCAGAAGCAGATGGAGATGCTAGCTGCATGGCAGGCCCTGAGGAGGTGTGGTGCTGTCCCCGCTGAGCCCAGATTCTCCCCAGGCTGGGATGCCTGTCTCTGCATCCCAGGAAATAGGAAAGCTCTTGCACTATTGCGGCCTTGAGCAGCGTCTCTGCAGGATGATGCTGGCAAATGTCTAACGTAACTGGGTAATATTTAAAGATATTATCAACTGGTAAAATTGTAATGCAGAATGTGCTTCTTGATGCATTTTCTTTGGGAGTCTGCGGTAACAGGCCAGCTATGCAGTGTGTGTGTGTTTGGTTTTTGTTTGGTTTAAGTGTGAATAGAATTATTTGAGGGTATTTTCCAAAGAGAAGCAAACCAGTTTTATTGTGTGGGTGGTTACAAGCAGACTGGGTAAGGAAAGGACTTTGGCACCTCGTAGGAGGGTAGGAGCAATGGTATTCAAAACCTTTTGCTCCACTTCCCTACTGCATAATGTGTAACACACCACATGCTGCCTGTAGTTAGTTACTTTCTAGAGCAGCGCCAGCGGGATCCAGGACCGGCCCAGGAAGGCATCCTGCGGGCTAAATCATGGCTGCGAGGTTGCAGCATGCTGTCCTGGCAGCTCGTCACGACAGTTGTCTTCTTGGTGATGTGCCTGGCAGGGATGGTGTCTGGTGTTGATCCTGGAGCAGATGTCCCCAGCTGGAGGCGAGGTGAAGGCCCTGCTCATGGGTTGCCCTCTCTTCACTGGCCTGTCTCCTAACATCAGCCGTTTCCCCCTGGGTTGGGCTGGTAGGAAGAGCTGTGCCCGGGCATTCTGCAGGAGCCCGCACAGAGGGAGCGAGTGGGGATGGGTGACTCCAGGCAGAGGTTTTCCTGCTGTTGGAAAAAGAGGCATGTAACTTCATATTGGCAGGTGGGGTGGAATGGCCTCCAGACTCAGGCTTGGTGTGCTCACCACAGGCTTGTATGCGCAAACCTCTGTGCAGAGACTCCCTGTGGCACAGGGCTGTTCCTCTACCCAACAGGATTAGTTGCTGTGGTCTGATGGTATTTTTAAGAATTCCATCCAGGCCCAAGTGGCTTGCTGTAAAGCGGCCTACTTGGAGTAACCTGGACGGTGATCCTCCTGGAGCTGTGCTGGATGCGGGCTGGTGGCAGTGTGCGGTGACCTTGTGTGTGTGTCCCTGCGTGCGGTACCGCAGCGGCTGGTGTCGTCACCCAGGGCAGATTTCCTCCTCGCACCGCAGAAGGGCTTTCTCTTGGTTGCACGGGTGTCGGGTGCTTCCTGGCGCTGGCGCACCTGGGAGGGGGCGGTTGGTGTGAGCGGTGCCGGGGAGAGACGGGCAGACAGCAATCCTGCCATCCCAGCAGTGGGAGCACGGATGGAGGGCGAGGGGACAGGTACCCCAGGGTCAGGTGGTGTGGCCACCCGAGGCGGGCAGGTGAGTGTCTGCGTGACATGGGTGGCTTTTGAACCACATCTTTGGGATAGAGGGGAGAGGAGGAAGAAGTAATGGTAGCCTTAACCAGAACTGTGCTTTATCTTCAGAGCTCCTCTCCGAGTGCTGCTGAAAATGGCTTGGACCCTGATGAGGAGCCTCTCCTCAGAAAAAATCCCCGCCGGTTCGTCATCTTCCCCATCCAGTACCCAGACATATGGAAAATGTATAAACAGGCTCAGGCCTCCTTTTGGACAGCGGAAGAGGTGAGCCCTGGGACCAGTGGGTTGGCACAAGGCACTCAGACCGGGGTCCTGGCGCGTCATTCCTGGCTCTGCTGCTGGCTTCGGTGTTGCGCTGGAGTTAATTGCGTTGAACACAAGGTGCATGCATCAGAGCAGGACTCTCTTCCTGGACAGTGGAAAGAAAGCTGCTTCCACAGGGAGGTTCAGTGGAGCTGGTTTAGGTATTTGGTTAGAACAAGGTGGGATTGTGTCCTGTGGCCTACAAGGAAGCTGTGGGGGGACTTTTTACAAGGGCCTGTAGTGACAGGACAAGGGGTAATGGGTTTAAATTGAAAGCAGGGAGATTTAGATTGGATATCAGGAAGAAATTCTTCCCGGAGAAGGTGGTGAGGCACTGGAACAGGTTGCCCAGAGAAGCTGTGGGTGCCCCATCCCTGGAAGTGTTCAAGGCCAGGCTGGATGAGGCTTGGAGCAACCTGGTCTAGTGGAGGGTGTCCCTGCCCATGGCAGGGGGGTTGGGACTAGATGGTCTTTAAGGTCTCTTCCAACCCAAACCGTTCTCTAGGAGGGAGCCTAAGTCAGATAGCTCCTACCCTGCTGTGGTCTCTGTATCTTCAACTAAATCCTTGCTCATGTAAGAAGTTCTGGGCAATTCCATGTGAATGCTGTTCTTGAATGTTAGGCACCTTTTTTCCAGAAAGGTGGTGATAATCAGCTAAAAATGCTCCTGGTTGACTCCTGGTTGCCCTGGTTAGATGCTCTGTGTTACAATGCGAGCTGTAAGCTTTTCCCTGAGACTGCTGGTTAGCCAGACCTGAGCGGTGCTCGGCTTGCTACGCTTGCAGCCGTGGAGGTGTCTGAAGGCTGAACTGATCTGGAGAAATTAGCTGCCGGTTGAGCTGGTTGTTCCAACTCGAAGCTTCAGCAGCCCTTGCTTGTTTGTGAGCGGTGATCTGCTCACAGTTGCAGAGGAGTGAGCTGAAAGCACTGGCAGGCTCTAAATATCCAGAAAGCATCCTGGGATGGCGTGGAGCAGCTGTCTGTGGAAGCTCCTGCCTGATGAGTGTTGCCCTTTCACCACATTACTGGTTCCTTCTTACACTGTCCTACTGTCTGTCGGTGCGCTTCCAAATGAGCTGAGAAGTTAGCTGTAAAACTGGTTTGTGTGTGCTTACACACACATGCATATGTGTAAATGTTTATACACACATATGTAGGTTTTTAGGTCTCTATTTTTCACATCTGGCCCTATTTAACTGCTGCTGTGGTTCAGAAATCCCTTCAAACAAACAAGGCCTGTGCAAAGGAAATTGTGGTTTTCTGCCACAACACACATTCACCCTGGTAGACGAGAGCAGTTGCACAGCCTTCGCCCGGTGCCATTTTTTGGCGGGATGGAGGGTGAACACCTGCCAAAGGCAAAGGTCTCCTCAGTCCATCTTCTGGCACACCTGGGTGTAGGTTTCTTGGAGTGTCGGTATTTTTTTCAAGCGGAGTTTAAGTGTCTCGGAGTGAGCTCTGCTTGGGGGTGCATGTTCATACTCATGACAAGAAGATACTAATGATTTTCTAAATCTGATTTATTTATAATTCAGTAGGCACTGATTATTATTTCAGATGACAAAAGCATAAACTGCAAAGCAAACACGTGACGTTACTCTTGGAGAGGGAGACAGCAGTACTGCAGTGTGGCTGTTGTCTTTTGCAGTCACATGTATTTAAATTCTTTACATGGAAAGATTTGAGGGCAAACAACAGAACTCTGCCTCAGTCATTTGACTAGGCTGCTTCTGTTCTTACAGAATGACAAGCTCAGAAGGGCAATAACATTTTTTCTTCTTTCTTTTCATTAGGTTGACCTGTCAAAGGACCTTCCTCACTGGAGCAAGCTGAAAGCAGATGAAAAATACTTTGTCTCTCATATTCTGGCATTTTTTGCAGCCAGTGATGGAATTGTAAATGAAAACCTGGTGAGAAAGCTTTACGGAGGGTTTGAATGCTTGCTCATTTTATTGGCTTTTCATGTTGTTTTTCTCACATTAATACTTAAGTTTATTTAATGTTTTCTTCCCATCATTTCACCATCACCAAGGGGAATAAGCAGCTTGCTTTGATGGGGCCAGTGTCTTAGTTAAATTGGGTCCACTGTGGTCAGTAAGATTCCGAGTCACATAACTCGTGGACACAGATTTTAAGCTCAGCCTTCTGCCTGGCTGAGTTGATCCACATTTCTCAAGGAATTAATAGAATCCCACGCTTTTTCTCATACTTGTGTTAGATGAAAAGTAGAGAGGGATTGTGCTGCGCCACGTTCTGTATTCTTCATTTTGGTAAAATCCATTTTGCTCTCACTGAACGGCATCCTAGAATCTTTTAGGGCCGCAGGTGAGTGCTGCTAAAAAGATGGGGACATCTTTCTGCTGAAATCCATTTGGGGCTGCAGAATGTCTCACCAGAGGTTATCAGTGGTGTTTGACTGCAAATGCCCTCTTTAGATCTTGAATGTCTGTCATGTGTAGACTGTGTGATAGTATATGTGCGTCTAGCACATGAACACGTCTTATGTCATACTGTGTATTTGTTTTTAATGAAGAACAAGAGATCTGAGGCTTTGTTCAGTAGGACGTGGTTACTGTTGCGATATTTCACTGTTCTCCTGTGTACGTGTGCCCTCCTGTTTCAGTGCAGCTCTATTTGATATGCACAGCAGCTGTAGTTACTTCTGGCTCGCTTGCTTTATTTTCTTCTGCACCACACCTATCCTACTGACTTACCTGTGGCTAAAGTAGGGCTGGACTGCTCCCATCCTTTCTCTGTGGCAGAGATCTACTGTCTCACCTGTTAAGCTTAGAGTACTGTCATGCAGGACTGGATTTACTGCGCTCATTGCCATGCGTTCTGTTTTTGTAGGTGGCACGTTTTAGTCAGGAGGTGCAGATCCCAGAAGCTCGTTGTTTCTATGGCTTTCAGATCCTCATTGAGAACGTTCACTCAGAGATGTACAGCTTGCTCATAGACACCTACATCAAAGATCCTGAGAAAAGGTAAACCTCTTGGGTGTGTTACAGACCCATGGGAGGTCTGTCACCTAGCCCAGTGGCAGCGTTGTTGAGCAGCAGCAGCTGTCTTCTGTTTCATACTGACTTACTGGGGGAGTTGGGGATGGTTCCTTCAAGCTTCCGAGGCCTGCATGCCTGACCCCCAAAATGGAGAGAAGTATTGCTGACCTACAGGCTTGTGGGGGAGCGTCAGGAGGTCAGTTTTTTGTATAAATCTTTGATTGCAGGAAGTGCGGACTGTGTGAAAAGCTATTAAAGGTTAGACAAGCTCGTTGTGGTTATTGTGCTCCTGAGGTGCTTGCTCTCATGTCAGGAGAGGATCTGCCTCGGGAAATTGAGTGCTCGTGATACAACTGGTGTGTCTAACATACCCTCATCAATGTATTGCATCCCTTCAGCTTTTTTTGTTGTCGGTGCACTTTCATACAACCTTGAACTGCTTACTTTTAATGTACTGGAGAGCCCCATCCCCTTTGTCTGGAGAACTCCCTAGTCCAAACGGTAATACGTTTGAAGAGAAACCCTTTCCCTCAGACACTCCGTCCTGGTGATGATCAGGCAGAGCTTGGTTTCCCACGGTGGCATCCTGCGTGGTGACAGTGGGAGGACTGCAAGGTTTCCTTTCAGGTGTTCAGCATGGGAACAGAGCTTGTCCTCGGGGGAATTGTCTAGTTATGGAGCTGGGCAAGATGAAGTTTGGCTTGTGGTGGGTGGGAAGTGGCTGCCATCTGGCTTGAAGTCTGAGAGGCAGCGTGGTCTGGTGGGTCAACACTCCTGGGTTGGGATGTTTGAGTTCCCACCTCTGCAGCTCACCTCCCCTGAGACCTTGGGTTTGTCGCTTTCTGTCTCCCTGTGCCCTTGTTATCAGAGTTGATCACCCCTTTGGGGTGGGAACGGTCTCTTTACTTGGGATAGTACGGAGCCTAGCATGATGGGCTCCTCTGTCTGGTGGAGCCAGTAGGGACAACCAGGGCAGAATTGCATGAATCACCTGTGCTAGTTTTAGTCGCTTTATAATTTTGCTGTTTTCTCTTTGCTTCCTTCTATAGGGACTTCTTATTTAATGCTATTGAAACAATGCCTTGTGTCAAGAAGAAAGCAGACTGGGCTCTGAAGTGGATTGAAGACAGAGAATCCACTTTTGGTGTGTAACTTCTGAAAAAACTTGTTTCTGTTGCACCCATCACAAACTAATCCTCTGGGAGTGGGCTGCATCCCTGGAACGTGAAATTCAGTTCTCCAGATGAGGTAGTGACTTGTGGGCCTCTGGTTTGACCGAAGAGCTAGAAGTGACTTCTGCTGAGCATGTGTGTTTTTATCTTCAGCTAAAGCAGTACTGCAATGACAGTGCCCACAAGAATCATGTTGGGGAAAATGCCTGTGGGTTTCTCTGCCTTTTTTTTTTTTGTCTTTACACTGCACAACCCTAGTTTCTTCAGTTTTTGCCCGCAGACCTTGTTTTCTAGGAATTCTGATTGTTTCTTCTGCTTGGCTCCTATTTTGTACTCCAGTGTTCAGAGCTGGGCAGCTGAAGTCTGGCAGGGCCAGGCTTTCTCTGTGCTCATGTTCATACAGACAAATTCCTGTGTGATACTGGCTGATTTTTGTAACAGCGTGACTGAGCCTGGGCAAAAAAGATTCAGGAATCTACACAAGTCTCTACAAGAATCTATACAAGTCTCTAGTGTTCTGGTTTGCTGTTAGGACCAGGTTTCTCAGGTTTTTTTCTCATTTCAGAGCCAGGACGCTGGCTCGGCTTCCGTCAGCGCGGGTGCAGGGCATCCTTTCCTGTGTTGTGCATTCTGCTTACAGTGTTGGCTCTGAAGGATGTGTTGTAGCTGTAATGAGTAATGGGCAGACTCTGGTGGATTTTCTGACCCAAACATCCTCTATGCCTGGAGAGATTCAGCCAGACAAACTAAATAAATCTGAATATCATTCTTTTCCAGCATCTGTTTTTCACAGCTCTTGTTTGATTTGGGTTCTCCTTGTAGCTGTAGATTGGCCTGCCCTGGAGCATCCCTCCTCCTCCCCATTCTGGCTTTGCTTGCTGTGCATGGAGTCCTTCCTTCATCTCCTTCATTCAGCTCCCAGCAGCGTGGGGTGTGCCAGGAATCAGAAGGTTCCCTATCTCAAAAAGCAATGTTTCCCGTCACCCCCTGCCCCCAAACTTCATGCATCCTATCCACGTTTTGGTGAAGTGCATTTCTACACTTCCGTTTTTTCATCTTGTTGAGACAGCTTCCCAAGTTTAAAACATCTGGGGGGGCCTAGGTCTGACATTAGTTGTGGATTATGAGAGTGGCTGGCTGGCTTGTTTGCCTGGTGTTTCCTTCCAGCCTGGGGACCTGGCTGGCCACCAGCTCTCCGCAGCTTTGGGTGATTTCTTATGCTGAGAGTTCAGTTGCTGAATCTGTTCTGTGGACTCTCAGCCTCCTGGTGTGAGAGCCTCCTTACGTGGTGCTGCTGACGGACGATTTTTGTTTCAGCATAACTTATTTTGTATGATGGCTAGGCGGGTGGAGTGGAGTAAAAACCATACCGATATTCAGTCTGGTGCTTCATCAAACCTATATTGGATGAGCAGCCTTCCTCCACTCCTCTCCAGAAGTAACATAGCGGATTTTTAGTGTTGCCAAACAAATTCTTCCGTTAGTAACTTCTGTGATACTTGCTAAGTTCGTGTTGCTCTTCATGCTTTTTTCCTAACTTGAATTTCTTCAGAAGAGCCAGCAGGTGGCATTTGCATCTCATAGAGGAAGTGGGACATCTGGCTATTTTGGGGTTATTTTATTTTTTAAACAAAATTCTGTGCAGTTCTCACTGGAAAAAGGCACCAGCACTTAATGCAAAAGCTCTTTGTGTTAGAATATACCCAAGGATGTTGTGAAGTTGTTTAAAATAGAGTACATGGAATGACGTGTCTTCGCCAAGCAGTCAGATGGTCTTGTAGGCTGAAGAAACACAATCCTGTAGAGAACAGGGAGAATGCTGTGCTTTCCTTGGATAAAAGGTGGGAAAACAGGTGGGATAACATAAATAGTTATTTCTGTCTTGATGAATTATGCTCTGTGTTCTTCCACTTTTGTAAGAATATGGTTTTATGTAGATTCTCAACAAGCAGATGTTGTGGTGTAGGGGTTTTTGTTTAACTTACAGGAGGTCGGCTCTTCTCTCAGTTTTGTCCGTTAGTTACACAGCCGTTTTCCTGCCTTTTAGGAGAAAGATAAGGGACTGCTAATGCCTGGGGCACTTTGAGCAATTATGCTCTTTCCCTTCTGGCAGTTTCCGTGGGTGCCCCGGTTCTTCAGTTCGGCTGGTGTTGCCTGTGGTTAAGTGCTGTTGCGTCTGTAGGCCTGTGTGCCTCGGGATCTGCTCAAGGATGTGGTCAGATGCAACACCTGGTGCTGCAGAGGCGATTGTTCCTCTCCAGCATCGGTCTGTCTGATGCAAATGGTGCATCTTGCTGACGAGCAATGCGCTGTTTTGTGTCTAACTGGAAATGTGTTATGTTAAACAGGTGAGAGAGTGGTTGCCTTTGCTGCAGTTGAAGGCATCTTCTTTTCGGGTTCCTTTGCTGCTATATTTTGGCTGAAGAAGAGGGGCCTGATGCCTGGACTGACTTTCTCCAATGAACTTATTAGCAGAGATGAGGTAACGTGCCATGTCCTACATACTGCCTGGGAGGAAAAGTGAGTTTCCAGGGGAAGGGCAGGTTTAGATTCCTCAAGATCCCATAATCTTGCCAGAGCGGCCCACCTCTGGTGGCAGGGAAGGCTGGAGGGAAGGTGAAGAGAGCAGAAAGCAGTGTTTGGGTAGGAACCAGTGAAAAAGAGAATCCAGCAGTGAGCAGGGGATACATTTCTGGGTACAACAGAACCTTTTTAATCTTGACAGTGCCAGAGGCCAAGGAGGTGGTAGAAGTCTGAGTAGGTTCTCTGCTAGCCGGTGTCAGCAGCAGGGTTTTCCAGGGAAGGTCCACTGTCCTGGTTACTCGCCAGGTAACTGCAGACTGAGTTTCTCCTGCAGTAAGCCTTCTGTGTCTGCTTTCACATTACCTCCTAGGCACAGAGAAGAGACTTTCTTTCCCCAGAGCAGTGCCTGACCCTTTTTTCTGCAGCCTGACAGGGGAGCTGTAACTGCTGACGTGGAGGAAGACTGGAGTCCTGCAGCGGTGCAGGCTAAACAAACAACAACACAGCAACAACCTTTAGCTATAGAAGTTACTAATGGACTTAAAGTGTAGGTGTTGCTGTGTCCCTCTGCAGAAATACCTGTTTTTAAGGGGAGTAAACATAATTATTAGCAATACCCCAATTCATAGTGTGATCAAAAAGGTGTACTTTTTGGATGGAAGGGGACATTTGTTTTCCTGTGCTGTGAAGGGAGGCAAAGGCCTGGCTGCCCAAGGACTGGTGTGGAGTTTCACGGTCCCCGGCTGCAGTGAGGGCCAGCTTGGGTGAGGATCTTGCTAAAAGGCATGTGACTGAGCCTTGCTCTGCCTTAACCGCTTTGGTCAGGTTTGAGTGGCCTTCTTGTCCCGCTCCCCCTCTGCCCCTAGTTGTGGGTTCCAGAGCTCACAGACGTCCTGGGCAGCTGTGGCAGGTTGCTGCAGAAGCAGCAGATACCATTCCTCTCTGTGTTCTGGTGTTACTGCACAGTGATAGGATCTCCTGGGAGGGGCAGCTACAGGTCTGCATTAGAGGGGCGTGCTTCTTAGCTGAAGATATGATGTGTCTGGGGTGCTGCGTGTCAGCACGCTGAGCGTGGCAGGCCACGTGCTGACAAGTGCCCTTGCGTCTCACTGCTTCCTGCACCGCTGCCTGCCAGTTGGCAGCGGTTGCTTATGGCTGGGGTCTGTCTTCAGGGCACCACACAACTCAGGGCACTGTCAGCGCTGAAGAGCGGAAAGACCAGTTTTGTATGCAGTATAAACATGCTAGTGGTTTGAACTTCCCAGAGTTGGTCTGAAAGAATAGAGAGCTTTATCGTAATGGAAGTAATCTCCACGGATTCGATAAACTGATTTGAAAGGAGAGGTATTTTACAAGATGCCTTTAATTTAAAAGACACTTCTGAAGAAAGTGATATGAGCAGTAAGCCAAACCAAACAGTTCTTCAGCCTTGACCTTCCTCGTGTCTTCTGTTTCTGTGAGTCATCATGAGCTGATCCATTCGAGCGACAGAGTGTTTGTTAGAAGGATGAATTGCAGGTGAATGAGATGCAAGTTCCTCTGTGCAGCAGTGTAACTGTACTTCTCTGCAGAGTCCAGCACCAACAGACTGAATTTTTCTTGAGCTCCGCTGGCATAATTCCAACTGCAGAGCTGTTATGAAGGGTAAGACTTTGTGTGCCAGCACCTGCGTCGAAAACCAGGAAATGCTGTTACAAAAGTAGTGGCACTAAAAGAATCCACAATGGAAAACTACACAAACTATTTTCTGATGCACCTGAACAGATAAATGGTTAATGCTCAATATGTTTTTTGAGCTGCAGGATCTGTTCCCAGGCTGTTCTTTGAGTTGGTGCATCTGATTCTGAAAGGTGCAAAGCTGCTGGGAGCACCAGCCAGCGGAGCACACCAGTTCAGGTGAAAGCCAGGCACATCCTGCATCCTGCCGGTGCTGTTGCCCTGGGCAGGCCCGCAGGAAGCCCTGCAGCAGGCAGCTTACAGAATCAGAGAATCTTTTAGGTTGGAAAAGACATTTAAGATCAGCAGGTCCAACCACTAACCTAGCACTGCTAATACCACCACTAAACCATGTCCCTCAGCACGTCATCCACAGATCTTTTAAATACCTCCAGGGATGGTGGCTCCATCACTTCCCTGGGCAGCCCGTTCCAATGCCTGACAACCCTTTCAGTGAATATTTTTTTCCTAATATCCAATCTAAGCCTCCCTTGGCACAACTTGAAGCCATTTCCTCTTGGTCTGTTGTTTGTCATTTGGTAGAAGAAACCGACACCCACCTCTCTGCAACCTCCTTTCAGGTAGTTGTAGAGAGCGATGAGGTCTCCCCTGAGCCTCCTCTTCTCCAGGCTAAACACCCCCAGTTCCCTTGTGCTCTAGACCCTTCTCGGCTTTCCCTAGAGGAGGAGTATTTCCTAAATTATGTTTTTTTCGGTGCTCTTTCATGACCTGAAGCACAAGAGTTTTGTAGTCTTCCAAAAAAGTTTTCACTTCTTGGTTTTGTTTTGACCCTTGTTAACAATAGCACTGGATTGTCTCGTAGCCCATAGTCTGCCAAATCCTTCTGCCTGGATTTCACCCTGGATGCGCCTTTCGTGATGCTTATAGACTCTAATCACCACCTTGCTGTCGAGAGGAGAGACGGCAGCATGGTGCTCCTTCAGTCTAGCAGCGGTGGGTATGGCTGAAGCCAGAGGCTCAAGCTGTAGCCAGGCAATCTTAAATAGAAACTGAGGCACCTCATGGAGCAGCTGCCTGGTACCCCCTCAGACTGTAAGGCGTTCCTCGTCTCGTGATGTTGTCTTATCCTGGCTGGAGGCTTTTCTGGAAATCTTGGGAACTGGACTCTGTGCAGGGTAGCTGGATTAAACGTGAAGGTGAGTTGAGGCACGGTAGCCTTAAGTATTACAAACCTATGAATGTTGGGGTAGCAAATTCCTCACAGTAACTGCACGTTGTGTGGAGAAGTGACAAATCTTGGATTTGGTGACTCTCATCTGAATCTTCCTTTCTGAAAATGCCGTGAGGAGAAGCAAAGGAAGAAATGCTACTAAAAGGACTTAACCAATGTTTCTGTAAAGGTTTCTCGAAGCGGACAACAGGTAAACAGTCTGTGTTAGCTGACAGGTCATTTTGCAGGTTTGGATGTAGCAGTCTTTCTGCAAAAGCATCTCTGATGGGAGGCAGGGGACAGAAGGCTCTCTGTAGCATCCCTCACAGTACAGCAGCTCTCAAAAATATTTACGTGAGAAACACACGCTGAGCTTTATTTTGGCATAGGTGGCAAGGGCTGAATTTCGGATGTTACGAACTGGGTTGTAAACTACACGTGGCAACGTTAAGTCTGTCAAACAAGTGGGAGCCTAGGAAGCCTCAGCCTGAATGAGGCTGCCTCAAAGTAAGGGAGGAGAAGGAGGAGGGGAAAACTAACTTTTTTTTCACTTCTCACTGTTATTTCAGGGTCTACACTGTGATTTTGCTTGCCTGATGTTCCATTATTTAGTGAACAGACCGTCAGAAGAGCGGGTCCGTGAGATCATTGTTAACGCTGTTGAAATCGAGCAGGTAAACCCAGCCGTGACAGCCTCGTGAGCAGCGCTGGACCAGTCTTATGTGCAAAAATAAACACATTAACTTCCAACTGTCAGGATACCACATTTGATGCTTGGCTCAGGCCTGGATCCCTGATGCATTATACTATCCTTTCTGTCTTCCTTAATGGTGACAATAAGAGTCAGAGACTTTCTGATGCAGTTGGCAAGCAACTGGAAGAAGGCGAAGCTGGCAGCTGGTTTCCCCCTTAATGACAGAAGGGAAGAAAGGCTGTCTGATCTAGTAGAGAGTAGTTCCAGTTAGAAGGGACCTACAGCAATCATCTGGTCCAACTGCAGCTGACTCTTAGAGGAGAGTTTGTTTACCTCTGTCCTTTCAGGATCTTTGTCTCTTCCCACTGTATACACATCCCTGCTTGTCCTCACAAGACGGGCTCTGTTCTGGCCGTGTGTGCAGTGCTGGGCTCTGACTGAGGTTGCTGTTGGGTTCTTTCACATGAAGCGCGACCCATCTGCAAGTACAGGTTTCTGCACTGCTGAGTGCTTGGCAGGATGGTAGTTCACTCTTTTCTGTTGTCATCTAATACTGTGATGATGTCGAATGGTCCAGCTTTGCCTCACAACATCCAGGTATTGCATCGGTGCCTAAACGTATACATGGCTGGGTTCAGCACTCGTATATATCACCCTCCTCTCTGATCTGTCATTCTGTAATGGCTGGAAGCCAAGGGAAACTGGAGATTTCTGGATCTATTCCTGCTCCCACTAATATGGTCTGTAGGTTTTATTGAACTTGGAGCTCAAGCTTACATTGAAGCTTGGGATCTTACGGGACAGCAGGGAGAGGCAGATGGGAGAGGGGCAGTAATAAAAATTCTTGTGCCTTTTCCAGAAAAAACATGCTAAAAATAAAGGAAGATACAAACAACTACTGAAAACGGAAGGCACTTGTTGAGTTTAGTGATGCAAGTTACTTATTCAGACAGCTGCCTGGGGAGCCTAGAATATCACAGATTGTGTTACTGTAAAATACAGGTGTCTTCTCTCCTTTTCCCTTCTTAAATTTAGTTTCTCTGAATGTCATCTGTATTTTAACTTCCAGGAGTTTCTAACAGAGGCGTTACCTGTAGGTCTGATTGGAATGAATTGCACTTTGATGAAGCAATATATCGAGTTTGTCGCAGACCGGTTGCTAATGGAGCTTGGGTTCTCAAAGGTAAGAGATGCAATTGCCCGAAATGCTGGCCTTGCCAGGACAGCCCAGGAAAGCTGTCGGCACAAAGCGCTCTCTTAATGTGCCCGGGAGCGGGTCATATTTAGCGCTGGCACTTTTCTGTGAGTGACAGCCGAAACCGCAGCATTAATGTATACGCTTCACTAGAACAATTCTGGCCGTTGTTTCCCTTCAGCTGCTCTGCAGGTTTGTAATGGGAAACTTATGCTGTGCTCGAGTCCTGCAGTCCTCCAAGGGTAATAAGCGCCTTGCGCGGGTGAATTTCGCCATGGACCAAACTCCTGGGGAGTGACAGTACTGAATTTGCTTAGCTAGGTGTCCAGAAGTTCTGTGGCATATGACAGTAAGGGACGATCTAGCTTGAAAGGGTTTGACTGTTTCGTTTGTTGCAGTTTTTTAAAGTGTTGTTACCCTGTCGCAATCACCACTGTAAGTGTTTTTCCCTTCCCCAGGTCTTTCATGCAGAAAATCCTTTTGATTTCATGGAGAATATTTCTCTGGAAGGAAAAACAAATTTCTTTGAGAAGCGGGTTTCGGAATATCAACGTTTTGCTGTTATGGCAGAAACAATGGACAATGTCTTCACTCTGGATGCAGATTTTTGATAACTTGGCACACGCACGGTGACTGTTTCCCTCTCCCCATCTCAGTTTCTGCGGTGAAGTTGTCTTCATTTCCTCTCCTGGAATTGGAGTCTACTGGGATTGTTTTTTTTTGGGTTTTCATGTTGTTTGTCTGAGGAGTAAATATATTTCTCTCAGTGTCATTAAAACAAAAAGGGTGTTCTTTTAAAAAAAATTCTATAGCTTTTTAAAAGGATGGCCTTTTTAAGTTTCCCTTGACTCACCTGCTGAGATTGCTTTCTTCAAAAATGACCTGGATATGACTACTTTTTTAAGACTTTGTTAGTGTTTTAAGAAAGCAAACTGCATATTTACCTCATGTTATGGTATTTTAATCTGAAAACCAGGTGAGGTATCACTCTATGTATATATGTTGCTATAAATTATTTTCATGGTTTCTATTTTCATGTTTATAGATTTGATCTAGAGTAAAAGCTCCTCCCTTTCATCCTGTTGCAGATAATGTGGGGATTACTCTATCTGCACTAAAGAACGTGGGAAGACATAATAAGTTATGACTAGAAAATCTTATTAAACCCAGGGATACAGTTTGATCTCCCTGTTAACCAGGCTTCTGTCTGAAAAGTTTTACTGTGGTTGCAAACCTGATGGCTGTTAGGAGTTGAAATCAAATGCTTGCAATATTTGTCTTACAGCTGTTAGTAAGCATGTCGGTGGACCTTGAATGGTCCTTGGAAAGGCAAGCCTGTTAATAGTGGAGAAAAATCACATCCTGTAGTTCTTTGGCTTGTGCTGCCTGTTTTTTGCCTGCTTCTCTCAACAAGTGCCTTATTGCGCAGTCTGTAGTTGCGCTGAGTTGCAGTCAGCATCTGACACTGGAACAGCCAGCTCTGGGTGTTGTCTGTCTTCCCTCTGTGGTGCTGGGTGATCTGATATTCTCCCCTTCTTGCTTTCCACTGTGCATTGGTGGGGTGAGAAGACGCATCATTCCAAGGGGTTATCCCTTGAGGTACTACATACGTACTCCTTGGGCTGTAAGGAAGCACCAATAACGCGTGAAGGTACTTCAGGTTGCGTGTTTAATGTGAACTGTTGAACTCTTCTCACAGACTGGCTTCTGGAGGCTTCTGAAGGAAGGTGTTAAACCTTTCCAAACCAAATCTTGAAGTAGTATGGCTTAACAGCATCTTGCAAAGGACAATTGTCTGGTTTTTGGTGTGTTCCTGTGTGTGCCTGGAAACTTTTTTAAATTTCTTGATGTCACATGCGGAGAGTGGAGCACTTGAAGAGCAGCGAACGTACTGCAGTGAGACTTGGGATGGAAGGGATGCTGTTCAGCTGTAGGTGGAGTAATTGCAAATAGAATGCTCATTTTTTTTCAAAGGTAAAACAAGTGTACATGAGCTAGACAAAGGGTTCTGCTTTATTAACCCCAACCATTTTTTCCACATCTTCAGCAGTTTGTGTAAGAGCTTTTATAGGTCTTTCTTCCTGTTGCAAACATCTTGTGCCGCTTTCGATATGCCTGGTGTGAGATGAGCTGACTGCCCACGGTTATGGGTGATGGTGGTGTGTTACTTCCCTGCCAGCCCAGATCAGCCATAGCCCTGGGTACGCGAGTTCCACGGAACAGGTCCACTCCCTTAGCGTAGTTCCTAGTGAACAATTGTCCCCGGTGTGAAAATAAGCAGCAAAACCGACTCCTTTTGTTTGGTCTCAGTAAAAGATCATGAGTCTGTAATGACCATGGGAATGGGACAGCTTTTTTTCCTGGAGCAGAGCCTGCATCATTTGATGTAAGGTACTTGGGGAGGGCAGAGGGGGACCTGGAGAGTACAAAGAAAAACTGGAACTAGTGTCCCTCACTTAAATGTCCTGCAACTGCGAGAGAACTATGGCCTCGGAGAGAAAATCCAGCACCTTTTGGAAATACTGTGTTGTTGGGGGAGAAAGTATTGCAAACGGGTCTCTTGTTGGAGGCATGGAACCTATTTTTGTGTCACTAAAGCTACTAAAAAAGCATTTGTTTTGAGTGTTGTGAATTAAAATGAGAGAACACAGATATTCAAATGTAAAACTGCTACGTGCTCAGGTTCTGTAAACGTATATGAGATACCAAAGCGGTACAACAGCTCCCACTCCGTTTGTGTGTGAAGTATATACGTAGTTTCAATAAAATCTGAATGGGGAGAGGAGCGGAGCATGCCTTTGTTTGCCAGCTACGTGCTTTCTTGTGAAATCCAAAAAGATCAAGCCAGAGGCAGTCGGTGTTCACAGCTTTTGGGCTGTGGGAGAGAGTTACAAGTGCGCCATGCGCCGTGTTGTGCTTTGTGAGCTCTCGACTTGCCGTTTCTTGTTCCCGGGAATGGGGTTTGCAGTATAGGGAGAAAATAAATTTTTTTTCTGGAATATTCTGTCTCAAGGAGAAATCTCTTGGGAGTCCCTGAGATGCAAAGAAAAAACACTCCACAATGTAATTGTGGTGGGTGGTATCTGATATATCAAGGGCATCGGGTGCCCTTACTTGGGGGGAAGCGCATCTTAAATGCCTCTATAGCATGGGGAGTGAACAAGAGGAGTTAGTGACGTGCACACGCCTGCAGGGCTGTGGTCTTACTGGCATTACGGGGATGCGGTGGGATGGCTCCTATGGCTGGAGCATTGGAATGGAATGGCTCTCTAGGAAGGACAGGCAGGGGAGACAAGGAGGGGGTGTCTCTCTCTGTCAATGACCAGCTGGAGTGCCTGGAGCTCCACCTGGGGATGGATGAGGAGCTGACTGAGAGCTTCTGGGTCAGGATTAAAAGGAGGGCAGGGATAGGTGACATTATAGTGGGGGTCTGCTACAGGCCACCTGACCAGGAAGACTGAGCGGATGAGGCCCTCTATAGACAGGATAGGATAGGAGTAGCCTCCCCTTCACAAGCCCTGGTCCTCATCGGGGACTTCAACTACCCCGATCTGTTGGAGGGACACACAGCAGAGCATTAGCAATCCAGGAGGATTGTTAGAGGAGCCAACGAGGAGGGGTGCCATGCAGGACCTTGTTCTGTCCAACAAGGAGGTGGTGGGGAATGTGATGCTCAAGGGCAGTGCACTTGGCTGCAGTGACCATAGAATGGTGGGGTTCAGGATCCTTAGGGCAGTGAGGTGGGTGCACAAGCTCACTACCCCGGACTTCAGGAGAGCGGACTTTGGCCTCTTCAGGGATCTGCTTGGTAGAATAACGTGGGATGAAGCCCTGGAGGGAAGAGGGGCCCAAGAAATCTGGTTAATATTCAAGCTGTGGGCAACCCCTGGCTGGCTGACACAGTGCTGATTGAGTTGTGTCACGTTTCTCGTCCTTGCCTTTGCACGTTGTTAAGCAGCAAGTCTGTTTACAGGCAGAAGTCACTCCCAGCCCGCCGTAGGAGCACCTTCAAGCCCTTCCTAAGGGATGATCCGGGCTGGTTTTCCTGCTGGTGGAGCCCTTGAGTCAGCAAATATTCATGTTTCTGTCGCTGTATTCTTTAGAGCTTCTTCTGGGAGAGAAACAGTCACCGGAGATGCCGATGTGTTAATATTACGTGTAACCGAGCGTGTGTTTGCCAGGGGGATGCTCGTGCGGCTGGGGACCGCTCTCCGCGCTGCGCTCTGCAGAAACGGGCACGCGCAGGTGTAAACCTTACGTACGTGCGTACTGAGGCACACCTCCGGTACACAGACGTGCGCGCTACGCGTACGCCAGAGCAGAGTTGAGGGGAGAAGCCTTTGAACGTCAGGTTTTAGCAAACCCTCAGTGCAGAAGGGTAAGATGGGCACTGTGATACTGCCATGAAGAGCTGGTGTTCCTGGTTTGCCGGCAGCTGCCTCCCTCTGGGCACAAAGGATGGCAGTGGTACAGCCAGAGGCTTCTCCCATCCCATTGTACGCACTCTGGCTCTAGGAACTAAGGCTGCCCAAGCCATGAGGCTAGAGCTGTGCTCTGCTAGCCAAACCCTTAAAATAAGGCTTTTTTCAGCTTAACGTACAGGTACATCTCGGGAATGCCTGTGTTTGGCCAGCGTGGAGCACTGTCAATATTGCAGCTTCTTGTGGAGCTCTGCTGGGCGGGGGCTCCTGCACCGCAGATCCTTCTTCCCAGACCTGTTTGATAGGCTTACCCAGGGAACATCCTTCCCCCAGGACTGCTGCTGCTTTGCCTGCGCCATTCATCTCCGCGTTGGCTCTAGTGTGGCTGCTGGCGCGTTCACGGGGACAAATCCATCTCGATCCCGTTTTTTTGCTGAAGTACAGAGTTTGGGTAATGTTACTCTGGGAATGGCCCCAGCTAACTGCTGCAGCATCTCTAGTAACCTTGTAGTATGAGGGGGAGAGCTGTCACAGCAAGTTGCGTGGACCATCAAGGGGGAGGTGCTGCCTCCTGCCGTGGGGACAGGCCACCTTTGGGTCTTGGTGGTGCCTGCTCCTTAGTGAGTGTCACTCACTGCATGAGGAAAAGGGATCCACAGATTGACGAAAAGAAGGTACTTTGGATCCTTCCATGACTTCACCAGCGGGGACTGACTTTGGCTCCTGGGTGTCTGATGCTCAGTGAATGACAGACAAAACCTGGGCCGGGCACGGTGACTGCTGGATGGCTTGCTAAGTGACCTGCTCACAGCCTGTCCCTGCAAGCACCTCCTAAACATCATGCCGCAGCTCCTACTCGGTGTCTACGTGGAGAAATGAAGCTGCTGGGACGCTGTAAGCAGCTCTGCACGGCTGCTTCTCTGCCCGCTCTGCGGGATGGCTGGCGCGGTGATGCTCATGGCTGAAGTCCTGCCCAGCTAGGCCTCGGCTCTCCCGAAGGCCAGCGGTGAGCCCCGTGTGCGGCACCAGAGGAAAGGTCTGCGGCGAAGCGCAAACCCGAGGCAAACGCTGACAAGAACAGTGTTTGGTTTCCTCTGGGCGCGGAGCAGGCCGTGTGCTTGTCTGGCTGGTGTGGTTTTGGTGGGTTTGGACCGAACATGGTCCTGCTTCAGGTCATCCGTAAGTTACTCCTTTTAGTGAGGAAGCTCCCAAAATCACACTGCAGGCTCTGGGCGAACGGCAGTGTAGCTGGTGGGATGTTTTTTTCCTTGCCAGTTGACAGATCCCGGAGAAGTGTTAAGAACGAGTCTCAACGTGCAAATAGTTTTTACTCATCGGATGAAAGCCTCCGGCACCACACGCTAACTCGAACTTGCGAGCTGTTTCTTAGCCCACGGACGTGGTTCAGAAGAGATCTCGCTGAGGTGGTGCTGTGAGGAAATGCGGGAATCCTTCCCGCAGCCGGTGCCCTTACAAAGCAGGAGGTTGTGGAAGCTCCCCACCCGTGCCGTGCCTGCAGGTCTGGTACTACACAGCCTGTCCGGGGCCCACTGGTGCTAATGGTGGTCACCTTCGCCGACTGCTGTCATGGGGGGTCTCCGGAGTGGGATGGGCTGTTTAGCTGCAGGGGGAAATGGGCTTTAAATGAGGCTCCAGGAAAGGAGGGGGGTTTCTTTGAAGTGTAGCTCAGCTGGTGTGTTCTGTCTAGCTAGCTATGGAGAAGAGTTCCCATTAACGAATTTAGGCCAGGTTAGTGAATAAAAGCTGTACGGTTGTGGGGTCCCGGGGCAGCGTGGCGTGATAAATCCATGGTGTAAGAGTACTAGTTTCAAGTTACACTGGCAAGCATGTCTGCCACGTGAGAAGGGGACTATCAGTTATTGATTTCTTTTTTCTTTCAGTTTGAAAGGGAATAGAGTTAAATTACAGGCTGTTAGGCTGACTGGCGGACTGAATGTGTTTATTGGTTGATTTCATTCACAGTGTGTGTAATTGCCTGCTGCAGAGATGGGTGTTGCGATAAGCCCTGGCAGAGCTGCCTCGCTCCTTGCGGTACCCCCCGTCTCCTGTTTACTCACCACTCTGCGGGCTACTGGGACCGTGTGTGGAGAAGGGCTGCAGCTGCTCCGTCCTATAGTCACCACTGTAGGTGCCACGTTTTTGGATGAATACCTTCACTTGGCTGCCCAGAGAAGCTGTGGGTGCCCCATCCCTGGCAGTGTTCAAGGCCAGGCTGGATGAGGCTTTGAGCACCCTGGTCTAGTGGAGGGTGTCCCTGCCCATGGCAGGGGGGTTGGGACTAGATGGTCTTTAAGGTCCCTTCCAACCCAAACCATTCTGTGTTTTTGTGATTCTATGAAACAGTGGGTTTTGGTTCATTTCTCCAAGATTCCTGTTGTTAAAAGCCCTTTCCCATGAAGTTGGACCAGTCTGCTTAACTCCTCCTGTTAGCTGAGCAGGGCCCAGAAATATTTCCCCACCTTCTCCCACTCTGAGGAGGATTTGAGAGCCGAGTGAGGTCCTGCCTTTGGAGCCACCTTCAGAAGGATGGCAACTGGCCAGTGCTGCAAGCCCTGTGGCCGGGTGGAGGGGTGAGATGGTGAGCCTTTCGCTTTGTCTCTCGGGTCCTTCTGAGCTGTGAGGCAGCGGTCACACCCATGGGATGCATGTGCTGTACCCGGCTCAGGTGGGTACAGGGTGGGATGTTTTACAGTTCCCGGCAGGCTGCTGAGGCCAGACAAAACTCATAGGGAAACACTGCATGCAGCTGCTGGGATAAACAAACGTTTTCACAGTAGGACATGGCCTAGTGCAATGTCTGTTTGCAACAGAAAATCACTGGGTAGGTATTCCTCTGTCAAATTAAAAAATAATTATATTTTTAACTCTGTCTTGGTTGGTTTTTTTTTTTTTTTTCTATTTTTTTTTCAGCTGTCTGGTTTTTTTCACCTTGGGCCCATTAGATTTACATGCTTTAAAAACTTGAGGTTCTTGACAGGTGTGTTAAAGCTCTCCTGTCACTTATAATATTAATCTCCATGTACTCTTGCTGCTGCCATTCTTTGTGTTTGATACCTGCACAAGCAAATCTCTTTCTCTCCCACATCCATTAGATGTAAGTGGCAGCTTACATTAGCACACGCTGATTATACTTTAAGCTGCAATGGTCTTACCCGAAGCCTGTAAAACAGAGAGCAATTGCTGCCACTTCTGTTTCCTTTGTGTCATGGCTGCTAATTTATACCCCTGTTACTGCTGAGCGTGGGTCCGAAGGAACAGGGTCTGGTTATTGTCACATCAGCCACACAAAAAAGCCAATTTTTGCCCAGCAGTAGGAGAGAGAATCTTTTTCCAGATGTTTACTCTTGCTCGTGGGGCTGAAAACCTGAAGTTTACCCCAATCGCACGTGCATGGGGGATGTTCAACACAAAAGCGGCTTGTGCAGAAGGATGGCTGTGGCTGGGGTGAGAAGCACTTTCCAAAAGGTGGAAGGCAGACCCTCACCCAGCACACTGGTGAGTATCCTGCAGAGCTACTGGAAGCATTTGAACCAGCCGGTGCCTGATGGATGGGAGGCTGGAAATGTGGCTTTGTGGTGATGAGCAGCTATGAAGACCCATCCTTTGCTCTTTCTGCATAAGTAACACCTGCACACAGGTGAGGCGGAGGATAAGTTAGGGTGAAGGTGGGGTTTGTTCCGTGCTGGGCAGGTATTTACCTTTCCCGAGGGCTGGCAGTGTTTCAGACTACACCAGAACAAACGCCCATTTAAAATAAAACCAACAGAAACCCATGAAGTTGCAGCCCATCGGCACAGTGTGCCGGTGCCTGGGCCGTGCTGGGCTGGGCTGGTGGGGGTCCAGCCCGGCAAGCAGAGCCCGGCGGCGCCCCTTCCGCAATGGCCTGGTGCCTGCTAGCAGGGTGAGCTGGCAGAGATTGCCGGGGGGAGGGGGCTTCACAGCGCTGGCTTAAACAGCATTAATTTATATCCCAGTGGCCACCCTGAAAACCTTATCTGGAGCTAATTAATTGTCAGCAGCAGCTGTCCTAATTTCATCACAACTGCCTGGTTCTTGCAATGAAAGGCAGGAACATAAGACCATGGGAGAGTGAGAGATTTTGGCTGGGCCAGCAAATGCCTCCAGGGACGTGTCCATCTCTGTGGGGCAGGCCAGCGGCCAGCTCCTCTGCTCAAGGGCAGCTGTGGCAGGCTTGAGCTGGGGGCAGCTGGTGATGTTAGTGGGAAGGAGCTCAGCCCCCCCTGCGCCCGCAGGTCCCCTTCCCTACAGACTCCTCGGAGTAGCCAGCACCATAGCCCTGCGCTCCTCCAGTTAACGGCTTGCGGTAAATCTCACGCACGTTACTCTCGGCTCCTGCGGCCGTTTCTTGACAGGGAGCGTTTACAGGCTCATAAACTCTATTTGAGAGCTCTTGTAGATTAGCCAATAAACTTTCCAGGAGTGAAACATGATTCCACCTGAGAAGGTTTTTTGCATCCAGAGGTTTTCCTCCGCATGCTGTTTACCGTCTTTCTATTTATGTGGGCTGTGAGAGGAAAAACGAGAGGATCATGCGGAAGTCAAATTTACTTTACAAAATTAAAAATAATCCCCAGCCCCCTGCTCAGCTGTTCTCTGGCATCTACTCCTACATAGCAGGAGCATCTCCTGTGACTCCCTGTTAGTGATTGACAGGTTATTTTTCCCAGGGATCTTGGCCGGCACATCTCCGGCGCGGAGGTGGCCACCAGCTGCTCCAGGGTGCCGGCGGCTCCTCCTGCTCAGGGGCTGGCAGAGCCAGCCAGTTTGCCCACGGGAGGGAAATGCCACCAAGGAACCTAGTGTCTCCTCCCTTTGCCCCCTCCAGCAAGGCTCCCTGCCCTGGATGGAAACCAGCCCCTCCTTCTGATGGCCCCTGAGGCAGGTGCTGTCCACCTCCTTCTTGCTTTGAGGCCACTGAATTATTCCCTTGTCCCGCTTTCTGCCCAGAGACAGCCCTCTGGGGAAGCAGATGGGTGCTGGTGCCGTTGCATTTTACATGCCGTTTTTCGCTTTGCAGGGGCGCGGGGCTATGGACCGAGTTGTATAGTAACGCACTCCAACTGCACTTGTATTTCTACCTGCTTATCAACATGAATCTTGCATTAGGAGCCTCATTAGTGTAAGTTATGGGCTGGGGTGCTTGAGGCAGAAGCTGCAGTGGAAGCCAACTCTGCAAGCACCGGAAGAGGTAAATTAGAATAATCTTGATGTGACCTAGTTTAATTTACACCTTCCTCACATCCATACAGCTCTTTTCCAAACCCGCAGAGTATCAGCCGCACGAGTTTAGGGTCTTGTTGTAAATTACATCCGTTGAGGAATAAAATTCATGGAACTTGTAATGTGAAGAAATTAGGGGAAGGTTGCACTTCATTAACTTACCTCCCCTTGGGATACATAGTATCCTTCTCCTGGACTTCTGGGTAATATCCAGACTGCAGCTCCAGGCGATGTGCAGTGTACAGGACTCTAGCCCCAAGCTAAGGAGTCCTCCCAAAATGTGATGGAGACTGGGACACTGGTGGATGCACAGTAAGTTTGACGCTGTAAATCCCCTGGGTTTGCTGAAAGACCTGTGTTGTTCAACACGGCTGCCAGAAGACAGAAGAGCCTGTTGTGTTTTTGGGTCTTTCAGAGACCTTGGGTCCCCTGGGTGAACATATCCCATTCCTGAAAGTGGCGTGAGGGACCAGTTCAGTTGTGTTAAAAGCTCCGGAAGTGAATCGTGAAGGGTTTCCCAAGCTCACTGTGGAGTCGGAGCTGTAGGTATTAAATACAACAGGAAACCACAGTTGTGGTTGCTCTGTAGCTACTACATTGCCGTCCTTTGTTTAGCACGTTCATCCTCCTTCTATTCTTCTGTGGGCATGAGATAACGTGGCTTGTGCCTGTATGGCTACAGTCATCTCTCCTCCACCCCCACAAACCTTGGTGGTAGGGTTATCTCTACCAGGAGCAGGGTCTGGTCTGTGCTGGTCCCTGGGCTATACCAGAGCACTGGCTGGCAAGGGGCTGGTGTGGCTAGCAGGGGCCATATCCATGCCGGGTAGCATGCTGATGGTTAAACACTGGAGGTGGCTGCAGGACTGTGCTTGTTTCATCCCCTAGACACCTAGGGCTATATGCCCCATATATATGGTATTGGCTCAGCACCAAATCTTGTCTTGAAACCTGTGAGGGTGGCTTCTTGAGGAACAACTTGGGTATAACCACAAGATACTGGACTTGAGACCTCCTGGATGCAGTTTTGGTCCTAAGTCATACTGGAAATCCAAGCAGATGATGAACATCTGGCATTAAAAAGTATCAGTTCATGATGAAGAACTTCCAGAAACAGAAATGGGTCAAGATGGCGATTCCAAGGCTGTCACAGTTCAGCTTTTGGCAACCACTTGATAGATCCCCAGCTGCAGGTCCCTTCTGAGGAGCACCAATTCTTGAACGCAGTCTCATGTCTCTCAGGGAGTTGTAACTGAAGGAAGGCTCTTTCTACTCTGTGTATCTCATGGCTTTGCTTGGGAGGTAGATAATTGCTCAGGAGATGGGTATGTCGCCTCTGCCATGCAAAACAAGCTTGCTTTTCAAGAAAGAAAGAAAAAATAAGCAGCATGAAATCTCTTTTTGCAGTACAACTCTAACGTGGGTCATTCAAGGCTATGCCTCTCTCTCCAGATACCTTCTGCAAACCTCAATTCATTAGGTCTCTTGTATCTGCCCTATGTGGTCTGTTAGACCCACTGCTTGGGAAAGATTTACCTCTGCAGAGTGAAAAGTGCTCAGGGAACTTATTTTTAGGTTGCATGGACTTCACCACCAGGAAACCCACCACGTATCTGATCTTTCCACGTGCCGCTGTGGTGTTAGGAACAGCTCTTGATCTTGTTCTTCTTCCCTACGTTTTAGCACAGTGGCTTCAGTGGCTCCTGCGTTGTGGTTTGCTCCTTTGGGGCTGGGAAGGGAGCTGGCACACCCTTCGCATGCGATGGGTTACCTAACCATATTTCAGTCACTTAAACCCATCTAAGGATAAAATCTCCAAGTTCTCCCACCCCTTCAGAAGGTGGAGATATTAGTATGCTACAGAAGGAGGAAAAATGCGTGTAGGTGACATCAGCTGGCATCTGACTAACTCTTGCTGCACCCGTGTAAGCTGGGGGAGAAAGCCATGGATGCTGGGGGTGTTACTGGAAGGGCTTTATTTCTGGTGTGCGGAGCTTCCGTTCAATTACCAAAATTCGATCCAAAGCTCTTTTAAAAGATCACATTCATTGCTACTGCACCATTTCACAAAACTATGATGTTGTAGTTATGTATTTGGATTCTCAGAGGGTTGTTATCAGAGTCTTGGCATGCCTTCTTTTGCTCCAAACTACCCTTTTTCCAAAAAATGTCTTTCCTATTGCTGCATGTCCCTTTTCCTTCCCAGTACCGCTCCCTCCTCCTAATACTGCTGCCTGGTAAATGAAGCATTAGGAGGGCACCATGGGCATGCACACGGGGATGTTTGCACGAGTGTATTTCCTTTGGTAAACGGGTCTCAGGTAAGTGGAAGTTGTTGACCAACAGCGTGTCTGACAGTGAGGAACTGGTCATAGCATTTACACAGACCAAGCCGTGTGAAAATATATTATGGTAAGTGAAAATAAAGTGCATGAAAGGGCTGTAGTTCTTTTCATGGTGGGTTTTAAGGTAGCAAAGCCACTGTAACTTAAAGAAAATCTCAATTTAGTTGTTAATAAATAACATCCATTTAAAAAAAATGGATGTGTTTGATTAGGTTTCGAAGAACTGTGTGTACTGGGTAACAAGATGGAATTGCATTAACATCCATAATTTAATTTCTCATCAGACTTCAAATAAATTTTCTACTCATGTGAAACAAATTTCAAAGTTGTTATGGTTCATCTTCTGTGAGTTCCATTTTTTAAGGTTAGTGTGAAAACGTATTGCACAAACCATGGGACGAGCACAGTATGAAATAATTCCCTTCAGTGCCTTTCTTGAACAGTTACAGCATATTTGCTTATTTGTAAAAGAACATATGCCAAAAGGATAATCTTTTAGTTAACATGAGGAAAAATGTTTATTATTCCTGTCATCTAGGTTGTTTCTGAAATATCTTACTAATAGACTAAAAAAAGGCATTTTCAAGTAAAACTGTATTAATTGAGATGTAACCTCTTGGGTAAAATATGACAGAGATATCCAGGTTCTTTAGTATTGTCCAGAAATAGAATCCAGCAGGTTAGTGTTGGTGTGAACATGAGTTCCCTGCAGGAAATGTAGAGAGGTTCAGCAGAGAGGGTCTTAGACACAATTTCATAGGATTAAAACTGAGTTTCCCTGTTCTTGTCAAGTTTCCACTGAGCCTGTAACAACTCCACTGGATAAGAACATGTCATTGCTAACGCTGTCTTGCCCCAAACCAATAATTCTGTGGTTGTATTAAACTGGAGCTATTCTCTGTCAATTACTATCTGGCAAAAAAAGAAAAAAAAGGTTTTTGTTGTCAGCAACTTTCTGAGGTACAAATAGATGAAAAGAAAGATAAAGAGTCTTGGACTAGAATAATATACTGTGGAAGAGGAGAGAAAATTACACCTTGTATTTTGAAGGAAATAACATGGTGGGAAAGAAATACATAAAAGGAAATAATTTTGAACACAGTGGTAGGGTTATCGCTGCAATTTGCTAATAAAATATTCAATAGCTTAGTCTCAAAGCAATGTCCAAACCCATAAAGTCTATAATTGGAATTTGTGGGCTGATTGAGGCCTATTTTGGTCTGTAAGTGTGAACTGCTCTTGTTGTATAGAGAAGATAAAATTATTCGAGAACTCTTAACAAGAGGACTCATTAAGATAATTCTAACCGGCTCTAAATAACCGAGAGGACTCATTAAGATAATTCTAGCTGGCTCTAAATAACCGAGGTTGTACCTGTTACTTTGCTAATAGATGTCACCACCATAAAGATTTCTATAAACTTCAATAGAGTTGTGAGTCACAGAACATATTAATTTTACATTAAGAACAGGTTTGTACCTCCTAAAAGAAATATACAGTGAATCAAACCTTGGTTTTGGCTGCATCGCCAGCTCGTGGCACAGGCCAGCCGTCGATGCTGCGGGGTGGCAGTGTGAAGCTGGAGCTGCTTAGCTGGGAGCCGAGGTTGACTGCTACCACATGGAGTCTGGTAACAGCCCTTTGCAGCGGCCATTGGGAAGCTCTTCAGATGCATCAGCACACAATAATTTGCATAACAGGTCTTTGTGGCATAAAGAACGTGTGTTTTGAAGCCTTTAAGGTTTGCATGATGTCCCACAAAAACCTGCTTATTGCATGAACTCTTTTGTCTTGAAAGCCATAGTTAATTTTCTGGAAACATGCTGTGATTAACAACTCAGGATAAATAAACACAGAAAGCCCCACCGTTCTCGTCCCTGTGATTAACATTTTTCACTGTGTTGCTGTGTAAGTCCCATTGTCTTCGTGAAGCTCACCCACTCCAGCTTGGACTTTCAGCCACATCTGAATTAAACGTGCCCAGGGCGGTTTTCTGCTCCGAGATCAAGCGGCATGGGGCAGGCCGGACCGGTACTGTGAGCATTTCACCCCTGGTGTGGGGCTGCATCCACAGTGCCTGCTGGAACAGCACTAACTCCCAAGCTGGGGGGGTTGTTTGGGAGAGCATCGCTTTGTTTGGGCTGAGACCCTGCCAGGGACTCAAAACAATTTGTCATCCCAGGCAGTGAGCACAAGCCATCCCTCAGGAAAGTGCTTCGGCAGTCTTTTGATTTCCAAACAAAGCTGTAGCCTGTTGGTCTGAAAGACAGAAGCCTGGAGCGAGGCAAAGGGCAGGGAATGGCCAAACCCATTTGAGGAAAACCGAGGCCCAACACCCTCAGTGTTGCATCAATGGTGTTTTCAGTTGCTGCTCAGTGAACGTCAGTTTTCAATGTTATTTGAGGCATTCCTCCCACTCCCTGTATTTTATGTATTTGCATATGTATTTGCATATGTGTTTGCGCATTTTTTTCTTTAATTTGCATCCTATCAGATGTTTTCCGTATGACCGGTATAAGAAAAAGTATTTATGGCATTTCCTCCTTGATCTTGTTAAATCTTCATTGCCACACAGCCTCCCCAGGCGTTTTGGTTGGTTTAGCACCTTACCCAGACTTAACAAATAATTATATTTTATTAATAAAGACATGAGAAACAAGAAGTCACCTGGACATGGTGCAGGACAGCCTGCTCTGGGTGGCCCTGGTAGAGCAGGTGTCTTGGGCCAGGTGACCTCCAGAGGACCCTTCCCACCTCAACCAATCTGTGAATCCATGAGGGCATGTGGAGGGGATGCCAAAATGCATTACTGCTCTCCCAGATTTTGGGTGGCTGATGGAGGTCATGGATCAATGTGGTTTTGGAAGAGGATCATGGGAAGTGTTGAAAGTAGCCCTGTTCCCACCACACTCATCCCAGGATGACCTCAGGCTCCCCTGTGGGTCAAATCCTGCCCTCCTGGTAGAGATGCATGGTGTCTCTGCCTACTGACTGCCAAAAATAAAGAACAGGGTTTGGCCTCGTTTGACAGCATTGCTGGTGGTTATGCTACAGCGTATGTGAATAAAGACTATTTCTCCGTGTTTTTTTTTTTTTACTCCGGACCGCAGTCTGTTTCCAGGGTGTAACAATATCCTTCTACACATGGACTTCCTATAAATATCTTGCTGCAAGTCTTTTCTGCAGTACAAATACAGCACAAATCCGTACGGAGCCATGAAGTCCCGCTGGTATGCTGGCAAATTTGTGATCGGCAGAGGCTCGATTTTAGCGCAGTTCAGATACAGCATGGAGAAATGCAGCAGCTTAAGTTCAACAGCAATGAGTAGGATCGTCATGAACTTAATTGGGGAAAAAAGGGCAGAAGGAAATGACAATTGTAAGACATGGAAAAATAGGACTGCTGGGGGGCTCAGGAGATGACCCCGGTCGTTCCTGTTGGCCAAGGCAGGATGAATCATACTTCTGTCAATCCTGACACGATAGTCAAGCCTGTTCCTGGCAAGATAATCCAGCCTCCTGTGCCGGATCCCACTGTCACCCTAGGTAGTGGGATCCACTGCCTCGCCATCAGCCAGCCTAGTGCAAACCTTCCTTCATACCATTTTAAACCCCTTTACTTTCTCCTCACTAAGAATGCAGGAAGACATGTTAAGAAGAAAACTCATCATCACTCTGGGTTTTGTGCTTGAAGAACATTCTGATGAAACTAACCAGCCTTGGCGTTCCTACCTTGTGGGGGAAATGCCCACTGCCTCAGCAGTCCCTCCCAGCCCCCCTGGCCATACCCATCAGTATTTGGTGCATCACAAGCCACGAGCGGCATTGCTCAAGACATCCTCCCATCAGCACCAGCAGTGCTCTGCACCATGTGCTCTGGCCATGGCGGTTCAGACCTAAACTCTGTTGGTCACTGCCAGAAAAGCCTTGGGAGGGGAGAAAGGGATGGTGCAATTCCCCCCCAAAACATCTGAAATCCAAACTGCCCAGAATGAGTTTCTCTTTAAATGTCCTAACACCAGGGCTGGTCCTAGGAGAGCACCTGGCACCTTGGGCTGATTTGCTCCAAAATCTGTGATTTTTCTGGGGAGGGGAGGCAGCTTCCAGTGCCTTCTTTTGAGACCCTGATTGGTGGTTGAGGCCATTCAGTCTGTTTCAGACAGAAATCTGCTACCAGCTACTCACCATTAACTCATTCCTCCTAAAGCTGGCTCAGCCATCAAAACAGCCTCATAAATAGAACCAGATTTTTTTTTTTTTAAATCATAATTTCAGGTATTTTTCTGGGAGGATTTCTGAAGGAATCCCCCCAGAGGCCTGCCTTTGTTCCTATCTCTGCAGCTGATCGCCTCTTTCAGGCTATGAACACAGTCCTATTTTCTGAGCACAAGGTATATAAGGTTCCATCTCAGTGCACTAACATAGGCTTAACTCATGTCTTCGCATTCTTCCTTAGTACCTGCTGCTGACATTTAATTTACGAAACCTGGAAAGTGTTGCTGTGGACAGTGCCATGAACTCCCGGTGCGTGGGGCTGCCACGGCCAGGTACGAGCTGCCTGGGACCAGCCTCTTGTCAGGTTTGGCAGCAAGAATCACTACCTGAAAGCAGGTTTTGGGACCATCCTGTTATATTATTGTTTATTTTCAGGAGACTAGATTTTTAACAGCGGTTCCTTGATTTTTAAAACCTTACCGACACTTAGATCCTAAGGAAATCAACGTGCAAGAGACACTCAATTATTATTCTGTATTAGAGAGTCATGAAACAGCTCAGAAAAGTTTATGTGATTTCTGCAAGGGCAAGTAATTTCCTTGTGTTTGCCCTACATTGTCATGCAAGATAAACTCTGTGCCTGGTGTGGCCCTGAAGTGCAGACCACAAGGTCAAGGTTGCAGAACGCAAGGTGTGACAGGTAAACGAGTGCTAGAACACGGCCACCCAGGTAACCTTGGCTGCCGTCCCCTGACACTTTTACCAAAACACCTCTGATTACAGGGTCGGGCTGGATTCCCGCTGACATGCAGGCATCCCCCCTGAATTCAGCTGGAGCCGCAAGGCACCCCCCGATGATTTCCCCTTTCTGCGTGTTGTCATTTCTAGGGACACTATTGGAAATGACACTCTTCGTAACGTGTTCGTCCCACTGGATTTAATTAGGAACACTCAGCTTTAACTAAGTGTTTGTTTTGCAGTCCTGGTAGTTCTATTTTGATAAGGCTGTGTCACATAAATCCCAAATGAAGCTGAAGAAGGAAAATACTGGATGTCATAGCTCCCGAGTAATGATTAAAGACAATACAACGTGAGATACAGCCGCTGAGAGTGGGAGGCGACTCTGCTTTGCATTAAGTATTCACCTCACGCTTTCCAGGATTTCCCTGCACTATCATTTCTGTGTATCCGCAGGCTCATTCTTTGCTTTCCAGCATCCTCCTCCCTTGCCTTCTCCAGGGACTGGCAGAGGTACAGTGGGGGCTGAAGGGCAGCACAGATTGTGCAGCATCACCAACTCCTCCATCCTTCCACCCAGAGCATCCCTGGCACGGGATGAGAGGGGAGAAAACAGGGCTCCACCCTAAAGCCATAGGCCTCCTCTCTCTCTTTTTCTCAGTAAACCAGCAAGTTTTCTTGCACAGTCTGGGTGCTTCTGCTGCAACCGCGTGACTTGCCCCTACGTGGCCCGCTCCGTATGTAAAAAATGGCTGCATATTCTGTAGCTCCTGACTCTGTTAAGTGTTTTCTCTACTTACCTACAAACCTTTATTGCTTGAAGTGTAACCTGAAGCTTAGAAATGAGTTCAAGCTACAATTAAAGCACAAGGAACAGAGCTAGGTCAGAGTTTTCCCATAAAGTCATGCGAACGTGTGAACTCTTGCTACGGGGTCTACAGACGAAAGCACCCTCATAAACCTCCCAGGCCTCTGGATCAAGAGAGATTTTGATATTTTTGAAACAAGCCAAAGCTAAGGCCAATGAAGAAGGCTTAGGCTTGACCTAGAGGGCCAGGGTGCTGCTGTTGGATGCTGACAGCTGACACAGCATGCTTGCTCGCAGACCAGTCCTGCGTGCCGTGCGCTCGGCACCTCTCTGGAGTCACCACTGCTTGCAGCACTGACCCTTAGCCAGAGAGGTTTTTTCACATCAAAGAGCATAAATACTCATTTTCTCTGTTTTTTTTGGAAGGTGTTGCAATGAACAGAGAAAAAAATTGCAAGCCTCCGACCCAGGACAATAAATCAGCTCTAGACTGACAGCAGTACGTGCAATTGCCACCTGTGTAGGGTCCATGGCCCTGGCCACTCCGTGACCATATTCTCTCATTCCCTTGAATAGGGTATCATCAAGATTAATGACCCTTTATTGTTAGCCTGCCCCTCCTGGCAGTTCAGTCCTAAAAGGAGTTAAAGGGATAACGAAGAAAGACAAATCCCCACTCAAACAGATTTTGCAGTCAGCCTAATTGTAAGCAGACGAAGCAGCTTCGTGCAGAGCTTCAGAACCTCTGGAGCTGGCTTTCCTGGGGAGACAGAGCACGTAGAGCACCCAGAGCAAGACACCATCCCCAGTGCAGTTCCCCGCAGGTACAGCTTGCTCTACCCTTGGAAGTCCCTCTCTCTGTGGGTGGCACACAAGCAGACCATGATTTCCTTCTCTGCTCTTGCCATGCTATGAGGCTCTCCCCCAGCCTCCTTACTTTCCTCTCCTTCTCTCATCTCTCTTTGTTTTGCTCTCAGAAGCCTTTCTGCTTTCCTTCTGTCCCCTCCCTTGCTCCAGCTAGATTTTCCCAAGGTGATCTACCTTCAGTACGCAGCTACTGAGCGAAAGGCCCTTGCAGTTCCTGGGGCAGAGACATCCCGTACACCCATCAGACTGGCACTCCCCAGCCCAGCAATTTCCACAGTAGAAATTTCATGATGCTGGTCGGAGCCAGACCTCCAGATGCTTAGGCAGGCACAGCAAAAGCCATGGTCTAATAGGGGAAATGTTGATAGCATTTACAGTTTATGCCACAGCATTTTAAGAAACACAAACTGCCTTCCTTCAGTTGATGGTATTACCTGGCCTCCAACACGCTGGCAAGAGAAGGCGGCATGACAAACAGCCACACAAGTTCCCGTGGCGGTCTGGAGTGTGCTGAATACACCATACACAGCAACAAAAGCCTTTAGAAGTTCGTTTTGGCTCTGGATTTAAAGTGTTCCTTGGACACCGCGCTCTGCAGTGCTGCTGGCAGGTCTCCCCACCTTGGTGTGCTCCCGGGGGTTGCAATTAGCAGGTGACACACAGGAGGCCTTTGCTGCAAGGCAGATCGGACCCCCTGCTACAGGGAGCAATGAAACTGCTAGGGGACCTGTGCTGGGGCTGTTGCACAACTGCAGTGTGTGCTACCTGAAGTGAGGGGAACAGTCATCCATTCCCATCCCTTTCCACTAATTTAGGGGCTGAGGACTTGGGCAGCAGTCCCAGGAGATGCATGGGCTCTGTGGCACTGTGGTCCCGGGATCCGAAGCTCTCAACTTCATAGTGAGGGCTAATAACACCTTTCAAAACAATATTTGTTTTCTGGAGCTGGCAAGTGACCTGAAAAAAACCCCGAAGCCTTATAGAAGTCCATCTGGGTAGGGGAAAGCTTTCTCCTAACTCCAGTCTAATGCAAATTACTTGCAATTTACTTTTCTTTCGGCTTGACAAAGCAGCTGTTATTAAAAGCAGACCTAACCATGAAGAAGTGACCTTTGCAGCATCATCTCCTTCACATGCTGTACAAGCTGGGATGGAGTTGCACCAGCACATTCTGGGATTTGGGGCGCCGGTGGCGTTAGCCCGTCTCTACCTCCCGGCGCTGCCTTCCCCGGTGTGCCTGTGTGATTCGCCTTCCATAGCACTTCTTCCCACACACTTCAGGTTCATTCTCCCAGCATTGTAGCAGTGATTATATGTTCTTCTGCGCTAGCAGCCCACCACTGTGTAGCGGTAGGATTACATAAAGATGGGTGACAGAGAGAAGTCTTAATCACTACACGAAAAAAGACATTTAACTGTTACCTGTCTCGCAATGAGGAGCAGTGCCTTGAAAGCCCTTGTGACATTTCCATGCTTCAAGCTCAAAATCTTATTTTCAATCTCCTGTCATCACATATGAGCCTTGATATTCGGTACAGGAATTAAAAATATTTATGTGTCAGCTTTCAGCTAAAGAACACGCAGAGCGTTAATGGCCTTTCGAGCTCAGGCTTTGGCTCCCAGTCTCAGTTCTTATTCTCCCCGGATGTCCCCGGTCAATAAAGAAGCCTCATTCCCCTTTCATATACACACAGATATACACAGACGTTGAAAGGCAGCTTGCAGAAGTGAATGACATGCCTATTTGTGAATAACCGTTTCTCAAAGACATTCTGGAATAACTCCCCCTGTTAACTTTTATACCCAAATAGTGTTCATACCAGTGGGTTATAACAGAGCAGCTAAAATACAGCAGGACAGTCTTTCCCTTCATCACAAGATTTAAATACACTTCCTTTATGTTCCCAGTGTGTTTTATTATCTGTATGAACGTGTAGCCGCCCCCCATGTAGACACCTCATCTTGTTTTGTATCTTGAACACACAGCAGATGTTTAGGAAGCAACATACCAATGGTGTAACAGTAATAGCTAGAATAAAAAGATATGTGGCTGCAATAAAAGTTGTGGTAGCGATATTGGATTTTTGTGGTTTACAGTTCCAACTTTGACTTTCAGAAAGTGACATTTATATGCGCTCTGGGAATGTGATAATAATCTTGGTACTCCAAAGTAGTTTTCCAGTTTGAAGGATAATATAAAACAAACTCATTTCAGTTCTTACATTAAGCATCTCCCCTTCCCTAGATGCTAAGGACTCAAAGCTACTATAATAAAACTTAATGACTGCTGTACTGTGCGTGGGTTTTTTTTCCTTAGCTCATATGCATTTGTTTGCTAGAAAAGATGAAGTAGAACTCAGAAAAGTAAATCCAGAACTGTTGATTAAACGTCTTTCCATACAAAACTAGCTCCTAATGTTGACCGTTCTGTGCACTTACAAATTAATTATAATTGTAGTGTTTAAGCAAAAAAAGAAAGACTTCATTGCTCCCTATCTCTGTTTGCACAGACTCTACTTCTTCCCTTTTAAAATATTTTCAAGGTCTTTTTCCGTTCAGCATTTTCAGTGGAATGATGCCCAAGAAGTGGCTGCAGAACCCAGTGGGTGTCGACTGCAGGTGCTACTGAATTTGCTGACGGTGGGAGGCAGGGTAAATGCAAAGGCAGCCGATAAGTGCACTACCAGCTGAAAACAGCAGGTCCATTTGAAACACTAATATTTTGTAGCCTCTGCTCAGACAATCCAGGTCCGGAGGAGCAGAATGCTGTCGAAGGTGACAGAAATGCCTTAAGGAATTACCCAGATGACTGTGTTAATAACCTGATGTTAGTTTCCAAGGAAGACACTTCTGTCTCACTTCATACAGTACACTATCGGGAAATCACAGCTCCATTCAGGAATGAAACAGAGGTGTTCTGCCCTGGGGAGAAGTTCAGAGGTGAACTCCCTGGCCGGGGGACTCCACGGGGAAAGGATTGCTGCCAAAGGTGTGTGGAAAACAAGCTCCTCCCAAGAGAAATACGGTTACCAAAGCGCACATTTGAATGACTCCTCTCCATGCGTTGGTTCGTTTGGGACTCTTCCTAAGGTTATCACATATCCACACAACAGCCCTGGAATGTTCAGCTGTTGAACTTGTACATAACACGCAGGTGCACCACATCGTACTGAGTAAGCCTCTGGAGGTAAGCTGGGCTCTCCTCTCCGGAGGTACGTTGTTCATCAGGAAAGTCTGCAGGAGCTCATGTGAAGAAACACAGTCACTAATGCTCGTTACGATCTTTTCCATGGATACAGAGAGACATGCACAGAAAGGCATCTTTACAAAATGGTTTTGATGCACCCATTTGGCAACTCTGTTCGATAATATTGAACCGTTGTCGCTTCATGTCTTTTAATGGTATTTTTTACAACAAATGGGGCACTGAATTTTGTTTTCCGAGATCATAGAAACATCCAGAATTAACACAACCAAGCTTTTAGCATTTAGTATCTTTACTACAGAGCAGCAGAGGGATGTCCCACAGGTTCCTTACAGCAAAGAGGCATGGCAGCGTGGTGGGATGTTGTTCTGCAGGACTCTATAATGTGGTAGATATGGAGGCTGAGCCGATGGAACAGCTGAATTTTGTGCCTCGCAGCAGCCATCCTACAGTAATCAAGGCTGTTTCACTCAACTTCTGATCCTTTTCAGACACTGGCTTGTCTACACAGCCTGAGTGACCCCAGCTAGAGGAGCACAGGGTGTCCTCATGGGCAGGGAGCTGCAGGGCTTGGCATGGGGCTCCACGGTTTGGGATGCACCAGGAACTTTCCCCCACTGAAAACCCAAACATAGGCACACCGTCTGGGTCCCTTGTGTTCCTCCCCGTCACAGGCAGAGGACGTGCTTTTCCCAGAGAGCAGAGCAAACCCACCAGCCTGGTCCGCATGGGGACTCTGCTCTGATACAGCCCACGGTACTCAGCCCCTCGTGCCGTCAGACAGGGTAACAGGGCAAAGCCATGGTTTCCACTCGCGGTTGGATTTAGGGTGGTTTGATGAAGCAGATGAAGCCTGACGTAGGTTTCGTGATTTTGCTAGTTGTCTGCAGACGTTGGTGACTGCACAGCAATGTTTCAAGTAGCATTCAAATCTGTGATGGACCACAATAGCTGTTGGAGGAGCCAGGGTATTGTCAGGGCCTGGGGAACCAAGGAAGAACACACGTAAGCTTTCAAATTCTGCTTGTAAGACAGATTCCCCGTTGTGCAAGTCTCTCTGGAATGTGGATGGGGGGCTATAAATCAAGAATCATCATCTCAGTTTGGTAAGACATATTGTGACCTTTCAGGCACATTTCCTGCCAACTCCGGGATTGCTTTTTGAACAGGAATGAACAATGCAAAAGTGGTAAGAAACGTAAGGAGTATTGCAAAAGATGCTACTTCGGCGTGGGATGTTTTTTTGGCATTGTCTTTCTGTTGTCCTTCCCAGTACAAAAAAAAAATGTGTTTGTCAGCAGAAAGATGAATACTGAGGGTATTTTATAGTCATAAAGCAGAAGTTTAGCTACATTCATAAACACAGTTATCCTAGCCAAGGCAAACAGGGAAAGCCTAGTGTTTTGTTTACAAAGGGATAGCTGCCCTTCAAATATTTACAAAGAAAGAAGGCAAATTCAAGAGCAGTTGGCAGAAGGATTGGAAGCAGTAATGAATATCTTCATGTAAGCTTATTATTCTTGGGGTGAAAAAAGAATTCGCAATAATAGTTAATTCTAAAATTATGAATGCAACTATGAGGAAAAAAATACTTAATCACAACAGATGTCAAAAAAGTTCTGGATCTGCAAACATTTCATTTGACATTACCCTTTCAGTTTCTTTGATTTGGGAAGATCGTGTGCCTGAGGGAGGAGTCCTTGTGTTCGTAAACGTGACAAAGGGGTTAGGAATGTTCACACCTATCTGTGGACACCGTGTACTTACTACGTATTTTATTAAAAAAGGCATGGCAGGGCAGCAGAGATGAGTGTCTATTTACCTCAGCCTGGATGAACAGGTCAAGTTTCCATGCCTGGGGATGGGAAGAGGTGGCTCAGCTGGAAGAAGCATGGGGATTTTAGAATAGGGCAGAGAGGAAGGGGAAGAGCCAGTGACCAGGCAACCCTCAGCATGTGGGTGGACTGGGGGACTTTGGGGAAGAGTAGACCCACCATTTGGCCTTTGAGATGATGAAAAGGACTTAGTGGACCATGTAGACTAAAAAGCTGATGGACAGAAAACAAGACATTTCCTCCACGAAGCTGGAATGAGCTGGAGCAGATTCGTTTTCTTGTCTTAGTCAACATTCTGTTTCCAGCAATTCTGTTGTTTTGGTGGGTTTTGGGGTTTTTTTTGTTTGTTTGTTTATAGACTGAAACAGTTTGCCTGGTTCTAGTTTACTATTTTGCCTCATGGTGAGTCATCTCCCCAGATGTCAGAGGCGTTTCCGCATGCCTGTTTTAAAGCACTGGTGAGGCAGGTCTGTCCCGAGGCTCTGACCAGCTCGGGGGCTCATCACAGTGCTGTGGCCATCCTCTGCTGACCCGTGCACCGCTTGGCAAACCACGGCCATTCTTCTTGTTGGTGTCCTGCAGCTGCTCTGTGTTATAAAGGCTTTGCACCGCAAATAAAGGGAATGAGTTACCTGCTTTCCACTTCACGTGCAGATTTTGCACAGCTGTTTCTGTTTTGCTGTGAATGTGAGTGGAAGCTGCCTGACTGTCTCACGTGGCTCAGGCTGGGTTTTCTTGCACAGCAGTGCCCACTGGAGAAATGTTTTGTGTTTTTTTTTTTTTTTTTTTTTTAATAAAAAAGCAATCCTATCACCTCTCAGCTTTTGCTCAGTTAGGCTGAGCAGGGACATCTCTCAAACTCCGTTGACAATTCTGGTAGCCCTTTTCTTGCACCTCTTCCCATTTGAACTCTTCTTGGATATGGCTGATCGGACCGATCAGCAGCAGCTTACTATCTGAGCTGTGGTAGGCCGGAGAGAACTGGATTTAAGAGGTGTCTACTAGAGCTACCTATTCATTTCAGAGCCTGTTGTGCATGTAACAACAAGAGCGCTGTGGGAAAAACCAGTCTTACTCACTGCTCTGGGGCAGATGCATCCATCTCAGGGTTTGGATAGGGAAAAGAAGGAAAAAAAAAGACATAGTGCAGTTGACACACGCAGAACTTCACATAAATATCTTGGAGCCATCAGATCTTACAAAAAATTTATCTGAAATCCACACCCTCATAAGCAACCCTTGGGTAATGCACTTGATAAGCAAACAGGATGTGCAGGCCTGTCTCATCTGTCTGGAGGACCAAGAGCTATGAAAATACACCCTCCTAACACAGGGACACTCCAGCATATTGTCCTCTGTGGGGGTCAGCAGCGAGAGGTACCTTCCAAGGCCGATAACTGCTACAGCAGAGATCTGTCACAGAGATCTCTCCTTTCCCGCTGACACCCCTGCAAATGCCAGAACCCCTGCCGGCATTATTGGGGTCTGCCCTTGTACAGAGGCCCATTCTGCCCTGATCCAAAGGGGAGGCTGCTGGGAATCAAGCAAGACCAAACCATCCTTTGCCATAGACACATGTTTTAGGAAAGCCCTACTACCATATGATATACCAGGCTCTGAAGGTACAACACCATGGCCAGATGCTCACCACTGCCCCACAGCCCATGCCCAAACTTCCCCCTTCTTGCTGCCCAATTCTGCTGTTTGGCCCTGCTACCTGGCCTTGCCACCACCCTCAGCTTCATACCTACCACTTGGTCATGCGTCTATGGACCCCTTCCATCCACTGCGTGGAAGATGTGTTTGATGATGATGAACAAGTATGACACAGATCAAGGTGGAGGGTGATGGCAAAGACCCTTGCCTGTGTGTTACACTTGCAACAGGCCAACCTCCTGACTGACTTACTGGTCCTCACTCATCATCGTGGGATGCCATTGCCTGATATTTGGTGCCCATACTTTTCAAGGTTCTCTTGTGCTCACAAAACCTTTCTACTTTAAGATAGATTTTCATGCAATGGGAGAGATACTAAACTCTAGCTGGTTTGAGGAGCTGCCAAATGCAGCCATTTAACTGCTGGATCAGTCCCCAGATTAATAGGACCTGGGCTGTGATTTCTGTTCTGTTGGCACATTTCCTGAACCCTCTCTGTGGAAAAGGTTGTGCTTGCTGGAGGCTCGATGCTGCTGGATAACAAATAACAGCAGTTAATGAAGTCAGAGTACCTTGCACTGCGCTGGCCTATATTGTCTCCGTCCCTATTTTCATTGGGATCTAAAGTACCAGAGCAGTGCAGATGTTGCACAGACTGATGTCTACACAGATAATCTGCTTTTGTACTGCCTGGCTCACAGCATGTGTCATGATATTGTAAATGTAAGTTATTTCTCTCTTACACTACACACAAATTTCGCTTGAAAGTGCTTCTCAAGGCTACAGTGCCATGAGGTAGAGTAAGACTGACTTGTCTCTTTTACACACTCTTTCTCCCCAACCTCCCTCCCCCTCATACATGACAGCTTATCTGGTCTCTGGGGGAGCTGAGATTATCCCAGCTGGAGCAGCAGTTTCCACATCATTCTGGTCCTTGGTTCATGTATTCAGGCTATTTTCTCTTTACAACACACACTCTGCCCACTCATTACTTTCTCCTACATTCTTCCTTGCTCTCTATCTTCATGTCTTGTATCTTTCCACTCTTTTCTGTTTTTCCCTGACAATTCATGCTGTCCACCTCCTCTTCTAGTTGTGTATTCTCTCCCCATTTTCTCCTTACTTTCCTCTAGTAAATGAACATTTGTTTTGTTTGCCTTGATGTCTTTCATTTCATGCCATTTCTCAGTGTTCTCCTCTTTCCTTCATCTGCTTGTTCTTTTGTTTTGTTCGTTGTTGTCCTGTTATTCATACACTGCGTGATCTGTTGCTGGCTGCCCCTGCCACGCTTGCTCACCGGTTCCCATGCGCGTCTCCTCCAGTGCTTTTCACAGAACTGGCCATTGACCACTGGTTTTATAGAAACCTTCTGCTCCAACATCCTGAAGGCTCTGGCTGTCTCTGTGCAGCGTGGTGTCTTGTGGATGGTCAGTCATTTCCCTCACTGCAGGGACGGCTCAGGGTACCGTGTCAGAAAGTCAGAAATGGGGGGAGCAAAGAGCCCTGTCTCACTCGCCAGCACACGGCTGCATCTCTTCTTCCAGCATCTCTGCTGCTGCCTGCGGGGGCTGATGGCACTAATTAGCACTTTCCAGCATGACGGTACTGCCAGCTCTGCTCACCCTTTACAGGGCGGTTTCACAGGTTGACACAGTGAATGATTTATTGCCAAGAGACAGACTGAGGGGAGAGAAGAGGCTGTGGGAGGCCAATGGAGGATGCAGGGGGGAAGGATGGTGGAGGATGTCTTGCGGGGGGTCCTGCCTGCAGGAGAGTATAGGCTGCTCTGGACTCTTACTTTAGACAAACAGAAAGATGAAAGCATAACTCTGATGTTTATATAAAAAACCCAGTAAGGCACAGTTTTACTGGACAGCATGTTGGACACATTTGGAGTAGGAAGTCAAGCAGCAAGATAATTCTACTGGAGAAATATTCAGCATCATAGTTAGGGGATCATGAAGTCTGCCTTGGAGCTGTTTGTTCCACCGAGAAAGACACCTCCAAACTTGTCTGCCCGCTGTGTAGAGAAGCTTCTTCCTCCTCTTCCCAGTTTTCTTGACTTTTTCCCTACCTGTCTTGATCTCTGACCTTTGCAACTCTTCCTTGGACCTTATCCTCATTGCTGGAGGTGAAATGCTTGTTTTGTATAAGCTCATGCATGTGCCTTGTGGTCTTTTCCCTTCTGTTTTTGTTGCTTTCTGTTTGTTGGAGTGGGCATGAAGCCTTGGTGGGAATTTCAGTAGAACTGAAGTGCTGTTGGAAAACTGTAAGAGCACACCAGAAAATGTTCATTGGCTTCTGGGCAAATCTAGAAGCAGGATCTACTGGAAGATTTCAATCTACTCATGAATTTGGTCTGCCACTGAAACGGGGATTCTTGTTTCTTCACACAGTGAAGGTGACTGGTAACGGTGAAGACAGGGAAACCGGTATTTTTGGCATGTGGTAGCAGCTCTTATTAAAACCTGTGGATAGACTGGGGTTAAACTTGAAATGCTCACCTAAATCAAAGCCAGGGGATGTTGCCTTCATTAGTATTTCAAGCCAGTCCCTAGCAATGTGTGGCTAATCCAGACTGATCTATGTATCTGATTTTTTAACATCTTAGCAGTGGCAGGTGGGTTTAGATAATGTTTTTGTTGATTATAGCTATCTGCTACTGGATATCAAGTTTTTAGATCTGTTTGTTATGAAAAAATAGTGGTAGATTTGAATATGAGATTTTACCTGTTCCCACTGTTTTTCATTAAGTCTTTGATTGAACTCTTGTTATAGTCAATATAGGAACCATCTTTGGTATGGCTCCAGCTGTTATTTATGAAAATGGCTTGGTGTTTCCACGCTAAAGTACGCAGTGGTACCGAGTCACGTTAAGAAGTCTGAACTGCCATCATTTTAATAAGATTTCAAGGCATTCATCACTTTACCAAGATTACTGAATAACACCAGAATTACTTACAGTTTTAGTCCAAAAATTTGTAAAACTACACTAATTCCTTCCAGTGATTTCCTAACAAAAACACCCTGGAGCTTGTTCGTTTGAGCTCAGATCCTGACATTTCAATATTCCTGATGCCATAAGTCCTGTCTGCCCCAATTTAAACGTAGGAAAAGTTTCAAATTTTACCTTGACAACTTGGATCTTCCAAGTAAAGTCTCTGAAAGAAGGGGAAGCACTTTAGGGTTTCTACAAGGCTTATATCTCTGTCAAACGCTCCCTCCTCTCCCCCAGAGTAGTTGCAGAGAACCAGTCACAGAGGTTACTAAACCCCCAGACACATGGGATTAGTTTCTGACATATGCAAATGGGACACCAAGTCTTCTTCTTTCTGACCTCTGAATCTCTGTGATTATTCTGGAGCAGGCTTAGGCCCTTGGACAATTAGTGGGCATTTTATAGCAGCAAAAATCACCTGCAAGTCCCATCAAAACATCAGTTAAGCAAAAATGTTATTAAAGAGAAATATCTATTAATTCTGATGGTTTAGTGTAAACTTGCCCATATCCGCAAAGATCATCATGTGATTGTGATATTTTGTGTTCTAAAATCTGGAAAATTGAAAAATAAAATATTTGAAGGTTAGTTTGATTTTCAGTTTCTAGGAACATTTTAACAGAAGAAAAGAAAAAAATAGACTTTCTGAATGGTTCTAAAGCAGGGTTGTAATGCACTTTTCATTTATGTTCTCTATTGCTCAAAAGCCTTTTTTAGGTTAGGTAGGTTTTTTAAAAAATGTGACTTTGAAAGCAATTGCATTTCAGTGCTTTTAACTCGATGAATTTGCCAGGTCTTTCATCATGAAATTTCTCCCTCCAGTGTGCACAAGAATGGCAGCGCAGAAAAAACCTGTTAGTAGTAGCGATGCCTTTGCCATGCTGTACATTCAGCAGTTGGTTTAAGAATCTTTCTATAATGTCTTATTCTGAAATAATGATTTTTATTTTGGAGGTGTCCATCACTGTAGTATCTTAACACCATAAAAAAAGATCACGGAACAATGAAGTCCATACAAGGAGTATGTTTTTTCACGTTGTTTGTTAAGCAGAAACGACTTCAGGGGGCAGTGAAAGAGGCTGCACTCCAAATGTGATTTCTCTTGAAGGCAGCAGAAACTGGTTATCAGTCATTTGTGCTTCTGAGTTTACCATTTGTGTATTCAGGTTTTGGGTGGTTGTGGCTGATCATGGTGTTCTGCCGTGTCGTGGTTTAACCCCAATCAGCAACTAAGCACCACACAGCCGCTCGCTCACTCCCACCTCCCCCAGTGGGATGAGGGAGAGAATTGGAGGAAAGAGGTAAGAAAACTCATGTGTTGAGATAAGAACAGCTTAATAATTGAAAAGAAATAAAATAAAATAATGATATTATTATCACTAATGATAATAGAGTGTAATGAAAATAATACTGCTACTAATACTAATGATAGTAATATACAATGAAAACAATGCAAAAAAGTGATGCAACTGCTCACCACCCAGAAACTGACACCCAGCCAGTCCCCAAGCAGTGATCTTCCCTGACCAACTCCCCCCAGCTTATATACTGAGTATAACATTTTGTGGCACGGAATACCCCTTTGGTCAGTTTGGGTCAGCTGTCCTGGCTGTGTCTCCTCCCAGCTTCTTGCAGCAAAGAAGTTGGGAACATAAGGGCAGTATGAGAAACTGAAAAAGTCCTTGGCTTAATGTAAACATTGCTTGGCAGCAACTAAAGCATCAGTGTTATTGACATTCTTCTCAGCACAAATCCAAAATATATCCTCATATTAGCTGCTATGAAGAAAATTAAGTTTTACTCAGATAAAACTAGAACATTCTGAAAGGAGAAGGTAGGGCCAACACATGCAGGTATGTGTGACTTCTCCTGGGAGGAAGGATGATCTGACCGTTTGACTCTCCCAAAAGGATTATCTTGGCTTCTCATGTCAACTCCATCTCACTAATCATAGTCATGAAGCGGTAGGCAATGGTGTGCCAGCTTAGACATTGGATAGCTGAAATACCTCTGTCCAAGAAGTTACTAACCATGAGGTTGGCACGTACATATGTAAGACTGCACATCAGTAGGAATTATCAAGTCACTTCTGTAATTTATAAATACTCCTACTAATAGGACTGGATTTGATCTATCTCTTAATGAAAAAAAAGGATATTAAAAAGGTGAGCAAAATGCTGGACTAAAGCGTGGAGAAAAAAAAATGTCCAGATCATCATACCAACACATAATTTCATGAGATACCTTAATCTGGAATAATCGTTTCAGTTCTGGTAGTCTTAAAGAAAAAACATAACAAAAACTTTCAGGCATTTGCAATGAGGATGGTCAAAATTATTTAAAAGGCTGGAAAAAATACTGTGGAAACAAATGGGACTTTTCAGATGTGAGTTGCAGAAGAAGGACATAATAAGGATGCATGGAAGAACAGGTCACAAGGAGAGGCTAACTGCATCCAACCTTCATGAAAAGGAATGTGACAATGAATCATATATCCAAAAAATTGTGAGGAATACAGGTCCCAGTCTGGCTCTGTGTTTGTAACATCGTATTGTTGATGAAAAGGGTCTGCAGTTGGTTTATATAGGTTTATATACACTGTTCACAGCATGTGGACAATAGAGCAGGAGGGAAGTGGAAAGGAGGAGAGAACCCTCAGTGTATCCCTTTGCTCTCTTGTGTGCTTCCTAAATAAAGCTTGGACTACTTTCTTCAATAGCTGTTTGGCAGGATATCCCTAACGAGATCATATCTGATGTTGGCCTCTTGCTGGAGAAAGGCTAATGGACTAGATGGACCAGCAGCAGCATCTGTGTGATGATACAATAAAAAGTAGAAGTGGAGATAGGTTAAACCTGAAAGCTTTTAATCAAAACAAATATATTTCAAGCCAACTCACTCCTGTTCCTAATTGCAGCTAAGCCTGGGTTCCCAACGAGCTTTTCTGGGGCCACGTGTGCTTGTGCACGCACGCGTGTAACATTCACTCTGCGTCAAGCAAATTGTCTTGGCAGCGTCCTGACAGCTACGATCCTCGTGCCTCTGAGGCTAGGTAAGAAGCCTGTTCCGTGCGATAGCATCAAGGGTAGACTTTCATTAGTTACTACTAAAAATATCAATGGCTGCCTATAGGTAGCGATTGTATCCAGTCACACGTGACTCTTGTATTCAGCAGTTTCTTCCTGGGGTGGATGTTGTCTGGATTCTAAAACAAATTGTGTTGCATGTTAACTAAGTCTCTGTGCATGGGTCTCCAAACTCTGCATTAGTGTTTTCTAAAGTGTGATTCTTCCTTCCTTTCTTTGCAATGATGAGAAACCTTCTGTACAAAAATGATAAATACAAATCTTTTTGAAGCCACCTTGACAAGTATTTTCTCTTCCTTAGCTTCTATATTTCCATGTTCAGCCCCTGCACCTGCCAAGGTATGAATAATGTAAAAGCAGCGTAACATTAACCGCTGTAGGCATGAACGCAAAAAGCTGAGCTAACAGTGAAGCGCAGCTCCTCACTGGCTGACCCAGAGCTCTGGCAAATTCTGTGTGTTGCTGTGCTGGAGAAATAGGTGTCTAAAAAAGGAGGTTTGGTCCCCTTCCCATGCTAAATACTAAATAAACCAATGAGGTCTGTCTCTTGCAGGCAGCACTTCACCCAGCACTGAGGTCTTGAAGGTGTTGCACCTCCTCACTTCCATTTGTAAAGAACAAATCTGGAAAAGGGAGGAATTAACCCATCAGTGCCTCCCTCCTCCTTCCCATCTTTCTCCCACTCCCTCCTGCTTTGCCCCAGTCACAAGGCCGGTGGATTGAGAAGCCTGCACTGCTTTGATCTCTACCCTGGTGTCTCCCAGCGGGATGGAGCAATGGGACGAGATGTGCTCTGGCTGCAGGGAACTGCAGCCGTCCAGCTCCTCAGCTTGGCTCTGGCATCCCTCTGCACTCACAGGCAGCTCGCTTCCTTGCCCGCAGTCCCCAGGGCCAGGCAGGGAGCCATCCTTAGCTGACAACGAGAAAGCAGTGCCTGCAAGGTAGTATCTTTTTTGAAAAGTTAATTAACATCTTCCTATACGTGGTATTTTAAGCTACAGTAGCTGCCAAGTGATTAGCAAAGCAGTTTAACCTTCAGCACTGATGGGAATTGGGGCTTTCAATTTAAAGGGCCCAAAATACTGTTTTCTGCCTATTTGCTGTCACAGAGCACCACTGCCCCACACATATAGGGGCTTTTTTGACACTGCTGAACACAAAGGAAAGATGAAAATTAATATTTCTGGATGTTATTTGAAAGATTTTAGTGCAAAAGAGGAAGTGCAAGGGAAAGCTTCCTTTTGCTGTTTGGTAGTGTGCCCCCATGGCAAAGAACAAAGACATCCTGTTACCAGGCTTTTGCAAAGCATAAGTGATCATGGGATAGAGACATTGAGAGGAAAACAATACTTATAGACATAATGGGAAAAAACTCAAATCACAGCTCCTCAAGCGTAAGGAAAGAAAGAAGAAGCCTGATGAATATCTTACCTAAAATATAGAATCTGATCAGAATTACGCCTGTCAAATACACAATTCAATCAGAAGAAAATTACATCCCAGAAAGGCAAACAGCAGAGTATAGGTCTGCCTGGGTATGTGTTATTTTTAAGCAGCAGAAGACTCTACAGATACTAACCAGTTCATTCTCAACGGCCCCTTCATATGGCATGTTGTCCAGCTGGGGGGAAATGTGAAAAGCATTTTTGGGAAGAGCAGAGCATCTTGCCTGACTGTCAGGGTCACTTCCTCAGCCCAGGAACGTGGGGAGTCTCCACATGGAGAGGTGATGTGTTGCCTCTTCGCTTGCCCTGTGACACTGAGACAAACCATGCCAGAGCCCAGCTCCATTTATACCCTGGCGGGAAGCCTGCCCAGTGGCTGTTCCTTTCTCTTCTGTACTACAGAATCAATTTGATGCATGGGACGAGCAATCAGATTTAGATTATGAACATTAGGGTTGCTCTCTTCTGTGTGACACTTGATCAGATCTGAAAGATGATGGGAATGGCAGTGCATTCAGCAGCTTATTGCACTTCTCCTTTGGGTGACTTTCCTGTTAACACAAGTAAGCGTCACTCCATCATTCAGCTCTGCTTCCTCAGGCACATACCATTTATTTTTCCTGTTCAATCAATAAAGACTTGTGAAAGCTGTCGTGTGGGGGCTTCTTGTTCCTTAATGTTGGGCAGGGCTTCATAGGGATCAGTGCTGCCATCAGGAAAGGTTTGTATATGTCAAATCTGCAGCTGTTCTTGGAGTTAAATTGTCTCATAAGCTTTTAACTGCAGAAATTTAGTGTGTAGTGAGAAATAAACTCACTACATGGTCCAGGTTTTAAGCCTGGCTGACATGGCACTTGGTGACACACCTGTACTGTGCAGTGATATACGCAGAGGTGATTTAAGCTGTGACAAGGAGCAGAAGCACCTTCTCAGACTCCCTGCGCTCAGGATGCTGCTTGCCGTTCAAGGTCTCAGATCATGAATACTGGTGGACTTCTCAGGGTCCATCTGCTGTGTGTCCCCCTCTTACCCAATAAGTTAAACCCTTGGTGTGACAGGCTGCCTGCCTACGGCCTGGTCTACATAAAGGATGGTATGCCATCCACACACACATTTCCGTGTTGGCATGTGTGTGTCGCAGCAGCCATTTGTTCTTATGGGCCTCAAACCTCTTCACAGGCTTTTCTCTGATGTAGTACGTTTGAGAACCCCATCTTGGGTAAAGACGTGTTGGAGGGACAAGCCAAGTCCCTGTTGACCGCTACCGTGGGACAGAGCTGAAGGTGTGGGGGAAAACATTACCCTTCCTCTGACTCAGACACTCCCTACTTTTGTGTCTCCTTTCTGCATTTTCAGATCCCAGCATCTGATAACACACTGTGGTTCTCTCTCTCACCATCTATTTTTGACATCAAAATGACACCTCGGTCCCTTTGCGTTTCATCTGGTGATCATTAATGAAATAGTTAATGATGATGACTCTTGGCAGTACTCAGTGCCCTGCTGGGGTGAATGACTTCATGTCACAGAGCTGTGGTGTTAGTTATCTCCATCTGTGCTTTTATGCCTACCTTTAAGAATCCATCCAAGAAATCCTATTTTTCACACAGTAGTTACTAGATGGAGCATGGAAGTTTTTTGCTCAAGCACAGCTCATGGAGAAAATCCTATACATAAAGAAGCTGTTTGGAAAAAGAATTTTGATTTGATTAAAAGCCAAAATTCCCACTTTCACATGGAGCATTCTGCAGCAGATTAATGTTACGGTGTTAGAACAGGGAAATATATTCAGAACATCATCTGGGGTAAGTGGGACACCACCAGTTGGGATACCAGCTAACACATCAGGTTTGACTCTGTAAGTATTTATTTCATGGTTTATTACATCCTTAAAGGGAGCTGCTGAACTTCCATGGATCCAGTTGAACATAGTGCCAATTACAGACACTCAACATTTCACAGGATTGATCTTTATGACTGGCAGATACGTAACGTGGTTTTGTCTCCACACCATAGATACGCTGTTCTCTTTTTGAATATTAAAACACATGGTGGGCCAGGACATGTGGAGAGAAGTAGTCATTTGGCTAGGTTGTGATGTGAAACAGGTTGGTAGCACAGATAAGGGATGGCTGAGAGATCTAGCTTCTGTTCCCAGCTGTGCGCTACCTTAACTGTGCAACTTTGAGTAGCAAACTTTGTGTCTGCTGACACGAGAGAAAGATGATGAGGTTCACTTGTACAGCCCCCAGAAGCAGGAGTAGGGGCTGGGTATCCCGTCTGTGCTCATCACCCCATGCTCTTTGGCCAGCAGCCTGCTTGGGCTCTTTACCCTACCAGTAATGAGTCATTTGCATTATTCTTCTGCGTGCCTTTGTGCCAACTGTGATTGCCAGGGCTTATGGCTGGATGAAACATAACAGGGCCAAAGCAGCACACACACAGTTTTGAACCCGGCTGTGACAGAGGTCAGAGAGTGCTTCCTCTGAATGGATGGAAAATTAGTGTTTTCCACACAAATTCCAATTTCTAACGATTATTAGAAATTCTTATTTTCTGGCCAGGCAATGGCTCCACCGTGGCATGCCCAAGAGACAGCGATATTTGAAGATAGGTGGAAGCTGCCAATAACACTGGAAAGAAGAATTTAAACCAGGTAATTCTGATGGTGCATTGAGGAGATGTTACATCACAGGAAATTCTCACCACACTGGGAAAGGCCAGAAACCTGCCAGAAACCCAGGGAGAAAACTGGTATGTCAGGATGTAACCTGAAGCCAGGATGACTCTAAGATGACGGTCTTGCCTAAAGACTGAAAGCTGTGTAGGTTTTGGGGAAAACTAGGAGGAAATCCTGGGGATGAACACGTCTCTATCCATAGAAAATGTTCTGTCAGACTTCAGACTGGTCACTTACAGGGGCTAAACCATGACAGTAAGTAAATTAATTCTTTACTTTCCCATAACATTAATCTACTGCTAAGAATCATTTTAAGAGAAGGTGACAACATAGGATTTTGTATCCAAGTCAGCAAAGAAGCATAAGTAGAAGGACTAGCCTAGTTTCATGTTGCCCACCACTCTTGTACAAGGTAAGGTCAAGGGTATTGCAGAGTGAGAAGAGTTTTCCTCTAACAACCAGCACAGGTCATTTTGGAAACTAAAAATGTGTAGTGTCACTTCTGAAGGGATGTTTTACAGTGACAAGCACAGACTAGACTCTCTCTGACATTTAGCAAAACAGCGAGAACTGTTCCTGACCTCTGAAACACCTTCTCACCAGTCTGTGGATGAAAGCCACCAAAATATGCTGCAGTCAATAAAATTAATGGTTTATTCATAACAACATTAAGAAGTTCTCTTGAGCTGGCAAAATTTTGAAAATCTAAATATATTTTGTCAATAATTATAGTCATATTTCATTTTGGTAACTGGCATAACTGACCTGCTAAAATATCTACATACACAGTTACTTTGTAAGGGTGATGATATTTTACTACATCCTAGGGTTTGTTGAGACTTAGTCTTAAAAATAACTGTGTAAAATATATTTTCAGAATATTGTTGTCTTACAATATCAAAAGCGGATGAGGTGCTTTCCAGAGTAGAATGAATGTTTTTCCTAGGGAATTTCTGAGATCACATGTCATGGTGGATTATTAATGTGATGTGCAGATGAAGGTTACTGCATAGATAATCTCCCAGATCACCGGTACACCGTGGTACATTAGCTGAAGGAAACTTGTACTCCTTTTGTAGTTCTTGTGGGCCTCAAGGACCCGTTCTTGAAGTTTTACTAACGATAGAGACACTGCTAGTGTGTTGCACGGACATGCACATCTAAAGCTGGATCTTGCACTATTTCTCATGTTCTTCTAAGTGTGCAATGTGTCGGACTGAAGGTACTGGACAAGCGAGGAATCTTTGCATCAGAGCTCCAGAGCAATCAACTGCAAACAGAGTGATCTTTGGAGACTGGAAAGCACACAGTCAAGGCTTCGGTTCAGTTAATGCAAATTTAGGGAGACAGTTGTTTCACTGATTGTTTTGGTTTTGTCAGCCTTTGCTGTAAGCAGCGTCTCTAATGTATGGGGTAGCCCCTTCTGAAGACTGCGACTGGTTGCTCTGGTGTGATCTGATGAAGAGTACGGCAGTGCTTGGCAGACGAGCTGGATCCCTGGTACGCGTGCATATGCTTGGTGCTTTCTTTGAGTAACATTAGTATTGTAAGTGTGCACGGTAGCCCCGTCGTGACACATTTTTCCCTTTGCAAAAGGAGTGCCTCAGGCTGTTCCTACAAGACAGCAAATCTGTGTTAGTTATAAAGCATCCTTTTGAACACTGCCAAAGCTTGCATGGCCTTCTCAGCACGAACTTCCTATCACTCAAGAGCTGTCAGGGGGACTGCCTCTTCAGCTGGAAGTAATTTAAACAAGCAAACGGGAGATGCATGCCCAGGCCTCATAGAAACCTTATTTCTATTTTTAAATGACAGCTATTTCTCTCTTTCTGACTGAGCAAGTTCAGAAGTGAGCCCCCCCTCTGTGAACGCATCCTCAGGGGTCTCCGTCGGGGCCTGGGAAGTTCTCTCAGGCTGCTGGTGGGCTCTGACAGGGCTTTGGGCACTACAGGCCAAGCTCAGCTGGAGTGCAAGGACGAGCATCCCTCAGTGAGTTCAAAGGAGCCATTAGGGTCTACTTACAGCCTGGCTCAACGTACCAGCTAGCCGTCCCAGAGGGTAGCCTGGCTTGCCCAGAGCTGTCTCCTTTGCAGTGCAGAGAGTTCCCTGAAAAGTGACTGAAAATGGGATTTTTATCATCATACAGTTTTATTCTGCATGTTATGGAGGAAAAAAACTGCATTAGTGACAATGGGCATAAAGTAAATTGCTAAAAGGAGGTGTCCTCTGCAGAGTGCTCCTTCTCCCCTTCCACCCTGTCATCCCCCAGCATGGAGCACGGAAAAACATTGCCTCCTAGGAGAAGCACAGGGATGAACCGCCCACCCCGAAATCCCACACCCTGTGGGAGTTGAGACCCCTGCACGTCCTGTAAATACAGGCTGGCTACTGAGAGGTGTCCATGCTGCTGTGTGCAGTGAGCTGAGAGGCAGGTGAGCAAAGGCTGGCTCCCCATCTGTCAGCGATGGGCTCTGAGAGTTTTCCATCTGGAAAAGGGAGGAACATGAGTGACAGCTGTGGGTTTTTTTTTTTCCATTCAGAGCCTGTTACTCCTGCATTTTAATTTGTTTTCTTCACAATGAAGGGAAAAGAGAGTTGTGATGAAATGTCAAAGTACCCCTGCAAACAAAAGAGTTTTGTCAAATAACCCTGACCCCTGCTTGCGCTGATGGTCATCACTCTCATTGACATTGTCTTTGCTACATACAACAGCGAAGGATAGGAGGCGAAGTTTGGGGGGTCCAAAATGCAGTGCCCTGGGCTGCAGTTTGGCTAACATCATATACTTCTGGATGTGTGAGATGCCCATGTATGGTATGGATGTCCATGTCCTGCTAGTGGCCAGAGACCTTTTTGGGGGCTTGGTAGACACTGTGAATGTTCAAGCCGTGTGAAAAACTCCAGTAGGATGTTGTGTTGGTGACACATTCACAAAGGAGACCAAAAGGGAGGATCTTGCCACCCTTAGCTGTAGAGCCGTGCCACAGACTTCCCACATTTCAATGTGGCTGTTGACTTGGTGGATAGTTTTTGCTCATTGTGTCATAGCACGTGAAGGTCTCTCATGGGCGGTGATGCAACCAAGTATTTGCCAAGTGTATGCAATGTGCAAGACCTGGTGGTACATGTCTTGTTTGTCTGGAACACAGGATGTGAAAAAGCCTTCAAAAAAGCTCACAGGTTATTTGGAGAGCCTAATAATAATTTTCTTTACTCTCAGCAATTTGACATCTCCTCCTCCTGGGTCATTTTCATTATCCATATGTCATTAGCTGTGGGAAGAGGGGGTGGAAGCCATTTGAGGTGCCAGGATTAACCAGGAGGGGAAGTTCAAGATGACTTCAGTGGTACTTACGAAGAGCGTTAGCCATGGCCATGTGTGTGGAGATGGTATAGGCTGACTGGGAGCCTTCTCCAGCCCATCCCCCAGCAATGGGACCTGTCAGAGTAAAAATCCTTCCCTTACAGATTAGGCTTTTTATTTCCCAACTCCCTTGTTGACAAAACAGCTGGAAAAATGTTCAGATCCTGATCCTGGCATGAAGTCCCAGTCATGATGAGGGACCTCTGCTGTGCCTTCTGCTTACACAGAGGGGCTCAAGCCATCCACTTTTGCATACGTTTTAAACGTCCTTCTTTCTTTGAGATGCTTGCCTTGCTATCTTTTCTCACTTTCCAGTTTTGAGTAAGAAGTCATGAGGAAATCATTCAAAGGAGAGTTGCCAGAAATGCCCAACACATTTGTACACAGAGACTCTTTGGACCAGACCTTTCTGAATAACTGGTGAATAGAGTGGGTTCCTACTGAACAGCCCTGCATTCAGTCTGATATTTCTCCCCAGGCTTTGTTTAAATACACATCCAATGGAGGCTTCTCTAATGAATTATGTGTATTTCCAAATGAGAAACCTGTCTCAAGAACTGATTTCTACTGTGACTAGCTGAAAGCTATTAAACAGTGAAATAATGGCCTTTAAATTAGAGTATGTGTTGAGGCAGACCTGCTAATAAGGTGGATTTTCTGTGGATTGAAATGTCCCTTTCCAGTGGGTTTGTACTGTGCCTATGTCCTTGGCTGTATCGAGCAGCAGGCTCCGGGGGGTGTTCTGAAAGCTTCATTAAAAAATGCTTTATGAAAACCCTCTGATATCGGCAGCAGACGGGAGAGACCGTGTCTGTATAACCTTGCCATTTGTACAGAGCAGGGGGTGAGCACCTCTCCCTAATGTCCACTCCTTTTAGTGCTTTAAATAGCTCTCCTTGACACATGGCAATGAAAATGGCTTACTGACAAATTTCTCTTAGCCCTGTGGCTACAAAGTCTGTTCTCTAAAGAAAAATAGATGTGGAGACCATTTGGCTTAAATCCCCTTAAGCAAGTGAATAAAATTAATCAGCTGTCTTTTAACCCTGATTCATTTTTCATTTAATTCAATTTACAAAAATGTGCGGGCAGAGTCTGAGCCTCTGGGTATATTAACATTAATAAAACACAATTAAGCAAATGTTATTATGTTGCCAGCAACAAAAGGAATGCCCATGAGTATACAGCTTCCCCTTGCCGTAATAAATATGCAGACACAAAAACGGTGCCTGCAACCCGTTGCTTAAGCTGTCTCAAAACCCCCAAAATATCCACTTTGGTTAATACAAAGAAGCTAGCAGGAGCAGGCTGAAAGTTAACACGCCAAGATGTAGTCGCCTGAAGAGGAGAAATGAGAGGGACACGTAGGTAAGTTTTGCCTTTTGTAGTCAAATTTAAAGGTTCAGACTTGATTGATCAGTGTGAGTTGCTGGGCATTTGACCGAGAGCTTTGAGAATGACTGCATTTTCTCGTTGCTTCTAGAGCATGGCACAGTCCAAACTCCACTCCCAGCAAGAACAAGAGAGGAATAAAAAATAATAAGGTAAGAAATGAGTCACATTAATAATTGAAAAGGAAAACTGATGAAAAATAAAAATTCTAGTGGATTTTTTTTTTTTTTAAACTGACTATCAAATGTGACCAAAAATGTATATATATATATATATATTCATATATTCTGCACATTTTGGAAGGACCCCTGATAAATTAGGGTATATATAAGAAAGTTAATTTTTCATGTGATAACGCAGGCTTTGCCGGTGCAGAGTAGCTACGCACATGCTGTGTAGGAGCTAGAAGGATCCTGATATGCCAAACTCCACAGTGAAGTCCATTCAAAATTATACCAATAGTTTACACAGCGATACCCCTCGTCAAAGCACTGAATTAACTGTTGTCAGGCAATTGTTAAACACATCAACGAAACGCACACATCTGGTCGACAGCATTAAAGTAACTCCTTTGGCATTTCATCCTGGATTTGGAAGTGTATACTTCAAAAGACTGGGTTTCACGGCTTGTATAGTACAGGGAATATTTTCCCAGTGTTTTGACCCGAGGTGCTGAGGTTATCTATTAATTATTCCTTTCTTGGACTTTTTTCCTCATTGCTTGTAGCTCTGCCAAGTTAGGATAAACGTTTATGCTAATCCACTGGATGACTCTGAGTCCTTTTATTGTTTCATCAAAAAAAAGTGATTCATTGTTCCTGAGAAGGGACTAGGGACTTTGTTTTGCCAGGCTGAAATCCCTGAAGGTGTTCAGTTATGATTCCTTTCCTTAATGAGACAGTCTTTTGGGGAAAACAAAATTATTTTGAAAGAGAAATGGGAGTGACGACTGCGGGATGGAGCACCCAAAAGCCCTACAACTTGACTCCTGGGGTCCTAATGGGACACATCCCTCCCGCCTCAGCCCAGCACAAAGCACCAGGAGGGCACAACAGGCCTTGGCTGCCCTTGGAGGTGATGGCAGATTGACTCCTGGGGCCATCTGTCCTTTGCCAGCTGCTGGTTTTCTTCTGATGTGGTTTTCTATAGAAAGGACAGCGGTGGTGATTGATCAGTGACATGAACATCATCAGCAACGAAAAGGAGGTGAACCCAGGAAAGGAAAGAGAAAGGTCATCTGGGCCCTGCAATGCCTGCGGAAGTGATGGCTGCAGACCTGGGGCACTGCTGGCTTGGACTGGGAGGGTGTGTTTACTCAATATGCAAGGCAAGAGGGAGTGTAAGGAGTTGGAGAAACAATCCAAAAGAAATAAGAAGCAAATCAGTAAAGATGTAAGAGCTATATAAGGAAAGCCTGAGAAAAGCTGGAGTTATTTACTCAACAGAAGACTAACATGATAACCATTTTCTAGTACGTCAGAAATTGCTAAAAAAATGTGTGTTGTTCTTTATGTCTGCTCCCTTACAGCAAGCAGGATTGGAGCAAGGGAGGTTTAGGTTAGAGATTTCTCATTTTTTTCTAATTGTTGGGAGAACCAGGCAACTGAGCAGAGTGCCAAGGGGGGTTGCCTACTCTTTGGGTTTGGAGGTTTCGGGAAACAGGTGAAGTGTTATTGATCAGGAATGGTTTAGATATAATTTATCCTGACTCGCTGCTTAGGGATGGGCTAAATGACTCCTTGAGCCCTCTGCAGCTCTATTTGCTGAGATTTCTACCTCGTATAAACTCCAGTGTAGGTCTGACCCAGCTGGAATGTTTTTGCATTAAGCAAAACCAAAGGCTTACAGATGTGAATGGCAAATTACGTACTGTGAATTAAAGCTTTAAGTAATTATGCATGGCCTTTTCACATTGTATTTATACTTTATGAATGTTATTTTAGTTCACTGCGTATAAATAACAAGTTGAGAATTGCTGTCTTTAATTGGAACCATCTCTACTTTTCTGAGAGAGATTACCATTTTTAACAGACTCTTTGTGATCCACTGGGAGTTACTGGAGGATTTTTTTGCACTGTTGCTAGGCAGCTTCCTCCATGCCAGCAGACAGACACTGCTGGGTATGTCATGGCTAATTAAAAAAATCTCTGTATTTTTGAGTATACAGCAGCCCAAGTTTTTAAAGCTTGCTTTTCGGGATAAGGACAATTTAATTGGTATGAGGACTGATGAGAAAAAATAATAGCAGTTGTGCAGTGTTCTAAAATAATTTGTTGTTTACAGTCCCCTGGTTCCACTGAGTGAATGAAGTGGCAAACATCTGAATATTATTTATTTGTGAGAAAAGAGCATTGAGCTGGACTATTCTGACATTGGTTTTGTCCAGGCAATTTCAAAGAATCGAGTATCACATTTGAATATGAGAATAATAAATATAAGAACATTTAGCATGGAAGAATCAGGAATTTTTAAAGGGGCGTGAATTGTTTAATTTCTACAATGCCATTTGCAGTTAAAAAGCTGTTCCAAGTTCTTACCAGCCCCACAACGACCATTTTTTAGAAGACTAGCCAACAGACTTGGTAAAAAATGCCTCTGCAGAATGAGCTGAAGGGGCTTTATAGCAAGATAGATGACTGCTAGGTGCAAAGCAAGAGCAAAGGTGGCAGCTCTGCCCAGACGGTCCCTGGGCAGGTGAGGTACCGTAAGCTGCTGGCTACCTGCAAATGCTGCACTGCATGTCACTGCAACCACCTTGTGCAGGGAGACAAGGCTGCCTGGTTCTATAGATTTAAAACATTAGGCAGCTTTTCTTTTGGTGACTTACCCAGGGTATCAGTGCATACATTTAGCAAATATTAGAGTCTTTGTATGAGTTAAATGTGTACAGGATCAGTTACGATTGCTTTAACCTCTGTTCACCCTCAAGAGAGCATCAGAAACTTATCATTTCTGCAATGAGGAATATAAGCCAAAGGATAAAATGTCATTTAATCTCTTAGGAAGTTACCATTTTAAAAATTATTGAATGGCAGGCTGAAGTACAGGGATTATAGAAGCTGAGGACACCTGATTCAGATACAGAGATTTATCAGAGGGAATAAATTCAATAGGTACTTGGGTTTTCTTTTTCTTTGGAGGGATTGCTTGAAATCTGGATCTAGTTCAGGGAAATGAACAGCCTGAAAAAAGCTTTAAACTGCTTCTGCAGCTAGGCATGAATTAGATTTGTAGGGATCTTTGTGGGAACTTTTGAATTCTTTACAGATGTCTTTTACATAAAGTAGGTGAATAGACTTACAGGGAAGCTTTGAACTGACAATGGAAGCTGCTGCCTTTTTCTCTTCTTTAAGACCTTATTTTACCAGTTTGTTTTTCTTTGCCCTACCCTTTCCTCCTTAAATATACTGTATTTCTTTTACCTGCTCATGTACAACAGTTTTGAAGGAGACACTGGGGCTTATCACAATTGTATGGCAGTTGGTCTTTGTGCCTGGCACTTCTTCCAGGGATGCAGTTCTGGACTGGTGACCTTTCTTTCCTTGACAAAGGTAGGGTTTTTTACTGTTATGTCTGCTACTGCTCTGAGAGAAGAAAGTTTTGTTCAGTCTGCGTCAAAACAGGAACTCTGTGTTGCAGCAGAAAGCTTGTTGGTTTCCCTGGAATCCCTGATGCCTTTTAAAAATAGGATTTATATGAACTTTGGGAAGTGGTACACTGAGTCCCAAGCCTGGGCTGGCCATGACTGACATGAGTATGACCCAAGCAGTGGCCAACACAACGAAGCTGAATGTGGTGAAGACACGATGGCTAGCTGAGAAACAGGAATAGCCATAACCAGTGGAGCAAAGGATTCATGTATCCTTTAACTAAAAAAAAAATGAACATATCCTTGCTTAATTGGTGGGGGTTTTTTGTAGGAATGGTGTGTGTCAGGGTGCTGTCAATGAGGAGCTCTGCTCTCAGCCCAGCACTGCTACAAACACAACATGGTGCAGGGCAGTGCTCGTGCAACCCAGGGTGGAGGCATTCACCCTGGGAGCCCACTGAATAATTTAGAAGCCATTGCATTCTGTAGGGGCCTGATTATATTTGCAGGGCTTGAGGGATGCTCTGCAGACACCTTCAGGATTTAATATAAAATGACTGTGGTGGCTATAGCCCCCTGGGTACCCGCCACCCTCATTTGCAAACTGTAGTAGCAACGCAGGAGCTGGCAGCACCGGGGATGGGGACCATGAGGTGGGGCCAGAGAAGGGATTCGGTCAGAAAACCTGGTGTCTGCTAGGCAGAAGTTTGGGTTGTTTTCTGTGCCATACAATACCTCACCAAATATCCATGGTGGGGGAAGTAAGAGCAGATGGAGTGGAAAAGTATACTGGAAAAGTTCTGTGCTTGTTCAGGATTCTGTATGTCTGTTGGGTTGTCAGAAACGCTGAACGTATACAGTTCCTGTTGCCATGAAGAGACTGTACTTATATTCACTATTTTTAACACTGGGCGGAAAAATCATTTGTACGATGGCATATTCCATTTTCTGTGTTCCCAGAAACATACCTCATCTAAGTCTACCAATGCAGGTAATCTTCTTAGTGTTTACGTTATTTATTCCTTTGAATTCTGCTTAAAATGGCATCTATTGTGGCTTTCCACTTCTCCTCCTCAAATGCATCTTCTTTCTCCCTTTGTTGTTCCTACAGAAAAAAACAAACCAACCCCATTTTGTGCTGGGATTGTTGACTCGATTCCTGCAAAATTCCTTTCTCAGCGATGAGGCTGAGACCCAGAAGCTGGAGGACGATTTCTTGACATACAGTTGCTAAGGCACTGGGGATTTTTCATGTGGAAGGATTTTTTTAAATAAATGTCTAAATCCCTCTAGTATTAAAGTACTGCAAAAAGTGCTCTCAAGTTCATTTTAGGGCAGTGGCGGAAAATCTAAATCTCCTAGCAGGGATCTTTCACATCCACTTAGCAGGTCAGTCTGTACTATTTTGGCACTGCGGTGGCTCTCCCCGGCTCCGTCTCCTCAAGGCTGCACGCTGTGCACTTGCTCCTCACAGGATGCTTCTGAAGGAGAATCATGTGGAACTGACTTTCTCCAGCCTCTGAGGATGGACCCCAGAAAAAAAACGCTGACCTCAGCAGTTTTGTCTGCCAGCAGTGCCCTGGCAGTGCTCTCAGCCTGTGGAGAAGGAGGAGGAAGGTTAGGCACCCCGTTGCTGTCAGCCAAAAAAGGATTTTGCCTAATTGTGTGAGGGAAATGGATCCAGCACCGCAACCCTGCTACTGAAGGGGTGTTTGTTGTCCTTAAAAATCTCAGTAAGAGGCAAAAAGTAACCTGATTGTGTTAGGAAACAATTCAATTACAAGAGGAAAGCTGTCCAAAATCAAAGTTTGGTGACTTTCAGTATGTTTATCTAACATTTAGTTCTGTTATAACTTTCACTGCAGAGTGAAGGATGGGTTCAATTAACTCCCTGATTTCTTGTGTTAAAAGAAATTAGATTTTCTGAAACGCTCTGGGGAAAAAGGCTATCATTTTATAGATGTCTAGAGCAGTAAATTATTCATACAAATTTCATTTTGATCAAAACAGAGGTTTGGCCTAATTGGAGATCAATTCACGTCTTATCCACTTGCCTGTGCTTACTGGGATGCCCCCGGTCGCATTATACACCCAAACAGTTTGGTAGTTCTCCAGCCGTTGCCAGGTATTTTGGTTGCTGATGACTGTGGAAGAGCCCAGACTATGAACGCAGATTTGCCGGGGAGGGGTTCCACGTGCAATGGCATATGTGTGTGTGCAGCCTGAAGGCTCGTTCAACAAGGGGGTGGTCTGGACTACACCTCTGAATGACAGCCCCAGGGAATATCCTTGGGTTTGGTCTGTGGTGGCTTGTGAAGCAACAGCATGGTAAATATGTGTCTACCAGCCACCCTAAGTGCGCTTTCAAAAATGGTTCTATAATATGTCTTTGCAACGGTATGTTCAGGATCAAACATCAGAACTCAATTTTCTATAATTACACAGGTTTATAGAGCTGTCATCACCATGTCAAGACAACTAAGAAATTAGAGTTTGGCTTTTATTAAAAAAAAAAAAAGCTTTTTTGAGGAGAATATTGCCTTTCAAATATTTAAAAAGAAACAGAACATGACCAGGGTGGAATGGGCTGGCAGTTCTTTTAGTGGTTTGATTTATATTTAATTAGCTACTGATAAGAATTGAAATGCTCTGTCCAGATTTTGTGAGTTAAATACATTTCTCTGCCTTAGTTGTGCTTTCGCGAATATACAGTTGGAATACATTAACTACAGCTTTGTGGCATTGTAACTAGTGAAACAGAAGCCTGCGCATTTTATGCATTAAAACATCACTGTAAAATTTTAATGGCTGTTGTCACATCATAAAATGGGAGCCAATTTCCCCTCAAATGCCTACCTGTGTTTGTACTTGGTGATAGCACCAGTAGGAGGGTGAATGTTAGAGATAACTAATTCTCCACTGAACTGCGAGTTTCATTTAGTTTTTAAAAATGCTCTTGCCACATCAGTGAACACTGTGATGAGGATCCTTTTTCCCTAATTTTATTTTTTTTTCTTTAATATTTCAGAGAGGATCATACAATTTAGGAGAATAGTTTGTTCCGCATTGAAACAGTTTAACTTGTTGAACCAGATCGAACAAAAAATAAACCAGCTCTATAGTGTAGTAAGGTTCGCACTTTGAGTCTGATACACCCACTTTTCCCTATTATCAGTGCTCCTTGGTTGATGGTACCTCTGTCAGTAATCGTACTGCAGCCTTTTCCCTCTTATTTTTGCCGTTGCAGTGGTATACACAGAACAGTGAGATGCCATGTATGTGAAGCGCATCCCAGGAAGGACACCTTTGTGAAAAGATGCAGCAGCTGCAGTTCCTCAGCTGGGGATGGTCCACTGGTTTTGCCAAGTGGTGGATTATACCCACAGGAGTTAGAGAGCTTTCACATCCTTAATGATAGTGATTTGAGGAGAAAGAGAAAAGGAAACAGGAGAAAAAGAGAAAGTTACTCCTATACTAACAAGTCGCTCAATTAGACGAGAGTATTTGGATCAGGTTTAATAGGGTAGCAAGCATGTGTGGAAAAGTGACAGGAAACTTTTCTTTCCCTAGTTCAAGCCTTTTTCTTGCTGTTATGTGCTTCTGCCTACCTCTGGGATGGAAGATGCGATGCAATGCACGATGGCTTTGGAGATGCTGGGGCTACCTCGCTCCGTCAACTCTTACCCAAAAGCTGCAGGACTGTGGCCGCAGTGTACCTAAGCCAGTGTCCTCTCGGGACCTTCAAACCCACCGGCCCTCCCTGCCCAGCAGCTCTGCTTTGCCCCAGTGCACTTTTGGGGATGACATGGGATGCTGCTACAGAGCCAGGAGAGTGGAAAGTCCTCTCTGGGTCTTCTTCCCTGCTGCCCCCCCAAATGAGGCTGTGCTCATTGGGGCAGGATAAAAAGTGCAGAAGGGAGGAGGTGCTGCAGATGGTCAGGCGTTAGGCTGAAGGCAGTGACACTGCAGAAGCAGCAGTGCCTCACTGTTGGGGTACAGTCTGGTATCGCGGCCCCACAGTCACAGTTTTGCCATGGTTCCTCTCATACACTGCCATTCGTGCCCACACTGAGGGATGTGAAGGAGGATGGGCACAGGTTAGGTTTCACAGGCACATATAGCTGAGTTTTCAGAAATGTGAGTGCATAATACTGCCGCACACAGCTCCTAGTTATGTCAGCAGTGAAGTGATTATAGAAATATTTCCAATTATTTATCTTGCTGCTTTTCTCACTACATCTTACACCACACTCTATGGAGGTGCCTAACTTAGAGACAGATCTTCAAGATGCTGCCAGGAATAGTTGTTTTCATGAAAACAAGGGATCTGTAGAGAGATGCTTTAGCAGAAGAGCAACTGGCCAGTAGAGCAGGGGGGTGAAGGGAGGAACTGAATGGAAGAGTAGACCTGAGATAAGAAAGGGCTGAAAAATACTTCCAGCACCGTAGAGGTGATGGTGTGTGTCTGTTGCTGCAAACTGCAGTGATGCTGACATGCTGCTCCAATACCCAAAGAAAGCATAGCTAGGGACCACGGAGCTCACTAATATTGTAGTCAAGGGCTCCAACATAATTCATGCAAGCAAAGCTCCTTAAGAGAAAGTAATTAAAGTGAGGAAATGAGAGAGCTTAAAGTAACATGTCCGTGCAAGAAGATATATTAAGCAAGTGCTTCATTAAGAGAGGACTCTTCATAATGTAAACACGGTATTTTTCAAGTACAAGTGTATGTTTGAAATGTAGCAATAAGGGTCAGTAACAGCATCAGTGCGTGTTCCCATTCACTTACCTTGGTCAGAGTGATTTAAAACTGGCACTGGTGGGTAAATGGAAGCACACACTTTGCATTTGTGTGAGAGGTCCTATGCAGTCATATTCCCATCACGTACTTGTGTGCTCATGCCCTGAGCCATGGAGAATGGTCTTTGAGCACTACCTACTGCCCAAGGCCTCCAGATCCTGTCGCTACAGCCCTGCATGACCTTTTTCAGGGTAACTGGGGTTGACTTTTCAAAATTACCCTCGAATTCCAGCTGCTAGATGTCAGAGAGCATGATTTAATTTTTCAGAAATGCAGACCCTCCGTGCCTGTGATTCGTAGTGTCAAGAGCCGCCATGAAACCTGGATCAGCCGTTGAACTGAAATCCAACTGAAGCCAGTGATTGTGGATACATTGCATTGTCTTGGAGTTTAATATCAGTTTTTAGAGTTTGATTCCCAGAATTACAGATATTTAATTAAAAACAAACAAACAAACGAAAAACCAACAAACCCCGCACCAAAACCCCAAAGCCATCAGAAATCAAATTAACTTTTCTCTGGGCTTCAGCTGCCTCCCCTGTACCACAACCTGCTTTGGGTTTCTGTTGGGGTTTCATTGGTTAATGTTTGCTCTCTGCCTCCCAGTACTTAGGAAAGTGCCTGGTAAACAATGAGAGCAATAACAATGGAGTTAGTTGCTGTTCATTTTAAGCATCCCCAAACATTCTTCCAAATACTATGTAGAAAATCATTTAATTACCAACTCAAACCTATTGCTGTAGCCTACAGGAAGATTATCACTTGTCACAGAGTCTCTTTCTTGTTATTGGATACCATTACATGGGAATTGGTACTGAGATCCCGAACTGTCTTTAACCAGGACATTATATCCCAGTATCCTGGGCTGTGTCTGATGTAATGTGGTGCTCCTTGGCTAAACTTCCCGATGCATTTTCAGTGGGATACTGCTTTCCTTATGTCTAACCCTGATTTATCACTGAGCGTCAGGGATGCTGCAGTCCCTTGATGTTCATTGGCAGGATGAAGATGGTGGGAGGAAGACAGTTATCTTATCTAATATGGCCTAATGTAGTATATGAATTTTTAAAAAGCTAGCAGATTACCGCATGCTAATTTAGAAAAACATGCATGATCCTTAGCTTCCTATAAGAAGAGGGCAATAGGAAATGTGTTAAGATGACAGGTGTTTTTTCAACAAGTAAATAAACTGATTGAAATAGGTCACTTATGCAAGGAAGGAATTAGACTTTGGAAGCACTTTTCTTCTAATTGTGAGTTGTGTAATCATATGTAACGAGTGCATCTTTTTAAAAGATACATGGTGCTAAGTCTTGCTCCAAGCTTGTATATTTTTATAAAAGAACACAAGCCGGTGATATGATTCCTTCCCACATGCTATTTTTTCCTGAAGGATGTTTGCATCTACCACCTTTCCAGTGAATATTTTCTTTCTTTTGCTTATTATTAATATGCTAGTGGTTGGGTTAAACAAACCTGAGTGAAGCAAGTTCCTGCTTCTAGATACAGAAGCATGGCTAGAGGTATCTTTAATAATTGTTTTATATACAGTTACCATGGAGACTTTTCTATGAGCCTTAATTTGGCATGATTGGTGTATGAATTTTAGGATTTTACAGAGATTTGCCTGGGCACAGGCAGGGCTGAGGGCTTGGCTGGGGCCAGATCAGGTGGGGTGCTGTGTCTATGCACCTGGCTCAGCGAGGGACCCAGACAGGCAGCGGCACGGCTCTGCCAGGCACCAGGTTTTGTGCCTGAGCTGAAAAGCAGCTCCCAGGTGAGGGGGTGGAGGCCCCAGGAGGGCTCAGAGCAGACCCTTCTCCTGCAGCTCTTGTCCCAAAAGGCTGATCCCAGGTCACAGCTGCACCACATCAGAGCTGCCCATGAGCACAGGCAACCCCTATTTTGGGGAGTGGACACAGCCACAGAGCCCTGACACATCTCTGGTTTTGCCTATTAAACTATTTGTTTCCATTTTAAATAACTTACTTGCTTGTCATAATTTTGAAGTAAATTTTAAAGTGGAGATTGCCATTTTGAGCCAAGTAAGGTTGGCTTTGCAATTAAAAAAATGAGGTATTACATCCTAGAAATTCTGAAATGAAATGTTCTGACACTCAACCTTTTAGGGTGACTGATTCTTTTTTTCCTCTCTTACCCTTAATTCCATTTACAGTTGTATTTATTGAAATCTTTCTACATACTCTAACTGGACTGTAACACATCAGTCTTTTGAGGGCCCAAATAGTGGAGTGTTACTGATATCATATGACAAAAGTGTTTTTGTTTCTCATTTCTTATTGACTACACAGGACAAAAAAGCTGGAGTTCCTAGAATTGGGTAAATTTGGTTCTTTCTTGTGACCATACTGTGTAGTTATTCTGTATTCACATTGCTTAAATGATATTAAAATTTGAGCTTTTAAAATTGTGCTTAGGTCTCTCTGTCTTTAGCAGAGAAGGAGAAAAATATCAGGTGAAGGTGAGGTTATTAATATAAAATTCCATCACGTGGTAGTGGAGAACAATAGCAATTATTTTCCAAGTAAAAGAAGAGAGAATTTAGCAGTAGGATAGTGCTATAGTACTTTGGCACTGTATACAAAAGGAGAAAAAGAAATAAAACACCCCAAGACAGGAAGAGAGATGTTGAAAGATTTTAAGACTTGCTAGGAGATATTTTTCATTAACAAAATTACTAATCCATCCAAAGTTGGATTGAACATTTATTAACAGGAAAGAATGGTTTTATAGTGGAATAAAAAGTCCCATGAGTTTCATGATCTCAGGTTAATTACTTAATCTCTCATGTCCCATATATCCCCTTTGTGCTCAAGATAGATTTAATTAAAACTTTATAATCTCTATGATAGAGATAATATTTACCTGCTTTGAAGAAATTCTGTTGAACTGGATTAACCATTTTGTAGCTAGATTTGCGGTGACTGAGGAAGAGGTATTATGATCAGCTCTGCCAAACTCAATAATGACACTGAGAGACCTTAGGGCTTTATTTCTGAGAAAGCTGGTTTCTAGGGAAGATTGAGCTGGGCACTTGAAATCATAGAACAGTGTAATCCTAGAATAGTTTGGGTTGAAGGGACCTTAAAGACCATCCAGTTCCAACCCCCCTGCCACGGGCAGGGACACCCTCCACTAGACCAGGTTGCTCAGAGCCTCATCCAGCCTGGCCTTGAACACTGCCAGGGATGGGGCAGCCACAGCTTCTCTGGGCAACCTGTTCCAGTGCCTCACCACCCTCAGTCCTTAGTCTTAATTCATGTGTTGCTCCTAAATATTATTATATGCATATTGTTATATGAAGTTGTTATTTGCTTCCCACCTATAAATTCATTTTAGAAAATGCCTGAAAATGTGAGTTAGTGTATTGGGTTTGCATGGCAACGTTTTGGCAGCGTGGAGGCTACATGGGTGGCTTCTGCAAGAAGCTGCTAGAAGTTTCCCCTGTGACCGAAAGAGCCAATGCCAGCTGGCTCCAAGATGGACCTGCCACTGGCCAAGGCCGAGTCCATCAGCAACAGTCCTAATGCCTCTGTGATAGCATGTTTGAGAAGGGAAAAAAACAGAAGAGAGGTATTTTGCAGACAGAGAGCGAGCAAAATGTGAGAGAAACAGCCCTGCAGACCCCCAGGTCAGTGGAAAAGGAGGGGCAGGAGATGGTCCAGGCACCAGAGACAAGATTCCCCGGCAGCCCATGGTGCAGCCCATGGTGAGGCCGGCTGTGCCCCTGCAGCCATGAAGCATCACAGGGGAGCAGAGACCCACATGCAGCCCTGGGAGGACCCCACACCGGAGCAGGGGGATTCCCAAAGGAGGCTGTGACCCCGTGGTAAGCCCACGCTGGAGCAGGCTCCTGGCAGGAGCTGTGGCCCCAGGGAGAGAGGAGCCCAGGCTGGAGCAGGTTTGCTGGCAGGACTTGTGACCCCGGGGGCACCCAGGCTGGAGCAGTTTGTGAAGAACTGCAGCCTGTGGAAAGGACTCACTTTGGAGAGGTTCATGGGAGGGACCCCACGCTGGAGCAGGGGCAGAGTGTGAGAATCCTCCCCTGAGGAGGAAGGAAGCAGCAGAGACAAAGTGTGATGGACTGATCACAACCTCCATTCCCTGTCCTGCTGTGTTGTGAGCGGGGAGGAGAGAGAGAAACAGGGAGTGAATGTGAGCCAGGGAAGAAGGGAGGGGTAGAGGAAAGGTGTTTTAAGATTTGGCTTTAGTTCTCTTTTTACTCTGATCTTGATTGATGATAAAATAAATTAAATTTTTTTTGCAAGCTGAATCTGTTTTGCCTGTGATGGTAATTGCCGAATGATCTCTCCCTGTCCTTATCGCAAGCAGTGAGCCTTTTACTGTATTTTCTTTCTGCTGTCCAGCTGAAGAGGAGAGTGATAGAGCATCTTGGTGGGTACTTGGTCTCTAGCCTGGATCAACCCACCACAGCCAGAATAGTGGTGACCAGAAATGACATAAATTCGTCATAGTAAATTTATGACATCTACAAAAAGCAAATTAGGAATCAATACAAAATACTAATAAATATACTGTAATGGGAAAAGCAGATGTGGCAGAGGTGGAGGAACATTTAGATACTTTCCAGATGTAAACCATTATGCTACTGAGACTTTCCCAAACATGTTTGGATAAAGGTGAGCCAGAAATGGTAATGGAGAAGGATGAGAGAGACCAACAAAACACAAATGCTGTTTTAAAGCTTTAGGAAAAGCAAGTTGCTGCATAAGGAGGACTCCAGGAAAAAAAAAGAATAGCGCAACCCCCAAGGAGTTGGATAACTTGGTTGGAGGCTGCTTCAGAGTGGGCAGCATAGTACTGATCCAGTTGGTCTCTTCATGGGCAGGTCTGTAAATGTAGGCTTGGAGTGGTGCGTGCCTTTATCTGGGAGTGGGAAGGAGGCTGGGGCAGAACAAAGACTTTGTAAAATTAGGCAGAAAAAACCAGTCCTGGAAAAGAAAGCCTTGAAAACATGTCTGGTGGCAGCCTTCATCCCACAGGGACAACAGCATTGCAGACTACAGCATCATGAGTAATGTTGGATCTTCCATGATTCCATGGATCTTCATCTTCCAAGATGAAGAAGAATGATTTGAAAAATCACGTTGATATGGCAGCCCTAGTCTCCACTGCAAGTCGAATACTGGGATGCACAGTGGGGAGAGTAGGGATAAAGGTTGTGAGCAGCAACCGAGTCCAAAACAATTTTATCAGAGCAGATTCTACCACAGGCAAGCATCTGATTTTAGGGTTGGAGTTTTTTTGGCAGAGTTGGGAAGACAGTCGTCACTCTGGACACGTGGGAAGCTTGTGTTGTCCCCTTCTCCCATGCCGTCAAGCAGCACAACCATTAGCGGACTCTGCGAGGGCCTGGGGCAGCAGCACCAGCAGTGCCTGCTGCAGCCAAACGATCCTTCGGAGAGTGACCAAAAGAAGAAGAGACGCCGAGTTTGGCACAGCAAGCAGCAGCGGTGGCCCCACTAACCAGCCACAGATGGTGCAGGCAGCTGCCCGCACGTGCGTGCGTGCTGCCAAGGCTCGGCGGCCCAACCCGTGCCCAGCAATGGCGGATTGCAGGGATTTGTCAGCCTCTTGAATTTCATCCACTTGTTCGAATTCATCCTTAGGATAAAGCCGGGTTATATAAGAGCTAAGCTTGGCTGGGCATCTGAGGAAATCTCGCTTGCAGAAGTAATTCAGACTGGCTTTTATTTGAGCAGTTTGCAGTTTCTTGTTGATTGAAAATTGGCTGAGAAATTGTAAACAATGTGTAGTGATTAACAGCAGTGAATCAAGCCATGAGGAATGGCCAAGGGGCTGGAGTTTCATCTTCCTCTGCATCTTTAATCATAATTAAAACCAAATATTTCAAGGATTATAAAGTCAAATTTCCACATGATAATCAGTAGGTATTGCATTCCCCTACTAACGGAATAATAAAAAGACGAAAAGGTGGGCCAAAAATGAAACAGGATTCACATCTGAAAACAATAAACTGGCACCTGAGGAAAGCAGTTTGTAATGATTATTCTGGGAGAGGGAGGAAACTTAGAAATGAGTCATTCACCAAACACCTCCTTGCAGGGGCAACAAAAGTCTGTAAAGTAATGCTGACAAAAATCCAGCGTGATTTCGGACTTATTTTTATATATATATACACACACCCCTCAGATGGAAACGAGTGCATTTTCTCTGCAGGGCTGTGACAGGCCTTCTGTGCAAGCGCAGGTCCATGGGCCCTACCTCAGTTATCAGACCTTCCTTGGGAACTGCTGACTAGCTGAATATGAATTATTTCACTCACAGTATCTTTGGGTTTATAAACATCAGATAAAATTAAGACAAGTCCTGGGAAAGCTTTTCCTAAATCAGGATAAGCAGCTTGGGAAGCAAATTCATCCTTCCCGGTCTACCTCTCCTGGCAGTCAGCAGCATTTCTGTTTCCTGTAATGAGGTCTGGCAGTCCTCAAGCAGGTTCCTGAGGCCGTAGGGTGTGTAGGCTGCCCTGAGGGGAGAAACCTCACTGCTCCAGCAGTCTGCAGCCACAGGAGAGAAGGCCTGGAGTCCTGCGTCTAGCTAGGCATGGCCTCTGCCTCTTCAGATCATAGAGCCATGGAATGGTTTGTGTTGGAAGAGACCTTTAAAGGTTATGTAGTCCAACTCCCTCTGCAGTGAGCAGGGACATCTTCAATTAGATCAGGTTACTCAGAGCCCCGTCCAACCTGACCTAGAATGTTGCCAGGGATGGGGCATCGGCCATCATGCTGGGCAACCTGTTCCAGTGCTTCACCAATTTCATTGTAAAAATTTCTTCCTTATATCTAGTCTGAATCTCTTTTACTTTAAAACCATTATGCCTAGTCGTGTAGCTACAAGCCCTACTACAAGGTCTGTCTCCATCTTTCTCATAAGTCCCCTTTAATTACTGGAATGCTGCTATAAGGTCTCCCTGGAGCCTTCTCTTCTCCAGGCTGAACAAGCCCAACTCTCTCAGCCTGTTCCCATCGCAAAGGGGCTCCAGCCCTCTGAGCATCTTCGTGGCCTCCTCTGGACTCGCTCCAACTGGTCGATATCCTTCTTATGCTGAGGGGTCCACAGCTGGACACAGCACTGCAGGTGCGGTCTCACGAGAGCAGAGTAGAGGGAGAGAATCCCCTCCCTCGACCTGCTGGCCACACTGCTCCTGATACAGCCCAGGATCCGGTTGGCTTTCTGGAGCTTTCTGAAGATGGTCTCCTAAACTCCTCAGAGCTGCTGAGCCTGTCTCACAGGGCTTCCAGGCTTCCTGACGTGGGTTTTGGCTGTGAGACTGTACATGCTAGGGTGTGCTGCCAACAACCTCTGAGCAGGCAGTCACAGTGCAGCTGCTGGCTGGCTCCCAGAGAGCTCCTGATTTGAGGAAAAGGTGGAAATTTTTCTCTCTCATTAAAAAAAATTGTCATTTTATGAATTGGATCAAACACCCCATCAGTGGGCAGGTTTTCTGCCTCCCAGACTGCATGTCCCTAGCCACAGGCAAAGCGTCACATCCCATTGCACAATCCTGAATTAATTTATTTGAAGAATGACTTATGAAAGGTCAAAATTAAAATGGAAAGTGAAGGGTGAAGGTGGCAGAAATCCAAATGCTCATTCCTAATAATGGCTGCTGGGAATGGGTGGAAGATTGTCTGCCAAGCCATGCCGCTTCGTGATTTCGGTGCCGATCTTTTCTCCTAGACATCTGGAACCAGGCTTAGGACTTGACATGGCACTGCATGCACCTATTATCTGCCTCTTTTTCTTCCCCCTCCCCAGTGTGAAATCCATCTCTAGTTGTCCTTGTCATTGCAATGGATGAAAATCCACAGCCTTTTGCAAACACCACCGATGCAGCAGATTAGGCATGGTGTGAGGTGTCGGTACTTACCCAGCCCCTGTGAGAAGGTTTCAGTTGCTGACTGCTGTTGGCACAGGAAGAAGATGCAGGAGGTGAGGGAAGAGAAGACATTTCCTGATTCACAACACGTAGAAGTCACGCTGGTGTTACCACCTGCACGCCTCACACCCACCTTGCGGTGCAGTTTCATTGTAGGAGTTGGCCGTGGTCCCTTAGAGGATGAGGGGTAGGGGTGGGAAGTTGGCAGCCTTCTCAACAGCAACACCTGTGGCTGCTGCTGATTCCAGGTGTTTTATTTTCAAACCTCATTCCCTCTCCCGCTCTCCTGCTCTCAGTTGCTGAATCTGTCCCCAGCTATGAATGGCACCCTTGGTGCACCTGATTTCTGTCCTGCATCTGCAGAGTGGAGAGACCAGCCCATGGGTGTTGAGAGGACAGACATTTCAGGGATGCTCAGGGGCTGGAGAATGACGCTGACAAAGGACATGAGAAGCTGGTAGGGGGTCTGTGGCAGTAAAGAAGAAGGAGAGGAGTAGGAGGAAGGGTGGGACAGGGAGATGGAGGGATGGATGGGTGCAGGTAAGTCAGAGAGCCAGCGAGGGTAGGAGGGGAGAGCTGGTGCAGGCTTTGACTGCTGGTGAGGCAAGGCTCGGAGATGGGATGGGATGGGTAACTTAATGTTATAGGGCAGAAATAGAAGAGCTGCTTAAGTACCAAAGTGATGTTTGGTGGGCATGCCCTGAGTTTGGGGAGGTCCCACCTTGGTCACTGCTGGAAAAAAAAAGCAGAGAGAGATGAACACCATTCCAGCCAGATCCCTGGCATGTGTTTTCCACTTTCCTGTGTTGAGAGGCCCTCCCCAGTGTCCCTGGTGCGGTTCAGGGAGCAGGTACTTCTTGTGCACCCCCAGGCAGCCCCAACAATGCTGCTGGAAGGTGCTTGGCAATGAGCTGCTCTGCCCCAGCCCTGGCTGCGAGGGCACTGCTGCCGCGTTCCCGCAGGAGCGTGCCAGTTGGGACTGTAAACAGCTAAATCAGATCTTGAAAAATGAAAAGGTGAAGGGGTTTTCCAACAACACAGTCATGTAAATGCTGTAAAATGAGCTTTAATGCTGTGATTCTGTGACCTCCATAGTGAATTACACAAATTGCTTTTATACCCACCCATGAAACAAGGTTTGATTAGTTACAACCCTCTTTCATCTGTTTCACTAAATATTATGATTGTCAATAGCATGAATAGAGCTTTGGTTTGATGAAGAGGTAGCCAACTAGTGAGAAGCGTTTGCTAAATACCGAGACTTAAGAAGATCCATTTTTTCAAAGGCTGTGGTACTCATGCACTGGAATTAACGGTTTTCAGGTGTAATGAATAGGTAAAATTTCCCACTGATGGAAGGATGCTGAGATGTGCTGCTGGTGGAACGTGTACATTTGTGGCCAACCTCTCTGCGGTGTGCTGGCAATGAGCTAGGCACGGGACTGTGGAAAAGAGCTGAGCAGGTATCAGCTGGAAATGGGAGCACTAAAAAGGTGCCATACTCAAATCAGCTCTAGCAAGCAGGCTCTCTTCATTGTTTGTAAACCCAGAATTCAGTTTATATGTGCACTATGCACCAGATTATATGAGAATATAATCAGGTAGGACCTAATCATATGCGGTCCCAGCTTCCGTTTCTCCATGCAGACCTTCTTGTCACACATTTCGCATTTACCTGTTCCACTGAAAGGTTAGCTAATGGGACTTGCTTTGTCAAGAAAAAAGTCAAACTGTCCCTGATCTGAATAACAGATCCAGCAGACCTGGCAATCTGTGGGTCTGGGTTGTGACTAGCTTCTTGGAAAAAGAGAAGTACTGACATTCTCCTCTCTGAATTTTTCTTCTGCTGAGCCTCTTCCCCCAGCTGAACTCTGTACTCTGCATGGGAGAGGGTCAGGAGAGGGCTGTGCTGTGCCTGCCTCTTATGGGAGGCTTATGGGATGTGGTGAATCCTCAGAGGTACAGGAAGAGGCTGTGGACTGCCCCACAAGTGAGAAGTGTTGCAAAAGACTCTTTTCTGACTGTATCGGATTTGTTTCATAACCTTTTGTTTGTTGCCTGTAAGGACATTCTGCTCCATGGAATGGGCTGCATAAGGCATGGTAACAGCAGGGGGTTTGTGACTGCATTTCCCCATGGTGTTATGCCTTCATGGGTGAAGTTCCTTATTATTCATAAGTTGCCTTCTTGCATTTGATCTTTCCCCTTTTTCCTTTCCTATCACTGTACCTTGTGATATATTAATATGGTTGACAATACCAGAGCATCCAGGACCTGATAAAAACACAGCCCCGTTGTGCTGTCCAGAAATCAAATAAAACCAGAGTGATACCACTGGTACTTTACATAGAGTGGGTCAGGATCATGGGACAGCAGGCATGCCTGCACTGCCCAACAGAACTGCAGCACAGAGTGTAAACCTGCATGGGAGTTCACACCAGTACGTGTTTCATAGGCTCCAGATGATCATATGACATCGATAATTTGATGAAGAGATCAAAATGTGTAACGGGGCCAACATGACGTGATGCTACTATACCAGTGTCCTAATTTGTTCAGATAAAAAGCATTTCTTCCAATTGGATGTTTTATTATTAAATTAAAAGAGAAAGCAAAAAAAAAAAACCCCTTCCCTCAGTGTCTCTGCAAGGAAGGTCAAAACCTCACTGAAATTACACAAGATTGAGATATTTTTAAGCAGTAGAAAGTTTCCTGGTTTTAGAGGCTGTAGTGCAGATATGAAGTCAGACAATATAAACCACAGAATGACTTCAATGAGCTAGTTTGTGACCTTGTGTTCTTCATGGCTGTTGTGTTAACTGTTTCTGGTGGGCAGCTATACAGCGGAAATCAAGGAAAAAATGTTGTGGGGGTGAGGGTGCTGTTGTGATACATAAGTGATGGTTTAGGGCTAGTGAGGATGTTCATGTTGCTTTAGTGACGCCTTCCTTGGTTTTCTTGGTGGCATTCACAAGAATTTGGATTGGAGCTTCACGTGGGGCTGCTGGGATAGGATATGCTGACATGCAAATCCAATGGTACTATACGGGCCCAGTCACCCGTATTTACCCTCTGCTGAGTGCTTCTGGCTGCTTCATGTGAAACCTTCTCAGGTTAGTTCATAAAAACTTCTGTTCATTGAAAAGTCACCAGAACTAACTCACATGGGTTTCCTTGGAAGGGGACTTAATGCAATATGCAAAACCAAGAATACTTGTGTTTATTTTGTCTTTATGAACATGTCTGAGCCAGCAACCAGCATCTGATACATTTTGTGTCTGCATGAGTAGTGGTTACCTGCAATATGGACTTGCTGGCTCCTTCAAGTGGGTGGACATACCCTGATAATGGACAGATGTTTCCAACAGAAAACAAGTTATTTTCTCTGGGCTTATTTTCCTTCATGCTAAGGATTTGTTGGCCTTCAGTGATGATGGAGAGCAAGAAAACCCAAAAAAATTCTCCTCTTCCTTTGTGTTCAGAATATCTCACCATTTTGCAACCCCTGTGCCAGCTGTGACGTGCTTACAGGCTGAGAGATCCCATGAAGAGATGAGCATCTGCTGGGAATTGGGGACATGGCCACAGGCTGGCTGCAGGGAGGCCTGGCCAAGGTTTCTCACAGCTCATGCCCCAAACCAAGCTCTGTTTGTGTCTGTTGTTGTGTTGGAACTCAACTTTGAATTTCCTTTCATCAAGAGGGACACCATACTTCTCCCAGCCCAGGAGACATGACCTGACATAGCTGAGGTGGATGCTGATGCCAGAGCTGGAAGAGCCCGTTCGATTCATCCCACAGCCTAGATGGCCAAAGCATGGTGGACCCTTAAACTGCTCAGAAAAATGTTTGTGGTGGTGTTAGCTCAGCCAGTGTCCCTTTTCCCAGTATACCACCTTACCCCCAACCTCCAGCTCTATCTCAGCTCCTGAGCAATCGCTGATTTTGAGCACAGACTCTGGTGTGGGCAGTCGGTGCAGAGGTGCTGCGAGCATGGGTTTGCTGGCACAGCAGAGCCAGCAACTGGTCCCCAGCTGTGGGGCAGCAGGAGTGTTCCAGCTCCACAGGAGAAGCAGGAGTAGCCTCGGTGCCTGCGTATTGTTGTAACGCAGCTCACTTTGCTTATAAAACACCCAGCTCTTGGCTATTGTTAAGTAAAGAACATTTTTCAAAAAGACTTACTTTGCTTGTTTTAAGCTTTTAATTGACTGCCGTTTATAAAATTATAGATGAAGGAAGGAAGGAAGAAAAAGCTTAAAAAATGCCCCAGGTTCACCCTCCATAGCATGAAAATATGTCTCGACTGTTTACAAGTGCTCCTTGTTTTGAGGTCGGAGTCCGGATCTTTGACTTCCTTTTGGACTATTCTCCACTGGAAATGAGTATTTGCTGCCAAAATAGTCCACCTTTTCCTGAAAGATTTGGTATTAATAGTTTTGACAGAACATCTTGTTCCTGTGCAATACAGGAGTCAGTCTAGTAGTCTGTCCTGAACAGGGGTACAAAATGAGGTGGCATAACTTTATTTTGAGATGAAATATCCGCAGTTTAATAGAAAAAAATCTGAGCTTATGGCAACATGCATCTCCTGAAATCAGGAGGAAAGTGTTGGTGTTAGAGGTGTAGGAAATTTCTGTGCTTGCTTTTGTCTAAGGAAGTAAGTGATTTTTATTAAAATGCAGCGCGTGGCTTGGAATACTTCAGAAACGCACTTGCAGTGCTTCAAGTCTCCAGAAAGGGCTTTTCTCATCCCTCCCCAAACCCACTGCCTGCGTGGGCAGCCCCAGTGCTGTCTGCCTGCTGCCCACTTTGCCTGCCTGGCCCAGCCGTAGCTCCGCTGCGGGATGAGGACTGACCAGGGACCCTGGCATGCCCGCAACGGACAACCTCTGCAGATGCCTTTGCCGAAATATCGTCAAGCTTAGATGCTCTTGACCTAACATACATAATAGGAGAAATCACAGCCTTGGCTAAAAGCTCTGTTGGAAAGGCTCATGACAACTTCTAATTTATTCTTTCTTGGTTTCCATTGTTTGATTCTGGTTGCTATTTTTTATTAGCAGTCACCGTAGCCATGTGACAGGGAATGAATGATCTTTCATAAGGATTATTTGTTTCTTGTGGTAGGCAAAAAAAAAAGGCAGTTTATATTCTTACAAGACTTTTCCCAAGCAAATTAATGCTGTAGACTGCAGTGCCCTAAGTGAAATGGCATTTTGTACTCTGTGACTCCAACAGCTCCTGAATGTTTTCAGGCAATTTTACTTTGCTCTGTGTCTGTGCTTCCTGGGTGGCTGTACACAATTATTGCTATATATTATCTGACTTTTCTATCAATGAAACTATATTGTAACTTATTCTGCTAGGCAGAACTTCTCTGCCTGTACACAAAATGCTATATATATGTATATATCCGAAATGTATCCTCTTTCCTTTTACTACACAATTTATGAACAAAGGATGAAATGCAAATGTAGAAAGAGCAGCTATTATTGGCTTTAGTGCAGTATTGTTTTTGACAGTCCCTGTGCCTGGTGAATTTCTATAATGTCCTTTTTTACACTGTTGCTTAACTTTCCCAAAACTAATGCAGTGGACCAAGTGATCAGTTCAGTTTGTCTTTAAACGGCTACTGCTATGTGTTACAGCCAACTGGACAAGATTTTTAGGATCTATATAATTTAATAATTTTGTTCATTTTTATTTTGTTTTTAAGACCTACTCACTACTTCAATGCCATTTCCAATTTGGGACTGGGCTTCTGTTCTAAAAGTAAAGAGGAGTTCCTAAGTCAAACAGAAACTGATTTTTGTACCTATTGACTGAGCAGTCAGAATGAAGATACCTGGAAGATTGAAAGCTGAGAACATAAATTTTGCTTTAACAACACAAAGATGTAATCTTTTTTTTCTATTCATCTTGAATATTTATTTATAGAGAAGGTTTTCTAAAGAAAACAGTCTGATAATCAATTTTTTTAAAAAAAAAAATGCATCGAGTGCCATTTGAGAAGGGGCATAAAGTGCCTAAGGGCTGAGGGTAGGGAAAACCTGCGTTCGGTTCTGCTGGTAGCTCCTGAGTTGTTGTGTTGATTCTGACCTTGTTTCTGCAGTGGAGGACAACTGGAGATGAATGCACACAAAGCAGAGAGAGGGAAAGAGCACAAAGCACAAAGCTGTGCTCTGGCTCTGGTGTTTGCAGTTCGGTTATTGCAGCTGCAGGAGGATTATGAAGGCTGCGGCGTTTCGGGACAAATGCCCATGACCCCCCAGTTTGCTGCCCAGGTGCTTACCCTGAGTGCCATTTATCCAAAGGTTTGCCAACTGATTTGCAGGAATACAGAATGACTGCAGGAATGGCAAAATAGTCCTGTCAAATTACGCCGGTAAAAGCGTATTTCTCCAAGACCATATTTAAATCCCAAGATGGGATTGTGATGGGGAAAAGAGAAGCTCTCACACATAGTGTTTTAAAAGCAAGTGACAGTGTGGTCACTCCTAGGGATATACTGGGGACCTGCTGATGAAAAGAGATGCAAGCCTGAAATTTCATCTTTTCTGACGTGGTATCTATTTTTTTATAGCGAGCAGCACCTAGCCGAGAAGAACAGCAGTTTCAGATTTGTAGCTTTTTTTAAACTTAGACCTATGTTTGTAGCCCTCTGTATATTTGTCTTACCTTCCTACGTCTGCAGACAGCTTCTGGGAAGCACAGTACCGGTGTAGCCAAATGGTTTGTACAACACTGCAGAGCATCCTGCTCCTAGGGATAAGATCATATCTTACTGCTGGTTTCACTGGAAGCCAGGCTGAGCCCAGAGAGAAAACAGCAGGGTAAAGCAGATCTATTATATAAAAATGGTGCCTCTTCTCAGCACAAGAACGAAGTCTCAGATGAATTTTATTGACTGCAGTGAGTGCATCTTCAGCTGGGATACAGAGCTCCTTCCCGCCCAGCTGGCAGTGAGACTGGCCTCGCGCTGTGCATGGGGGAGTGTTGTGGTTTAACCCAGCCAGTGGAATGGGATAAGGGAATCAGAAGGGTAAAAGTGAGAAAAATCGTGGGTTGAGATAAAACCAGTTCAACAGGTAAAGCAAGAGCTGCATGCACAAACGAAGCATAGCAAGGACTTCCTTCACTACATCCCAACAGCAGGCAGGTGTTCAGCCATCCCCAGGGAAGCAGGGATCCATCATGCCTGACAGTTACTTGGGAAGACATACACCATAAATCTGAATGTCGTCCCCCAGCTTTCTCCTTCTTTCTCCAGGTTTATATGCTGAGCATGATGTCATATGGCCTGGAATATCCCTTTGGTCAGTTGGGGTCAGCTGTCCCAGCTGTGTCACCTCCAAACTTCTTGTGCACCCCCAGCCTTCTCGCTGGTGGTGTGGTGTGAGGGGCAGAAAAGGCCTTGACTCTGTGTAAGCACTGCTCAGCAGTGATGATGCAGGCTCCAGGGTAGGCTTGCTGTCACCCCATCTTAGGTGGCTACAGGCCATCTACCTCAGATGATGTTGACAAACACGTGCTTCCCGATCCACCAGCCTGTCTGCAAGCAGCAGCCTCTGGCAAGGGAGCAAGGAGGGGTTGAAGGAAGGTGGGTCCGTGGCAGATGTCAGTGATGCAGGTGGCTGTAGTGAGTGGAAATCATTTCCACCCCAGTGCTGCCAGGGAATTGCACATCATCTGCTTTCATTTTTAGAAGTGTTCTTGATATCAAAGGCTGAAGTCTGAAAGCACTTACAAAACCTGAGAATCTCATTTTTCTTTGTTTGCAGTAATTTTCAGAAACATTAAAGTAGCCTTTGGTAGAACCCCATCCAACTTCCTCACAACATCTCTTTAGCTAAGTTGTTTTCCACAAAGTCAAATTCAAGTAATTCTTTTCTCAAAGCAGGACTTTCTCTCACTCCTGAATTGGCTAATCTCTTTTTATTCATTTTATAAACAAAGAGATGAAGGAAGCTAACAAAACTATCAGCACGTAACAGACGGAAGGAAACAAAGAGGGTATTTGTTAGTTAGCCAATGTACGAGCAGGCAGAAGGACGATCATTTTATTATAAAAGTGAATGTTTCAGCATAAATGTTAGCCACAACTCTCTGCTGTCTGCAAAGATGTACAAGTAGCTCTGCAATATGGCTACAAGGTGATGCTGTTAATAGTGTTTAAAACAATATTTTGATGTGTAACATTAAATGGAAGATCTCGCTAGTTAGGACCTCCTTTTTTATAACTACAAAAAATAAATGCAGGATATTTCTGTTCTCAGTCTGGACAAGGATATCTTTTGGCACCTGCATGGCCTTGCTCAGGTGGGTGGGGGATGCAATCCCAGCCCGCAGGGCAGCGTGAGGGCATGAGGCCATGGGCACTGCGTGGTGACAGGGATAAAGCTCACCCTTAATCCTGAATTGTCTGCAGAGGAAATGGTTTTCCATTTCAGAAACAAGAAAACCAAGTGACTAAACAATCATTTCAGATTCAGGTCCTCTGTGAGAAGCTTAATACCTCCAGCTGCTTTTCCAAGGTTGGGAGAGAGAGAAAACACACAAACAAATGCTGAAATTTCTCTTGTGGTGAAACACGAGGTGGTGGTGTGCCTGACATGGGGGATCCTTGTTGCTGGGCACTGAGTTGTGCGGAGACTTAAGGGCTGCAGAGCGAAAGATCCCATTGTCCTTACTGATCCATGCTAAATTCATCGCACTCAACACAGTGATGTCTTGCCTGTTTGTTAATTTGTAATTTAATTTGCAATGGGGCTGACTGCTTTGGTTTGGGGATATAACCTCCACACTCCTTGTTGGGGTCTTGCCAGAGGCATCAGGTTCTTGTCTGAAACCAGTGAAGTGGGAGACTCACCATGGAGTGCTCAAGGAAAACAGGGGTGCTGGGATGCTCTTTCACTAACCCCATGCAGCCGCAGGAAACCTGCAGGTGGGAGGTGATGGAGATGGGCAGAGCCCACACACGCCCGCAGGTCTTAAATTGTTGTGTGAAAGGTAAAAGTTGGCTCAGACACACAGCAATCTTGCCCAAAACGCAATGCAAAAGTGCTTCTGTACTGCGTGGGAGATATGTGCACGTCCTGTGTGCACATCCAGAGCAGATGCGTGAGCACCGAGGTGACGAAGACTCAGATGTTCTGGCTGGCCCCAGACTGAGATGAGCAACAGAGTGAAGTAACCACTAGATAGCAAAAGTGAGCCTGTCTGATACCTTCAGTAGAAATAGCAACATATTAATGCCGGTGTGTTAGCCCTTTGAAAGCTGGTCTGAAATACCAGGGGCTGTTTCAGTCCTGCAGCTCAAGCAAGAACTGAAAGAGGAGTAAGGGAGGAGGGGACCAGGTCGGATGCTCAGCCACACGGCAGACAGGAGGTGATGGGGACACTGACACTGTCCCTAAAGAGGTTGGGGGGGACAGTGAATACCAGTTACTTGGGAAAGACAAGACTGGCCCAAGAGCACCTGTGTATAAGCTGCTATAGGAAGTAGACTACAGTAGACTACGGCTTAGAGGGAGGTTGTTAGGTATCAGAGCAAGCAGCCTAAATTGATCTAAGATGCAACAAGTGTTACGGCAAGGATCCCATAATAGTCTCGGTTGCAATGCAAGGAAGTAGGCTTGCTGGTTTGGTCCCTTTCAGTCATTCAGTTTATGTTTATAAATGTCAAGTAATTCATACATCTACACACTAATTATGCATGTATATTTGCATATAGTACCACAGTGTATGTGATTGCATCACTTCCCCTCCCCCTGTGTGTTAATGTGTGTATGGATATAGGCATCTGTCTGTGAAGAGAGCAGAAGAAATTAAGGATACCACAACTGGAAATATTTACATGTTTATAGTTAACATCTAAATTTTAATTCCATATCTCCTTCACTGAGTGTCTTCGTTTTAGCAGTAATAAATTCTTATATTTTGTAAGAGTCTGTAGCTGAGAGCAAGGAGAGGTGACCACATCCTGCATGACTTTTAAACAGTGCACACTAGCAAGCGCTTCTGAGTACTGTGGTTTCACATCTGTCAGCCTCTGTGAGCCTTAGTTGCTGTAATCAGTCATTAGTCTAATGGCTCACTCTCATTTCCTCATCCAATGGTTTTTTTTAAAATAATTTTTGTTTTATTTGCACATTTCCTCCTATTGCAGGAGTGAATGCTCTTTCTGAGGTTTGAGCACATCCCATAGCCATAGTTACAGAAGTGGCAGCGAAGAAAGAGGAATCCTCTGACCCCAGGTTGAGTTTTCTCACAGATGTTTTATGAACAACCCTTGTGTTTCTGTAACAGGTGTTGGAAATCCAAAACTTGGCAGTGAACACTATCCTGGCGCATCTCCTTTTTAGCTGACCGGTGAAAAATGCAGTGTGTTGGCTTTTTGCCATGTTATCTAATATATGGTTTAAAACCACACTTCTTGCACCCTCCCCCTCTGCCTACTGTCTTATCAAGCATCCTTGTTCATGATCGTGCTGGTGAGAGCCTTGCGGGGAATCACAACTCCTCTCAGACAGCAGAAGCACTGTGCAAAGAAAGCACTGTAGGTCTGAAGGGCTCCTGGCTGCTTCTGAGCAAGTACTGCCCTAAGAAAGCCATTATGTTATCGTCTGCTGCCATGGAAAGCATGGAGGGAGCTTTTCCCCATCGGCCCTGGCTAATAATCCTAAATCAGCAAAATATTGAACAATACCGTTCATCAGTGCGAACAGGTGTGTTACCTAATAAGCTGTATGCAAAAACCCACTAACAGGATTTAAAGATTAAAATTGAAAGTGTCAGTGTCTGGAAAAAATGAAGGTAAGCTGGTACGCTCCTGTTTGAAGGAGAACAGGGGAGAGAGGAGGTGAAGGAAATAACCTTGCCCTCACTTTTTGTGATTGCCACTAATTCAGTTTTTCATTGATTTAACTGTTGCAGATCTGAAATGGGGTATGGATCATGCTTATCTGCTAAAATTAGGTTAGAAATGAGTTCGTCTCCCTGCAGGTAGGTATTGAGTACTTGCACGGGGTTTTTTTCCTAAATAAACAAAAAAAAGATGACGTCTGAATGGCTGTGGTTCACTTAATGTTTGAATACATTTGTTTTTATTACAACTCTGTTGATATATCCGTTATTTTTATTCTTTGAGTGATAAGTTACCCTTCCTATTTTGTCAGCTCTTTCCTGGAGGAGGTTTCTCTGGAGAGTATTTATCTTTCAATTAGCAGTGTTTTCTTTGCAGCCCTACTGATTAATTTATTTTGCCTAAGCATAAAACCAGTTAAATATGCAGCACGGCAAATGTAGGCGTGAAACAGCAAAGACACTTCAGAACTTTTTTTCTCTCAGATACTTCCCTGGATTCTGCCTAAAAGCCTTTTGTCAACTGTTGGCAAGGGCAGGATGCTGGCTTTGAAGTTCTGATGACCTTGCACCTTTTAATAACTGCTGCAGTGCTACCTCCTGCTTGAGAGCTGCGCAGAGCTGTTCTGGCTCTGTGTGCATTGCCTTGCCATCTCACTAATAGGGATATGGATTGCAGCATGGCCATGGGCCAGTTTTAAAACCACATTTTGCTGTCTAGATGTATGGATATGAAAACTCCCCAAGTTCCCACACATCTCAGGGAGGTCAGTACTAGGGTGTGGAGGTGCTTTTGAGAGGTTCACCGGGCATGTTCCCAAATCTTTAGCTGTTAGCGCCTTTGTTTCCACGCTCAGCCCCAGCAGGTGAAGAGCGGGGCTGCTACACGGCCGCACACAGGAGCTCATGCTCTTTGATACAGCACGTTTCGACTGCTTGGGCCATTTAGGTGATCTTCCATTTGTTGACCCAACCTAGTCCTTCAGCCAGGACTTCTGCATGGAACAGACTCCAAGCCTTGGAGAGTTTGTCCGATTTGGGAACAACTATCATCTTAAAAAAGCAATGTTTGCCCACTTTCATTGCAAAGATAGCCTTGAAAATACAGGCACATTGAATAGAGGCAGTGATCTGCATCTGTGGGACCTCTCAATGCTGCAATCTTCCTTGGGCTGCCCCTACAGATAGTGTTCATGTTCATTTCAATATCCTACCATCAAATAATAAAAATAAGAGTCTTTAGGTTGTTAGAGGGTCTGTGGTTGCCTTGCTGGGCCTCTCTTGCACATCTCTGCTTTGAACTGCTGTGAACGGTCACAACATTGCAGAGTCTCATTCAGATGTTGTGCAGATGGTGCAGAGCAGCGGCATGCTAGGGCTGTGCTGGGGTGAGCTGGGGGGTGCTAGGGGTGTGCTAGGGGTGTGCTGAGATGTGCTGGGTCTGTTCTGGGGATGCGCTGGGGTGTGCTGGGATGAGCTGGAGTGTGCTGGGTCTGTTCTGGGGATGTGCTGGGTCTGTTCTGGGGATGTGGTGGGGCGGGCTGGGACCGTGCTGGGGTGGGCTGGGTCTTGCTGGGGCTGTACTGGTGTAGCCTCACTGTGCTGGTCACACCCTGAGGTCAGGTTTGATGATGATTGCGGGGGGATATTGCGGGGGAGTGAAGCTCTCAACAGAGTCCTGTGGGAAGCCTTTGTGAAACTGAGGTTGCGTGCTTTGCCTGTGATATGATATACTCGAACACAGCACCTCATCTTTTAAAAGCAGGTCCTTGCAAAGGTAAAACTTGTTGCTCTTCCATAGCTGCAGGAGCAACAGTCCTGTGCGACAGGCCAGTGTGCTCTGAGCCCGGTCTGCCACGCTCTTAGGAGCAGGCTCTCTGCTGAGGTTGAGATTTTAAAACGCACCTGAGCTGCATCCCAGCCAGCTTTGATTCCAGCGTCCTTGGTGTGGAAACCAGAGGTTTTGCTGGAGAGCTCCTCCAGCTGTGATCTTTGGCAGCTGGTCAGTTTGTTATTTTTACTTACAGTAAGTATCTTCACTCCCCACAAGACATGAAATGTGTCTGCAAATAAGCCAGGCACTGCTAGGTGGGATGGGCACTGAAATCTGTCCCGGCGCTGTAGGCAAAAGAAAATTCTGGCCTGAAAGATGCCTTTTGTAGGGACATCAAATCCACCACAGTCCCACCTGTCTTCATGGTTCCAGTGTCATCACCAGCATTTATCATCACCTTCATTTCCGTCCAGATTTTTTATAAATAGTGGTGCTCCTTCTCTAGTGCAGTTTGTACTACTCCTTGTCTCTGCTTCAGAGGCATTCTGAGTAAACAACCTTATTTTAACAAAGCAGATGGAAACCTTTTTATAGCTGTAGAGGCACTGGCAGTATGTACGCCCTTCAGCTAGCTCTGCTTTGCAGTACTGCTCTCTGCTCTACTAAGGAAATGTCCGAAGTCACTGAAGCGTTGGATCTAACCCATCCCGCTTCAGAGAAGATGGATTATCAAGGTCATAATATTGTTGAATTAGTTTTACAGCTACTCCAGAGGTACCACTGAGCAACTTGTATTGATTCCTCTTGCTTCTCATTAGGAGCTGTTATTTGGAAGATGAAAGTAAGGCAAAGCCATCAGAACTCCTCGAGAAAGGCACTGGAAAGCAACAGTGCTCAGGAGTCATCTATGTGCCTACCTTTTGTTGGTGCCCCCGTTATGGCCTGGCCATTGCATCTTCCCATCCATGGGACAATGCTCACTTCATGCTGGATCCTCAGCAGTGGCACTCGGGCAGTTGCTGCTTTTGAAGAAATGTCCCCTTGAGGTGCAGGAATTTCAGCGCCAGTGCCACAGGAAGTCACGGTGTCCCTTTTTTTTGCCATTTTGCCCATCCCCGTGAGCAGCTGCAGGTTTCTGACCTCCTCTATTCCTGCAGAACTGTATCCTCGCCTTCAACAAAAGGAGACTCTTGCTGGGTGGACTCATTACTAAACATGTCTGGGTGGGTTATTTGAGTTAATCTCTCTCTCATTGCACAGGTCCTTCATAGGTAGCTAATATTGATAGCAAAAAAGACCCAGAAAAGAACACACCTCATTCCTCTGTATTAAGGCAAACATTTGTTTACACAGCAGATGTGCTGATGACAGGCTGGCTCCAGAGCTGCCGTGTGGCCTGGGCTTTCAGGGGGACACTCAGCTCCAGCTCGGCTGGTAAGTGGTGCCCTGGATGCCTGCAGACACACCAGGAGAAGATTCAGCTTTGTGCAGCATCTGCGTAGGTTTGAAGGCCTCTCAGCATTAGTGGGAGCAGGAGCACCTTGGGCAAACATTGTGTGTGCTTCAAAGGCTGCACCAGCCTCGTGAGCCTGGATCTGAGCTGATTCTGCACTTGGTGCCTCCTGGGGCTCAGCGGTGTTCTGAGGCTGCATCCAACCTGTGCAGCCCTCTGTTCCCTGAGTTTTGGTGACAGAAGGCTCCTCTGGTTGCACTGAGATGCACATGTCCATCCTACTTAACTGCGAGCATCCTCCCTGCCAGGGCTTTGACCCATCCCTGTTTGGGGAGTGATGTGGTCACAGGGTTACCCCCAGAGGCTGTGCAGATGGGTGGACAGCCCTGTTCCTGGGATTAGCCCCCTTGCAAAGGCTGGACTCCCTTTACTGCATCCCAGGGAATGCTCAGGTGCCGTTCCAAAGTCCAAGAAAGGTTTATTTACACCTTGACACCTACTTAACAGCTGTTTAGAAAGGTAGTTTGAAAAGCAGGTTAGTGTCCTCTGTACTCACTCCACAGGCAGTATAGAAACGAAGGGTCAGGCTGAGAGGTAGGGACCACCATTACGGGTCTGACAATGCTGCTCTGGCCATGCTTGTTTCCTTTGGAGCATGTTAATTAGATGAAATGTCATTATGTGGTGTCCTATCACCCTTCTCTTACCAAATTCCATTTGTAGGAGATACAACTGACATTCAGGTTCCCTCTCACCAAGCTCCTTCAGTGATTTTGCTGTTTCAAACCCTATGAGAGAACTGATGTACATCCCTGAGATCAGTAAGTGCTGGGCTGGGTTGGAGGGAAGGACCTTCTGTTTCTGGGGCCAGGCATTTGAGTGCGAGTTAATCACCTGGCTTGCACTTGTTTGAAGAGAAAAGACAAAGGGGAGGATGAGTAAAACATTGTTATTTTATCATGTGAAGTGGCTCGAGGTAATTTTAATGTATGGTTTCTTGCCCATCACAGAAGCATTCATGAATTTCCAGCTTTGTCAGGAAAATGTTACTTTTTTTCACTGCTGATTACCCTCCTGGTGTGAACTGCATAATTTCTTACTCAGAAGGAGATTATTGTAGCCATTTATTTTCTGGTTAAACTGGTGTAAATAAAACAATTACACTGAAGTGATTGAATTTTCACTTTAATGCATGAAGCACAGATGCAGAATACACATTTCGTTAAAAAATGTGTTCCTGCTCCCAATTTAGATGAGAAAACGATCAACAAAAATATACTTTGTTTTTGCTATCTGTTTGGGGAGAAAAACATAACAAGGCCGTATGCTGTATATGCGTCCATGTTTTACAGGGAATTCATGCAAGTTAATGACCTTCTGTTCTGTGCTGGGGGCCATGGGGTTGTCCCTTTATTGCCACCGCCGGGCTTTCACTGTTCAGACTAATTATTCCCACTGATAGGGGACCACAAGGAAGGTAAACGGCACACGACAGTGCAGATGCTGCAAGGGTTGTATTACTTCTTTTGGGGGTGGGATGGGGGTGGAATATGGAAATGAGAAGGGGTCTAGGTAGGAAACCCCCTGTGCTGGCCACTTCTGGGGTGGGCACGTGAGCAGAGGACGCCAGAGCCAGCCACTCTAGGGTTGCGGTGAGTGAGCAGAAACCTAACTCATTTTGAGCACACAATTACACGTCTGCTTTACTCCTTTGATGAAGGCTTATATGCCTCGGCTTTGCTTCTTTTGATGTTAATTTAATTCTCATCGGCCTTTTGTTGTAGCTCAGGGCAACAGACATTAGTTCCTTGCAGGATGATAAATAGCAAGCAGCCACCCTCACTGCTGTGCAAACGCTAAGTCTCCTTTGCAGCCGTGGCTGGGGTAAAGATGCCATTCTCTGGTTTCCTCTGGGGCAGTTTTCCTGTAGTGGGCAGAAATACAGAATCCCGTAACACATTTTAGACCCCTCTCCAGTAAATCAAGACAAGAAACTGATCGGTTGTGACACGTTTCTGGGTAGGTGAGAAGCTGGTGACATTTTCTCTGCCTGTTAATTATGTGAAATGTCTTCTTATCTTAAATTTCACCCAAGTGTTTATTGGTCTCTGGTGACTACAGCTTGAGGTGAGCTTTCCAGTGAGCAGCACAACGCCTCCCTGATGTTGAAGGGCTGTAAATGGTCGCTCATGAAATATCTTCACTGTTGGTCTTCTGGGGCTGATTAGTGTGAAATAATTTGTTACAGACACACCACATCTCTTGCCTTTCCACTGCAGCGGCAGGGTATTTTGGGTCTTCCATCTGCTCAGTGGAAACAAATGGCCGTTTTACCCTTCTCGCTATAGACATTCACTCTCTCCCTGCTCTCCAGCGATAATGTCATTGGATTTCTTTGTTTGAGAACTAGAAAAGTCATTTCTAAGTGAAGGGAAAATGTCCAAATATGTTTTTGCCATCATGAGGTGGATCATTATTGCAATAGCTGTAATCAACTCCCATATTGCTCAAGAAGTTGTACACAAAGTATGTGAGATAATATGTCACATATTTGAGCACGCTCTTGTGTCAGGTCCTACCCACCTGCCCGCAACCTGAGAGGCCGGTGTTAGGAGAAAGGGATAGACTAAGGAGCTTTCCATTATTATCGCTCATAGAATTTTTCAGTCTCTTTCTCTAGCTGTATCAGAAAAGGTAAATCTGAAATTTCAAACCAGACCTTTGCAGGGACATGTTTCATTACTTTCAGAGGCTGTATTAAGCAGAATAATTTTAATCAAATCTCGCTAATGTCAATACCTTTCAATGTGCAAATATGCAAAAAGCAGGAAAAGAGCCGGTGGCCATCAGGGGACACATGGCTCCCTGCAGGTCCTGGGCTTTTCCAACTGCAGGGCAAGACCATCCCTTCTTTCCTTCACTTTTATAACTGCCTGCCTCCAGGGTTGGTTGCAAGCATCTTGCTCCAGTTCCAGCAGCAGCAAAAGCCTTTCCCTAGACTGCCCATCGGGCTGCAGGGGAAGGTTGTGCAGATACATTAAGAAGGAGAAGAGTAAATTATTGTTCACTTTACCAGTGAAGTTAGCTGTTATTTGGGCTCTGTTCTGTCAGGTGATTAAAATGATGTATTTAAGCATTTGATGTAAACCCTGTTATTTACAAAGAATGTACATATGGGCTGCTTTTTTCCAAATGGAGTAGGAATAGAGCCTGGAAGAGAGCTCAGCTTTATTGCTCCTGCTCCCATCTCCTATTCCTGCCCCAGGCAGCCCTTCAGACAGAGAACTGCTTTACTTGGTTTTCATTCTGAGGTGTGTTCCCAAGCTGCCGCCTTCTTCTGCGTGGCCTGACACTGCTCTCTGACTGCAGAAATCCTTCCTGCCTTTACCTAAGGCATTTCTCACCTGTCTGTGTGTGTGACCTGTGTCTTCGTGGGGGTTCCTTGGTTTGGTTATTGGACCCCACAAGATGATTTTGACTACATCTCACATTTAGATGGCATGAAGGCTTGCTTTCACATAGCAAGGTCTCTGCGATCTTATCGCAGCCTTCCAATACCTGAAGGGGACCTACAAGGAAGCTGGGCAGGAGGGGGGCTTTTTACAAGGGCCTGTAGTGACAGGACAAGGGGTAATGGGTTTAAACTGAAAGCAGGGAGATTTAGATTAGATATCAGGAAGAAATTCTTCCTGGAGAGGGTGGTGAGGCACTGGAACAGGTTGCCCAGAGAAGCTGTGGGTGCCCCATCCCTGGCAGTGTTCAAGGCCAGGCTGGATGAGGCTTGGAGCAACCTGGTCTAGTGGAGGGTGTCCCTGCCCATGGCAGGGGAGTTGGAACTAGGTGATCTTTAAGGTCCCTTCCAACCCAAACCATTCTATGATTCTATAACGGGCCTGAAAGCACAGGTCTCGCTTAGAGTCATGTTTGCCCAAAAGTACCAAGGATTGCTCATTTGCGTAGGAGGTGAATTCGAGCTACCCACCTGCCTACACCGGCAAAAATATACCTTTTCAGGCGTATGGTCCTTGTGTTTCTTATTCCTTCCTCTCCACCATGCACTTAACACATTTGTTGACATTCTTCCTTCCACCCTTTCTCCAAAGACAGCCTCTTGCTGCACACCCGCCCCTCATGAGCAACCAGGGGCTATGGAAGCGCTCACCTAGCCCACTTGCCTTCCTCTTGGCCATCCGCCCTCAAACCTCCCCCCGCTACTGCCCCACTCCTCCCACCCATCACACCTTCGCCTGCACGCATCTTCGCCAGGCAGTTTACTTACTCTTCTGCTGTTTAGCAGTTACTCATTTTTGTTTTAAACCCCTCTGTAAACAGACTTTCCCATGGTGGAGTGCAGAGGCAGAGCATCATGGGCTGAATACATTTTCACCTCCCCTGAAACCACACTGAAAGCTCTACCCCTTTCCTCTCCGAATCAGTCACCAACCAAGTCCCAGCTGTATATCCTCCACAAACACACCACCAGCACTCCTCCTCCACCCCCGGGGAGGCAGGCTGCCTACACCAGCAGTAATAACGCAAGAAAAGTAGGTCATCTGCTGTCGGAGAAGATGAAATACAAAATTCAGCCACCAAGTGCTGGATGAGCACAAATAAGAAAGTTAAATCAACTATCAAATCAAACTGATACAGAGCAGAAGTCTCCCTGAATGTTAATACAAAACGCTTCTTGCTTATCTCTCAGAGCTGCCCGCAGCTCTGCCCGCTGCAGGTGGATTTGAAGGAACACCAATATACTGCATGTTGCCATTTTTCAGCATTGCCAAATATTCTTTAAAACAGACCTTTTGCTGGTCTTTGCCTCTTAATTTTGCGGGGAAGCGCTCTGTAGTAGAACTTATTTTAAATGTGGCCAGAAACCACTGAATTTTCCTGTGCAGGAACAGGGATGGGAAAGAGAATGTGCCATGCACACAAATTGCAGTTCTTCTATTCTGGCACCTTCTCTCCTGGGTTGATACGCCTTTAAGAAATGGAGAAAACCCATGAAATAATAGTCAGAAATACAATAATCTGTTCACCAAGAATGAGTCTTTCTAGCTGCCATTACTTGGTGGGAGTTGTATGCCCTAAAGCTTGAAGCTTTATTGAGGTGTATGTGCAAAGAGCTGGAGAAAATTGTGCTGCCTTTGACAGGGCTTCAATTTTACAACCAGGCAGGGCGAGCACAATGTCATCGTGTCTGGCCAAAGAGTCCCAATACTATTGAAAGACATTATTAGTGAATCAGTGAGCACTTCTCCACTGTTAGCCTGTCGTGAAGCTTCTGAAAAGCATTTAATGGACTCTGGAGATGGATTTCCACTGCTGTGTGATCGGTGTCTGCCTTTCCCAGCGTGTTGCTCTCTGCCCGCTCTCCTTTCTGCCTGCTGCCCTTCTCAAGGCAGAGCAGGCCCGTTTCTCCACACCTCATCTTTATGTCTCACTCACACTCTGCCACCATTTTTTCTTGCAATGTCCACTATGTTTTTTCTAGTTTACACCAGACCCATCTCCTTTTTGAAATGCACACTTTCTCCCTTTCCTTGAGATAAGTCCTGAGTTAAAAAGGAACATCTGATGTGATGGTTCAGTGTTATAACAGCTGAGAAGATGTGAACAATATAAATGATCAAAGATGAAAAGGGGAGAGAAGCTGTTGGCCTTATTTTTATGCTTTCATCAAGAATGTATATAGCATCTTTGTATTTTCCTTGGGAATTGTGTGGAGAAATGCTGATGATACGAATGAAGTTACAGTTCTGTGCAAAGCAGGAGATACAGGAGATAGATAAAATTAATGTTTCCTGCATCCAACATTTGGCTGGAAGGTTGGTGATTCACAATTCTTACTTTTTTTTTTTTTTTTTTTTTTTAATCCTAAAAAAATGTAAGCAAAAGCCATGCTCTAAGTAGAAACCATCGTAATGCAGGAATAATGCGATTCCCAGTGTCTTCAGAGATGGTCAATATGCTGTTCATTGCAAGGTTGCCATAGAGATGCAATATTATTTCCTTAGCTCAGTGATGTGCACTGAATTCTAATACATTTATAGGAGTGGCACAAGTTGATAAAAGTCTTCACAGCTCCAAAAAAAGGTTTTCTTGCTCATCCTTCAAATAAGGTTTGAAATCAAGAGTTTGTCTAAGACACAGGTTCCTCCAGTTTGACTAAAACATGGTGACAGAATAACGTTATTAAGTCTATGCAACTGTGTTTAAATGCTCTGACCGACATTTTCACCTGGCTTATGAGGGGTGCTGCTGCACAAAGGTGAACTGGCTTCACTAAGATGGGGAGGGAGGGGAAGGAGGAACAAGAGCGATGGAGAAAACAAACCTATAGCTTCCCAGACCAAAAGTGGTTGCCATTCCTTCTGCTTGGCCTGAGATTACCTATGGCCAACTGCTTTCCAAAATCCCATGACCAATTATTAATCTATCCATATAAGAGTCTCAGCACCTCTCATTGGGCGTCTTGGGTGTCAGCTTTGAAAGTGCTTCCTGAAATTAGGAGTTAGTGGAAATAAATCCCACTGCTGCTAGAGTAGAGTGTCCAGGAGCAGGTCAGTACTCTGGTCAGGCACCGCCATGGCACGTATGACATGGCAGTCAGTGGGGACCAGACTGAGATGCAAAACTCCAGCATGGCTGCAGCTATCAAGCCCCCTACCCTCACCTCAGTAAATAAGGAAGAAAGGAAATGCTTGCGGCTTGTAGGAGCCAGAGCTGTGGTTTGGATGTGTTTCTGGTGACAAATCTGTGCAAGAGAAATGTGCAGAAAGCTCCAGCTGCTGAAGGACCATCTCTGGGTTCTGGTTTTGTTTGTTTGCTGAGGAAGATATGATTTGTTTACTGAAATAAAGAACACTGGCTGAACATTAAGAGGCTACAGTCATCTGTTGCAGAAATTATGACGTACCCATCTGCTTGTCTCTCGTGGAAATGTTACTCACAGAAGTTCTCCAGACTGTTTTGCACCACAGTCACAGTGGTGGTTACCTGTGCCTGCAGCAGATCTCAGGCTAAGCAGTACTAAATACTGGTATTTAATTTGTCAAGATTGATTAGAAGGGGTATGAAATGAAATTTTATATAACACTGAAGTCACTGCCAAAGCCTGAAATGCTGAAACATTTATTGGCAAGAAAAGTCTGTACATCCCCAAGCAACTCGTTGCCCAGAAAACTATCAGTTTGAGGTCATTGGCCCATTTTCTATATCCTTCAGGGATGGAGGATGCTGCAGGGAAGGGGGTGCTGGGCCTTCCCCCTAGGTGAATGGCTGGTGAGACCACCCCTCTTGGCAGCCTGCCAGGTTGGCGTTTGAGCACACTTGTGTCTCTCCAGCTGCCAATTTGCCATGCAAAGCCTGTGCTAGCTGCCCCAGCAGTGGTACATCGCACCACTGGGGCTGCCCCAGGGTGGGGACCCCTGATGCACGTACACCCTGCCAGCGTGCTCACTCACTCATGCCTCGCCTGAGGATGAGGGGGACGCCTTGACTGCAGCGAGGAGTCCAAGCCTACCCACCCTGTTCATCTCACAGCCACAAGCAAAACCTTCTGCTCCTGCCCCTTGCCAAGGGGCAGCCCCATGGCCTCACCTCCAGGAGGGACAATGTGCTGCTGACTGCGGAGGCAGTTTCCAGAGGGGAACGTGCCAGCACAGTAGTAAGCTAAATTCTCCCTTTGGAGCCTGTGAAGCAGGCGGTTGCTGGCATATCTGGATGACTAATGTGCCAGGGGAAGGCTGGTGCATGCTGATGTTTATAGGGCAACTAAACTGCTCTGCCTGAACCTTCCTTGAAAACCTGCCATGGTTGAACTCCTCACTTAAGGGCAATGTTAAGGAGTGAGGTTCCAGAGGGAGATGCTCTGATGAACTCCAGATATGTAATTTTAAAGTGGCATGTCTTGGCTAAGCACTATCCACCCTCTAAAATCCATCCATTAGACTTTCCAGAAGGTGTCACCTTGGGCAATGTTTTTATGTTTGGCAAGACCAGTCTGTATCAGCTTCTGTATCACCTGTATCACCTGAATCAATGGTTGCCACATTTCCCTTAGAAAGACCTTCTTGTGACGGCTGTGAAGTGCCAGGGAAGACAGCTCTGCCTTCCCTCCCATGCTGAGTCAGCTCAAGAGCCACTCATTCTTGATCCAGGGTAGGTGGCTCGAAGGATGGGACATGTCACATCATTCCCTCCTCTGGGACTTGCACAAGCTGTCCCTGAGATCCCCCCAGGGACCCCACGTAGGTGCCCTCACCTCCAGCGTGGTGCCCTTGCCCCATGGACTGCACTGCCAGGGATAGGGGAGGTAATGGTAGGAAGGGTGCTGTGTGGTGCTGCACAAGGGACCCTGCACTCAGCAATGTCCTTGTGGCTGGAGCAACCCCTGGGCACTCCTGGGGTCCTAGAGACCCTTACCATCAGTGTCCTGGTGTTTTGGGGAATGCTGCTCCATGGTCTTGTTTACATGAGCGTTCAAGATGCTGTACCAGCGTGTCTGATCTTCCTGTCCCTGCCACGTGGCCTGGCCAACGGTGCCCTGAGCTCTGGGTGCTGGGGCTACTTGAGAGAACTACAGAAGGTGCAGCTGGGGGCCGCATTTTGGATGGAGGCTCTGCTATGCAGATACAGGTTTACCCCAAGTTAGGAAAGCATGTGCTCCTCTTCTGACCATTTTCAGAGAAGTTCACGGTTGGAGATTGCTTCAGCAGAGTGCCGCCTCTGTCGTTAGCAGCAGTTGTGCTAGGACCCTTAACATGCAAGAGCCAAACACAGCCAAAATATGAAGTCAAAGCACCTTGCCAATAGAAAGGCTGCAATATTGCATGATGGTGAGCGGGTTGAGGTGTGTACTGCCCTGACCAAGCTAGCAAAGAGCCTGCAGCCCTGTCAGCCTCACACTGAAGTGGCACCTCCATGTGCCGGTAACATCCGGGCAGGTGTTAGATCTGGAGTCCAGGACCCTCCTTTGAATGCTTTCTCAAACTCATGCTTATGCAGTTTTTATTGTGTGTAATTAGAGCGAGATGATAGAAAAGTTAGATACAACCCAGTGCAGCAGATTTGGGATTTCCTACATGTGGTTAATTAATACCACTGCCACGGTGGTCGGTGCTCTGCATGATTTGTAGAGGCTGGGGGTGTCCCACAGCGCACATGCAGACTGGCCATGGGCTTTAAGTGTTTTGCCTTGCTCGTAGGTATCTCTGCAAAGTCACCTGTGCCACGTGTTGCTGGATGGCAAGCGAAGGTGACAATCAGAGTGTTCAGCAGCATTCATGTGAGACAGGACGTCTTCATGATAGGGTTTCCCCCTTCCAGGATGCAGCATTGCAGGGTGCTGAGCTCACACTTCCTCTGAAACTAAACTTAAAATGCTCAGAGCATTGTAGGGTAGGTTTTTTGATCTGAATATTTGATTTGATAACTATTTGATTAAATATTGAATGACTGATCACATCAGAACTGGACTGTGACGGCTGCTGGTAAGAGCCAGGCTATTCTCTGCAGGCTAAAGACAGCCTGACCAAAGAGAGGTGAAAATAAGGGTAATTTTATTCAAAGTCACACAAATGTTTTGGGGCTTAAATCTCCCTCTCCTGTGTTCCAACCTAGTGCTCTCTTCCCAGACTAAAACTTGCTAACAGTTGAGCGGACACAGGCTATGCCTTTATCTGGGGTCCGGAGTACGCTAAGATGTAAAGAAAATCTCTAGCCTGATCTGCAGCGAAGAGTCAGTGGGGAACTGGGTTTGCTTTTACTATCTGAGTGTTCTTGGTTGTGAGAGTATTATTTCACTGTATTAGAACAGCTGTCAGTTGTTTAAGTGTTTATATACCAACTTATATTTCTCACGGCATTTATTGCCAGGATCCTAAACGGTTAAAAGATTGGGCTTAATCTAGACTTTAAGGGTAGATATGATGGTAGTCTTCCTGTTTCTTTAAAAAGTCCTAATTTGTATCAGCTCATTTGACTTCCTTTGCAGATAATATCAGCCCACTACTTTTTACAGAGACTGAAATACTGGCAGTGCCTGGACACTACTGTTAGTTCATATTGGATTGCAGAATTTGTTTACATTTTCGCTTGTGAAACCATCTGCTAAGAGGATTTGTGACCTTTTTTTGGTAGTAATCTAATTCAAAAGGATGGGGCTTCACAAATTTGAAACCCCAAAGTGATAGCTGGCATGCCTTTGCTAGGGGAAGTTAGTTACATCCAATTGTACTCCAAAGGGTTATTAGAAGAGAAGTATTTTAGGAATGCAAACCCAGGCTCACAAACCCCACATGATCTGGCCATGCATTTTTCTTCTCTGCAATGCACATTTGCAGAAGCCAGAGCTGTACTTTACCCCTCTGGAGCCTGTGAAACATCCAGCAGCACACGAGTGAGCACAAGGGTGCTGTTTCTGAGGAGCATTACTGTGGAAAGAGGTCCCAGATGAAGGACACCCCATGGGCAGAAGCATTCATCTTCAGGTGCACTGTCCCTACCGACAAATTTGATTTTATTTTTCAAATTAGCACTACTTCATGACTCTTCTTTCACTGTAACAAGTGCTCTCACGTCCCACTGTCTCTGCAGGCTTGGGGACGAACTCACTGCCCCGCAGTGGGCTCTGAAAGCCCAGAGCAGGTTTCTTCACTGGACTGTTTTGTGGTGGATGGGTGTTGTAAAGTGCATGCTAAAACCTGGGGTCTGTGCAAGGTAGTAGGGGTGGCGGCTTGCCCCTGCCTGCTGTGCAGTGGGGCTGCTGGAGCCCAGCAAGGTCTGTGTTTCAGGGAACTTGCTGCAGGCTGCAGGGTGACTAACAGAAGCTTAGGCCTGATTTTTTAAGATGACTTAGCAGAATTCACTTCAGTCTCCAGTGTGTGTCAATAAAATCAGTCAGGCCTTATATCTGACCTAAATCTGTGTGACTGCTGCAGAACTGGTACCCACTTGCATCAAACGAGGGCTTGCACTGCTGCATCCACTGGAAAGGTCCCTGATCAGCTGAGAAGCCCAAGCACATGATGCTTTAGATGCTTGTGGATAGGATCCAGACAGCTTAAATCCTGGCATGGTTGAGAACTGGCACCTCAGCTGCAGAGAGTGACCTGGCCTCCCACTCTCCTACGCTGCTTCCCTCGGCAAACCCTTCCCTGCAGCACCCTTGGGTCCTCAGGGTGCACACCTGAGGATGTCCACACTGACCCAGGAGTGCCCACAATGGGGAGATGGGCACCTTTCCCACCCCAGGTTTTGTTGGTGTTCTTTGGGTAGGTGGCAGCTGAGCTCTAGTGAGGCCCGTTGGGGAAAACCAGATAAAATTAAACACATCTGTCTTTTGCCAGTGGGTTCAATGGGTAGAGCAATGACCCAGGGAACAGAAAGCTTGGGTTTTACATTCAGAAGTCTTAGTAAGACAAAAAAACTTGCCAGTAGGTAAGCAGGATAAGATCTCTGTAATTACATTCCTCCTTGTTGATCCAGCCACAGGTACCCTGCAAAACAAGAGTAATCTATCCCAGTCCTAGGGCAAAACTGACAACTTCACATTGGTAATCTCCTCGGCTGTTTAGAAACACACCTAAACGCTGGTTTGACCTGTGGGTTCACAACCCAAACCACAGAGCGGCACAGCTGGGACTGCAGTGTGCTGTTAACATTGCCTAATACTTTCCATTAAAGCATCACACTTTCTCTTTCTTTTGACTTTGCCAGTTTTCAAACTAAAATATTAATACCAGGTGTCTGCATCAGGCTGAGAGAATCCAGAAAATTTCAGCCAAAAGGATGTGTTCACTTGCAGGGATGAGGTAAGAGAAGCATTCAGGTGAGCTGCCCATCCGAGCAGTCCTGGAAGGGTTTTCTCTGAGTGGCTCCTAGGTCCTGGGTCTGGAAGCAGGGTCTCCATCTCTGTCATCCCACCACATCTCAGGAAGCAGCTTTCTGCCCGCCCCAGGGACCAGGACTCAAATGAGGGCAAGTACGTGCAGAGGCTCCTGTCCCAGCAGCTGAAGCAGCTGAGATTTCCCAAGCATGGTGGACATCTGCCTAACTCCAAGGCCGGGCAGCAATTGAGTATGTGCTGCCCCAGGCACTCCAGTGCCCTGAAACTAAGGAAGGGAAGCTGCTTTTCCCTTCCCATCACAGCCATGATGCAGTGCCAGAAGGAAGGCGCTGATCCTGGACGAGGTGCAGGAGGTGGCAAGCAGGGGGGCAGACCTGTGCACTTTTACTTCTAGCACTGCCAGGAAATACCCTACTGCTCCTCATCGTGTCCTTCCTCCCTGGGACAGCATGTGCTGTACTCTCCAAAGGAGAAAACAGAAGGTTTAGACATTGACCCACTGTCTGGTCCTGTTCCACCACCAGCACCAAGCCCTTGTTTAACTTCCCAAGCCAGTCCTTGCCTTCCCACTTCCCTGTCTGTGGGGGGAGGCAGATGAGTGTATTCAGGTGACAGAAAGGTGACAGCTTTGAGCCTTCAGGTGCCACGACGTACTACATGTAGCACCCAGCCACCTTCACGCCTCCTTCTGTGCGCCCATGTTGTGAACAGGCAATCACCTGCCCCTTGCAGGGCGCACTATCAAATCAGACTGGAAAGTCTGCCAGCACGAATAGTAGTTTAGCAATAAGAGGGTTTTTTTATTTGCTTCCTTTTTTCTTTGCTGTTTCCCCATGACTATATCTCAGCTGCAATTCCATGAGGTGGGTTTTGGAAAACTTAACACTGCATCCAGACAGAAACAAAATCAGGCATAGCTGTGGCAGTCATGGGCTGCCATCAAGGGGTCAGCCCAAATGCCCACCACCAGAAAGTGGCAAAGATGCAGACCATCTCAGAGGACACTGAGAAGATGCAGCACTGAAAACCAACATCTTCCTTCCCTGCACGGACACATGTAGCACCGCGCATGCTACTGACTCCTTCCACTGTATGTAAGGATGCTCAATACTACATTAAACCCAGCTGGGGAAAAAACGGGCCTTTTTTCCCCAGAAGGAGGGTTCATTAGAGTGCCTGAGGGCTTGTTTTCAACGCTCTGTGTGCTCTTGCCTTCCTTTCTGTTTCTGTTTGAGCGCCTGTCAGCTTCTTCAGCTATGCTCTCAGACCAGCCTTGCTCATTCACGCGTTCCTAGTTTATTGAATTACTGTATTACCAGCAGTGAGGAAGTGCAATAACCTCTTTGCTACCTGCTGCTATGAGCAAATGCCAAGGAGAGTGTGTGTCTGTATCTGTGGCTAGTAAAACGGGAAAAATTGTACAATCTATCACATAGAAAATGTAGATTGTCTGAAACATTCTCTAAAACTGTGCCATAAATTACAGAATTTGCTGTGTACGTAAGAGTGGGTAGGAGGGGGTTCCTACTGAAAAATCTATATTTAAAATATAAGGGAAATAAATTGTATTAACTAAAACATGTTCATGAATTTTTTCTTCTTTTGGGGCTGAGTTGCTTACACTTTATAACTTGTTTCTACTCCTGCAGAGTAACTCTCAGGCATAGATCCTGATCAATTCGTTCTTCCCAGAGATCCCAGAGATTCCTGGTACAAGCCTGCCATTTGTTTCAAGCGTTGACCACCGCCTTTAGGCATCGCCTCCCACATCCCAGTGTGACACCCACCTGCCTTCATGCTCCCTCTCCCTTGCTCTTTGCATCCTTGTGACCCTCAGCTTTGGGTCCAAAAGCTGTTAGGGGATGGTAAAAACTCAAGCAGCTCATCAGTTCCTTGGCTGCATTTTAACAGCAGCGCTGATCATCAGAGCTGAAATCACTTTCCCAGCACAATTTAGCTGCTGTGTATGGGCCATGGTGTTGGCAGAGCAGTGAAGCATTGTGAAGCGCTGACTCTGGAACTGAAGCCGTCACAGCAACCTTTGTTTTTAATCAGTCTATTAATTGTTTCCCTTTTGGGTCTGAGGGCCCCGTCCTCTCATCCTGGCTGCGCTATGAACAGTGGCTGCCTGGGGCTAGAGGAGGTTTTGATCACCACTGCATTCCCATAATGACAAAAAAGGCTGCGGAGGTGCAGAACAGAGCACAGCAATAAAGCTGGGGGCTGCAACTCCTTCCCTGAGGCTTTCTCCTGCCCTTCTGCCTCTGCCTTGCTCTTCACCACCACCACTCCTGTAGTGGCCAAGCCCTGCAGCCGGGGCGTGCCTCGCTCGTCCCTCTGCCTTCTCTGAAGGCAACCCCACGTCCCCGGTGCGCATGGGTCTGCCCCACTGGGACATTGCAGAGGCTGCAGCTCAGGACAAAGTGCAGCTGAAGCTCCTTTGAAGCTGCCCAAGGAGACCTAAGGTGATGAAGGGCCTGGAGCACCTTCCATCTGAGGAAAGGCTGAGAGAGCTGGGTCTGTTCAGCTTGGAGAAGAGGAGGCTGAGGGGGGATCTGATCAATGCTCATCAATATCTAAAGGATGGGTGTCAGGAGGATGGGGCCAGGCTCTTCTCAGTGGTGTCCAGTGACAGGACTAGGGGCAATGGCCATAAACTGGAAAACAGAAGGTTCAACCTGAACGTGAGGAAACACTTCTTCCCTGTGAGGGTGCCAGAGCACTGGGACAGGCTGCCCAGAGAGGTGGGGGAGTCTCCTTCCCTGGAGACTTTCAAAAGCCACCTGGCCTTGTTCCTGTGTGATCTGCTCTAGGTGATCCTGCTCTGGCAGTGGGTCGGACTAGATGATCTCTAGAGGTCCCTTCCAACCCCTAACACTGTGAATCTGTGACCTGCTCCCTCTGTGCCCATTGCAGCCCTGGCTTGTTGGGGCTGCCAAAATCCCTAGCTCCTCTAGTGTGTTTTCCTCGGGGCTGGGACTTTTTCTGTCAGTAGCCGATGACTGGAAGAGGTAACTAACACATCTGGGGCTCTGCTGCCTTCCCAGTCTTTTTGTGCTGCTCTCTTTTGACCCCAGAGACATCTTACAAGTCTTGTAGCTTGGGAAGTTTGATACTGTGCTGGTCAAAGGCCAGGGAGCTGGAATAGGTACTCGGTGATTTCTGACACAAGTAGTATTGTAAATCTTTCTAGAAACACATGAAAGGCAAGGGTTGGCTAGGTGAGATCTCCAGATCTTCAAAAGGTCTAAGACTGGTCCTGGTGAGATTGTCCAGCGATCCTTTGTACAATCTCTTACTCAGCATCCCAGCAGTCGTGTTTGCAGAAGGAACACCTTGGGGTGACCGAGAGACAAAGTAGGGAGATGGACCATTTCCTTGTTTGCAGTATAGAGGAAGTGTAACCTGAGGTGTGATGCAAACAAGCAGACAAAGGGGAAGATGACCTTTTGGGTTTGTTGTTCTTCCAGCCGCCTGCAGTGAGTACCTTTCACTTCCATCTTATGAACTACTCACTTCTATCTGAGAAGAATTGGGAAGCTTATGATTGAAGAACTGGTTGCTGGCTAGGTGAAGTCTTCATGCCTCAGAACAAATAACTCATCTTAAAAAAATAAACCTGAAATGCTCTAGGATAAATTATATTCTCAAAAAACATATTCTTTTAAGAACTATTTTTTATATCAGGTGGTTGAAAATAATTGTGGGCAGAATTTAGATGATGGTCCAATTTTGACAGTGAAAATTTGCAGCTGTAGGAATTAAATTCCATTAGACCAAAAATGACACAGAAAACCCCTGATCATCTGAAGCAAGGACGTAATATAAGAAGGCCAGATAAAAGCTGGGATGAAAATCACATTTCATGTTTGATGACATCTTTACGCTTTTATCTGTTTAAGGAGGCAAGAGACTAATGAGTGCAATTGCAACTGGTAGCTTGTTCCTGGCTATTTTAAAGTATTGTCAAGCTCTGAAGCACTTAAATAAGATTTATTGCATCTGCCAGGGTAACATACAATGGATCCTCTGCTGAGGCTTTACGTGCCTGTGGCCTTCAGTGGAATATTTCATTAGTTACACAGTCATCAAATTGTTAAGAGAGACAAAATGCTACTCAGTCAAAAGCAAACACTTGAAACTAGCTCAGCTCTTGTTGAGAGATTTATTTGAAAACATGTCATCTATCAGCTAGGGACCGTTTTGTTTTGGGCAGTTGAGCATCCACAACACGCTCCCTGATTCATCAGGAAGGTCGGTATCAGGATGTTGTTTTGGAAAAGCTGTGTCTTGAAGAAAACAAATCAGATGAAGCAGTAGTCTTCATTTTTAAGCAGAAATTGCAAATATAGTAGGGGTTAATGTGACCAAGTACTGGATGCTGCTCTAAAAATAAGGAATTTGGGCTAAAATTGTATCTTGTCAGAGCTTGGTTGGTTCAAGACTTAGCAAATACTTTTCAAACAATGTTAAAATCCTCAAAGGCCCTGTTAAACTCTCATAAATTCAGATATTGAAATTGTATATTGCAGACTTGAAGGTGCCTTCAGTCTGATGAGCAGCACCTCTCCGGCTTCCTTTGGTCTAAAAACAGCCTGCCTGGCCCCTCTTCAGCACCCACCTCAACGTTGCTGCATCTCCCCACAGCAGCTCTTGATGGGAGGGGAAAGATACACAACAGTGCTGGGGGAGAGGGGACCCCTCTCCCTGCCTAGTAAGCAGGTAAACCCAACTTGCAGCTCAGCCCTTCTCCTCTCCACGAGGGAACCCAGTACTGGGTGTAGTTGGTGTCAAGAAGTGCTTTTTGTGGTATTGCAAGATCCCAGCTGTGTGTCATGAACTGTCATGTTCGAAAAGAGGCCTAGGGTTGGAACCCTAGGCCTGAGATGATTTTCTGATGTGAATATATAGGGCTGAGGATGACCCTCCTCACCACGAGGCTCCACAAGCATCCCCTGCGGGAGCACACAGGCCCCAGTCAGGCTGCCTGACCTCTGGCATCAGGTCCCACAGACATCACTGTCCTGCTGGGCCATGGGGACTAGGAACAAGCAGAAGGTGACACAGGACACGAGCAATATTCTTTGTGGATGCCTGCAGTCAGAGCAAGGTCTCGTACTGTATTTCAGCTCCACACCGTTAGGAACCCAGCATGTAAAACCTGCGTCATTTGCCAAGTAACGTGGATATTGATTTGTGAGGAAGACAGCTTCTGGACTAGGCTGGGTTTAACATTAAACCTTGCTCCATTGATTTATCTTTGCAGGCTAGAAAACATCAGAGAACTTCCTTAATGATTTTTTTTGTTGTTATTATGTGTTTTGTGACAGACCTGTTGGTCCCAGGAACAGACCAGGTCACAGATCCTGTAACCTCACATCAGCTGGTCTGCAAGCTCTGTGTTTTTTCCTGTAGGTAAGCCACCTGAATTCATTTCCGCTATATGTTATGCTCTGGCAAGGAGATTTCCATGGCCATCAAGTCATCCTGTGGATGGACTTTTTAACACACCTGATTTTGATGTCAGATCTGTGTTAAAATGGTTGGTGATGACAGAAGCTGGCATTAAAGCGATTTGCAAAGAATACCAGCCTGGCTATGAGTCAGCATGTGGGTGCCAGGGCATTTCTTTCTCATGCTATCCTACCGTGTGAGACTGGTGCTTGAGACTCTATTTTCCAACATCTGTGAATGTTGTTTTTCTTGACATCTTAGTAAGTGGACCAGAACGTTGCATAGACTTAGGGAGGGGAAATATGTGCAAATTAATTTTTCCTCCATCACTTCTGCAGAAGGTTCCTTCCTCCTTGTGTCAGCTTTGCTCAAAGCACTGACAAGAGAGAACTTCATTATTGTTCCTTAGATGGCAGCTGCTAATGCTGAAATAAAAAAAAATAACTTGGTGCACAAGATTTATGGCAGCAACTCGTTTTGGGGACTGTGCCCTTGGTTGAATGGCACAGTACAGCACTGGTGCTCTTCCCTATATTTCATATCTGTGAAGCCCTCAAAAATGTTTTCTTCAACCTTTTAGTAACTTAAGATGCCACTATTATTTTTTTCTCTCGTTAAGTGCGTCTTTTTTGCTTCTGCCAATATTTCTGCCAAGACACATATGTAAAGTGGGTAAATTTGCTTCATGTATTTCTGCCATGAACTGCAGCCCTGATACGTGCTTGACAGTTACGTGTGTATGGGAGTACGGTCTCCTGGGTCCTGTGCTAAGTATGAGGCTGGCATCATGTCTCAGTCTCCATAGTAGGAGAAGGCTCCTAATGTGATCCACCAGTGTGCAGATCCCACTGAGCCGGGTGTCTATGGACTGGCCTCCCGTGAACATTATTTATCCAATTTATCTTGTTCAGAGGAATATACGACTCTTGATGGGAGAGACGTGAGACTCCTCATCACTACTCTTTGACTTGTTGCAGTAGCAAAGAGCTGCAGCAGTTATCTCCAGGCTGAGATGATTGACTAGAAGTGATTTTTCACCAGGTGACATTTGCAATAATTACATGGTGCTTTGCTTGCTCGGGAGGAAATAATCAGCATGACCTTCAAAAGGCTCTGCGGAAAGCAGCTGTTGTAAAAACAATTATTTGAACCTCCTACTACGGCTGCTCCTGGTACAACTAGGAAATGAGGGGAGTGTACTGTGCCTACCGTAACTGCTGCTGGCTGCCGAAAAGACATCCAGAGAGCCAGGCAGGACAAGTGGTGAACTCGAGGGAAACCAGATTTACTTCTGAAATCCTGCGTATTCTCAACATCTGCTTGTCTCTGACAGGCTGCAAGGTCGTGGAAAATATCAAAATGAGTAGCTGGGGGAGCAAATCTGTTGTACAAGCTGGGGCAAGGCTGTGGGTTTCCAGCCTCTGGAAGAAAGTCTTCCAGGTACCACTTCACCACAGATTTTACAGTGGCGTATCATAGAATCATAGCATGGTTTGGGTTGGAAGGGACCTTAAAGACCATCTAGTTCCAACCCCCCTGCCATGGGCAGGGACACTCTCCACTAGACCAGGGTGCTCAAAGCCTTATCCAGCCTGGCCTTGAACACTGCCAGGGATGGGGCAGCCACAGCTTCTCTGGGCAACCTCTTCCAGGGCCTCCCCACCCTCTCCAGGAAGAATTTCTTCCTGATATCCAATCTAAATCTCTCTGCTTTCAATTTAAACCCGTTACCCCTTGTCCTGTAACTACAAGCCCTTGTAAAAAGTCTCCCCCCAGCTTCCTTGCAGCCCCTTCAGGTACTGGAAGGCTGCAGTGAGGTCTCCCCAGAGCCTTCTCTTCTCCAGGCTGAACAAGCCCAACTCTCTCAGCCTGCCCCATAGCAGAGAGGCTCCAGCCCGCTGAGCATCTTTGTGGCCTCCTCTGGACTCGCTCCAACCGGTCTATATCCTTCTGATGTTGGGGGCTCCACAGCTGGATGCAGTACTCCAGGTGGGGTCTCACAAGAGCAGAGCAGAGGGGGAGAATCCCTTCCCTCGCCCTGCTGGCCACACTTCTGATACAGCCCAGGATCCAGTTGGCTTTCTGGGCTGCCAGCGCACACTGCCGGCTCATGTCCAGTATGAGACAATCACCTCAGAGACTTTGTGCCCCCAGGACAGGATTTTCCCTGTGCTCCCCTCATGCTGTGGCCATGACAAATGACCTTCTTGCACTACAGAGAAACTGGGGAGCTTGCCAGCAAGCTAGGGTGGGCGGTCAGCATGGGGACAGCATCCCCCATGACACCCTGGACACAGCCTGCTCACAGCATCCTCACTCCAGCCTGCAGTAACACATGGGACTTGTGGGTTTTCTCCCTTCTTCCATGCCAGTGCCACTGAGGGGTTTTTTTTACACATGGAGCAGCTGAGGTTTCCAGTGTGTGGAGAGGTTGGGATGCACGATGACTACCAGGAGGACTCCTGCAGCCCTGCAGCTTCATGTGCCTGGTGTGCAGGGCATGGGGCGTGCTGCTCCAGCCCCCAAATGCAGTGTGCAGCATGTGTCTTCCTGCCACCATGCCCTCCGAACACTGTGTCACCAGGGCCATCGCCACTGCTTGAACAGTCAGTGGTGTCTGTAGTGCAGTTACTTTTCTGCGCTTTGGTGCAGCATCAAAGCCTTTACCTGTCAAAGTGATTGCCTCCTGACTGCTTTCCTACAGCTGGCTGTCTGGGTTTGCATCCCTGGCCATGGAGCTTTGCTCCTTCGGAGCTACAGACCCAGGACGAAACCTTGTCTGCGTCTCCTCTTTGCATGCTTATGGTGGTCCATCAGGGTGCCAGCCTTCTGGGTCACTTGGTTGGGATTTCCACAGGCCATTGGCTGCCTGTAAAGAAAAAAGGGTCCTAGGTGGCTTTTAATCCTGTCTGCTTATCCTGACCGCTGTCCCGATGCCTGCTGTGACAAGCAGCCCCATGCTGGGCGCCTCTCTCCTGTAACACGTGCATACGGACAGGGGTGTTGGTCCGCGAGCGGTGGGACTGAAGGGAGCTGCTTCAAACCCAGGGAAGCCTTAGCGTACACCAGCCCAGGTTTCAATTTTCTGAACTCAGACTGTTTTAAAATAGGGTAACGCCATCTAAAAATAGCAGCCTGCAGCTAACGGATTTATTGAACAGCCTAGCAGAAACAGCTAGCAACAGTTACCCAATATAAACAGTTTTTCAGACATCCCCACACCCACCTTCTTGCTGTCAAGCTGAGACCAGCCTGGAACATTTAAAATGGGATTTTTATTATTTTTTTCAGTGAAATTATTCTCTTTTAATTAAAAAAACCCCAAACAACAAAATTCTGAACAGACTTTAAATAAACAAATGCATAAATAATCATTCTCAAGCTGAGCGAAAGCTGGGAAAATGGCTCATTTTGGGTGATCCTGGAAAGGAAGCCAGAAGTTTTGCCTCCTGTTCCAGCCAGTAAAACTTGCTGTCTCATCAGCGAAATCTAATTAGCTTTTTGTTTAAAAAGAGATTGTTAGACTTACGATGTGAGCATGGCACAAAGGCAGCCTGCTGCTTGTCCAGGACCCCCCACTCCCCCGGGACAGGCGCCAGCCCCTGTGTCCCACGGGAGGTGCTGGGAAGGCAGCCCGTGGCACAGCCCTGACAGGGATGGGACCTCGCTTTGGTTTGTCAGCTGTTTAAAGAAAGCAGCAGAGTGTTGCTTTGGGCCTTCCCTGGGCCTCACTCCGCTGCGGAATTCCCTGGTGCTGGCAGAGGGCTGTGCCATGCCGCAGGCGCTGCCGGCAGGGTGCTGGGCCACGCCGGCACCTCCTTTTGCCAAACCCATTCCCATCCCAAGTCATCCAGGGTAACCGCAGCCGAGGGGTGCCGGGTTGGAGATTTGGCCAAGACACTGCGTTACTCCTGCAGCACCCATCCCCAGAGGCACCCTTCCCATCATAGGGCTGCTGGCTGCGTAGAGCCCTCCCTGCCTAGGAGGATTTTTGGTGCATTTCTGGCTCGTCTTCTCTTCTGGGCAGCACTGGGACAAAGTCCTGCACAGTACTGAGGCCTCTGTTTGCTTTGCTCCTTAGAGAGGACTGGACAAACACTGGCTGTGTTTGCTTATAGCTGCCTTGTGTAAAAGCTGGCTGTGCTCCCGCAGGAGTCCCCACGCTGAGCCCTGGATGTGCCCGCTCTGCCGTCTGGGAAATCCCCTCCTTCCTCGGGACTGTGCAGGCTTTTTCCCCTTCAGGTTCTGAATCTGCCTAGAGACCCTGAGAGCCAGAAGAGTTGTTTTCACCTGTCCTCCAGGTAATGCGAAGCCCATGGAGGTGTCCCCTTGGTGCCCATTGTCCCCGTTAGTAAGGATATTGTCCATCGTTTTCTGAGGAGCGCACCCTTGTAAGGCGATGGACGAGGCCTGCGAGCGTGCCAATGGTCAGAGTTAAACTCCCCGCACCTTCTGAACTGGAGCCCAACCATCTGCTGTACAACTGTGGATTGGTCAGAAAACTGCTGGTGACTCAGTAGAGGAAGCCAAGGCATGGGTGGTCTATTTTTAGCTGTCAGTAAATGTACTAAAGTGGCTTACTGCTGAGTTGAAGAAAGGACGGACAATCCCTGCTTGCCCTATTTAGGGAATAAATGTGAAATACTTACATCCATTTCTAGAGTCTAAATTATAGGTGTTGCTGAGGAGAGAGGTGCCTGGGAGGATAAATCTCTGGCCATCCATCTGCGTGGCTCAGGACAGGGTTTGCTTTGCTGCTGCAGCAGCAATCCAAAAGGCAAGCAGCACGCTTGCAGAAAGAAAAGCAGAGGAGGAATGTGGGCACTCACCTGGAAGCCTGCTGCAGCTACCTGGCAGTGCTCAACTCTGCTCAGCTCTTCTTGAAAAGGATGCAGAAGTGATGGGTAGCAATGAGCCCAAGGGGGATATTAAGCTTTTTTCTTACAAAGGGGAGCACTAAGAAAGAAATTATAAAACAATTTTTATATTTAGATATATATCAAATAAAATATAATAAACATATACTAAAAAATAATATATGTATAATATATATGTAAAAAAGCTTCTTTCACCTTGTATGAGAATACAAGAAGATATTCCAGGAGACTAAAAGTTTGTAGATTTGTAGCTGACAAAGACGTTTTACTCAACCAGCAGACACTTAGCCTGCAGATACAGCAAAGATCAAGAGTATAGTAAGGTTTCAAGGATGACCCATTAGTGTGTATGAAAGGACACACACGGAGTTGTTAGTAAATTTTAACAAATCCCATTTCTGCCCTGAAATGTCTTCTGTTACTGTCAACAGTAGCTCTGACTTTGATTGAAAAAAGTCACTTTTATTTGTATGTGGCCTTGCAAGTGCCGTGTTGGCACAGTTCCTCCTCTGATCTTTGTGTTCAAGGCTTCCACACAACAGAAGTGAGAAGCCTTTCAGATGGGGGCAGAGCTGACATCCTGGGGAGGGATGTTGGCAGGGATGAAGTGCCATCCCCACAACAGCCATAAAGCTGCTTTGAGAAATGAGCCGGCTAGGGCCCTCGCTGGGACAAGATGACATGAAGGAGTGACCGGACCAGTATGGGAAATGAGCCAGATGTTAAGGAGGGCAGCAAACAGGTCTCAGCAGGGCTCCGGCATGAGGGTGGCTGGGACTGCATCGGGATCGTCCTTCCGGAGGACTTTGCCTGATGGAAGCTGGGACAAAAACCAGGCAAGATTCTTGGGATTTGGTCTGCAGGTTGTTGCTGCCATTGCATCTGTTCTTTAAAAAGAGACCAAGAAAGCCTATTCCATCTCCATCTGTCAGTGGCAGTGGGAAAGGCTGCTCTGCCGCAGGCACTGCTGTTCCTTAAAAGCTTCCAAATGCTCCTCCACTGAGACGTTTTCGAGGTTTATTTCCTTGCAGTGGCTGTGGTCACAGAATGGCATGGTGGGCTCACAGCAGTAGGAGGCAGAGCGTCTGTACTGAAACGACTTCAGAACTGTAAAATGATTCAATACACCTAAAAAGAAAAAAGTCTGGTGGGGAATAGAAAGGAGGAATGGTCCCTGAAAAGGAAAAGGAGGAGGATAAAGAGCCTCTTGGGTTTTACTCATTATTTCTAAGTGTTAGCAGTGAGTAATGCAGATCTAGAGGATCTGTGCGTTGATCAATATTCTGGGGGCAGGGTTTAATTTAAAAAATGGATTTTCTCTTTGGCACTGTCATGTACTGAAGCCATCGGGATGGCCTGTTGGTTCTCCGACTATTCACATACAGTCACTTGAAAACCAATCACCTGTGGCTTTTCCTAGCAGGCACTTGTGACCCAGCCCTGAGAGCAGCCTGGCAGGCACTGAAGCGGATTGGTGCAGAGCTCCTCATCCTCACCTGCCTTCCTCTCATCTGTGTGGCTGGTAGAACAGGGCTTGCTTGTCTTCTCTGGCAGAAGAAGACACAGGAGAAATAGGACTTTGTGTTTTCCTTGTTCTATTATTAGTGAGCAACTGAAAACTGAATGTTTAAAAGCATACTCTGCATGGGAGGCATTAGGGCCTTAAGTGGGTTTGGTGGCCTGAATCACCTGACAATAATGTCTTCAAATTGCTGGGCCAGGATGAAAGTCATATCTCTAGGAACACCACATAATAAAAAAATCAATATTAAAGTTAATATTCTTAAGTTTTCCCTGCAGGGAGTCTGTCTGGGATTGTGTTTCCTCGCATGTCCTTTAATCTCCAGATGTTCCTCGCAGAGAACTGCAGCTTCTGCTTGCTATGCATTTCATAGAATCATAGAATCACAGAATGGTTTGGGTTGGAAGGGACCTTAAAGACCATCCAGTTCCAACCCCCCTGCCCTGGGCAGGGACACCCTCCACTAGACCAGGTTGCTCCAAGCCTCATCCAGCCTGGCCTTGAACACTGCCAGGGATGGGGCACCCACAGCTTCTCTGGGCAACCTGTTCCAGTGCTATTTCCGCAGCACCAGCCCAAGCCTGGCGAGGTGAGGCACCAGTGCTATAGAATCTTGCTCTGCTGCAAACCCCTCCATTTATAACGCCCTGATTCCTTCTTTCGGAAAGTAACTTTGCCATCGCCTTCTCTCTGTGGCTGTGGAAGATGCACTGGATGTGCACTGCAGTGCCAGGCCAGGTGCTCCTCACTGTGTGAAGCTTCAGGAAGCAGCACCAGAGCCGGCTCGCAGCCTCCAATGCCTGCGGCCATCTCAGGGGCATCACCCCTTCCCTCCTCTGTGTTGGGGCATTTGGGTCTCAAAGTGTAAGGGGCTGCTCTGCAGCAGACTCAGATTGATATTTCCCTGACCAAAACAGGATCCTTTGAATGCGTGCATTTTTAGGGGCTTATTTCTCTGACCTACGCTTCAATCCTCGCTGGATTCTGCAATAGAAAGGATTTCCCTTTCATTCTGCACTGGAATAAATTGAACGTTGGTAAGAGCAGCAATTCTGGTCAGTGGAGATGGGGAAGATGGGGGTGATGCTTGCTCCTCTCCTGCTGCTGCATCTCTCTTGCCTTTACCCCACTTTAAAATCAAATCTGCAAAATCAGAGAGAGGACTGTGAAATACCCCAGCACACAGCGGTGGGAATGTCTTGCTCTCTGGGATTTCGATAGCTTTGGACAGAAATCGGGGGTTATTCCAGTGCTGGACATTGCACAGCCCAGCCTTATCTCTGCTGATAAGTCAGTTCCTGTCTGAGACCCAGTAAGATCATCACACATCACATTGCCCCTGGGACCTGTCTTTAAGGGTATTATTGGCTTTGAACCACAGAGTTATATAATCTGACTCTTCTCTTGCAGTTCTCATGAGGCTTCATAGTCTGGGTTCTTTTGCACTGTGGCCTTTTCACTGATGTTTTCCTCTGGCTTTAGCTTTGCAGTTATACATGTAAAAGCAATCATGAAGCTGCTTGCTACTGCAGCTGATATTTTTGCATGTGTGTGTGGACACTGCTTGCCACGCTAGAGGAAATTCCATTGGCTCTGAGCGTACCTGCTTAGGATCAAAATACGGTGTTTGGTCATTCTTGGCAAAAGAACGGATCGACTGTCCGTCTGCTGACTTTGTAGGTCTTGTGTCCCTCTCTTAGGCCTGGATGCTCTGTTGCAAAGTGTATTTGGATTTTGACATTGTCACTTCCCCTCCATCTTCAAACATTCATTTCCTTCTATAGCTCTGAAAAGGAGCATTTTACGTAATTATTTTTATTCTGTCAGGTGGGAAACCATTCTTTTGTTGGTCCGACCCCTTGCACTTTGAAACGTTTCGCCTTGTTTTCATCGTACTGTTACATCTTGGCTGAGCTGCCATGGCTCATCAGTTTTAATTGGTGAGAAAGCACAGGGTGTGTTTGCTTTTCCCTGAAAACCATTTTCTGCTCCATAACAAATTTTAAAGGCCTATAAAATGCATTAATAGCCTGCCTAAATGCAGCTGGTGCTGAGGAGAGAGGGAGGAAGTACAGCCAGCTTGCCCCACCACAGGGCAGTGGAAGCGGGGAGCCCACCACCCTCCCCCCACTCCCTAAAGGCACCATGTGTGTTTTGGGTCTGGAAATGCTCGCTCGATGAGTAATGCAGTGAGGAGCCGATCCTCTGCCTATCAGTGGGATTTCTGTTTTGAGAGGGAGGTAGCATACCTCCAGGAGCGGATACAAGATGCTGGATGGTGGCTTTGCCCCTTATCCCTGGCTAAGCTGCCTCTCTCCCACGTTGCTGCAGCTCCACGAGTGTGCTCAGGTGAGTTCTGGGCTAGGCTGTGCACAGGACCAGCCCCATGCAGGTAAGCTGCCTGCTGCCTGCTGCTGCAGCTGGGCAGGAATGGGGGGTAGCAGGGCAGGAGGGAGAAGCTGCTTCCCCCCTGGGGAAGAAGTTGGCATCTGCCCTGTAGCAGGGATGGTGTCAATTTTATGAGCATCTCTGCTAAAGATACAAGGATTTCTTTCTGAAGGACAGGTTTGGACTCCTTTTTTACTGGATTATGGGATGAGCACCTTCAGCAGCTTTGGTGTGTTTGCTCTGAGCTGAATTTTCTTTAGTAGTCCTGGCCCAGATGACCACAGCTCCTCCTTTCCTGCTGGCTGATTTTCTTCCATAAATGTTTACATTCAGATATTAATGTTGTAGCGAGTGGAAAGGTCAGTGCCTTTACTGCTTTCCTCTGGGATGCTGCTGAAGAAGGGCTTCAGCCCCTGCACACCTTCCCCTCCCACTGCAAGAGAAACCCACAGTTCTCCTTGGCAGGGCTATGGTGTTCTCTTGACATTCCCATACTGACCTGTCCTGGCATCAATGTCTTCCCTATTTTCTTGAATGCTTTGTCTTCTTGGGGACCTTCAGAACTCTTGATTATGAATTTGTTTCAAAGTATTAATTTGCTCTGACTGTTAAACAGTGAAAATAGCAAAGAAGAGGCTCCAGTTGACTCTCTCATCGTTGCATTTCGTAAGTGTGACTAGCAGGAATAAAACCACATAAGGGCTCATCTGGATCTATCAAGTTGTGACCCAGGTTGTCCAGCTTTCACAGCCCTGGAGGCTGATGCAATGGGTCTGCAGAGTGGTGCAAGTGAGCAAACGTAGGGCTAAGGACCGAGGCAGATATAAGTACATCAGGAGGGCACAGAGCAAAACCCCTGCCTGGCTGTCTGCATCTGCTGGGCCACCAGCGGGATGGCCCGGTTGCAGTAAGGATAAACATGGATATATGCTTGGGGAAGAGATCAGCTGAGAATGCCCAAGCTGTGCTTATATGCTCCTTGCAGAAGGACAGGCCCACTTGAAGGAGTCACGGCTGGTGTCCAGCCTGCACCTCATACTGCAAGGTGCCCATCGTCGCCATAACACACACCCTTCATTTCTTGCTCTGCTGGAAGCCCAGGCGAATGGTAGCTCGGCATTCATGTTGGCTAAGTGGCAGCCACAATTAACGTACCTCTGTGTAATTACAAAGCAGCACCTGGCCATGCCTATGAGTCTTGAGCAGAAGCCAAGCCATGTGGGCGGAGGGTTTCCCCAGAGGCCCTGGCGACCGTGGGGTTGGACGATGGATTGATTACAGCTTGGGGTGAGAGTTTAAAAATAACTCTCCGTCTTTCTGGAGGAATGTATTTGTTATGCAGTCACTGAAGGGCTGCAGTATGAGACCCAGGAGCAAGCAACCGCTGAAATCAAGCCAAGAGACAGAGCTTCTTCTGGGCACGGTGCTCCCTGGAAAGGCAGACTTGGACTGCTGAGCAAGGAACCTGCTGCTGTTTGTTTGCTCTTTGTGTTCAGGGAAACAAGGCTCTGTGTACGTTTTGTATGATAAATAAACGTCGCTGCACCAAGGAAATGCTTGACTCTTATCATCCGTTGTACTGTAGTGGAAACAACCTGGCAAGACCCCATGTATTGGCTAATCCTCAGGCCAGATGGAGGTAACAATATGTTTAAAATGTTAATTAAATACTTCATTACATGTCTGATTTTCTGTTTCTAAAACAAATTGCTAAGAAATCTTGTTTAACAAATGCATTTACTAGTGCATCCTGGTCCACCACTTGAACTCACAAGATCTCAGCTTTAACAGCAAAATTGTTAGCTTGGGTGTAACAGCAGAGCTAATCACTAACATATGGGGAACACAGAGCCAAAAAATTGCAAACGGACAGGGAGCATGGCAGGGAACTGAAATAAGGGACACACACACCATTATTCTGCAAGAAAAAGACAGTGCTCTGAGGTTTCCACCCTTTAGATACACAGTGATGGTAAATTAACTCTTGATGAGGGTGACATGTTAGGATGAAAGGGGACTCCTGTGGGTGTGGGATTAAAGCACAGATGAAGGTGGGTGAGTGTTTTCCCAAAGAAGTTCCCTAAAATACGTGTCCAGCATACACTGGGTGGGGAGGGAAGGAAGCAGTAACATTCAGGTTGCTGAGGCCAGAAAACTTGTTTGGCTTCAGTGGCAAGCATTGTGACCCCTCAAGAAGGAGTGAAGTAGGAGCAAGGGTTATGGTGAGGCAAAAAAAGGGGATGGAATTGGTGTGCAGAGTGGGGGAAGATCATGGAGGTCAGGCTCGAGGAGTACAGCACCATGGAGCTGCAGGGTTTTGTGATCTCAGAGCCATGGTAAATTCCAGCTCTATGTGCAATGAAAGGTAGTTTAGTCCTAATAGGAGTGAGAGCTTGCTGAGAGAGAGGAGAGCTGATTCAGGTCTCTGGTTTACCCTGCATAAATCCATGGAGTCACACCGATGTGTGTGAAAGATGTGTTTGGGCCTTGGAGGCATTTGCTGTAGGAGAAGTTGTTTTTGTTTCAGGGTTGAGTTTGCAGGGTTGGTCACAAGGAAAATAACTCTAACTTGCAAGCAATAGGTGGTTGCCTGGGTGTCCCTGAGAGACAAGAGTCCTTGCAGTGTGCTCTTGAACACGGGTTTGCAGATGAGAAGCTCATCCTTTGGCCAGATGCATGCTGTGGTTTTGCCTGCAGAGTTACATCTGCTCAGGGAATGACAGTCGTTGCTATATATATATTGATATATTGACTAGGTGCAGGAAAAATGTCAGGATGTCTGAAGGCTTTGTGCCTGCCCTTTCAGCAAGTCTGCCAGTGGAAAAATTCCTCCTGTTGGTGCATCTTTCACCCCAAAAGCTCAGAAAGCCATGGCAGCAAAACATCCATGCTGCAAGCTGCACATCCTTCCAGCAGCACCAGCCTGGAGCTTATATTTAGTTATGCATCTCAGGTAGCAGATCTTCCTACTGCGATGAGACACGTACAGGAAAGGGTTCATCATAGTCACAAGAAAATGGTGTTTGTCAAACACCTTCTAGACCTACTTTAAGCAGGAGCCGATCTGTAAGGCACAGCCTGTAAAGCAGCCCCGGAGTAGTGAACTCACCCTGTATTTCCACATCCAGTGGGACTTCTGACCTAAGAACCAGCCTGTTGATCAGAGGCATGTTGGGCAGCAGAGCTATATCTAACCTGGAAATAGTGATGAAAGCAGGGAAAAAAGAGTAAGAAGGACAAACAGTAACCTTACTTTGGGTGTATCAGTGACTAGACATGGCATGTTTTGGAAGCATTGCAGCAAGATGAGCTTTGAGAAGCAGCATGAAGGCAAATAGGCTACTGGTTGTGTTTTTCTGGAGTGGCTTTCATCTTATTCTTTTTTTTAGGGGGAAAAAAGGTAAAAATGGAGATAAAAATAGTGAGTTTACGTTGGCTAAGCAGCAGGATGCTTGCTGTATTGTCTAAGAACCCCGAAAGGGCTGGAAGAGAAAACACGTACAGCAGAAGTGTTGCTTAAAAAACCAATTCCTTTCATGGTATTTCACATAATCCAAAAATTTCCATTGCTGCCTTCAGTTACACAGAGGCCTTTCATGCACCCAGAACTGTTGATCTCTGATAAAATTGCACAAAGGAGGCAGCTCATTAACTCTTGCTTTTGCACTGAGCATGTTTTGATGTGCAGATTGCTGACAGCACCAAAAAAAATCCTTTCTGCCTGTGTGGGTAGGGATAATATCAGTATTGACAGTGTGTACCTGCTGCAGGCAAAACACAGGGGATCCTCCATCTCCTTGGTGTTTCATCTGAGGAGTAATGACCACGGAACGCGTAGAGTGATTGTGGAATTGAACCTAGTGTAAAACACTCCCATGAAACCCCCTCGCCAAAATGATGACATAGTTGCTGTAATTCAACACCCATTAGAGCATCTCAAGTTAGACCCTAGACATAAACACCAACTTTTAAAAATTCCTGCCATTACCAGCTAGTTATTGATTAAAGTAATGACACGTTTTGTTTTCATAAGGGCTTTCAAGCTCTGTTGTGTACAAAAGGCTTCTCAAACCTTTAACAATTCCAGGCATGAACAGTTTACCTGAACATTTTGCTTGCAATGCTGGAGACTACAAACAAAGCACTGTTGGGTTAGTGTGGGGAGGCAGAGAGCAAAACTAACCAAAAGACTTCAGTTATCTCAACCGGTTGGAATTAAACAGCATAAATGAAAAGAAAGTTACATTTATTGTATCATTTTTTAACTAGAGGTTGTTAGACATCAAAACTGGGATCTTTAAAAAGAGAAATCGCTGGGAGTGCTGATAAGTGTGTGCATGATGGGCATGCAACTTCGTGCTTTTCCTTTGATTTCTTTCTCTCTGCTCTGAAATCATAAAGGATCATGGAGAGAGGTAAAACGACTCCATTAGAGTTAAATGCTGGTGATCACTAATGGAACAAAGATGAAAAGCAAACAACAAATGCATTACTGTGATGGCTTGGCTGCTTCATCATAGCTATTGTCCTTCTCCTAAACTCAGAGAAGATGGTTTCAGGCTCAGTTTAAGGTGGGATGAGTCTTGCCCCTGAAGGAAAACGTGATGACTGCATAACGGGATGCAGAGAGAGCAAGCGGCTTTGCAGGTTTGGGGTGTATGCTGCTGAGCCACAGCTAATCTACCACACCAAATATGCTGAGCCAGGACCACGGGTCTACCCTCCCCTCTCCCCTGCACTGACCCAAACCCATGCAAGTACCTGCCCCGGCACCACGTGTGTGCCGAGGAGCACGGCAAGGATGCACACCCCCAGGCAGTGATGCTGGTAAAGAACATCCCCCAGAGTGGGAATTGGTGAATGCACAGGAAGCTCCCCAGAGCCCCCAAAGTCATCGAGCCATGCTGCTGGCACAGGTCTCCAAACACAGCATGGGAACGAGCTGCTTTTTCCCTGCTTGCGTGCGTGCCCACGCCTGGGCACCCGCCCCAGGCTGGCACAGCCCTGCTGCAGCCACTGCAGCTTATGGAGACGGGCAGCAATGGCCTGTGTCTGCACGGCCCAAGTCCCCCCATCAGTCAGTCCAAGAAATTTGGTCTCTTCATGAATGGCAGCTGAAATTAGACCTGAGGAATGTGCATCTTTTTAATGTCAAGTGTCACTGTTTTATTATGCAGATTTTTCAGAGCTGCAGCCAAATCAGTCCAGTGCTGCTTAATTGCTTAATATGATAAATCATGGCTTTTGCCAACTGCTTGCCTAATTATGTGTTTTATTAATTATAAACATCAGCTTTGAAAGGATGGAAGGGAGGCCGCTCGGAGTTTCCACAGCCAATCTGATGGGCTTGAGTACAGCAGCCATCTCTGAGGCTATATTTAGCTGTCTCTCATTGATGTGACTGAAACGGACCTCCAAGAAGTTATCTTTTATACCCCACCCTTCCAAACGAGGACCCTCTCCACCATTTCTTCAGGGAAGCTGTATTCCTGAATCTATTATAAAAGTTTATTTCTCTCATCTCCTGAGGGCTTGAATATTTTTATGAGATATCTTTTGGCTTCTTTCTGTGTTTTCAGTCCAGAGTTTCAGAGGTCAGGCCAGCCTTTGGCAAGACCTGGGAGACTCCTCTTAATTTCTGCTGCATCACCACGAGACTCATTGTGGGTTGTTTTTTCCCTGGATTTTACTCAGGGCCAAGCACTTCTTACAAACTGGAAAAAAATATTGCTTCTGAAACCACTAAAAATAGGGAGCTCACAACCTGATGGACATTAGCAGAGAGACACTGCCTGGGCAGGGTACACAGGAGAAAGGGGCAGTGCAGTAATTTGGGTAGTCATGACCTTAGCCCAACACTGAACACGTTCCTCTTGTCAGGGCGGCTGCTCCAGAGCAGCAACGGGGGAAGAGGCAGGACCAAGTGTATCCCCACCACCCCCCAGTCACAGGGGGTTTGCTTGCAATCCTTCAAAACCACTCCCAACCAGCAGTGCCTCATGTGGAGGATACGGCTTTCATCTATAGAAATGGTACTGAGGTTCATACATATTAATGCTCATATACCGACTGCTTGTTCTGATCTGCTTTAATCGAAAGATAATCTGAAGTTCTTATCTTGTTCTTCTGCAGTAGGAGTTGAATTTTGAAGTAGTATATTTTCCTGCTGTGTTCCAACTATATTTTAATTAAATGTGGCCATACTAGTGGAGAAAGCATCCACCTCTATATAAAATCCATTTGTGCCTAGGGAGCTGTATAATACTGTGCTTTAAAGTGATGATCATTAGAAATAACTATTTGGGACATTCTGGTTGAGGAGAAAAGCATCCAAGCCATCTGTATTAGCACAGTAAGGTATAAATGTCTCTGTCCTGTTTATAAAATGCTGAAAATGAAAGGTGTTTAACTTCAGGGGATTTAATATCCCTATAGATTTTTTTCTCTCTGATATTGCAGAAGAGGATTCATGCCTGTCTGAATTCTGAGGTCACGGTTCCCCTCCTGCAGATACACTGTACTTCGTTCAGACAGAGCAGATTAGAGAAATGAAGACCAGAGGTCCGCTTACAGAGGTGTGTATACAAAATGTGGTCATAACCGCAGAAATGACTATTAGAGTTGCGTGGGTCGACTGAGCAGCCCTGCACACAATTAGATAAATGGGCAGTTCCCCCTGAGCAGCAGCTGCACGGTGGATGGCTGCAGCTCGCTGCGCTGTAGCTGCACGGGTACCTTTGGTAACCTTTTTCTCACATTCATTTCATGTAAGCTGAGGCCACGCTTCCTGTGTTGAAAACAACTTTAAAATTTATTTCTATAGAAATTCCAAAAGTCATTAGATTTATTCTTGTATTTTTGTGAGCGATATCTGTGCGATTCCTGGCGCTTTTTTCTTCTTTTCTCTCTCCCTCTTATTCCAGAGGAGCTGAATAATTCATCATAGGAAGAGGCACATAGATTTTCGTGTTTTGTTTTTGTAAAATGGTACTTCAAAGCAAACGCTGTCAGCGGTTTGCTCATTGTGACTCAGATGTATGGAAAAGGCACTGCAAAGTCTCTGTGCTCTCATTTTGGCGTGGCCATATCCTCCTCGTATGTAGGTCTACTCTTACCCTTGTGTTTTCTTGGTATAATCTCAGAAAAAATATCTCAGATTCAGGGAATTTTGCCAGTACGATCTCTGGATAGTTCGACTGAAAAACATCTTAGGGTTACAGATTTTCATCCTCTGGTCACAGCATAATTTTTAAAAAAGAACAAGGCTATACACTGGAAATCCATACCTTTTCTTGCTAGGTCTTTTTGTGTGTGTGTTAAGCTCATGCTGAATAATTTAGTAAGTTTCATCAAAACCATTTGAGAACTCTGCAGCTGAAAAAACTACCCACGTTTTGAGATATTTTTAACAACAAAACTGCTGATGCAAGATTCAAAAGCTTTACCTTGTTGATCTCAGTCTGTGTTAAAAAGCAAACTATGTAGAAAAAGAAGTTTCAAAATTCTGCGTTTATAAGGTTGGCAGTCAAGCTCTTCCCACTGGACCCACACCAAAAGCCAGTGTATCGCCTTCAGTGTGAAGGCGGTGGTCAGCACGGGTTGACCTTGAAGTGCTCTCCACTGCCCATGACCTTTAGCTCTTAAATATGTCCTACACCTGAGGTTCCCGGTAGCCTGCCATAAACCCATAAAGCACTTGGGAAGTGTAAACGCAGCAGGTCCCTAGCAAAATGTAAATCTCATGCTTCTGACAGCACTAGCTGGAGTGAAAGGGTCTGGGGGAGTGAGGGGCTGTGGCCCCAAGACATAGTGATGCAGCTCCACTGACCCATACAGACTGGGGAACACTGGTGGCAGAGCCTGCAAATTCAGAAGTAAATGGCAAATGTGTCCGCTCCCATGCTCATTCTCTGTGTCCCACAACACAGATGTAGGATTTGGGTAGGAGATGCTATAGAAAAACTATTCCAATTGTAGTATAGGGAATGATGTCTCATGTGGAGTTGGTGAAGATTTATGTGCCCAGAGGATCCCAGGACTGAAATGAGTTTAAAGTAGGTTAAATCTTTGGTGCTGCAACCAGTAATAGGACAGTAAATGTTTTGTTGTGTTATTGAGTTGTGGGGGACAGGAGCCACATCATCAAGGGCCTGAGAGCTCAACCTTGGTTTTGTCCCATGGCAGGCAAACACCATAGATGGATCCAGCAGTTCTGATGCCTGTGATTCACTGTGACTGGACACTCCATCCCCAGGGCCTCGGTGGCAAAGACTCAGTGGGTACCTCTCCTTTCTGCAGGCTTGAGCATGACTTATCTTTGAAGGACTGGAGGGCCAGTGCCTTGGCAGTAGCGCATGAATGACAAGTAGGTCTGAATTTAGACCTCATCTCCATCCCTTTTCTATATTTTACCATTTTAAAGCTTTCTTCTGAGTTCTGAAGCCCAGAACTATAAGCAATTTGCCTTCAGTTGTCCAAAGATAATTTCAGCTGTGATTCTTCAGAAGAAAATTCTTGCAGCAAGACAATCTTATTCAGACCTTGATAAGCTATAAGTGAAGGTAGGAATGGTTCTTAAGGCTCTTGTATCTTCCTAGACAAGTATGTCTGTATGACTTTCTTGTGATCCTTGAAGTTCTCTGTCCTCCTCAGAAAATTAGGTAACGGTGTGGAAGACAAGGAGTGAGAATGTGCATCATCTTCATGTGGCTGGGGAAAGCCCACTCATATGAAGCCATCACTACCCTCAAGAAACCCAGGGAATTTAAGCCTTTTCTGTAGCAACAAACATAGCTCTCACTGGGATTTTGTCACCCAAGTTGTGAGAGATAGAGCAGTCTTGGCCTCTGTGTATCAGGCTTCCAACTGCTTGTTCATGAGAACTAAGGTGTGTGGACCAGGAGAGGTGAGAAGCCATGCAGAGAAAAGGTGAGAGACAATATATATATGTATCTCATCTGGGAAGTAGGGGCACTTGAGAAATATCTGCTGTGGAGGTTTCCAGTTTGAACATGTCATACTTTCCCAGTGAGTGGGGATGATAAAGAGTGGTCAGCAACCAAACCGAAGCATGGCCACTCTGCCCTGTGAACAACATGCACCCAAGCAGCCCTGGGACTCATGGAGTACGACTTGTTTGCTTCTGCAGGGTCTTAATCCAGCCTTTCCCTAGAGGTTTCCCTCCTGTTTGCCAATGCCACAGTCTATTCCTGCTTTTCATACATTCAGAAATTAGATCACAGTCTTGGAGTCTGTGTTGTGTAGTTGCTTAGTTTTTCAAGGCACAGTGCCAGACCCATGGAGGGGTCTGAAATAATGTCTCTGCCATAGTGAAAAACTATCACTTTTAACCTTGCAGTCTGTGAGTTATGGGATGTTAAGCACAGGGCATGCTTTCAGTAGGGAGATGCTGTTACGCAGCCTTCTCCCGATCTCTCGCAGTGTCTCGGTAAATCTAAACCTGACAGAGATCACTTCAGAGGCCCAGGGTTGATTTGTTTGGTTTTCGGCTCTGCTGTTGTCAGCTGAGTACAACGCATACTCAGGTACTCAGTGCACATCTTGGATACTCTCTCTTTTTTGAGTATTTACCTTTTAAACCGTGCTGTTTAAATACCTATTTTTTCTCCAAAAGGTTAGCAAATCCACACTCCTCCTGTGTCTTTGGGCGTCACTGGCATTTGTCAGGGGATCTGACAGACTCAAGTGCATTGCTCTTCAAGGCGCAGAGATTCAGCTTTCCACCAAGAGCTATTATTTAGGGCTCAATTAATCTTTTGTCCACATTTTGCCTTCAGCGGCTGAGCGAAGCTCCTCACAGTGAGCGCTGTGCCGTGTGATGGATTGTTGCAAGGACTGTGCTGGCCTTTGTCTAACACGCCGGCTTGTCTCGCTCTCTTTTGGATTATCTTCTGGCCTGGCGGTTCTTATGCTGCTGTAGTTGTCCCCGGGATTTCTCAAACCCAGTAGTGCATATGGTGTTTATATAGGCTCAGAGGGGACCTCTCTGTTACAAGTACGTAGGGGTTGACAGGGCCCTTTGTGTTCTCTTTATGCTTTGCATGTGAATTTTGTATTGTTTCCAGACAAAGTGAAACTTAGTTGTGTCTGGAGCCCAGTACATTTTTTTTCTTTTCTTTCTCTTAGAATTACAAACTTGAAAAATGGTGTTATGCTCTTTTTAGAAGAAGCTGAGCCGATTTATCTGACTCCAGTGGCATTCCACAGGCAGTGAATGGAGTTCCTTATGTCTGCAGAGCAGTGGAGGGTGAGGAGCAGGGCTGCAGGCTTAAGCCAAAGGCCAGCTGTGACCAACCCTGGTTTTTCTCACCCAAACTCTCCAGCTACAACAGCTGAGGATGTTTTTTAACAGAAAACTGCTGTTTTCTGTGTTCAGAGGTACAGTTGGGGGGTGGCTTACTCACTTAAGGAGCAACTGAAGGACATTTTGGAAGAAATACACATCACTAAAGTGCCCATGATACTGCCAGACATGAGGGAAGAGGCTTCGGAAAATTTAAGCTTGGTTTGTTAAACTGTTGTTTGGTGTGGCTCTTACTTTAAGAATTAAAAAAAAAATCGAAGGCTATGTATGTGGTGTTCAAAAATGTATTTCAGTAGCATTTAAAGCCATCTGCATTTTAACTTGTAAACGTAGATCCCTCGTTTTCTTCCAGGCTGGGGTGGAAGTTGGGTTACCCCAAGCAATGGGTGGCAGATGAGGGAGTCTCCGTGACACTTCTCATCCGCTGCCAGCAGCACCACTTGGTGCATGGTTTCCCAGGTAAGTGGGACTGGGGTTTGTGCTCACCTCTTGCATAAGCATCAAATCAATTGAAAAGTTAGTCTTTGTGGCTGCGGCAAGTTCCTGATTTGTTCGTGGTCTCGTGTTTCTTTTATGACCAATTTTGTGTGTTATGCAACAGATAGCAGAAGCGTTTCAATCTGATACAGCAGAGATGGTGCCCTTCCTCATGCACCATCGACTTGTGTCTCCATCAATTATCTCTTCCTTTAAAATCTGCCAGCCTTCTCGACAGAAACAAATGCACAAGAGAGGAGGGGGAGGCAGGAGACAGAAAAATGTTTAGGTGAAGATACGCATGTAAAAATGCTGAGAAGTGCGTTGGAGCCAGGGAAATGTGCAATATTTAAATACTATTCCCTCTGCTCCTTTGCTTGGGGCTTGTTTCCTCCTATTTACATGAAGCACAGAGCCTAAGCTGCAGACTGAAAGTGGCAGAGTGGGACAGAGAAGCCAAAAATCTAGGAGAAGGTTAACCCAGCTTGCGATGCCCTTGGGAAATCAATATGAGGGGAAAACCGATCCTTTCCTTCCTCCCATTTTCTAATTGCAAATGTTGGCCTTGTCCTTCACCTCCTTTGTTCTCAGCTTGCTTGACAGACAACAGAGCAGGTCCTGCTCCCCCAGAATGCTCTGGCAGTCTCACTGAGCCAGCTTCTCCCTGCCTTTGCCTCCAGGCGGGTGCTGAGCAGGAGTGCTCTGGAAATGGGATTCCCATCTTGGGTACCCACACTGAAGGTCAAACGGGATTTCAAATACCCTTGAGGACACCTAACCAGCAACATCAACACAGAATATAAAAAACAGCCACAGAATTGGTGAAAGGAGACCGTGGGCTCCCTGGCTTCCCCTTCCAACCTGGGGTGGAGACTCCCCAGCCTGTCTGTTGTTGTGTTTGATACCACCAGGAAGCACCTGGGCATAAGATTAGATGGTGCTTCTTGTCTCCAAACCATGTGTGGTCAAAAAATAGAGCGTGAGGCGACACGGAGACTCCAGGAGGAGAACACAGAGGAAGGACATACTTGTGCTTGCAGGCGACCATGGCTTTATTCTCAGTTGTATTCTCACCTCAAGGAGGTGTGGGTAAAGGGCTGCTCTGCATGGTCAAGGCGAAGTTTGCTTCTTATTTTAAAACTGATGTGAATGGCTTCCCCTCTCCAAAGGAAATCCAGCTCTCTTGCGAGATCCCATAAGTACAAGGAGATTTTTACTTTTTCCCCCTGTGGCTGGATACAAGGTCAGAAAGAATGAGGACATTACTCACTTTGCCACCATGGGCTTAAAACCAAAGCATGTGACTCTTACAGGTGTGGTAAGAGATACTGACTACTCAGTCTGGTCTTGCAGCAGTGAGGAGCACCCTGCAAGATGGACATCAGCTTGGTGGGATGGGACACGCCCCGGGTGATGGAGGAGATCCCCTCTGCTTGGTTGGCCATGGACAGTAGGGCTAGGGAAAAATGGAGCTTAAAACACAAGTTCCCCCAGCTACTGCCTGCTTGTCTCCCTGTTCCCTCCCTTAAACACCAGCCCCTGCCCTGGTGAGAGGTACAGGATGGACCCAACCAGACCCTGCCCAGTAGAACGCTTCCCTAGCAGGGACTGCCCTCCCGATGTTAAATAGATGCCCGCGAGGCCTGTGCAATGCTTTGCATGTCTGCTGTCGCGGCAATTTGGTTTCTTACTTAAATTAAGGTCACTGATGAATACTTCGACCTGTTTGATTTTTCTGCTTCCCTGCTACAGCACTGTTTTCTCCTTTTTTTAAAGCTCTGGCAATTCTCTGTATCACCTGGTCCCCTGAGCAACTGCTCATTTCATCTTGGGAAAGAAATTAATTTAGCAGTGGTTTTTTAATTCTCATTCTGTGCCTGATAATGTGAATAATGTATGCGCTACCAAAGCCGTATGTAATTAGCCCATTGTGCTACTAAACAAAATCTTAGCACCCAGGGTTTTGATAACATCAGGTGGGAAGGCTTTTGGTGTTGATTTTTTCCTGTGCTTCATTTTTCGGTCATATGCGCTCTGTATCTCTGGTGTTTGACCAGTCGATAGCTTTCGTTTCTAACGAAGAAAACTGCTCCATGAATCTGTGATAGCCAAAGGCCTCAGAGAAGTGAATTTCACTGGGTCGTTAAATCATAATAACACTAACAAAATAAAATAAAGTAATCCAAATATCCCCACTGTCATTCAGATGGGGTAGGGGCTGTGTGGCTGAACATCTGAGCCTCCAAGAGTGCCTCTGTCTTGTTAAGGAGTCCTTGGATTCTGGCTAATCATTTTCAATATTCTGATCTTTTTTCCTTAAGTTCATAAAAGGATGCTAGTCATCTTAAAGATATTTACCAGTCAGGTTTTGTGTTTGTTCTCTTTCACTGGTCTGGATTCTGACATCAAGATACTTTTGTGTGGGTGGTGAAAGCCCTCTTTCTGCACCCAGCTCCTGCCATTATCCTGGCAAGAGAAAAAAGGTCTGAGAAGCCTTTCCTGATAAATCCAAAGCCATGTAAACTTCTGAAATGGCCTTTTCAGTTCCAAGAGAGAGCAATAACTATTTTAGCTACATGCTCCATTAGCCTAGTTATGGTTATGAACCACACTAAGGCTAACAGCTTCAGCTAATAAAATGCACAGTTTGAGCCTCGGGAACATTTCTAGTAGTGAAGAAAATATGAATATTTATCAAAGGCCAGATTTAGTTCTTTTTATAAAGGAAAAAAAGAAAGAGCTAACCATGTACCTGAGGTGAAACACTGACCTAAATGGCCAGTTGTATACCCTGACTTTTTTGCCTCAGGTGTCTTTTTAATTCCCAAACCACAACGGACAAGGCGAATGCTAAACGCAGGGCCGCGTGCACAGCTTTCAGAGAGCCCTGTGGTATAACGGGTTGGGGTCCTGCCGCCCCTCTGCTCTGCCTGCACTGGGGGGCTTGACCTTGCGGAGGGCACCCTGAGGAACAGCGCCGCCCTGCCAGCCACAGCTGAGGCCAGAAATTAGGTGTTTCATTGTTAACAACGTTTGTCCTGCTGCCCAAGCAGCCTGCATCTCACACTGCCCTTCGGGACAGCACATGTTAAATCAGTTAGGAAAGGCTAAGCAGAGGTAGGGAAGGATTTTAGAAAGTTGTGGGCCAGCTGAGCACATTTTCTCTTTCTCCCCTTTGACATCTGGTAGCATTTTGTTTCCAAGCCCAGATCAGATATGCCAGCCAGTTAATAAACTCAGGTGCAGGGCAGCAGCTTGCCTGATGAAAATGAATAATTACCTTTCACTTTCCCTGACCAGAATTTTGATTGCCACCGACATGATTAATAAAATTTTTCCTAGCTTTTCTTAAACAAAGCTGTAACCCCTATGAAATTATTTAGTGTATGGGAAATGTAAACAGGCTTTAAACCATCAGCAAAGATGAGGGATAGCAAGTGACTGAGGGAGAGGCATCATGAAAGGAGGTCTGACATTTTATAAATGCCTCGGTGAACAAGCTGGGGGGAAAGGAAGCAAACAGCACAGTGACAAATTGGGCACACAATGCTGCATCAGGTGGAGCTACAAAGGCACGGCAGTCATTCAGAGGAATGTGGGGGGAGGACTGGAAAACAAAATCAAGCCTGAGAGATCTTGGTGAAAGTAATACCACCCCTCCTCTCATCAGCAGAGAGCACAAGCTCGGGGAGGAACTAACTTGGTCCAGATGTTCGTATTGCTTTGTCAGATAACTCTATTTCAACAAATACAGTTGGACAAATTGTAGCTGAGCATCCATATGCCAAGCATGAAGAAACTGCGTTGGGTTCTCAGAAAGCACTTAAAAAAATAAGTGGTTTGACTTCTCATGTTTGAAACCTCTAACACTCAGTTTTGGACCAGTTTTGTGGAAAGGAGCAGGACTCCAGGTAAAAATAACGGGGAGCATGGTTTCCATCGATGTGTACAGCTGTGCTGCACCTCCTGCACTGGGGGGTCCCATGGGTGTGCTGTGTCAGTCCAGGGCTTGGATCCTGCCTACAGCTGAAGCCCTGGGTCACTGGGACATCTCCTGTGGGGAGCGGGCAACATCGGGGCTGGGGGGCAGCTCTGCCTAGCTAGCTGCCAGCTCAGACCTCCTGCCTGTGCAGGGGCATTTGCCACACTCCCGTCACTTTCCCTCCAGTAATTTTACCTCAGTACATCTGCAGTGATGCTTACAATGCTCCTTTCTGGTTATCTCAAAGGGTATCTCCTTATCTCTTGGCAAGGCAGACAGGGAGTTGTAGGCCAGCGTAATTAGTGCCCTCCTCTCCTGTGTCTGGCAAGGGAAATTTCCCATTACCAGCACAAGGAAGGGAACTTTCTAGTGTGAGTTTCTTCTCAGAAACTGGTCCTTCTGGTTCATGATGCAAGTGTGCAGGTAAAGGGTGTAGACCTGTCAGCCCTTCAGCCCAGAATATGTCCTGGGTATGTGTGTTTTTGCCACGGTCCTGAGCTGAAGGACCATCACAATTATTGCCATCCAAGTTGATTCCTAAGGACACGGAGTTAAAAGCTGCTTCCGCAAAACACAAGTGGACTTTTAGGGTTTAATTTCTTGATACTTTTGATCTCTTCTGTCAACCTCTTCTGGGCGCCAGCAGGAAGGATTACCTCTGACATTAGGCTGGGACATGTTTTGACTCTTCACCAAGACAGATCAGGAGAGAAACCATCCATGGTCATGGCCAGTTCCTCAGTGCTGCCTGCAGATCCCAGAACTACTTCACACCAGGAGGTCTTGTGTTACTTTCCACCTGCTTCCTGACCAAAGGCAATACTAGTTTCAATTTCTCATCTTTTGTGGTATTGAATTAAAGAAATGCTCTCAGGGTTGCTCTGCTTACTCTCAATCAGGCTTTTTTTAATCCATAATTTTCAGAAGACATTCTCACTTTTTTTGCCTCCTTCTGCTTTCCAATATCTCTTCATTAAAGCAGCAACCCACAGAAGCTGCTGAACCCATCTTTATGGTCAACATGAACTGCAAAATTCAGTAGGCTCACCTGGGTGCAAAAAAGAAGGAGCTGTATTTCAGGAGTATATTATTCCTGTATCACCTTCTCTTGCACTATATACTGGGATGATTCTTTGTAAGCAGAAATGGCTTTTGATAGGATTCCTGCTTGTCCTTTGTTGTTTTGGGGATTCTTTCTTCCTGAGCTCAAAGTATTTGCTTCTTTGCTCTCTGAATGTTGTCCAAAGCCTGATGAAGCCAACAGGAATCTTTCCACCAGCTTCAGAGGGATCTCAGACCATGTCCACCCTTTCCCACCCACTACAATCCACTCCTGCTTCCAAGCCTGTTTCCCCCATGGTGGTTCTTCCTCCTCGACCCACCTCTCCTTCCACCTCTCTTCAACTCCCAGGATTCCTCAACAGCTTGTTCACCTCCTTTGCTGCCCCCATCTCTAGCCACTTTCTTGCATCCTTCTGCCCAGGTGAGGCACCATCTCCTTTCACCCCTGCTGCCAACTGGTCGCTCCCCTCTCCTGACACCCCTTCTGCCTGGCCCTCTCCCCCCAGCCCTGGCACTTGGTCCTCCTTAGCTGCAGCCAGACAGATCCCTCCTTCAGGAGCTCTGGGGTCATGAAAAGACATGGCAAAGAGACTCCCTGATCCCATTTTAGGGGTTTGACTCCAACCCAAGTGTGCTCAGCTGTTCCTGAAGTGCCTGGTTTCCTCAGGGCGGGTAGAATTGCCAGGAGCAGGTGTGCACTCAGCTAGGTCAGGGTCCCAGGAAAGATTCAGCTATTGAGATCTTGCAGCTTTTCCTCAGTTTGTGCAATTGTATGTTTTCAAGCAGGCTGGATTTGCAGCTCTGCATGGGTGGGAGGCAGCCCAGAGCTGATGGGGTTGGTGGTGGCACCTCCAGGAGGGTCACACACCCAGCTGGAAGGGTAGGAAGGATGAGAGCCTTACAGGAAAAATTACCGGAAATTTTGATGCTGGAAACCAGTTTTTCCCTAGTCTTGTTTTTGTCAAAACCGCAAGAACAGCTTGGGTTTATTTTCCCTCCAGGAAAAAGAAATACTCAGTCTGTAACATCCAGAACGGGAATCTGCAGCCCAAATGGACAGGAGCTGCCATTCTCCTGAGCATCTCGCTGTGGCAGCTCATAATGAGAATTTTGGGCAGCGTTAACTATATCAGACGTACTTGGGTGACCTGACAGAGAGATCGAATGTCAGCTGTACAGAAAAATACAGTTCCAACCTCATTGTGGGCCTTCAGGAGGAGCCTCATGAATATGTATAATTAGTTGAAAATCTGCCGTGACACCCAGCTATTTCTACAAACTGTAGACAACTGCGCAGTCATGGTGAAGACTGATAAAATGTATGATTACTTGGAAAAGGGAAGTCTCTCGCGCCTGTTCGAGCTGCGTTAGGCACGTGAAATGATATGAGAGGGTTTTCTACTCAATAATAACATTCTTTTTTCAACTGCAGCTATGGTGGCTCCATGATGCCTCCAAGACATTTCTCTGCATTTCCTGTGCCAGATAAAACATTGCTGATAAAACATCAGACTGTGTGTGGGAGCACTTTAAAAATATCTATGTATGACCCAAACCAAAATACTTCAGTAGAGAAAAGTATTTTCTTGACCATTGATCACTGGATAGGATGGAGGTAGCTGGCAATGCATGTGTATGGGTGTGGTGGGGCAATGGATGTGACTGAGGGAACTGGAACAGTTACAAAGAGGTTTGGAAAAGATGCAATTAAAAATCAGTTGCTTTTCTGCAACCTGTGCATGCTCCCCGTGCTAGGACAGAGGAGAACTCCTTGTCATTGTGCCCTTCCTGGCTGGTTGCCAGGGCTGCTTGACTAGAATGGGTCTGGAAATGCAGAATTCGTTTGCAATGCAGTATGTACTCAGGAGGCAGCCAGAGTCAGCACTGCTCCAAAGATCTGTTGCAACAGTCCTGCAGTACTTCATTCTTCTGAAGACATTTGGTATCAATATATGTCTTAAAGACCTTTCTGTGTATCCTGTTAAGTTACCAAAATGCAGAAGTGAGGGATGAATAGATGAAGATGAATAATGCTATGGGAAGGTCACATGTGCTAAAATATCCTCAGCTGAAATCATCAGCCAAAATTCCTATCAGTTTAAGCTCTGCTGAATGACCCTTTGTAATGACTTATTTTTTTTTAATCATTCCTTGCATGTTGTGCTATAAGTTGATATTTTTCTGGAACAATCATGCAAGCCTCACAGTAAATAAAAGTCGCAATATATCAGGATGACAGGCAGCAGCTAGGAAAACACACTGCAGATTGTCTGGTTTTGAAGGATAACTTGTGATTCAGGCTTTGGGGGGATGTTAATCATTTTGGATCATCATTCTGCTTTTCTGAGGAGCTTTTGTGGGAATAGACTGCATTTGACTTTTTCAAGTGGGACTGAAGTGTTTTGGTTGTTGCTGTGAATGACTTGTGCCTGCCACACTAGACACTGAAGATTTTTTCAGCTTAATGAGTAGGGGAAGACGAGCATGCCACAGCTTTCTGGGGTTAGCCCGTCAGTCTGTGGGTAGTGTGGAAAGGACGGCCCAAGGGGCTGGGTACGACAGGACACAAATAAGTCATTGAAGCTGTGACAAAAGATATTTGTGCTCCAAATGCACTTATGCTCTTTGGGTTTAGTACATTTTATCTGTCTTCTTTGAAATAAGAACCATCCTGAAACTACGTGGAAGGGGGGAAGGCTTGCTCATCTTCTAGGAAACCACTCGAATGTTTGTATATATGAGAACAGCTCATACAGAGTGAAGCAGTAATTCGTCGGCAGGCTTGAAAGCAGGTGGTTCCCGTTACGTGTACCAGATGTGCCTCTGACTGTTTCTACATAGAAACCACCACCAGCCCAGGGCAGTATCACTGCTTTGCCTTCGCAAACAGGCTTGCATCCATTGGATACAGCTGCCAGTATCTTGCACCATTAGAATTTAGAAGACAGAAGGGGAGAAAGTCTCACCTGTGAAGAGATTTCTGCCCTGCTCTGGGCAATTTTGCCCTTCTTTTGTCCCTTACTCAAACCCTTTCCCTGTGCAACTATCCAAATGAGTTTGGTGAGGTTCTCTTGTGGTATCTCCCATGCTCCCTCACCTGTGTGGAGCTTAAGTGTAGACTGAGGAGGGCAGGGTGTTGCCTTGCAGGTGCTACTGGGGAACAACGAATCATGCCAAGGTTTGGACCAAGCCAGCCTGGTAAGTCCCAGTAAGTTGGTTATTGGTAAATATGTTACAGAGGTTAGTTTCATAAGCTACTAAGACAGTATTTGGGATTGCAGTTGGAAGGTTCCTAAAAAAGCCTCCTTTGCATATCTGTGGTACATGGGGACTGTTACCTTCCCATGTCCCCAAGACATAATGCATGCAGAATCTGTACCACGTTTTGTGAACCAAAAACAAGGACAGAGGCTAGTCGAGAGAGAAATGCATCTGTCATCTCAATGGGAAGTGGAGAGAGTAAAGAAAAGACATATTTTCCTGTGGGCTCTAAGCATTTTGACTCTCTTTGTAGGTTTTTCCCCACATCAGCATCTTCTGAGTTGGCTGTACAGTCGAATCCAACTCCCATTCCTCTTTATTCTCTATGGAGTTGGAAGAGAGACTTCATTTCCTTGGAAAAGGAACTGTCTTCCTGATTATGGTTATGTAATCCCAAAATTTGGCTCCTTGAGCTTTTCCCTCTGCAGATTCACAAGCTCTGGCTCTGCTATTCAGAGGAGGGACCCTGAAAATGACAAAAGTGGTTGTGTCCTTGCTCCTGACTTATGGCTGATGCAGACTTCCTCCCTCATCATGGTGCTTTTGGGTATGCAGGGTCCAGTGTGTCTGGTTGCTATCTGCAAGGGTGAGTCTGGTTTTGAAGGTAGCCTTTTCCCTGTAAGGTTGGTGGAGATACAGTGAGTCCAAGGATCAGTGCTGATTGGCATCTTCTCCTGTATGAATGTGGCCCTGGGAAGGTTTTTCCCTTGGCTAGTATATACAGATCTGCATCTCTTCTGCAAACCTGCTTGCTGTTATAGTAGTATTTCTTCTCAAGACATCAACACAAGTTCAGGATGCATAATACAGAAATCTTGGTCTGCCCCTTAAGCTGCATCTTCCTTGGGTTTTGGGCAAACACCTTCATCCTTGCACTTGCAGTTTTTAACATCATCCTCAGGTTGGATGTCTCTGCAGGTCCTTACATCCAGGCAACGCCCACATATTGCTGATTCTTTAGCTGCAACTTTTCCACATTTCTGACTGTCTATTCTCTCTCCTGAAGTTCTTAGCCAGCTTTTCAAATGTCTTAATTATTGCAAGGTTATTGGCCTACCAATATTTGCCCAGATCCTGCTATGAAGCTTGGTTTCCTAGCTCGCTGTTACGAACATGCCAGCTTTCTCTGTCCACCCCACCATCAGTTTCTCTCCTCTTACAGTGATATTCCATTCCTTTCCCAGGCATCATCTCTCATTTACTGTCACAACATCAGTGCCTGCCCCAGCAGGATTGCCTCCCACCCTCTCTCCCACCATCGCTCGCATGTTTGATTTTTTTACAAGCACTTATGTACTGCTTGTGCTGGAAGAAGCTCCTTGCAGGCATCCAAAATGCTTCTTTCTCATCCCTGAAACCCTTCTGAGCAACCTCTTTCATGCTGACACCTGTAACCAGCTTAGGACAGGAAAGTGGCTGGGATGTGGAGAAAAGAGAACACTCCCTGTTGTGTCAATCAACACTTTTGGGTTGCTTCCATGTATCTACATTGTTTTATACTGAAGGGCAAGTGTTGGACCATATGAACTGGGCTTTTGTGCAGTAGGGTACTAGTGTTAATACCAGCAAGGACAGTGAAGAGCTATCCAAAAACACCCCTCCCCTGAAACATTTTGAGAACTTCCGTCCAGCTTTCAGCAGCAGGCTGGCCTCCTCCCGGCAGCAGCCTGCTCTGCGAGGCAGCATCCTCTGGCTCAGAAAGCCTTCAGCTGGGATTTTGGCTGCTTATGGCTCCAGATGTACTAGCTCAGCATAGATGGAGGGTGGTGGGAAGGAGAGACGTGTGTGTGCAAGCTGCAAGGCAGCTGCCTCTCTCCTCCTCTGTTAGCACTGATCATAGTGTGTCCTCCTGTGTCACATGGTGGGGCAGTGGGGCTGCAGCCCCCAAACCAGAAAGACTCTGCCTTCCACCTCCCTTGTTCATCTAGGGCATCCTCCAGCCTTGCATAATGGGAGCCGTAAAAGCGCTGGGACTCATTAAAAGCACACATCATACCGCTTTCACAATTGATTAAAGGAGCTTTCCTTTTCATGAACAAACACTTTCTAAAGTACTTTAGTTGTGTAAATTAAAAAATAGCATGACTAGATGGAGAAAATAGTCTCCTTTCCTTTTAAAAATTCACCCTTCTAAAGATCAGTGTTTGTTCGTACTAATATTATTATAGTATTAATGAATGGCAAAGTGTTGGATGCTTGAATAAAGTGCCTCTAAGAACATGGTATTGTAAACCTTCATTTCATAAACTTTTAAAAATACTTCATTTGTTCCTGTCTGCATAGCTCAATAGTGTATTATTACATCTGGGTCATTTCTCGGTCACCACAAGCCCACTCAAAGTACCAACTACTGTCAAGCTGTTGGGTGGTTACCACTCTGAGGGTCCATGTGAGCCCCTGGACAGAGGTGTGCAGAGGGTTCTGCACCATTTTTCACAGTAGTTGTTCTAAAACACTTCTTTCCCCAGGGTTTGATCTATCCCTGCTTTCAGCACTGCCAGGGAAGGTGAGACCTTCAGACCAAAGTAGTAAGCTCCACTCCTCTGAGACATCCTGCTCATGGAGGCCATGACTGAGTGGTGACCAAAACCCCAACCCTGTCAATAACTGGCCCTAAGATTTGGCAGAATCACAGAATCAGAGAATTGTTTAGGTTGGAAAAGACCTTTATGCTCATCAAATCCAATCGTTAACCTAACACTGCCAAGTCCACCACTAAACATGTCTCTAAGTAAGTGCCACATCTACACATCTTTACCTCTGGGGATGGTGACTCCACCACTTCCCTGGGCAGCCTGTTCCAATGATTGAAAACACCTTCAGTGAAGAAATCTTGCTTACTATCCAATCTAAACCTCCCCTGGCACAACTTGACACCATTTCCTCTTGTCCTATTGCTTGTCACTTGGGAGAATAGACCAACACCCACCTCCCTACAACCTCCTTTCAGGTAGTTGTAGAGAGCAATAAGTTCTCCCTTGAGCCTCCTCCATTCCAGGCTAAACACTCCCAGTTACCTCAGCTGCTCCTCATAAGACTTGTGCTCTAGATCTTTCTTCACCAGCTCTATTGCCCTTCTCTGGACACACTCCAGCACCTCAATGTTTTTCCTGCTGTGAAGGGCCCAAAACTGAACACAGTATTCAAGGTGCGGCCTCACCAGTGCTGAATACAGGAGGACAATCACTGCCCTAATCCTACTGACCTCACTGTGTCTGATACAAGGCAGGATGCCATTGGCCTTCTTGGCCACCTGGGCACACTGCCAGCTTGTATTGCTGTCAACCAACATCCCCAGGTCCTTTTCCGCTGGACCGCTTTCCAGCCACTCATCCCCAAGCCTGTAGTGTTGCAGGGGGTTGTTGTGACCCAAGTGCAGGACGCAGCACTTGGCCTTGTTGTTCCTCATACGGTTGGCCTTGGCCAATTGATGCAGCCTGTCCAGATCCCTCTGTAGAGCCTTCCTACCCTCAGGCAGATCAACACTCCCACCCAACTTGATGTCATCTGCAAATTTACTGAGGGTGCCCTTGATCCCCTCGTCCATGACATTGATTGATAGATATTAAACAGAACCGGCCCCAGTATGAGCCCTGGGGAACACCACTGGTGACTGGCCACCAACTGTATTTAGCTCCATTCACCACAACTCTTTGGGCCTGGACATCCATCCAGTTTTTTACCCAGTGAAGAGTGTACCCATTCAAGCCAGGAGCAGCCAGTTTCTCCAGGAGAACACTGGGGGAAACAGTGGCAATAGCTTTACTAAAATCTAGGTAGACTACATCCACAGCCTTTCCCTTGATGTCAGGTCCTTCTGCCTCCTACAACTTCTTCAGAATTCAAGGGTGAAAAAAATAGGCACAAGAACTTAAAAAGCACAAATTAACAAAAAGCTTCCATTTTTGAAATATTTTGTGCATGTCTGCTTTACTCAGGAAAGTTTAAAACAGTATCTGTTTATGTTACGTTAAAATAACAAAATGCACCAAATTATTTATATACTGGGTTTGGGTTTGGCTTTGGTTTTGGTATGGGATTGCATGCTGTAAAATCCCCTTCCCATTTTCATCCTGCAGGTGGGACTGACGTCTTTAAGGAGGGATTTCTCCTTTGACATTCTAGAAATATAAGTAATGTCTCTTTTAACAGAACATTTATGGAGACAATGGAGCTTGATAAAACAAGATAGGATGTATGGCTTGTGTTTGAGTATGAGTACATTTTTGATCTGCATGCAGAGAGATTCTGTTGCTACTTTGCCCTCTTATGGCAGAGCAGTCCCCGTTGCTGTGCTGGTCCACACACGTTCTATGGCTCCAGGAAATCAGTCACACAGCAGGCTTTGTTGGTTTCTGTCTAGTAATGGAGATTTGTTCCTAGAATGGATCACTCTTCCAGTGTGAAGCTAGTAGTGGTTGGTCCTGGATTTTTTGAGCGTCCCTCAGTGCTACCAGCCACATGAACTTTGAATATATTGCTATATAAATTACAGTTTCATATTGTATTTTTAGGCAATTGACACAAAAAAGAGAGGGAACATAGCCTAATACTGATGTATAGATTGCTTTATATAGCTTAAAGCTGTCTTTTGGAGCATACGTTATTTTTAACATCGCATCAGTTATCTCCAAATATAGACTGCGGTGAAATGCAGACTGGGGAGAGTGAAACGAGCATGCAAGTGGCTTTCCTGCCCCTGCATCACATTGTTGCTGCTGGGAGTTGGGCGTTGGTCTGGCTGTTCCTCTGATCCAGCCACTCTTACACTCTCCTCCCAAAAACGGGGAGTACACCCGCCCTGTGCTGGGCCCAGCGCTCCCACCCGACACCCACGGGCGTGAGGTTGCAATGCAGATGCCGGTGGGGAGAGAGGAGGAGTGTGTGGCACGGCGATGGTGATATTTTGGCACAGAAACTGGTGAATCAGGGATGCAGCAAGATACGATGCTCCTCCCAGCTGGGCACCCGCAGGTCCCACCCTGCTTCCTGCAGGGCCTGGGGAGGATGGAGTGACCCCAAATGACTCCACAGGCAACAGCTCAATCCTTGGGACAGGCTGGCTGTTTGCAAGCTTGGGACATGGGACCCCTGCACCCCTCACCATTGCCTGGTGGGAGTGAGTGCATCGACCTTCAGCAGGCTGGAGCAGGACCTGTTCCTTGGCAGGAAGGGATGGGAGGTCTACAGGACCTGGGAAGAAAGTGGGCAGGAGGGAACCTGCTTCTGCAATGCCGTGATGAAGGCGTTCCCTTGAGGGAGGGAAACTTTTGCCTGGGTTTCTTCACCAGAGGGTACGGCTTCAACACGACTGCTGGAGAGCATTCCTTCTCCCTTGCTTGTCCATAAACTGGTGCTGGCTACCTTTTGGGAAAATGAGCTTTCAGCTTTTCCATCCAGCTGCCTTTTTTATGCCAGGGATGAAGGCTCTGCCTCAGGAGGTGGCAGACCTCTGCCTATGTCCCTGCTGCTGATACTGTGCTGAATGGGCAGCAAGAGCTTCATCTCAACCCTGGCCTTCAAAACTTGCTCTAATACGGGTACCACAGGGACTTGAAATTGATTTTCCTTCAGCCTCGTGAATGTTTGGCATGCAGTAGACTGCTTCTCTCGCTTGTTTTGGTCTCTTCTTCCTGCTGTGAGCATTGTGTGTGCTCATGAACCAGCTCTCCAAAAAAGCAGCGCCACGGAAGCTGTCATGCCTGGCCCTGGCTGGGGGAAAGCAGACAGTGCTGCCTGGTGTGCTGTGTGGCACGCCAAGCAGTGGCTGACATTTCCAGCAGATGTGGGTGGCAGGCCTGGGATAACCAAAATACACCAAGGGAATCATAAAGGAGGACTTTTATTATTAGTCGCGTCACACGATGACAGCCACACCTCAGGCATCCACCCACGCCACTTACCATTCCTTTAAACCAGCTGCTCGGCTTGGCTGGGTGGGGAAGCTGCTAGTCTGTGTCTGACTCCACAGTGTAAAATTAAACCACTCTGGCAGTGTCCAGGCTCAGTGGGATGGTGGGGAGGAAGGGCTATCCATGGAAAGGTCTGAGGGAAGTCTGTGGAGTGATGGCTTTGCTGGACACCCATCAGAGCAAGGTCATTGCCAAACTCGTTCTCTCTTCCCCCGCCTCTAATTTCAGCCCACTTTGCTGTTCTGCCTCTCCTAGGTTTTAAGCTTCTGTTCAACCTTGCTCTTACCTCTAGGAATTCCTCAGGGTTAGGGCTGAGATCCAGGATAGCTCTTTTTGTTTGCAATTTGATTTAGTCACCGCTTGAGTTCTTAGCATAGGTGCTGTATGCTACCTGGCAATGTTAAATCATACATGGGTTCTGCCAGGGGAATTAGAAACAGATGAGAACTTGGAGATATTTCAGGAACTCTCTGCACAGAAAGCCTGGGGGATTGTCATGGCTATCAAGTCTAGTGAGGATTCCCCAAAGGCCTAGTAACACAGATTTTTTTTAAATAATACATAATTAAGCTTTCCTTGAGCTCCCCTTGTAATGGTGTTGGTGCCCCTAATGCTGCAGGCTGGTATCTCTAAGGGATCTCAAATTTCTTAAAAACTCAATCCTGCATGCCTTGTCACCTGTGTTCTGTGACATTCCACTCATCTCTCGGAAATCTCTGGGACTCAAAGCATGACAATTTAGGGGCATGACATAATACAGGCATTTTCACCCCTCGTCTACAGAGAAAAGGGGCCTGATCCCATGCTGAGCATCCAGACAACACCCCATGACATGGGCTCATGAGCTGCATCCATGCTGCTATGCTCCATGAGGACATGGCAACAGAAGAAGTCCCTCCGTTCTCCTGTCCCTCATCTTAAACCTGCTCAACAGCCTGTTTAAACACTACTGATTAGCAGCGAGCTGCTCATTTGTCATTACACTCTGTGTGCCACGTTCCCAAAGGATAACAGCACTGTCCCACCCACCAGCAGGGTAGTCTTGGAGATCGCCCCCGGCAAAGGTCAATGTGTGGTTTGCAACTGCTCTCCTTGTACCGACTCCTGCTCTCCTGGCTCCTGGGGCAAATAGTGTTGTCATCCCTTTGAAGGGTTTAACAACCCCACCTGGACTTAGTGAGCGAACTTTTATAACCTATTAAGTATTTTATTGATTTTACAGTATTTTAGTTTAATAAGGTAAGTCTGGACAAGAAAAGAAGAGCTCTACCACCCAAGTCCAGGCTGCCCTGGGGTTTTGTTTGCAGGTGGGAGGTGGCATCAGTTCAGTTCTTTTGAGCAGGAGGAAGGACACCTGCTAAGCATCAGCCTCCAGTTAAGCTGCTGCTGATAGGTAGGCAGGGGAGAGCGGCCCCTTCCCCCGGCATCTCGACAGCCCTCTCCTTAAACCTCCCTCCAAGGTGATCTTCCCACAGGGAGAGAGGCTTACTTAGCTGTTGGTGAGTTACAGCATAGACTTAAGAGATTTTAAAATGATCCCTGCTGCTGACTGGCTGCCTCATCCGAGCAGGAAATAAGTTTTCCTAATCACTATTAACAGTTTGTCACTTGGTATGGAAAGCCTAACTGTGGGTTCAAATGTCTGTGTATAGCCCGGATCTTGACCTGACCCTTAGAGCTCTGTAATTTTTATCGTTTTTTTGTTTCATTACTGGGTTATTCTATTCTATTCTATTCTATTCTATTCTATTCTATTCTATTCTATTCTATTCTATTCTATTCTATGCTAGGTGTTATGACTGGTTATGACTTTGCACCCTGAGGAGTGCAGCTGGCCCTGACTGGAGGGCAGGATGGGCATCCCTTGTGGGACCCTTGTGTGGGGTGGATGACTGAGGAACTCCACTGCCTGTGCTGCCCGTGCCTGACACAAGGCAGGTGCCTGACCCCTCTCCTGGGGGGCCTCAAGACAGCAGAGGCATTATTCTCTTTATACGTGGTGCTGCGCCAAGCTGGAAGATGACACTTTCACTTGAACCACATGAATTCCCAGTTGCAGGAGATGTGCAGCACAAGATGTGTCTTCGAGCAAGGTGAAGGTGGTGGCAGGTGGATGGGAGTGGGCAGCACACTGGTGGCCAGGGCCAAGGACAGGTTGCCCTGGTGCACGCGGAAGATACCCGTCAGCTGGTGGAGGAAAAGGCAGAGTACCTGGTGTGCCTCACCCCAATCTTAGCTTGACCCGGTTCAAACAAATCCTCTGCCGGGGATTGTCTCCGTTGCTGACTTTAAATAGCAACATCTTCATTAACCTAAGCCTTCTCTTGAGCCTCGCGGCTGCTCTCTCTGCCGAGCCTTTTCTCTTACCCCCATCTCAGACCAGCAGTCCAGTCCTTCCTACACCTGCAGAGGTGTTAAGGTTTGCAGGCTCAGGGAGACGGTTCAAGGCCCTGGCGTGTGGTCCATGGGCTGTGAAGATTCCCCCAGGAGAATTTCTCCAGCAGTCCTCACGGAGCAGCCTCAGCCATCTCTCTGCAAAACAAGCACCACAGAGGGTTTTTTTTATTCTTCTTTTATTTTGCACCGGCAAAAAAAAAGCAGGTGTTGGAAGAGCCCCTGGCACTAGCCGACACAAGGCCAGCTCGTCTTTGAACAGGCTGCACTGGGGTGTCTTGATGGAGCTGGGTGGGACGAGCCTCAGTGGCAGCCCCCCGGGCAAAGTGGGTGCGGGGACGCCTGCTGTCCTGCATGGGGAGCCCGGGGAGGTGGCGAGGAGCCAGGGCTGTGCTGTACCACAGCCGGCTGTGCTCCTACCCCAGAGCCAGGGTGTTGCAGCCAGTTGTAGATGTTCTTTCTTCCTTTCCTTGACTGCAGGGAGAGACATGGCCTTTCCCTTGGACTTCCCTGTGCATGTTAAAGCCTTCCTGGAGGAACTGGCAACTTTCTCTTGTGTAATTATTGTGTTAAATACGCTGTGTAGCAGAGTCAGTTTAATTTGTCAGTTCGTGTTTGGGCTGTTAGACTGATGGCTCCATCTCCAGCCTCGCTGCAGCTGCGATGACAGATATGAACTTGCCTCTGGCCCCTACAAGTGAGGGGGGACTGGGGAGCCATGCTCGGAGCCATCCTGAGGTGACCATGGTTGAGCTCCCTCTTATGGATGGCTACAGAAGGTCCAGTTACGCTCAGACCTTGGGATACCATAAGTTTTTGATCTTCCTCCTTTTTTACATAGTATTTTCTTTGGAAACTAAATTTAAAAGAATTTGGAAAATATTTCTGTGGGTGTAGAGAAGCTCTCAGAATGATGTTATACCAGGGATGACTTCTGGGGCAAGTTGTGGCACATGCAGATGGGGTTGTCATGACCCAGATGGACCCATGTCATGACCCATTTAGGAATCACAGCTGCCCAATGGAAACTACAAATCAAGGATCAGAGGTTATGCCAGATGAGCTAGACAAAAATGAGAAACACACCCAGTGCTCACACGGGGCCAGGTTATGCAGAGAATCACACAAACTTGTTTGTGTCTTCTCTGCCCTAGCCCACTCGTCCATCATCCCCAGCACATCTTACTGCTATCCCCCTTCTCGCTGCCTAACAACAAGGAAACCCCAAACCAGTGATCCCAGCCTCCTCACATATAGGACCCAAGGTAAGGGTGACAGACTCTTTCCCTGGCACCCAGCGGTGTCATGACCAGATCCCAGGATTCTGTCCTTATTTCGTCCAAAGAATGAATAGAATTGTGAAAATATGTAATCCTAACCTAGAAACTGGCCCAGGTACCCTGCACTCCTTCTGCCTTCACTGAACCCTCCAGGCTGATTCTCCACGTCTGGGTGGCCTGGGGGGGGATAAGCTGGGTCAATTTATGTGCGAAGTGCTTTACCACTATGATGTCTTGTACTTAATGGGTGATTTCATCCCTCACCAGACAGGTAATAAAAATTCCACCATTATGGATGGGACCTTCCCTGGGGACAGAATGCACTGCTGCTGTGTTTCATAAACCCACAGCCATTGCCAGTGGTGAGAACTGCAGCGGGTGACAGCCGCATCTCACCCACTGGGGTTTTGGGAAGGGAGGGAAATTATTCTCACTCCTGCACGCACAAGCCCATTACCCAACACCAGCAGGCAGGAACATGGAACCATGAACCACTCCTACCCTCTCCGCATGGCCTCTGAGAAGGGTCCTGAAACTGCCCCAGCACCGAAAGGAAGCTCGGGTGACCTCCAGCGAACGCACTGCGAAGGATGAACCCTGCAGCTCCTGGGCTGAGACGGAGAAGCCAGATTTCAGCCCTACAATGACAATTCACATCTACTTAGAAATCTCAGCTACAGTGCTTGTATCTCTGCTAAACGGTCAAATAAGCTCAGTACAATGACTGGGGAGTACGGATCCACCTGCTGAGCCGGGTAAGTGCTATAGGAATGGAATAATTTAATTCCTCTGTTTGCCAGAGTGAAGCAAACTAACAAAAAGCCCATTCATCTTTTTAATAAATCCTTTCCTCCTTTTTTGTAATCAATATGGGTCAGATCTCTTTTATGCAACACAAGGCTCTAATTCAGCTTTGTAAAAAGTGTAATTTTGAGAATCTATAAATGCTCTAAAAGCGATGCATTTAATAACATCAATCCTGGCTAACTAGGAAGCAGAAAAATTACTTCTACCACCATTAGCGATGGCATTTACTGTTCCAGAGCAAACACCAGTAATTTTATCTCCTATATATTGGCAAATTCAGTGCCTTCTGACAGTGGAGAACACATGTTCCCTAACCCTTCAATGTGCTGAAATAGCCATTTAAAAATAACTTTTGTGGCGAGGCGCGATCTGATCCTTTCCATTCTTCTTCAAATGCATTCAGTCAAATGCATTGCTCAGTAGGCTAACCTGATCTTGAACAAATGCTTCACAGATTTTTGGTAGTTATCAAAAGCTCAGTTTCAAGACGGAGAGCGTTTCATTCCTAAAGCATAGCAAATCAGCCGGGAGAGCGTGAAAGTGACCCTGGGCAATCTCCCTTTTGTGGGGTAATTTACTTTCAAATAAGCAGACAGAGAGAGGTGTTTATGGACTCCCCGCCATCCCCGCTGGCTCTGCGACAGACTCTCCGTCTTCCCAAGCCGCAGCCAGCAATTCAGTCTCCTCCTGAGGACTGTTCAAACAAGCTGTAGGGTGGGGGCTACCGCAGCTCTGTGTGAAGATGGCAGCAGCTGGGGCTGCTTTGTCCACCCCCGAGGTCCTTCCACATGCAGGACACCAACATCACCCTGCAAATCCTGAAGATCAACCCAATTTAGCTTATTCCCTGGCATTGCTATACTGCTGGGGTTTGCAAGCAAAAAGCAGGCTCAACTCCCCAGCTGAGTCCAAGCTGCCATTTGTCTCTTCTTCTCTGCACTCAACCGTGGCTGGAGAAACGGAGATAAACCATGGAGTTACTCTCAGGGCCGGAGCTGCCACCAGCAGCACGGCAGAGATGGGCCAGAGAAGAGGCTAAAGCCTTTCCTTCCCCACCTTAGGGCAGACTTCATAATGTACTTCCCTTTCCTTTGTATTCACACATCCAAGGAAGACCTTAGCACAGATGCTCCAGCAGACAGGGCTGCCTAACGGCCCCCGTGTAATTAAATAGCTGTCCCGTGCTGTGGCAGTACCTGCCCACGGCTGCTGGCAACGTCTCGGCGAGCGGGTGAGTGACACCTCATTGTACAGCTTATTGTGAGGGGTTTGCAAAGTGTGGGTGATTAGTGGCTGGAGAATGGCATTTAAACACGTGTTTGATACTTTCGCCTAGAATTAGGACAGAATTACACTACTTTGCATTCTGATTAATTCTTTTAGCCCACAACTGGCTTCAGATTTGCATAAGCAGCGTAGTTCATGCTTTCTGTTACCACAAGCCAAAAAGCAGGATATTTTTTCAGCTATTATTTTGCTTTCAATATTTCAGTTAATTTCCACAGTGCATTTGTCATTGTTCAAGAGCGTACAATGCATTGCCAGATCTGTCATTAACGTCAGATCAACAGAATAGTGTCAGAACAATGATGACGTCTCATTTGTATGAATTTCAGCTTTTATGATAAAAATAAAAAGTCCTGAGCCCCGTCTATGATTTTTTATCACCCTGCATGTTGCTTTCTGCCCGAAGGACCACATCGTTCAACTTATGAGACTATATTTAGGGTTCCTCTTGTGGGTGGGGGCACTTACTCCTGAGCCCATCGTTGGCACGTTCAGTGCTCACGGTTTTAAGTCTATTTATTCAAAACAGAAGCTTGCAGCTCCCATAATAGAAGCATCACAACATTACAGTGCAAAGGCTCTGAGGTGGAGCTCAGGTTTTCTGCAAGATCTTGTGGGATGCTCTGGAGTACGTACCTCTGCCAGTCACAGCCTGTCAGCTAAGCAGAGTAGAAAACAAAACCACAAGCAAATTAATTAGGGAAAAGGAAGACCTGCTTTCTGCCCTCTAGTTCAAGCTCCTTGGCTAGAATAGGCCTGTTGTATTTACCCCAGCTCCTGGTTAACAAAGCGCTTCTCCTTTCTGCACCATCACACACACGCTATCCTTTGTTTTTCTGTTGCCCACCAATAAATCCTCAGAAGAAGGGATATTTTCTTCATTGGGGAAGTGTAATTAAAGGACCTTGATCTAAAGTCACATTTCCATATGAAACATTTGTGCTTGCAACAAGTATCCCTTTCACCCAGGTATGCTGCTAAGCCTTTACCTGCTGGGAAGGACCTGGGGGGAACCATTGCACATTTTTCTGTCCAACAGTAGATGTTTCCTTGTAAACAGCAATGGGAGCTCGAGTGCAGACCCTTCACTGTTCGGATGGCTGCTCGTCCGTGGATGTTGAAGGATGACCTTGTGCTTTGGGATGCTGTAGTTGGTATTTCAGTACCGGTTTAAATGCCACTGCTCTGGGGGTCCATGCAGTCCCCAGCCCCAGTGTGATGGCTGTCATGGTCACCTTGTTGGTGTGGGACTCACCAGGAGATGAGGCATCTCCTGGTTTTCCCGTGCATGGCAGACTGATAGAGACGCTCCAACTGCAGCCTCCCACCACTGATGACAGTGACAAACCTCCCTGTTTGCCCAGACTGGTATATGAAAAGTGCTATGGATGAAGTCTTAGCAGTAATTTCCTTGTTTACAACTAAGTTTCCAGCCAGTCTCCTTTAAAGCACAGCTGTCATGTTGTTCAGCAGCAGTTCTCTCTGATACAAGTATTTATAACCTCCCCACTACATAGGTCATCGGCAAAACCACACTTCCTTGCTGTAGGGGTTATCCTAGAGATCAGCGATGTAGGGCTGTGAGGCATCAATGTGCAGGTAGATTGGAGAGCACGGTTCCTGCAAGGTACTCCCCAGAGTCAAGCCTGGAGGAGCACTGGACAACTCAGCAAATCTTTGGCATTCAAGTAGAACTTGCAAACAGCAATCAAGGGACCTAGCTGCTTTGCATATCAAACCCTGTAGTTTATCATAGAATCACAGAATAGTTTGGGTTGGAAGAGACCATCTAGTTCCAACCCCCCTGCCATGGGCAGGGACACCCTCCACTAGACCAGGGTGCTCAAAGGCTCATCCAGCCTGGCCTTGAACACTTCCAGGGATGGGGCATCCACAGCTTCTCTGGGCAACATGTTCCAGTGCCTCAACCACCCTCCCCGTGAAGAATTTCTTCCTGATATGCAAAAAAAGTTTGGAAAGAAATGGGACATTGCGGCCAGCAGCTCTCTCAGGGCAGGGAACCAGGGAACTGGAGGGCAGAGGTGCAGGAGGTCCTGCAAGTGATGGGAAAGAACAGAGAGCCAAAACAGCAGCTGTATGAAACTCCTCCTCTCAAAAACCAGAGCTCAGTACATGCACTGAATAAATAAGACACTGAGCTCCTCTGCTCGGGAGGTGTCACCAGGCTCGCTGTGTCACTGCAGATGTGCTGGTTGGATGCCCGGTGTGGATGCTCAGGTTCATACTGGTGCCATTGGGGTGTCAATGCAGACAGAGGCAAACCCCAAACCCTCCCCATTGCCCCTTTAAGTTTAGACTGTAGAGAACAGGAAAGGAGCCCAAGCGAAGGTTTCTGCAAAAGCTCACACTCACATTTTTTATCCCATTACAGTCACACACACACTCAGACAGCCCAAACACATCAGGCCAAAGGGCACCACAAGAATTCAAACAGTTTCAGTCTCTCCTGCATCTGCTCAGCCATGTTACATCTCAGTGTTCTCACAGAATATGTAAGTCATAAATTCAGGCACAAAAACTGTTTCTCCCCTCTCCTCCCTTGATTAAGCTGCGTGGCCAGATTAAGCCTGGGTACGAATGTTGTAGTTTCTGTGGATGGACATCAGCCTTTCCTGGAGGGCAGTGGAAAGCTGCTGGGTGTGCTGTCAGATAATCTACTTGCTGAGCTCTGAATTTACAGTACTGTTTATCAGATTTCTCGATATTTACACTCGGTTCCCATTGCAGTAAACAGATGACTTATTATATGATACTACTGTTCAAAAACCCCAAGGAAATGAAAACCAGAAACTCTCTGCAGCAGAAACCCGCAGACATGAATGTTGCTGAATTTAGGCTCCTTCCAATGCCCTTTTACTCTGTCCATTTTTTATGGTTAACATGCTGTTCATACTTATTTAGAGCAGACACAAGCCCAGTTAGCAGATAGGCATTGCTCCATGGGCTCAGACTCTCAGTATTTTTAACTCAGAACCTGTCTCTAACAGTGACAATTTCCAGATGCTTTAGAAGAAAGACTTCTGTAAGGGATGATAATAGGAGCCAGCCCCTAAATCAAATTCTTCTTTACTGAAGGAACTTAGCTTGTCACAAGGCGTATGAGGAATATACTCTGCATGTTTTTTTGAAACTCAATTGAGTGGAGAATGAGAAAATGTTCCTGTTTGTGCCTGACCCTGTTTGAATCCTGCGTGGCTCTGGCACGCTCTGGCATCCGGCATTGCGTTGCCCAAGTGAGTGCCTTTCGATGAACGTGCTTGAGATTTTTCTTCTTGTACCAGAGTACAGTACCAGCAGTGCTTTCATTTTACTTCATATCATTTTTTGCAACATTTTTGTTTGTCTCTGTTGCCAGGCTTGGTGATAGCATTGCACACGAGCTGGCAGATGGCCCGTCCACCCCTCTGTGCCGTAAAGCCCTTTAGTAACAGCCCGAGACAAAACCTCTTCCTTAGAGGGTACTTTGTCTGCACTTTAAAAGCAAGGAGGACAATCCATGAAATAAGGGAGTGTTTCCAAATCTTGTAGCCTCCATTTATTTTTTTGTATCCATAGTTCCTGCGTGGGTGGTAGCCCCAGCCCTGCCCTGGGATGGAGAGGCTGTGGATGCCATAGTGGGGTCCAGGAAGCGCACAGGATAACGTTGGTGCAAGCAGCTTCAGAGGATCCAGTGGCTGAGGAAGAAAACAAGTCCCTGGCTGGGACAGGCCCATAGTATATGGCTTTGCCCCAGAAAGGGAAAATCCCTCTTGCTTAATTGCAGGGAAGCTGTTGTTACTTTTATATTGAACTCTCCTGTCCTTAATTAAATTGAATAATTTTACATAATAAATCGAGCAGTGCACCTGCAGTATGCAATGTAGATTGGAAAAAATGTTCATTTTAATTACACTAAGTTTATTCAACCATGTTAATGCCAATAACTCCATCTGGCTGGAGCAGCAAGCACAGCTTGGCATTTATTTCCAGGTATGCAATGCTTTGGTTTCTGCAAGCTGCAAGGAGATGAACCATCAAAGGGAATTTGACCACAATGTTTGATTTAGCAAATTAATCTTTAGCTTCGAGAACATGATAATAGCAAATAAAGCTGTATCAACTTCACCTGTCTCAGAGTTATAGGGGGACATTTCCTGCATATAAACTAGCTTAATATGGAACCAGTTCTGGCAATGGCTCTAGTTCAGTAATCCATACATCAAAGAGTTAAACAAATGAGGAGATTTTAGGTATTAGATTTGACTAAACATTCATGTGATACTTTTTCATAATACAGACTGGCTGCTACAGAATTCTTTTTAAAGGCCAGCGTTGAGCTCAACCATGAAGAGGTGCCGTGTGTGCCATTTTGTAATGCGGGATAGCCTCTCCTGACAGGCTGTATTTGGTGTTTGTACACTTCATTTTAAAATATCCCCATGTAAAGTGATGCTAGTAGAGGATCTGCCACGATACATGTTAGCAAGACGGTGACACTCCTTGTATCTCCATGGTGAGCAAACCCAGACCCCTTCTGCTGTAGTTATTCTTGTATTTCTTGGTTTGTATTAATTTATTTTTTGCTAAGAGAAGAAGTTTTCTTCTTTCCTGGTACACTGAGGAAGACAAACCTTCAAAAGACAAACACATTTGCTGAGGTGACAAAGCCATCAGTACCAGCTTATTCATTCTGCATCTGGACTTTGAAGCATCTGCACAGCAATGAGGGCCCTATCCAAAAGAGCTGTGCGTTACTTTTTAAGGAAACGAGCAAGTGTACAACCTCATTAACATGAGTTACTGTTGTTAAATAGCCAGGAGATATGAAAAGAAGAAGCAGGTTGGCAGCCCCTTGTGCTTCGCGTGCCAAGTGAGTATGGAACTGGAGAGGTTGCCATGAAAAGGAAACCTCTTGCATAGTGATTTACAGTGTGAGTGCCCAGCATAAACCAGATACTTCAGGGGTTAGGAAATACTGAGATTAAATTTCTGCGATGATAAAGTAAATTCTTGCTTTTTTTAATAGCATCTTCTGTAAAGCTTCTTTTTAAAGAGGTCAGTCCACTAGATATACAGCAGATACGGGATATGGACAGCTTGGCTTTCTAAAAGCCACCGCAGACGTAGTCTCTAGTCCTGGTCTCTGTGGTTAATCTCACAAGTATTCACACAGAGTCTCCCCAAGAATAAGATTTACAATATAAACCATAACACAAAACAGCTTCTTTATCAGCCATCTGCTGCAGTCTGAGGTTTAACCCAAGAAATAAGAATGGTTACGGTGCTTTGCTATCAGCTGATTTTGTGGAAAGCAGAAAACCCAGCCACTCCTGGTCTTCAGGTCCAGCGTATTTCACCACAAAGTTCCTACCCCTTCATTAGAGAGCCCCAGTGCACAAGAAGCAAGAAGGAAATTGCCTGTCATTTATGGGATGTAGCTGCAAGGCAAACAAATCCCCTCTGGTGACCAGGCTTTCCTGTGCGAGGCATTGCTCAGACGTGCGCAGGACGGGACTCATGTTCCAAGGAGCTCATCAGACTTGGAAAATGACAAATAATAGGTGACTGCTAAGAAATGGTTGGTGCTGCTCGGCTGGTGCTGGACCAGGGCTCGGCTTCCCCATGGCAGGACACTGGTGACTTATGCCTGTGTCTGCCTTGCACCCCAGCGTGTATCCAAGGCTCAGCTGAGCACGTGTCCAGCTCAGCACATCGATGACAGGCACACCTGACTGCCAGGCACACCTGGATGGTCAGATGTGGGGCTGTGGGGCCACAGGAGCACATGGCAGGGGCCATGCTGGGCTCACACCCATCGCCACAGCCCCAGAGGCTGTGACAGGAGTTACCTGCAGCACGGGCTGCAGGAATGGGCTTGCAGGAAGATCATTGCAAGGCCCTTTGAGACGATTCAGGTGGGAAATTATATCCCTAAAGGAAATGACACTGTGCAGGCAAATGGTGGAAAAATAATAAGTGATAATGGCAGCTCAGTAAATTAAACTTGCAAAGTTGATTACCTGATACTCCAATCTTCTTGAGCCCTATAAGGCTGCCAGATAAATGGATCTGGAGTATCTATTCACCAGCTGATGTCTGAGCTGAGAGGTGAAGACGATGGAATAACGGAGACACCAGCCCCACCATTCTGGCAAACATGGGCACGGGCCCAGGGCATCCTTTAGGCATGTTTTCTGGATATTGGCTTGTAGGTCAGGGACCAGGAAGAGAATTTCTCACTCCATGCTGTGTCTCTGAAGGAGAAGGAAGATGATGAAGCAGCTGAGCTGCATCTCTGGATTGGGATTGGGATACAGTATCCTAAGGGACAGAGGGAGCAGGCCGCCCATTGCTGTCTGTCCTCAGGGAGGGCAGAGTCTGTCCATCCCTAGTGCAGCGTGAAGCACATGCTGGAAAAAATCTTGAAAGAGAGGAAAGAAAGAGGTCTGGTTTGGATCATTGCTACGGCAAAGTCTGCAGAATAGGACTGACATTGTGCTGGAGCAAAAAAATAATAAAGCCCTGTTTGTCAGCCTCTGCAGACTACGGAGAGGCAGCATGACTGGGCTGCTGCCCTGGCCCAGCGTGCCCCTGCAGTAGCCAGCATTCAGATCCAGATCTTCCCAGCCATTCTCCATCTGCCAGGGTCGTGGCCATGCTAATGTGCCCCGGGGCACACAGCAGCCATGGAAGGGCAGTGGGGGCAAAGAGACACTCGGGGCAGAGAGCTTCTGGTTTTAAGTTTTGCAGGGGTGGAGATGGACTATACAAGTCTGTTCAACTTGCCCTTTCCATTGCGAGACCCATGTTCTCCATTGCAGCGAATATTTCTCGCCATGCCCTGATGCCGGCTGTGCGGTGCACACCGGGCACTGCAGCTTCGCCAGTGGCAGCCCCGGCCCTGGCAGTGACTGTGCGCCCTGGTAAGGGGACGGTCCTTCCAGGATGGGACCAGTGTCCTCACGTCTGTGCTGGGACATCTTGCCCCTTCACTCGATACGTGTTTTCCAGAGCAGCTCTATTTATAGGAGAAGATACAGGAAGGGGAAGATGAAGGTTTCTGGTGGTCTTGGGCTGGTGGCTGGCTGCTGAGACATTCCCCTGTACCTCAGTGCTTATTTTTGTTTAATATATTGCCCTTCGGTGTTTGTTTTGCAGGTGTTTATTTTGGAAAGGGGTCTGTTTACATTTCTGCTTTTATGCAGAGCACACATATGGTGATATTTGCTTTGCTGGGACGTAGCATTCCTCCTCCTCCCCTTCCACCAGTCCTCGCTCCAGCCGACCCACCAGTTACGGTTCCTTTCGTTTTCAGCCCGGGTTCCCACCTGCCAGCCTTCAGGCCCTCGCTCAGGCAGCTCAGACAAAGCATGTTCACACTGCAAAGTGTTTTGAAGAGCAGCTGATATCGGTCCTCTCCGCCTCCTGGTACCACGTAGGACAGATGGGAAGTTCTTCATATGGAAAACATTCATTCACTTGTGTTGCTGCAAAGGGCCTTTCTCCCTCTTGGGAACCTCCTTGCGTGGGGACCTGGGATCTGTGGGTCCCCCCCAGGCTGTGTCTGCACAAATCTGGCTGTGGTTTTCCCCCCTGGTTTGTGCTGAGGTGGTGGAAAAGTAGAAAAATAGAATCTTCCACATCCAGCCTGTGAAGTTACACAGGTGGCGCTTAACTATTTCTTCAGAGGGATGGAAGCCATGGAACAACTTGCACACCAGGTTTCCCCCTCCATGCCAACTAAAAAAGCAGAATGAGGATGTGCTACGTGCCAGCTGTTTTCTCCTTTACATCATCTCTCCCACTAAAAAACACAGCTGAAGTTCCTAGGAAATGGGAAATAATACTCGCACATCTTGTGCTTGAGGATGAGCTCACATCCTTTGTGGAATTTCTTTTTTGTGGCAGCTCCTTCCAGTGCCACCCTCATTTCATTGGTGGCTGCTTTGCATGTCTGTTGTTGGCCGTTTTGGGTTCTCGACCTCTTGCCCAGTGTGTGGGCTTTGCTCTGCAGTCCCTCTCTGACACCATGCCACCCTCCCTTGCCCTTTTACACTAGAGCTCTAACTATGGGATGGGAAATCCAGCTGGTCACTTGAGGGCATTGCAGATCTCTTCAGAGCAAACCCTTGGAGTGATGCTCATGAAGAGCTTTGTGAAGTTTACAGCAGAAGAGGTGAGTGCACAATGAGTCCTTTGGAACAAAATCTAAGATGCCTTTATGAATGCTACAGGTGGATCTTGAGGTGTGACAATGTAAAAACTAGTGACTTGCCCATTTTTGTGTTTTCATGTAGTCCACAGATAAGAGCTGCGTATGGGTTACACGCACTCAGAAAGTCATTCAAGTGAATGTGCATCTGTCCTACAAATACAGTGTGTGCATGTGTTTAATATTACTCTAGCTAGCAAAGTATTGATCTTATTTGAGTCTTTTTCCTCTATAACACAGCCAGTTACCAAAAATCGAACATATGATGGGAGCACTTTCTTCTGACAACCCCCTTTGGTGAGACAGGACAGTGTCCCAGACCTCAGGTTTGTACACAGCTCACAGCTATTCACACCAATGATGGCAGAGGACATCAGGTACCTCCTGAGGGTCACCTCTTACTTTCCAGACACAACGGGAATTTCTCCAGGCAAGGGAATTGTGCTCCAATGCAGAGCAAGACTGAGGGCCAGATATAAACACCATCCTGTCTGTCCCCTGAAGAGTCCCTTGGAAAGATAACGCAGGTCTGATCTGCTTTAGCTTTTCCAGAGACACCTTTCCTCACCTCTTTCAGCATGTGTTGGGTGCCTGCAACCAGGACTCTCCCAGGAAGGCAAAAGCTGAGGAGCCACTGTGGAGTGGCTGTATACTGCTTATCTGCAAGAGACAAGGATGAATCTGTGTGAAGAAGGCTTTCTGGATACAGAAGTACCTATAGCAGGAGGTGAAGGTTTGGTTTTGCGTGCTTTAGTGACACGCAGGAGTGACAAATCGAAGACTGGTGGATTCTCCCTAGGGACATGGAGAACCTTGGGCCATACAGCAAGCAGCCACTGCGCTTGCCTCACTAACATTTGCTTCCCTATTCTCTCTAGGGCTGAATTTCATTGATTAAAAGCAAGGTTGAATCCTATGGAAAGAATTACACACTTCAAGTAGTCCGTAGCTGGGAAGTAGGCACCCAAATCCACAGTTTAGGTCCCCAGAACCACTTTGAGGATGCCCCAGTCTGAGGTCCACCAGCATCTGAGATTTCTGCATTCATGTTGCCTGGAGTCCCAGGCGAACATGTGTTGCCAGATGCCCCATGGACCCCTGTGGACCCCCATTCAATGTCTCCTTGGTACCCAGACTACCCTTAGGATGACAGCATGGGCTCTTCTCCCTGGAAAGCCTCAGCCCTGCAGCTGTCCTCAGAACCACTCCACCAAAACAGGCAGAGGCTGAGTGCCTGCAGAAAATGGGGGTCTTGTCACTTTTCCTTCTGCCTGTCCAGTTCAGTCCCTTTCTGTCGGAGAGGACACAAGTTCTGAGACCTCCTGGCTCAGGAGATCTCCCACCACACGGGGACAAGTTGTCTCCTCCCCTGGGGCTGCCCCATGTTGCCTGGCTTGCTCACAGCTTTGCCAGTACAGGGACAGCTCAAGGCCCTGGGAACACTGGTGCCTGGGATTTTGACTTATGAACCCTGAGCACCAAGCCCTGGAACTCTGTGAAATATATGTTAACTAAATGTCATGGATAATTATATATGTTATGCCCTGTTGATCTTTAAATACTCCTAGGTCAGGGAAATCCTTAGAATTGGCTGTTTGCAGAGGTCTGCTTGTTTGTTGACCAGCGCATTAAAATTCTTTGTCTAATCTTGCCACTGAGCTCATGAAAAAAAAAAAAAACCACCAAAAACCAGGAGTAAATTTGTATTCATCTCCCTCCCTGTCTGCTCAGAAGAATGAAATAAGTACAGAGAAGCCAACATCTAGAAATTACAAATGTGGTAAGGTCAGGATTTGAAACTATATGGGAGTTGGGGAACGAGAGCTAGAGCTTTCATCCCCATGTGCTCATGCAGCTTTGTGCAGCACAAGAGTTGTGTCTGTTGTGAAGGGTTCATAGGTCTCCGCTGCCCCGTGAAGGTACTGCTGGTAGCCTGATGCTGCGGGAGTGCTCACAGTGTAAGTCAGAGCCCTAAAAACGGTCCCCAGCTGCTTTTCAGACTGTAGTGTCCATGCAGAAACAAAGCGGGGAGGGGTCTTGAAGAGAAAAGATGTGGTTTCTGCTCAGTCACAAAGACCTGCTTAAAATGCCACCTTATTCTACAATCTTTTATGAAAACACACCGATTAGAAAAATTGCAGCCTGCTTGTGCAGCGCGGCGTCCTTTACTTGGTGCTGTGTCATCCTGCTCGAGTGGGTGTCCCTCTGCCAAGCCTGCAGCTCCCCAGGAGCCCTCGCCTTTCCCCCCACAGCCCCACCGACCTCCTTGACACTCCGCACAAGTGCCACTTGGGAGGACACACTGTCCCCTGTCTCCTGGGAGACCCCGGGTCTCAGGAATCCCACCGGCCCTGGCAATTCGGGCATGACCCCTCCTTTGTCCCAGCCCTTATCGAGCCCCGAGGCCACCAGACCCCTCGGTTGGCTCCCCAGCAGCAAATGGACAGTCACAGTCATTGCAAGGGGGCAGGGGGTCACTCCGGAGACCCTGGTGACCTCACGCTGGTTTCTGTGGGTTTTGTCACGTACATGGGACACAGATGGAGTCAAAATGCCTTTAACTGCAGTAGGAAGGGACAAATCGCTCTCTGCAGGTGCCTGTCTCCCTTCTGTCACTGGAGCAGGGGCTGAGGCACCTTGTGTGGGATCGCATCTACCCTTTGGGTACAGGTTTTAGGGGCCATCGTTGAGCATATCACATATAGTTATATACCCATACACTTGTGTAGTTAAAAATAATTTCAGGCCACTATCGGTGAGGTCTAAGAATTGAAGATCATGAAAAAACCCTGAGTTATGCTGGTTCCAGACTGAAGGGATGGCCAATTCAGGAATTTGAATAGGATCTTTCAGTACACATTCTCTGACTTCATACAACCTCTGCCGTGTTCACGTCAATTGATTCATTTTAATGGGAATTTATTTGCAGAAACACTCGCTCCCCTTCCTCTGCTTGCCCCACCTGTGTTCAGATAAGTTTTTTGGCTTGGAAATGGGACAGTTTTGGTTCTCTGCTTTCAGACTCAGCATGTTTGCAAAACACTTAGTGACAATAAACATATTTTAAGGTTAATTACTGAAGAGAGATTGAATAGGGGCTTTTTTTCATATTCTTGCAATTATGTCCCACGCCTCTATTTCAAATATTGTACTTGTTAGTCACTCAGGCCCTTATCCAACAACTTTTAATGTCAGTGGAAAGGCTGACGTTGGCTGCAGGGGCTGTTGGATTAGGCATTACAGTGCAATAGAACTGACACTTGCAAGATTTTTTAAGCTGTTCTTACTCGCATTATCCCAAATCGTGGAGCTGGTTGCATCCCCGGTTCCTTGTATAAGATGGGGGCAGCTCGGGGGAGACCCCTGGCACCACGGTCCTCATTGCCATCCAGTTTCCCAGTTTCTCGCTTCACAGAAATTAAGAAGTTTTGTCCCCACTGCTCCAGCAAAAACTGTTCCCAACGAGCAAAACAATATAAAATAAGAAAAGGTGAGGATGGGCAATCTTGCAGGATAACTGGCAGCATCTGGAAAACCTTTATAAAGGCTCTCACCACTCACCTCTCAAACCCTCCTGTAAATCAGCCATTAAGTGCTCAGGCAGCAGATTAGGAGAGGCTGCTGGGGACGGCTCTCTCCAGCCGCCGCTGGCAGCATGGGCAGAGGTGTGAAGGGGCGCAGGCAGCAGCATGTGTCTCCTGAAGGGCTGCAAATGTGTGAACCCGGGCTCTCAAATCATTGTGTCAGTGCCTGAATGTACCCAAAGTGCTTTTTTTGTGCCAACACAGGCTGGGTGAGAAGAAAACCGCAGTCAGGTCCTGAGCCAGCTTTTGGAAGGCGTCCTCAGCCAGGCACTCTCTCTGATACCACCATCCCTGCTGGAGCAGGGCTTTCTTTAGCAAAAGTGTGTCCTTCTCCTCTTTCTCTTCATCCTCCTCCTCCTCACTGCCCATCGAGAGCGTCTCACCTCCCAGCTCTCAGCCACAGCCCAGCTCTCCATCCCCGTCACCAGAGCCAGCTGATATTGGCAGTACATCCCTGCTCCTGATAGTTATTAAGCTGATAATAATTTAGAAAATGTTCCTAGAATTTAGCTGAATTCTTGATGTTTTGCATTTAAAGAGGACTTGCTGTTCTGCAAATCAGCTAAAAGGCTATGCAGGAACACTTTACGCAGAGGTTGGTCCGGTCTGTGGAACCTCCCTAGGGTGCAGTAAGCCATCCTTCATGTTTGGGTACCAGTCTCTGGGTGAAGGGACCACCTGGTCAGACCCCTGGGCAGGGGGACCCACAGGGGCCATCATTTCCCATCGCTGTGTTGTTTGAGATGATGATGGGTGCTGGGCATTTGTGTTTCACATGTCCTTGGGCTGCATGGGCTACAAATGTGCGGGTTATTTCTGGTCCTTTCTGCCCTGCTGCTCCTGTAGCAGCTGCTGGCATCTCTTCCTCCTGGAATGTACTGCTCAAGGGTGATACAGGTTCGCTTCTGATTAGTGCTCAGGATAATAGCAATGCTCTGTCTAGGCAAGGATTTAAAAGGCAAGGTGGGAGGATTAGAAACAGAAATAGATGCACAACGCTTTGTAGTGTAGGTAAACCTTCAGTAGGCATTGAGGCTGCTGGAAGGGGGTTGTCAAACCTGCCGGGACTGGCATGTCTGTGATCCTGCTGTGATGCCCCCGGAGCTGGACATACACATGCTGAAAACCAGCCTTAACCTCCTGAACTGGTTAAGTATGTCAGCACAGCGAAGCTGGGCTGAAACACCTTTAACGGTCTGACTCTGGACACTTCTTCCCCCTTCTTGGTCCAAAATCTGTCTCTAGCTATGGTGAGCTAAGTAGTATGCGTCTGAAAACAACAAATCATTTCCAAATGTTTCAGGGCTGTTCATAAACACTGTCTGTATAAAGAAGCCTCTGATAAATATCCCTGAGACTTCACTAGTAATCTGATATAATTCTTTGCCTGAAATCAGTCTGACTTGCAGCTGTAACTGCACCCTGAACCACTGCAGATGTAAACAGTGTTTAGACGGAGCAAATCTCCCTCAGGTTTCTTGCAGTGCTCTCTCAGGGTTGTTCTCACCTTTGGGTAGCGGCATGAATCCCTGCAGATATGCAACGTGCCCTTCACAACAGCCATGTTCCTGTCCCACAGTCCTTCATCCTGGTATTGATTACCTCTGGGCAAGCTTCACTGGGCAGGAAAACCCAGTAGGAGAAGGAATTAACTCAGCACGTTGCAGGCTCTGGCAGAAGGTAGGAGCTGCATTACAATTACGTTGCATTTCTGTAACAAGATCTCTGGTGATACCGCTAATGAAAATAACTACCCTACTTAGCACTACGGTGCCTTCTCCCCCGTTCCACGGTAGAAGTTGTTTGTATCATAACAATCAGGATGGAGGAGGGACCTTCGGGCTGCCCAAACTCCACTGGTCTTAGTCCCGTTCAGCCCTGGCTCCGTATGGTGCAGCTTGAGCCTGTCTTGGATCTGGCTGCTCTGTGGTACTCCAGGGAAACTCCACTGACTTGGGCAGAGTTACTCCTCCCTTACACCCACGTAAGTAGGAATGGGACTCCAGATGATATATGTACAAATTTTTTTTAAGCTGTCTGGGTAACAAAGACAGAAACAGAGACAGCTTTGCTTATGGTGAAATACTAGATTTTTCCAGACTTCTGCCGTGGTTTTATCCTGCTAGCCTTAACTTCTGCAGTGTCATTAGACCTCCTGTTCAGTAGGACACAGCAGGAGCTAATCTCAGCACACATACAACAGACAGGAATGCCCTCCAAGCCAGGCCCCATTGCTGGTGTTGGTTTAGCTGGGATCCTGGCCGGGAGCACTGGCTCGCAGTGCCAGGGTAGGGGATGAACAGGGACCAGAGAGCTGTGAGGTCCATCTCAGCAGGTTTGCAGGTCTGTTACCTGTGCTCTGACCCAATTTTATTTGGAGAGAAAGTAGCAGGAACTGCTAAGCTTTAAGTTCAAGGCTAAGAGGATGGAGCAGCACCTGGCACCTCGGAACAAGCTCCCCATGCCCATTGCCCAGGAGACCTTTGCACAACAAAACTCCCTGAGAAATGAGACTTGAGCTGGAGGTGAAAGTAGGCACCAAACTGAGGAAGATCATCTGCCTGGAAACCTGTGAGAATGACAAACAACCTTTTCATTTACATTGACTCTTGCCTCTTTCGGAGAAGGGTGAACACCCGGTTCATGCAAGATGCGGAGGGGCTGTAGCTCTTCTTCATTGCAGCAAAACCACCTGAAACTTCACGGCTTTGCCTTGAAGAGTGAACCGGACAACATAGGCAATAGTTGAGGTATTCCCTGGGAGTACGGTTTGTGCCAGAGGACAGCCCAGGGATGTGCAGCAAGCTGGGCACCACAGCAGATCCAGTCCCAGCTCCAGCATGGTTTTACTGGGTCTGGCTGGGATGGAGTTAACTTCCTTAGGCCAATCTACCACAACAGTTATTAACAGGCTCTGGACTCACTGTGCATAGGGGAGCAAATTAGCCTGATTTCTTTCCCAACACGCAAAATGATCCAGAATGTAGAGGGCTCTTCTAAAAGTCTCTGCCTTTCTTGCATTACTCTGGTGTTGAAAATGCTGTAGCTTGCTGGAAGATTCATATTTTTCTTGCCAACCTGCCAGTTTCAATAATTTTGACACCTTGTGGGTGGTTTCCCATAACCTTTGGATTATGTGAGAGCCAGCATGACGCCTAGCGTGAGTAAGGCTGCAGGAGAGGAGCATGGCTTGCCTGGTTACCTTCTATGATGGCAGTACACCAGTCTGGGAACCACATCCAGGATCTGCTAATCTGTACATTAGCTGGAAGGGAAGATTGCTCCTTTTGCCCTAGGTGACAACCAAAATGGGATTTCTTTGAACATGCTGTCTCTCTGAGCATGCCTTTTTCTTTTCTCTCACCGTCCCCCCACAAGTAGCTTTTGAAACCACTGCCCAAATCCAGTCATACTGGCAGAAAGGTGGAAATTTCAAGGAGAACAAGTTCCTCCATGTTTTGTGAAAACTTCTAGCTTATTAAAAGAAACCAAAATTAACAATCTCCCACCCAGGGACACAGAGAGTTCAGGCCTTCTTTATATTTAGACACACTGCTGGACCAGCCATCCCGTGCGTGATGAAGTGTACCATTACCACCATCATAATTTCTGGTCCAGCTAACACATCCAAAACTGTCCATGTGGAGTAGCAGAGGGGCAAAGACAGAGCATGGCTGGCCTATGGGCCCTGGCAATGAGCTGGGTGCTCTGTGGGGGGCAGTTTGGAAACATCAGGGAAGAAATGGAAGGGTTTTGGAGCTGTCTGCAGCTGTGGGGGAGACTTGGGATCATTGTAGTGAAGTCATACAGGACATGGAGCAGGTCTGGAGGCACTGCCATGGGGAGCACAAGGTCTGTAAGACATGACTCTAGAGGAAAATAGGTTTCTTTCTTGGATCTTGGAAATCAAACTTTTTTGAGTAATCAGGTAACAGTGAGTTTGCTTTAGCATCATAGGGAGAGAAAAAAAAAAAAAGGTATTTTTTTTGTTCCCATTTGCTTTTCCTCCTTTTGTAGCAAAATCACAGAATCACAGAATGGTTTGGGTTAGAAGGGACCTTAAAGATGATGCATCTAGTTCCAACCCCCCTGCCATGGGCAGGGACACCCTCCACTAAACCAGGTTGCTCCAAGCCTCATCCAGCCTGGCCTTGAACACTGCCAGGGATGGGGCATTCACATGGATTTACTTCAACCAGTAGTGGGAATCAGTTCCTATTCATCCTAGGAACTTCCACTGTTGTCTCTACTAGCATTATTTTCATTTTAGAGATGCATTTCTAATGGCTTACTTGCTTTGCTGGCTGTTTTAAAGACCAAAGGCAATGTTCATGATGAGGCAAGGAAGCTACTTTTTCCCCTTCATTTTGGCCTACCCTCCTTCTTTTGATCACCTGCCTCAATCTAGTCCTTGCCTGTCAGTGTCACTGACTTTCTCTGTTGTGCAGATGCCGTTGAATGTGTATCCCCAGCTTAACTGCTTTGTGCTCTCTATGTTTATTGTTGCTAATTCCCCAAAAACCTTAAAATATAATTTGCCCTTTGGAAACATGAAAATCTCCTTCTCCAATTCATTTTCCAGCACAGAATTTCCGAGAGATGAATTCAGCCTCATGTTATATTGTTTTTGTTTTCGCATCGCCTAGTTATGAAATGTTTCATGACTACATTTTAAAATGGTGACTAATTACCAGTGTAGTGGAACTTGCTTCTTTTGCCTTTTAGGAATGGTTTCTCCCTCCTTTTTCCAGGACAGAAATACCTTGTGGTAAAATAATTCAAAAGAGACAAATATGCAGACAGTTAAGAGAAGTCAAATACTTGAACTGGTTTTCCCCTTTGTTGTGGGCTGCAGTTTCAAGGAATCAATGCTCTTTGCCAAACATTTATCTTGAAAAGGAAAGTTTTGAGTCTAAGTCTAATCAACCCAGCAGTAGGGTAATGGGGAAAAGTCATGGCCTCCCTTGTGCCCTCAGAGGAGTGCCTGTGGGACAAGCAGGATGTATTCGAGATCAGGGATACCCACTGCTCCATACCCTTGTGCCTTTTTGGAAAATGTTTTTAGCTCAGCCACTCAGCCTGGAGCTGAAGGGAATGGTGCTAAGAACTGACCTTGTTTCCTCCAGCCAGGTGTGCTTCCCATTCCCCAGGCATCTCCATCCCTTCCTAGTTCAAGTTGGTCTCTCCATCCATCTCTTCGTCTCTGACACGGTGACCATATTCCCTGTTGGCAACATCTTCATCACCAGATTTCACCAGCACAACATTGTTTTTTGTGCCTGATTAAATCAGAGCACTCCCAAGCCTGGTCCTTGAGGGATTTGGCTGGTGTCCACTTGCCAGCCCGCTCCAGCCTCAGCAAGTTGTTGCCCACTGGCCAGTTCCTTCTCACAATTCTTGTATGAAGTTGCATCATCTCCATTTTAACTAATAATTTTCCACACTGTGCCAAGCTGGGTGGCTTAGCGGCATCTAAGTAGATCTCATTTCCTTTGACCAGTAAAATCCTTTCAGCAGAAATAGATATTAGCTAAGATGGACACATCTGTTTGATAAATGTATGGGCTTGTATTGTCTTCTGCGTTTGTTTTTCCCTTAAAATGTTGTTATATGCTTTATGTGCTATGTAGACCAGATAAAAGGGCCTGTATTTGCAAGTATTATTACTGTCCTTTTGTTGGAGACAGCCTGACCTACTCAGAAGTAGAAATATGTGTTAGAAATACTTGCTGTCAGATGTACCATTTCCATTTATCAGCTCTTCTATTATTCTGTGATTCTTAGATACACATTATCTGATCTTTTGATTTAAGCACATTAAAACTCTTCAAACTGTATTACATTTCAGGTTGGGTAATTTTCATCCCCATAGTCTTAGTCTAATTACCTACCCTGTCTTTACCCCTCTGTTCATTGTCCTCTCCTACCACAAGATGAGATGAAGGGTTAAATTTGCTTTGGGACCATACCTAGATCATCTTTAATTTGGATGTTACTCCATCTGCATAATAACTCCTCTCTCTCCTCATTCTCATCTTACTGGGCTCGTTTACAGCACTTAACTACTTGGGTGAGTTTTGATTCCAAAGTTAACATTGTTTTGGGGCAGCTCTTAGTCAACCTGTTTCAAAATTTTCAGTCTCTTGTTCATCAGTTTTGGGTAACAGTTGATCAAATTCAGCATTAATAAAACATCCCTCTCCTAGAATCTTCCTGAAGCAGATAAAATATGCACCTGTAACACCTTGCACAGCCCTGGACAGGAGAGCACAGGGCTGTGATGAGGCTCCAGGGAGCAGGGCAGGGAAGGAGCAGGGTAGGTGTTGTGGTTTAACTCCAGGCAGCAACTAAGCACCACAGAGCTGCTCGGTCACTCCGCCTCCTCCAGTGGGATGGAAGAGAGAATTGGAGAAAAAAGGTAGGAAAACTCATGGGCTGAGATAAGAACAGTTCAATAATTGAAATAAAATAATTATACTAATAATGCTAATAATATTTATAATAATATGTAATGAAAAGGTAAACAACATAAAAAGGAAAGAGAAAGATGAAACACAGTGGGAAAAAAAGAGATACAACAGCTCATCACCTGCCGACTGACACCTAACCAGTCCTCAAGCAATGATTGCCCCCCAGCCAACTCCCCCCACTTTTATACTGAGCATGACGTCTTACGGCATGGAATATCCCTTTGGTCAGTTTGGGTCAGCTGTCCTGGCTGTATCTCCTCCCAGCTTCTTGTAGAGAAGAAGCTGGGAACACAGATACGGTATCAGAAACTGAAAAAGTCCTTGGCTTAATGTAAACATCGCTTGGCAAGGACTAAAACAGTGTTATCGACATTCTTCTCAGCACAAATCCAAAACATAATTTCATACTAGCTACTGTGAAGAAAATTAGCTCTTTCCCAGCCAGAATCAGCACAGCAGGGAAGGAGAGAGCTGCAGTGGGACGGTGCCACTCAATGTGACCACCTGGGAAAGGTTGGCTGAGCAGGACTGGGTGGCAGCAGTGCCCAGGCTCAGTGGGTCAGGAGCAGAGGTTCTTGCATCTGTCCATATTTGTCTTCTCTATGCATCTTCTTAAAAAGTTACTGCATTTCTAACCTAGGAGCCGTCCTCCAACAGCTGGGCAGCATTCACTCCCTGAAGAAAAAAAAAAAAGAAAAAAAGTGAGGATTTATTGGGTACACCAGCTGCAAAACGCTGCTCTTGGTCTCACTGATGAGGCAATGGAGGCGAGGGCTGGATCAGCAGCACCCAGCCGTAGCTGGTCATGTGGCTCGCTGAAGCCGTGTCCCTCTCGTTACAGTGACAGCATCGCGTTTGCTCTGGTTTGTTTTGTTTTGCTGCTTGGTTGCTTGGATTTAGCAAGGCTGAGCAACTTGCATTAGCCCACTCAGACATAACGTGGGAAACCAGCCTTAGTTTTCACTTGCTATGAGGAGACTTGGGCCATCTGTTGTGGTTGGATAGGGTCATCTCAGCAAAGGACAGAGAGGTACTTCATGCAATGAGGCCTTTCACTCGAAGGATGACAAAGTTCTTAGTTCCTATTAAAGACAGATGAGAGCAGCAAATGCAGCAGACATCGATAACTGGATCTCACAGAATTTGGCTGTTCCTAGCTTTCTTTCCTTGATTCTTGGGGTATTTCTACATGCTTTTGGCAGGCAGTTGTTGGCTCTATCTTACTTGTGCTCTACAGCAACCAAGCATTGCCTGAGTGTGGTTACCTTCTTTGCTTGGATGGGGTTTGGTGGGTTTTTTCCCATGTAAACTATGTGGCTTCCAGTCAATCGGAACTGGGGGCAGAGCGAGCTCATACCTGCCTGCAAAACATCGTGTGTGCGTAACCCCAGAGTCAACTAAGTCAACAGAAAGACTGGTAGGTTGGGTTGATTTGTGGGAGTCTGCCTTTACGTTCAGGTTCACTGCCGAGCTGCAAGCACGGCCGGCACGAGCCTACCTGTTCACTGGGAGGAATCCAGCCGTGCGGTTGTCTTACGTGCAGCGTTGCTTTTATGAACTGGGAGGGCAAACCATAACACCAGGTCTCATTGGAGGGAAGGACAGGAGAGACACAAAGTACCAGCTGGAGACTGGAAAGGTCTAAAATATTTGGCTTAGGGTCCAGGGTCCTAACAGACTCCATGTTTGTGGAGAGGACTTGAGAGGGGCTGTTTTGCTCTCCTCTCCCTGGAGAATGACAAGGAGCTGTCGGCTCTGGGGCTGGAGAGATGGGAGCAATGGGTGCTGGAGAAGGCGAAAGTGAGTAGTGGGTTGTCAGAGCGATGCAGTTGGCCGCTGCTGCTGGAGTTGGCGTTGGGCATAGACGTGTCCTCCCCATCAGCTTGGACAGAGCTGGTGCTGAAGTAGCAGGGATCCTCCACTTCCCAGCATGATACCCTCAATGGCTCCTAGTCCTGTGTTTAGGGAGTGTATTACAAATTTATCACCGCTTACCTCTTGGGTATCAAAGGGAGAAAGGGGAAAAGTACGTGTTATCAAGGACAGGGCAAAGATGGCTGGTGTAAGCCAGAAAAGAGGTGCCAAAAATGCTTTCATTGCTATCTCTTCAGCAGCTACTGACACTGGGAAACCTTTGGCTATTATCCGCGGAGAAAGAAGTTAACGAAGCGCCTGCCAGAAACACTGTATAATGATGCATGCAAGGACAGCAGGTTCCCTTCCTGAGAGCCATACTCCAAACTTCCGAGCCAACATTTTGTTCTGCTCTGAAGCCTGCCTGCCCACTGATAAAAAGCCAAGCAAAGCCTGGCGATTTAGAGTTCACCCCTGTAGCAGCAAGGAGCAGAGATTAGCTGCTGGGGAGGTGCTTGGTGATTGGGAGGGACACAGAGATGCCCTGACCAGGACTGGCAGGGAAATGAAGCAGAGTCAGTTGTTTATTCTGTTCAAATGCAACCCAGGTGAGATTTTTCCCCGTGGCCAGGTAACAAGAAGCCTTGTTTGCAGGGGTATGCACACAGGCTCCAGCAGATTCCCCGGAGCGTGCTGCAAAATGCCAACATCCTCTACAGAGGAAAACGTGTCTCTGGTGCCAAGACTGGACCTACCCCTGAGCCTCTCGGAGCCATGGGAAGGGCTGGGACCATGGTGTCTCCACAAAGGAAGGATAACATCTCACTCTCATTCCTGAGCACTGGCAGTGAGACACCATGTCAAAGGTGTGCTGAAATTCATCTTTTAAATAAATCAGGCTATGCACACAGTGGTGTTTTTAACAGGAGTGTGATACAGTGTTTCCATGTGAGGGTGCAGGCTGATGATTTGTTCTTACAAATTAAATACTAGGAGCTACTCAGATAAGATAAGCTACACAGAAGTGGATGGCAGAAGCTCAAGGAAAGGGGAAAGAAAAAAAGGAGGAAAATGAGGGAGTGGAAACACAGGAAAAGACAAATAAGAAAAAGGAAAAACAACTAAAACTTGCCAAGTGTGATAAACGCTGCAAAGGTTTTTTTAAAAACTGGAAATGTACCTTCTTAATACAGGTGGGACTAAACCACAGACGACTGAGTTCCTATTACAGGTTTCTGTTCCTGTGTCCTCACTGGAGAAAGATTTAGTTTGGGAGCAAAAGGCTATTTCTATCTCATTTCTTTGTTTGTCTGCACTCACTATCACTATGTGCACGGTTGGTTTCCACGATGCTGTCAGGCACTTGGGCGGTCATCCAGCAAATACTTAAGCACACGTGTAACATCCCAGCCAGTGTAAGGTTATCCATGTGCCTAGATGACTTTGGGTCAGGCTCTTAATACCTCTGCGGCTCAGATGTGACTTCCACACAGCAAGGAAGAGACGCAGAAGAGCCAGACAATTAGACAATGTTATTGTGAGACCACAGAGATCCTGCCAAGAGGGCTCAGGGGGTAATTTGCTACCTGAAATATTATTTTGATCTGAGTGAAAAATTGGTAAATCAATTATTCTTCAGAAAGTGCTGCTTTCAGGCATTTGAAGCAATCAGCAAATTCAGTCCAAATGAGCCAGGTTAGGATAAACCATGCAAATAGAGTTTAAGAGGAGAGGGGTGGGCTGTGCTTCTCATCCAAGCGGTCCCCCGGGATGAGGGAGAGCGACCACCAGTGGGGCAAGCAGTGGTAGCCCCTCCTGCCTCCACATGGCTCTTTGCTGAAATCCCACTGCAGATGAAGACCTTAATTTCCAAATATCCTTGGCTTGTTTTAAAAATGCCCAAAATGCTTTCTTTGATCCAAAGAGATTTTTTTCCCCTGCATGTTGCCAAGTAATCAATTCTTGTTTGATGCGAATGACTTCTCTCTGTTTTCTTTCAGTTTGGCTCCCAGATAAGTGCACACAACTTAAGTGCATCAATTAATGGGAAGCATCTACATTCAGCACCAAAACAAGTCTTCTGGCTGGTCTCTTAGGAGGTACTGATCGTGATTTCTAGAAGATGGGATTTTTCCAGCTAAGATTTTTTCAGTTTTCATCTGCTCTCTTAAGTTTTTGAGCTGTGTCCTGATGCTTCTGTGCTAGTGAAGTGGGATCCCTGCAAGGGTGATTCCCATGCACCACACTTGCTACTTTACAGAGGCCAAAACATAGTGGCCAACCTCAACTCCTCTCACTCTCCTGGCTATAGTTTGAGGGACAGCACAGGCTTGAGGTCCTTCCCAACAGGGATGAGTCCATGCTACTGGAGGAGAGGCTCGGCGCTGCAGGCTCCAGCAGTGTGTGACACCAAGCCTCTGGGTGAGGGAATGGGCCCCAGTTCCTTTTAGCTGCTGGAGCAGATGTAGTCCTGCAAGATGTGCAAGATGGCAGAAAGTGATTTTCATTTTACTGGTGGTTCAAGATGCTTTTCCCACCTAACCAAAGAGTAGTGCAGAGCAAGAGCAAGGGCGTTGCAGGGGAAATCCAGGAGAACAGGCAGAGAGAGGGATGCACTGGCCCCAAAAGTCATCAGCTCCCATGAGAGGAAGGTGTAAGCAAAAGTTTTAAAGGATCATGTGAGAAGCTATTGCATATCTCAGGAGGAAGAAAAATCAACATAATACTGCCTAAAGGATAAATGATGGCATTATTTAGGCTCAAATGCCGGAAATATTGTCATAGACCAAGTGATCCTTTCCACAAAATACATCACAAAACAGCAACCCACGGTGCAAGAGCTCTCCACCACCCCTCAGCAGCACCCATCAGAGGTCTTTGTTTGGGAACGGGTCCTCGTTGCTAACGCTCACACCCTCCCAGTGCTCCAGTCTGGTGGCTCTTCTCACCGCTAAGAAGGGCACTGGGGGAATCCCCAAAGATGCCGATGCTGTACAGGAACCTAAAGTTATTGCTTCAGAAACGGGAATCATTCACTCTCCCTAAGAGCAGGAATCAGTGGCACTGAAGAGTCATGACAGATATATGGAGAGTGTAGGATTTTCTTACAGTCCTGTGCTCCTGGGAAACCGTCTTCCACCTGATTTGCCTCAAACAATAAAACTTTCACAGGGCCACTGTCAGTGAACGGGGTGGGCTGAATCTCTTTCCCTTCATATTTTTATTTCACCCCCCCCCCCTGTGCTGGTAGTGCCATATCAGCTGTATCAAAACTAAAACATCTTTTCCTGTGGGTTTTTTTCCACCCTGTTTTTCTACAAGAGCAAAAGTCAACATGACAGCATTTTGCTGAGCCCTGTTTCTGTCTCTTTTTTATCTATGTAACTGATGCCAACGGAAACATTAGCCACTCTTTCAAACAGCAAGCTGCAGAGGCCAGCAGAACATGTGGTTTGTTTTATATAGATATAACGTTAAAATCATGCCTACTTTCTTGGTTTTCTTCCTTTTATTTTTAAAAACAGTAAAAAGTCATAGATGGTTGAGGGAAGATTTCAAGATGAAGCACTTCTCTAAGTGTTGGTTCGGTAAGAGGAAAACAGGAGTAGATTCTCATCTGCTTACATGGATGTGGCTCCTTTCTGAGAGTCTGGGATTGACACCAGGGAAGCTCTAGTCTTTTGTGGGTTCAAAGTTCTACCCATATAGAGTTTCTGCTCCCTACATGTCTTTCATTTTATGGGCAATCAAACGTTATCTATTGTTAGCTCTGCAGAGCCAAAAGAAGTATTGGAGGAAAAGCTGGATAGGGTCCCACCTTGTAGCACTGTATCTGTGTGTGAGATATCACACAGGTCCCTATACACGTATGTTATAGGCAGGTTTAGGTATTAGAGATACCTATGTGTATATTATGACGCAGAGAACACATTACTGCAGACAGTGAAGCTCTGCCAGACTGTCCATCAGGCTAAGGGTGAGGGACCCAACTCACGTCCTAGTAGCCTTCCATGGGCTTCAGATACGGAGGGATGAGGGAGTGAGGAGGTCCCAGATACAGGGTAGAGACCTTTCCCTGCCAGGCATTGTGTCCCCGTAGCAGGAGAAGGAGTGTGAGTCTTTGTACTGTGGTCCCAGGTGGATGCAATACATTTGTTTCTCAGCCCGCTTCAGCCTTTAAATATCTTTTATGTATTTTTCCAGTCAGTGCCCGTGTCTCATTGCTGTGCACTCACGAGGCTGATTGACACTACAGAAGAGACTGGCTTGGCGTTGGGGGTTTTATCATGGCAAAGTTAAGCTAAATCAGGGAATACAGGCTTTTCTGCCATTTTTAGCAGGATTCTTTGGTCTTTTGCTTTCATTTCTGTGTCCATCTGCATGGTGTAAATGTCTCTCTTGCCCCTAGTCCTGGAAATCTTTGTTGGATATAGCTAATGCTGGGGAGAAGTAGGAATTTCAGCTGAAAATTCAGAAAAACTCCCCAGTGTTTGCATTTGAGAATCCCATTCAGCTTTACATCGCCTTTCGCTTTCACCACAGCCATCTATTGCGGTTGGTTCCCGGTATCTCGTATCCTGGGCACCGGTCAGCAACCATCACTGACTCAGACGAGCAGAGTACTTTTTTGTTGCTGACACTTTTCCTTTCCTCCCCGTTTCTTGCACACATCCTGCCCCTGGTGTGTGCGTGTGCTACAGGGCTCTGGTAGGGCGATGTGCAGAGAGAAAGAAAAAGGAAATTAGGGGGAAGGAGTGGATTTTAGCTAGAGTTACAAGGAAATCTGAGACGCTGGTGTCATGTCTCTGCTTGCAGGATACGGCTTGCTGAGGTGGGTCAGAGCCTTCGTCCCCCTTCCCGGGACGTTTTGCCGGGAGCAGCAAGAGAAGCATCATGGGCAGGCGAGCAGGAGGGGCTGCGGGCTGAGGCTCAGGGACGAGAGGCCGAGCTGGCCAGGCTCTTCTGGGGGCTGACCCGCTGCTCTGCACAGCTGCTGCCCCACATCACTTGGGCAAGGACCACTGCTGCCCTGCCCAGAATCTAAGCAGCAATGCTGGCAACCAGACACGCATCTCTGTGGCTAGGAATAAATCCTCAGCTGCATGTCATTTTGGAAGACCCTCGTTTTAGCTAGCCGGTCTATAAGGGGTTTTTTTCTTCTGCCGGAGGCTGGGGATGCAGGAGGAAGAGGAAGGGGGAGGCGCGTTTTCTTACAGGGATAGGGTTAAGAGAGCGTCAGCGATGGGACCAACCCCCCGGCTCAACCGGCTCCGGCGAGCCCTCGGTGTCCGGGTTGTCCGGACTCTCGTGATGGTTCCAATGTGCACGCAGTATGACAGATGACCTATTGAAATAATTTGGGAGCAGTGGTGGGGTTGCCAGGACAACCAGTGCTCCCTGGGCCTGCGCTGAGCCATGTGACAGCCGCCTTGACGTCAGCTGGAGGCAGAGCCTGCGGTTTCGGCCGCGCAGCCAAAGCCGTGGGAGAACATAGTGGATGCTGGATTTATCCCCACCGCCGCCGCTGCCGCCGCTGCTGTTTCTCAGGGGCTGCCAGAGCATGGACTATTAAAAACTTGCCATTTCTGCAGTGTGAGGTAACCATTTGCTTTATGTTCTCATCAGGTATCATTTTTTTTTTTCTGTTTAAAAAAACAAAGGACAGAAAGCAGCTTATCGTGACTGATATTTTTTTCACTTGTTTGCTTTGGCTGGAAGTTTGCCTTGATGAACAAGCCCGGCACTATCAGATAAATGCAAAGCAGCTTCCAGTTACTAATTCTGTGTGCGGACTGCAAAGTGGAGTTAAATTTAGATTAATGATCCGTGAAAGGAGTATAAAATGATATTGTTCTCGTTTGACACTTTAGGAATATAAATGAGCACGAGTAATCCTAGGCTAATGCAGTCGGGAGTGAAAAGAAATTCTGATTAGGTATTGTGTTGATTTGGGCATCGCTACAGCTTTATACCACTGTTGGAACTTGTAGCTCTTTATCGCTGCCCAATTCAGGCGGGTTTGCACCCAATGTGCACAGTGAGGGGGAAGCCAGCAGCCGATGCAGCTAGGAGCAGCTTGAAAGCCCCAACTCCCAAAGTTCGAGCCTTTAAATCATCTTTGTTCACACGGAGTCCCCGTACGCTCCCCGGGCTTTCTGGTCCCTCTCCTGGGGCACGCGGCACTCTTGACCGTGTAGTGTTTACAGAGGAAAGGATCAAGAGCTTCCTGAAAAATCATCTGAAACATGCCAAGAGAGCAACATTGTTGTAACACGGGCTTTTACTCCCTTTTCTCACACACGTACAGCTTGTTTTTTGTGCTTTTTTTTTTTTTCTGTTGTGGGTTGAAAGCGGTTAGAATAGCTAAAAAAAGAACTGCAGCGTGAACAGCATCACAGTAATTGAGAAATGAAATGCTGTTTGGGTCTTTTCATAAAAAGAAGAGGGAGTTTGGGTCCGGTTTTGTATCGCACTTACTCCGAGGGGGCTGTTACGGAGGAGATCCCAGGGCTGCTGAAGTTTGTGCCACAGCCTGAGTTTGTTTGTGTGGGAACATATAGGTTCGTCTGAAGAACAGACTGCAGCATCGTATGCGTTATTTCCTGGAAAAGTATGCTAGATGGTTCTTATCTTCTCTAATTATATAGTCCCGTTCCCTTCCTCACAAAGTTCAAAGGGTTTATTGATAACGGTAATGATTTGCTAAAGCAGCTGCCACTCTGAAACAATCACGGAGCTACAAAACAATTTAAAGCACAGAGCAATAAAAGACTAAACAAATCTATAAAAAATTATTCTGATGTTGCTAAATGCAGCAGAAGTAATTGTTTCAGAAAGGGAACCGAAGCAGAGATTAAAACTGAAAGCACTTCTGTACGGAAAGTCATGGATTAATGCTCAGGATTTCACTGCATTTGGCATTCTTAACAGAGCAACAGGGATAAATGCATCTGAAACCTCTAAACCATTTCACTTGGTGTTGTCTCATCTGTTCTTTCCAATTTTACTCTTGTGCCTAACATATCAATCTAGCGGGGGGGCTGGGTGTGTGAAATATTTTAGATTTTCTTTATTAAATTCTTCACCTGATGCCAGTGCATCAGTGCATGAGGAGTCTTGACTGGACCCTCATAGGTGAGTTTAACCAAGGTTTAGAGGAGCCTCACAGCTTTGCCGGGGAGGTGCCAGCACTCCGTGCTCAGCCTTCCTGCAGAGATCAGGGCTCTCGGCATCCTCGTCCAGGTGATCGGGCTGGGCTGAGCTGGGCACAGCTGCTCCCCAGCCGGCGTGGGCAGCCGCGTTACGGCTGACGGTGGTCTGTGCCTCCCCACCTGCATGTGAGTCCCCCCGGAGTCTGAGTGGGAGGGTGGGAGGAGAGGGCAGGGGGAGGCAGCGTATCTGACCCACCACCCTTTGAGGTCTGCTTGCTCACCAACTTACATGGGTGGGGTAAGTCTGGTGAGGGTCTGGGGTGGTGATTACGGGGACAGATCCGAGCTGAGCCGCACCTGCCATTCAAGAAAAGTCCTTCACCTTCATGTCTGGACGTTTTGGCTCCACACGTAGCTGTGGTCGCCTACCAGGTTTGACTTGAGTGGTCCATGTGGCAATGATGCTCAGTGAGGGCTGGGGCTTCACCTCATTCATTTAGGTTTGAATGCAGCGTCTTGTAGGATTTGATGCCTTGAAAACACCTGCAAGGTGAAAAATAACTGATGCAGCTTTTGTTCGAGAGCTGTTAATTAGAAATATTTTAAAAATCGGTTCCTCATCTCCAGCTGGAATGGATATATCATGCTTTAACAATGCTGAGATAGTCTTCAAAAGGCACTAACTTGACCTGAGAGAGGAGGGTGATAAACTGCTTCACGTTTTACCAGAAGGGTCTCGGCCGTGTTGTGGCAGGAGGTCTGAGAGGCAGCAATACTGGGGAAGCTGCTGAATGCCGCTGAGGTTGCACAGGGATGTGTCCTGCTTGGCAGAGTGACCATCCCTGTCCCCTCTCATTGAGTCTTGGGGGCCTTTGGGCATCCCACTGGCCTGGGTCCCTTTGAGCCCTGGAGGTGGGGATGGCCGAGACGTGGCCAGGCAGGCAGCTCGCGGGCAGTGTGAGAGTCTGCAAATGCGGAAAAGGCACAGGTCCCACCTCAGGGAAGGGCAGGGGATGGTGTGTGAGGGTTGTCCTGGGGCTGTGTGCCCCTGCTCAGTGATTTTGTGCTCTCTTTTTTGCCAGTCAATTCTGTACCAAATCCTTTCGACAAAAACACTTGGATTTTACCTTGGGAGTGTGGGAAATTGCCAGGTGATGTAATACTAAGCATCCCACTGTCTGTGCTCTGCCATGGTCTCACCCACCATGAGAAAAAAGCAAACAGCCTGTAGGTTCTTTCCTATCCCAGGGAGAGGTGGGGTGGGAATGTGGCTGCAGCCCATCCCTCCCCTACTGCCCAACCCCGCAACAGTTACACTGCTGGCTTACTTGGATTTGAAATCCTTTGACATAAAGAGAAAAAATCTGAGATGCACAAGGGCTTGGTGACACTCCACCTTCGGCTGGGGAGGCCAGGTTTGCCCTCACACCTCCCAGCAGCCTTCATATCATTTGCAAATATCACCCCTTGCACGCACACAGGGAGGAGACGATCTCTTCCGACAGTGTCCTCATCCACAGAGAAGGCGATATCCTGAGGAATCAGCGCACTTCACCTTAGGAGAGACCTTGGCTAGAAACAGGACTGAGATCTCCCAGAGCCACTTCTCACACAACTGAATGCAGCTAGGGAAATTAAAAAACAGACGTGATCTGTTGATGCCTCTAGCCCAGTAATAATAACACACTCAAACCTTTAGTGTGCTCTACCTTGATCTGGTTGAGTTGATGGGCAATGACAATCTAAATTTAGGCTAGAAGCATAATAAAGCCTGGAAAAAACCAAACCTTGCAGCACAAAGCACTGAATCCTTCTTGCGTTTTTTCAGACAAAATGAGATTTCTGCTGTCTTTCCAAAGGTCCTGACCACACTCAAGGCAATATTTAGGAGGGAAGGGGAATAAAATTCCCCGTACAGGGCGGGGGATTGTCAGACAGTGGGAACTGATGTAGCAGTGTGGAGTTTCAGGCTCTTGAATTACATATTACAGAAGTTGGTTTCCACCCTGCTAAAAATCATTACATTGTGCTAATTTAATGTCCTGCATCAACATTAGCAACAACTGGTTTAAATGATAACTGAGCTGCAGTAGAGGTTTGGCGTTTTAATCAACAGTTGCTTTTCCAATTAAACCCAGATGCTCTGTATATGGTACACTGACTGCAACATAAAAGTTGACCTGATTGTTGGTTCCAAGCTAAAGTAACAAAAATCCTAACACCGGAATGTTTTTGGTAGTCATATTTTAGAAATAATCTTCCATGGTGAGCCAAAATCTCTGCAGACAGTTATAGTCAGATAACACTTTAAAAAAAATCAACTATGTTTTGGCTGTACTTTTGCTGCTGTTAAATTTATCTTCTTAAATAGCAGGGAGTATGAGTTGAGGTTTGAGAAACAGTAATTTTGTAATTATTTTACATGGATCGAATTATTCTGTCATCAAATTTGCATTTCAGACAGCATTACGGTATGAAAATATAATTAGAAACTGTAATTCAGGAATTGCTGAATGTGATATTTCCCAGAGGGAGCACTGTGAAGAAGCTGCACTCACTACAACTTCAGCAAATATTGAAATCCTATAGGTGGAAAATGTGAAGGCCGAGTTGTAAAGATCCTCTCCCTTCTGCGGTCTTAACACGCTGTCAACTTTCTGCCAAACTTCATTTTTTTGTAAGATTCATTTCCACAGAAACATCTAATCATTAAAGGCTGAAGTGCACAGATCCTGTTCTGCTGAATTTCAGTCTGGCTGTGCTGATAGTTGCGGAATTGCTTTCAGCCGCAAAATGACACTGAGATAATGTAAGGATCTGATTTACACGCAGAAAAGCCAAGAAGCTTGTAGTTTGGGCTGAAATGCTGGTTTTAATTTGCCCAGTGCTCAGACTTCCCAGCAATGCCTCCTCTCACGGGAGAGAGCAGAGGATGGGTCTTGGTTTTGATCTCTTTCTCTTTTTCTGTAATTCAGTATTTTTTGCTGTACATGTTCACAGTGTTGTGCAAAGTTTTAGCTACATAAATCTCACTGATGTCAGTCCTTACAGTTTTTCATTATTATTATTATTATTATGAACTTTGGCTTATCATAGACATATTGTCTGGAAATTGTAGAATCATAGAATGGTGTGGGCTGGAAGGGACCTTAAAGATCACCTAGTTCCAACTCCCCTGCCTTGGGCAGGGACACCCTCCACTAGAGTGGCACATCTCTTTCGAGTTGGACTTAGGTTGATAAATCCCGTCCATTTTTGCCTGAAACGCTCCTTTGGAGACCATCGTCCATGGCCAGTTTTTCCTACCACTTTGCTGGGGCGTATGAAACAAGTCCATACGCAGAGCACAGCTCACAATGCACAAAGCAAAGCCAGCACTGGGAGGAGGCACAAACAGTGCAGGGCATGTCTGATGCTTTGATGTCCTCGTACATCTCACAGTCCTGCTTAGAGTCCCAGTGCTCCTCCAGAGGAAATGGCAGGGCAGGAAAAGGAGAAGCGTGGACCTCTGAACCCAGGAGTGCACGGATAGATGGGCCGGCTGGTGACACAGTTCCTAGTGACTCAGGGATGCTGTCACACCCAGTGTGCTCTGAGGGACCAGACCTTTTTCCCTTACCTGCCAAAGACCACCTTCCTGCACTCACCTACACCCAGCCCTGGCGCTTTGCCTGGGTGCAGGGGGTGACATCTGCTCCATCACTCACATTTTGGGTGACGCTCCTGGACGTGGCATTTGCAATAGGAGCTGCAGGGCATTGCTGCAGATGACCTGAGAAGGGAGTTTTGTTAGGGAAGATGAAATAAGACAAGTGTTCTCACCTGGGGAGCCCTGTGAGAGTGCTGGTGGGCAGGTGGGGCACGAGCAGCTCTCCTGCACCAATCACATCAGCATTTTTGCATATTTACTTAGAAACTCCTGAGGGACAGGAGACAGACTTTCAACTGTCTTTGTGCATGCAAGCAGGTGCAGACTGGGGCTGAAAGGCTTTGAGGCAGGTTTATACCTGCCACATTTGTCACAAAGCCTCTTAGCAGTGTGCTGAATTTCACCGTTGAGCTAACGAGGGCTTGGGAGTGGGGCAGAGTCAGGCTGGTTGGCTGCAGGGGCAGGATGGACCATGGGGCAAGTGATGCCACGTGGGGAAAGGAGAGCCCAAAGTGACCAGGTGACAGCAGGATGAGCCCAGGGACAGGCTAGACACTTCTTGGCTGTTCTGCGGTCACGGCTGCGGTTGCTCCGGTGGGGACCCCTGGTAGCATTGCGCAGTGTCACAGTTTGTCCGTGGTAGGGGCCAGCCAAATCTCATGTGAAACAGAGCCACTTGAGGGAGTCAGGAAAGCAAAATTCTGGTGCTCTGTCATTTTGCTGCCGTCTGATCTAACAGTGGCTGGAAGGGCTGCTCTCTGCTGGATGCTGGGTTCGACCCTTGCACAGTACCTGCTACTGGAGAACAAAGATTTTGTCTTTAAATACTTGGTGCTTGTTCTCGTTATAGAAGAGATCAGGTTTTGGAGACATCCAAGATTATGTGTTTGGATGTTTTATTAGATGAGCAGATCAGGTAGTTTACAGGCTTTCAATTCAGAGAAGACAAATTACAGCGGAAGAAGGTCAAAGTTAACTTCTTTCCTCCTCAAATTTCCTCGATCCTACAGCAGAGAGATTTCCCTAATTATGCCTCACACGGCCTTTCTGCATCTCTTCCAGGACTGCAGAAACACAATGGATCCGTCTCATTTAAAGGGTCTAACTTCAGCTGAATAATACTCGAAGAGACTTCGGCTGTGAAGCAATTCAGCCCTAAGAGCCTTTAACTCTAAAGAAAATATTCTGTTCACATTGTGTGTATGTTCCTAATGGCAAATCCAAGATGCCAGGGGGAAGCGAACACAAAGCCGCTGATTATTTTCACAACTGCTATATGCTTCCTATCACAACACTATTCTTTTGTGCAGAATGGCAGCATGATTGCAGAGCCCTCTTCAACTTTACCATTTTAGCAAGCCCAGGTCCAATTAGAGCAATTATATCTCGGCAGAAACACTGTCTGTTGTCCTCTGGACCTGGCTGTCAAGTGTCCTATTCATAGCTGTTTATCTAACGCGAGGTTTTTCATATAAAGTCGTTGTGACCCTACTAAAACAGTCTCATCTGAAGGGCAGTCTGCGTTTTTCTAGACTTATTTCACTAGCTGATGTGAACAAAAAGAGTGCAAAATTATGGCTGGCTGAGGATGTCTCTCAGTCCAGCCACCATGTCCTCTTGCTTGAACATTATTGCTGATTTGACACAGCACGCAGATTTCACTTTCAATTATTTCACTTCACCCTTCACTTTCAGTAACTGCACTGCTAAAAATTGAGACGTTTATAAGAATTTGCAGTTCTTCCTCGCTGCGCTGGAGGTTTTCCTTAATCAAAATCCCCAGTGTGAGTTGCAAGGCATGTAATGTTTCATGGCACATGATGTTAAACCACTTAGAGCTCTGAGGTCTGTGGGGGACTATTCGATCGCAGAGTTATTGAAGAGCCACCTTCTTGAAGAAGGTGGTGGGCACTTTTGCAGAAAGACTGTCTATGTTTTGCTTTATCTCTGCTGTCAGAGGCTGATGAAGGAGCTGAGTGATTCCTGCCATGAAGTCTTCCTCGTCCCCACCAAGGTAAAAGCTGAGAAGCAGAGCTCAGTGAAAGACAGGAGTGCTGGAACTTGGGAAGGTCAGGGGCAGTGGAAAGAGGAACTCTTTCTGAACAGAAAAACGCAGTTTTATTTTCTCATACCTCTCCTGGAACGGAAAATCCAGGGAGAAGTGTTTGGAGCCTTTTTCCTGAAACAAAAGGAACTCCTTTGTGACGATTCAGAAATGTGCTTGCCCGTGAGAGAGCACCCGTGGAGCCCAGCCGACACGCACAGCAGCGCTCGGGCAGGGCAGTGTCACTTTAGGAACTGAAAACACGAGCTCGGACTGTGGTCGTTGTTCCTCCGGCATCATCAGGGAAGCGGCTCCACCACATTTATTTCCTATTTTGCCTCTCTTATGCTAGGTTTTAGCCCACGTGGGAAGGCAGCCGGTCCCTTTTATCAGGAGGACACGCAGGGCCGCCCACGGCGGTGGCCAAATGTCACCTGTGCCTTCCCTTGGTGCAGGATGCCGCAGGCAGGAGAGCAGTGCCAGTGCTGACCAGGGTGTCAAAGAGACCTTACAGACCTGGTCACACGAGTGGCAAGGATAAACGAGAGCTGATGGAACAGCAGTATGATGTGCTCCACGCCAGCTCTGCGGGGGTCTGGGTGAATCTGTGAAGATAAGTGAATGTTCACCTGGATCTGCAGCCTTGGCAGGTGAAGTTTCTTTTCTTGCAGCAGCGATGGCCTGTTCTCTGTGACCCGTGGCCAGCGAGCTGCTGTGCAGGGTTAGATGCACAGCCCCCACCCCCCCCCCATGTCCACGTAATGCTCGTGATGCTTCTGATGCAAAACACAATTGTTTCAGAGATGACAAAGGGTGACAGAAATGCTGGCAGGGTGACTGCTTGCCTACTTTTTGCTCTTCTTATTAGACACCGGGACCTTCACAGAAATCTCCACCCCACTTAATTCAAAGTGTCTGATTAAAAATCAAAGAGTATTTTGCTATTAGCTCGCCATATGTCAGTTATTAGTGCACTGCGGGGTTGCTCCCACACCGGGAGCCTGTAGAAAACACACCTTTCCTGCGCGGGGCTCCCACTGTGCTTGCGGATGGCACTCCAGGCAGGGCAGTGGATTGACAGCAGGCAGAGAAGGGGTTAAAACAAACCACAGTTACCAGTTTGAGGCATTTTCGAAAATAGCAGCTTTTCTTTTGTTTGCTGAATTCCCCGTGCTTTTCCAGTGCTGTTCCCATTATTCATTTCTTTCCCAAAATAACACTTTTGAGCAGAGGAATGGCTGGAGCTGGGAGAGGAGGGGATCTGGCAGCCGAGAAGGACAGCTGCATGCTCTCCTGCCTCTGCACCCAGGGGGCTCCGACCTGTCCTTGGATGCTAATGACAACTACCAGGCAGGTGGCAATTCCCGGTTTTTCAGGCAATTTTTACTCCTCATCAGTAAGCCTCGTGATTCCTTTGCGAGAGCCCTTAGTGGTGCTTGTCAGGGGCAAGCTTTGGGCTTGCACAACTCTCAGCCACCCTTGCAGAGCTCTCAGCCACCCTTGCAGAGCAACGTTTATTATTCTTCATTCAAAGGGGAAGCCTGAACACATCTGAATGGCTTCCAGCTGCACGGGCAACGTGCTCATAGCCAGTGTGGTGGGAAGGTGTCCTGGCAGGTGGCAAGCTCCAGCATCTTTGTAGCCTAACTTGACCAGAAGCATCTCTTGCTAGTGGATGCTGCTTTGAAAGACAAGGAGGGAAAGCCTTTTGGGAAACAAACCCTGGCCCCAGGACTGATGATGCAGCAGATCCCACTGTTCAAGCCCTCGGGATGCCTTGAGTGTCCTGTCCTTGAAAGCTGACCCAGGAAAGCAGCTTCTCTGGAGGGGTTCCAGGCAGCACCCACCAGCCAAACATCACAGGCTCCAGAAATGGGTGCTGGTAGCCTTCCCCTGGGAATGCAGGGTAGAGATGGTGGAAAAGAAGCTCTGAACCCTGAAAGGAATTAAAAACTAAATGCTCACAGCAGCAACTTGCTGTCACCATGTCCCAGCGGTTCACCTTCGCTGTGGCTGGCTGTCTGCCCAAGTGCTGAGCGGGACGAGAGGAGCATCCCATCCTGGGACCAGCCCTCCTGCAGCCCTGGGGAATGACGGAGAGGAGCTGCCCCTTGCTGCGTGCAGGAGCTGTGGCACACAGGACCCCCAGCTCTGCTCCATTGGAGGCAGCAGCACCCGCCTCACCATGGAAATCCCCAGAGTCATAGTGAAAGGCACCACACGAGGTGACCAGACCCAGATGAGTCACCCGCCGCTTGGACAGATGCTGCTGCTAAATTCAGGCTGCAGGAGGGCTGGAGCAGTTGTGTCACAGCCCTCTGGTTTAGGGTCTGGAATAATCCCAGCCACGGGTTTGCTTAGTTCACGCAGAGGCTGAGCCCACTGGGGCTGACATTTGGGGTGCGAGGGTCAAGCTTACCGAGGTTGGTATTTGGCGTTAGAAGGGCCGAGCTCCACTAAGGCTTGCATTCAGGGGTGCCACTGGCACATATGTGAAGAATGGGGCCCATTGTGGTGAAGAGCAGGACTCACATGTATGCAGCATGGGAGCAAGGTTCTGGGCTCTGTGTCCCTGTCAGCAGAGGCTGCCAAAATCAAGCAAAAGCCTGGGTGCAGAGCTGCGATGGAGATGTGCTGGCTCCTGCCCATTTCTATCACTGGAGAGCAGCAGCACCAGGCAGACTCTCCCTCAGCACCCTCCTTCCCAGACAGGGCTGCCGCTGCCCACCCCTCCATTCCTACCTCCCCTGGCCCTTCCCACTGGGTGTTTTTCCCCCATGCTCACCAGTGACGCGTTTGGCCCTCCTTGGCGTGCCAATTCGACTGCTTGCTCTGCAAGTGCCCTGAAAACCCTCCAGAGCCCCAGCAAGCCCATTACAGAGCTCAGGCTGCTTGCAGAGTGTATCCCAAATGATCTGGACCCTGGGTGTAGCTCATAATCGCCTCTCAATACCCCTTTCCCAGTAGGTAAGAGCTTCCCCTAGCCTTGACATTTCTTATTTCAGCATTAAAATTCAAGTATGTGACGAGTTATCCAGTTTCCTGAGGCAATGGCAGTGTCTGTCCCACGGGTGCTGGCTGTGTCCATACTGCATTAAATAGGGAGCATCCCCACCACCGGAGCTCAGTGATCAAAATCACTCTCTGTCCAGAGCCGTCCCTATTCCAGTTCTGCTCCCAGCCAATTCATAAGCTTCCAGCTGGTGCCCAAGCCCAGTCTGGGATTTAGCTTGGGTCACCGGGCCCATGTCCTGAGGCAGATGGCACACGGCCACTCTGCAGGAGTGTGCAGCGTGGAGGAGGGAATTTCTGTGCCAGTTGGTCCCTGTGCTGGGGAACGCACCCAGATGCATTTGCTTTGTAGTCACAGGTGATGTGGTAAATGTCACCATGCATAAATGGGTGGGAAACCCTGGGAAAATAAACATTTAAACCAGAAAAGCATTTTTCCTGAAGCCCAGGGCTGGGGAGAGCTCAGGAGGTGCAGGCTCTTGCTGCGGCCACCATGAGGGAACCAGCCCACTGAAGTATGACAAAAAGGCTGGCACCTCCAGTCTGTCGGACAAAGCAGTGAGTTTTTAATAGGACCAGAGCAAAAGAAGTGAGGGACATGACTAGAAGGAAGCATAAAGGAAAACCTTTAGCCTATAGAGCAACAGCCATCTGCGTGGAGGGACATTATCATCTACAGTGCTGACCTGACTCTGTGCAGAGGTTTCTTTCCTCTGTGTGTGGGTTTGATGCTGATGTCATGTTGTTCGTTAGTACACAAACTTCACACTGCCTGGTTCAGTTTTAAACCTTTTCTAGTCTACAATGCATTTATTTTAAAGACGTGGCAACTGCAGAGATGGATATCCAGTGCTACACTCCTTCTGCTCCACCATTTCTCCAGAATGAGTAAATTGTCATCCAGCTGGCAGATTATTATAATGTATATATTATATTGTTAACCTTCTGAATGAGAGACCAACATGGTCCACTTTTCTAATGCCATATTGTGCCTAAAATCTAAGTCCTCCCTTGCCTGAAGTGAGCCCTGTGCGCTGGTTAATGCCACCGTGGCTGCCCCAGCCCCACGCCATCACTGCATCTGCTGTGCAGCGCTGCCGAGCATTCCGCATTTACTTTGCAAGGGGGAAGTGATGTCATAGAATCATAAAATCATAGAATGGTTTGGGTTGGAAGGGACCTTAAAGACCAACCAGTTCCAACCCCCCTGCCATGGGCAGGGACACCCTCCACTAGACCAGGTTGCTCAAAGCCTCATCCAGCCTGGCCTTGAACACTGCCAGGGATGGGACACCCACAGCTTCTCTGGGCAACCTGTCCCAGTGCCTCACCAGCCTCTCCAGGAAGAACTTCTTCCTGATATCCAATCTAAATCTCCCTTCTTTCAATTTAAACCCATTACCCCTTGTCCTGTCACTACAGGCCCTTGTAAAAAGCACCCCCCCAGCTTCCTTGTAGGCCCCGATGTCCATGTGCTTCTCTTCATAGAACCTCAGGATTGAAAGAGGTAAAAAGCAAAGCTTTCTGAGGGCAGTTTTCTCCCAGTGCTTTTGTTTTTGTTGAATTGAACCTTTACGTTTTTGGCCTTGGACCATAGTGTCAGTGGGGTTCGAGAAATCCAGGGGAACATTTACCTGACTCCTTGCCTGCAGCTTTTGAAGCACATTAGATTGTTTTTATGACTTCCTCTGTTAGGCATGGAGTGTTTTCCACTTTCCCAGGATTTCCCAGTCAGATCCGGCTGCCCGTGATGCTGTTCTGGGCCAGCAGCCTCCTGCTGTCCCTGGGGACATTGCCAGACGTGTGGCTGGTGGGACAGGACTAAACCCTGACCTTGCCGCATGCTGGAAAGGCGGCTCATTTATCAGATGCCAAGCGGAGGTAGGCTATGTCACTTGGTAGCAGGAAAAATCTGTCATGCTGGGACTCTTCAGGCTGGGGTCTTCATTTAAGCCCCTCCATGGACCCACTTGTAACCCCAGGCAAATCATTTAATGATGTCAGTGGCTGTCCCAGTCAGATGAACGTGACCACGATGTCTCAGCAGGCCCTTTCATGGAAGCCATTGCACGGTACTGTCTGATACTATTTGCAGCTTAAATCAAAGCCCTGCAGAGCACCAGGATATTGGCTGGGCTGCTTTGAACTGTGGTGTTTGGTGAAGCAGGACATGGGCATCACTGCAGGAAAGTGGAAAGTTTTTCCCTTTCACTTGCAGAGAGAAATTGCTCTGTTCGCACTGCTCAAAATAATACAGGGGATTTAGGAAGACTAGCATTAAGGCATTTTTTTCAGAGTCATTGACTATGTTTTAATCCTTATTAGCCTTGAGCAATTGTCTCCCAGTGAACTCACGGAAGGACATGTATAATTAAAGATCTGTCCTGCGCAGCCTGCCGTGCATTTACAGCTACACAACTGTTCTCACTAGCGAAACAGAAATATGTCTTTCCAAACGAAAGCTCAGCAACAGCAACTATTTCTTTCACAAAATGAAACACAAGTGTTTCTTCCAACCATCATCAGATAAAACCAAAAACTTTCTTAAATTTCTAGTTCTACTAAGCATCTGGCTCTAATGTACCATTCCTTGACTTTGTTCATTTTTTAACCAAAATGTGCTCCTGTTTTAAAGCACAGTTGCTTCACCTGGTAATAAAGGCCAATTCAACCATTTGTGTGTTTTATCAGTGCTTACATTCATTGTTCTGTACCACATATTGTGTTTTGCTTCCATCGTTCCACTAAAGAACCAGCGTTGTCCAAATTGCCACTGCTCAACTGGACGTAACTCCCTATTCTTTACGATTTAAAGTTGGTTATCTAATTCTGCTGGTGGGTCATTTTGATGAAGATTTCACAGGGCACTATATTTGACTGCACAGACAATATAGTGACAGGCTTTTCTCCCAGTCATTTCTGAAACCTCCCCCCCCCCACCAGTTGCAAAGACTTATGATCGCTCCCTCTCAGCTGCCTGGCACAAATGGAAGCTGCATGGTTGTGTGACATGCTGGTTATTTCAGGCATTAGTCTTGAGAAGTGCTGGGTAATTGGATGGTTTGTCATGTCTGTTTAAGCGCATTATTCCCGAAACTGCTCCTCCTCCAATCAATAAAAGACTTCATCAAGTTGGTTAAACATATTAAGAAAAATGTGATTTACTCCAGGAATTTTTATTGCATTTCATTATGAACCACTGAATCTAATACACAAAGAAGACGATAATTTTAATTATAAGTGGACAAAAGGAAGACCTACGCTGCGTTCCCACTAAGCAACTATCAGCAACGTGCACCATCTCCATCTAATGCAGTTACATAAACTAATTAGGTTTGGTGTTTCTAATGGGAACAGTGGTTAACTCATGTTACACAGCGCCCCGGGAGAAACTGGCAGCTGATTAATTTGTTAGGTGTTGTGGTATCTGTTCTCAGCTATATTTTCCTGTCCTGAGGAAACTTATGAGATACAGCCAAAATGTGAGCGGAGGGTTCAGGCGATGGGCTGTGGATTTGCCTCTCTCATCTCGGACCAGTCTCGCTGCACTCGGTGTTGCCCTCTGGAAGCTCATCAGATAGCAGAGGATGGTGGTGGTCCTCTACACTTGCAGACCCGTGCATGGCTAGTTTTTGATTTACGAAGTGTCTTGGTTTCATTGCCAACTATTTTGTACTTCCTTGCTATTTCAAATCCTGGGCAGACAGTTTTTGGAGGAGAATAAGAGAAAATGAACCCTCTTTAAAACTGTCGTTTAAAATATTTGAAGCATAGAGAAGACACATGAGAGGGTGAATTTTATGTTATTTTGTTATATGAAGTACTTTCCAGCCATGAATATCTGAGGGTTATTTTCTGCCTGTGGAGGAATGGGTGTGCTGAGGCCAGCATGGAAATATGGAGGCGATACGTGATGTAATGTCAGGGATGCGGGATCGGCAGCGCAGGGATGTGGGAGTGTGAAGGCCGAATGATGAAGCAGCTCCTGTGCACCGTGACTGTGGGAGCAGCCCTGTGCATTCAGGGCACTGCTGTGTGAAGGTGATAAGCAGGGGGATTCCTCCTTGTCTGTCATGCTGTGGCTTGAGGGGAGCACAGAACAAGGTGCCTCCCCACCGTCACAACTGAGGCATACCCTGGAGCAGAAGGATGGCTGTCAGGAGGTTGAAGTGCCAACAGCCTCTGTGCCTTGATAGGGTAGGAGGGTGCCTGATGAGGGTCTGTCCTGTTCCAGTCCCAATGTGAGTCCCCTGCCAACCCAGGAACCTTGAAAACTGACCCCAAGTAGTCCAGGAGCACAGGTCCAGCTGATTGGAAAAGCCATACAGACGTTTGAGAATATCCTCTCCTCCCTGTTCCTGTGCATTGGTCAACACTGAAATGCAGGTGTCACCCAGTAATCTTTGTAACATGGTCAGAGGTCTTCAGATGAAAAAGCTGTGATCTTAATAAGTTATTTTGTTCCCTGTAGGAGACAAAGGGATCAGAGTAAGAAGGGAAAAACCTTGTAGAAAGAGTGTATTCCTCCATCAGTACTGAATAGAAACTGAGCACTTTCACTTTCCAAGAAAATTAAAAACTTACTATTTCACAGATCTGGACAACATGTTCTGCTAAGCCTCTTGACTCCAAGGTTAAGCCCAACCAGCTTTGAATTTTATTGAGGTTACTTGTAAACCTTAATTCCAATTACTCTTTTGCGATAATCGTATTGCTGCTCCCAGTACTCCCTGATGCTCGAATTGACAGAGCTGGCTGACTTTCCTGACCTGTCTGCTGCATCCTGGCACTCATTCGTCTGCTTGTACAACCCGCCACTCACAGCCCTGCCACTCCGCATTACTGATGTGCAGCGGAGGGACATTACATACTGCAGAGGAAGACAGAGATACTGTAAACATGTTTACTTAATGTTGCTGCCATCGGATCTCCCCTTGGTGACCCTTTGCACCAGAAAGACTCTGCCCGCTCTAAGAAGCGTGCTAGGTTTTTAGGATGTTTCTCTTCCACAGCAAGGCAGGACAGGAGGAAACCTCCTGACTCATCCAGTCCACTGCATGTATCTACATCATATAGACCCTATTTCTGGTTTTTACAAACTCCATTTTCACATGAGCTAGGCCTTGTGATCTTCAGAGAAGGCTGTTCCACAGACTTCGCTGCTCCAGTGGTTAGAGATTTGCTTCTCATTCCCAGCCAAACTTTATTCATGGCTAGTTTAGACCCATTTGTTCTTGTGCCAGCATTGTCCTTCAGTTTAAATAGCTTTTCTCCTTCCCTAGTGTTTACCCCCTCTGATGTATTTATAGACTACAACCATATCCCCTCTTGGCCTTTCTTTAGCTAGGCTAAACAGTTGAGTGCCTCTGGTCTCCTCTGAGAGCACAGGCTTTCCATTCCCTTATTTGGCTTAGCCCAGCTCTGCAGCCACTGCAGGCCAAAATCCCTTTTCCTGAGTATGCTTTCCTGGCCATGCACTACAGTAATCCAGGTGAGTCCTTGTACCACCAAACCATTGTATAACGAGCCGTGTTTTCACTAACAGCATTGATACTTCCCGCTCCCAGGACTCACCAGGTGAATCTCAGCAGGCTCATTAGGAAGTGTCAAAACCATTAATTCTTCCTACTGGTCCCTCAGAAACTGCACTTTGTAATAAAGGATTTTATCCCATTGCACTATTCCGGTGCTAAAATCATCCCATTCTTCTTGTGTGGTAGCCTGGCTGTCCAGCGGTCCAGCTCCCACCTTTGTGTCATCAGCAAATGCCCTACCTTGAGGTTATGATGTGTCATGGTTATTAATGAAAATGTTAAACAGGATCCATGCCAGGACTCATCTTTGAAGAACCCTATTGTAACCACATGCCACTGGAGAGATCCCTTTTCATTTCAACCCATGATCCTTAAAGAGGAAACATCAGTATGACTCTGTCCACCATATCCCTCAGCAGGAATGGTTTGCTCTGATTTTACCTGAGTGGTTTTGAATTAACATTCTTGTATACCTATCAGAAACTAAAGCTTATGTGCTGGTTTGAAAGCCAGTGCAGGCAGAATTTCTATGGGGTCTCCATATAAGGTCAGTTCTGCCAAGAAACTTCAGTTCTAACCTCTAACATTTCTACAACTTCAGTCTGAGATCTCTCTTCAGCAGGACGTGCCAACTGTAGTGCTCAAGTCGGGGTGTTAGCAGACGTGTTTTGCTCTACTTCAGTCTCCCAGCGGGTTATGAAGCCAAATTCGTGATTCAAAAGACTAAACTCATTATTCAGACTTAATACACTTTTTAATGGGAATTTGGAATGGGGTGAAAATTCTTTTGTGCTCTGGCCTGTGTTGCTCAGATCTTGGCCTGCAGAGGCCAAGCAAAAATTCTATTATTTGTACCCTTTACATGCAAAATGGGTGAGACTATAAATATCTTGTAGTCCTAAAACAACATTCCTGCTAGTTCTTCAATTAAGACTGTAGGACTTCTCTCTCAACATCTCCCTGGGATTCACCACAAAGATCTGTCTTCCTTTCTTCTTTGTGCCAGAGAGTTCAGAGACTTTTGGAGGAGTTGGTGGTGACATCCCACAAACTGAAGAACAGAGTTACTTCTCTTTTAGGCTTAAATAAAGCAAGAGAGGAAAAGTTACTGAACATTTGGCTGCCCTTTTGATGACAGGAAAAGCAGTCCTTGCCCTCCTTCCCTTCAAGAGTTCAGGTTTTGGATATCTCAGTGTTATCAGATAATTCTTCTGAATGTGCTGTATAAATGAGAACTGAATGATTCTTCCTTTTAAAAAAAAGGAAAAAGCCTTCAGAAATATCAAATCAGTCTAGTTAAGCCTGTTCTCTGCATTATGATTTTTCTTTTTAAATTAACATTAGAGCATTCTCTGATCTGAAGAATAAACTTGCACCTTTGCATGGTGAGGGCTGGCTGACAAGCCTTCACCTCATGCCTACATCTGAGATGACCTAAAGCCAAAGACCAGATACTCCCAGGACACTCCAGACTTCATCTTACTTGCTTGGTGGACTGGCTGCAGCTCTAGGAATAACTGATTTGAGAATTTGTCTGCTGAACCAAGCAATTAGGCAGAAAAGGCTTTAATTTGGCATGAGGTTATATTTTCCAGCTCTTTTTTTTTTTTTTGCTAAAATGAAGGAACTCCACAACAACAAGTGATGTAATTCAATTCGACGTTGGATGTTGAGCAAACTGAGACCATGTTCTCCTCAATCAGTTTTGTGAAACTAGCCTCCAATATTTCTGTTTCTACCTGAAACCAGCCCATGAATTTGGGGATTGCTCAGGCACTCTCCAGACTCCAGCAATGGTAGTGAGTAGATTTCCATAGCTTGTATGGAGATAGCTAAATTTAAGTTTCTGGATCTGGAGTTAGATGCCCCCTGCTTTCTGTAGATAAGTAATGTGGAGAGTTGGAAACTGAATGGATCACTTCCTGAGCTGCTGCCAAAGGACGTAAATTGGTAAAGGTTGTTTCTAGATTCAAAGCATTTGGTGTGTACCAGCACACACTCTGACCCAGTCCAGCCCCCTTGCCCTATTCAGGCAACACAGGGGACTCTGGTTGTGAATTTCCAGCGGAGGATTCCTGGAACACCTTTGCTGGCCTCTGTCTCTTCTGTCAGTACAGGACACGGGCTGAAGATGAGCCGGCAGTGTGCACTGGCAGCCCAGAAAGCCAACCAGATCCTGGGCTGTATCAGGAGAAGTGTGGCCAGCAGGGCGAGGGAGGGGATTCTCCCCCTCTACTCTGCTCTCGTGAGACCCCACCTGCAGTGCTGCGTCCAGCTGTGGGGCCCTCAGCATAAGAAGGGTATCGACCAGTTGGAGTGAGTCCAGAGGAGGCCACGAAGATGATCAGAGGGCTGGAGCCCCTCTGCTATGGTGACAGGCTGAGACAGTTGGGCTTGTTCAGCCTGGAGAAGAGAAGGCTCTGGGGACACCTTATCGCAGCGTTCCAGTACCTGAAGGGGGCCTACCAGGAAGCTGGGGGGGGGGGGGGGGGGGGGCGGGGGCGGTGGTGGTGGTGCTTTTTACAAGGCCCTGTAGTGACAGAACAAGGGGTAATGGATTTAAACTGAAAGCAGGGAGATTTAGATTAGATATCAGGAAGAAATTCTTCCCAGAGAGGGTGGTGAGGCACTGGAACAGGTTGCCCAGAGAAGCTGTGGCTGCCCCATCCCTGGCAGTGTTCAAGGCCAGGCTGGATGAGGCTTGGAGCAACCTGGTCTAGTGGAGGGTGTCCCTGCCCATGGCAGGGGGGTTGGAACTAGATGATCTTCAAAGTCCCTTCCAACCCAAACCATTCTGTGATTCTATAAGATGAGCAGAAACATGCATCTGGGTCCCTAGCGCATACAGAGCTTGTGGTATCAGTTGGAAATGTCTTTGGGAGATGCAGACCACAAGCCACTGCACTGCCTGGTGCCCACAGCCTGGAGACAGATTTCTCCTCTCCTCTCCTCTCCTCTCCTCTCCTCTCCTCTCCTCTCCTCTCCTCTCCTCTCCTCTCCTCTCCTCTCCTCTCCTCTCCTCTCCATCATCTCCTCCTGAGAAAACTTGGATGTAGGAACCAGAAGCACAGGGAGGGGACTGTACCAGCCCGCAGCTGCTTAGCATCTCAAAGGGAAGACCGAATTCCTTGTATCTGGCAATCCAGACGCAGGCAGTCACCTTACTGACAGAATTAGTTCATATTCCAGTCCATCATGTGTACAGATAATGCTGAGATTAAGCTACTGTAGCAATAAATTTGCTAACCTAATTTTAAAAGATAAAAGCCCCAGTGAAGTGAGGCTTCATGGCACACTTCACTCCATTTGATTTCCAACACTTCAGAGGAGCAGGTAAGAAAGCCCTCCCTCAGGTAGCTGCTCTGCACCTCTGACCTCCTCTGAAAGCAAATCTGCCAGGGAAGGAAACAGAGCAGCACTAAAATTTCCCTCCCTCTGGGTACTGGCCTCTGCTGCCGCTCTTCACAGCTCACGTGAAAGGTCGTACGGAGCAGGGCTTGGAGAAGCCCTTCAAGCAAAATAATGAGGAGTGCTCTCCTGCACCAGGAGACCTGCCTCCCCTTTCCCTCTCCCTCCCCAACTCTACAGCAGTGCCTGACCACCCTCCCCATGGGTTTTGGGTAGCTGTGAGCACTGCCAGCCCAGCCCCTGGACCCCTTACTGGTCTGGAAACTGATAGCTTCTGAGTACCGGTAGCACAGGAGCTGCTAATTCCTGTAGGCTATTGCAGCTCAGCAGCAAGTGGCACCAGGAGGAAGGAGAGGCATGGTGATGCTGAGCAGACACCTCTCTGGGCCTTCGTATGTGTTTTGGGATGAGAGATGGCTGAACACGCTGGGCATCACACAAGGTCAGATGGTGTCAGGATTGCTCAATACCCGCGGGCCTCCTCTGGCAGTTGTTTAGGGATAGATACTGCAGCAGGTAAGGAAACCCCAAGAGCTGGGCATTTCAAGGTGGATGGCAGCTCGGACCTCTGCAGAGGAACCGCTGAACCTGTCCGTCTTTTCAGCCCCAAGGAATGGCTCTACCACTGTGTGTCCAAGACCTGGGGAAAGTGGTGGTGGCATGTGCACAAGGCAGATGTGCAAAGAGGCAGCCAAGTGTTTTGTGTACACACACCCCCAAAGACGCCGCCCCCCGTCTTAACGGGGTCATTGATTTTCACTCATGACTGTGCTGTCTTGCGTTGCTAGTGGGACCAGAGTTTCTTATGCAACTTAAGTGAATTAAATTCTTTGTCTGGCCGTGCTGCAAGGATGGCATTGTTAGAAACCACAGGAATGAAGCCCATGTAATGTTGGTGGCAGTAACTTTATTTCTCTTGGACATACTAGGAGAGTTTGCAAGCTCCACCAAACTTCTAGCATTTGGTTGTCCTCATATTTGAAAAGGCAGTGTTTACACTGCAGACCCTAGCAACGTGCTCTGTATGTGCTAGTTTCCCATCATTTTAAATAATTGATCAGGACAAACAGAAATCCTTGTGTGGCTCATGTTGTCTTTCTTTATGAAGGCCCAAATGTTGTGATGCTCCAAATGGTGTGCTAAAAGGATCTTCTGATAGCTGATGGGGGTATCTTGTTAGCATGGAATACACATTTCTTCTAGATTACCAAAATCCAAATAAATTCATTCTGTTTGTGCCATTTGTGCTGCAATTCAATGGGAAATCACACCAAAACATGTAATATTGTCAGGCAGTCCTGCCTTGTCCGTAACTGTGGCTCGTACGAAAAGCTGCTGTAACTTATTTACTTGCATCAGCTTCACAACTGGCCTCCAGTGAGAAGCAGGGGTTCACCCCAGTTCTAGATGTGCACCTCAGACAAGGTTTTTAGGAATCCTTCCAAACTACCAGTTGATGGTTTCAGTGGGGTTCACCAGGACCAGCTCCCCAGGCTTTCCTTTGCTTGCTTGTTTTCAGGTCTCCTAGGCATCTCACCATGTGCGCGTTTCAAAAGGGAGGGTTTGAAATTCCTTTTTATGAACCATGGCTGATATTAGGCAGTTGGGTGGAAAAACGCTTTTTGTCTGGACTCTTTGGACAGCATGCACATTGCTCACAAGCTCCTGTTTGAACGAGTGGGTTTCGGATAGCCGCAGGCACCACCAGCCCAGCCCCCGGACCTCTTCCTACACCCAGAGAAGCCCTCTCCTTCACTGCTGGCCTTGGTATAAGCAGTTTCCTCCTGCACCTGGTTAACAGTTCTGTGCATAGAACACCCATATTATGTTCCATCACCTCTGTCTCAGCCCCTTTGTGCTGTGGTTCGTTCTTTGTTGGGCTTGGTCTGACTAACAACCTCTTTCTTCTCTGCCTTGAGGAGCTGCAGTGCCTGGTGGGATGCAAGGTGGACTGGGCTCTCCAAATCACGGCCCCCAGGCAGGACAGTGACAGAGGACCATGGGTCAGTGAGAAGGGTTTGATGAGGATGGATGTTTTGGGGGAGTCTCATCAGTTTCCATCAGTTCTCCTTCAGCCGAGCTGGGGGGGTCTGCAGGTTCAGTTCTTTGGGATCCTCCAGAGAGGCTCCTTGTAATTGCTGGGCTTCACTCTGGTGTAAGCAGCTATCGCTGCATGGATCTACGTGATGGAGACAGCTGCATGTTAGGGGAAGATCTGGCCCATTTCCATCATGCTGCATTGTCATTTTCCACAAAAGCATTTACCAGCAATTGCTCCAGCCCATTGCCAAAAACAAGCAGTTTATCTTCCTTCAAATAAGAGTGAATGCAGCACTTGAGCCACACCATGTTCTTATAAATAGTAGTTTCTCACAATAGAAGTGCCACATACATAGGAAGAAACCATAAAAGAGAGACCAGCACACACGTCAAGGCTTTGATTGTAAACTTCCAGCTCTGGGAAGGAGATGAGCAATCTTTATGTTGAATTCTAACTACAGCTATTTCCTTTTCCTAAGCTAGTGTCTGTTACCATGGCCACAACCTACAGAATTTTCTGGCTATTTGACAGTCATTAATAGGAGTGAAAGAGCAGATGTTTAATTACATTCTTCTTATTCCATTCACTAAGGTACAACTGACATTTTAGGACTCAAGTAAAAAAAAAGTTTTTATTGTTTATCGTTTTAGCAGAGAAAAAATAGCAGAAGTTAATTAATATATGTCAGCATGTACTGCATCTACAACTTCTAAGTAGGGGTGAGGAAACCAATTTCTTTATAACTTAAAGAGTGAATATTAGACTGGTATTAGCAGCAGTCAGAGGTGGGTGGAAGCCGAGCTGCAGGAAATAGAACAGGAGCTTTCAATTCTTGTCCTGGCCATTGACAGACCCAAATGACTGAGCAAGTCCTTCAAACACTCTGGTTTCCAGACAAAGAAATGCTGCTGAGCCAGGGACCCTTTCTTTGTGTATTTCTACATCACTAAGAGCCCTGTATGGGCCCTGCATGAGCCTCTGGTTAGGTGTTGTGACTGTAGGTACACTCTCAGCATCACCACCATTATTAAACCTCTGGGGTTTATTACAACACAAGACTTCACAAGAAGCTGCTTCTTCACCACATCATGACAATTCTGGTTTGTGAAGAGTGTCCAAAATTACCCAGGAGATTGCTCAGTCAACAGGACTGCAGTGCATGCGGTCCCTAGGTTATGGACTGTTCTTGCTCTGTTCCACTTTCCTTAGATGTTACCACGTGTCACAGTATAGATCTTTTCATTAGAGCTTTCTGCACAGAAAGAAACAAATATAGGGTTGCCTAAGTTTAACATGTTGTCCCTAAATGGTCGTTGTCTCAGCAGGTCTTGAGGGGCTTGGGTTGTCCCTGTGCAGGTCTCCCCCCCAGACTCTCTCAGGCCAAAGGAACAGCTAGTTTAGGACAGAAATAATCTGTTACCTATATAGGCCAGAATGATAGAAGGATACAATCATTTAAGTTGGAAAGGATCTTTAAGATCATTGAGTCTAACTGTTAACCCAGCACTGCCAAGTCCACCACTAAACTATGACCCTAAGCACCACATCTACACATCTCTTAAATGCCTCCAGCGATGGCAACTCCACTTCCCTGGGCAGCCTGTTCCAATGCCTGACAACCCTTTTGGTGAAGAAATTTTTCCTCATATCCAATCTAAACCTCCCATGGCACAACTTTAGGCCATTTCCTCTTGTCCTACTGCTTGTTACTTAGGAGAAGACAACAATGCCCAGCTCACTACAACTTCCTTTCAGGTAGTTGTAGATAGCAATAAGGTCTCCCCTCAGCCTCTTGGGCTAAACAACCCCAGTTTCCTGAGCCACTTCTCATGAGACTTGTGTTCTAGCCCCTTCACCAGGTTCATTGCTCTTCTCTGGACATGGTCCAGCACCCAAACCTCCTTCATGTAGTGAGGGGCCCAAAACTGAACACAGGATTTGAGGTGCAACCTCACCGGTGCCAAGTACAGGGGGATAATCACTGCCCTAGTCCTGCTGGCCACACTGTTCCTGATGCAGGCCAGGATGCCATTGGCCTTCTTGGTCACCTGGTCATGCTGCCGACTCATATTCAGTCAGCTGTTGACCAACACCCCCAGGTCCAACACCAGGCAGCTTTCCAGGCACTTGTCCCGAAGCCTGTAGTGTTGCAGGGGGTTGAGTGACCCAAGTGCAGGATGCAGCACTTGGCTTTGTTGAACCTCACACAGTTGGCCTCAGCCCATCGATCCAGCCTGTCCAGATCCCTCTGTAGAGCCTTTCTACCCTCAGGCAGAACAACACTCCCACCCAACTTGGTGTCATCTGCAAACTTAATGAGGGTGCACTCGATCCCCTTGTCCAGACCATTGACAAAGACGTTAAAGGGAACTGGCCCCAGTATGAGCCCTGGGGAACACCACTTGTGACCGGCTGCCAACTGGATTTAACTCCATTCACCACAACTCTTTAGGCCTGGCCATCCAGCTTTTTATCCGGTGAAGAGTGTACCCATCCAAGCCGTGAGCAGCCAGTTTCTCCAGGAGAATGCTGTGGGAATCGGTGTCAAAGACTTTACTACAGTCTAGGTAGAAAATATCCACAGCCTTTCCCTCATCCACTGAGTCACCTTGCCATAGAACAGAAACATAATCTCCCTGGAGCAGGAGAGGAAGCAGGAGAGGATCTGTTCAGTGGGCAGTGTATTTTTAAGCAATCTCTTACTTAAGGCACATTTTTAGTTTGCAGTCATGGAAAGAAGCAAGTGCTGAGCTTCCAGCATCTGCTTCACACTCCGTGCAAGTCTGATCATATCTCTCCCTGCAGCAGCTCAACAGACTTGCAGCTCAAAGGTCACGTGAAGGTGCAGTCAGTTCTGTGCAAAGCCGCCCTGATGGCTGACATCAGATCCGTCCTGTCTAGTAGATTTGAAGGACGCATTTCAAATCCTCCTCAAGGCATTCACAGTTCAGACTGGCATCCCACTTCTGCAGGCTGTTCCCCGCTCTGGTGTGTACTAACCTAACCAGGGGCTTCTTGTTTTCTCCTGTTGAAATTGTGTCCATGTTTCTATATTGTTTAAGCTATTGTTACATAAACAGATATGCACACACGTACCTATCGTTCATACGTGTACATGTACGCTTATTACATGGAAAGATAAAGGTGAATTTTCAAAGTCAAATAGTTGGAAAAGTTGAAAGTCGGTGCTTTCACCTCTCAACTCTTCTCGCTTGCACCTCTGTTCATATAATCAGAGCATACATATTAATGCAGTGAGATGTGCCTTTCCTTTATGCTTCATTTTTGTGGCACCCCTTGGCAACTAGTTGTAGAAAGCCAGGAGTGGGGTCTTTTTTGTGAATGAGGAAGATTACTTTGGAGAGGGGGAATTTACTTAAAATTCAAAAGCTGTGCACCCCTGAGTCTTTCATTCAGTGCTCCCTTCTGTGTAGATAGAGTCTTTACTTGCAAATAGGTGGAACCTCCTGTGCACCACACCACCACTCTCCCCACACACAGTTTGAGTGTTTCTCTGTATGAGTGTACAGGAGGACTTACACACATTACTATCCCACCAAGCACAACTTTACCCATTTACTTGAGTATAGGATATCTCAGGAAATATCTGGAGATCTTCCTGTTTTGGACAATCCAATTTATGTGTCTTTCTCAAAAATAGTAAGAAGCATCCAGACATCCTTGTTCCATGGTGATTACCATGCACTTTGCAGTAAGGTGTCAGTGTCTTTCTAGAAGATAATCTCAGGGAATCATAATTCCCTCTGTAAATGAGATATTCTAGACATTTTTCAGCAAAACTGTTTAATTTTGCATATCATTGTTATCAGCTAGCTTTGTAAATGAATAGGTTTAGAATACGCAAGAGATGCAGAACTCCCAGATGAAAAATGTGATTTCCCAAGTGGCCATTCAATGGAAACAAGAGTGGTAATCTGCTGAGATAGAGTTCTTCAGAAAAAAAACCAATCAATAGAATAATGCCTTTTTGTTTGAGACTGCTTTCAAAGTTCATGTGTTGCATTTTTCAGGAAACAACATACTGTTGAGTTCAGTGTTGATATTTTTGTCCCTCTGCATCAATTATTTGCTTTGCTTAAATTTGTGTGTTAGATTTGGCAGCAGTATTGGAAAAAACAGTCTGTGCTTTGTGTATAATGTGTATATATGTAATACAGTGAAATTATACAAATTTAAACAAACTGTTCATTCACCTTTGAGCATTAGTAAGTTGATAATTCAGCAGATACGTATAGAATGACTCAGAAATGACAGAATCATCCTGGTTAGGCATTGTGTCAAACCCTTGTTGAATGTAGGATTTTTTGTTCTCCAGAATATAACTACTTTCATCTTTTCTCTAGTCCAGATACTACATAGAGAGGCTAATTTCTTTGTGCATCTCACACATATTCTGAAGAACAAATACTTTAATGATAAACCTGAGCTGCCTAATATTTCCTGAGCATCCTTGTATACTTTGGACCCCACTCTAATGCTGTGCCTAAAAGGACTAGTATTTATTTAATAAATAGTAAAATTAGATTCTAGGTGAAATGTGTAAAATATTAGGATGTCCACGCTCTTGATTCCAAGGGGAGATAGACAGCCCATGATCTGCTCAGTGGAAGGCCCCACCTCCTGCCTGGTGCAGAGGGCATTTGGAGGTATGCCCTCAAGTTGCTGCTGTGTGTTTAGCCTGGACAGTCCAGTTCTGCCTTCTGAAGGAAAAAAATTCCCTGCATGTGTGCATAGATGAACAACTTGAACCTTTTAGCTGATAAGGTGCTGGCAAAACTGAGCATCTGCTTGGCTGCGAGGTGTCTGTGTTTAGACCTGTTATAGCATTCAGGAGCTGCCTTCCCCATTTTTTCACTTTTTATTGTCACCAGTGAAGCATTAGACAAGCGAATACATGTGTGCGTGGATATAACTGCCCATGTAGTGTGAAACAGGTGGTGTCACTGTGATGGTTTAAGAGTATAAGAGATTTGTAAGAGAGAGAATATTTTTATTGGATTGGTTTATATACTGTGAAAAAAAGCAGAATGCACTTTTGATGTATACTGCGCAGCGTTACAGGCTGGAATCTACATGGGGAAATCATTAAAGAATTACAGCCTGGGCTGTAATGAGGTCATACCTGGAAATACTTTTTTCCTGGGGTCCCTCCCTTGGTTTCAAGTAGCCTCCAACCTTTCTCAGTACATCAGCAGAAGTCAATTTTCCCAAGAACGAAGAAGCATCAGGTGAAATCAGGCCTTGCCAAGGCCCCCCACGAGGTCTTCAAAATCAGTGGGTTGCAGACGTGTTTGTCACCAGGTATGATACAAATCTTCTAATGCATCACCTGCCTCCTTCGAAATGGAGAAGGTGAGACTGTGTAAGGTCTGCAAGTCAGAGTGAGCTCACACAGACAACGGAAGTAGAGAGACATATGTACAATCATGGTTAGGAAAATGTTCTTTTGTAAAATGGCCACTCTAATGCTGGCCTCACAGTCCTGTTCCTGTAAAGAAGGGCTATATAAAACCTTTAAAATGAGGCTGAAGTGTCTCACACAGACCATGGTCTCAGGTTTGGCAGTTTGTGTCCCACTGCAATACACCTCTCACACCACACTTCTGCTAATCCACTGCTTTTCAGGTGCTAACTGCCTATCACCTTCTCTACAGCGGTTAATGACCCCCTCCACCAATCTCCCTCTCTGCTACAAACATGCAGAGAGGGGCAAGAAGACTGCCTCCAGGTCTGTGAGATAAATCAGGATTTATTCAGGGACTGGGAGCTCACCATACGACACCCTCTGCCCAGATATCACTGATGCATACTTGTTTCTACACACATATAAAACTCCAAATTACCCTTTTCTGTCATGTTTCTAGTGCATTAACAATGTTTAATTTACAAGCAACCTGTTCCTCTGCTGTGTTTAACTTAGGGCTCGCTGCTTTGTCTGACCCACTAAGGTACCTGTGAGGTACCTCATTAGGTGGACAAATAAAAGATTTGTGAAGACCTTTCTTCCCAAATACAGCTCCTTAGCAGGGTTTTTTAACCTTTCTCATGCAGTTCTGAAGTATTTATCCATATTATGTGTAAAAGAGAGTGAAGACACGCAAGTTTTGTGCCAAGGGGCAGCATGTGGGGCCTTCCAGAAGCTCTAATACAGACCTCCACTCAGAGAGCAAGCCCACTGTTGGATTTCCAGGTGCATGTCTAAGCAGTGGGTGGAGAAGGGTACAAAAAACTTGTTCAGAAAGGTCTTTTTTTTCTCCCCTGCATGAACAACAGGAAAAATCTAAGTGATGAGACTTGCATTATTGCACAGCAGCTCCCCAAATTTCAACTTTATACTTGAGGTGGCTGCAACAACTCTTGGGTGAGGGCTCCAGCAGACCATGCTGCTGTCAGCATGGATCCTTACCTCTCGGTCAATATAGTTTTTTACCTTTTGCTAGCCACATGCAAAACTTCGTTATGGCTGAGCCAGCATCATGAAGCATGGATTCTCCTCCATGTTGCTGGTGCCTAGTAGTCCCTGTTAGAGGCCCTGGTATGTCCATGTCCTGTGCTCCTTTGGAAGGATATATAGATATGTGGGCAAGAAGACTGCCTCCAGGTCTGTGAGATAAATGAGGATTTATTCAGGGACTGGGAGCTCACCATACGACACCCTCTGCCCAGATATCACTGATGCATACTTGTTTCTGCACACATATAAAACTCCAAGTACAGGGATCCCACCGTTTAAGTGAAGTACACGTAGTTGAACTCTGGCCTCTACTGTTTTGACTACAGCAGAAAACAAGGGTCTAAAAATAAGGAAATGTTTGCCTCTTGGAAGTTTTCTGAGCAATTAATCTAAGAATTATTGATGTTTCTAATTTTGTCAGCACAGGGAGGACCATCAGTCACACTCAGAAATGCCGAGTCTCTGCTGATAACTCATAAAGTGGAATGGCTTTTTAATGAAGTTGCCAGAAGAGAGGTTTGCTGCCAAAATCAAGGATACTGTTCTATCCCACTCCTACTCCTCATCAAGGAACTTCCAAGAAAATTCTGGCTTTCTCCCAAAGTTGTTGTGTGAAGGGTTTTTTTTCTTTTGAGTCCCTGAAAACCAACTCCAAAGCCAACTTTACTACCAACCTTTTAAAATTCAGAGGAACGACAAGATAGGATGATAGGATGTGTCACAAATCAGTATGAGATCACTGAAATCTGTTTCCATCTGATCACAAATGAATGACGACGTGTGCGTTTGAACTGTGTCCGTGACATGATGACAGCTACATCTTTCAGTTAGATTGAGATCAAACGAATCTTACCAAGTGCTGGGTGGTAAACTGTTGATAAGTGACTGTTTTATCATCCTGTGTAGACCAATGTGAAAACACCCTTATTTTAATTTAACTGTGATAGATTTTAGAGCACCTTGCAATGAAATATCTACTGTTTCTTCACTAATAGCTCCCTTTCCTAGAACATTCATTAAAAAGCAGTACATCTCCTGAGGAGCATCCTTCTTTTAATAAAGAACAAGAAAGTAGAAAATCATTTTTATATACATATTTTCATAGTTATCAATTTCTTAATCTTTCTTGGAGGGTTCCTTTGGCAATTCACAGAAGGATCCTTGTGTTGCTGACTGATCTAAGTGACTTTCCAGTGAAGTCATTAGAACATTAAGATATGAGACTTGTTTGGTGGAACAGGGTGTGCTTTTATTATTGAATAAATGATTTGTATGGTGATTTTATATGGCACTTTACAAACAGTGGGATGATTCTTCAGTGTTCATCCTGTTTCTAAGCAGTGGAGCTTCATGGTTTTTCATAACATTTGTAACAGAGGAGAGAATTAGGAAATATTTGATGCATGAAGTGAGAGGAAGAGTGGAGCATCCAGGGAGTGGGTTGGGACTGAACCTACTGAAGATGATGTGGAAGAGAGAATTGACAGCTGAAGATATTTTAAGGACATCTTAAAAACTATATGTAGCAGGCAGTGAGAGGGAGACATTTCATGTACAAGGCCTTTATTATTATAAGGAATGGTACTGAGAATGGAAGATGTTAAGGTTACTGTAGAAAGAACGGGGCACACACAGAATGCAAAGCAAGAAAACAATCTGGAACAAATAATACCAGAGATAGAGATCTCTATCGGTGAGATTACAATTACATAAAAACATACGTGGCTGAACGGATCTGAAATACTGGCCATCATGTAACTGGTGAACTTTCCTTTAGCCACAGGAAAATATTCTGATTAGAGTCAGCATCTCATACATTTGCATAAGTTTACACTCCTTTTCATGTCTGAAAGGTATTGTTTCCCAGGAAAAGGAATTAGATCATCAAAATCTGAAGTTCTAATCAAATGTTGGTGATGATGTTGTTCAGAGTTCAGAAACAGCTCTTAACCACAGCAGCAAGTTGAAGCAATCTACTGTTAAAACAAAAGCAGCGAAGTGAAAGCATTGGTAATAATTTGCAAGGAATTAGATACAGAATAAGTCTTCCCTACCTATTTTTTTAATTATTTAATTAGAGAAAGACATACAGAGATTAAGCCATAGAATCATAGAATCACAGAATGGTTTGGGTTGGCAGGGACCTTAAAGACCATCCAGTTCCAACCCCCCTGCCATGGGCAGGGACACCCTCCACTAGACCAGGTTGCTCAAAGCCTCATCCAACCCGGCCTTGAACACTGCCAGGGATGGGGCACCCACAGCTTCTCTGGGCAACCTGTCCCAGTGCCTCACCACCCTCTCCGGGAAGAATTTCTTCCTGATATCTAATTTAAATCTCCCCACTTTCAATTTAAAGCCATTGCCCCTTGGCCTGTAACTACAAGCCCTTATAAAAAGTCTCCCCCCAGCTTCCTTGCAGCCCCTTCAGGTACTGGAAGGTGCTATAAGGTCTCCCCGGAGCCTTCTCTTCTCCAGGCTGAACAAGCCCAACACTCTCAGCCTGTCCCCATAGCAGAGGGGCTCCAATAGGTGGTCTTCTTCCAAGGTTTCCAAACCCTGCTGCTTCAGTCATAATATATTTCTTTGTTAGGATACTATTTGGACACAGAGAATGCTGTGGTAAAAGCCAGCACTTGGAAACATTAACAGTAGGAACAGAAATACAGAAGAAATAGAGAATGAAAAAAAGAGAAATTAAATGTCATGGACTTTTTCAAAGATAAACAGAAAAAGTAAAAAAGATGGCATTTCTTCCAGGCAGCTGAGAAATAGTAGTGAAAAGGAGGAGATAAGGTGAAAAGAGAAATAGAACTTCAAAACCCAACAAAGTTTTATACAATAACACAATAGATTAAAGTCCTGGGAGATGACAAATGGAGAGAGGCACTAAAAGTTGCATAGAAGATATCTCAGAGAAGCTGACATCTTGAGAACAGCAATGAGGCAGAAGTAAACTGCCCTACAAATGTAATAGGATCAACATTGCTATTTATTTACAGTCATTAAGAAGTGGTGAAAAGTGGTGTTTTATTCCATGTTGAATAAAATCTGTTTTTCCTGAAGTTAAACTTTGGAAATAAGTTTTCTAGTTCTGCTGCTTCTACTTTTCTACAGCAATAATGCAAATTGTTTGTTGCTCACATGAGAAAAAAATGGTTTGTTTGTCTGAAAACACTTATCTGATGAATTTTGTTTACTTCCTTGGAGGATGTTAATAGTGAAGGCAGAAGTGCTGTTAACCCATTCATTTGTGGAGGAGTTCATCTTAGCTGAATTTACAGTTTTCAATCTGGTAATTCAGACTTTTCAGTCTAGATTCAGTCTTAGTTTTTAGACAGTATTCCTCACTGCAGTTTGTGTCATGCCATGAACATGTAAATAATATTCGCTGACTTCTTGCAAACAGTTTATTTTTTTACTACCCTGGGTATCATGGCTATATATGATAGTTGTCATTACAAAGGTTCCTTTGTAAAGCAGTATAGTTTATGTGAGTGACTACTACCTACACTTAATATTAAGAACTGCGAGGGTTTTGCTTATGGATAACAAGTAACAGTAAGAACATAAAAATTACACAAACATTTGTTTGTGTGTGTGAGAGATGGACAGAGGAGCATAGCAAATTATTTTTGCACTTCATTTGTAAAATGTTTTTTTATGCCTCTTAAGGGAGTTTGCTTACCGACCTTTACCATGTTGTTCAAACTCCCAAATTCATTCCTGTTGAGTAATTTCTAAAATCAGGCAGCACACTGTGTTATGCATGAAATAGCAGTCGGGTAAGACATGGGTCGGTGTTTTTCACAGCGGGCTGTCAGGACTGGATGGCATTCTGACTTTCAAAATGAGTACAGATCAAAATCTTCTTCCAGGAGATCTAGATATAGAACCTTACAGATCATAGGCAAGCTAAGTTTCCCATCAGGTTAGTACACAAATGGTGCTCGGAGGGAACAGAGAGCAGTATCTCCACATTAAACACCAGCTGTACACCCCGAGGTCAGCAGCCCATGTTGAGTGGGGAGAAACAGGTACCCTGAGTTGGTTTGAGTAACCATCAAATTGTTAGGAAAAAGAGGAGATATTGTCATCACCAAAGGCAACTGCATTCTTGTCCACAGGGAACTTTTCAGGGAGCACAGCAAAGTGCCTGAACTGTGGTCCGTGGCTGAGCTTAGCAAGCAGACTGGATTGCTGGACCAGCCTGGGTGCAACTGTGTGGTTTTCCTATACCTTATCTGCAGCATGAAGAATATATCTGTGAAGACAGAGGAGAGTTTTTGGGAAAAATAACAAATACATTGTCTTACACCAGAATTAAAATATTATTTTATTTTGTTGGTGTAAAGTCCTTCATGTCAATGCGACTTCTCAAATAGAATTCCAGTTATAACTCATCTGGATGAAAGCAAATAGATTCATCTTCCTATTAATGTTAAAAAATAGACATTTATCATTGAACAATAATTTTTTTTAATTATAATTTTAAAACCTTTGTAAAATTAAATTGGCTTTCTGCACTGTAATTTGGGAATTATGAGTTCCATTCAGATGTAGGGGCTGTAGGCTGTGCCATATGTCACTGGGAAGATGTTTTCTCATACATTCGTAGGAAAATCTTGGGTTTGAATGATGAAATCTGTGAATTCGGCAAGACGGCATGAAGAATAAAATAAAAGTGGCTAGTCTCAAACTTCCCTAGGCAACTAGGAGCAAAAAACTTGCCATATGCCATTGACTTCCACAAGCAACGCTGAACAGTAGAATATCACCCTGTTCTGCCGTGTTACATAGTGCCCTAAGTCGTTAATACAAAGCAGATGGGTTTGTTGTTGATTAGAGCTGGTTAGAATCTGAAATTCCCATTCCAAAGGAAACTTTGACATTTATATTTATTTTCACTGCAAATTGGAACAAAACATCAGAATTTCCTGGTGTCCTGGTGGGATGGAAGTTAAAAAAGGTCTGAAAACACTGAGTTATTTCACTTTGTTGGCAATGAATTGTTTTGTCAATAATACCAAAACCACTGCAAAGTTAAAATTAACACTTAATATAAACGCCAAAACAAAATTAACAAAAAGATAAAGTCACACTGGAACTTTTTGCCTTCTTAAACAGAAAAGATAAAGTTGAAATTATCAGTTCTGACATTTTCCCAGAATTTGTTTTCCTGGATGTGACACATTTCCACAAAACAATTCTGAGTTCAGCTAAGCTGCGTTACCTGATGGAAATGGGTTCTACTGAAAAAACGTTCACCCAGTGCTTTTCTTCCAGGGCCAGTAGTTAACAAAGGCATCTTGCAAGTTCAGGAATGTAAAAATTCTGAGAAATAAGACATGCACAAAGAGAAAATTAACACTTGATCTGCAGTTTAGACATTTCTTTGAAAACAGCTTAAAAAAGTGCCCACAATGCCACAAAACACCTTTAGTCATCGATGTCCCCTCTTGCACTAGGTGCCTCGTGTTCAGGCACTCTTGACAGCAGTGGGTGCTGGACGAATTCCTGCTGTGGACCTTCATATTTATGAACTTGTAAACTAAGGCGTTATCTCAGTGCAGCTTGTTTCCATCTCCTTAGAAGGTTCTGGTCCTGGCTGCCAGAACGTCCCACTCCCACTCTCCTATCCTTGAGAGAATTCCACTAAATTTCTTCAGTGTGGAACAAAGCCTCACAGTTACTCTCCAGGTAGGGTCCTCCACCATCATTCCTTTGCCCATCATAAGAACATCCTTTAAAATACCTAGTTTGCCGGTTAATGGCTCCGTTTTTTCCAGTATCATGCTTTCATTTTATCTGTCAACACCAAGCCTCTGCTGTGGGATAGAAGACCATCTGTTAGCAGTTTTTTTAAGGATAGAGTAAGCACAAATGTCACTCTTTGGGAGTCACATGCTATTTATTTACAAAGATAAAAAAAAATCAAGATCATGAATTCACATCAGCTTCTCGCGTTACTTGGTGCAACAGTAGCTTTCTGCTTTAGTTTCCACTGCCTTCCACCGAGGTACTGCTTACATGGTTACATAAAAGGACCAAGCGAGATGTAGGACAGATTAGAAACCTGATGAAGGTGCTGCTAGATGAGTTTGATGACTGGTGCGCTTGGGTGCATTGGGGAAGATTATGTTACTACCGGTGAGTGCCTTACACAAAGGAGAGAAGCACTTCAGGAGAGAGGAGAATGAACCGCGTTTGATGTAGCTGGAGATGCGAGTCTCAGGATAGTGACAAGTTGCAGTGACGCAGACAGGTAGGAAGGCTGGCTTTTCTAAAGCACTCAGACCCTCGTTAGGTGCCAACATAAGTGGTGCGATTTTCTGGGAGATCTCAGTTTACTGGGTCCAGATGCTTTTTGAGAAGCTGCCTATTACACAGGTGCCCAAATGGAAGATGTGTTCCATTTGAGAAGCCCAGGTTTAATTGTGGGTGTTGAGCACTTGAAAAATATGACCTTGAGCATTTCAGGAAACGTGGTACAGAAAGGGAATATTAAACAACAACAAAAAAAACCCTTAAGGCTCCTCATAATAGGAAACACAATAACCGTAGAAAACGACCGTCATTCGGAACTTGATATAAGGTCTCTTTTTGAAAGGATGCTGCTAGATAAAGTCACCTCCAGCTGGAATGGGCTGAGAGATTTTGCCAACTCCCCTGCTGTTAGCTTAATACTCATGTTTATAAATACTGCAAATGTCCTGGGCTTAGTGAAACAGTTGAATGCAGTAAAATCTGGAAAAGCAGCCTCCTGAGGGTGGATGTCCTAATGTACTGTGTTAGCAAAATCTCTCTTGCCCTTTATACAAAATTAGGCAAAGGCAAACATACTTTTACAAAAATACTATTTCCATAGAGTTCGAAGAAATCAAATACATAAATATATACCTAATTCCCAAAAGAGTCATCTGAAGTCTGCCAAGACAAAGTGTTGTTTTAAAGACCTTAGATAATTCTACCCAGGATTAATGAACAAATCACTTGGGCTTTTTCTTACAAAGCCTATGGTAAACCGTTGTTTCTCAACTTTTCACAAATGATTATGAACCAAAAAAGCACGTGAATGTGGGCATGACTTTCATTGTTATTCTTAAAGAATGAGGAAGAAATGAAATGAAATACTGAGGTCCTTTGGGAATCTGGGAAGAGGGCTTAGCCAAACCTGGGTGAGTTTCCCTCCTCTTGTCTGATTTCTGGTTTTTTATTTCCTTATTTCTCACTAAGCAGTAAGTAAATGTTACTTTCAAGCTGTTCTGGGTGGGTGCAGCCTTTGCTGCTCAGTTCTGAGGAATGACTGACCAACACTTACAGCATTATTCTTCACACTGCTCGTAGGGTAGTGGTCCTCTGCATCACCTCCCAAAGCACTCGGGAAAAAGTCCAGGGAGCTGAGCAAGGCTGGAAGTCCTGACTCCCCTCCGTGTGCACAAGGGAGCACAGGACCCCCATTTACACCCCCTTACAGCTTGGAGGGTGACTGTAGGGTTTAGGAACATTGATTGCTTTATGTGTAGCTCTAGTACATCCTTTTCTGGCCATGTTCACTGCCTGTCTACCCCTATGTGGAGGCAGAGGTTATACCTTAATTGAGAGAAAAACCTTCCTGAAGATGCTCATGTGCACTCTGCCTGAAGGGCAGAGATTTTGTGCTAAGGTGAGTGACCTCCACCTCCCCTGTGCAATGGCCAGGCTCTCAACGCAGCAGCAGGTAGCTGATCGCCAGTAGCTTAAGAACAGACCTGGTAATGCCCCCACACAATCAAAATCTGGTGGGTGGAGGTGGAGCGAACAGTCTGTTACATAAGCAAATACAGAGACACCTCTCTTCGATGGATAACATACAACACATTCCAGTTAGGAGCAGTTTCAGCTCTGAGTCCCAAATGTAAGGCTTTAAGATGGAGCGACCAACTGTGAATGCGAGAGGAGTCAACGCACAACGTGCCATGCTGTGCAAATCCGCGTAACGAGAAATGCTCATGCCTAGCCATTTTTCCCATAGCGCACACTCAGCCTTACAGGGAACACTTTGGAAACAGACACCTTCTCCGGAAGCCCCAGTGACGCTGAAGCCAGTGTGGAGGTGAGGGGGTGTGAGGGCATCATGCCTTTTGCTGCTTAAGGCCAAAACACCACTTACTGGTCTCGAGACAATTCCATGGGCATTGCTGAGAGTAACATGATAAGCACGAGGCTGTTATCTAGTTAACCCACTGAAGACCCTGGTAGTAAGGTACTAACGTTTATGGACAGGGACATTGCATTTCTGCTGCTTTTCCCTCCTCCACTCCCACGCCAGCCCTCCTTGCTAAAATGCACAAAGGAGTTACAACGTTCTCCTGAGAGAAACAGGAGACAACGTGGAGCAGCTGTCGCATTCCTCTGCCAGGGTAAATGTGAAGGGTTAAGAGCCTGGGCTTTTGATGTTCGATATCCGTGAGCGTCTCCAAGTTTGAAACACATGAACTCCGTGCAGCTGCTCCTGCTTGGACTGCCCACCTCAAGTAAAGGATGGAGCCATAAAGGTTTTACTTTTATTATTGTCTGGAGAGTCTCCTGGGGGCTGTAGCAGGAAAGCACAGAACAAATACTGTCTAAGAAGCAATTAGGGGCACCTTTTGTAGAGGGAGGACCCCCAGTAAGGGGGCTGGAGTAGCAGGAGGCTGACATAAAACAGTAACTTGCAGCAGATAAGACATCAGGATCCTGGCATCAGACAGAGGGACTAACAGAAAACGAGTGAAATTTACTGTGACTAACATGTTACGAAGTACCAATGGGTAACTGGATGGCACTTGTGTCCCTTGTTCCTTCTATTGGCAAATAAAGCATAAATACTGGATGATGATCTCATCATCATTTTTTTTCCTCTTCATTTCTGCATTATTCTTCCTTCCTGTTCTTCAGAGTCTGCTGTAGTTTTAGCCAGAAGTTTTGCACTACAGTATATGTTTCAGGCCTTGGGTATTAGTTACACTGCACTGCAAATTTGTTTACTGCTGTTCCCTGTGCATATTCATAAGAGAGATTCAGATTTTTTAATGAATCTTACTCATGAATTTTATCCTCTTTTTTTTTTTGTTATTTGCCAATATAAGCAGATAAACTGAGGATGGCAAGGCTCAGAATTTCACTCTGCATGTATTATTTTTTTGCTAAGTCCCTCTGTGATTTTTAATAAGTTTGGTTTTCTTTCAAAAATATGTTCCAAGATACTGTTTTAAAAAAAAAAAATTAAACAAAAGCCTTTCTTGGCAAGCATTGCCACACTGGTTACTCAAATGAACGTGTGAAAACAAACTAGAAATGGCCAGAAGGAAACAAAGTGGCTGCTTCCAAGAGCCTGCGGGGTAGTTTTCTGTAAACCAAGATGAAAAATCTCCTGACCAGGTAGCACTTGCCCTTCATGGAGAGAGGCTAAAACCCAAGAAGTTATTCTTTCCGGCGCTGCTGTTGCTCTAACAAAAAGCACCGTGTCCCATGAGCGGGATTCTGCACTGAAATTTCCAACTGTAAGGTGGAGAGCAGCGCTGGGGGTGGCTCTGAGGTCGGGGACATCAGAAGGGCAAAATGAGAGCAGTGCGATGGAGAAGCGCTCGGCCCGACCTGCTCATTGAGAGCTCAGTGAACAATTGCAGAGTTTCCCTGTGCTGGGGCACTGCAGAGATCAACAAATGCATGTTCCTGCCTCGGTCCCACTGGAGAGCTACAGGATGGCAAGCGGTGCGTTGCCCACATATATGCTGGGTTTGCATTCCTGGCAACGTTGGTCTTCCAGCCACAGGGAAAGAGTATACACAGATGGGAAGAAAATGTGTCATTTGAGATAGCTGGTGCTTTGCACAATTTCATTACACAGCTTGTACTGCAGTTAGCAGTATTACAGCCTGAAGGGATAACTGACCTTATGAAGGAAACTTGGCTTTTTTACCAGAAAGTCTTCGCCAAGGCTTTGACTTCTGTAACTGCACATGCCTTCCCCCATTCTGCAAGGGCACGGACAAAGAGAAACCTGAGATGCATCTGGAAACGTGTGCACATGGGAACACAAATTGCAGCAGAAATTGCAGACTGCCACGTGCTGTAATTGGTGAACTGGTTTTGGTACCTGAAGCATATCCAAGCAATGAGAGCAGCTGGCAGAGAAGGAAGAGAGTAGCTCTTACTGTGAAGAGTGTTGAAAGCAGGGCAAAATTTGGGCCTGGAAGTCCTGGGGATACATCCCCAGCTCTATAGTCTCCCACCGTCTCACAGGGTGAGGGGATGCTGTGCTGCCAGGTTTTGTTAACCAGAGGTTTGGTCAATCAGAGCAAAGCAGCACCCATTCTTCGAGGGGTAACAGAGAAGAGTTGCACAGTGACAGGCAGAGAAGTCACTGGGAGGAGTAGCAGAAAGTGACGGCAGGGGAATTGAGCCCACGGGAGCCCTGTGCGCTGTCCTGTGGAGGCTGGTGTGCGGTGACAGCTGACTACTGGCGCGTAGGACTTGAAAGAAGGTGAGATCCCTGCCACATGCAGATGTGTAGACAGCTTGAGAGATAGATGGTGTGTATGAGTCCACTTGTCACGCGTCCAGGTTTTTGTAACGATCGGCAGCTACACTGGAGGAAAAACGACAGCGGTGACGGAAAGCAGAGAGCCACGGGGGCTGCAGCAAGCACTTGTGCCGCAGACAAGCCATTAGACGTTGCCACAGGGGACTGACTCATCCTGGAGCATTGCTTTCTCACGACTGTCAGGTAGCAGCACCGGTTCGGAGTGATGGTGTTGTCCCTCTCAGCCTTTGGCTCATCCCTGCAGTCGTAAGGAATTTTTCTTCAGCTGCTCAGCAGAGATTGCAATCCCACGATTGCCTTTCTTGGGGAAATTCTCACATTATGTGTTAGAAATGTTAAAGACAGCACAAAGACCCATAAGTGGACTATTTCGTGGAACCAGGTCAGACTGTGTGTAAGAACCAAAAAACCAGCAGTTTGTGAAGACAAACAATAACGAGGTGGTTCATACCTGTTTCCTGTAATATTGCAGGGCCTTATTGATGGTTAAGTGAGCTGATCCTGGTATATCCATCATCCAGCTGTCTCTCAGCTATGCTGGAGATGTGTCCTGCTCACTTTAGTGGTGTGTTACCAAAACTTGCTCCATCCACAGAATTACCTTTGTGTGCATCTTGTGGCTTTAGGACTGTATAAACCGGCTGCGTAAAAGGCTTCCTGCCTTGTTCAGTGTTATCCCTCTGCCACTGAAAGCTTGTTCCCTGAAGCTCGTGTTGTTATGTAGTGCTTTCTAATTTTTAAATTGTGGAATAGCAGTGAAATCACAAAATGGAGCTTTCATTGCCTCTTTCTGAAAAATTTTCTGCCTTCATTTTTAAACATTTAATCTCTGTAGCCAAGCCTATGCTGTAACTTTTCTTGCTATCCCCATTGAAAATAGATCGGGCAGGACTTGTCTCCAAACTGACTGTTTACACCTTTCAGAAGCTTTGTACCCTGTTAGCTACAGAGTACCCAATATTCTAAATTCTCCATTTTTAGAGCAACACTCTCCCCTGGACAAGTGCCCCTTTCTCATTTATTGCAGCAGTGGTCTTTTCTCCAGGTTTAAGCCTAAAACAAGATTAAGATGTCTTGCTGTCTTTGGCAGACTGACCTCAACCAACCAACCAACCAACCAGCAAATAAATAAATAAATAAAAGGTCCTCTTTATATGATGCTTGTCAAATTTGAACAGCAAGACCGTTGTTAGAAATCTGTTGTTAGCACTTGCTTATTGCAGCAAACCCCCAGCAGAAAAAATGAATTTGATTTCTTTTAAGGACATGCGTTAGGTGCTTGCATTGCATTCACGCAGCAACAGGTCAGCTGCATGCTCTGGGCTGCTGCAGCTTCCCAGCTCCTGCCAGGCTGTTGCTTAAGCAGGCAGTATGTTTGCCTTACCCTGAGGCTTCAGATCAAGGTAACAACTGCGCGTGAGCAGCAGCAGCTGCCGACAAGAGACACACGGTAGAGTAAGTGTTCATTGCCTTGCTGTCCGGTCAGTTCTCCCTGTTTGTGGAGAAGGCTGCAACAGCATCGATGTCCTGTCTGCACGCAACATACTGCACTGCAGGAAAGGTCAGTTGGTGTGGTGTCAGGCGCTGCTTCACCTTTTCATTCCCTCAGATGCTGAATTGTCGCAGCCCGTTGTCTGTCAAAAGGCTCTGTCTTCAGCCTTGTCTTAAAAACTCCGCACCTAGACCTGATTAGAGCAAGCTCTAAGTATTTGCCTTATGGAGCAGTGCCTATGACACTTCCTAAAAGAATCAGTGAACAGAGATTCCTTCCATAGCAACCACACAGCAGTCATGCTTTCCTTTCTGATCTTCTGTAGTTGTTGGCTGAAGTGGTATCAACCCTTCGAGCCATAAACCCATCACATTCTTTTACCAAACAACATGGTCTTCAGAATTAAGACCTTAGCATTTTGTATGTTGTGTTGTCCCATGTAGGAAGTCATCCGTATATATTATGCCTAACACCATTGTATCAGAGGAAGAAATTGTAGAAATGCAATTAAACATAATCATTAAACATTCGATTTGTCTTTAGTTTGTATGCCTACAACACCTGTTTCTCGATATTGTGAATATTTTACTTTGCCACTGCAATTGCCATTCACTCTTTTAGCATCTAGTTAGTTATTAGAAATTTGAAAGACCTACAGAGGTCATAAAGTGTGAAAAAAATACCTAAAATCAGATCCAGTTTTATTTCATTCTGTGCGCTTATTGCTGCCGTTTTTAGCTGGCATTCTCTGAGCTCACTGTACCCTGCCCATAATCTAATCTACCCTGAAGAGGCAGGCAGCAGTGTAGGAAGTGATTATAAGGATCTTCAAGTGTCTTCAAGGATTTTCTGTACTTGGACTGCAAAAGCATTTTGATCTGTTGTTGATAGAATGGGCACAATAAATCCCATCATTACGGTTCCTAGAACACTGCCTATTAATAAGGAACAATCTGGAAGGCAAAGAACATGATAGAAATTCATCACAACTGGACTCAGAAATAGTCCTGCGGGTTTGGACCGCGTTGCCTGGCATCACAGCAGCTGTGAATTTCAACCCCTTCCTGCAAGTCACATATGGTTAGCTCTCCCTCTGTGCCTGGAAAACATCGACTTTTCCGATTGCGATGTTTTGTTCCCATGGTTTGTTCCCACCGATGCAATGCGGTGCGTTCTGCTATTCTGAATTTTTGATTATTTGGTAAAAATACGTTGCACCTGCAGCCATGTGCAGCTGTAAAGGCAACATTTTTTGGAGTGAAACACATTCTTATCAGCTACCTCTTGAAGGCCACCGCCTGCCTGTTACCTCCCTACTTTATTTTTCAAAGGACTCCGGTCTGGAAGTGTGCAGGCCGGCTTTGCGCTTTCAAATGCCTGAGATATTAAAAAGCAGCAAGGGATTATGCGGCTAGTGCCAGCTCACTCCTCCTGCAGCTGGCTTGCACACCAGTCAGAGACCTCCCCTTTCTACTCTGTCGGTCTGAAAAGTCTGCAGCCCCTGGGGGTGAGTAGCTGCAACCTACACTGGGGATTTTACTGGTTCGCTTTTTACTAAACTGGTGCTACTCTAGACTAAGCCTGGCCACTTCACTTGTCCAGTTGCTTTTCCATCCTGCTGACAGACCCCGATCGTGTTGTTTTGCCTGACATAAACCCGTCTGGCTGCCCTAGTGTAATCCATTCACTCGGCTAATTCCCGTGTTGTTTATTATGGACCCCATCCAACACCCACTGGAGGCAACGCAAGCTTCATCTGCCTCGGCAGCTGTTGGACCGGACCTATAAACCAGGGACTTCTTTGCTATTTTCAGGGTATTGAGAGCTTGGGTTACTTAAAAACAGTACAGTGTGTTTTGATCAGGGTGAAAGGAGAAAAGGCAACAGAAGAAATCACCTTTGAGGTGGCATCTTCCATTTTCCAAGTGGTTTGGAGACACTTTGGGGGAAAAGATGTTGTTTCGATCAAGGCAGTCACCCCGGCCCCTGAAATGGTCAGGAGGTGGAGAGGACAGGACTTCTCACCTCTGTCAGCCTTCTCTTTGTGAAGAGTGGAGCCGTCAGCTGTGTAGGCAACGAGTTTAGACTAGACATCTAGTTACCAGCCAGCCAGATCCTGTGGAGACACGGATAGCTCTAAGGTAGATCCCGTCATTTTACCCTTAAGAAATAAAGTTTTTTGGTCATTCTGGTCCAAGAACACAGGAGATTAAGGAGTCAGACTTCTAGTTGTCTCGGGGAGTTCCAATTCACCTTGGGGAGAAGGTGAGCTTCTCACCGCAGGCCACAATTAGCATCAACCCAGGGGACCCTCAATTTCTTCTTCCCAGTGCCAAATAGAAGAGACAGTAGATTAGCTTCAAATGGTGGTGCATTTCTCACTAGCTGCTTCTGACATGTAATGATACTGTATTATTCTTCATTTTTAAAAACTTATTACCTTGATCTAGAAAGGACATTTTATTGAATGCTCATTAACCACTCCAGACATCATTCATAAATCCAACTCTGTGGCCCAAAGACTCCATTCTGACAACAGTGTGGGAGTCTTGTATAAATTATTTCGCAATTCTGCTTAAGTTATTCATACATCAGATTTTAGTTGTGACTGTCATTCACATGACAAATTCTCAGGCAGCTTATGTTGGTAGAGAATACCTTCCCACAGTTCAGGTATAATACTGATCTTCCAGTAAAACTGATGATGTTGCCTTTTGGACCCAACACACTCAGGCTCCAAAACTTAAAAGCCCGAAGGCATCAGTCATTAGCAAATCTGCTGCACAATGTGAGGTATAGCAATTTGCCTTAAATAAAATATTAAGGTGATTTAACAGAAGCTGTATCCAATAATATTTCCTAATGGTTAACTTAAGGGAAAGTAATTTCCAATTTTGTTTTCTGGATATATTTTTTTCTCCTTTTTTTTAAAGAGGGTTCATTTTGGTTGGGTTTTGTTTTTTTTTTTTTTCCAAAGAACTGTGACCACCCAGATTACCATAACTTAGTAACAGACCAAATTTCTGGCTACAGGGAGGATTAAACCCCACAGGTTTAGGGTGGGAGAATCCACCATTGATAACACCTTCCCAGATTTTATCTACATTTTGAACTAAAATGGGAATTGGCCCACCTCAAACAAAAGAGTCAACTTTCTGGGTTGCTCTGTTTCTGGCTATAAAGGTATATCTAGAAGAGCTTTGGAGCTCCTGGTTTCAGTGTATACTGCAGGGGCACCTTGCTCTGGGAGCAAGACCAAGTGAACACAGCCCTTTGTAGCAACCTGGTTTCCACAAGAGGTACCAAAAAAAAAAATAGATCTATCATCTCACTCAGGTCAGGTCCTTGAGACAGTTGGGTGACCAGGATGGAGGTTGTGCTGCAACACACAGCTACCGGTCAGCTACACCTTGCAACATCCATAGCTTACCTTGCGATTTCAAAGGCAAAGCAGGATGGCAATAAATTCAACATAATTATAGTTCTCCAGACTGTGAAAAGACAATGTAATCAACATGTGGATTAGAATTGTTAATTTTTCCAGAGTGTATTTGTGGTAGTGCACACTGGGCAATGTTTCTATCATCAGAAAAACTGGAATCCAACACTAATAATAATAACAATAACAATAATAATAATTCATATGTGTTTGTTTTTCTCTTGCAGTTAATATTCTGACACCAACATGGGAAAGCAAAACAGCAAACTACGCCCTGAAGTCATGCAAGATTTGCTAGAAAGCACAGACTTTACAGAACATGAGATCCAGGAGTGGTACAAAGGCTTCCTGAGAGACTGCCCAAGCGGACATTTATCTATGGAGGAGTTTAAAAAAATATACGGGAACTTTTTCCCTTATGGGGACGCTTCTAAGTTTGCGGAACACGTATTCCGCACTTTTGACGCCAACGGAGATGGAACAATAGATTTCAGAGAATTCATCATAGCCTTGAGCGTAACGTCGAGAGGTAAACTGGAGCAAAAGCTGAAGTGGGCATTCAGCATGTATGACCTCGACGGGAATGGCTACATCAGCAAGTCAGAGATGCTGGAAATCGTGCAGGTATGTGCGTCTTGAGGCACCCCTTGGCCTCCCTCCTTCCAAGCAGGTTATGAAGCAACGTGGCAATGAGACACTGTATTAAAACCTCTGCCAGCATCCGGGAGTTTATGCTTTTGGTTCTCTGTATAACTGCTTGCATATAAAATGCTATTTCATTTGGCAAAGATCGTGTCACAATTCAAACTACAGCATTTGATATCCACTGGAAGTTTTTTTCCAGAGCAACACGCTGTGTGGGAAGTTCTTTGGGAGTTCTGTTAGCAGGAGCACAGCAGCTAACCTTCTGATACATGTCATTCTGTCCTCTGGGAGATCACTATCCATTAATTACGATGAATTAGTTGGACCAAATAAGTATCTTAGACCAACTAGGTAGTGTTCTTTTAAGAAAGGCAGGCTCCCTCCTCAGTAAGAAACAAATCTATTTGGAAATCATGGAAACCAGCACACATATTTTAAAAGATGTCTGTCTGCCTAATTCCAGCAAGGTCTGCATACTTAATATCATACTAGCTGTCTTCATATTGCGTTGCCAGTATAGATAAACCTTATCTGGGAAGATGATGATTCCATCCACAGCTTCTTTGGATGCATTTTCTTGAGGTGTTAGTAGGAGTTCTACCTCACTTTGGCTTCCCCTGACACGTTTGTACCCTGGAGGCACATCACCCTACTGAAAGCTTTAAAACATTTTTGATATGGTGGTATATTTACACAGCTTGAGTCTGTGTAATGCAGCACTGTTTTAAAAAAAATCAAGAAAAATAAAGAAGCCTGTTATCAAGATCCTTTTTTTTCCCTGGCAATTTTGAAATGCTATGTACTGTATTATTCAAATTTATATTTGTGCTGGAAATCAAGGGTTAGGAATGCAGGCAAATTACAGGCGGTGGTGGCAAACTGCGTGTATGGAGTCAGCCTGACACGCGGTGCCCTTGTCTTTCTACCAGGGCTCTTCTCCTGTCCTCCGAACAGGAACTGACACCAGCACTTGCACTGCTTCAGCAAGGCCAGAAGCAAAGCTCAGCTGCAAATCTAGGGTTGTTGTGTTGTCCTTCACTTCCTCTGTTTTGTGCTCCTGTGCCTGAGTTAAACAGCAGGATCGCATTCAGGCGGAGAGACCTCTGTCTCCGTGCCATGACAAGCCCAATGGAATATTTGCATTAGAAGATGCTCTGTTCCTTACAGATCTTCCTCTCCCCCAGGTAGGGTAAACAGGCTACCTATTTTTGTTTTCCTAGCTGCATTTCTCCTCAAGAGAAAACAGAGTCCCAAAAGAACTAGCAGAGTACAAAGCAAACACAAGGAGCCAAACCCGAGCAAGCGCCGGCTTCTCAGGAGGAGGAGATGCCCCAGGGACCACAGGACCCCTTGCTGCTGCCGAGTAGCCCGGGAAGGCCTCAGTCCTCAGCGGCAGCACACCCTCCAGACCACAAGATTTACAGATATGGAGAGCAATGCCGAAAATCTGTTCATGTCAGATTTAATGAAAACATCAGTGGCTGGATTCTCTATAGTGAGCCAAACGAAGACCAGCAAAATCGGTGGCTTTTTCCAGTCACCCCAGATCTGCTCACCAGCACAATTAGAGGCTGAAATGCTCTGCCTTCTCTTCACAGTCATGTTGGTGCCAAATCATAGTATTGTCCTTTACAACCACGATGCTATCGTCAGACAAAACTGCAGCTTAGGGATCAGGGCAATATTTTGTCAATTTGTACATCCAACCCAGAGCAACACTTGAGCTGCGGACAGCCCTCAGCCTGGCACTCCAGCTCTCCCACTGCACTTCTTAGAACTACAGAATCAGAGGACCTTTTAGGTTGGAAAAGATCTTAAGATCATCAAGTTCAACTGTTAACCTAGCAAGGCTAAGTCTACCACTAAACCATGTCCCTAAAAGCCTCATCCACAGATCTCCTCAGTACCTCCGGGAAAGGTGGTTCCACCACTTTTCTGGGAAGCCTGTTCCAATGCCTGGCAACAATTTCAGTGAAGAAATTTTTCATAATATCCGATCTAAACCTCGCCTGGCACACTCAACTTGAGGCCATTTCCTCCTGTCCTATCACTTGTTGCTTGGGAGAAGAGACCAACACCCACCTCTCTGCAGTTGTAGAGAGTCATAAGGTCTTCCCTGAGCCTCCTCTGCTCCAGGCTAAACTTCTCCCATTTCCCTCAATCACTCCTCACAGGACTTGTTCTCCAACCCTCGGGAGATTTGGCTCTCTGCTCTTTTCACATCACACCTGAAACTCAACGGAGTGATGCTTTCTCTCACTTACTCTCAGCCCACATTTTGAGGGACCACACAAAAATCGGTTATGGCAATAAACAGCCTAACGAGCCTGAGCAACAGTCTTTTCTGCACCACGGACTATCAGTGGTTTTGCAGTCAGGAAAGCTGCCCTTTCTGTGCTGGAGTTTCCCATGAGGCAATGTGCTTGAAGATCTCACCCTGTTCTCTTCTTCCAGGTTTTTGTGGTCGGGGTGATCTCCCTGTATCGCACTGGTCACCCATATCTCCTCCCAGTGGGGCAAGATTTGTTGCGTAGTCTCTGGAAGCGTGTTCGGCTGATCTGTGAAACTGAAGTCGAGCACGTTTTCGTGCTTTATTGAGAGATTCCTTTGATGTAGAGTGATTAGACTCATAAAAAAAAAAATGCTAACGACTATCACTTTCATTCACGAAATATGATTATTTTTTAATATGAGAAGACAGGATTCTGTATCAAATGTCTTCCTGGGGGCCCTCAGCTGTCACAATCCTTCTGATAGTGAAAAACAGAACTCTGTTATATCTCTGATATATGTCTCAGAGGAACCTATTACAAGTCCCTTATCTAGCATATATTTGCATATTGATATAGCAGGATTTATTATGCTTTCATTGGGATCTTTGCATGAGACAATACACCAAAATGAACGCTGAAAGAAACACCATCAATCTAAAAGTCCTAGTTTCGCAGCAAAATACTGCCCCTATTACTGTGGGTTTACTGTATCTTAAATAACAGAGGGGCAAGGCATGCTTTCCTTCTTTTTTCACCCTGCTTTTCTTGGTGCTTTGAAAGGCCTCACTCCATCGTGGTTGTCACTGTTATGCTGACGGTTACTTGCATTTCCTTTCTCATGCTCTGGCCTTACCTAAGGCGGCCACAGGCGATGCAGGCGTTGTACTCCTGCCCAGCATTGCAAGAAGGTGCTTGTGGTAAGAGCGGCAGCAGCACTGAAACGGCAGAGCTACTGGTCCCACAGGAGCCCTGGTGACTGGCCAGCAGCCAAGGAGATGAACCTGAAGGGTCCACAACAGTTTTTGGCAGCCCGTTTGCTCTGCAAAGTGATGGGCTGGAGGGCAAAGCACCTGCATTCCTTTAAGCTCCGTTTACCATAGCCTGTCGCAGACTCGTCACGCTTGCCCATAACCCCCTAGACAAGTCTTCAGAAAGCCCTGCTCAGAGACACTCATGAGCCATCCCCTTGGAACTGGCTTCATAGTTTTGGAGGCTCACATAGTTTTGAAGGACTTTAGTTGGTGGGATATCTATTGCAGAGCCTAAGAAGGACCAAGGGATACTGCTACACCTACAAGGATAGCACATCTGCAGAGCACTGCGGGAAGATGCTTCATACCCTGCCCTCTTGACAGACCTTGTCACAGATCCTCTCAGATTCTCCTCCTCTAGAAACACTTTTTGTGTCTCCCATATGTTTACCTGTAATCTAAATAGCCCAGTCCACGCAAAATATAGCTGTGAACCAGCTAGAAGATTGGCGTTTTTAACCTTGCTGCAATGGGACATATTTGGCGAGAGACTCTTAAAATAAGAGTTCAAAAAAGAGATGGAAACCTTGTTCTGAGGGTACCTTTTTTTAACCATGTAGAGTCATAAGGCATCTTAAAAGTATTGAGCTGAGGGATGAAAATAATAACACTCCCAGTTTAATACAAATAGAGTACTTGCTTTTCACTTGCTGGGCTGGCTCATTTGTAAGCCAGGAGGAAACAGAAGCTGATGTGGGAAGAAGCAGAGGCTGACATAGCTCTCAATGAAGACAGCGACAAAAACCCCCATGGGACTGAGAGAAAAGCAATTTTTTTCAGGCTGGTTATTCGCTTCACGAGATTTTTAGCTGTCAAAATTTATTTCAACAGGGTAAAAAGAATAGAATTGCCTATCACTTTGAGCTCTCATTGCTGCCATCACCATGAGAAGCTCTTTGACACTTCGCCAAGTAGAGCAGGGAAGTGCAGCCCCCACCAAGGTTTCTGGCCTGAGTGCAGCAGTGGCAGCCAGCAGCTGGGAACAAACCCTGTTCAAATGGGCAAAGGGGTGAGATCTGCCCCAGATCACCCCTCACCGCTCATCCACATGCGGGTGGAAAATCAGAGGGAACCGTCCGGTTCAGATGAAACTGGAGCCTGTGCTCGCTCCAGCGATGCACACAGGGCTCTGGAGGCACAATTTCTTGGTGGTGCCACGGAGATGTAAGGAGCCCTCCTGACGGAAATCCACCTGTGAACGCTGCCCTGGCTCAGAGGCCACCTCCAAACCTTCTCCTGCTGCGTGCTACCAATGCTTTCAGCCCAAGTGCCGTGAGGCCAAGGAGTCGTGCTCCACGTGGAGCGGAGTCCCTGCATCCCTTCGGTCCCAGGTTACATCCCCGGGCTAGTGCAGCCCAGCTCCATGTAATTACTGCCTGGAAGCAGCTCCCTTTGAAAGCTTGCTCTTTCAGCCACGCAATAAAGAGCTCTGTGTAGCTGCGCTGAATTAATATGGGGCAAGTCTCAACATTCTTAATCAACTTTAGCGGGCATTTACTTTGGGAGAACTTCCCACCGAATTTCTGAGTACAGACATAAGAATTTGTCCAGAATAACCATTTTCAGCATGAAAGGAACGCTTACTATGTTATTCCCATCTGGCTTTCCTAGAATATCTCATCTTTTATTCCCTTCACACGCCTCTGTGAAAAGGACCCTGTGGGATGAAGTCATCTTGAAGTGCTTTTTTTTTTTTTTTTGTCCTAAAAATCTGCATATTCTTACTATGGTTACTTTGATCAGAATAAACACGCCTGCACTCCTGGGCCGGGGCATTCCTCCCACACTTTCAATACAGATTCTCTGCGTTGCCCTCCTCTCACCCAGAGTGAGGGAATGACCCCTCCACCTCTCTTCCTACCCCAGACAAAAGACAGATTAAGATGCTTAAACATTGGCAGATTTATAAGCCTCATCTCTGCTCTGATCCCTGCCAGTCTTGCATGCTGATGAGGATGAGGCAGGTGTAAATTCTTGCTGTCCATCCCCTCTTCTTTTTCCTCCCCCTATTCCCTCCTTCCCCCAGCTCCCTCATCCCTGTGTTAATGTGCTTGCACGTTCATCCCTTCTTCTGTTCTCCTGGTTATCAGATGATCACGGTTGTGTGGACAGCATCCCTGCCTGTATGGAGGCTCTGCCCAATACACTGGCACCCAAATTCTCTTGGGAGCCTTTGAGCATTCTTGCAGTGCAAATTATGCTTTGCACAAATCAGAAAGGCTGAGAGAGTTGGGCTTGTTCAGCCTGGAGAAAAGAAAGCTCCAGGGAGACCTTACTGCAGCCTTCCAGTACCTGAAGGGGCTACAAGGAAGCTGGGGTGGGGGGGACTTTTTACAAGGGCCTGTAGTGACAGGACAAGGGGTAACGGGTTTAAACTGAAAGCAGGGAGATTTAGATTGGATATCAGGAAGAAGTTCTTCCTGGAGAGGGTGGTGAGGCACTGGGACAGGTTGCCCAGGGAAGCTGTGGGTGCCCCATCCCTGGCAGTGCTCAAGGCCAGGCTGGATGAGGCTTTGAGCAACCTGGTCTAGTGGAGGGTGTCCCTGTCCATGGCAGGGGCGTTGGAACTGGATGGTCTTTAAAGCCCCTTCCAACCCAAACTATTATGTGATTCTATGATGACAATGATGATGATTAAAAGGGTGCCCACCACTTTTCCATTCAGCCAGCAACTGTTCATGTTGAAATGTTCCCCTTCTTGGGACAATAGCCAGCGTTACAGACTTACCCGGAGGGCAGACCAGGAAATCCGTGGCCACAGTGACACAACGGAGGGAGCAGATGTTTGACCGGGCAGAGCATAAGAGATGGATAATTAATTAAACAGACAAATGCTTTCTCAGGGTGTAACTCTAAGTTATTTAAAATCCAGGGGATGTGAAAGGTGAGCTGCTGACAGAGGAGGAGACAGCAAGGTGGCCGAGGAATGGGGTGCTCCCTAGTCTAAGCGTAAAATGTCTGTGCTGCTAGCGGAATCCTGCAGCTGGTGAATCTGTGCTGGTACGTTCCTGGACCCGTTTCCTGGGGACCTTGGGCCAGATGATAGGAGTGTGCTAGGCAGAGTGCCATCACGAATGGGAAAAGGGGACATACAGTGAGCGGTGTTGGGTTTGCACCAAGGACCCCCCCTCCCAAGGCAGGAGGAAGCAGAGAACAAATAGTTAAAGCAATCACGCCTGCACTAAGTTATCGACTGGCCGCTGCAGACACCGTGTTGGTGGGGAAAGAAAAATTTGATCCATCTCTACCGACCAGGGCTGAAGGGCGAAGTGACCGCCCAGTGCAGCACCCTCAGTCAGAGGACAACAAGCTGCCCCGGGAAGCAGAAGGAGCTGGTCGGATCAGGGCATGGGATGTGCTGCCTCCCCAGCCGTCCAGGAGGGTCCCCCGAGGCCACCATCCTGCAGCCGTCTGGCTGCTGCTGTCCCGGCTGTGTGGCACCCTAAAGACAGCTGACACACACAACGCTTGTTTACTGGTACGGCACGCTCACATCTGCAGGCGACGTTTGGAGAACCAGTTCAGAGACAGCTGCTCATCCCCGTTTTAAAATTAACTCTCTTTTAGGGGCGGCTCATACCGTACGTGACTAACGGATTTGTCTGTGCAGAGAACAGAGATGGGTGGCACCAGTGCCAAGTGGGACCAGAACATCTGCTCTCCGTGGAAGGAATTGTGAATGGGGATTTTTAGCTGTGTGCGCGCACCAATCCCCAAGGAAAATGCCACCTCGTTGCTGGGCAAGTCTTCATTATCTGAGACACAAGGAAAATGCAGGGAGCGAGTCACTGCCCTCCCAGAGGGCAGGATGCTGACCGAGGCAGGAGAGAAAGGAAATTAGGGGTAAGAGAAGGCAGGGTGAGGGGATGAGGAGCCTGGGCTGGCCGAAGCATGGGGGCACACCACAGCGTGGGACAAGACCTCAGTGGTCTTACCACTTCCCCAGGCACCAGGAGCTGCCAGTGCCTAATATGTTGTACAAGTAATAAATTCATCTGAAAACTGTTTTAATAAGGAAAAAATGTAACCTCAGTTCAATCCCAGACTGTGTTCGACCGTGGCTAAATAAGAAAACACAGTATTTCATAAATGAGCGTCACACTGAAGAGGGCAGCTGCGTGCACTGGTGCCACCCAGCTCCCCTCAGCATCCGGACAGCAGGTCCCAGCCGATGTTTCTGGAATATTTTCCACCTGTTTCTGTCACCAGGAGATAATCATACTCCTTCATTAAGACAATGAGTTTCTCACCAGCTCTTTGCTCCTGTCATGTCACGCAGGCAATCTATAAGATGGTTTCTTCTGTAATGAAGATGCCGGAAGACGAGTCAACACCAGAGAAGAGGACAGAGAAGATCTTCCGTCAGATGGACACCAACCGTGACGGTAGGCACCCTCTGGGCACCGGAGCGGCCGCCTCTGCGCCTAGGCTGGTCCCACACAGGGCGACCCACCACTCGCCCTTCAGCCACGCAGGCACAGTCACCGCCCCACACAGCCCGCGAGGTGCAGGCAGGCAGGGCTTTGCCTTTGGGGTTGCTTTCCCAGGGATTTTCCTTGGGCTGCCCCAGCTTCCTTCCCCCATTCTTGCCCAGAGGCTTGGCAGCCATGCTGCGACCCACCACGTGTGCTAAGCAAACGTGTTTCTCTTCTAGGAAAGCTCTCTCTGGAAGAGTTCATTCGAGGCGCCAAGAGCGATCCCTCCATAGTCCGCCTCCTGCAGTGTGATCCCAGCAGCGCCGGGCAGTTCTGAACCTGTTCTTTGGATGAATTATGTATCCGCTTTTTGTTTTTTTCCTTGCCAAACAACATTCATGGTAGTGTTGCCTCTGTATGGCCAATTATGCCTTCTTTTGTGGCATCTTATAGCTTCTTTTGTTGTGGATTAATTATAAGAATGCTGAATTGCTCTTAACGATTTGTCCAGAGCACGGGCAGTACTGTTTTAAACAGATATTGTGGTGTTATCATTGTTTTAAAGATTTCCTTTTGCTTTTTGTTTTAACGTGTCTCTTTTGGGAAAGTACGCGTTGAGAAGGAAGAAGCCAACGACAAAATTTTCGGCAGCAAGACACACTGACAGATTTTTAGATTGCTGCTTTAGTAGCTGAGCATTCACCCGCAGGACCTGAAAGTATTGTAGAGGTTGAACCAAAGGGGTTGTGATGGGTGGGGAAGGATTCACCTGGAACCTCCTCTCCTGTCCAGGAGGCAACGGTTAAGGTCAAAGACGGGATCGTGAAGAAGTACGAAAGCGCAAAACGGGTGCAGGGTGTATCATCCGCACCCCTGCTCCTACGCCTCATTGTTTCAATGCTGTGAATATTTTCCAGGTTGTGAAGGAGAAGGGAAAAAACAAAGGAGGACAGTTTTTCCTAAGTTTATAGTGGCTGAGGTCGCTTGGCTTTATCTGAAAATTCAGCAACTTGCTATCCTGATCCCCAAATCCACAACTGACAATACCTCTTGCCATTTGGGATCAGCAAAGGCAGACACAGATATGGAAAACTGGGTCTTGATAATGAATTAAGGGAGATACATGTTGAATGTGAAATTTTCAGGTTAGTAATAAAGCAGTTTCTACTAAGCAGAGTGGGCATTCTCGTGAGGAACTCACGGACACGCAGCTCCAGCCGAGGCACAGCCGCTGCTCTGAATGCTCTTGCGTAGTGTGAAGTTTTGGGGGTGTTTTTGTCTCTCTCCACGTAGCTAATGGAGTTTCTGGGCCTGCCCTTAGGGGAAGGCTGTCATCAAAACTTGTTTTAGACATAAAATTGTAGCATTTGTATTTCATTTATTTTAGTAAAGTTCGAAAAAACCTGTACTGAAACGAGGAAATGGTACGCTCTATAGTATATTTATATATATAAAAATTAAAACAAAAAAAAGGTCAGCTCTTGAGAGAAATGTTGAATGTTTATCTTTTCGCCTAGATGCAGGAGTTCTGAAACTTGCTGCTGCAAAACTTTATCCTTGGGTCAAAGTTGCCGTATGCAAAGCTAGTACACATACGTGGGATTTCTTAGGGACTTTACAAGTGCTGCTGCAATGGAAAAGCTCTAGCGACAGGAGGCATTATGCTGACTAAATTGGCTTTAATCTGTCATTAGCTAAAGTCTGTTCTGTGATCCTGTTGGAGAGGTACTCATGTAGGCAGTGCACAGCGTTGGGAATTCGTGAGCTCGTTAGAGCAACCTTTGTCTGACAGGCAAGGTTGGCGTTTTGTCAAGTGACCTTGTAGACACTAATCCCCAGTAGCCTTAATTTAAAATAAACTAAGTAAAATAAGTCTGCTTTGCAGATGATGATTAGCTAAGTACTAATTAGAAAGTAGCCGAGTGCGAGTAATTTTTTGTTGAACACTAGGTAGCACGTACAACAACCGAGACAAAAAATCCTAGACTTGGTTTTCCACGCCATTTGCTTTGCCAGGTGTGGAGTGCAGCGCACATCATAATAAAATAAAAATAAACTGAAAACAGGATTGCTGATTGGTTGTACTAAAATTGTTATGAGTGGCTAATTACACTCAGTGAGTGTCTTCAGGCACAGCCCTTTGTCTCAAATGATCACAGAAATCCAGTTGGTGACATATTACTGTGATAATAATCAAAATACCGAGCAGAGGTGTGGGGGGGAAAGTGAGAAAGCAAGAGGCCCAACCACAGACACGAACAGATCTCAGCACCCCGTGCTTTTAGCTCTTATAAACATCACCGGCAAATTTTGCACCAATTTTTCCAGCTGGTGGAAACGTTTGGCATCTTTTTCTCCCTAACTTTCATCAGACACCCTGTGCACAAACTGAACCCTTCAAAGCAGTCTGTGCCTACCTCCTCCCAGGTAATTTTCTGCTGCAGCTGGAGAGCTTCTGGCCCTCTCTCCCGTATCCATTACCTCGTGTATGCCATGCTCCGTCTTGAGTGCTCTGAGGATGGTTTCTCAGCAGGACAAGCCCAGCCGGAATGCTGGGGGTAGCCACGGGAAAGTCAGTGGCTATGCACTGATCAAGGGTCCCTCTGTCAGACGGGAATGACCAGCCCCACTGCCCCAGCCTCTCCTGGGGTGTTCTATCACCCCCACGGCACGGGCAGGACTGGGTGATGCTGGAGGCACCCTGCTGAGCTTCCAGCCTAGCCCTCGGTGCAGGCACCCAGAGCCCAGGCAGCCCAGACGTACCGCAGCTGGCATTTACTCAAGGTGAACTTGGACACCTTCTGTCATTCCATCTTCTTCTTACTGTTGTGAAAGCAGTTGCATGTGATTGAAATTTTTAAAACTTTGCCTTGTATTTAGGCAACTCCATTCCATATCTTTAATTTTATCTTTCTGGACCAGAACCTAATCTCTCGTTGGTTTTGCTCAGTAGTTTTAGGGCCAGGCTTGCTTCATGTGTCAGTACCGTACAACACGTGTTTGAAAACACAACAGGCATTAAGACCCCAGGCCAGTGGAGATGTAACTCCACCGTTCACAAAACCTGGAAGAATGGGAATTAGCCTTGAGCTGCAGAGGGCATAGCTGGAGATAAGGCTATTTGTATAAACATTTACCGAGTGAACTGAGGTTATTCTTTTACCCGACTACCTCTGACGATTGGTATTGTTTTAAATTATTAACTATCCCTTTTTTTCTCTGCCTCTGCATATCCTTTAAAAGCAAACCATAGCTGGGGGCGTGATAGGAGCACCTGCAGACCTCAGATCAGCAGGACAGCAGGGGCGTGCTGCACCTCGGATGGGAATTTTCTGCTTTGCCCTCACGGGCATTTGCAGTCGTAACTGCCTTCGTAAATGTTCTGAAGACAAAATGACCTGTCTTGCACAAAACAGCACAGCAAGTGGGACACTTTCGAGCGATGCGTTAGCAATATTTCCGTGTGGGAAGGATGGCAGACAGCACATGCTGTTTCACATCGCCTCTCAGTTTTGTAGGTGCGTTCCCCAGTATTAGTTGCATGCGAAAGAGAGAACCTTCACTCACGTGTTGTCCAAATGAATTACTGAGTACACCCCACTGGTAGGCTGAATCCCTGGAAAATGCCAGTCCCATTTATCCAGCACTGCCAGTCAGCTTGTCAAACCCCGGGCCAGGAGATGTGAAGCGAGGGCCGTGGCTTGTGCCACCTGCAGCAGCCTGTCTTTGGTTTAGGGTGCTTTGGGGAGGGAAGCGGGAGCACAGCCCGTGTAAAACCAGCGTGCATGTGGTTTTGTGAGCCCTTACGGTTTGAGAGGGGGTGAAGAAAGATCTGTGTTTCAACATTATTTGAAGCCCTGCACGTCCACGGCAGTGGATGATCCTGAGGTACACGGAGCTGTGCTGTTCCTCCTGCTGTTCTCAGGAGCTTGTAGGATTTTTATCTTATTGTTGAGGCATTTTGTCCTTTGCTTTTCTCTGTTTTAAAGCACGACCTCCACATTCGCTGGACACTGCTCCTTAAAACAGTAAGCCAGAAGTGTGTGACTTCTGTAGCTGGACGAGCTCCATGTGCAGAAGTATTGCACACCGGCACAAGAAGTGTTCGCGTCTGACCAAGCCCCCACAGTTTAACAGCTGCCCCCAGGGGCTGAGCCCCTGGACTTTTCAGCACGTGCTCTCTTCAGCGATGGCAGACGTGCAATAATGCAGTTTAGCTTGATTTTCTTTCACTGCAGACGAGGCTAAGTCGCATTTGCTCTGTGCTGCAAATGCACACATGGGCAGAAACCTCAGCTCAGCTGACTCATGGAAACTGGGTGAACTGTGGTAACTTGACATTGAGCCCTAATCCGCAGCCTAAGCCGAGTGAGAACATGGCCATGGTCATACGTCTCCCAGTACATGTGAACCGGGGAACACGGTGACAACTGGCAGGTCCCTGGGGACACGTGGTGGTGGGGAGGGAATCCCTTGCCTCAGAGAGAATGCCCTGAGCTCAGCTGTCTCCCTTGGTTTAAAACTGTCTCGTCTTTCTTTTTTAGCCGCACGGGTGAAGATGCAACACGATAGCAGTATAGCACAGTCAGGATAAAGGAGGCATCCTTCGAAAGACTTTCCTTTTGAAGCATGCGCACAGCGAAACAAGGGGAGCAGAGGGCTGGCCAAGGCCCCCCTGAACACCCACTACGCCAGCACCTCCTTTTGTCTTTCTCGCAGTGGTGCCTTGTTTTCCTGTGGCAGGACGGTCCTCGGGCTCAGGAATTAGGTAACTGGTGCAAGACCAGTGGAGCAGGGTATTTTCCCTGCCCTTCGCACGGGCGTGCGGTTGCACTCTTTGCTCTGTGTCTTACTGAGTGGGATCTCTCGTGGGAGTCTTACCGTGGGGGAAGGCGGTTTCCTTGGTATCGTATGGCAGAACTTGTGCTTAGAACTGCAGGGAAACTTGGCAAGCATCTGGCAGTCGGGCAACGCTGGGAGCTGCACGCGGAGTTTTCCACTGACCGTGCAGCAGACAGATAAGATACAAAGCGCTGATATGTCAGACGCGTGGTGTGATGTGCTCCGAGATAGGGCTGGACCAGCAACGGCACCTTCTAGCTGAGCAGCCCTGTCTGCTGTGTACGCAGTCAGAGCCATGGGCAAAATTACCTGTTCAAATACCTTTAGGCAGCTGCAGAAGTGGAACAATTCTGCTCTTTCTCATACATCTAACTAACAGAGCTGTTCGCCGTGCCCTGGTTAGATGCTGAACAAACAGCTCCCAGGAAGAACGTGTGGCATTTCTTAAGTGTAACTTGAGTGTCGTGGTGGACAAGAAGGGAAAGCTCCACCCAGCTCTCAAAGCCCAGGTGCCATTTGGCAGCCGGGGGAAGGTGAGGAGAACAGCACATGGAGGGAAAAGCGGGGGGGGTTTGTAAACTGCCATGGGAAGCCGTGACACTAGAAATCAGAACCATCATTGAGGGGCTGCAGAAGCCGTTAGCCTCTGGCATCCAGAGCAGTAGAACGATCGGTCTGATACAAAAGTCAATCTCCTCATCCCTTGCAGAAACCATCCCTGTCTACCATGGGTGTCTCAGTTAGCAGCACCCCTTATTCCAGCCTGGCTTTTGCTGCTGTTGCTTCCAAATCATCCATACTGAGGAGTTGTTTCACAAGATAAGATATAAAGCTTTTCAGATATACTCTCCATATCTTAACACGTAACAGCTGGAAAGGCCAGATGTGAGGGGCTTCTTGCAATGTACAGATGTGAATTCCTCATTGCTCCCACAGGTCACCACTGTTATTTTAGTATGTAGAGTTGGGATTAAGCTATCGTATGTAAAATGCTGACTAATGCACAATAAACAAGGCAAAAAAGAGCTTGGGTCCTAGTGAACAGTGTGAAAAGACTAGAGGAATTAAAAACCGAAAGAGATAATCAATACCTTTAGATCAGGGTCTGAATTTGCAAGGTGAAACCCCCCTTTAGCAATAGTCGGTGCAGAGCAGCTCCTCTGCGACAGCCCTGACCGTGGGCAGCTTCATCCCCATGTCACCGTGTGCTGAGGGGAGGACTCTGGATCATCTGCGCTTTCACAGCCTGCTGAGCGCTTCCCAGCTCCCGAAACACGCGAGGGCCACCCTCTTCATGGCGTTCTCTTGCTGTGCAGCTGAGCCGTGTCTTAGATCTTCCTCTCTTGCCCTGATCGTATACCAAAGACGCCTTCCCGGGGCAGGCTCTCGGGGTGGGCTGCTCCCTGAGGCTTTGTGTCCGCCTCCCGGTCGCCATCCCTGAAATCTGTGTGAATGGGGAACAAGCACCAGCCCTTGACGTCTGGAGGAGCCAGGCTTGATGCACTTAGGTGGAACAGCTTCTGATTCGGTTCCCAGCCTTCGGCTCTCTTGCCAACCACACTATTTATTTCCTACGATTAAGTAATGGTAGTATTTAACGTTTCAGGAACACACTGAACCTCTGGAACAAAGCAGTTTTCATTGTCATGTATGTGTTTGTTGATGCATGGTGCTCGCTCTCCGCTCCCATGGTTTATTCCTTGGAGACCTGATTTCTTCCTTGGAGAGCCGATTTCTTCCAGGCGGGAGCAGTATCTTCCTATGCGTCACCGTTCAGCGTGCAGTGCCCCGACGCCGCCTGGAGCACCCAGATGCTGTGGACCAAGAGATAATGTGGGCGCAGTAATGTCAGGCGGAAACCCTTCCTGCCATCTGTCAAAAACACGTGTCAAGGGTGTGACCTCTGGTTTTCTCCTCCTCGGGGACTGGGCTTTCAGCGGTATTCAGGGTTGGCCTCACGTTCCCCCACCAAACGGGATGATGGTGATTAGTAAACCCACCTGAGAGAATCCTCTTAAATTCTAAGCTTCGTTTGTGCTGTTAATTGGCTGCGCTCAGGGGGAAGATTAATGGGTCCTACGTGGTTGTTTGGGGGACAACCCGCAGGTCCTTGCCACCACCACCACCACCTTTTTATTTCCCGTCGTTAGCTTATTCTCATTTCCGGGGCAACTAAATAGTTTTTATTAGTATTTGGGAGAAAAATCAAAACCAAAATCAGAGTTTCAACCTGATAAGGATCCAAGGAATCTTCCTAAAGAGACTGTGCTCCGTGTTGGCCATACGAATGCTCTACAAGATCACGTTGGTTTGGTATTTGGTGTTTAATTTCCTTATCTGCGTTCGTGTCCGTGATTTATTTATTCATTCTGAATCCTCTTAGGTTCAGCCCAGCCAGTTGTTTAACTCATACTCTAGCAAAAGTCTCGAGGATCCCAAGAGCAGAGCTGCCTGAGCAATTACTGGCGAGGTGGGCTCACCGTGCCTAGGACAAATGAAGTGCTTAATTAGGTTAGGGATTGCTTTTGTCCGCACATTTGCTGCAAGGAGACAGATTGAGCCGCGTCTCAATACGCTTTCTCTCTTCCACTTGCTCACTTCAACTCCGTCCAAGTATTTGTATGTGTTCTGCTTTGCTCCTGAACCCGAGGTGGCCAAAACTGGCCTCTTCTGACCGAACTACTCGATACCTTTGATTTTTAGATATTGCTGAGTGAATGACGTGATGGATGCAATAGTAAATGGTTATACATTTGCTTGTGTAAATTTGGACAGGTATTTTTGACGCTGTAGACACTAATAAATTGAGATAAACCATGGCCAAAAGCTGAATGGATCCAAGTGTCCGGTTCCCGGTTAGGTCCGTGATCATTCCACAGGGAGAGCTTTCTCACCTCTGTTCCCTCAGGCTGTTTCTCCATTGCAGCATAGAGTAGAAATACCAAATTGAAATTTAAATAAGCTACCACGGGGAGACTAACTGCAGCAGCACGGAGTTCAGCATCTCCTGTGTCTCGGCAAAAACAGATACCTCTCTAGACAGATGCTTTGTAAGCAAACCTACATATCCTGAGGAAGACTTTTACAACTCAGAAAGGAGAGGGACGACTGCGAATTAAATGAATTGGGTGGGCCTATTTTTCTTACGGCTGTCTAGAATTGCTAGTGTCCTGCGTGTGGTTGCCTGTAGCTATCGTGATGTGTTGATTTCCGCCCCCCTCGCCGCCCCGGTTCTGTTGTGAGCTCCTCTGGTGATATCCTGCGTCTCCGGCCAGTTCTCAGCCTGCGGGAAGGAGGTGTAGAGGTGAGCCGCCTTCAGGAGGGCCGAGGGCGGCTCTCGGGATCTGGTCCTGCGCTGTTGCCTGCTTTGGGAGCCCAGACCCACAGAGCGACTGGTTAAACCTACGCGGTGAAACGGAAGCAGATGATCAGGCCGTCGGAGGAGACGGAGAATTTGGCGGAGGGTTGTGTATGTGTTTTGTGCCCCCAGCACGCGCACCGTTCCCCCTGCTAGTAACTTCCAGTTAGGACCTTTCTTGAACTCTTAGTGTCAGAGTAATGTTTTCTTATGCTGATAATGTACACGTATCATGCAACGTGCTCAGAAAAAAACGGGAGATTATCTCTCCACGACTGTCCTCTCCTCTCGAGAAGCTGTTCTCTTCTGTACATACGATATGCAGAATGTATGGGAGTCTTACCAGCGTTGGTTTGCATTTTTAAGACTGTACTAATTAATGTGTGATACTATTGTGTTTTCGTAGTGGCATCTTTGATGTAAGGTGTAAAAACTATTTAAAATTTTTGTTGTTTTTTTTTTTAATTATTGTTCAGCTTTTAGAGATAGCACCAAGGACTGCATGTTCACTAGAACCGGCCTTGTTCAAGGGCCGTCAGAGCTGCACACAGGCACTGGTGTTTCACCCGGAGCATAGTACCCGCGTTCTCATTGTAATAGGGGTCAATTTTGAGCGGGAACGATTCTTCCTGAAAAGTCTAGTTTTCTGTCTTTCCCTCTCTCGGACTCGAGCTTCCCCCTGCCGCGCTGTGTGCCAGTCCCGGCCCAGGAGGAGACCTGGGACGAGGGTTCCCCATCCGGCCCCAGCGTCAGGCTTCCCTACCCCTTAGCTCGCCTGCGTGCACGCTCGGTTTTCCTCGGGACCGCTGGCTGTACCGGGACGAAAACGACGGGTTCACATTTTAAGAGCATTTGTGGAAGTGACCTAAGTTACTAAAACTTTGAAGAATTAAGCAATTAAGGAAAAGAAGAGCCCAAGGGGCAAGTTTGGGGTCAGAATCTCATTGGGATGCTCAACAGAGCAAGAACCTGAGGTCAGTCCCTAAAAGACAGGACCATTTGGGGGGCTTAGGTGTATGTTTCTTGTCGGGTTCGGAGGCGACTGGCAGCCAGCCTTTCGGGCAGGGCTGCCCAACAGATCGAGTCTGAGAGAGATGCGTCTCCAGATCGTGTCCTGGGCCAAAAGACAAGACATGCTGCAGCTTAGGAGTTATTCTTTTCTTGTAGTTTCTTTTTTCTTTTCAATAGAGAAAGCAGTTCAAACTGCACCTAGCAGAAAGGACTGACTTCAAAAGCATGTTTTTCCTTGTAACGCAGACACTCACAAAACAGCATTGTGTGGTTAAAAAGGCGCGTTCGTGATATAGTTTCTTTTTCAGTGCCAAAATATATAAGCAGTATTGTTTGAAGGGAACTAAGAATTTTTTTACTGTATTGTTATTACTGTTGAACAAATATTGTTTTTAAATGTTAGATTTTGAAGACTTTTGTATTGTAAACTGTTTTGTGACATGGTGCTTTTTCATACTGGAATTACTGATTGCACCTAAATATGAATTATTTTGTTTTCTTATCTAAATATGTAACCTTGAACAATCTTGATGAAAACCAATGTACGGTGGATACCGATGGTCCAGACGAATTCTCCTACTGAAGTCCCCTAAATGTTCTTTCCTACTAATAAACATTCTGCTGCAGCTACCTACCATGTGCCACGCGCTGTTACTCCTCTCACACCAGACTTCAACCCCCACGTAGGCCCATGAGCAAACCTCTGAGAAGCCTTTGCCTGCTGACCTCAGCCCCTGGCCCGCTCACCGCTGCGGGCAATGGGGCAGCAGCCGGGCAAGCCAATTTTTAGGGCTTAGCGAGGGCTTAAGCCGTGGATGGGCGCTGTGCTGGCACAGTGCAGCCGGCTGGGCTCTCTGCTGCTACTGCAGTTCTTCCCTCAGCGGCTAAAGCCGGCAGCCGGGCCCGGGGAGGGATAAGGAAGGTGGAGTGGTTTATAAAAGCAAAGGAAGGACAGCACAAGGCTGAGAGCCCTGGTCCTGCGGAGCTGGGAAGGGCAGCTCAGGTGACCGATGGGAGCTTTCCCTGCTATAGATAAGTCCCTCTCCAGGTTCAGGGCATTTATTTATCCCTGGATGACTAGCACACCACCAGGATGTGGGGAAGGAGCAGGGGTTGGTAGGGTGCTAAAAGTAGCTTAAATCCTTCTAGAAGGTAACAGAAACCAGTGCTTATTCCCCCTTGAGATTAAAAAACCCCAACCCAGCCTATCTGTGCAACTGCATATTAATAGGGGCCTGGCACAGGCTGGAGCCTGGTACCCTGGCACCATGGCCCAGATACCCTGCATGCTCCGTGTGCTGTCAAACCAGCTTTATCCCGTGGGCTTCCAGTGTGCCAGAGTCCCTGTGATACACGACCCCTCACCCCCCATTACGGCCATAACACAGTTCAGCATTAAGGCATGGAAAAGGCAGGGGTGTAAGGAGGTGTCTATTCACATCGGGATGCTACAACCCTCCCCTGACCTCCCTCGCTGGCCAGTGCGTCTCACTGCGCAAAGCCCAAGGCTTCTGTCCAGGCCAGCGGCGTGGATAGGGTCCCAGCGCAGAGGTGACGGCCACCACTGGGCTCCCCAGCACATCCTGCAGCCCAGGACTGTCCCTCTCACCACCTCGGAGAGGAAGGGACCCGAGACCCTGCAGCTTGTGAGCCCTGGGTCTGGCCCTGTCCCGGAAAGAGCACGCTCCAGAGTCAACACGGTTTGCAGCAGCACGAATCGAGCCCAGAACGTGGAAAGGTGCCAAAAATCACAGCTTTCCTGCCCCACTGAGCCCCCTAAAGATTCCATCAAGAGCTACAGAGCTAGGGAAGAGTTGGTTTGTTCCGCTCTCCGAGGAGAGGGTCGGTTTTAATTAAAGACCCACGGTGAGCTGTGCCAGAAGCGGCCTGGCCTCGGAGCACGCTGCGCGTGCAGCGGTTCCCATCAGCTGACACCCCTCCCGCTCCTCCGCGGCCTCACTGAACCCTTCCCGCTCCTCCTCGGCCTCGCTGACGGAGCCCTTCCAACCCCTCACCCATCAGAGCATTTGCATTTTAAGAGCCACCCAGTAAAGTGGCTCACCCAGCCCGTACATCCACAGCTCCTCTGTGAGCATCCTATGGCAGACAGTGCCACAGGCCTTCCCGAAGCCCAGGCAAATAATACCCAATATTTCTTCGTTTCAGAGTTTTCTGGGCTCAGAAACAGGAACTCAACACCCAGCATGTGGATAACACACACCACAGCACCAGGAATATTACCTCATACATAAGAATATTTATTTTTTTCCTTCTTAAAAATGTACAAAAAATAAAATAACTGTATTTACAGTTTATCAAACCCCTCTCCCAGTTGCAACACTATTAAGTTACATAAGCTATTTTCTTAATATAAAAGCACACTATTTATACATAAAGTCTCCTTGTTTGCCAGAAAGAAGGCTTGTCACAAACTTTGGCACAAACATGCTTGTTTGTATCTTGTCTCGATTCATAGGAAACGGAAGAGCATATAAACATTCCATAAGCTTTACATTCTAAAAGTCGTAAGATACTCCTTTCCAGTTCCGTATCAATCAATATACAGCATCTTTGACAGCTGGAGAGTTTAGGTTTTAGTAACCATTTGAATTAATTTACAACATTTAAACAATCCATAAACTGAAAGAGGAAAATATACAAGACAGACATTTGATCTCTGGCCAAATTCCATTGACCAAAAACTTCATGGAAGAGCCCACACAAGAAAAAAAAAATTCTTTACTTTTTGTAGTTTACGTTCGATGGTACAAATCCTGCAGAATGTCTTGATGGGGATATCATAGAATCATCACAGAATCACAGAATGGTTGGGGTTGGAAGGGACCTTAAAGACCATCCAGTTCCAACCCCCCTGCCATGGGCAGGGACACCCTCCACTAGACCAGGTTGCTCCAAGCCTCATCCAGCCTGGCCTGGAACACTGCCAGGGATGGGGCACCCACAGCTTCTCTGGGCAACCTGTTCCAGTGCCTCACCACCTTCTCCGGGAAGAATTTCTTCCTGATATCCAATCTAAATCTCCCTGCTTTCAATTTAAACCCATTGCCCCTTGTCCTGTCACTACAGACCCTTGTAAAAAGTCCCCTCCCAGCTTCTTTGTAGCCCCTTCAGGTACTGGAAGGTGCTATAAGGTCTGCCCGGAGCCTTCTCTTCTCCCTTGACCTGCTGGCCACACTTCTCCTGATACAGCCCAGGTTACGGTTGGCTTTCTGGGCTGCCAGCGCACACTGCCGGCTCATGTCCAGCTTCTCACCCACCAGCACCCCCAGGTCCTTCTCCTCAGGGCTGCTCTCCATCCATTCTCCACCCAGCCTGTGCTTGTGCTTGGGATTGCCCCAACCCAGGTGCAGGACCCTGCACTTGGCCTTGTTGAACTCCATGCGGTTGGCATGGTCCCACCTCTCCAGCCTGTCCAGGTCCCTCTGGATGGCATCCCTTCCCTCCAGCGTGTCGACCGCACCACACAGCTTGGTGTTGTCACCAAACTTGCTGAGGGTGCACTCGATGCCATTGTCCGTGTCACTGATGAAGATGTTAAACAGGACCGGTCCCAGCACCGACCCCTGTGGGACGCCGCTCATCACTGGTCTCCACTCACACACTGAGCCGCTGACCACAACTCCCTGAGTGCGACCAGCCAGCCAGTTCTTTATCCACCGAGCGGTCCATCTGTCAAATCCATGCCTCTCCAGCCTAGAGACAAGGATGCCGTGTGGGACGGTATGGAAGGCTTTGCCCAAGTCCAGGTAGATGACATTGGTTGCCTGTCCTTTATCCACCGAGGTCGTGACCCTATAGTGGGCGGCCACCCGATTTGTCAGGCACGATCTGCCCTTGGTGAACCCCTGTTGGCTGTCACCAATCACCTCCTCATTCTCCACCTGCCGTAGCATGGTTTCCAGGAGGATCTGCTCCAGGATCTTGCCAGGCACAGAGGTGAGACTAAGTGATCGTCGTACATCAACAAAGCTTCGCTGCAGGGACGCACTTTATTTGGGGGATATCAACACCTGATTGTGTCAAAAGAAACTAAAATTTGAGATTCGAGGTTTTCATAATAAAACATCAAATGGACGGACATAGCGCCAAATCTGTAGCGGGAACCAAATTAGAGCTTAGGAGATGATTCTCCTTTTGCACATCTCGACCAGAGTCTTTGAAACACAACACCTACAGACACTGCACTGCTCTAGATCTTCACAGCGAAAGAGTTGAGCAGCGTGTCACCCTTCAGGCTGCACTAACTGAGATTCAAGACTGCCAAGGAAAGGAAATGCGAGTTTTGATCCTTTAAATAAACAACCACAGCAGTGCCACAAAGAGACAAAAGGAGGCAAGGCAGATATTCCTGTCCCGTCCTGAACAGTAGCCAAATCTTACTTCCACTTAACTCATAGTATTTGGAAGAGCCAGTGTCGGTATTTTTAATGAAACAAAAGCAGCAGAGATATTTGGAACAACACACCTGCGAGTACTCTGTACTCCTCAAGACCTTTGAATCCAGCAGGCCATGAGGCAGGCCACTGCTTCACAAGTTTGCATGACTTGTACTGGCCCTTCCCCATCACTTTGGCAGCCTGTTTTTGACCAACAAGCCCTTAGCAGCTGTTGCTCTAACTAACCGAAAAGGTGCAGGGTGACGTGGGTTTTTTGTAATGACTTAGGTGCTTGCGATGTATCTGGAGCAGAGAAATGAAGCCCTCAGTCCCTGGCAGATAAATAAAGTTAAGGGAGATTATCCTTAACTAGCTCTAGCTGGATTAAAATACTCTTACCATTAGGGTGAATCCTACCTATCTTCCTCCCCTGCTACCTTCACTGAAACTGTAAGAAGGAACTAAAGGCAGGAGTATCAGCTCTCTCCTATCAGGAATTTGCACACTTTAAGATGTCTTTAGAAAAGCTTTCCATTAATTCTGAAAGTGACTTTCCTTCCCTTTCCTTCCCTGACGGAAAGCTCCTAAAATGGCAATGGAAAGATAGCTCCTTAAGCCCCAGGATTTCCTGCAGCACTGCAGTTCTCCCCGATCCTACACTGCTCCTTGGCACAAGATGCCGCAGCATCCAACAGATCCTGGCTCATCTCCACCCCTGTGTAGGACAAGAATGTCATATTAACCCGAGTACTGGACAGCCCTGTCCTCCTGTGAGCCCCGGATTCTCCGTTCTCTTTCAACACAGCACGTCACAACCTGGGCCAGCCTCGGGCGCCACAGCATTCCCTGTAGGTAGGAGAGCTTGGATGGCACGTTGGCTGGGGGCAGAACCAGGGCTCAAGTCCTGCGTACGTTTACTCTCATGTTCCACTTGCGGCTTCTGCCCAGATATCACAAGCAACTGAAAGATCCCAGCTAATATCCTTGGGATCCCAAACACCATCAAACAACAGAGAAATACAAGAACCAACGCAACTGCTCACCAGTCCTGTGTGCTGGTCCCAGTTCCTAATGCCACCCGCCAAAACTGTCCTCCTTTTCCTTTAGGAAAAGAGTTTCTGGGCTAAGTCAGCACTGACTTTTTACCAGAGCCTGAGCCAAGTGGAAACAAACTGAACCACCGTTAGTCCCCTGTATTCCCAGGATGTCTGCTCTTAAGCAGGGTAGCACGAGCATCTTCGCTGGAGGACGTATTTATAAAAAGATAACAGAATTAATATGCAACTCTGCTTCGGAAGGAGAAAGACCACACAACAAAGGAAAGAGGAGGAAGGGAGGGCGGGAGGAAGACAGAACCGACACTCTGCTTTGCAGATGTATGTGGATTCTGGATATGTTAGCCCAGATGCTAATGACCTGGTCCTTTCATCAGTTCTGATGCCACAGAAACTATGACAGGTACCTAACATTTCTATTTGAAACACAGATTTTAACGGGATGCTGTTGCTAATGAAGTTAAGAAAGTGTGCAAGAGCTTGCAGGACAATTCATGCACAAAGATGACTAAATCAGACTGGTTAGCTACCCCAACTACTTTGCTTGGATGTAAACAGCGGCACACAGCTCAAGGCACTAGAGAATGAGCCCTGTTAAATCAGGCAGTGTTGCTTTACACCATTATTAACCACCTAATGAAAAAAGATTCTGTGATTTCAATGGTAAAAAGATTTCAGAAGGGAAAAAGAAGAAACTCTAAAGACTTCACGTAGAAAAGGGCCCGCATTTGTGCCTGTGACACGGGATCCACACACGGTGCCTGGAGAATGAAATACTGAAACTCATAGGATTGTACGCTGAGTGAGGAGCTCTCTATGATAGCCAGAGGGGCTGGAGAGGGGAGAGAGAGAGGTGCTGGGTTTGGAAGCACTGCAGACATTCAGGCCTTGAACCCTTTTTCTGGTATGATTTTAGCCGGCAACTTTCTCTCGCACAAAATCCTTGAGACAGAGGAGGAATTTGATGCAATAACCTTGTAGCTCAACTTGGGTCTATAGGATCCAGCCCTTCAGAAAAGAGACCTGTCTCCACACCTCACTGTGGGCTACTCAGTCTCTGCTGAAATTGTTCCAGTTTCAATAAAATATTTACATCAAGCCCAAGTTTATACCTCACCCAACTGTCAGAGGAATCAAAACAGAAGCATTCAGTGGAGACACAAGAGCAAGTTTCCTTTAAGAAGAGTTTGAAGTTCTGTTTCTTACAGTCTAGAGGAATGCTTTAGTAAGCAGGCTGCTGCAGAAAGCACCTTTCCCTCCGCAGGCTTGAGAAAATGCCGCTTTGAGAGCCCCTGCTTCACCACCAGCACAGGCAAAAGTCCCTTCTGCACCTCAAGGCACGCCAGGCAGCAGACCATGGGTGCCTCTAGGATGTGGTGACACCTGGATGGGGCACTCGGGTATCTACAGCTGCGACGTGGGCACCAAAGGCGGATCCCATCGTGCCAGAGCACTCCAACCCCCATAGCACGGTTTGCTCCAATATGTCAGTGTAAAACTGGGTGGGCAAAGGTGGATCAAATGAGTGCAGATGCAGTTATCAGCTCCTCGGTACCACGCTCCTGAACAGACTGCAGAAATCTAATCCTCTAGAAAAGATTCCGATAAACCCTAAACCCAATACATACAAAAACATAGCGGCAGTAAACATGCCCACATACAGTAGTTAAAATATATTATTGCATATTATAAACATTATATACAAGGTTAAAATGGTTTCTTTACCATTTACTTACAAGTGACATTTGTAGCTGAATGCCTTACTTACAAGTCCTCATTGCTACATGCTGAGAACTACCAGAGGTATTTGGGAAGACTATACACTATAGAGAGATACGGATCAGTCTGAGCAAGGGAGCTCTGTCAGCCGCTTTTCCCATCTTTAGCACTGCACCAGTTTTTTAGCACTGACGGAAAGAACCACTGGTAAAGTGATTTACACCAGAATTCTGAAACTAGACCATCACGGTTCCTTAACATGTTTTAGAATTAACTTCTCCACACTAAAGTATGGATTAAAATCCTGCATTTCACATTTGCAGTGGGTCATCTGGTTACAAATCTGGGGGCTGGTAACTGCTTGTACACTAGAGAGTGGGGAACAATAAATAAGGGACCAGGTTAACATGAGTGGCCTCGTGCTTGACAAACTCCAGTCTGTATGCAGTGGGTGCACACGTGCAGAATGGACAGTATTTTCAAAGTAGTCTTGTAACAGTTTCTCTGATCAATGTCTGTCAAGTGTCCGGGGAATCTTCTGCTTTCCAAGAAGAATGAAATGCTGTGGTTCTTTACAAGAGGGCTCTGCCTGGGGCTAGATCTCCGTCAGCGTGATCTTGACGCCGTCAACCATGTTCTCCATGTGCAGGATGAACGTGTCCTCGTTGGAGTAGTGCTCAATAATGTTGTCATCCATATTTACCAAGATACTGGTGACAAAGGCAAAAATGAGTATTTTTATGTACCAGGACACTGAAAGGGAAAGCCATGCACTCCACGGCACATGCTCGCCTTCACTACAACGCAAAACCAGACTCCAGCACATGACAGTACAGCAAGAATCGTCATCAAGATCTGCCCCATAGCCCCTCACAGTCTTTGGATTAGAGGTGGCCACTTGACAAAGCAATTAAGGTAACAGACATGCCAGTGCTGGGACGTTAACCCACTTGATAAGCTGCCTACAAGGCGAGCTGCACTCCAGACCCATGGCAGACCCAGCTTTCCCATGCCTGGTGTTGGCTCCCACAGGTACACCTCCGTGCTCCTCCTCAGCCAGGCCGCACGAGCTGCCGCTCCTTTGCGGTGTGAGTCACTAACACGGGGAAGCAGTCCCATTTGTGCTCTGCGCACAGCTTGGGCGTAGGACTCAGCTTGGACGTGAGAACATCACTATTAGAAGTGCATATGAGTGTTTTCCTCACTCTTTACGTAAAGTGTTTCTTCCTACAAACATACACCTTGGAAACAGTGTTAGAAAGAAGCAAAACGTGCGAAGTTTCACCTGTCTTGTTGTGCTTGTCAAAAGCTGAAGAAATCCCCAGACAAAACAATGCCCTAAGCTAGAGTTAAGGCTGAAAATCAACGATGGATTTAAAATGATATCACAACAATATTGTGGTTATTTACAAGTAAAAAAAAGGTAAAGTGGAGAGCTTAAGATTTATGACAAGGAGTAGTAGCCTAGCTATTCTAAAATCACAGCTGTGATGCTCATATCTAAATTTACTCAGCTGAAACCCCTCCAGCAAACATTGCCTGCCTGCCTTTCAGATTCGAATAGTGGCCTACTTCTTCCTAACGCTGCAGGGAAATTCTGCGCTGCACTCACAGCAAGGGCAGTACCTCTCCCATGGTCAGACACAGACTGGAGATTCAGGTTTCCTTCTCTGCCACTCCTTGCTGTCTCCACAGACAGTGAGATTTCAGGGTTATGGACACATCTCCTCAAAGTGTTTATACTGCCCAGCATCATGATGCCCCAAGCATCGTTGGCATCTCTGAGTACTTCTAAAGGATCCTGCAATAGTCCCTAGTGAGTTCGTTTACTTACCCCTTTTTGCTCTTCTTATAAAGTTTCGCAATCTTTTCAACCGGCAGCCCGTATTTCTCAGAGATCTGAAATCATCCAAACAAAATAAATATCATTAAAGATTAATGAGAAATATGAAATGATCTCCTCTCACTTTACATAAGGCATTAAAACACTTCAACAGGATAGCTGTACCGAAAAGTCACTCGCAGTCACACCAAAGCTTCATTTAAAGATGATTTGAGAAGGAACAATCCTAAGCATATTGATCACAACCCCACAACCTTTTCCATCCAGAAACTTAGGCACTATAGTTTCCATAGGGTGTAAGCCATCAAAACTGCCTCAGCATCTCCTACTGCTCTGCTCAAGGACTCAACACTCTTCCCAGCTTCAGATTTTAACAGGGCATTTCAACCTAATCTGCCACCTTTCTGCCTTTTCGTGTTCTGATTTTCTGAGCTTGTGGAAGCACAGGCTCTTTCCACCGGGCAGAAGGCAGATGAGTAGCAACACATGTGCTAATCAAGAAAAAAAGGGTGCACGTTTCTGTTCTGCAGTAGCCTTCCAAGGTTTGTTAAGCTAACAGGACCCTCCGTGGTACTTCTTTTGTCCGAGAAGTATCTTCAAGTTACCATTTATTGTGGGAGAGCCACAAGCTCGCTACACACAGGGTTAGGAAGCTTCTGTATTTCTGGGGAAGTGACTCAGTCTAGTTATTAGGATGGCAAAATGAGAACAGTATTTGGCCCAGAAAACATCATCTGTGTGTTCAGGTAACAAGACAGGATGCTGCAGAGAGGCGTGTTTACAAGGTAAAGGACTTCTAAAATAAACCTCTTGACAGCTACTCAAAGGATAAAGCAGGAAATAGAGGAAAACTTCAGAAGGAAGAACTACTTAGCTGACAAATTGCCATCACTAACAAGCACTTCACTGGGATGCTTTGGCACTGCCTGCAGGAGTGTATTAACGACTTTTTTGGATGTCCCTTCTGCAGTGAGAGTGCTTGTGGAGATGGTGTCCCTGAGCCCACAGTCTGAGCCAGGTTTCCTTTCCAAATTATGACTCTTCTTTGAGGAAACAGGTCTCAACAGCTCACACTTTGGAAGAGGATTGTCCCAAAAGGCAAAATATTTATGGGAAAATGACTTTTTCTCAGTGATTAATGTTCTGTGGTACTCTACGGCCATCCAAAGAAAGTTTCTTGCTCTTCCCAGGTGAAATGAAGTTGCAGCTAAACAGCTGACTATTTGTCTTCTGCATTACAGAACTGAAATGCACAATTAAAAATCCATTCAAAGACTGCTCAACATCAGTCACTGTAAAATCTTTTCTTTGTGTTTGTGTTCAGACTCCCGTTGAGAGAAAGTGTTATTTTGGAGAAGTAAATCAAAGCAATTATCATTAAACAGAAAATGAAAAGAAAGCAACGGATAAACCCAGCACCAAGGATGGATTCCAACAGCTACAGGTTGAACTCCAAGCACATCTCCCCTCCAGAGCACCAGGACCCTCTAAGAAAGAGAATTAATTAGCCAGTAATTGCCTACATCACCTATACTTGTACAATTGTGATCTTAGCCAAGATATGACTTTGTACTTAGAAACACAGCGTAACTCTGAGATTCTGAAGGACCAATAAAGCTTCTGTTACACTGCAGTCTCCTCTTGCCACAGTGTACGTCTGTGGCTAACAGAGAGAGGAGGGTGTAAATAAGGAGTAACTGATAAGGTACACTAGACCCATCTACTCCCTAAGTTCTGCTCTTAGCAGAGAACAACATATACATTACATTGTGGGCTGTACGTGCTACTTCAGTTTTACTCACACCAGCACGTTTCACTGCCCTTTTGGATACAGTGCTGGAGACCTGATGGTATCCTGGTTCCCTGTTCTCACCTGCCTTGGGAGAGGCCTAACAGCATCGAGGCTGTGCAAGCTCATACGCTGTAGGGTCACACTCTCCCTGCTGCGGGGAGCAGTCCCCTTTGTACATTTATGAGAAGAGGGGCTTCACCCCACTTGTATCTCACAGAAGCATCCTTACTGTTGGACTAATCTTTTTCACTCTGAGCTCTATGTAGCCTGTGTAAAAGGCTGTGTGTAGCCCACACAAAAGCCATACTCCTGTGTGGGACGCCCTAACCTATTCCAGCCACTCTCCACTCTAGCACTTGTGTGGGCACCCATACCTTGCCCCTCACTCACACTCTACCCCTGGCTACCTCCATGTTTCCAAGTCTCCCTTACTTCAGTGCCTCACCCTGTGCTGCCCACGGAGGGCAGCTGCCTGACCTGAGGCTGGTGACCCCAGCTCCTCCTGGGCACCCAGGAGCCACACTGTGAGGACAAATCTTGGCTGCCTTAAAGAAGTTCTCAGAGAAAATCTCATGTTCTCCCTTTATTCTTTCCTACCTTCTAGCTTTGCCTACTATGGTCTGAATAGAATAACGTCAGATAAGTAATGTGGCGCTGAACTTTTGTATCTGTGGTTCTGTTGTACCCCTAAATATAAGCTTTTGTGTAAAACAATAGTAAAAATGGTTCCATTTCATCAGATTGTTGAAAAAGTTCTCCATAAGAGACATCGGAGGAAAACCACAGCCTGAAACTGCAGAAAACGTCACAACTGTGTGAACGTCAGGAAATGATGTATCTTCTTCTTTAGGGTGTTAACTCTGAAGCCTAGTGGTATTGTAAAGATCAGTACCTGAAGACACCTTTCACTGACTCCATGCAAATAAACAAGTAAGGAGAAACATTCCTGTGCCAAGGAGGCTTAACAGCAGCTAATATACAGCATTCTGCGCATTCCAGCATAAAACTTCCCTAGGACATTTGGGATACCTAACACTCACGCGTTCCAAATGTTGCTCAAAGCGGTTTGGGACTCTGGGACACCACTTCCTAGATAAGCTATGAGAGGTAGGGCTGAGAAAGCCCTGCCTGTCACACTGCCTGTGACAGGTGTAGGATTTATATAACATGCAGGGATTAGTGAGCTTTGCAAAAGACTTCCAGCTGACTGAATAAGCACATTTCACAGGAACCCCTAAGGATTCAACCAATTATACCAAACAGTGAGTTGTGGACGCAAGGCTCGAAGGGGGTGTATGGGCGAGCCTCCCACTCACAGGCTCAGAAAATAAGTCTCCAGTGCAAATGTGCTAAGTCCTGCTGCAGAGTCTGAGAAAGCAGAGAGCTAGCATCTGCTAGGGCATCTCACTTAACACGCCCTTCTGAAACACGTTTCTGGCCAACTTGCGGAACATCGCTGCTGCCAACTCCCATGCAAAACAACAGGATTTCTCACCTGACCGCAAGTAGGATACAATAAATTCTAAAAATACATCTTTATTCAGAGGAATATTTATCATCTCCATTGTCTGTTTTTCAATCTTCTCAGCAGAGAATTCTCTCCTTCCCTTAGAATGCCTGAAGCAGTGGGACAGCCTTCAGAGTGGCACTGAAGTAACAGGCTGGGTGTCCCTTTGGGCTGCAGTCCCCCAGCATGGCAAGTTTGCTTGTAGTATGTATCTGATTGCACAAGCCAGCAGAAATGCTTTCTCTGCTGGAGTCAGGAAGACAGAAAGGGCAACATCTTGGCTGGTTGAGGCATGTAGGAAAACATTTTTGCCAACTTATTTCTATGGAATGATCCGGTCTGTTGCACTATGTTGGTTGGAAGGACACGTACACAGACAGGTATTTCATAAACCGTGGTCTAAGCAAGCTCTACTGAACTAAGCTGTTCGCTTTTAATTTTGGAAAGACTTTGGGAGATGCCTGAATTTCCCAATTTAGATAGCCTTCTGTAATTTGAATAAATATGCTATTCCACACAATGTAAGACTGGGGTACCTACTGGGATCCAGAGTTAACCTCGCTTTGGATCAGACTGAGAGCTGGTCAGGCACCCCATATGTGGTGATGGGCAGTTGTTTCCCTGTTTTCTGTTGATCAAGACTGACTAGTGTAGGATGCAAACATCTTTAAACCCAAACTTTTGCATCACTTTCTGAGATCTGCTGTAGCTCTGAAACCTGAGATATTTGCCAGAAGAAAGAAATCTGATAAGGAATATGACTGTTCATTTGGAATGGGGGTATATGAGAGAATAAAATAAACACAGTATCTGAGAAAACAATAGCATTAATCATGGGAAATCAGGAGAAAGCCACAGACCATGAAGAGTGAGTAACAACAATAAAAAAGTAAAATCCATAAACAGAGAAGGAGGGTATGCTTCAGGATCATTGGTGCTGTCTTTCGGTTCTGGGGCTCTGTAATATTCAGAGCCTCAGTTTTTACGTTCTTAGTAGTGAGTTTAGAATTGAGTATTTAGGATGTGCACAACTACAAAATTACATCATTTGCTGAAAAGACTGTAGAGAACAGTTAAGAGTATGCAATTTGACAGCTTTGTGGCATTGCTATATCCACGCTATCCTACCAAAGAGAATTAAAATTTTCTGAATGTGTTCCAGTGAACTGGGACATTTTAGATCAGATCAGATTTCTCTGGTGCTGAAAACATGCCACTGAGTCAGCAGCTGTGCTGACAGAGGTATGCAGAAACCTTTCCTGCTTCTGCACCAGCTTTGTTTTTATGTTACATGGTGGCTGGAGAACAGGCATGGAGAGACACAGAGCACTGGGGATAAAATATTCATGTTAGCTTGAAGGGTTATAGATGGAGTATAACATATTTTCAACTTCCACACAAAAATAAGATGAAATCGTGTTACAGCTTATCATGAATCAGACTGCAGCCTCTTCAAGAGAACAGGCATGTACGTCCCCTCTAACAACTGGGCTGCAGTCACAGCTAACAAACAGTGTCGGCAAAAACACAGTTAGGACATCCTTGGAATGCAGCTGACTCTCCTCAGAGATACTCTTATCTGAACAGGTGAACTAACCCACAAATGGGGGTTTTTTCCTCCGCTAGTGGCCAAATACTGACCAAATAACTCAGTCCTTGCTGCATTCAAAGTGTCCAGTACGTGCAACAAAACACTGTGACAGTTTTCTGACAGCATTAATATACACACTTCTAGCACTCAGCTGAGCTCTCCAGAGACACTCCCATCCGTTCCCATCTTCTCTCCTACATGTAGCCAAGGCTGGATATCAACTCAGCATCCCACATGCCAATCTCACATTGGTCCCCCCAACGAAGCAGTGAGACACATGTTTGCTTCTTCACTCTTCACTCACCAGATTTCACACATCTCCCAGCCGTCAGCTCATAACACCAGGATTAAATGTGGAAATAGCCACTCGATCACAGATAACAGGTAACGAGCAAAAACGCATGTCAAAGAAGCAGCAAAGAGGCAGGCTGGTAGGTAGGTCACCCAGAGCGAGGGCTTGAGAAGGGATTTGAGACAGGAGGTATGAATGACTAGTCTGCATTGGCTCGGTAACTGCCTCTTATACGCTGGAGCAGCACTTGCACAAAAGCCGTATGAAATTCAGACAGAAACAGTGCATCCTCGGGCCTCTTCTTTAAAAGATGGCTGTGAACACACCGATAGACATTCCAGAACATTCAACAGGCTCTGAATCACCAGTTCAGAAAGAAGCCTTTCAGAATATGGAACCTGCACCTCCCTGCTTCCCTGACACTGGTTAATTACTGCCATTCCTCAAGGGTCAGGTCTCCAATAAATCAGCTCTGCGCCTCTATTTAATCCCAGCAACCTGCTGACAGCACTGAATTCGGAACATGCCAGCATTTCAGAGGCATGCTCCAGAAAGCCTTTATGAAATGCTTTAAATGTCTCTAAGAATAACTTAATCTTTATATTATGTTTTATCTCAACAATACATTGAAAGCCTCAAGATTTTCTTGTCAGGAAAGACAAACAATGTGAGGACATCGGATACTTACCGCTTCCATTAACCCCTTTACTGTGGGTGACTTCAGCATCAAAGCATCAAACACCTCATCTGTCTCCTTCCTCACATACAAAAGCACTGAAACAGAAAAAAAAAAAAAAAAGTCAAGCTTGGAGCAGGTTCAGTCAAATGAACAGATCAAACACCCCAGATTGAGTAGAAAAATAAACATTACCCCATGACAGATAAAATGGAGTGCTGAAGATGGGCTGCACTTGAACAAAAATGTACTCCCATACCATCAGTAATCAAAACACGGAAGGCACATCGTGGATGATTTGAAAACACACAAAGAAAATTCAGCAAATTTAATGTGAGGAATCTGTATGTTCAAGAATTTAAACCTCCATTTACTAAAATAAGAGAAGGTAAAAAGCACGGGGCCCTGTCCCTGGGTCATAGGACAGAACACACAAGCTAGGTCTTCCTAAACCTGTGTCTCAGCTTGCACCTCTGCAGGCTTCATCCAAAAGGCTGGGACAGGACGTCCAGAAAAGCCTGGTTTGCCTCTAGCTGAGCCTTTAGAGAACAATGTCAACGAAAAGGAAAAGAAATCATTCTCTCTGACATTACCCCACAGATGACTGCAAATGGGCCGGGCCAGTCTGAAAATAAACACTGGAAAGAGCGAGTCCAAAGCCATCTGAGCCTTTACAGGGGAGACACTCAAAAACACATCCGACAGGCAGGCCTTTACCCGCGCCTCCACCGCTGCCCAGGTATCCAAATGCCATTTGTACTTCTGACAATCTCCTCTCCCTCCCACAGACATCCTGCGGGGTGTCAGCGGTTCAGGCGCAGTGCCCTGCCCTCTCTAGCTCTTGCTACCCTCCCCTCTGACTTGTACAGGTAAAAGGAGGCAACTTGCCGTTACACGGCAAAAGCAGACAGCTACAAAGTGAATAAACATAAACACTAGAGAAGTGTTTCAGGTGTAATCTCGCATGACTGATAAAGCAGCAGATTAAATAAGATGTTCTGTCATTTATTTTGCTCCCTAAATAAACCGCCTTTTCAAACGGTGGTGGGTGCTGCGCCTTAGGTACCAACGCACATGCACTGTTAGCTATTTCATGTCTGTGTGACATCGGTAGGCAGAAAAACGTCTCTTTTGAAATTGCTCATCCCTTGGTCCCAAAGGTATCTTCACCAGGTAACTCAATAGATGACTTGCAGATGAACCAACAGAGATGGTGGCATTTTTCAGAACATCAAACACAGGCAACCGTTTGGAAGCTAATTCTCAGGTCAAGGCCATAGCAGGACGCAGGCCCATTTGCACAGGATCGTAGCTGCTTTGCCCAAGTTTTGAAATGATGGAAAAAAGATCTCAGACACGGGCAGATCAGTCCCCCGTCTTGGTCTACAAATCAGACGTGTGGGACAATGGTGTTTTTTGCACCTTTAATTCAGAAATATGAACCATAACGCTGCTACCACAGGGACGCAGAATCACATCCTTTTCACCTGCATTTTGGTAATGCTTTGGGACCTGCCTGGGAGTTTCCATTTAAAGGGCTTAGAAGCTGAGGTAACTTCAGGTCACAACCTAAATTAAACTGTCAGAATATAAAAGAACAAAAAACCATCCACATCAGTAGGTAAACTTTATTGGGTTTGATATGTTTACTTGCATAGCAAGCACTCACTCAAAGTGCTATTTTTACCTGTTCTAACTTTATGAATTCACTAATTCTTTTCTTGTGACTAGAAGGTTTGTCCTGTAACTCCTGGCTTTTCAAACATCTGAACCTCTGCCAGCCCTAATAATTACAAACATATCTGAAAGGAGGAAAAATCACTCGGTCCAAGGTTAACGCTGGGGACATACAACTCAAGTGCTGAGCTTTAAATCTCTCTGTTGCGCTTGACACGTCAGGCAACGTTATGCTGAATGCAGGCTCCATTACAAGGATAACAGGGAACTTGCATCATTATTATACACACAGAGACAGGATTAGCAAACATATGGGGGGTTGTTGGTTTTTTTCTTTCCCTTGACAAGTGTGAAAATCCTGGCTTTGACTCACTAGGGCACTTTTCCATAAATGACTTCTGGTGACAGCAATGCCTTAAGAAGCCCCTGTCTCGTCCCTGTCCTTATGCTCTGTTACTCTGGCCTGTCTCAATGAATTTTGCTCTGTGCTGAACTCTTCTGAAGAGCAGATGTAAGTGAAAAAACAACCCTTGAGTTGTTCTTCAGTTCCAATGGAACCCAGATGGTCTCACTTAATAGCACAGATAGCAGTGTTGGGGGGGGTGTGCCCCTTGTATCAGACAGTGAGCTACTTTTAACAGAAAGTAAGATAAATTCACATTTGTCTGACCTCCACACTGTAAGGCCACCGTTCTCAATCTTCTTGCCAGCACTGAAACTCATTCTAGTCCTTAATGCTCTTTAGATGTTAAAAAGAATTGCCAAAGATGGGGGTGATAAATTTATATTTAGTTACTTAAGAAATAGCCCTGATTCACAAAATTGCAGTGGCAACCAGCCTTAGCTGAAGGCAAGGGAAGATTTTTGGAAGCCAAGACACTGAAGTGGAGATTTAAGTGTGAATGCAGAACAACGTTAGATACCTCTTATCAAAGTGTTAATAGCTTGGCTCTCCGTTGGCAAATCTGCAACGGCTAAAGACAAGCAACAGACATGTGCCAAAAAGGAAACTATGGACATGATGTGACAATAAGTCCTCCTGCTTGGGCCATTAGGCATGTCTGAACCCAGGCATTACCAACACCCCAACCGACACCCTATGAGTAACTACTACAGTCCTGGTGAAGTGGTGTCTGGATGGAGATGGTGCGTTTTAGACAAAGAAAGTAGGGCTGGTAGCTGTGTCCCAGCTTTCCTTTCCCATACTGGATGCTGTCCTCCACAGGAAAAAAAAACCCTGATTGTTATGAACCCAAAGTGTTTCAGAGTAGTTTAACACGACTTTCCTGTGAGGCAAAAGCTAGACAAAATATTACTTTCTTCAAGCTGAGAGCTACAGGACTGGCTATCTCCCTGATCTGTAACACAGCTGCTGGATTTATAATTAAAGGGAAACTCCCTATGAAATCTGAAATGGAAAGTGATTTGAAAACCTCTTACTGAGAACTCAAAACAGGAAAAGGCCACAAGTCTAGCCAAGTGACTAGCTGCGCTGCACACTTGGTACAGAATTACGTGCCTTATATTTCTGTGCTGGGCATTTGTACCTCCCTTGGAGGTTCAAGGAGATGAAGGAATAATTCACAAAGACGCAGCTACCTGTGTGAGAACATGAACCTTGTTTTCCCGATGGTTTGCAAATCCCTTCAGACCTGTTCTCTTGAATACTGCGCCTCAATATTCTGCTTGCACCAGACAGTATTACGGTTAGGTCCGTCAGGCAGAAGTGAGGCCACACAGTACCACTTCGGTTCTTCAGCTGGGCTTGGACCCCTCACTGCGTGCTACTTACCTGCACCGCTCAGGTAATGAGCCACCTTGGGATTACATTGCTTTCAATGCATATTTTCACATATCAGACATGCTGTCTCTCAAACAGTACACCTGTGCCCCATCTTTAGCTCCTCTTTAGTTATTGATTCTGCTGTATCAAATGTATCTGGGAGAAAAAACCTTCTGCTATGGCTGAGCCCGGGAAAAACAGCAGAACATGTCCATGCCCAGTGACTCCTGCAGCAAAGACAGTACTGTCAAATGGGCAGATTCAGCTGAGCTGCGCTCCATCAGCACAATCCCAGATGCTGGGCTCCTGACAGCAGGAAGTTCACCAGAGCAAAGGCCATGCTGGAAGAGGCTTGGCCTCCAGCCAGCATAGTCCAAGTTGAGAGAAACACTGAACAGGAAGGGGATGTGAAGAGAGCATCCTCCAGCTTCTCTGGTTCTGTGCCTCTCCTGGATTTAATTACTGAACAGTTTTGCCACCAGTTGATGACTATTTTTTCTTGCAAATCTTTCTCTTGAAATGGTTGCAAGTCCTGGACAATATTAAAACAACTTATCACAGCAAAGGACAGGAATAGTCAAATCAAAACAGTATCTCCTTGCAGGCAACAATCCAGGCTTCCAGCTGGGAAACCCAGGTGAAATTGCAGGCAAAGATAGTTCTTTGTGTAGCCCTTGTGGCTGTCCCTTTCTGCCTGATGGAGCCCTGATAATGATGGTTTGGTCAAGGCCTTGAGTCAACCAGATGCAAGCCTGAGGTCAGTACTGACCTCACATGATTAACTGAAGATTTAATTAAAAGAAGAATATGTTCACATTTATTCCAGGAAGATATCATCCATCTTGTAATCTCATGTGCTTCACCGGGTTCAAGCGCACCACCCTAACCAACAGAGAAACTCTGCAAAGGCAGGCTCCTGGGAAGTTGTTTCTGCATAGCTCAAATGAGTCTTACACATGGTGCATCTGAGAACACTGAGCTCACTTCTGTACCTTGTTGCTTTGTTGTCTCACAACCCGATGGATAAGCCTCAAAACATTTGCAAGTTGGAGTTATGTAAGTTGGCCAAACCTCTGGAGCCTCCAATAAACGTGGCAGAACTCATGAGACTGAAGGAATGGTATACGTTCTCCGGAGTGTCTAACAGTGGCAGTGTAGGAAATTATCACCTACAGCACTGCAGTAGAAGTGACTGTACACAAAGCAGATTCTGTGGTCAAAACCACCATCTGCTCATCCTTACCTTCAGCTCAAACTTTAACAGCCTGACCTAAACCATTGCTTCAGTGTTACTCAACTTAAGCTTTGCTGTAGCAGACTGCAAAACAGGATTCAGACTGGCACAGCATATGAAACACGACTGTGATAATATTAACTCAGAGCAGTGAAAACAGTTAAGGGAAACAAACTCAAACAATTCAGTTAGGTCTGCTGGAAGATGTCCCTCCACGCCTTGTATTTCTAATTGAGTGGGAAATTTCTGAGATTTTATTCAGGCTAATCTCACTCTGCTGTCAGCAGAAGCTTGCCTGCATAAGGTCTCTGTATCTGACCCAGTGCATCTTGCATATTTGCATGTGATCCCAGCCAGAACAGAAAAGATGAGCAGAAGTTAAAAATAGACAACCACAGATTTCCTACTGGAACATTTATGAACTAGGAAGCTTGGCCAAGGATCAAGAAACTTTCTAGCTTTTTTATATTCTACATACACTTGTGTCCTGATCCCATCTTGAGATACCACAGTCCTTTTTCTTTTCTGCTTTTAAATCATTATTAGCATCTGCTAAAATGCCTCCTTGTATACTGGTAGGTGTAACGATATCTTCTCCCATCTACCCCACACTTGCACTAGCATCAACCAACTGATGTGGTCTGAGCCACACCTGCCCTTCCCAGCTGGAGGGCCTGAGTCCCAGAGCATTACTTTGATCTGCTATGACTTGACTGTTACCTCTTTTCAGGCCATCTTCTTTCATTTGTTTCAAAGGGGATGGACCGAACTCCTCCTCCACAGGCCGGAACATCCTTTTGACCAGGACACTGCTACTGGAAAACACACAACAGGGACCATGTCACAGTAAAACTGTGCTCCCAACAGGAGAGGAGACAACAGCAGCAGCCAAGACTCGCTTTGTATTTTGGCAAAAACCCCCACTAGCTACTCAAGTCACACCAGACCAGAAACTGCAAGGATTTAGCTTTCGATGCTTATCTGAACTCTTCAGGCCTCTCAAATTGCCCAGACTGACTGGCTGGGACAGGTGACAGGAAAATATGTTCCAATGTTACATACTATTTTGAAAATCCCAAAGGCTGTTAACTGTTTAAGTATTGAGGGAAGGGGGGTGTGGAGGGAGAAACAGCTAAGTCAGGAGCTGAACCCGCATTTACACATTGATTCACCTCCTCTTTGGGGTCAAGGAGACCGCCTCAGGAAACACCAGCAATATTTCTAAAATCCGAGACCGTAGGGGCCAATGAGTTCAAATGCAATAACGTGCTGTGCCAGATCCTGCCTGAAGCTGCAACACGCTCCGCCGGGGAAGCTGAGGGCTGAAGGCACTACCACTGCCCCCTCCCATCTGCACGACTCTGGCACAACTTGGTGTCTCCTTTTAGTTTTGGAGGAGAGAACTGAAGCCAATGTGCTTGGTGCAATCAACCCTTTCTTTCTCAAGTCCCACTTTGAGCGTTAGGAAGAACATCAGCTTCATGAAAGAAACAAAAAGGGGCTCAAGTTTTCAGGTCAGTGTTAGCTGCAGGTGCCCAACCACCCCATTCCACAGGCCACTTTTTTCAGATTTACATGAGTGCAATCATCTTACTCCAAACTCTCAGATTTGAGGGTGCTCACTTGGGATTCAAGTAACTTGTACAGGTATGGGGCTTGCACACATTACAGTTAATACTGGCTGAACTTCACCCACCCTGTTAGTAACAGGAGAACATGAGGGAAGGGGGAAAAGGGGATCCATTGTATCTGATTTCATGTTTTCTGCCTGCTTGCTATGAGTTTGAACTGCTAACTGCAATGGTTGCGAAACAATAAATGTCTTACCCTTCTCTCTCATCATCTGTGTTATAGTAAACCTAGAAGGGCGAAAACAAAAACAAAATTATTCCTGAAACTCAGACACCTGCTTAACAGAGTAACTTCAAAAGGGAGAAAAGACAACAAGTGGTTTGCAGTTTTTCATCTGTTGAAAATCCTTTTCCTTCTATAAAACACAAACATCTCTAGTTCTAACTGTGATCTGGAGAAAGTGTGGCTTAGAAAACCTGGTGTCAAATATCATCTCATGGAAACGTATCAAAGCATTTTGCCAGCACTGCCCCCTCCCCTGCTTTATATCATTTTCCCAATTATTTTACAATCCTCTAAATCAGATCACTACTCACCTAAATTACCCCTAATACGATTTAAGCCACAACGCTCACGAGCTTTCGTATGTATTTAATACTGTCTGAAAATCTAATTAAACTGTAAAGACCAACATTAAACTACAGGCCTAATGGAAATACAATTGCTAATGGGACAGCTGAACTTTTTTGCACAGGCTGTGGGCAGGAGCACAAGTCCAGACTGTTGTTTTGTGTAAATCAGTACAGCACTCAGCCAGTGGGACCAAATTTACAGCAGCAGCAAAGGCAGCCAACAGTAGGAGGGTGGGTATAAAATCACAGTCTGTTGTCAAAGGCTTTACAGAACCGTCAGCCAAACTCCTCACAGCGTGCCTGCACCATGGGTCTGCACCAAGTGCACCAGCACTCCCGCTGCTGGGTTACGGCGCAGACATGGGGTGAAGGGAGGGTGCCAGAGCCCTGCATTCTGCTGGGGCAGAGCAAAGCCTCTTGGGTAGGTTTCCAGCACTTGGCAACGCTCAGAGCACTCTTGGCTCTCAAGGGGAGCCTTTGCTTCCAAACTGGACAAGGAAAACAGCTCAGAGGTGTGTGTGTGCAAAGCTGAGGTCGGTAGCTCAGTCTATGACCAGGACCCAAAGGTGGCTACACTGTCAGAATAAACCATTCATAAATAATAAATTAGTGTCACGATAAATCATTCCTATATTAAGTAATACACAAAACAGTGGAAAAGTTCAGGATAGCAAGAATACCGATACCACAACCTATCCAGCAATAAGAGACAGGGTTGAACATTGCCTAAGAGCTAGCAAATGGGGGTATCTTCCAGTTAGTGTAGAAAATTATTTACAGGGTTACATATACTCAGGAATGCTTCTACCTTCCTCTGTTTTGAGACAAGTCCCCGTTCCGGTTTGAAAGCCATAAGGACAGAAGGTACCCAGCACTGATATGTGAGTGGGCGTCTTTCCAGTTTTGGAGAGTAAGTCAGTGACAGCTGTGATTGCAATGCCTGCGCTCTCTGTGCTTTGCTCTACCACAGTTCTCACAGCTTTAAAATAAATGACAATCCCAACACTCGGTGTCATTTAATCTTCATTATTTTAATATTTTGCACCAAGTTGCATATAGAATTTCCTCAGCTACTATTCGTCTTTATAAACACGTGCACCAAGGTCTCATTCCACACCCTATGATGTTAATAAAGAACGGTTCATATTCAAAACATTGTCAGAGCTGGTCCTACAATTCAGATTTGCAATTTCCCTGCCAGCAATAAAGTAGGTTCTAAAAGAGTCAGAGCAAAGACTTCCTCACACTTACTAGTGATGATGACTCCATGACTTCTGAGCTAAGCCAATACTGAATATTAACATTAGCATGATAGATTTTTACTTTGTGGGGTGAAAATATTTTTGTCCAAGGAATTCCCAGACCTCTAGGTGATGCTGACAGAACACGGGCAGTGGCATTTAGTGAGCCCTTGACCTCCGTACACATGTAGAGCTTGGTCTTTGTTGTCACTTGTCACGGGGAGGAGGTTCTCTGCTACCACAAGGTGGCACTTCATTTCATCAAGCCAAACAGCACATTCAAAACCACTTTCTTTTAGTCACAAATCAACTTTCTATTTCAAACTTCTTGACTATGTGTTCCATTCTTTCTTCCTATCAAAAGAATGGCAAAACCATAATAAACGCAAACTAGTCAGTTATTAATGAAGTATAAACTCCTTTTTCGCACCCAGAACTCGGAAAGGCATGTGTCTCTTTGTAAGGTCTTTTTTTAAGCGACTCACCAAAAACTTCATTTTCAAAAATGAGAGCTGAAACCAACAGCCCCCAGGAACAGTGCTTTGTTTTCCTACAACCCACCTCGGAGCACTCCTCCCTGACGGCAGGTAGGCACTGGCTCATCTCATTACCATTTCCTACCTGTCCAGTTCTTTGCAGGTTTCCGAAGTGAACGTCTGGGATGAAGAGAACTGGCTGGGAATCCAGGTCAGCCATTGTTTTGAAGAAGGTGATATCGCTCTTTTTTTGCAGAGGAAGTGTGCTCAACTTCCCTTCAGCTGCTAGGAGGATCACAAAGCAACATGTTATGAGAGGAGGTACGTTAAGCGTGACTTAGCCCCAAAGCAGAAAGACAGGCCCATCTTACTCACAGTTATTACACGAAGTTTGGGATGCCTGGCCTTTGCCTTTCTTCCTGTTCTGCTTCCTCTCTTCGTCTCGGATTTTCCTTTCTGCTCCCTGATGCAAAAAAAGACAACCCCTCTTATCCAAGAGGCCACTGTGAGCACCGTACCCTGCAATGCCTGGAACTACAGTGACAGACACATCAGAAATGCTGAAACAGAGACTGGTTATCCCATTACAGATAAATCTGTCCAGGGTGTTGGGAACATGCCAGCTCCAGACCGATCACCTGTGCCCGAAACTCGGACTGGCACATCCAGCAGCCCCCAGGAGCTGGAGGCAGCAAGAGGAACATATCCACATGCTGCCTTGGTGGAGATGGACGGCTCAGGCAGCAAGCAGTCTGCAGCAGGGCTGTTGCCACCACACCCTGCGCAAAGGGCATCCAAGCCCAGCGCCTCTGCAATGGACAGAGGGCTCAGGCCAAGTACTTTGCGTATGTACTGACGTAAAACACCTGCAGGATCGCTATCGTCTCAGATCACGTCTGTGCTAAGCTTTTTGCTAAACTTTCTTCCACCCACCTTGTCTGGGGGTGGCATTGCTCCACCGTGGCCAGCTTTGTAGAGGCCTTTGAGATTTGCCAGTGCAAGATGGATACACTGACAACTTGCCAACAGTGCAAGGGCTCTCACAGAAAAGATACAGGCATTTCAAACAGGGAGAAGCCCTCCAGAAACTGGAAGGCAATATAGCACTGCCCTAATAGGCCGCAGGAACTCCTGGGAAGTTGCAGATTTCTGTTATGTAAATACACTCTCAACAGGTTTAGAAAATAAAACTTGTTATTGACATAAAAAGCAGCAATATCTCCTTTGAAGTTCTCCTAATTTACTTTATAAATATGAATAGTCACGTTGTGAAGGGTATTAAAGATCCATATGCACCCAGACAGCATGCAAAATTAAACATTTTTTCCAAACTAAAATTAGAAGTTTCTTTAGAAGAAAAGGGGGAGGGAGGTAAGGAAAGCCAAAAATATCCACTCAAGATGGCAAAATTCACACATGAGCCAACGAACCAAGCTTGAAAAGAATGCAAGGAAAGATGTACTCCTGGCTGTGATCCATCAACAAACTTCCAGAGGTTGAAAGAGGTGGAGGAAGAAACAGCTCTTTGAAAAACATGAAGGTGTCTAACAGAAACGTTGCTGCCAGACCGAGGTCTCAATCCAGTCGTCACTGACCTCAGCTGCAGAAGACAAGGGATTCAGAGTCCTGCTGTAGTCAAAATTGTTCTGAGGGGTACATATCTTTAAAGGGTACCTGTTCTCTGGCAGAAAGGTGCACAAATACGCCTCGCAGCCACTGCCCTGCAGAAGGCACATCCACAAGAGCCCTGTGCTGCACAAAGCAGCTCTGCCAGGCAGCCGCAGCCCTACCCTCAGAGCTGCCACTCCGCTGCTCACAGCAAGTGGGATGGACCTTGAAAGTAGTTTCGTAAGCAGCAGCCATCAGGAGATTCCTCTCAGGAAAGCACAAACATGAAGAGGACTCTGCCTTTTATACACAACACAGAATATATGTTTTGCTGATTTTTCTTTGATATTCTCTGTAACTATGAACTTGGTAAAGCAACTGCAATACCCACAAAACCACCTACCAGCCCTTCTGAGCTAGAAGCATCCCACCTCACACAGCGCAGGAGCCAGCCAGGCCTACATGATGTATGTTGTTGTCGGTACGGAGACAATGGACCATAGTAAGATTCTTGCATACCAGAGCATTTCTGCTGGACAGCTGAGCCATCTCACACGTATCTAATAAATCAGAGCATGCATCTTTCTTCAGGACAGAAGAAGAAATAGTCCTCTCGTAGGGGACTATAAATTAGACTCTGACCAGTCAAATACTTGAGTGTTTCATTTTTGTATTGATGTCTGGAATTTGTATAAATGCAATGAGTACTTCTGCTACTAACCATTAGGAAAACACAGCCTATGAATTTCAGCTGATTCAAAACGTTTTCCTTCCAAGTCTTCAGCTCATTTAGGCTTATGTCTTGCATTCTAGCTCCAGCCTAGCAAAGCCCTTACCATCATAAGGACCACTCCTATCACCAGGAAGCAGCTCATGTGTACACCTGTTTCTAGTTCAAGGCCAAAGCGTTCCACGTCTGGTAGGACACGGCAATAGGCTTCTCCCTAAAGCTGAAGATTAATAGGCAGAGTTGCTCAATACCCTATGATAATCCATTTTCTCTATGACAATCCGTACTGAAGACCGGAGGGCAGGAACTGCATATATTCCAAACGACATGTAGTTTTTCAGAGTAAAGAAAACGGGATTAACTTATTTGATTTTGGAACAATGTTAGGGTATTTGCCAAGTCAAATGCTTCTCCTTCTTTTCAGCAAAGCTAATCACATACAGAAAATCAAAATATCTCTGAATCCCCTGTTCCTTCATACACAGTGGCTAAAGCATCTTGCGATATATAAATATAAATAGGCCTGGTAGCAAGTTTCCCTGACAACCGATTTAAGGAATAAAAATTATATTCTCTTACCATAATGCAGCATCAGTGATGTGCACATGATAAAAAGACTGCAAGGGCAGAGAGAATTAGCACTGAGAAAATAAGACGTACACTATAACACTTGCTTTGAAGATGGCCTACTGGAAAATAAACAGGGACAAAAGACTGGAGAATGAATAGGGAGCAAGCACATGATTACAACCTTTGCAGCCTTTATCTCCACACGTTTGTGTCACAAAGCACACACTGGATCCGAGTTTGTGTCGCTCCCTAGTTTATATGTAAATGAACACAAAATCTAAGCAACTGCCTGAGTAAATACTAAAATATATATAATATGTAGCACTTAGCTAAATGCAGTTTTATTTCTCCAGGGATACTCTTTCCACAACACCCATGCTGTGTTTCAGCTGGAGGAAATTCATTTATCAGCAAATGTTGTTCTTAAAAACTGGCCACCTCCACTTGTGATTTACCCAAGTTAATACACAAACACATCTACTGGTCCTACACAGGCACCACCACTGCGGAAAAAAACCATTTGTAAGAACACTGTCAGGCACAGAAACAGTTTCTCTTCCACATTTCAAACCAAGACACATTTCAGTACTCAGGCAGGAGGAATTTCCTATGCAGTTCTTCTGACCCAGAGGACTGTAAAAAATCAGGCACTTTTCTCATCAGCTTCCCTTTGGGGGATTGGGGTATAACAGTGCAATTCACACTTTTAAAATGTATAATAATTATTATGTTTGCTGGTGGTTTTTGTTTTTTGTTTTGTTTGGGGTTTTTTTTTTTAATGGCACCATAATAGTTCTTTAATTGATCATGACAAAGAGGTAGGCAGTAACCGTCTCACCTTTGTGGCCTTCCCCAAACAGGCAGCACACCCTGTCTTTGTCACTAGAGGGCCAGTGGCAGACTCAGCAGAGAGACTGAGCCAGGGACCCTCCCTTTACCACCACCTCAGCCAGTGCCAGGGGTTTATATTGGCATCTTGGAAAGATGAGGGTACCCAGCCCCACCAGCTACCTTCCTCTGAGCATGAGGAATTCTCCCAGTGCCACCAGCAAGTGGAAGTTCTCCAAGCATTTATTTACTTACAAAAGCATCGTGACAAATGGATGTCGGTAAAGATACAGCAGGGTGAGTGAGGTGAGAATCGGGCCTCACTTTCTTTCCAAATGCCAGTTAACACAAACTGTCATGTGAATTGACCTCAATAATTTCCATTCGTTTTCATTCATACAACTCGTTTTCAGCGCTGCGTTGTTGAAAAGCTCTGTGTGCATGTGTACATTTGTATTATACAGATCTATCTCCTATTATTGATACCCTTGAGCCCTCCAGTCCCCACTTTCAATACAGTTTTGATGTGGATAACGCTTTAACTACCCCTGTGATCTTTTCTTTACTTTGAGACAGTTTTGAGTAAAAGACTCAACATTCATTTCCTGCTTTCTAGTCTGGATACTTGAAATACCAATTAAGCCATAGGAAGCAATGAACATGTATTATTCAAAATCTCCACCAGTTGTGTCTACAGGTCACCCTTGATGAGTTTGTGCTCTGAATTTCCTTCCTTTTTTTAAATGATTCAGATTTTTCTAATTGCTTTTCAAACACAGGTAGATGAAACCTACTCGTTACTTTGATATTTACTGAGCTTTTAACATCCAGCTGCAGCTTCAAACCTCTAAATATTTGACATTCAAAGTTACAATTAAAAGCATAACATTTTGACTGCAAGCAGACCTCAGTGCATACATTTACATTCATTACTTTCAAAGTTTTTGCTCCACTGACACAGCTGACTGATTAGCCCTCAAGATCCCGTTGTCAAGACAGCAACAGGGGAATGAACTGAAAAAGGGGGAAAGAACGGCAGCACCGAGACCTGGAACAGTTGAACTCTTACCTTTTCCTTTAAAAAGTTAATGCTACGTATTGCCTGCGGCATGGCCTTTTGCCTTTCTATTTCCACCGGTAAGACGGCAAGACTAATTTGGATAAATTTCCGAGTCACTTAGATGTAGGCTCCTGAATCCCTGAACCTTGACTAGAATCCAGGCATCAGCTCTCCCCTGGAAGACCTCTCCCAGCAGGATTAAAGGCATCAGCTGGCAGGTGTTAAACACAACTGAAATGTGGTCATGTTCACATCCAAGAATCATCACTGAGATAACACTTCTGAGCAACTGTTTCTACTCGGTGATACATACAGATGACCATGACACTGTCAGAATCACTAAGGCATGATTGATGCTTTGGTGCTGAAAAATCTCAGCAATTCCCAGAAAGCAGTGGGGAAACCCACTGTCAAAGAATAAAATTTTGCAAAAGAGGGAATGATCAAAAAAGGGGAAAAAAAGGTAGTTACTAAACTACAAAATGGGAATGGCTAATACATTTTTGCAGTTTACTTTTAGTAAGAAAATCCAAGCAACACAGAAGCATCATTTAAGCTTCAAAAATAACAGTATGGAATCAAGTGAGGGGAAAAAAACCCCTCAGCTGCAACATTCAGACTCAGCGTTTTCCACTGTATCACAAAAGGGAGCCTAGCAGGCATTTTTGTACGGTGTATTTCTCCACCAGAGACCTCTCCACAAAATTTACACGTTCTCTATCCTGGCTGTTAGAGCCAAAAGGGACATCATCATCAGACTGGCACTTGTGTGAGCCTATGATCAGCGCTGACCTTCCAGGTAGAGTTCTTTATGTTTATGCTTTCTATGACTTCTTTGATTTTCCTGTGTTATGACCCATAACTTGCTGCCCTTCAACAGTCCAACTACTGCTCACAAGCTGAGGAATCAGGGCCAAAAAGGCCGCAAAGCAGTAAAATAATTACATGATAATCTGTTAGATTTATGATACAGCTGGTCCAAATTATACCATGAAACACAGTTCTTTAGGGGAAAGAAAGAACATTAATTAGGTCTAAAATACAGCAATAATAAACTGTCTAACAAGGTTCTTTCCCTATCCATGGTAATTGTGCTTTACACTTACCTTGTCACAAAAAACCTTGATCTGGCAGTAGGCTCGGTGGATGGGTTTATTGCTGCGGTTGTTGTAGCTGTAAGTATCGATCTGAATCATCAAAGGAAGCCCTTTTACTCCTTTTTGTGAGGAGAAGTCTGTGCTCAAGCAATTCACGGTGATGAAAATCTGTGTGCCAGAGAGATTACTTTTTAAATGTGGTGCAAACAACTATTAAACTTCTGGAAACACATCACAACAAATGGGAAAATAAAAGAAGATACACCCCTCCACAAAAAGATTTTAATTCGGCTAGGATCCACACTCTGGCAACTCACACATCTATTCTCCGCTTCTGTCCTAAGTCCAGCAAAGATGCTCTCCCACTAGGAAGAAGGACAAACCTTTAAGGTGTTTATCTATGCTTCAGTTTGGATCAGGAGCTCACATTTGAGGTGAATCATTTGATTGCCCCAACTTACGGTGCGTTGGCTCACACCGAAGAGCTCAGAGTGCATGAGTTGGAGTCTCTTTGGAAGCACACCTCACATGCTCCAGCTGCTAATGGTTGATCAGTCTGTGGGAAATGACTAAAGTGAATCTGAGATAAAACCTCCTAAAAAGTGTCTCACGTGGATATCAGGTCTTTAGCCCTGACTTGTTTCACTCTAAAAACCTGCTCTGTATGTTTGCGCTATTTGTTCCTATAGACACAGGAAGATCATCCTGCATTGTCCTTTCCAGACATATTTTGATGCGGCTTGTTCTTCTGACAGCTCACAATTTACATTCAGTGTGGACAAAGAAAGGTGCTATCCTCTCCCCAACCTCGCAATTCTCTTCACACTCTGATCAGCCGTAGCCCTTCCTCCATCCCATCAACAGATACTCCTGCTCTTCACTTTAAGGGTCCTTCACTATCTCCCTTCAATTTCAAAAGTGCATCTCATTCTGTCTTTCAAACTGGGAAGGAGTTTATAAACATTTATAAAACTGCTCCCTGCCTCTTCTCAGAAGTCTGCTTTGCCATGTAGCATCCCCACATCTTGACACTTCCCTTGGTTCCTGGCCAGCCCTGCCTGCCTTTGCTTCCGAAACCCGCCTCACGCTTTCCTTCTACACCCGTTTCTGTCTTCTAACACTCACTTATAGCCAGTGTCACCTCCTGCACTCTAACCTCCATGGGTACTACGGGACAAGGTCTGTCTCGTCTGCCACGTGTTAGTACAGCACCTGGCAGAAGGGTCTGCCATCGCCAAGTCTCCCATGGACTGTCCTCATGCAAAGCAAGCATTGTGAACTGTCATTGATATCTTTCAGCCAGGATAACATGCAGGAACCTTGAGAGATGAAACCGTATTCAAAATCCAATTGCTCTTCCCAGTGACGAACACGTGCACCACACAGTAATTTGGGCCAGTTATTTATTGACCTCATTCTACTTCTCATTGTTCCTCGGTTTAAAAAACAACAACAAAGCCCCAAAACTGTGAACTAAGGAAAGGGACAGAGGAAACTGCCAGTACGTATTCCCTGCTCCAGCAGAACAGGCACACTTGGGAAGGAAAAGGTCTGCAGGGTCTCTCAAACAGACCTGATGTACACTTTGCTGGGCAGAGGAGAGGCCAACAGGCCCCTGGGGTCTGGGAAGATTCGGGAAGGGAGAGTATGAAGGAACCTCTCCCTGATCCACAAGCTGGGAAACAAAGCAGTTTGAGTGACCAGAATACCAACACCCCCAAGAGAGAGGCAGCTGAGAAGAGAGAAAGGCTGTGTAGGGCTGGTGCGGGGATACTTTACCCTAATGGCAGAAGTCAACATTACAGTCGGGTTTTTTACGATGGAGCCAGGGCAGCTTGTTTGCCTGACTGAGCTAATGGCACCTCCGCATTTCTGCTTCTGATTGTATCGCAGAGCTGCATTTACAAATGAAATAGTTGAACTTTAACTGTGGGGAGAGGAGGGAGGCGGGGAAGGGCCCTGGGTGAAACTCTGATTTTGAAGCTGATAGTGTTATTTCTGTTTCAAATTACAACTTGGTCTCCTCCAGCTCCAAACTGTGGATACGGGAGCATACGCCTTTGAAATATGACGGCCTGAATTTTCATTTGCCTTCGGATTCCTTTACAGTGTGAGGGCAATGCTTTAAGGTGTGTGTGAACACGGAGTAGGGGAATGAGAGCTGGCGTAAAATAGAATGTAAGGTTGTTGAATCTATATTTTAGCCCATACTTCTGTGCAAGGATTTTCCAAACTGTACATTACAGTATGACAAGGAATTTGCAGGCTTTGCATCTACCAGCAGTTAGTGCACCTACCACCTTTGCTGCACATTCAGCTGAGAAGTAAAAAACCCCCCTTGTCCCACCTTAATCAATTACATACACTGTGTGTCATCCCTTCCCCTGCCTCCAGAAACACTGAGCAGAGTAGGAGCAGCTGAGGAAGACAGACTTTATCATTTTAAGAGTCCCCATACAGCAATAATAGATTATTCAGCATGAATAATAGATTGATGCTGTAAGATTCAATATCCCTGTCCTGACACTGTAATACATCAGCATCTCTCTGAAGAGCGATGACTACGTTCATGCACACGAAGTGTACTATACTTTGTCACATCATTTGCACCTTGCAGATAGACAGATGGGTTCAAATTAACACAGATCATTTATTTTGGGGAAAATTTTCTGTCTCTGCACAATCTTCTTAAGCTTTCCTGTAAAGCACAACAGTCACTTTGGATTTGGAAAACATGGAGGGTGTGCAGGGGCAGGGGGAAGAGGGCATAAGTTCTGTTAAGTGAGTTGATTTTAGGGTTTTTTTTTTTGTCTTTGCATGACTGAAGATTTGTACCAGTTTCAACACTGCGGTGCAGCAGGCTGCAGCAGTGAACGTGGCCCAAGGAACCCTCTGGACAGTCCCCTTCTCTCTACCCCTGCCCTGCCCAGAAACCTTCACCTCCTCAAGGCATCGGCTGAGGAATGCCGCCTGCTCTGGTTTCACCTGCCTGTGTGCCTGTCCAAGCACACAGCCTGCTCTGCCCTTTACAACCCTCATCTCTCCCTCCTTTCCAGCTCCTGTCCGTAAAGCAGGTACTCCCACTCCCAATGAGCAAGGAGGAAAACCACCCCATGGGCAGCCACAGAAAGATTAAGTGCCAGTTTACCTCTCTTGGAAGACACTTTGGTTAAGAACCTCCTTGCTCTGGTCTCTTATGTGGTAGAGTTACGTGGCTAGAACATGTAGAGTTACGTAGAAATGACAGTAGCAGGAGTAGAAATCACCGCTTCCCTCTCCCCTCCCCCCCAGGCCCTGTCTGCACTTAACTTAGAACTATTTTAATGGATGTGACTATGGCTGTACCTGAATTCATTTACAAACTTTTTTTACCTGTGCAAACTTAGATTTCAGCAGTGTTTTGCTATCAGGAACACGTTTAAGTTGTCGTTATAGTGATGTCTTTTATTTTTTTTTAATGTCAGCATATCTTAGATTACAGCAATTAATGATAGAGTTCCACCCATCTAGTCTCCAGCTCAGGCATGCAATTGGCAATGAAAAACTAATTTGGAGACACATTTGGTGCCTGAGAAAGTTTCAAAAGTGGCCTAAGATAACGACAACTCTTGTGTTTGTTATAGAGCACGTCTAGAAAAAGTACCCTTTCTTTCAGGGAAGGCGCTCCTCCACAGTGCAGCTGTTATTACTGCCTGACTGTTAAACACTGCAGCATAATTAGAGACGTAGGAGACACAAACACAGTAACCTGCCTCTAAAAGAAAGCAAGGCCCAGAAATGCATTTCCCCTTTTATCGTTTAATCCAGCCAACATGACTCCTGCTGTGGTCTCTCAGCCTATACACTTTAAAAGTCTACAGTTACAAAACCTCTAATATAAGCCTTTTATTACTATTTACATTTCTGGCTCCCATCGTCTCAGAAAGAGCCAAGGGCAGAAGGGAGGGAAGAGTGTGTTACAGCACAAAATCAGAAACTTGAAGAAATTTCTCTACTGAAGAGTGGCCATATATAGAATCTACACCTGGCTGATGGATCTTTACAAAACCCTGTTTTAAAGGGGTTCATCCCTCCAGACTGTAACAACAAAGAGTTAAATGGCTCCTCTCTTAAATGACTAACATCAATCCCATCATTCCTCGTATACACAGAAAGTGTGGTTTTATAGTTTCTCCTGCCAGCCGTTACCTTATAAATCCCATACAAAGGTAAGACCTTTGTTTTATTTCAATACAAATGTCTCCAGCAAATGTTTACACTACTCTTTTGAAGCTTCCTCAACCCACGCCACACCCCAGCAACTACATAAAAATTCCATTTGCCTTGAATCCCAGAGGCATACTTACTGAACCACGTGTATACACTGAAATTTCAACATTATTTGCCACCACAGGTTAACTCTTCTTTAATATGTGTGTGTGTGCACGCATGACATATATATATAAAAATACATATGCACACACAGACATGGTTTATTAAATCGGTTGCCAAGTCTAATTCTACATAATTTCTGTTACTAATTCCCCCAAATAAAGTGTCTTCCTCCAACCTTTAGATTTTGAGAGCAAAGAAAATATTAATTTCCTCCCTAATGAAATGAAATTTGATCTAAGTTAGGAAGGAAATTAATAATTAAGAACAAAATAATTCTTATTCTAGTCAAAGCTTGTCCCAAGTATTGCTAGCAATGTTAAAGAAATATGGATTGGCACAATAAAAATCACTGACAGACTGTGCTGCTCTATCAGTTTGATTTTACAGTTGTGCCCACTGGAATCATAGCTCACTTGGGCCCACAATGTCTAAGAACCTAATCCTGCAAATCACTCACTCATTGAAAACAGCTTATTACTGTAAGGGCTATGCCAAAACTCATTAAATAACTGGAAAGGTTCCCAGCGGCTTCAGCATGCTTTGGATTAAAGATCTACATTTCAGTTAAATATAGCAGGACAATGATTGCACACAAGTATACACAACAACTGCCCAGCATACAACTACTGGACACACCAAAAAGCATGTGCCAGTACCTGCTGTTTACCTCATGTCCAGGCTGCAGCTCTTTAGAGAAATCAGTGAAATCTTGATATCATCAAAAAGTAGATTCTGTCTGCTTTAAAATGACATTTTTCTTTAGCAACTGTCTGCTCAAGTCATACCTTTGAATTTGAAGTTAAAAAGTACTTTCCATAAAAATATACAATTAATGTATTGTTTCAGAGTAACATCATCTTAGCCATTTCAAATTAGCAAAGTATTAATTGGAGAGAAGGCATATCTTAAAGAGCTGGTATGATTTATGACAAAGATATTATCATTTGACGAGAAGAGTTCTAGTTTTTAAATATCTTTATTGAAAACTAACTTCTGTCAGCAGACTGCAAGCAGGCGGGTGTATGTCTATCAAAAAAGAAGCTGTGCTCTCTGTTCAAAAGCCTCCACTAAAACTTTGTCAACCAACCAGATGCTGCAACAAAATCATCTGTAGGGCAACGGCAAAGCAACTACTTTCTAGCATGTCATAAAAAGACTTTTAAAAGATGATTAAAAAGTCAGGCAGTTCTTGTTAATTGTTGTTTGTTTCCTCACCTTTTTCTAAAGAAAGCCTTTAAAAATGCCAAACATAGCATTCAGGTTCAACCAAAGAGAGCCAACAAATCACCTTGCCTGTAAATGCTGCATTTTTATATATAGAAGTAAATACAGGGGTGAAACAAAGATGGACTGTACAAAAAGTATTCTTTACTTCCTACCTCTGCTTTCTTACTGCACCCTATTTTTGTCTCAAGGCAGCACAAGGAAGAGTTCCACATGGCTGTAGATCCTTCCTCTCATTTCCCTGTACCCTGCTCTGAACCACGAGCCTCATGATGATTTCTAGACAACAGCCCCAGCAGAAAAGGGCTTTGTTCTAGAAAAAAAAAAATAAGGATGTGCTGGACCCCAACTCTGCTCTGCCAGAAGGCAAGGGGATCGCTGCCGTCAACTCAATACAGCAAAGTAAACGCTAGCCGAGTGGTGTTTCTGTCTTCAGTGCTGTTTCCTTAGTCCACGGAAAGCAGTGGCGAGATTATTCCACAGCTCAACACGTGCTGTACAAGATTCCCTCTTCTGTTGCCTTGTTTTGCCAAGCAACAGTCAGAAGACGAGGGACTGAGCACAAGGAGCTTCAGAGACAATACACCAGTTCCGTTCACACCACTGAGGCGATAGAGGCCTCTGCCATAGTCTGAATGCCTGTTTCTTCCACCAGAGATCCCACTGATATGCTGCCTTGCAAACCCTTAGCAGACTCACTGTTCAGCCGTGCTGTTACACCCGCATCCTGAAGGGCTTTCAGGAGGAGGGTACTGCTCTGCTCCAGTGTGGGAGGAGAAATCTGGCCTTAAATCAGCTGCCCTCCAGGTGGAGTAGGAAAGGGAGAAATCCGATGCTCCAGATTTCTCTTCCTAGACGCAGGTTCGATCTCCCAGGAGAGACAGGGATATTTGGTTAGGTGACTTCTGCTGCTTCTGTTTGATTTTTCAGGACCGCTCCCCTCTGCACTCCCAATGACCAGGCTGTTTTCTTCACTTCTTCCCGGGCCAGTAGAGCGCTTCATCACATCTCAGAGGCCCTGGAAAGAACTGCTCTGTGCCGCTTTTGTCTGACTCAGAAGAGAAAAGGCCTTTGTGCCTGTGAGGTTAAGTTTTAATCTTGAAATTGTGGTGAAAAGGGAAAACAACACTGAGCAGAAACAATGGAGCCAGTTTAAAGATCATCGTTTAAAAAGCTTAAGAAAAGAGCTGTAATTAGGCCTTGAAATTCTTCATCTCTCTTGGATGAGGTAATTGCTGGAGAAAAAACAGCCTTCAGTGACGTGCCTCAGAGCCCACAGCTTTCAAACACCGCAGGGGCATCCTATGGGAATCCCCAGACCTAGCGCAACTGGTTATTGTGTTAGACTCGCCAACAAGAACAAGCATGTGGGTACGTGTGCATGTGTGCGGGCAGGGAAACACCGCAGTGCTCAGTGATAAGCTCACAGGTACAACCTGATTTACGCTTGATAGCCCAATCCCAAAGCATGTTATGAAACCTCTTACTTTTATCGATACATTTGCAGTTCAAGATCCTGAAAGATCAGGTATTTGATAACTTCCCCTCAAAATAAATATGCATTAAACCAAGTTGCATTTTAATGACTACTTCCTGCACAAATACAAGTGGCTTTCTTAAATTTCACTCCTGCCACATTTTTAATCCAGCAACAATAAGAAGGTCATTATTTTAAAACCTTACTATGTTACATTTCCAGCGATCGTTCCAAGAGTAGTGTACTTAACGTTCTGTCACCCAAGGCAGGAGCAACGTGAATGGTGTGAGATTAGAACAAAATGGCCCAGGATAAACACCTGACATTAGTGGATGTGACTTTCTTGCTCCTAGACCAACACGGTGACTTGCTGAGCCTGGCTTGCAGATGCAAATGCGAGCGTGTTAAAGAACCACCAGGCCTGGCAATGGGGATGGCAGTTGCCGTTGACGAGACTGCCATGCTCTAGTCCCAGTAGCGCTTCTGTAAAGGTCCCTTGGAAAGTCCATCATGTTGGAGATACTGGATGCTGCTGTATTCACTTGCATAATGATCACACGCACACAACCGTCTTCTGTTGTGACTGCAGGGGATAACACACTGCTGTATTTTGAAATGCAATCCCGTAATAGGGGAATATCTGGGGCAGTGAGAATGTAATCATGACGTGAGTAAATACAGCACCATTAGCAACTGGACCAAGTACAACTCAGTTTACCAAGGCCGGCTTTTGAAACAGCTAGGCGGTTTTCGAAACGATTGTCTTTTCTTTAATGCTCTATTCTTTTAAAATGTGCATCAGAGATGAAAATCCCTGCAACTACAAACCTCAGCACCTTCAGTCAGCAAGTCAGGACAGCGAGTGTTAATGCCACCTCTCCATGCTCAGTGCAATCTCTCACAGGCTCACTCGCTCGATGCAATCTCTCTAACGCTCCGTTAGAAATGCAGTGGGGAATCGTGCATGAAGATGCCTCTGTATTTGAAAGACCCTTAGCATTCCTTGAACACTGTCCATTTTGTATTCAACATTGAAGCAGTATCAAGGAGTATTCTGAGCTCAACAGTGTTCGTTGTTTATTATTTCTACACCCCTGAGAATCTACAATACCCCACTCATTTTACGCAATCTATTTTCCTTGCTGTTTGCTTTCCAGAGGCCAACTTACTCTTAGTAATTACCGGCAGCTTTTCATTTCACCTACACTAGTCCATGCAGCTGAAACACTCTGACACTCTTTCAATAACCTTATCTATAAAAAACTTGTTAAGGCGCTCTGCTGTCCTGGGTTATTATAGGTCCACTGTAGCAGTCACATCCCTGAATGCAAAATCCCATGTCTGAGGGTACTTGACCCAAGAAAGGAAGCAAGCACCAGTCCTCAAGAAAACATTCATTCCCAATTGCAAGGACAGTCTGTGCAACACTGTAAAAACACCGTCACAAACACAAGGGAAGGCACAGTCCAGCTTACAGCGTATTGATTATTGGAGATGTTAATAGTGTAGGTAGGGAAGTTGATGACTTAGAGAAAGAAAACATTCACCTTGTGTCCTACACTGACTTTGCAAGTAGGAAAAACACTTATGCTGTTTCTCAGGCTGGCCAAATCTTAAATGGAAAATCACTGAGAGGCCTCAAATAAGAAGCTGCACTGTGAGAGCCCGGCAGCTTTTCCTCAGACCAGTGATACAGGTGTGAATGCAACATCATCCCGACAGGTGTTACAAACCGCCTTGCCTTTTACAGACGGCCAGAATCCCTGGGGTCAGTGAAAGACCACACTTCGCCTGGCTTTGCAGAGACTGAGCTCTCTCACCTCCACCTACCCTCTCCTTTTTAACAAATAATAAGAAGTGGAACAGTGACTAGGGATGGATGGTACTTATAAAGGGATACCACCTGCATGGCTTTTCCTCACCTTTGCCTCCTCATTGACATCCCAAGTAAAGGACACAGCATTGAATGCTATTTCTTCGATATTCCCAATGGTATTGAAACTCTCCTTGTAATCAGCTGTAAGAAATAACAAACAAAAGACCCATGAAAAAGGTTGGAACTTTCACTCTTTCACAATTCGTAGTACATCTTTGCTTTTTCAGCTGGGTTGTGTAATGCATCAAATCCACCTCTTGTATTGTTTGTGTTGAATTACTAATAAGCTACATTGCAAAGAGGTAATATACTGCAGCTTGAGTCTTATGCATAGCACATCACTAGCTAATGTTCTTGCAAAATACTGCTTGCTCTCGGAAAGGAATCAGTGTGACTGTAGTGGGAATGAGTGGGTGCATTCGTTAGCTTGGCCAAGGAATGGCCAAAACTGGAAAATTAACTAAAAGCTATTGAAACATTTAAAGGGACTGTTCAAAATTTGACATAAATAAACGACATTATGGTAAATCCTAAAGAAACTTTCTAAAAAGCTAAGAGCTATCACTGAAGGAAATAATCGGTAGCGTACATTCCTTGCCCGTCCGTTTCATCTTTCCCAGGAATTACTGCACTGGATGCTAGATCTCTATTTAAATAAAAAAACACAACAACAACAACAACAAAACAACACAGCACCAAACAAAGAACCAAAACCACAACTATCCTTTCTCCAAAGTGTGTATGATACTAAAATAGCAACCAGACAAACAGAAAGTATTTTTAAATTGCCTGACTACAAAACCTGCACCCTCCTCTCACTTCTTTCCAAAGGGCTGTTGTTATCAGTAAGCTGGCATTTCAGAAGGAATGCAAAGCAAAACAGAGGAAGCCCAGGTTTCAAAGATGACCCACCCCTGTGCCAAAACCAGGCAGGGTGAAAACCACGTAGGACAGACAACGTCCAGGTATCCCTTATAACCGAGGAGGAACACGCCCCCTTTTTCCCTCCCTCTGCCAGCCAGTTTAACACACCTTCTTCTTTCTGATGGCAGATTAAGAGAAAGAGCAGGTTTGCAAGAAGCTAATATCTGCCTGATTAAAGGAACTTCCAGATTCTTCACGCAAATGCATCAACCCTCTGTGGGACATATACATTTCCTTAGAATCCCTCCAGGGCTGTAATGGGACTCGGTGGCAGAGGACTGAGATTACCTCACGCAGCAATCTTGATCTAACCTGTGCCCAAATCTGCGCTTCAGAAGCACGCTGATTCTTAGCTTTGTATCAGTTATAGAAAGAGGATGGGTTTGTATTCTGTGAGACACCCAAACGTTTTCAACACACATTTCCTTTGCCCTTCTAAAATAAACTGTCTAAAAATAATTTCTAGATACTAATTGTTTTAAAATCATTTATAACAAAACCACTGCTGCAAGGAGAATTATTTAGCATTTGAGACCTGCAATCAGGGTACTTTTCTCTCATCTGAAATGCAGGGATGCTGGCATTACACTGGGCAAGCGAAACTGCGTGCCTGGGATACATGACTTATCTTGGATACAGTAAAAAGTCACTGTTCTGACCACAGAAACAGCCCAAGATACCTGGCGACCCAGCAAGCGAACGCGGTGTTTGAGAGGGCACGCAGGCTTCTCATTCCCATCATGAACTCAGATCTCCTTTCTAACTGAAGTCATTGGCTTCACTATCGAAATTCAGTGTGGGAATGCAAATGAGAGGAATCAGAAGACACATAAGTAGTTTAATATGCATGTGCACACGTCCACCCACCCCTTAAATTTATGATTCACCATAAAGCGCCTCGTGCAACCAACTGCTGCATATGGGCGGGCTGTGTAGGTGCACTTTGGAAAGACATGAACAAGATGTCTTGAAAAGACACATGTTTTCTTCTCCTAAAAGGCTGTCAGAACTTTGCATCCCACCAACCCCTCCCTTCCCCCAACACATGCCTCTGCTTCCTTAATTGCCATACACAAATCTCATGGAGTGTCTATGTGACATGCTGTTTAAAAGCCGAAGTGCACTCTATTCCCCTCAATTTACAGATAATTAAAGAAGGATCCTCAGTAAATAAGGAAGCATTTACATCCAAGGATATTTGAAAGTTGTTAATGTGACTACCATTTTCCTCTTCTGCTGCTGTGAGTTACCAGAAACAGAAAATTGGGGGTCTTCAACCTGCAAGAAAACGGCTCTACAAGGAAGTATTTCCTCTTTTGTTGTGTAAACTGAATATTAAACAACAGCAAATTTCAACATTAAACACTAATCATTTGCATGCATTACATACCACTGCAGCAGCTTTTGTACCTTGCACACAAATAATACAAACTATCCTGCAAAAAAATACGGGAAAGACTCTTGAGCACAAATAACCCCAATCTAAAGCTTCCTCGCCCACCCTTTATGTTTGAACCTGCTCCAGTATCTGCCAAGTTATGGTACTGATTCTAAATAATCAATATTTGCTGCAATCCAGTATTGTATTCGTTATTTGACATTATTTTAAAAGAAAAAGCTGGTGATCCAGTGTCACAGCACAGCACTGTGGAGAAGTCAGCTTTTTCGGTTTTTCCTCACTCCTGCTAAAAAAGCAGTGAAAGCACCTCCCTCCTTCGTCAGAAAAATCCCTAATAGCGCACAGCCTAAATTCTGGAAAACACCTTTCCTTCTTGCTTAATAAGTGTCAAGTCCTCGGGTTGATTCCTCAAGCCCTAAGGACTTGCCTACATGTAAGTACATGCTTGTCCTATTAATTTCAATGCATCTTCAGCCCCAGCACTGCATCTAATCCATTCAACCATCCTTCCTCCCAGGAGGCGCCCCAGCCAGCACACAAAACAAATGAAAGCAGTGACCCCTGCATGGCTGGAGCGAGGGAACAAGTCACTCTGTTTCCTCTGATCTCCAGAACGTAACTGCAGGTCAGAAGGCAGACAGACAGACCTGTGCCACCGGGGAAAGCAGCACAGGCAGAGTTGTCACCCCCACCTGAGGGCTGAATAGCTGGACACCAGAACTACGACACCCCAATTCATTGGATCCTCTGCCTGCTAAGGACCAAGTCATGCTCTAGATTAAAAGTGCGTTCGTAAACAATTAAAAAGGATTCACGGATGTTAAACTTATGCTACAATCATTAAATAGTATCAATTATTATAAACCTCTATAGAACAGGTAATACAGATTTATGGCTATTCAAAGTTAGCTTTAAAGAATCCTGACCTATGATTAAACCTTTATATGCTGTGAATAGGTGGAGTGAAATACGAAATAACAAAGAAGTGGGCTTACCAGCAGCTTGCCAGACCACCCCCTGAAGATGGGACAAATCAGATACACACCCTTGTCCTTAGCAAGCTTCTCTCACTGCCTGTTTAAATGGTTCTCCAGGGCGTGTCCTGACATTTGCTAATCTCCCTCATAGACATCTAATTCTCCCTGTTAACCACACAGGGCCTGGACACTCAGTATTCCTTTACAGAGCCCTTCAAGGATCTGAATTTTTAATGCAAAGGGAAATCTGCAGAGAGCCAAGCAATAATTTCGACTGGAAGCAACCCCTGGAGGTTACCTGGTTCAACTCCTACCCCACTCCTGCTCAAAGCAGGGCCAACTTCAAATTTGGATGAAGTTGCTCAGTTAGATCATCCGAAGAGAAAACTGGAAGGTTTTGCTAAATGCAGCTTGATGCTTGTATGGGAAATGTAGCTGGCAGCCATTCTGCCCTAATAACCACAGTGTAAGATCCAAAGAAAATGAAATGTACTTCAAAAACACCATACTTGGTGAGAGCTAAGGCCGTCTCCCAGTTGTTCAAGCAAACACTATTGAGCAACATCTAGGCCTTTCTTCTGAAAACACCGAGATGAACTGTGCTCTTCCAGTTCTCACATGTGACAGGGAGTGCTGTATCAGTAAGTCTTACCGCACCGGGCTTTGCTCATGTTTGCAGTCCAAATAAAGAATACACGCCAGAGTGCCTCAGAAGTCAGCACAGACCTATTTCACCTCTAACTAATGGAAACATAAAAGACATTAACACCGACAAACACACAGCTCGTGTACAGCACTTGTTTTGCAGAGCACTGTTTTACAGAATACGCATCATAAACTGACTCCTCTGAGTAAGGGGACTGAAACCTGCCGGTACGCCATGAGCGTGGTGGAGTCGGAGGGTGTTGGCACTGCAGCGGAACGAGCTCCGCAGCACATACCTTTGAAGGTATGAGCATTAGCACTGCAAGCTTGTAGGGACTAGCACAAAAAACACAGGCAGCCTTCAGAAATAGCTGTGACGTGGCATACTTGCTCTTTTAACATGTCATGATAGGAGTCATTTGGTCTGGGGTGGAGGTTTTACTGCCTTTACCCCAAAGGACACAAAAAACAAAACCCTTGGGGAAACAACTCTGCCAGAACAGTAAGACAAGAGGCAGGGAGGAGATTCAGGACGAGGTGCTTTAACCAAACACACTTGACTTTAAATAATGCCAGCCTCAGAGAAGGCTGCAGCATTTGAAAGTCGACAGGCATTGCATATGACCACATAGGGGCCAATTCCCAGGACTGGAGGTGTTCGATTACCCCTGAAGTCTTGCAGTGCTCTCTCCCAGTAACCCTGCTTTTCTCCCCCCTCCTCTCTGCCCCCTCCCATTCCTGCCGTTCAATGGTTTGGTTTCCTCAGGCGGTCAAAACAAGATAGACTTTGTCTGCTTTGGTCTCTCTGACTCCTCTGACTGGAATCCGCTGCAGATGGCTGCGTGTGTAAACTGCACGTGGGAGGGAAGAAGCACTTGATGTCTAGACACTCCCACAGATTTCAACTTCAGGCTCCTTGGCAGCAGGTACGTGTTCTTCCCCTGCTAAAATCTCCCAAGCATGCGGATAGGGCAGTTGTGGCTGACAGGGGCTTGTAAATACCTTAGATGGGATGAATGGTAAACAGATCTCTCAGGATAGCACACCAGAGCTCAACTCTCCCTCACCTCTCTGACACCAACAAGACTAAAAAACTGCGGGTGTAGGACCCCTGTGCACTCCTTTGCAATCACCACAATGATGGCATCTTCACTCTCAGGCTGCGCTTGCGCATCAGATTAGCTACATAACTGTTATGTGGGCTGCTGCTGTCACTGGATCAAAGAGTAGCTCAGCCTTTGAAAAACTAGAGGAAACAAACACTGCAACTCCTGAGGAGGTGCACACCTCGACTTCCCAGCTCTTCTTTGTGACTACTGAGTATTACTCCTTCTGCATGGTCTCCATCCTGCTTCACAGACCCCACAGCCCAGTCCTAGCAGTGACGAGCCACTGCTAAAAACCATGGTAAAAGCCTTGCAGTCATTGCCAATATATCCCCCACCACATCCCTGTGCAAGGCACCAGAGCTTTCCACATTCTCCAATCTTCCCTGAAACATCTGGAGATCCTCTTACACTCACCAATGTCGAGGACCCTCTGTTTAGCTGTGTGCTGCCGAGAATGCCAGTATTTCCAGTATTTCAGCTGTTCGTCTCTGTTTTTATCCTCACTGAAAACAACCATGACCACGCTCTAAGAAAATCAACAGCACAAATTGCATTAGTTAATACAATTAATAGTCAGAAACACAAAATGTAAGATCTCCCATCTGCCTCTAATGCTGATCCAGTCACCGCCCTCCCCCAGTACTCTGGTTGTAGATGATTGCTGATTTTTATTACAGTCCAATATTGCAATGCACTGAAGGACTCCGGGAAGAAGAAACATAGTTTTAAAATAATGCAGGGCCTAGGACTATGTTCTTGATAGTCCAAATAAAATTTAATCATATTCTTAGATTTGAGAAGTTTACGTTCCCTTAAGTAAAAGGTGGTCATTTCAAAGTCAGAGGAGCCCCAATCCAAGTCCAGTCCAAGTGTTGGAGTTCAGATTCCTTGTCACTCTGTAAGATGACACTACACTGTAAAGAGATGAGTTGTTATGAAGCTCAGACTTGCTGGCTAAAGGCAAGACACTGCCAGTTTTGCCACACGTAGTTCAAGTACCCTTCTTGGTAGCAGAACTCTTGCCTACATGTATATAACAACCAACTCAGTGTGACTATTTACTGTGTTTTTTCAGTGCAAGTTCTGAATTCCCTTTGTTAAACTGTCTAATTGAAAGGAAACAGATTGAAACTTTATGCAAAACTTTTTTAAAAAAGCCCTGTTGTAGGCAAGCAAAACAAAAAACACACCACCATGAAAGAATGCTCGTACCAGGTACGACGAAGTGAAAAAAAAAAACACAGAACAAAAAAATTCACTTTTAAATATCCTCTCTTGTCCCCATTCTTTCTTTAACCCTGAGTCACTAAGCTCATAAAAAATACCATCAAGCTGTTTCACAAGCCGAGGAGCTGGATCACGACTGATTCATGATCTGTGTCCCTCCACACAGTCACCACCATAACCCTTCATGTGCTCAGACCTTCTCTGTTCCACCTATACAAGCCAAACGTCATCACTGCGCCTTCCATGCCTAGCTACAGCACGGGTACAAGGCAATACATGCCGTGGATGAGTCCCGAGTTACACATTCTGGCTGGCCATCAGGTATGTGCTGATGCACTCTCCAGAACTGGCAGTGCAGACTGTAGCTTTTCCATCAGGGACAGCATTAAATTTTTTCCTCTATGAGCCACTTAACATGGAACTTGGAGAGGTTTACTACCTTCAAAACCTCATGCCTGTCTGTCAGGTTTGGATGGAATTGGCAATAAATTCAACAGTCACTTGGTTTAGGGGCCTGGCAAACAGAACACGATCGTGAAAGTTGTGTACGGTTTCACAGCCTTATGTAAACTGTACATCCTCCAAAAGAAACGGTCTCATCTCTCCTTTACAATTACCACCCTTCTGCTGCCACAGCTTCAAAACTCATGTGGCTGTGCAGTGAACAAGACTTGTGAGGACTAGTTTTCAGCCAGACCAGTGAGCTCCTGAGTCCTGTCTCAGTTGTACAAGTGCTGGAGCTGGAACCACAAAGGGGGAAGGAACGGGTGGTTGGCAGGGAGAGAGACTTTTCAGCAGTAGAGAAATCTTACATCAGCTTCAGCCAACATCAAAACACCATCATCAGCCTCATGTCCTTCAGAAACCAGGCTAAAAATTAACTGCTATTCAGGTTTACAAAATCAGATTTACTCTCTTTAGGAAGAGTCATTCTAAACTTCATGTATGACAGAAACATATAGGTTGTTGTCTGTTTCACTGCTCACACTGACTTTCATTGGTTCCTTTGACTTATGTTCCAAGCACAAGTACAGGCTGGGCAGAGAATGGATCAAGAGCAGCCCCGAGGAGAAGGACTTGGGGGTACTGGTGGACGAGAAGCTGGACATGAGCCAGCAGTGTGTGCTGGCAGCCCAGAAAGCAAACCGGATCCTGGGCTGTATCCAGAGAAGTGTGGCCAGCAGGGCGAGGGAGGGGATTCTCCCCCTCTACTCTGCCCTCTGGAGACCCCACCTGCAGTGCTGTGTCCAACTCTAGAGCCCCCAACATCAGAAGGATATCGACCGGTTAGAGCGAGTCCAGAGGAGGTCATCAAGATGCTCAGAGGGCTGGAGCACCCCTCCTGTGGGGACAGGCTGAGAGAGTTGGGCTTGTTCAGCCTGGAGAAGAGAAGGCTCCGGGGAGACTTTATAGCACCTTCCAGTACCTGAAGGGGCTACAAGGAAGCTGGGGGGGACTTTTTACAAGGGCCTGTAGTGACAGGAGAAGGGGTAATGGGTTTAAATTGAAAGCAGGCAGATTTGCCTCATACATGTGCAGCCCTTCCAGCTACAGGGTGAAATCTGCAGGGCAGCAGCTCTGAGGCTCATTGTTCATTCCAAAATTACTGGGCTAGGAGTTGCTTACTCCAAAACATTACCAAGGAAATCAGGAGGTGTGTTCACCAGGCAGGTGTTGCTGAATAGCCAAGCTCCAGTTCTACGCATAGAATCTAAGGTGCAAACCATCCATTTTGTCATACTCCTGGGTGTGAATATCAGGTGAAAGCTCAGACTTACAGTACATAAATGATTTAAAATTTATGTCCCAAAGGATGACTCCAACTCCTCACATTTTATTTGAAATGCACTGGGAAGCAGGTGCTGAAGTGCACAAGTGAGTGAAGATGGCCTTACACAGCAGATGTTGCAGTCCTCTGATTTTTTTCTTTAGTCACAGCAATGGTAAGTTCACCAGTGCCAAGTGCAATGCCTGTGCAATTACCATTCTGCCAACCCACAACCTGAGGCAGATATGTATACCATTAACCCAGAAGACCACATTTTGAAAAAAATGGACCCCAGAATATTTGAGACCACCACCACTATTACCCTCCCGCCTTTACGCTGGGCATGAGTAAGCATGCTCTGTCCTTTCCCATGAGAGAAAAATCCCAAAATTAAAACCCAACCAACCACAACTACATTTATCTGCAGAGTTCCATTCCCATCTAGGAAAGAAATTGGACTATACCCTGACTTTGCTGATAGGGTGTCGGAAACACTTGTTGTCACCCGTCTCGCTCAGGGTGATGGCGTAGAACTGTCCTTTGTTCAAGTAGGTCATGGGACCCTCCCCTTGCTTCTGACGCAGGGATTTGGTAGCTTCTAGGGTATACTGAAAAGTGCTGCTGAAAAGACAGGGAGAGAAACACCAACAAAATCCATATCACTTTCTCCTTTTCTCTTTGTCCCCATTTACTACGTATTTCATGCATTGTGTAAGCAAGGCATAAGAAGCTAATAATAAAATTCCAGGAAAAGGTCACACAGGTATTTAAAAATGCAATTTTCTTTTTCAAGTTCATCAGATTTGGCAATCAAGCCTAAAACTATCTGGACTGTAAGTCTCTTGAACCAAAGACTACACCTTTTACTTTCTCTGAAAAGCACCATCCTGAAGTACAAGACTATGTATGCCACAGTGAGAGCGTCAAATACCAGGAGGGAATTCGGTACGATTTGCAAGAAATCAGCTGCCTCCACAGGCATTTAAACTTACAAGTGTCACAGAAAGATAAATTAAAGAAACACAACACCACCCCCCCAGAATAAAACTTGTTGCAAAAGATGGACACGGAGAATGGAAAGTCCCACTGCTCCTTTCAGCACAGGGCAGAGAAGGAATACAACCAGAAGGGCCAGTAGGTTCACTTGTTTAAAGACAAGGTGCAATTAAGTTTTTTTTTAATGAGCCTTCTTTTCAAAATTAATCAGGCAGAACAAGGTACCTACATTTAGTTGTGTCTGCAATCAAGTAACCTCTCTTTAGAAAAATTAGAGAAAACCAGAGTTTGCCCTTGTGTTGGAAGTCAGATTTTAGAAAAGATCACAGGAGAACTTTCCACCTTAAATGCAGTTGTCAAACCATGAAAAGTTAAAGTTCCATTAACTAGTGAACTGTCAGGTGAACACAATTCTCACAGAGCCTCTTCCAGCTGCCTCCTCCAATAACGGGCTTCAACAATAATCCAATAAAAATGATGCCTGAAGCTCCTCACATTCTCTTAAGTGAAAAATAATGTTAACTTTGCAGAATAAATCTTCTCTTCAAACTGCATTTGGTCACCACAGGAAGCTTAATGCAAGGAGTCACTTGCAGGATGGCCTCACAAATTGGAGACACAGGGGAAGCATTTTCACCAATGTCCTAATTCAGCAAAGTATTTAAGCAGTGCTGGAGTAGAACCAAAAGGACAAACATGTTGGTCCAAAACAACAGTGTTTAACTTTCTAGTTCAAACAAATGGTATGGATCATCGTGACACTGACATAGCAATATGGGGGAAAACAAAAACATTTTTAAGTACCCAGTGGAAAAAAAAAAATCACTAAAACACATGAATAATAATATTTAAATCCCCAATTGAAGAGAAGGTAGATGAAAAAAAAATAACCTGATCCCCCTGCCTTTCCATTCAAAGGAAAATGTTTCAGACAGTTTAGTGTCAATTATTAACTTTACCATCAAGACGATTTCTAAGGTTTTTTTGATTACTCAAGCTTATAAATGGAAATCCAATCATTTTTCCAGTTCCTTAAAAGCTACAAATCAAAGCAAAACTAAAGCAAAAAGCAAACACTAACCTACACCTATCCAACACACTGATGGCAGTACCAGTACCACTCAACGATGTGGTTGCTGCCGACACGCAAGCTCTCGTGCGCAGCGGAAAGGCAGCACGAAGGGAACTGTGGTCCCCTCTGCTAACACCAACGTGCTGTGTGCTGCCCTGTGTGCAAGGGGAACAGAGGTTCTGCCAGCACTGGCAAGCTGTACAGCCCCATCCCAGCGGACTGGAAGCACAGAACCACTGATGCTGCAGATCCAGCATCCACTCCCCTGTGTACGCTTGTCCCACGGACTGACTGTCCATTATCAGAGCGGGCGCATCCTCCAGTTTAGCGTCACACAAAGGGACTTGCCGTGCTGCAAGACTGCTGCGTAACGCGTACCACAGCACGCCACGTACCCTGCGAGATGCACCTCAAAACCTCCCACCAGGCAGGAGGCCTAATGAGGGGGTGTGCTGAGAGGGCTGAGGATGAACCCAAATGAGACACACGGTGTCTTAACAGAGCTGCCTACAGTCTGACACGGTCTGGTCTTCTGTTTCCTGGCGTTCTGTATGCTTCAGAAAGATGTCAAAAAATGTAAATCCCAGACACACTGCACCTGGCCAATTTTGCAGTAGCTGCGTGGTGCCACTTGGGAATTTTCTTCTTGTTCCCAGCTGGCAATCAAAGCGTGTCCTATAGCAGGAGGATTACTATTACCCTTAAAACTTATTGCAGTCACTCAGATGATTATAATACTATTTTGAATCTCATTACGAGTCTTAACTAAAGCCCTGTGTAGTCATTAAGGGATCTTCTATTAGGCTTCCAATTACTTTCACATTCACCACTGCTTTTTCTCAACCTGAAGCTTTCCTTTCTGAGCATCTATCACTTCCAGTTAACTCCCAGGAAAGATGGATTTCATTCTTCCTAGTGTGCATTTGGAGGTTTCATTCTAACGTGGACCTGGGCCACAGCATGAAAAACCTAATGTCTGAGAATTGGTAACGATGCCAATGCTTCAGGATTCAATTTTATAAATATCCAGTGTAGTAAGTGAGCAGTCTTTGCTAAACATCTGTTTCATATGTGCTGCCTATATAATGACTCAGTTCTGAGCTCACTGCAGTTAATGATTGTTTTAATATTCCTCAGAAGAAAGATCAAGCTGTAAGGAATCTCCACTACAGAAGTAGTCATATGCCTACTCCAGGAAAAATATGTAGGCATGTTCCTGTTTCTAAAGTAAGAGTAATGCCTCAGATATAAACATAACTATTCACAAGCATGGGATGAAGCATCAGCTTATAAACTTTACTGACCAGTCTTTATTAGTTGAAGTGATGCTGCGGTGTTTGCCCATTTTACACATGCATTTTTCTGTGCTCAGGGGGGACACGACTCCTGTCAAACTTCAATTTTCAAAACTTTTTAAATTTCTTTTTTTTTTATTCTTAGGGTTTTTTTACATGATTTGTAACAGATACTTCATTTATACTGTATTACTGGTAAACATGAATACCAGAGCAAACAGTGTAAAAAGGCAGAGGGTTTAGCAGAAAACCTACTAGGAGTAACTAGAAAAAAAACAGAAGGGAAAAATAAAGACAGGAATTCCATAAGGTTGGTGGAGCCAGTTCAACAACCCTGGACATCTGATTTGTGCATCCTGCCATCCTGAAAGGTGGGGAAGATTTTCCATGACCTGGCTGTCAAAGCTGTGCTCTGTTACCTGGGGGGCTCTCTTGACAGTTTTAATCTCACATATCTCCCAGGGGGCTTCAGAGGGGTTATTAACTTAAAACAATGCTCAAGGAAGATAGCAGATGAAGATACAAACCGGTCAGATATGAAAGCTAACATGCGCAGGAGAAGGGGAGAGTGGTGCTGGGCAGTGTCAAGGGAGTCCTGCAGGTGCCCCAGGGTGATGAAAGGGAGGGAAGGAGGGAGGGAGGGAAGTGGACACAGGCAGCCTCTCCTCTATACATTCCTACGTGATGCCAGTCAACACATGTCAAAGCTTATGCCATACCTTGTTTGTTCGTAAATATATTCTTCAGCCCCCACAGACACACTGCGATACTTCTGAAAAATAAAAAACAATAAATATAGCTGGATACAATCAAAATGTAAATACCAACAGAAGTAGAATCATGTTTATGTAAGGACCCCTCAGAAGAAACCATCAACCACTTAAAACGCAAAATCCCTAAAAACAAGGGTGTCCCTGAACACAGCAGGAGGGTCAGAACTAAATGATCTTTAAGGTCCCTTCCAACCCAAACCATTCTGTGCTTCTACATGGTCTTTATATAGAACTGACAGAGATACTTCATTTAGATCAAACTTTTAGAGTTTTTCATAATCTAACTGGTGCAGAAATGTAGCTGAAAAATATTTTCTGTCCTAATAAAGTCCTTGCCTACACAATAATATATTCTAAAACAATCCTGTAAAAATGTACCCTCTCAAAGAAAAGTAGATTTTCAAATGAAATCTAGTTTTCCTAAAGACTTCGCTTTTTGCTTTGTTTTGCTTTATTTAAAAATATTTGGATGGTCAGCTGTCCTTAAGGCCTATAATGAAATGCTGACCAAACTTTCGATTGCTCTACTGTCTGTTTTGAACAGGAGTGGTGACGCAGTCGAAGAAAGTATTTTACCTTCATTATAAGATTCTGTTTGAGTGCAACGCACACTTTACCAGGTGAAAGGAGACCTACAGTCACCCTTGAAAAAATGAAAACATCTATCAAAAAGAAAAATTACATCAAGAGGTAGAATTATGAAAAAAATTGAAATCTTGTTGCACAGACTAAGCAAGGACTTGCACTCTGCCCTCCTGAGCACGAGCCCATTCACACTCTACCGTGTCAGCCTTGCTGCTTCTTCTTGGCTTGCCTTTTGCCCAAAACATGTTTTTGCTGATGTTTCTCTGATTCACTGATGGATCATTACATTTAATCTCCAGGATTTCTTCTGTGATCACCAGTTTGCAATTACAAGCTGTTTTGTTTCCAGAAGTGTCGTCAGGCAATTTTGAAAACAGATTTTAGTTTTACCTTATGCACAACTGTGTCACAACAAGTATTTGGTCAGATACTAAAGGGCAAAGGCATTATGTACCAGTTGGGAATATTTCTTGAAGATCAAAGTCAAGGATCCATGAGCAGTATCACAGAGAAGCTAAATACCTTAAGAGATCTAACATCTGAGGAGTATTACGGTAAAGACGGTCTCATATTAGCATTCTAGCCACATTTCATATGAAGACTAGAGGTTGGCATTGTCAAAAATGTTCAATTTACTTACCTATCCTTGAAATTTTTGTCTATACTATAAAGGACCAATAAATTAATCACAGCTGAGTAAGAATATTAAAGAGATGAGAAAGGCATATTCATATAATTTTTTTAATTGCATGCAAAGAACATAGCAAGTGATTGACCAAAGCTATGTTCCACTACCACAGGGAACTATAAAACCTCAGCACTCCTTCAGTATAACAGTACCAAGTCACTCAATAAACATTTTGAAACAATTTCTAAATACGTATTCGTAACGTGTTAACAATTGGGCAGATATCAGCAAATCTACTGCAGCCAAACCCAGCCATTCTCACCAAGTGAACAGGAAAACTAGTAAGAACAACTGTATTCCTACGTCACTCATCTAGCACAAGTCTCTCTCGTGGTATGGTTTGAATTTTTACCTTATGCTTTCCCCACCTCTGCTTCACAGAGCTGTCCCTACACAACAGCACGTGGCTGGAGAATCAGCAAAGCACATCCTGGGATTTGAGGAGTTGAGAAAAAACGAAGAGACGGGCTAAGTGTTGAGTGGGAAAGCTCTTCCTGCTCACATATAACAGTGGCACACACCTCAGCTAACAGCTGCAGACGGACTTAGTCAACCTCAGTCATCCAGTCTCCCTGTACAGTTACCAGGGGAGGTGAGGATGGAGAGGAGTGAGTGTACCTGTTAAACCATTCCACCCACTTTTGGCAATCGGATTCGAACTGCCTCTCTCCACAGGCTGCAGAGAATGCCTAGATGACAAGTATTGTACCTTGCTATTAACCAATCATTAAAAAAAAAAAAAAAACCCACAAAAAATATTACCATTGTAACAAAATTACCATAATACGGAGTTTGGGATGCAAAATATTACCACGGCAACAAAAATTACCGTAACATGGAGTTTGGGATGCACGGCCAACATAGAGATGTACATTCCATTTTTACCTCCGAGTTAAACAACTCTGCACATCCGACAGCACTATGCACAGCACGGACTGCCTGCTGGGGTAGCTCTCAGCACCGCGTCTCAGAACCAACCAGCATAACGGGATCACTCAGCTACAGCATCCCAGGGAAAGCCGTGGGTACCACTGGACTCCCATAAAAAGCCATTTACCAGTAACGATGAAGAATAGCTGAAAACGTGTGATTTGATAATGCAGAGCAGCGTTTCTGATCCAAGGTTTGATCTTAGTGATTTTTCAATGGCAAGCAAGATTTCATTATTTTTTCATTTAGTTGACCGAAATGTATTCTATATCTGAAAATGGATTTCACCCCCAGACATCCTGATCTAGGATGCTTGTGTGGAGACAATTTCACCTTCTGTAACACACGTAACACAGACACACAGCCAATTTCTTATCTATTCAGTCAGTGTAACTCAGCCATAATGTCGCTTGCCTTCTACCTTCGTTACATTTACCACTTCGTAGAGCTGGAGGAGAAAATCCAAGGAGAGTTTAACTACCTAATATCTCGAATTACTTGCAGAGGTACTGTCAGCTTTAAATTATTTTTACCTTTCTACATTTCTTTGCATTATTCTGTTTGCATTATTCTGCAGCAGGGAAAAGCAGCCAGAGGGTACCCACCATATTAAAGCTGACTTTATAATTACTTTGCCTCAGCATAAAAGTGTAAAATAGTTATAAGGCAGCTCCTTGTCTCTCTTCTCCCCCTTCATTCTCCTAAATTTACATGCACCTGAGTCTTTCCTTGCCTGTTTACTTCTTCATTCCCTCCTAGTCACCTAATTTTACTAGTTTTTTTCACTTTCCCATGTTGCAGAGGAGAGCTTAGTGCAACAGACAGCTTCTGAATAAAGTACTGGCATTTATCTAGCAGCAGAGGCTGACATCGCGTGCACTTTCAGGAGAACATTAAGGATTCCCCAGTTACAAAGTGGCTGCTATTTCTTACACGTCTGAGTAGATCTGAAGGCAGATCTTGCTAATGGATAACAAATCTTCGTTCAGAATGGCAACTACCCTTTACTTGACACAATATCCCAGAAGAGAAAAGATCAGTATTTATTATTCTCAGAGTTTCCGATAAACGCCTTTAAAACTGTCTTCTGAAACACCCCACGGTGCTCCCCTATAATCAGAGCACAGACCGACAGGAATCCAGCCAGCAGCAGAGATGAATTTGTTGAAACAAGCATCATTGTTGTAATGGCTCTTGTGGTCAGCTCAAAGCTCCTTATCTTGTTTACAGCTTTTTATTGAGTTCTTAGATGCTAATTTGAGGTGAAAAACTTACTTCTGTTCCTCCATCTTTAAAGGTGTCGCTGTACGTGCTGTCAGGAGTACTGCGCTGATCATCTTTGAGATAATTTGTGTGGGGAGCAATGTTGGACACTTCATATGGTTCAAAGATAACCCCTCGGTGCTCCTCATTTTCTCCTCTTGCATAGTGTGCTTGTGGGGTCATAAAAACAGGGGTGAACTCCTCTGCTTTAACCACAGTCACTCCAGTCCCCGTGATGGGCGTTGAGCTCCCAGACACGTTTGTGTTGTATTCCCTTTTGGACGACTCCAAAGGATCTTGGTTCAAGGAAAGGTTAACTGGCACTGTCTTCAGGACTTGCACGCGGTTCTCTCCCCCACTTAAATTACTCTGAGCTTCCGTGGTATTAAGACAATTTCTGTGAGACAAAACCAAAAATGTTACAAACAGTCCTGACAGAGTAAATTTCCTCCTTAAATAGCTTCATGCTCTTAGATGGCAGGGAAAGAGATCTTTTAACTCTGATAAGCCACTGCCATAAGCAGTACATTAACAAATACCTGGGAAAGGACACTGTGTGGCAAGCAGAGAGATCCAGAGCTCTTTAACAGCTAGGGAAAGAGAATACATTTGATTTGGTCTATACCCTGTATGATTTGTTACGATAAATACTGGGCATCCAGGGCTGCTTCTGCCTTGGCTTATGATGTGGATGCAAAATCAATCCACCAGTGCCACGTCTTTAGGCACAAAATAAGCATCAAGAGTAAGGCAAGGTATGGATTACTCACGGTAGATAATTTGCATGTGAAATAGGCAGAATATCAACAGCAACATTCATACGCTGATGACAGGCTGCTGGCTGGTGTTTGTGTAACCCTGGTACCAACGCTCTTCTGAAAGAGCAAGCCCAGAAATCCCCTTGTATTGACTAGATCAGTAACAACAGCGTCTGCAAGGTAACCTCCAGCAGCATTCCTGTGTCTAACCGCAACTGCTGCTGAGCAATCTCATCGCTGATAGCAGTGGCAGTGACATAAAATTGTTAACTCCTAAAACTTGTAGTAGGTGTAACGCACTGCTTTGTTTTCAACCCAGGAGATACGTTCTGACATTAGTTCCTCTCTCTTGGCTTTCCACTGAAGGCCACGTTTGTCAGTCACACTCAACCGAAGAATTTCTCTAGCGTTCCCAGAAGAAAAACTGTCCCTCAAAGGAAGTTTCATCTTCTGTTTTGAACAGTGAATTTATACTATTACTGATTTAAACCTTCCCCTTACACAGCTAGAGGAGACCATCTAAGGTTGTCTTGAAAGAGCTACATTAAAATAAACCTTGTGTAGCTTCTCTCCACTACAATTCTACACGAAGATACCTTCCTATCTGTAAAAAAGTTCTTCCTACATAAATATATACTCTCTTGTCCACAAGTCTTAACAAGGGCAGGAGTCAGCTTCCTCTGACTCAAGTCACTTTTAGCCTACAGAAGAGGGCTGAAGACTGAGAGGAGTGAGAAAAACATCTTGACAAATGATTTTAAGAGTTACTTTATGTGCTTCTAAGCAGACCCTAAGTTATGTTACATAAAACTGTATAAATCAGGTTACTGAGGTCAAACTATTCACTTTTTGCTCTAGAAGAAGAAAATTAAAAGAAAAGCAGCCAATAGCCAACTGTCAATATAATCTGATTTTACTAAGCAGCAGCAAAAAAACTAAACACAAACAAATCATTAGATTTCTGCTACTTTGCAAATTCCATGTTTAATAATACTGTTCATTTTTTTCTAATAAATTAAAAGTAAAAAGGAGTAAAGTTTGCTTCCCAAAACAGTCTTTATTCTTTTATCTTTTGGAAGAAACCCACAAACCCTCAAGCTATCATCGTTTCTTCAGTTCACAACTGATCGACACTGTTAGTAGCTGGGTGTATGATTTTGAATAATACTGTACCTTTTATCTTGGTCTTCTTGATTATCACTCACTTTGTTAACAGACAACAGCCTTTTATCTCTGGGAACCTGAGAACAACACCAGGCATGGGGTCAGGTAAATGCAACTGTCAGGTATTTGCAGCTTCAGACTGCTCTACTGCAACTAGAAAAATGTACCGGGGTCAGTGTCGTCTAGTTCGCAGATGCCAGGAGCTGTGTTTCTTTGAGAGACTGATTGTGAAGAGAAAGAAAATTTCCAAAGGGGAAAAAATGTAGAGATTTTTTTCTTTTCTGGTTCTTGGGTACACAAATCTGGAGTAAAGCACTCTCCTGTATGTCCTTATTGTCGGATTATCAATCTAGATCAAGCTAACTCAAAAGAAAAGCTTCTATTCTCAAACACAAACACACTTCTGACTGAATAATAAAAGGAAGACGTGATGCTTTGATGAGCACTGCACAGAGACCCTTTTAGCTCAGAGGAAAAAGGACTTTCAATTAAACTACAAGCACCAGCTAAGTCTTCCTGTTAGGGAGCAGTTTGGTGGGTGCAGGCCCCATACCCAGGGGAGGTTTGTGGGTCCTTCCCTTTCCTAGCACGGCAACAGGTCAGGGCATGTTGGCATGTCATCACAGAACACCGGTTTCTGCGTTGCTGGGTGCATCAACAGTCATGAGAAGTAAAAATCCAGTCAAATCTGGCTCCACGATAGGCTCAAAATTCACACCAAAAGCGACTTAAAAGTTGTGTCTTCCCACAGACCAGTTTCTTGACACCAGCATAAATATGAAATCACCAAGGGCAAAGTTGCTGCCATGACCGTATTTTTCTTTTCTTGCTGAACCAGCAATCTGGGAGCTAAAACTTCTATCTTTTACAAAAGAAGGTATAGCCACTCCATCACAGCAGTTATCTCAGGATTGAAAAGCAAGAACAGACCTAAGAATGGGCTAAAGCTCTGCCTTTTATCTTTAAATACTTTAAAGAAATACAAGGGAAATATCTGAATTTAGAGGCAAAAGAATGCTACAGTGCACTACAGTAGCCCCGGTTAACATCAGCTATGTCTGCAAGACAGCAGCAGAGTCAGAGAGCACTGGCCAGAGTCTTTCCTTCTCTGAGGGACATCCTCTTGCCCTATTAAGCATCCTGTTGGTTAAAAAACATCTGTCATAAATTTCAGAAGTGGGATCCAAGCCACAGATTGCATATGTTGATTCCCCTGTTAAGATCATATATTTATCCCTGAAGGAGGGTCTATGTTTAGGAAAATATCACAAGAAGGAAAGAAAAAAAAAGTTCAAATAATTCCTATTGACTGGAAAAAGTACTTCAAAAAAATATCCAGCACGTCAAAACAAATGAGTCAGGTGATAAATAAGGGCAATTTGAGAGAGTCTTGTACACTGGAAGTCCTTCTCTACACTTCCACATTGCTGCACAGAGGTCTAAGTTAGGTTTTAAGTTCCTGTTTGAAAGCATCAACAAGAGTTATGCTTTTCTCCCAGTTTAAGACAGAAATAGTTATGATTGAATGCTGGAAACAGCTTTGAGATTAACACAGCTTACTCCATTTGAACTCTAAGTCTTTTGCAACTGCCTGGAACAAGGCACAGACATGTCCCTTAGAACATAGTTTTGAGGAGGGAAAGGGCCGTTCTCTGTTTCCATTTCAAAAATCCAGCAGATTAATGACCTGCTACATGTAAAGGTATTACTAAGACAGAAGCCAACACTCCAATGCTCATACTCGTCCTGAATTTTCCAAATGTGCATGAACTTCACAGACTCTGGCACTGGGTAACTGTCAAGTAAAGGACCTTGCTTCTTTCTCATTGGGAAAAGCTTTTCTCTACTGACAACAATAGACAAAAGCAAGGAACACCTCTTGAAATATAATCAGTGAAGAAGTGTAGACAATATTTAACCATAAAGTTAGTAGATGGCAACTTGCCTACAACCCCTTCTAAACACTCATTCAACGATCGTAGTAGAGACTAAAAAGAGCAGCCCCTTCTCTAAAAGCATTTATACTAAAAAATACTAAAAGAGTACGGTTTTATTTTTAAATTTCTGTTCCTGCCATTTCTGTATGAATTATAAGGGAGCTGGCATTGTCTTGCTGGCTTTCACGGAAGATCATCACCCAGTTGCAGGCATAGGTAGCTTCAGGAGTACTGAGGTAGTTGAAGTGAAATGTACAATTTCATGCTTCCGTGCTTGGTAGGCAACACTGATTCTGTTTGCAGAGTACAAGGTGGTCAGGCTGGGTTTCAGAGTAAAATTTCTGCATTATACAGAGATGCACCCTGTAGGATTCTCCTCTGACTTCAGCAGAAATCTCCAACATAGCTCTACTTAAACACAATGAAATATACAAAAAAGAAAGGTGGTATCAAAACAGTAGGTAAAGAGCTGGGCTTCGAATCTGATATAAACTTGTCAGTGCTTCCCCTCTAAACTGACTTAGACCTCTGTGTCCAGCTTCATTTGTGTCCTCCACCTTTCTCTTTAGACTGCACACTTCCAGTGCAAGGGCTAAAGCTCACTGTATGTTTTTATACAGCCTACTGCAATCATTATACAAATAAAAATAACATGGGAAACTCTCAGATGAGAGATACTCCAGTTAAAGAGCAAACAAAAACATGTGTGAAATGAAACAGAAAAGCAGACAAGGCCTCCTCTTTTCCACTTTTTAAAGAATACTGCAAGTATCCGAGTGCAAATAAAAAGGGGGCTTACTCTTTTAATGATCTTGCAAGGCAAAAGGAAGAACGTTATGCTCAAAAAGAAATCATGGCTGAAAATTTAATATGGGAATACTGATTTTGGTTTTTCCCTCCAGAACTAAACACATCAAAACAGCCTCAGACAGGCTTCCCCTAAACCAGAAAGGGTGCTTGGTGCAACTATCAGAGAGAAAACAAGATGCAGTGACTTCTGTCTTTGAGAACTGGCTCTTTTGACGGCTCTTAGAGCGGTCCCCTGCTGGCGCAGCAGGGAGGAATAACAATGGAGTTACCTACTTTATAATAGTCATACAATAGGCCAAGGGCAGCAGCGCTGTCCTCATCACCATTTATGCTCATCATAGCCTTGGTAGCTGCTGTTAGGGGATTCTCCAAATACGACTTCCAGGCTTCATCTTCGCTGGTGTAGGCTCGTCTGGTGTTGAATGAAGTGTCATTTGGCACTAAGGCCACAAGTCGCTTGTTACTGCATAGACAGGAAGAATAAAACGGTGATCCAAGGAGGGATTACTTTAGTCACAAGGCATATCAAAGAACATCACATAGCTCAATGAAAGTGATACGATTACTTCAAGCAAGCATCTCTGTACCAAACTTGGTAACAAATATTTATCAGTATTAGGTACTTAACAATGTGCAGACCTTATGGTAATAATTCAAATGTATTTTTACTAACATACAGATAGAGTTATCAAAATATTTTAAAACTATTGGGAAAAAAAGGAACAGTATAAGAACATCTTGCCCCAGTATTTTTGCTAGATATACATTTGATTAGGGAAAAATACATTTAACTGAAACCAGTTATAATAAGAAGGCATGAATAAAAGAAAATAATTATCTAATACTAATCTAGTATTCACCTAAACCAAGTATACTCAGTATTTAATAACTGGGTACACCTTATAACTGAGATATTCTCTGCTTTTAAGATGCAATTTGGCTGTAATTTCAAAGAGGTTTTCTGTAACAGGACATGAGCAATAGGTCCAGTGGATGGAGGTGAAGAAGTCAACATATTTGGTCTCAATTCCCACTTTACCACTCACCACACCTCATTCCAGACCCATGGCAACACACACAAGACCATCAGAAAGTGGGATTTGCAGCAGAGCAGTTTCCTCCAGCCTGAAAGCGGTACAAACTGACCGGTGCCCGTGGGTAGCACGGGTGACGCTGCTGCACCACAGCTACGGCCGAGATTTCCAGCATAATGGAAACATAAACAAAGACAATGGTACCTGCTTTTGTAAAATGTTCGATAAACTCAGGGATAAAAGAGCTTGGGGGGGGGGGGGGGTGTGGAGGTAGCATTCCTATTACACAAAGCAGTAGGCAGGGAAATAGTGGAGCGAGGGGTGCAAGAGCACTCTCAAGCATGGTGGCTCAAGTTGCAAGGATCACAATGAAACTTGTCCTTCTCTGAAAGCCGCAAGGAGGGCAGAATAACTGAATATACTGATTTAACCGGCGAGACTAGCAACCGTTCCCGGTGACCTTCGCAAAACACTTCTTGCTACCTTCTACATACAAACTGTTCATTATTCTTCCTCTTTTTGCTCTCCTCTGCCTGAGCGGTGCCAGCTCCACAGACCTAACCCAACACAGAGTGGCATTCAAACACTGTGCGACCGAGCCTTTTATTTGATTTCAGAAATAGGATTTGATAAAAGCACAGACGGAATCCACGTGGCAAACGCTCTCGGACGCCGGGAGAGTGTCCTGCCTGCAGCGCCCAAGCCGCAGTGACCGCAGGTTTGGCCTTCGCCCGGGGCTCCACCGCTGCCTGAGCGCAACCTGCAAAGTGCATGCTCCGGTGTTTAAGGAAGAGGAGGGGGACGGTGGAGATTATAATCTCTACGGTACAGAGCACTGTTTACAAGTTTCTTTATTTAATAAAAAACAAAATGATCCACCTGGTAAGGTTTTATGAGCTCGGGGTGGGGAGAGAGAGAGCATTTTGTAGCTTTGTATCACAGCATACAGCCAACAACTACAGTTCAGATTTTCCTTTCATCTAACATGCCTGGATTTTTAGAAGCTTCCTTTCTTTCCGAGGGCCTTTCTTTCTACCTGGCCTTTAGCTGTCTCTTCTACAGATTTTCGTCCTTGTTACCACATACATATTTGTGTTGTTACCCGTTGGCTTCAGCAAGCAAAGCCGAGAGGTCCACTTGCCTTTTCAATACCTTATTGTTAGCAACTCAAATCAGATTTGCAACGGCCCCGCTGTTGGTGCCAGAGGTAGCTGGGGGACTGTTCCCACTCTGGAGTAGCCAATTCTCCCTGGCTCAGAGGCAATTATTCCAGGCAAGGATCCTCCTTTCCTCAACAAAGCTCCCCTTCAGCTGAAGCTGGGCTGTTTCATGGCGTGGGCAGCTGCTCACTGCAATGCACAAAATACGGCTCGCTCTCCTTCCTGTACCAGTCTTCCCTTACAATCAGTAACTGCCTTTTGTTACTTGGGCACTCATAGCCATGCGACAGTCATAACTGATTTATGAGCACTACAGGCAGACTGCAAGATGCCCTTTAAAAACACACCTCTAAAGAGTTTGGCTGTGCTTGTCTGCAGAAATGCTGGAAGGGAGGAGTCAATCCCTGCTGCTCCGATTTAGTCAAGACAATCTTAAAGCAATGAAGAGGGCCCTGTCACTCAGAGGTGTTGTATGCAATTGTGTCAGGGAGAAGCTAAAGTAGCAGAGACAAATGCCCTAGGAACAGTCACTCAGTAAGCAAACAGTTGGGGTGGTCGGAAAGGCACAGGTGCACAGACCTACAGCCTTCCCAACGTCTTTCAAGGCCAGGCTGGATGAGGCTTGGAGCAACCTGGTCTAGTGGAGGGTGTCCCTGCCCATGGCAGGGGTTGGAACTACATGGTCTTCAAGGTCCCTTCCAACCCAAACCATTCTATGATCTGCCCAAAGCATGTTTTCTCTAAACCCCAGATTTTCATGTTTAGAGACTAACCATCCATCTCCTCGCTTGAAAGATGGTCTGCAGCATAATCAACCGACACACTCGTCGTGTTTACTCTGCAAACAGACTGAAACAATAGCACTAAGAAAAATAAAAAACTTCCTCATCACCCCCATCCCTGTAATCAGCTCCGTGGGAGGTTAATGGTCAGACCTAATTATCATGATTTAACGTAGTCACTCATTTCAAAGATTATATCCAAAGCAGTCAGCCAAAACAACCATGTTCCCTTTAAGAAAACTTCTCAATTAATTAAGGTTGTTTGGACGGGAGGGAGGGTTTCTCTTAAGAAATGCGACTTGAGCGTGCACACACATTCCCTTTCCTTTTCCACGACTGCTGAACCTCCTAGACAATTTCAGCCAAATGTCACAGAGGGGTAGCAAAGCCCCCCAAAACCAGAGGAGATAATGATTTTATATCTTAATATATGCCAAGAAAACTGAACCTCCTGAGCAAGGCTCTGCACAGGTAAGGTCCCCTGGTTCTGTCAGGCACCCTTCCACGCCGGGGCACCCCCAGCTGTTCCAGCTGTGGAACTGATGAAAGCAAGCAGCTGCTTGAAGGTGAGTGATTCTGCTGGCACCTGGACCAAGGAGAAGACCAAGAGTGACACCTACAAGAAATTCAAGATTGTCCCCACAGGAGAGAGCTACTCGGAATGCACCACCTGAGAAAAGCCTCAGTTGGAGCCAGCAATTAGCAACACACCTAGGAATCTTATCAAAAGCTGCAAATCCATCAGTGACCACATTCACAGAGAACCACTCACTTAAGGAAGGAAGATGGACCAAGATTGCAAGCTGAAGACTCTCATTCAATCTGGCCAGCAATATCAGCAAATATCCACTGTAGCCCCAGGCACGTCTTCTGAAATTGCCTGCCAAGGGGCAGCTAACAAGCCCAACCCTCCTCACTAGCCCACCACCCCTCTACACGGTAACCAGGATGTGTGCTGAGAAGGCAGCCAGGAGGGACATGCCTGACCAAGCTGAAAGCACACCATTGTTTTACTGTGGAGACACAGCTTAGCAATTGAGGATACTTCGTGCCTAAAAAAGTTTCCGTTCAAGCCATCATTTGAGGTCCCAATGAATGCAAAATGTTTCAGTTCTTGAGGCCATTTGTGAATTAGCTCACGCAGAATCTGAAATCACATTCATGAACTAGAACTTCGCTTTTATTCAGAAGAGATGTCCTGTCTGACGTTTTTTCTCAGCCAGTTTTGATGCTCAAGAGCTTTCTGTTGAATTTGCAGAGTTCACCCAGCCCTTGACTGCTTTGCTAAGTCTGTCACTGAACACAAAGCAGACAAATGCAGCCGTGCTGCATCGAGTACAGCTGCATCCTACTCTCCTCCATCACATGGTCAACATTACTTGGTGCTAGTAGGGAAGAAAGCCTCTTCCTGTCCGCCCCCCAGTTTTTGCCTCGCCCAGCAAAATTCACCCCTGAAACAGAAAGCAGACTGTTAAAAGAGCCCATGTGGGCACCCAGCCCAAGTATTTCCCAAGGGTTGTTTTATTGCTTTATTGGACATTACGTTTGTTCTTTCAACAGACTTTTAAAAACACAAATAAATTGTAAGAACCGAGGTGCTCCCTGCATATCCCTGCAGACTTCGTCGCCTCCTGATAATGCACTAGGACTTCCCCCTCCCTGCAAAGGCTAGGTGCCAGATGGGAACGCAGCAAGCTATGTGTGAGGCAAGAGGAGAACTGGAGGAATCCCTGTTCCCAGGTTTCAGTCCAGGCCTGAGCCTGCCTGTCCTTACGCCTGTGAGACAGAAGCGCTAAGCACATCTGCACAGCATCCTCTGCAAACTGTCCCTGAGGAGAGGAGAGGAGAGGAGCGGAGCTTTGGACCATACAGCTGTTATAAAGTCCACAGACGTTTTAGCACCAGACAACTGGAAAAGGCAAAACAGATTCATGTCATCCTGGCTCTCAGCCCAGCACGTCAAGGCCATAGGATATTTATCATAAGCTCCTTTTTGTTGGATGATAAGAAAGTGCACGGGGCAACTGTCTGCAACTAGGAAACCCTGGGAGAAATACAAACCCTAAAACAAGATGCTAGCCAAAGGCACCACTTTTTCTGGTGTATGCACACATGCACCACACACCATGTTGCATCCTGGGTTTCTGATCCCTTAATTGTCCAGACCTGGCTGAAGTATGTTGACTCAGTGTGCTATGAGAAGACGACCTGCCTGCTTAGTCTTTCCTCCAGTGCAAAGAATGGGGGAACTTCAAGAATGCCCACACATTTCATTTGGTATGACAAAATGTATAGGAGCATGCTCCAGCCACATCCAAGAGCTGGAAAAAGAGCTGAAGCTCTGAAGCCCTTTCTAAATTTGGTTTACAGTTACACAACCCTCAGTTCAGCTATAAGGCTACTATGAAACAGATTTAGAACAGATGTGCATACGATTTGTCTTACGACTAATGTATATGCATATTCATTCACAGGTACAAACTGAACCACAAAGTGACCATTTAAAGGGCAGACAAGGACAGATCCCACAGAAGCTTGACAAGTTAACAAACTTTAGATTCCAGATCATAAATTTTTGTCTGTGCTTATTATACAGGGAAGTATAAATCAAAGCTAGCCTTAGTGCTTGAAACCATTTGTTCTAAAGATTCTAAGGTTAGCCTAAATTTACTACCCTCAGCATACTGCTTTGCCTAGACATTAAAAACAAAGAAACCCCAACACGCAGAAACACCCCACAAGTGACTCACTGCAGGTTTTGATTTATTTAGTTTAAAAAAAAAAAAAAAGTTTAGACTCCTCAGGATTTATTGCCAAAAGTATAATTAAAAAGTCAGCAACACTGTTGTTTCAATTAGATAATAGTGTTCCGTTAAAACTACAAAGGAGTATAAATGTTTAACGAACAGGAAAATTATGGCCCATGTGTCTTGGTATTTTGTCTTTCACAGCCGACAATCAAATCATTCCCAGAAGCATGAACAGGTCTCCAAAATGCGCTTAGCGCAATCCAGTGAGCATATAAATATACTAATGACTCCTGAAGGAAAATCAAAGCATTTAGACCACCAGGAAACCAGGAGATAAGATGCCCTCTGGCCCAGCCAGCAGTCCATACCAATGAAAAAGCTCCCATTAAAGTGGCTGAGCAATTTTACCTACTAATGAATGTAGATTTGGGACTCTTGCAGTTTGGGGACAATTATTCTTTTTGAGCACAAGAAAAACCTGAACAAGATTAAACATGTTAAATGATTAAAAGAAATTATTTTACTTTTACAAAACACTCCGAGAGGAAGTAAAATAATATATTAAGAGCAGAAACAGCGAATGGCAAAACAGACTAGTTCAACAATTAGATGCCTGCTAGAAGTTTTCTTTGTTTTCACTCAGAACCAAAATAACTTGAGCATGTAATAGTGATTAAAAAGATTAAAACAAATAGGTGATTCATTAACATTGACAAGAATTGTTATTAAGTATGTCAAAGTGGAGGTACGAAAAAGAAATCGGCCACAAGGATTAAATACATACAGTAAGTGCCTATGGAGGACTGGCTCAGGTAGGCAATTACTCACCCTGAGACAGACTTATTATACCTATGATTTCAGAGACTATTTTTCTTTCACTTTTAATTAAATATTATTTCTACCAGACCATAGGAGGTTTTTATTAGTGTACTAAGTAGCCTGTTGCCTTTTTTTTTAAACCAAGCAGAAGACAGTCTCTCTCTCTCTCTCTCAAAAAAGGGCAGGTTTCAGCATATTTGTTAAAAAAAAAAAAAAAAAAAAAGCGCTGCCATCTCAAAAAATGAAGATACTCTGGAGCTCACAACGTGACTGCATTAGCTAACAGAGTTGAACAGAATCAGCAATTACGTAGCAGCTCCGGATCAGGCCATACTCTGTTGTGCTAAGAAGTGTACTTCCATCGTGCATAGCAGCCAAGGTTGTTCAGGCTGACTTGAAGCTGCCAGCAGTAGGCTTTAAAATTATAAACAGGTCATGACAAGGCTTCCCAGACCTGCAGCAGTTTAACCTGACCCTTGACCCTGTGGCCCTTGCTCATTCATTGCTTCCACAGGGTTAATGGAAATGAACGGTTACTGCACTGATAGCACTGATTGCTGGGGTTTAGAATAGGAAACCTTTTACACAGTCAGAAGGAAAATACAAATTCAACAACTGAGCAGTCATGGGAGGCACAATTTCCCATAAATATTTTTCAAAAACGCATAGAAAACCAAAAATACACTTTACAGAACAACCAAAATACAGAATTATGGAAGATGCCATTATCTCCCACTATTAGGAGAATTAACACACCTACAGGCATATGTAACCTTTGAGGCTGGAGGCATATTCTCAAGCTACAGATATGTTGCAATATTTGACTTCTTCACAGTTCACACGCACTTAATATGGTTTCCTTGGCGAAGTATTTCATAAGAAACATTTCCCTATGAAGTTACTGCTATCAAAGAGGAACAGGACAGTGTTCCGGTACACGAGGATGTCTGAACTAATCATTTACCTTCTTTTAATTAGCGGCTACTGTCCTAATCACTGATTAAAAACCTAATGAAGATTCATCCCAGGATGAATTCCTAGATCAGAATTTGAAAGTGCTATTCTGTGTGTGCGCATGTGTGTGTACAAAAAAGGGACCCTTAATTGGCTGCTCCATAATCATGGGAAAAAAATATTTAAGGTAACCATCTATGGTCTGTGCTGGATTAATATTTGTGAACATTATGTGACAACCAATGTCAACTGGTGTAATATCATTTCTCCTTCAGATGTCCCTGCCAGAAGGCGAATGATGATGTCCCTGCTGACCCTTCCACAAGGAAAAGGTTGTGTGATGGGGTAAGTGACCTGGGAAAATCCCCTCCCTCCTGTTCTTTGATCTTCACCCCAGTCTCAGACTTCAGCACCAGAGAGACAGCAGTGTTACAGCAAGACACAACCATTTCACACCCTTACTCCTCGCAGTTAAGCTTACTGTTGCAAGGTCTATGAGGTTCTGCACACTGACTTTCCACCTTCCTTGCACAAAGATGGTCTTCAGGGGAACATCCATGACACTGGAAAAGTGCAGGCGCTAAACACTTCTAATTCCTGTTTCTCTCTTCATTCCCGAATGACTGACACAAAAATCCATCTCAATGGATGCCCTATCCAGACACTCAGCAAAGGGGAAAAAAAAAAAACAACCGAGTAGCCTGTGACCTAATCTACACTCAACATCTGCTGATGGGAAACGTGTTTGGCCCTCGAAAAAAAAAATTAAGAACAATTCACAGAATCACATTGTAAACCACAAATGCCCTTTGTTGTTGTAGTACTGGATGCTTAAGTTAAATATTATGAAGGCAGCAACTACATTTACACACTGAGGAAGGAATAGGAAACCAGGGCAAAATTACTCTGTGAAGAATCCAAGACCAGCTTCTCCCACAGACACTACCAAGTAGAAAGCTGGATGTGAACATGCCTCCACTGACACACAGGAGCAGGCCTGAACCCATTCCCACCTCCAGGATCACTCTCCCCCGGGTTATTTACCCACAAGCACATGCTCAGCTGCAAACCCAAGCTGCCCCCAAGTCCTCCTTCATGTGGTCAGCCCGAGCATGCCCCAGCCCTGTCTACCTGATGTCCCAAGTAGCTCTTGTGCATACTGGGGGTGCTGGGAGCCTGACCAGCCTGACTGGCAATCATGCAGCTGCCTGGCTAGCAAGAGAGCCACAGCAACCAGCACACTGCTCTTCGTGCAACAGCAGGCCCAGCCTAGGTGGGACTCACTGCTTTACACAACACCAGGAGTGACGGGGACACAACAATTCACCAGGCAGATCCCAAGTGGTTGTACAATTGCTGCTCCTCATCCACAGCAGTATTGGCAGAACCCTGTGAAGTCTCACAAGTATTGAGGTCACTCAATTGCTTTGCTAATTAATCTGGTGATAATGTGGTGATAGTCTTTTTTCTGTATACTATAGTAAGAAAAACTTATCAGCCTACAAATGCAGAAAAGAACCCTGGATTCACCTTTACACCCTGCAAAGAAGCCGCTCCCTTCCACCCACACTATGTGACCCCCGCCTCCATTCAATCCCCAGGGTCCCCTTATGATGGCTCTAGGAATTGGATGGTAACAGAAGCAGCTGCATGGACCTCCAAAATGTTCACAGAGAGGCCGGGAGACACATTTCCTTATGCAGAGGTTCTAATTTGAGCAGTTCTGTCTTCAACACCCGCCATTTGCTTGCACTCCTGCATACGAAGAACCCAGACCGATGAAAAATTAATGTTAAAAATATCCTCCAAGAGGAGATGAGGCTACTGTCAACCCAACACTCCCAGCTCTCTAGCTGCACCAACAGCTCTACTGGGAGTGCAGGATGGAGGCAGGAACGAGTGGCCACAGCCTGCCTAAGTCAGTAACTACCTCTGAAAAACGCCTGTGAAATCATGCCTTATCTCTCCTGACCCACAGGAGTTTATGGAAGCAAGCAGGCAAGACCCAGCTTAGGCACAAAGATTAAAGTGAAAGACGGGGAGATATGCACACTATTTTAAGGATAATCTCCCCTTCCAAGCTCCTCAGTTAGCATTAGAATCAAACGACTTCTTTAGCATTTTCACCGACTGTCCCCCTTCCTCCCTTAGAGCTGATGATGCAGGTAGCACTAGAGCTCCTCCCTCCAAAGAGGGACGCTGCAGGCAGCCCCGCAGAGCCGCTGGGCAGGGAGATGTACCACCTCTCCACAAATCCCACCGAGGAATGAGATGGGAACGTATTTGTTCACGCTTCCTATATCCCCTCAGTTGCTTAGTCCTCTACATCAGCACTTCACTAGCACAAAAACATGTCCAATGACACTGACAAATTAACTGACCTCGACATAACGAGCTCCCCTCTCCCAGTCTTGCCTGTAGGGAAGATACGTTTTTAAGTAAACAAAAGGCCATGTGGAGGAGAATAATGTCGTACTCTCTGGATTAGGTTTTAATTGGATATAATTAGAGCCTAAAAAAAAGGAAAGAAAAAACCTTGCCATGCAAACTCCCCCCACCAGTCTAATATCTCATTCCACCTGGTCATCTTTTCTGAAAACAAATGTATTTGTCTTCTCATGTTACACTTGTGTATAGAGAGCCCAGGGGATTTCTTTACTTTTTATTTCCTTTTCAAACTCTTACCTACCACCTATGAATTTTCTAAACGTTTTAACCAGAAACAGATCACAGGCATACCCTGCAACGGAGCAAGTGCTGTTACTTGAGGGTACGTGCTCTGCAGTGCCCTTGCGCTCCTCACAGTAGTAACAGCAGCAGCACTACACAGAGCAGGGGATGAATGGCATTAATGCTCCAGACTCGGAAGCTTACACCTATGCCATAGCGCCTCTGTTAGGAAGGAAGGATAGCCTTGTAGCTTAGTAGCATCCTAGACCCAGAGGAGAACTGCTTTTGCCCTGGTTTCGTATAAGACTTGGGTTTCCACTGCACTGTTTTTCTGTTTCAAAGCTGACGGTGGAACAAAGTTGTTCCTTCTACCCCTAAAACCTCCCCTCCCGCTCCCATTGATGGTGCTTGTTCTTCTGCAGCCTGACCCTTTGCTGAAACTACTGGCAACCAGGCTCGGGCCCTTTCACCTTTGCAGTTCTGGAAGTGTCCGTTGGTTCCGGATGCCCTCGATCACTGCTTCTTGTCAGCTCTTTCACAGTTAATCTTGTTCCCCTCCCAAGTGAAAAGACTGCTCTTTCAGCTGCTCCTCCCTGCCGAACCGGCATCCCTCAGGGCTCTGTCCTTATCCCCTTCCTTGCACTTAAATCATTTACTGCTCTTATCTGGCCACCTAAAGCATTAGTTCTCATCCCCACTCAGATGAACTCCCAAACCCAACTTTGTTCCCAACTCCTACCACAATCAGTTTAATTTCATGTTAGTAACTACCTTCGCACTAGCTCACTGTCATCTCATGTTTGAAAAGGCCAGGACTAAAATTATTTCTTTAATCTCTCCCCCTCTGAACCGTCTCTTCCCTATCAGGGCAGCCAACCCTGCTGTTTTCTTTGGCCGGATAATCTCCTTCTTTCGCTCCTTGACAGGCAGGCTGTCACCAAGGCTCTCTCGGTCCCACGTCGCTGAGATCAGGCTCCTCCTCTCTGCCTCCTTCGCCACAAAGGCTGCTGGGGAGCAGCACCAAGCGTAACCCAGATTACACTCACGTCTGGGACGCTCCTACCTGCGCCACGGCAGCGGTAAACCAAAACTGCCGTCTCCCGCTTGGCCTCCGCCATCTCCCGCCCTCCATCTTCCCTGCCCCGTTACTCTCCCCGGCCGCCTCCTGCAGACACACTAATCGCCCGGGCAGGTAAAATGGCCTTCCCGCCTGGCCGCCTCACGGCAGCTCACAAGCAGCAGGCCGCCTCCACCACGCTGCCAGCCCGGCGCTCACGCCAAGCCACCTCGCCGCCAGCCGGGCCCTCACGCCAAGCCACCTCGCCGCCAGCCGGGCCCTCACGCCAAGCCACCTCGCCGCCATCGCGGGACACAGACATCGTTAGCCCACGGCGTGGCAGGGCGGGCGGTGGATGAAAACAACCCCTGGGTTTGGGCAGATGGGCACGAAGCGTTGCTGCGATCGGACGCACGCTGGGGTGGCGGGAGACCAGGCCGCGGCCTGCTCACTGAACGACAGGTCCCGGCGCTTCTCCCCACCGCGGCGCAGGCCCTTCTCCCGCCAAGCCCACCGATGGCCACGACTCGGTCCTGCACTGGGGACCTCGGCCGGCGTCCCCCGACCCCTCCGGAAAACACGGGGGGGGCTCCCCACTTCACCGCCGGTCAGCCCTTGGCCTCGCTGTCGCCAGGCCCGGGGCCTGCGGCCCCCGCGTCGCGGGAGAAGGGCTGCGAAGGGACCGTTCCCGGCGGGAGCGGGCGGTTTCCACCTCCTCCGACGCCGCTACTGGGAAAGTTACTTTTTAACCGCGGGCGGAGGCGCCGGGTAGCAGCGGGCCCGCCGGGGCGTCCCGCCGGGAAAACAAGGTCAGGGCGCCGAGGCCGAAGGCGCCTCCCGTAGCGGCTGGGGCGGCCGAGGCTGGGCAGTCCCCGGGCAGGGCCGAGGTCCGGCCTCCCGCTGCCCGCCGAACGAGCCCGGGCTGCCGTCGGCTCCCTGCCCTGCCCTCCCGGCGCCTCACCGGAGGGGAGGGCAGGAAGATGGCCGTGTGGGATCCGGGATAGAGGCCCTTTGTTGCGCTAACACAAAAGCCAAGAAGTACTTTTCCGTCTGGGGCCTTAGGCGATGCGGAGGCCGCTCCGCTCTTCCAGGGCGAGGAGAGCTCCCTGCCGAAAAGCGACCCTCGATGTGAGGAGGGAAAAAATAAAAAAATTTAAAAAAATCAAACTAAAAGGAGAATTTAAAAAAAAAAAAAATCGCGAAGCCCCACAACCAGGTGGAACGAGGTGGGGGCCGGCATGCCGCAGCCTTGTCCTCGGGCGCTCCGGGAGCTGCTGTGCCGCCCGCTGCGGCGTCGCTTTCGGGGGGCAGGAAGGCTGCCCCGGCAGGTCCGCGCCCGCCACCGGCGCGGGAGAAGCACAGGCAGGCGGGCCGGCCAGCCCCGCGCGGCGGGAGCGGCGGCGTGCCTGCGATCACTTACTTGTCCGTCTCTTGTGACATGTTTGATCCAATGAACTCTCTCCCCTTTTCCCGGTGCCTCCGTCTCCCTGGCGGAACTGGACTTTCAGGTCTGTGCAGGTGAAGGTGTGTGTGAACGCCCGGGACGGCAGAACCAGAGCTACTGGTAATTCTGCTTTCCTTCCCCCCACTCTCCCGGCTCCGCAGCCAGCCGCCGAGGTAGGACAGGTAGAGCCCCCTCCCCCTCGCATGTGGGGAGCGGCAGGCTCGGCACGGCTCGGCTCGGCTCGGCGCGGAGAGCGGCCGGGCCGGGCGCGCACAGGTAACTTTCCCGAGCGGCGCTGGATTCTTTCACTAAAGGAGCGGGGCAGAGGGACGAGCCGCCAGCTGATTGGGCGGCGCGGCGCGGCAGGTGCGCTGCCATTGGAAGAGGCGCGCACAGGTAAGGCTGCCGCCGAGCTCCAGGTAGCGCGCCCGCGCCCAAGCCGCGCCGGGAGGCAGCCGCGGGGCCGCCGCCGAGGGGAAGGGGGAGCCGGCGCTGAGGCGGCGGGCAGTTCCGCCGTGGAACATCCCATCCCTTTCCTCGCCGCCGAGGGAGCGGGACGGCGGCGCTGAGGAGGCGAGGAGCGGGGCCGTTGGCCGCCGCTGAGGCTGAGGCGAGGCCCCTCGCGTGTGGCGCGGCGCGACGGAGCTTGGGGCCGCGCCTCAGCGCCTCAGGCAGCCGGCCACGCCGCGGTCTGCTGCTCCGTGCTCCAGGACAGCGCTGGAAAGGAGGAGCCGTGCCCAGAATCCCCCGGCTGCCGCCGCTGGCCTCTGGCTGTCCTTGGATGGTACCCAGCGAGGCGTCGGCCTTTGCAGGACAGTTTCATAGTTAGTTTTTATTGGATTTCAACGATATTTTACTCAATTTTTGTCCTTACCCACGGTTGGGACCGATCAGGGTTGACATTGGTGAACATCTTGATGCAGAAGGAATCTCTGTGGCAGAGGGATGACATGGTGCAAGGCGATGACACCCGCTGCCTGGATCTGAGAGCTGACAGTCGAGCTGGGGGGGCTGAAGGGTCCGTTTTGTCAGCAGGGGAAAGCTGGAGAGAAAATGGGAAAGCTGGAATGGGCTGTTTATTGAGGGACGCTCTTGCTGTGCAGGGGCGAAGTGGAGAGAGGACTGCGCCATCAGACTGTCAGGCACCCTGCAGCCTGGTACACCCTACGGTGTACTTTGCCCAAAGACCCTAAGTGGGCTTACAAGGGACAGGGTTGGGCTGTGTGGGCATCAGTTTTGCCCCTGATGGGGAAGGGGAGGAAGAGAGCCTCCCCCCACGTTGGGTCAGTTTGAGAAGAGTGAGTGGACAGGCAGCTGAAAGACTTCCATCTGTTCTCACCTGTTCTCAGGCCCCATTCCTCCACAGGAGACAGGTCAGAACCTCTCTAATTCTTCCTGCTATCCCCGGTCCTCCTGGAGACATCCTGTACTAGGCATCCAACTTGACTGCTGATAATATTTGCTGTACAATTAGTGCTGTATATGTCAAAAATGCACCACTACATGGGTCAGACCATTATATTATTTAGTAACCTGTGCAAGAAAATTGGCTGAATGAGGTCAAAACCATCAAAGTTATACTGTCTTAGGTGAAGGTGTTTTCCGTTTTCTACCTTTGGTTTCACTTGACAGGGGAATGTCACAGAAGGGTTGTTCACAGAAATACACATTTGTATAACCAAATATATATATATACATACACATATATATGTATAACATAGTGGTGTGATCTGTGGCCTGATCTTCTTTCACCGACTCCTGCAGTCAAAATCAAACTTGTCTCTGTAAAATCTTTGGTATTTTGGGATTGCAGTCAGGCATAAACATCTATTACTGCATCTCAGGCCTTATCTGTATTCATAGTAACTAACCAAATTAAGCCAATTCAGTATAAATCAGTTTTAAGTCAGCTTAAACATAGCCCCCTAAAGATTTCTATCACTTTAACTAAACAGAATTAGAAAAATACTTTGGCTAGATTAATGATGCTTTGAATGAGCACAAGATATTAGTTAGCCATTCTCTTCCTCCATTCACCACTCACAGGAAAGAAACATTATTATACAATCTGTAAATCCAATCAGGAGTTGCTAATGTGGCCTGAATTTTGAATAACAAATACTGGTATTGAACTTGCAGGCCGTTATTCATAACAGTGCTTGTTTGAATTATTTTGTATAATACGTTTTGAGGAAGTCATAAGGTTTCAGAAAACACAGAAGAGAGCCAGCGTAATTTATTCATTACAAATAATGCAGTCGATTTGAATACAGGATTACTATGTAATCTTGAAATAGGTTGAGCCTCTCACGCAGTGAGATACTGTGAATTGTTTTGGAGAAATAAGGGGGGAATGCTGTCACAGTTTAAGTTGGTGAAGCACCCCTGTTAACTGCAGAAATGATGAAGTTTCTTTCCCAATTATTTGTTATGATGAAAGAAACTTTGAGACCTGAAAACTTGCCTGTTTGAGCACCATCAATAGGATTAACACTGAGACGAGTATCCTCTTTCTCTTTTCTAATTTTTCAGTTATGAGAAACATTAGGTTTACAGGGTTTTTTTCCCTTTTTTTTTCTTTTTTCCCCCTATATGGAATGTATAGAAAGAAGGGGAGGAAGATCAGTGATGAGCACCTTTGAAAATGCCACTTTCCCCGAGGTAGAAATGCTGCTGATGGGTGATTTTTACAGGAAAAAAAGCTGCAGATGATGCCATCTGCAGTCCTGGACCAAACCCCAACTGTAACTCACACTGAAATGGAGTTTGTTGTTCCAGTACTGGGTCAAATACAAAACTGCCTTTAGCAGCCTGCTCTCAGGAGAGATTCCCTTAGAATGAGGTAGTCGGGAGACTGAATTACTGCTCACTCTCTTAGAAGGTGGTGTTTCAAGGTCAAAGTTAGAAATATGAGTGGAAAATGCAGTAATGAACTCTTGATTTGATGTTGCTGGAGGTAACAACTGTTATTTGGTTGTGACTTGATGAGATGGAAAAAAAAAACCACCCACTAAAAATTATTTTAACTAGGTAGGTATGGGGCTCATCGTTTTCTGGATGAGCCTTTCACTGCTGACTACAGGCTGGAATCAAAGTGAAAGTGTTGGAGTCCATCTCTAGCTGAGCAGGTCAAACAAGTCCTACCTAATCCAGCCTGATGCTCATTCTTCATGATCTACAAGATTATTATAAACTAATCTGTTAGTCATTGAAAAATCAGGTAATGTTATTTCTGGCCAGACCAGTCTCGCTGCCTGTAGAATAAAGGCCGCGTAGAGCAAAAAAGAAATAGCTGTGCAATACTCTACTGAAAACCTAGAATTTGTCTTTGGAGTGTTCAGGAAAAAGGTTAAAATAGCAAACTACTGGTTTTCATACTGTGCTTGCTTCCTTGCGCAGCAGACGATCGTTTTTTGCGGCGTTGTGAGGATTCAGTGTAGAATTCAGCTGTCTAAAGCGTTGCCTCATGTTTACACCATTTACGCCGTAGCAGCTAGCGTCAATGTTGTTTGGACTTGCCAGCAGCAGGTAAAGGAAATAGAGTGTACAAATAAGGCTTAACTAGGCTTACTAATTGCACTAAGTACCTAAAATATCTTTCAGAAAACTATTAAAAGAAGTCCGTGCGATAAAAGATGTTAGATATTTATGTCAAAACAGTGTTGTAAAGCAGTTCAGTGAGAGAGCAGATGTTTGAAAACAACTGGTTTCAGTCGGCAACGATTACCAATGTATTTTTATTTGTGGCTTTCTGTCATTGATGGCTGTTGATATAAAAAGTACTCGCTCACAGTGAGTTCAAAGACACCCACCTACCTACTCATTTTGTGATACGCAACATTCACTGTTAATCCACCCCGTAGCCTGCCTTTGTAGTTGTCTTCTGTATGAAACTATATTTATTGGAATTTGTGCAGGCCTTGATCCTCAACTGACTTCAAGGAAGCCATCATGTAAATCAAAATAAGCTTTAAAGATTTCAGTGCAACCCTCCTCTGCCCCAAACAGATGGTTCTTAGGCCCCAAGAATTAACTACTCTCCGCTGTTAACCTTAAGAGGGTAATTCTGAGTAACCACGATCCTGGTAACAGTTTACCCGTAACGCTTTGCAATAAAAGTCCTATCGGAAGAGAAGATTTTGTTATTCATGTCAAGTATTCGGGGACTTCTGTCATGCTGCCTGAAAACTGCGGTTTTGCTCCCCAGACAGGTCTGCTGGGATCCCTTTTGCAACCTCGACCTCTCGGGTGCCTCCACGGCATGTACAACAACAGCAGTTCAGCCTTGTGGAGGAGCATGGAATATCAAGCGTTTCCTAGCCACAGGGTAAGGTGTGGAGCCCAGCCTGGTGCTTTCTATTTGAAATGCAGATTTGCATTTCTTTGGGATTCATCAAAGCGGTATGGAAACATGTAAGAAAAAAAGGAGGGGCTGTATTTATTTTTGTTTTGCGCACTGTTGGGTGTAGAATTCACGGTTCTGAAAGATGTCAAAGTTACAACGTGTCTGTCCTGTATATCCGCAACGCTGACCTTTGGCAGCGTGGCGCGCGCAGTGCTGTTTCAGCTTAAAACAGGAGAAGTCGGTTTTAGCGATGAGAATAGCTCACAGCGTGGAAATCCTTCCAGGACTGAGACACTGAGACGGCTAAGAAGGCGGCAAAGTCTGACAATAGATTGGAATATTAGGTTCACACTTGATTAGCAAGACATTAAAGTACCAATCCGTTTCATAGAGATTACTCACAGTTTTGGAACCAATTCAACAGAATTTAATATAGAATGATAGCTTTTCTGCAGATGCTTTGATCTACCTGATAGCGTTTTTTAGTGATTCACTCAAGCATTTTGAAACATTGGGAAAATACAGTTAGGTCACCTAATGATGGTAATTTTGCTTTTAGTGAAAAAACATAGTGTGAAAAAGAAGGCATCTCTGAAAGACAATTTAATGTGATGTGATATCTGGGACTCTGGAAATATGTTAATTAAGCTGACATTAAAATTGTGTGATGTCGTCATGAGGCAGAGCTACAGAACCTAAATCACCTGACCTGTGAGAAAAACGTTGAGAGTGGATCTTCCTGGAGCTTTGTCCAGCTTCCTGTGTTAATCAGCAGGATCTTTGCATCATCATGGAACAAAACTGCAAGTTTGTAGACACATTTTGAGTAATCCTCATTTGAACTATTTGGGAATGAAGGTAAAATGCTGATAATTTGTTTAGGTTGTGAACAGTTCCTGGGGAATGTAAGGAGAAAATTGTCCTATTATCTTAATTGCTAGAACTTTTAATTGCCAGTATTAGTTTAAAACCAACTTTTTTCTCAAAATTAAAGTTTCTTTCCCTTTTTTATTCTTTTTTTGTTTGTTTTGCTTTATTAATTTCTTCCTTTCTCCCTTTCCAACACGGAATCCCTTCAGTTGTACAAAATTTGCACAGCTGCTCGTGGTACTGCCTGGGGGAGGTGGGCTGCCCTTCTCTAAGTTCCATGGAAGGCTGGGACTAAAGGGCTCTCACTGAGGATGGCCAAATCTGTGTTTGCCACTGAGGCTGCTGCTCCCAGCTCCTACCAGTTAGTTCTTGAACCATTACAACAAACAGGCATATGGTCTACATGTGCAAAACCCAAGAGCTTCAAATGTCTTTGCATTGGTAATAAGCATGTTGAGAGTTTAAAAAATGTAGAAGCTCCACAGGTCTAAAATGCTGCACTGCAATAATAAGCATTCTAAAACCAATGATGAATGCGTTTCTCCTTGCTCTAATAGTCTGTCCTAAAATAGGTGTAAGTGTTCCAGCATGCAGAAGGTGAAGGATGGCCTATAAACAATTGCTTGTTTACTTTTCCCACACTCGGGAACTAGAGTAAATGCAGCCCAAAGAATCCACAGAAATACTTTCCACTCAGAGCAGCAGGAGATGGGAAACAAAGCTGTGGACGTATCATCCTGTTCACTTAAAATCAGTGTGGTTTTCCCTCAAAATAGGTCAATGCTATAATCAAATAGTAAGGTACTTAAGAAATCACAGCAAATGGAAAAAGCTGCTTTCAGAATCTGCTGAACAAGAGGTGGGGTTGATAGGCCCTGAGCTGTTGCTTGTGGCTGCCCCCAGGAGCAGGCAAATGTTATTTTATTTGAAGGGCAGAGGATAAAGAGGATTGTCTGGTGGCACAAAAGGAACCAGTATTGGAGCCAGGAGATCTCTGCAGTGCCTTGTTCTATGGAAAGGTCACTAGACCATGTGTCTCTGTGTTTCTGTTTAAGCTTTGTCAGCTCTGCTCTTAGTACCTTTACAAACAGGTGTCACTTTCTACTATTTGGTGCTATTCTCTTTTGAAATAGAGGAGTATTTCAGAAGAAAGCCTCCAACTGGTTTCCTTCATCAACATAAAGGCAGTATATAATATTACTCCATCAGGCTTTTTGGCCAGTGCAGGATCAGAGCTTGTTAACAGAGTATTTGGCCTTTCTTGTTGCCTGGGTTTGGTTCTTCCGTGCTCAGGATCATTTGTTCTGTGGCTTGGGGAAGACCCCAGTTCTAGATCCCCTGCAGCTGCTTCGTCTGTCCTATCAGGTTCACCATCTCCGTGATACCATGTTTATACAATGCACCGGCCCTGCATGCATCTACAAGCCCGCTTTATCTCTGCTCAGACTGCTGTGAAAGTAGGTTTTGCTTTTTCTCTGCTGCTGGAAGGACTTCCCTGACACCCAGGGAGATGATAACTACCCTGCCTTGTTCCACCCTGCTGTTGTGGGATAGCCAGGGCCAGGAATCGGGCTCTCAGTGCGTCACTCGGACATGCTGGTTCCAAGTTCCTTTACAGCTAATTTTTCTTTTGCAGTACATCTGTTACCTGTGTGCATTATTACACTGCCTAATCCAGGATTGATTTTTTTTTTTTTTTAACGCAGATTGGGGTTACTAGGTAATTCCAACTCCTATAGCTGTGTTCCATGGCTGTGGCATATGCTGCTTTATAAATAGCCCTACCTTTGGTTCTCCGAGTCCCTTGTCCACAAGAAGGATCAGACAAAACATCCGTGTTTTCTCAGTTCATTCAGGATGCAGAAATTTCTTACCATGCCATGCCCTAGACACTGTGTGTAAATAGGTGTTGCGCTGCAGATTTTGCTTCCTTTGTTTCAGTGCAGAAAGCAGATCTCTCAGAATAAACATATTTACATCTGTACTTTTCCCTTATATTTTTTCATTTCTTCTCCTTTTACCCAAGTAAGTGGAAATTCAGGAAGAAGCAAGGTGAAAGTATTCTGCAATGAAGTTTTCTGTGGCTCCAGGAAAGAGATGCTGAGTATTTGCTTGCCTCTGACTTGAAAACAGTACCTGGAGATGGCTGGTTGTTTATACGGAGTGTTTGGGTGTGAGGGGCAAAGCAGGCAGATTTACATTTACATTTCTTCACTGCCTTTTACTCTAGCTCCCACACATGAGCAATAGCCCTGCGGGGAAGGGTGGGGGCGAGATGCGTGTGTTGCTTCTTATTTCACCATAAACTTTGCTCTGAGTCCTAGGACTTCTCAGGGGAAGGCAAACCCTGCTTTGCCATCACTGAGGGTATAAATCACTCCTCTGCAAAATCAGTCCCACGGTTAAGGGGCTTGGGGAGGGAGGCAACACCATATATGTGGGCTGTATCGTTCCCACGTGAACTAGGTGCAGGAGGACACGTTGAAAGGTTTGGGAAACTCGTGTGAGAAGGAGGCCAAACTGCCACCCTGCCATCTCCTGGCTCCAAGGTGAAGACATTTGGTATCAGGGTGAAGTTGCTCAAGCTCTCTCAGCCCAGGCACCAACGGCCAGGGACAGTTCCTGACCTGTGAAGCTTTCGAAGGAGCTGCAGCAGCAGCCGTGGGGAGAGCTAGGCGCAGCGCCTCTCCATTTTATACGTGAGAGTTTTGAGTAACAGACTTGCCAAAGGTTATGTGGAGAATCCGTGCAGAGCCAGGAATTTATTACCCCTTGCCCAAATCTCAGGCTGGTGCCAGGTGCAAACAAGTAATTTGCTGAATGCTCCAGCCTGACTCGTGGAAAGTACTCTTGCACTCCCAGTGAAACCAGTGAGTTCCCCAGTTTAGAATACATTTATTTTTAAACTGCACAGGCAAGGTTTACCTGTTTTGACAAATTTTTTCCAGAGTGTTGCAAAATAGACAAACTGCATTTGAAATGTAGGAATTTAAACCCCAATGTCTTTATCTCATTTTTTCAGAGCTCATTGGTTCAAGCCTGTGTGCAGCATAGGTTGAATTTTAAATGTTGCACTGATAACGCAAAGCTGACATCAGTATCCAGACGGGACGACTGATGATGTGGGCTTGTATCTGTCTTCACGGACAGGTCTTCCCTTGGGCAGAGTGGAGTCCATCTCCATCCTCACCAGAGTTTTATAAGACGTGATAAAATCCTTCTCAGCTTTATGTATGCATGAAGTGCAGGTGGTAGACACTGAGCTCGCTACCCACAGCGCAGTGGAGCAGGAAGCTTTCCCGTAGCAGGGATTCCCAAGGTCACAGCAATGAGCAGGCAGCGAGGAGAATAAAAAGCAGCGCACACAAGAGAATGTAAGAAGGTTCTGTCACCCTGGCTGTCCTGGGATCTTGTTTGTAAGGTGAGGGGGAATAACTGCATGCTTCAACCCTCCTTACACTGAAGTTGAGTAAAGCGTATTTTCTTGAGATTCCCAACAGATACATGCATTAGAGTCACCATGGGTTGGCTTAGCCCAGTAGAAGAGCACGTGGCTGCCTAAAGGGCTTTTTCTCTCTCTCTTAGCCTAGGTCATGCATTTCTGTCCTCTTGTGTCATGGCAAGCAGCCTTGCTCTTTCATCTTCCTGCAAACTGTTTTGCTTTTGGTTTTTAATAGGGTGAGTTTTCAGGCAGATAAGTAGGCTGGTTTGACCCCCTAAAAACTCCGTTCCCAAACTGTGGGAGTGCTGGAACCAACAAAAGGAAGGGGATGGTAGTCGTAGGGCAGACCCACCTATTTTGGCAGCAGGCTGGATTTTGAGTTAAAGCAATTGTGAAAGTGCATGCAAAGCAGTCTTTTCTGTTCAGGATGAATGAAAGCCTTCCAGGTGTAGGCATGGGGAATTAATTACAGCGTTTGCACAGCCCAGTTCTCCTGGAGTCCCTGGCTCACATGACATCTCGGCATTAGGGAGACGTGGCATCACCAGCAGCCCTGGAAGCACCTGTTTCTTGAGCCTTTCAGCCTCCTCCGCTGACTGGAGTGGTGATGAATTTCTCCAAGTGCAAAACAGCATCGCTGTAGACCCAGTAAAGCTTCTGAATTCATGGAATTGTATGGATGAGTGCAGCTATCTGATCAATAAGGTATTTTGTAAGTCACAGGTGAAATTACCATCATTTCTTCTGAAGAAAGATGTATGTGTGGAAGGTGGTGTGCCTGGTTTTTATAGACAGTACTGTGAAGAATGTCAGTCATTGAAGTTGTCCTTTGAGCTGCACCTCCCTTCTTTGCTTTGGAAATGATTTCACAGCTGGCTAGTGCTCAAATTCTGTTAGCTTTAGGCAGTAGATGCCTGGGGTTAAATGCAGTGCTTTGGCCCTGCAAGATGTGGGGCAGGGAGGGGGGCATTTTCCTCTTGATCTGTGCAGTTTCCTTTGGGTTCCAGAGCTTCCATCAGAGCAGGGAGGGGGAAGGGAGACCAAGGATATCTGAAAATCTTCAGTGTAAACAAGGCCAATTATACACACACCAATTACCTCAGTGCAAACAACCAATCGCACTATAATGGGGAGAACCTTTTGAGCCCGAGGAGGTGCTTTGAAGTGCCTCTGCTCAGAGATTGCCTATTAATGCAGAGAATTGCACCAGCAGCTTTTGGCTCTGCTGAGTAGTTTGGTGGCAATGACAACGGAGCTGGGTGGATTGGGAGATGGATGCCAGTGATATGACAATGCAGTAGTTAAAATTCCAATAGCGATGAGGCAGTAGCCAGTGGCAACCGGGCTGTAGGCTTGACTGTATCAGCCAACAGGGATCACTGATGGCAGTGTGAAGGAATGGGAAATTTTTGTTACTCGTGTGCGTAGCCGTTGCCTTTGTGCCCAGGAAACTGCTGGACCCGCGCTGTGCCGGCCAGTCACTTTCCCAGTAAGTCTGCAGCCTCCTCTGGCTTTCGGTCTCTCTAAGCCCCAGATGTGGCATTTTCTCCTTCCAAGCACTGTGCCGCGTGGTCAGAAGGCCTGATCCTGTGGTGGATGGAGTCCACTGAGGACCTTTCTAATTTTATTAGCTGCTGTTCAGGCCCTGTAGGCCTGAAATCAGTCTCTTTGCAGGTGAATGCTGCTAACGGCGTAATGCCAAGGGCTGCAGCATGTTCCTCAGCCGTGGTCTCCAGTCCTAGAGGAGGAATCCACCACAATAATTTCTTCACAAGCTCTTTTCCCCATGCCATGTGCCTCCTCTCTGAAAGTTCCCTTCACTGCACCCGGGCCCTGTTCAGTCTGGGATGGACACGCTGGTTTTGCCCTCCTGCCTCATCTAACTAGACATGACAACAGTGCAATAAGGGCAGGTGTGTGTCCTGTAAGCGCAGAAGTGAATTTTTAGCAGTTTTGTAGCAGTACCTACATGATTTCTCGTGTTTTCTGTGAAAGAATACAAATAATATCCAGGTTAACATACAGCTAACTCTCAGCAGGGAGAGGATTATGTCAATTTAGGCTAATAGCAGCCAAATAATAGACACCCTGATATTTTAAAATTGGTTTAATTTACGTCTGCTGGCTCTGCCACTTGGAAGAAAACACAAATACACGCAAAGCATTCAAAGCCTGGGCTGTTGTGATGGTAATTGAACCAAAGGAAGCCTGCAAGGTGTGAGGGAATCTTAGTGCATGAGATTAGTGGCTCATTAGTGGCTGGGAGCTGGAGTGCACCCCTTCCAGCTATCACACTGGGAACAGGCAGCTTGGCCCAGGCAGTCAATTCTTGCCCCTGATACGGGCAGTGAAGCACCTACCGTGGGGAACAGAGAGTGTGATGATGGGAAGATAGAAATAGAGCCAGCCCTGCAGCAGGCTCTCCTAAGGAGCCAGCATCAGAGACTGCTGTCTAGGTGGCTTGCTGTGTCCTGAGCCACAGCAAAGATAGTGGCAGTTGAGAACCGAGCTCGTTTTTTTCTAACAAATGCACACATCTTGTTATCTTACTTTCTGCCTCTTTCATTCCATGTTTGCAGCAGATGACAGTACACACCCCGGAGGCCCTGAGCTTCAAACCCTGCTTTAGACTCTGGAGTGAGTGCGTACAGGTGGTGGCACCCCCTTCCTTGCAGCGTGTTTTAGAATCATGACATTTAAAAACCGGAGGTTTCATCTGCCTGTCAGTGTCTCGGTATTTCCCTCTCAAGCATTCCCCTGGAGTACAAATGAAGTGCAAGAATCAGAGATTTAAATGATACCCTTCTGTCGTATGAAACTAAGAGGTTGGCCTTTAGAAAAAGAGAGACATGCAAAACTGTAGGAATTGGTATCATTGATGCATCACTGACACCACAGAACTAATCAGGGTTTTGTTTGATTAGGCACACATCTGTTTTCCTCAATGCTTTTGCGTTCATTTGTGAGAATCCCTTATTTATTTCTTCATTTAAGAAGGTTGTTTTGTAACTCTGAAGAGTAACATGGTGTCTGCTTTTCTCCACCCTTGCTTTTCCAAATCCCAAACAAGCGTAAACCCAGCTTTAAACTATTGCACACTCTCTCCATTAAACTAACCATTCTTAATCCTCACACAAGCACGGAGTTGCAATACCAGGATGGTTCACTTCTGAACGTTACGGGAGCTAGGAAACTTTCTTCCCATGTCACTGGAGTAGCGCAGTTTTGCTCAAGCTGCAGCGGGATAACGTAAGAAGCCCGTGCCCACGGGCAGTGGCCTGGGCCTGGAAGAGCTGGTGGTTGTAGAGTCAGCTTTTCTGACAATCAGTGAATGGGCATTTCTTGTCCAGTTTCTTTAACCCTCCAGTCAATCAACCCTCTGGACTGCTAACCCTCTTCTCCAGCTGCTGAGCTAAAGCTAAATCTTCCATCATCTCTCAAGTAAGAGCTAATTACGAAGAGGACATCCGTCATGCAGCAGCCATGTTGTTGTAAAAGTGATGCTACGAGGAGAGTTCAGGGTTGCTGACAGAGCAACCCAGTATCTTGTTTCATCACATGCACAGTTGGGAGAAGTTAACAGGCTTTCAGACACTCTTCTACAGGTCTGAAAGAGAAAACTTGAACTCTGAACTATTCTGGGCTCCTCTCAACAATCCTGGAGAGAGAATAGACACAACAGGCCCAGACAGTCAGCTCTGCCATGGATAAAGCCATCTTGCAGGGCAGCCCTGAGAGCCCAGGTACTCCAGGAATCTTAATAGCCTATGTGGAGCAACCAACTCCCGAAACCTTGCTCTTCGTTCAGTAAATGTTTGTCAAAACAGGAATGAGAGATACAGGAAAAATCAGCATTTTCTGGCTAAATTATTTCCAACTGGTTCTAGGTGGCCATTAGTAATCCAGCTGTCAACTTTCACCTCGTGTTTTTTAAACAGATGTCCTTTGCATTAGTCATCTTTTAAGCTCTCTTCTATCTTAAGCAAAATACCTGTGGATACCGTTACAGGTGGTTTCAGATACTCCTGGACAGTAACATTAAGATACCCAGTGGAAGCTGGTCAGTGCAGCAACTGGTGCAGCACGGGAATTTGGTGACAGAGGGCTGGAGCACCTCTCCTGTGAGGGAAGGCTGAGAGAGCTGGGCTTGTTCAGCCTGGAGAAGAGAAGGCTCCAGGGAGACCTTATTGCAGCCTTCCAGTACCTGAAGGGGCTACAAGGAAGCTGGGGGGGACTTTTTACAAGGGCTTGTAGTGACAGGACAAGGGGTAATGGGTTTAAACTGAAAGTGGGGAGATTTAAGATTGGAATATCAGGAAGAAATTCTTCCCGGAGAGGGTGGTGAGGCACTGGAACAGGCTGCCCAGGGAAGCTGTGGCTGCCCCATCCCTGGAAGTGTTCAAGGCCAGGCTGGATGAGGCTTGGAGCAACCTGGTCTAGTGGAGGGTGTCCCTGCCCATGGCAGGGGGGTTGGAACTGGATGATCTTTAAGGCCCCTTCCAACCCAAACCGTTCTGTGATTCTATGATTATACAGACTAAAAGTTGCTAGAGCCTGGCCAGGAGCTAGGATCAGATAAGACATCTGTTTAATCACTGTGAGGTGAAAGGGGGAAGAATCCCAAATCAAGTATATTCAGCTGAATGGAGCTTGGGAAGGGGCTGTTGTTCGCTTGAACAGCTTTTGAGAGGAATCTTAAGAGGAGTCTCTGGCTTGGTGGGCAGGTTGCCTCTGCCATGATGCTGCCTGTCCTTGGGAGCCATAAGAGAAAGCACCTGCCCTTTCCCCTGGCCAAATTGAAACAGCCCCTCTTCCTTCCCTCCGGCTCCCTGCCAAGCTCACAGTGTCTTGTGCTGGCAGGGCAGGGGCAGCAGGGCCAATACTGCCAACTTCTTCAGAGCATCCCTGTAAAGTCAAGGCTCAACGATGGCTGTTGGTCCTTGGGCTCCCCTCTTCACTTGGGGGAACCGCCCTGTCACAAGGGCATCTCGGGTAATGCAGGTGGGTGGCAGCAGACCACAAACAGTCCAGCCATTTCCCCAGAGTGCAGAGGAGGCTCTGGGAGAGGGGTCAGCCAGGTACTGACCTCTGGGTGCTGTGTCTGATCAGTTCCTGCACTGCTGAGGAGCTCTGTGGGGGTGCAGTGGGCTGAGTGCAGGGGGGAGAAGATGTGAGATTCTCCCCGGCACAAGGACTTGGCCAACTGTCCCACCACAGACCACTCGCTCCCCTCGGCAGGCTGGGAGACAGGCAGGTCTGGAAAGGGCTGGCAGTCTGGTGGAAGAAGTTACTTCTTTCATCCCCTTGCTGGACAGCCTTTCTCTTTTAATATTTTTTGCACAGTAAACAGAACAAAAGGAGGAAGGAGCTAAAGAGAAAGAGCTGCAGAAGGGTTTCCAGTTCCTGTAGGAATTTGCATGGCATGTTGGGTCTGCAGGAGGCCAAAGCCATGCTCGGTTCCATTGAAACCTTGTAGCTCAGCTGTAAAATCCCAGGATCCCTTCTGGTTTCTGAGCCAATCCCTCAGCATTTAGAGAAGGTACTGGACTGAGCTGAAGTTGTGCATGCGTATCTGATATCATGACAGCTAAAAACCCCAAAAAATCAGCTTAAAGCACTAGCCTGTTGCAAAGAAAAGTGCCAAACCGCAGTCTGGAGCTTCTGTTAGGTTAAAACCAGAAATGCTTCTTCCATTAAAGTATAAAATCCAGGTTGCTCTGCAAATGATCTCTCTAACAACTGCTTTCTCTAGGTAACTTCCAAACTAAAACTATTAAAAAAAAAAAAATAAATCACCTATTGTTGTAAGGTTTTGTTGTTGTTGTTGTTTGGGGTTTTGTTTTTTTAAATCACCTATTCCAAAATAAAATTCCATGTCTGAGATGACATCCAGGAGGTCTATGGAAGCCTGGTTACCTGGGGTGAAGCTAAGGTGCGAGCCAGGTCAAAATCAAGCTTACGGTGGAGGCTATCTGCAGCCTTTGTGGAGAAGGATTACCATCTTGCTGGGCAGATGATGTTTCTGTTATGATCAATAACAGCCTGGTTTACTCTCCCCTCTTTGTAGGGTTATCACCTGCGACAGCTGAGGGACCTGCTGCGTCACGCAGGGTGAAGCTGAGAGGGAACTGAGTCACGGTACTGAATCAGAAGTGTCGTCCGATCCGTCCGCACTGCAAGAATGTGCAGGTACCACGGGCTCACCCCAAAGCACTTACAGTCCCGTCCAGAGAGTTTGTAAGGAGGAGGGTCATAGCAAAGCTGAGACATCTGTGCTATTTTGAATATTGTGATTTAGAGCTGTATTTTTTCAATAAAGCCATTTTTTGATTTTATTGCATTTTGATGTAGAAGCACGTGAAATCTTACAGATGTTAGAGTAAGAGCAGGCTGCCGTTCCACGTACGCTGCAGTGGGGACAGGGCTTTTCTGTGCAATGAGCCAGGAGGATCGAGCTTTATGGTGAAGGAGGTTGATCAGAACCGCTTTCGCTCGCTGGCCTGTGCGGAAAGCGCTACGGGGGCAAAGCGAGCCATCTTTACAGCCTCTCCAGCCGACAGGAACAGGCTTCTGCCCGTGGCTGTGCCAATGGCTGCGCGCAGAGACCCCCCTGCTCCGCCAAAGCCGCTCCTGTTACGCTCCATGGAGCAAGTCTGAACGGGGGTGAAACGAACAGGAAATGCCAGTTCCAGCTCTCCCAGATGGCTCGGGGCTACTTTCGTACACTAACTTTTTCGGGAGGCTTTGCAAATTAATTCCTCACCATCCACAAACCGCTTTCGGATCAGCGCTGCGCTGCCTAGGTCTTGGAAAGCCACTCCACTCACGTGATGCTGGAGACATGAGCTACGCCATGCTGGTTGGGCTGCCTGCTCTGCTCTCCTGGTTTGGTAATCCTCTGCTCTCCTGCGGGTATTAACACGCACAAGAAACCTTCGTCACAATAAACAATAGCCAAACATGGCACTTTCTTTTTCCGTCCATCAAAGATACCATCATACTTTTAAATCAATCCCAGCCAAAATCATCAGTGGGACTGCAGAAAGGTCAAAGGTTTGCCGGTTTAGGATTTCGTGGGAATATACGCTTGTTTGGACTTGGCCCAAGAGCTTCGTTTTCCTGTTTGACAGGTAACAATTAGCGAGTAATAGCTCTGCCGGCTGGAATGCGGCTGCGAGGGCCAGCGGGCGCTGGGTTACCTGGTGGGCAGGTGTGGGTGCAGCGCCCAGATAGGTATGTGCATGCACAGCATTCCTGGGAATCAGTTTTCCCTTAAAGATGCAGCGATGACTGCAGGGCACAAAAGGGCTGGGCTTAGCCCAGGCTCAAAGACGTTGAGCTGTTTGCAAGGTAAAGAAGCAAAGTAAATAGTGGAAGAGAAGAGGCGCTGAGGAAAGGGCTGTGAGAAGCTGCCGCCCCTTTCTTTCCCTTGCCCAGAGAGAGAAGAGTTTTGATTCTTCCCCGCGAACCTCAGTCACGGAGAATTCCGTGCCATCGCGGTGTCACGGGAGATAAAGAAGAAGGGAAAAGCTGAGATAGGATAGAGCTGATTTGAGGAGAAGCGCGTGTCCATCTGAAAGTTAACGGGGATGGGTGTCCAGCGTGGCTCGGAACGGTCTGGGGGGGTTTCGTGTACTTGGCTCCCCAGTGGCAGCCCAGCACAGGCGCAGCGGCATACAGCAGAGCCGAGATGCTCGCTTGGCTCAGTATAAACGTGGAGTGGGGAAACCTTACATCCCTTGGCTCAGGAACGGTTAAACAGCTTATGTGCAGTTCCTCCCAGCTCTGCCATTAGCAAGAATCCAAGCGTTTATAGAATAAAGCCACTTTATCTGTGACAAACGGCCCCATTTCCAGCTCCTACAGCAGCTGGGGAAGATTCCTGCATCAGCCCCTCCCAACGGCCACATCCCTAGAGGGAAGCTGGTATAAATTATGCAGACCCGCGGCAGGGGCTTTGCAGGTCTTTTTGAGATGTTTGATATGTTTTTACCACAGCAGACTGACCCTTCTGTTTTAGGAACAGAAAGGTTTGCTCATTCTTTTCATATTTCATTCCCATTCCTGAGCAGGCTTCTGTGTTTGTGTATTTCCACTTACGTGTTTCATGCTTGACAATTGAGCTATTGTGTGACTTTGGAGAAGCCACATCCTCTTTTCTGGTCTCTGTTTTCACCTGCAGACTTGGAGCAGCGAGTCCCTTGTTACTAACCACGAGAGAGACAGATCAGAAGTGCTGCTAGTTATATACACGTACGCAATTATAGATAAACATTTATTTATATCACACAGTAATTCTTTTGAACCTTATTCCACGGAGATGACAAAGTGTTTAGTATTTTTAATAAAAATCATGGGGTTTTTTGACTTATAAATGTCTTCCCTGGCTGAAAGGACGTTCTTGGTTGATGTAATTTGAGGAAGAAGAAATCCAAGCGTAATTAGAGACCATTTTCCTTGATCTTAAAGGACCCAGCATCACTTTGAGTCATTAAGCATTATTTGTACACTGTGATTTAGCATGACCTTCATTAAGAGGGAGCCTCTTTGCTCAACGACGTATGTGCCAATAAGTGGTCATTAAGCCTGACTGCTAGCTGACACAATAGCGAGGTTTGTATTTATTCTCACAAACCCCTCACACGCCAGAAGGAAGCAGCGCAGCAGCAGGGAGACATCTCTGCACTGCGGACCAAACCGAAGCGAAAATACAACCCTTCCTCAAAAGGCGCTGAGTAATACGTGACAAGCCCCTTTCCCCAGCCCACATCCACTGCGTAAGGAGGTGCAATTATCTGTCCTGAGTTGGACGTGAGTCTCGTCCACTGCACTGTGCCGCTCCAAGAGCCCCCGCCCCGGGCACTTCGGGAGGGAGTGCGCAGCATTCTTCCCTTCCCGAGCATCCTCCGCTCTGCGCCTCAGACTTCCTCAGCTGGAGCTTGGATCTACATCTCTGCGCTTTGCACCTCTGAGTCAACACCACTTTGTGAATGCTGTGACCAGCGTTTGCGCCCTTGCGTACTTCCGACGTCCGCAATGTTCTGTAGCCGTGAGCGCCGCGAGTTAGGAGGTACTTCAAATGACCGTTTTGTGAATTATGGATCAAGTGTCTGGGTATGACTTTTGGCATCTGCTGTGTGAAACAGCAGGCAAACTGTCCCTTCTGTCTCCCACTCATCGCTGACCTCTACAACCTGCAGTCCTGCGCGTTTTGGAGTGTCTTCCCACGCCGCCTGTAACCTTCCCGATCGCCTCCCCTTTGGGCACGGAGGACAGGAACTGCGTGCAGCGTTCCAGACACAGGGCGCTTTACATTTGCCCAGTGATGTGACAATGCTTTCTGTTCCTTACCTTCCTAACGGTGTTGTGGTCCTGCTGAGCATCAGAGCAGCCTTAGCATGCTGAGCCTCCCTTTGGTCATGGGCGTGATGGTGCCGCCCAGTCCTGCTGCATGATAAGCAGGATGCCTCAGAGCCAAGTGAAGATGTCGCAGCAGCTCTTGATTTCAGCAAGATTGGAAGTCCTGAGAGCATCTCACGTTAATGTCGAGGGGAGCTGCACGGAGAAGCTGAGGCACAGTTAGTGCCCAGTGATGCGTGCTTCTGGTGCTTGGGAACAGGAAATTTCAAGCTCACAGGGAGACCACGCTCATTAAGGCAAGGAGAAATGAAGTGCAGTACCAGTGGCGGCCTTGTGAGAGAGTTTTGTCTCATCTTTCACTTTCTCAAAGGCTTTCTGTGCACACAAGGAATTCGGTCCCTCAGTTCGGTGACTGCTGCCTTCCCCTACCCCAGCGCTTTACCCAGAACGGCTGTAAACGTTTAAAAAGTGATGTCAATTAAAGGTGACTCAGGAACAAATGTGAAGAACTTGGAAAGCCTGGAAGAATAGCTATTGTACCAAATGCTTTCCTAAAGGACAGCTGGGGCGATGAAGCTCTGGAGAGGATAGTTTGGGAGGCAGCCTTCCCACTGCAGCGGTGTGGTCGTGGTGATTAAACGAACCTTTTGGAAGCGCACGCTGTTTTGAAGGGGCTTCCAGCCATCACCGAATGAAGTTTACAACGAATGAGCCCCTGCGTTTTAAGGGGCAGGATGACTCCAGCTGCTCTCTGGGTTCTGTACAAAAGGCTGGCAGCGCATCAGGCTGAACATGGGGACCCTGGAGAGTACAACAAGGGCCCTGTTGTTCACTGGTAACTACCAGTAAAGTGTCCACTAGATAAAGTGGCTCATAAATGGCATCTGAAGTGGTCTTTCATCCCAGCAAAGGATATTCCAGGAAAGCAACGTAGGAAAAGGACCAACTCAAAGGAATTCACCACCTCAAGTTATTCCCAGGCAGCACCAGGCTGCGTAAGGAGGAACGGAAAACACGTGGCCTAATTCTCTGTGAAGTGTTTGTGGAGTTTCTGTCACCATAGTACCGAGTCACCAAATACCAAACGGCCCCTTCCATGAATCGTAACTGAACCCACAGTGGCTGTTGCTGTTGCCAGCAAACCTTCTCGCTCTGCCCACTGTGCAGTAGCTGAAAGGAGCAATGCTGGACACTCAGAGGCCTCTCCATCCTCCTAGCACACTGCAAACAGATTACTACACCCAGCAGCTCTTCAGGAGCTTTTCCAGGCAGGTGAAAAGAGCTGATAGTTTTGTGGATCGTTTCATACAGCCATAGGTCTGACTGGTGTCACCAGCTGCTGCCAGGGTGGTTCATGATACAGTGCTTTGGGAGACCTTGGGTTCAGCTGTCCACCACCAGACTTCATCTGTTCAGGAAGAAGTTCTCTGAAATCGTTACCAGCTGCAAGCTGATAACCTAGTGTTAAAAAATCTTTAGCCCAAACGGTTCTGCTGCGTGTGACCGTAAGGATACGCTGGTTTGTCCCATTTTGTTGTTTTCATCATTATGAATAGTTCCACCATTTCCATGCTGCAGAGAAAGATGCTGTAAGTTAGCATGGCATCAGGAGAGGCAGAAGGAAATAAAATACTGCTTGAGGAGTCTGCTCTGAAAATCCCTTTGCAATTCACGTTTGCTCACAGTAGTGTTGCTAACGTCAGCAGCTGAATACACCGGGGTTTCCATCCACACCGGGTCCGTGCCAGGCTATGCGTGGTCTAAGAGCACATCCCTCAGCCTCTCCAGAGCTCTCCCGCTGGGATGGCCACCCTGCAGGCACAAGTCCACTGTGAAGACACGCTGCCCTGCAAGGAAGACTTTCTGGAGCTGGGGCAGAAGAGTGGACCGCGACAAGGAGCACAGGAGGGGGAAGACTGGGGCTGGAGGCTGGGAAGTGGGTAGACAGGCTGCAACTGGGAAGCAGGGAGCACCGAGCTGCTTGGATGAGACTGGAGCAAAGGAAAGGGACCTCTGGGCACAGCAGTAAGAGCAGGGCAGACTGAAGACAGACGTGGGGGCATGGGAAGGATGAGGACTGTGTGAACAAGACAGAAGAACTGAGAACTAACAGAGGTGGAGGGAAAAGCGGTGGGGCTGGTGTGTGAGGAACTGATGGCTGAGTGCTGACGAGACAAGGGGTAATGGGTTTAAACTGAAAGCAGGGAGATTTAGATTGGATATCAGGAGGAAATTCTTCCTGGAGAGGGTGGTGAGGCACTGGGACAGGTTGCCCAGAGAAGCTGTGGGTGCCCCATCCCTGGCAGTGTTCAAGGCCAGGCTGGATGAGGCTTGGAGCACCCTGGTCTAGTGGAGGGTGTCCCTGCCCATGGCAGGGGGTTGGAACTGGATGAGCTTTGGGGTCCCTTCCAACCCAAACCACTCTGTGATTCTATGATTCTGTGCTGTGGTGCGGACCCAGCCTGGACAAGACGAATGACTACGGGCGGCCTCCTGGCTCTGCCTTCCCTTGGTGCTGGATTTCCTGGAGATCTCAACACTACTGACACTAATTACACTATCAGGAGCTGTGTCCCTGCAGGGAAATCACTTCCCAGATGCAAGCTGGACCACAGATGGATGTTATTTTGAGCAGTAGAATCACAGAACCATAGAACAGCCCAGGTTGGAAGGAACCTTGAAAGATTATCTTGTCCAACATTTCATAGGAAAGGGAGCCTAGATGCAACCCTGTCCAGTTGCATATTGAAAATCTAGCGGTGGGGACTCTACCACGTTCCTGAGGAGGTTGTAGAACTAGATACTTTGTGTGGGACAACAGTAAACTGGAGAACTGGAATAACAGTAAGTGATGTATTAGGGCTGTGTCGGTACGAGATGTGGGAGGTCATCCGTTGGAGCAGGCAGACAAGCAGGGAGGCCAGCTAGCTTTCCCCACCAACGGCACGGCAGTGAGTAAACCATTGCTGTACCCCTGCAGGAAGGCATCTCCAGCCAGTGAAAGCAGTGCTGAGGCCATTGCGGGAGGGAGCGGGGACACCCCACGGGCATGACCTGCCTCGTTCTGCCCTAGGAGGGGTGTCCCACGTTTGTTCAGCGCAGAAGGCAAAGGCTGCAAGGAGGTACTAATACCTCAAGGAAGTAACTACCAGGAAACAAACACGGTTTATATTAAAGGGCAGTGTTGGCACAAGGACAATAGGATGCAAACGGACTTTGGCATATTCCAGGTGGTAAAGAACGGGTGGCATCTAACCAGGTGAGAAGTGAGTTACTGAAAGATCTCCCAGCAGGGGCAGTGAGAACAAGGGCCCTGGCGGCTCAGGGATGCAGTTTGGTGGGGAGACCCTGCCAGGACCCAGAGCCGGGGCTCAGCGGAGCACATGAGCCCTTCCATATCATTTGCTTGAGCAGCTTCCACTTTGGCATCTCCTGACTTAGTTGTCACTGCTCTTCTTCTTGTATGGGCTCTCGGGGAGCGTCATACTGCTGTTTGAGCTGTTTCATTTCAGTGATTAAGGTAGCTCTCCTATAGGCCTAATTATGTACTAGTAGTAGAAAAAGAGAATCGGAAGAAGGAAAGTATCTGTATTTAACAAAGCTGATCTGCTGCCACCAGGGATTAAGCGCTGACACAAAGAACCTGACTTACCCAAGACCGGTTGGGACAAAGCAAACAGTGCGCTGTTTGAGTGCAGCCCAGCTAGCGATGGCAAGCCTTTGTGGAAAATCAACTGCAGCCGTCACGGTTCAGGGGATTCTTCCCCCGCCAGAGATAACAGAAGTTGTGAAGAATGAGAAGCAGCATCCCTTGGATAGGCACTGCAGTATCTAGTCTCTCCTTCTGACTGGGGGAAGATCAGCAGGAAGCAGTAGCGCCTTCCCAAGGAATATTGTATGATGCAAGAATTTAGATTGCAAAGAATTTGTGACTGCAAGTGACACCAAATCTTTTCAGTGCTGTGAAATAAAGAGCAAACAGGAGTCCCCACACCCAGGCAAACACACAGGTTCTTGTGCAACTCCACCCCTCATGGCTGCTTTTTGCCAAGTTCCGCAATGGCTTAATTTAAACAAAATCCCCGGACAGATGCACTCCGGAACGCTTCAGCGTAACCTCAGCCTGAGCTTCCTTTTAAAGTGGCGGGTCCCTGGGTTTTCCTTCAAAGGCAAGCGTGCTTACTAGCATCCCATGTTGTCTAAGGGAGGTTAATGAGACCCATCTTACTGGGAGATTTGTGTAGGTCCTGATAATTGCTGTGCTGCTTGGGGCTGCTCTTGATGTCTGGTTCGTTGTAAGAATAAAGGGAAAGTGTTGGGGATTAGCACGGTCACCACACTCACGTCTTCCCTCCTCTCCCCACCGCAAGCCTTACACAAAGAGCACAGACACAGCCTTTGCATCGCACAGAAGTGATGTTCAATGGAATACTTGGTAGATGGATTGGTAACCCAGAATTTTTATTGTATCATCCTTAAACCTAGAAATAATACTTTCCTTCTGTGAGCAGTGTATGTGCCACTGCATGAAAGCTTAAACCTCGGTCACAAATACCACCGATTAGTACCCGAACCTTCCGGATCATCAACATGGAAAGGCAAGGTCAAAAGGATTTCCAGTTCTGGTAACTGCCACCCTAAGCTTTGCTTTTCCTTCCTATCACCTCTCCAGGGTCTTCCAAGCCTTCTTCGCTGTGCCTTCTCTACTAGCTCTCTGGGAAGCGTCACGCCTCCAGCTCAACAAGTGCACAAGTCCATGGGCGTCTGTCGGTGTTTATCAACGGGATTTGGAGTCGTGCCCCCAAGAGCGCTGAGGAGACTGCTCTTAGTGCAGGCCCGTGCCAGCGTGAGCTCGCTGGCAAACCGTGCTGGATGGAGGCCTTGGGAGAAATGCTTCCTCCCGTTAGGAGGCCTGGTGCTTCTCATAAACCAACAGGTAACAATTTTCCTCTTTTTACTTCAGTTTTTGGCTCTACGAAGTGAGGACAATTACGATTATTTACTATATAAAAAGGCATAGAGGAAAGTTTAATACAGTGCTGTCTTGGAATCAAATACCAGATGCTGCCGCCCTATAGATTTTTTTAATGAAAAGGATCCCTTTGTCCTTGTCACAAAGGAAAGATAAATTATGTATGTATTTTTACAGGATCTCACCACTCCACTTTTGAAATACGACATTAAAATGCAACCTGAAATTACGTTTCAACTGTTAATCTCAAAATATTAACCTAAAAAGATGTAAAGGTGGAGCTGACCCAAGAACTAGGGGTTTGGCCTTATTCTTAGGTTACTGAGGGTGTACTCACTAAAGAAACGGAGCACAAGGAAGCTGGGGCTGGCAGCTACGTGACCCTGTCCAGAAATCTGTCTGTCTCCGTCCCACCCCGTCCTCAGCGCTGGGGGAGGAGGAACAGAGCGGCGTGGGCTGCAGGAAGGCCCTTGGGACATCAAGGTGGATTTTTTTGTGAGCCATTAGCAGCGTAACAGTGTCTCTGTCCGGATGCGGGGGTGAACTCCTTCATGCTTTGCTGTTAGAGCCAGCAGAAAAAAAAATAACCACCAAGTCCTTTGGGTAATATTCAGGGGTTCTGTCAACACCACCCAAATTACCAAAGTACTTACCATAGAGGCAAACCTTGGGAAATCACATCAAGTGTTTAGCAACCGGTGATCTCATAGTTTTCCTTATTCGAGCAGCGCAGGATGAAAGCCTCCTATGAAGCCCGAGCAGACAACTGACGTGTCCCAGCCTGTTTTCTTCAATGGCTAAAAGAAGTCATGGCAGGCATTTAAATAAAATCTCCCTCCGTATGTACTATTATGTCTGAAGCTGCAGTGGGAGATGATTGCCTCTACGGGCATCCTTCACAGGTGGGAGCGATATTTGAGGCCCTGTGCAGCGCTTTTGGGTTTGGGAAGTAGTTTAATCTGGTTTTGGAATATCTGAGTGCAATCACCTGAAGGAGAACACTTGCCCAGGGTGTCTAACGTTTGAGGACAAGTGGTTTTGCACAGGTCAGCCCTCGCAGGAGATGGCAAACGCTTCGAGGAGGAAACTCCGAGCGTGTTTCTTTACAGAGCCTTGTTTTCCAAACCCTTCTAAACATCCTTTTCTGCTACCCATCAAGCCCCAGTGCCTACGCCAAGGCAGGGGTTGCAAAGGACAGTTATGTGACAAGAGTTATTGGGAAATAAACACGGAGCATCTGATGTCACCAGACACCTCACAAAACACGCAATGCGGGGTTAATCTCCACTCCAGAGCCAACGGTAACGCGACGTTGGTGAACATCTAGTCCACTCCTCCCCTCTCTCAGGCGCTGCTGTGTAAGTCCAGCCTTAGGACCTACGACTAGAGAAAATTTCAAATCCATTTATCCCTAATATCTTGTGACAACTCTTGTGGTCTTTGCAAAGGCTCTCGGTGAGAGGCTGAGTGAAGCAGGGGATCAAAAGGAGAATCGCCTTCCTACCCCTGAGAAACGTCCTGCTAAGAACTGAAATGAGCTAAGAAGGTCACTTCCAGGATATTTCTATTTTTTTTATTCCCCACAAATTCACAGACTGGATTTTTGGGTTTTGAGGAAAGTTTTTATTTCAGTGTAAGAAATTTCCTATTAGATTTTCCTTAATATTCTAGTGATTCAAAAACTCGTATTGAAATGTCAAGGCTTTTCAGGCAGGCTTTGTAAATAATCTACAACTAAATCCTGTCAACCCTTCTTTGTCTTTCCCCAGGAGCATAGCTAGAATGCTGGGATACCCTGGAAGAAAGGACTGCAGTGCCGGAAGTTACAACTTTATGGTAGTGTAGAAATAAAAAAAGCCCCTAACAATTAATGTTATACCTAGCACTTATTTATGAGTGCACAGAAGCAATTTCAATGCTGTAAAATCCCTTGCCAGCCTCGTTTAAGCTCACGCCGTGGAGGACACGGGTAGTAGTCACTGTTAGTACCAGCAGCGCAGCAACCGAGTATTCTAGAGCTTGTTAAATAAGTTGGGTCAGATCCACAGATGGTGTAAATCAACCTTCTGTAGTTACTCCAACATATCTGTGGACACAGAGGGCTCTCTGGAGCCACTGCACAAACGGTGCAGCACCAGGGAGCTCTCACATCAGGTTCAACCTCCGTGAGCTGCAGACACGCTGGTCTCCTGCCGGTGGTTCCCTGCCCTGTGTCCCCTGTGGAGGTGCTAGAAGAAGGGGCTGATCCCCGTCATCTGGCCAGGCTGGGATTTCAGCCTCCCTGGGGCTGGCCCCCAGCTCCACCTTGCTCTCCTGAAGCCTCTGCAGGTGCCCCTCGGTCCAACTTCATCCATTCCTGTCCCCTTGCTGCTGTAGTGCTGTGTTCATGATCATGAAAATGGCACCCCTGAATAGACTGGGCGAACGGTGGAGAAATGATCATTTTTAGGGGAGCTTAAGGGTAGAGACCAATGGCTGGAATGTGTTTCTCCCCACTGAGAAGAGGAGGAGGAGCTGGCTGCTGGTAGCAGGTTGTGTTAGCACAGTGCTTCAGGATGACTAAATTGCTCAAGGTAAAAGGGTGGTGAAATTTGATTTGAGCTGCTGTCAACAGAGAAAATGCACTTATCATAGTGCATTTCCCACAGCTGTGGGAAGAGCCTGCATCCAAACTACCAGCAGCACCCAGTGTGGCTCCTGGCCTCCATGACATGGGAGTGATGAGGACACTTGCCGGCAGGAGAGAAGACGCAGAGGGTCCGCCTCTGGGGATTTACATCCCCGTATCCGTAAATCCTCAGTGACTTGCAGCAAGCTGAGCAGACTTGTTTCCAGTATTGAACAGCAGCATCACGGTGAAGGCTCTTGCTGTGCTGGTGCCATCTAGTCATAAATGCAAATCAGCCTCTCACTCTGCGTCTTCCCTCACGGATTTTCTCTCTCAGGTCGCTCTTTCCCGGCAGTCAAGGGATGAGCAGGTACATGGCTGAACTTGGGATCATCGTTCTGCAGCCACCTATCAGACGTGGTAGGTCAAGGAGCTGTATCTGGTTGAAGAGGACGGTGTACGCATGCCTCCTTTTTAGCTGCAGTGTTCTTCAGCCGTGCCGAACATGTGAACCCATGAAGGATGCTCATGTGAATAATCACCTCCAACAGCTCCGTGTTGTTTCCAGCTGGCTCACCCAGATCTGCCCTTTTCTCCAGAAGCCTCATTTCCCCTTGTTCCCAGCGTGAGCTCTGTGACTTAGCGTTGCCTCTTAGGTGCATGCTGCAAGTGTCGCTGCTCTCTTCAGTGCTTCCGCACAGGCCGCTGAGAAATGCCCCTGGCGTTTAACTCAGGTTTTTCAATCCTGAAGTGACTTTCCAACGGCCTTTTTCCTGGCTTTCACACACTCCTACGTGATCTTGATGGCCTGGAGCATGCTGAGCTTCTGGGTTTCACTTGGACTGAAATGCACAAACACAGTCCCGGCCTTTGCTCCATTTGCCCGGGGTGCTGGCGGCTCCTTCACCCACCAGCCTCTTCCATGTCCGCGCCTGATTTTCCAGTAACGCGTTAGCTGTTAGCGCTATCCTGGCAGGGCTGGCGTTTGTTCGCTCAGCTCCTCCGGGCACGGGGACGGGGAGCTTGCAGTTGTCGCCAACTAACACGGGCCTCCCGGCAATAAAATTATGTTACTTTTTTTCACCTCTGGACTCTGACGGAGGTGAGGAGGATGACTTTGGCTGCGGCACGTTCCGCGAGCTGGATAGGCGTCAGCTACCCAACTGCTATGGGCTGTGTCCCCACCCCTTCTCTGTGGGCGCAGTCTGATAGGCCGCGGGACCGTGGCATGTTTTGTGCCAGATCAATCGCTGGCATTTGCACGTAGCAATGCACAAAACCTGCCAGGATGTCAAGTCTTCAGACATATTTTCGGCACCGGGAAGCAAGGTGAGATCTCGCATCCCACTCCTGAAACCGCTTCTAGTGAGCAAAGCGTGACGCCTCCGCGGGTTCCCGTAAGATCACGGGCAGGGAGGCGATCTCCGGGCGAGATCTCCTGCCTGTCTCCCCGGGCACGCCGGCCGCCTCGCCCTGCACCGTGCAGCAGGCAGCCCTTGCTCAGACCCATGGCGTGTGCTCTCCTAGGAAGCACCTCCGCAGCACATAGTGTGTGAGGGCTTCCCTGGAAGTATTTTCGCATTGCTTCATGCCCCAGATAATTGCTTAAGCCCCCCTCCCTCCACCACTCGCACACATTTTAACTCCTGCCCCATCCCGCTTGCCAATTTTCCTCAGGCCTCGTTACGCAGAGCGGGATTTTGCGTGCTGCAGCAGGGCGCGCGCTCCCTCCCACCCCCCGGGAGACCTCTCCCTTTCCCCAGCTCCCCTGGCAAGCAGTGGCAGTGGCATTTGGGCCATCATGTCCCTGACGGAGCAGCCGACCCCGCAGCTGGGCAGAGAGGCTGCCCTCCCTCACGGCAGCCCTCTCTCTTCCTCTCCTGCTCGCCTCCAGTGCCAAGTGTCCTCCGAGCCACCACTCCCAGGGCCCGTGGCAGCCCTGGCTAACATTCGGGTCGTCTGATAGCTGCAGTGTCACCCGCTCCTCTCCGCTCCTGCTGACCGCTGCCGAACTTCAGCCACCTCCAGCTGGAATCGTCCCCTGGGTATCTACCTCTCCTACGTGTTTGAGCCTCAGCCGGTACCAGCGGGAAGGGTTAGCCGTTCCCGAGAAGCAGCTCGGGCCAGGCGCTGGAGCGCTTACCCTGGGAAGAGCACGCGGCTCTAGCACCTTTCCCTCGGGATGTGCTCACGCGGCGGCTGCCGCTCGGCATGAGACGTGGCCCTCCCCGCGCCCGTGAAAATCCACCGAAACCCGCCCGGGCTGTAAGCTGTTGAAGCAGTCCCCATCCACGCAGCGGCCCGAATTTCCCAGGGGGTTTCCTGCCGTCAATGACCGAACCGGCTTCCAGGAACACATTAGTGCCAACAGGAGGCTTTTTTTGCATCAAGAACATCTTTCAAACCACCATCCCACGTGTACCCTCTGGCAAGTGATGAACTGGGAGCCCCTGTGGCTGCTTTTTCCACTGTTTGGGGTCTTTTTGTGTCTCTTCCCTCCCTCTGCTCCCTTATTTCTGTGAAACTAATTGGGAGTTAATGAGATGTGTGACATCTGATTGAGTCAGCCAGTGGATTCACAGCCGAGCAGGGGATGACAGGCAGATAAACCACCACATGCCCACGCGTGTACGTGTGTGCACACACTCACACATGGCTGCGTAAGCCATTTCCATAGGAACCGGGCCCCACAGCAGTGCTAGCCCATGGTTTTGGCCAGGGGTGGATGTTTGTCCGAGGCAGCCACCCTCAGCCAGGCTGGTGAGATGTCACCCAAGGGAAATCGGGCTGGTTCTTCCTTTTGCCTGTAAAAAAACCCAACAACTTGGAAACTGTTCTCCAAAGACTACTCGGGTGACAACACGAAGTGCAACATTACTCCAAAGTAAGGAACTGGGAAGCGATTTGGCTCAGCGGAGGAGGCACCCACAATATGGACAATGGCATCAAGCGCACCCTCAGCAGGTTTGGTGACGACAGCAAGCTGTGTGGTGCTGTCGACACGCTGGAGGGAAGGGATGCCATCCAGAGGGACCTGGACAGGCTGGAGAGGTGGGACCATGCCAACCTCATGGAGTTCAACAAGGCCAAGTGCAGGGTCCTGCACCTGGGTCGGGGCAATCCCAAGCACAAGGACAGGCTGGGTGGAGAACGGATCGAGAGCAGCCCTGAGGAGAAGGACCTGGGGGTACTGGTGGGTGAGAAGCTGGACATGAGCCGGCAGTGTGTGCTGGCAGCCCAGAAAGCCAACCGGATCCTGGGCTGTATCAGGAGAAGTGTGGCCAGCAGGGTAAGGGAGGGGATTCTCCCTCTCTACTCTGCTCTCAGGAGACCCCACCTGCAGTGCTGTGTCCAGCTGTGGGGCCCCCAACATAAGAAGGATATCAACCGGTTGGAGCGAGTCCAGAGGAGGCTACGAAAATGCTCAGAGGGCTGGAGCCCCTCTGCCATGGGGTCAGGCTGAGAGAGTTGGGCTTGTTCAGCCTGGAGAAGAGAAGGCTCCAGGGAGACCTTACAGCACCTTCCAGAACATGAAGGGGCTACAAGGAAGCTGGGGGGGGACTGTCTACAAGGGCCTGTAGTGACAGGACAAGGGGTAACAGGTTTAAACTGAAAGCGGGGAGATTTAGATTGGATATCAGGAGGAAATTCTTCCATGAGAGGGTGGTGAGGCACTGGGACAGGTTGCCCAGAGAAGCTGTGGCTGCCCCATCCCTGGAAGTGTTCAAGGCCAGGCTGGATGAGGCTTGGAGCAACCTGGTCTAGTGGAGGGTGTCCCTGCCCATGGCAGGGGGGTTGGAACTGGATGGTCTGTAAGGTCCCTTCCAACCCAAACCGTTCTGTGATTCTATGACATGTGGAGTGCTGAGCAGCCACCCCCCCACCCTGGGGACGGTTAATCAAGGCGATCTTCACAGCACCAAGGCACAACACAGAGGTTGTAAGATTCAGGTTTATTTTGATTGCTGCCCTCCTGTAGGACTGATTGCAGGGAATAATCATGATCTGGCACTCAGGGGAGAGCACAGATAGTGACAGAATGTGCAGTTTGTAGGTACAAGAGGAGGTGACGTGGTCCTCAGCAGCTGCCTGCCTGTTCTGGGTTCGTGGTTGTGCCCGAGGCCCTGCAGACTCACAGGTTTCTTAGGCCAGAGAAACGAAACGGCTGGCAAGAGCAAGGGACACAGTGAAGGCTGGCAAAGCACTTTTGGGGAATTCTTGATGGCTTTGGTCTCACAACACCATGCAGGAAAACCTCAGCTTCACACACACTGGCTGGAGACCTAGAAGGGCCTCGCCACATCCATGTGCTGCTCTTGCTGAGCCCATCAGGCTGCCAGGGCCAGAACAAGTGCCTCTGCCAGCTGTTTACCCGCTTGAAATAATAATAATTTCAGTGCAAAGGGGGAAATGACCAGTCACTGTCAGCAGCTGATATGTGTCCAGGACCCACGACCAGGATACACCACAAAATGTTTGTGCACATCTCATTAAAATGTGTCCATCCTCTTGCTGGGAGTGTTAAAAAGCCCCGGTGCCGTCTGCCAGCGCAACGACAAGTGTCCAAGGCTGTCTGCGTTGGGCTAACGAGGGGCTGATCTCAACAGCTGGCCTGTTGAGGAACAAGTCCGAACACTGCAGGATTTGCTCTCAGTCAACCTCTAACGGCAGAGTCATCAGCCGCTGAGATCTGAAACGTGGGTCAAGCAAGGGCTGCGAGCACTGCAGCAACAACGCAGGATCCACGCGCGGACGTTGGTTTTCGCAAGAAGGAATCAAAGCTCCTTACTCTGCCGGTACCGTGCGGCGGCGCTCGTTCTTTTCAGACGTAGGTTGGAGGTGCTCGTACTCCACGGAGGGCGCCGCTCCTACGTACCAGGGCACAAGGGATCCACTTTTAGCCCGAGCCAAGACACCTCCAGAGCCAGGCCTTTGCGCCCGGTTCGCGTCGCGTTCGAGAGCGCAAGTAGGGGGAGATGGCGCAAGCAGCCCCTGCTACGGCGCTTGCACATTTAGAAGGCAGTGGAGCAAAGCCACGCTTGAGTCACAGCTGAACACACCTGATGGGGGGACGCTGATGTATTTCCCTGTATTTAGATCAGCCCGGCTCATCTGAAAGAGCGAAACCGGAAGGAGGACACAGGGCGTTTTCTGTCATGAGGTTGTTGAAGGGTAGTCAGGGGGAAATGAAAAGGGCCAAGAAAATATTCACACATGCTTTGCTTCTCCGGCTGCAAGGGAACGTATTTTCTTAAGCAAGAACCTGCTTACTGAGAGCAGATGATGAGGAATTAAGAAACCAGCAGATACGATCAGGACTAGTTAATAAAAAGCTCGGGATCCGTAAAACCAGTAAAAAGGAAAGGCCATACGCAGGCGCACCGAAGGAAATGGGGACATAAATTAGAGACGCTTTAGCAAACCTTTTCAGAAGCTCAAGAGGAATCCCTTGGGACTGGAAAATGTAGCAAATAGCAAGTGCAGGGGGAAGGCAGCCTGAGGGCAAACCAAGGCTACACCTCGTCAGTGGGAAACCCGTTGCTGGGAAGGCTTGAGGCTCTCTGAAAGATCGGTTTGGCGAAATACTTAGAAGAGCACAAAGAGCAGGTCACTGCCTCGCTTGAATTCACGCAGATCGTTACTGGCGGAGCAGAACAAAGTAGTGGCACGTGGTGAGAGTTTCTGAGAGCACGTCTGGCTTGAAAATTATTTTTAAAAGGAGAAAATGAGGAGGGTACTGAGTAGAAACTGGGTGACCGGCGCATGAAGAGAAAAAACCACTGAGATGTATTTCTCACAACTGTTCTTCCAGCTTCAATCCCTGCACAAACTGTGTGGCAAATCCAAGCGTTATCACGGCAGTTTTAAGTTACGTTAAAATTATGACAGCGCAGTGACATTACAAAGACCATCACACACGTCCAGCTCTGTGTCACACGCAGAAACGCTAAGCCGACACTCCCTATTGGATTTACCCAAGTGTGGAAACAAACCTCCGACGTCTTTGCCGGGGTGACAGCAGGGGTGACACAAAGAAGTCAGCAAGAGTCATAACCCCGCAGTATTGCAAACCATACCGAAGCAAACTGCTGGCGTTGCTTTAATTAAAATAGCTGTGGTTTATCAACTTGTAGAAATAGAGCTAGAAAATTCTGCTCATAGAAATACACAAAGATAAACACAGAGGTAACGTAGACGTGAAAACCTAGGATATAATTCTGTGTGCAGAGAGTTTCAATATTGGTAAAATACCGAACTAGGTGATATTATTTTGGCATTTCTGGCTAAGCTCCCACACCGGGATCATTTCGCAGGAAGAGGCACAAAGATAATGTATCTCCACTTCCTACTGGTTTATTTTCTATGCTCTGTGTAGTGGTTTTTCTCTCAAGTTTTAATTCCTGTAAACAAAGTGCTGCAGCTTATATTCTTTGCAGCATCTTCTGTCTGTGCTAACGTTTCATAAGTAGATAGTGGGAGGAAAAAATCTAATATCAATGTTGTAATTAATTCCATCTCTCTCGCTAGAACTGTACAAACCCAAGGGGGGAGCTGCAGCAGCGGCTGAGCCCCAAGTGATGCCGACTCGGGAGCCCCAGGGTGTCCGGAGGAGTCTGCAAGGGGTTTCACTCTCAGTGCTAGGGGAGAACTTACCTAAAAAATGTGATGTCCTAGAAATGGATAAAACTCAAATGTAACCAGAAAAGTGTTTTGAAAGGGAGAAGAGGAGTCAGCGGCAATGCACATCTGCATCTTGGAACGTCCAGCTGGTGCATCAGCGCCGGTGGGGACCAGCGCTGAGCTGTGGCTGGGAAGTGAGGGACACACACATGGAAAGCTGGCGGACCGACAAGGAGCCTGGAGAGCGGCCCGTTTCACGGGGCCTGGAGAGTGCAGCCAGTGTGGTTGTAACTGTAGCACAGGGATACTGGGACATGGGGCAGGTAATGAGAGAACCCGTAAGCTCCACCTCAAACCCTGAAGTTACAGACAGCTTCCATCACGTAAGTGCGATGTTTAAGTAACGGAGCTGCGTGACTTCCAGTACGAGGAACTGCTGTAAGACTTGCATGGAAGCTGAATGGAAAACCTGAAGGCCATCCATACGTATGCCCACACCTCTATCATCTGTCAGAGCTTTGGATGTGAAGGAAGGAGGATTAATTTTTCAAGAGAATCCAGAAACATAAAACCAGCAAACCTTGTCAAAGCCTTCAGGGGTGCCACTGGGCAATCCCTTGCCAGTTTTGTTAGCTGCACAACACAGGCTAAGTTAATACATAGCAAGGAAGCACCTCTGCGCTGGCATCCACACATGTTCTTCTCTGCATGTATGGAAACTGTGTGAGCTTTGGAGCTCCCTGGGAACATATCCGTGGCCATCGTGACCAGGGGAACACCAGGGTCGTGGCTCTGGAGGCACTTACGGGACAGAATCACAGAGTCAGTGTGGCTGATGCTGGCAGCCACCTCTGGAGACTGTCCAGCCCAGCCCTTGCTCTTGCAGGGTCAGTCAGAGGCTGCTCAAGGCTGTGTCCTGTCAAGATTTGAGTATCTCCAAGGATGGAGACTCCACAAACTCTCTGTGCAACCTGAGCCTGTGATGAACCACCCACAGAGTACAAATGGGTTTTCTTATCTGCTGTCGGAATTTCCTGTCCCTGGGCACCACTGAGAAGACTCTGGCTCCCTCTTCTTTATCTCCCCATCAGGTATTTATGCACATGATCACCCTGAGCCTTCACTTCCCCAGGCTGAGCAGTCCCAGATCTCGCAGCCTCACCATGTATAAAGTTGCTCCAGTCCCCTCATCAGCTCTGCAGCCCTTCAGCGGACTCTCCACAGCGTGTCCCCATCTCTCTTGCACTGGGGACCACCGGACACAGCACTCCACATAGGTCCCACCGGTGCAACGCTCTGCCGAATGCAGCACAGGACACATTGGCTTCTTTGCTGCATTGCTGACTGATTGCCACCTTGATCCCAGAGTCCACCAGGACCTCCAGCTCCTTCTCTGCTAAGGCTATCAGGTTGGTTAAGCATGAGTTCTCCTTCATAAATCCATGCTGACTGCTCCAAATCACCTTCTTGTCCCTCGTGTGCATGGAAGTAGTTTCAAGGATTAGTTGCTCATCACCGTCCCAGGGGTCAAGGTGAGGCTGACCGGCCCGTGGTTCCCTGGCTCTTCCTTCTTGCTCTTCTTGAAGATAGAAATGACTTTTCCTTTCCTCCAGTCTTCAGGAACCTCTCCTGATTGCCACAAACACATTAGGGTAGCTTTTAATTTTTGTGTCTCTCCACCACAGATCACAGAAAGCAAAGAGCAAACTTCAAAAACATTCATTTTGATGGTGCTTGTCATGTGTGGGGCACCGACAGGAGACTGAGACCGCAGTGGGTCCCTGCTGCCTTTCAGTTACACCGGTCTGAACCAGAACAAGCCCACCATCTGGGAGGTTTCAGAAATGTGGTCAGTTCCTGGCCATGAGCCAGCTTTCCCCTAGGGCCACACCAGAAGTGACCGGCACTGCGCTGCTGCCAAGTGGCTCTCCAAAGCAGGAGGCATTGTGGGGCAAGAGCTACTTGAGGTGCCATCACCAGGGGTGGGCACCGCCTGGGAAGGGGTCCTGTCGATATTTGTAGTTACTGTGAGAATCCACAGGAGTGTTCTGTTGGCCCCAGCAGCCCATAGGCTGGATTAGCACAAAAAGCTGCTCCTAAATCCTACTCACAGGCTTGATGTCTGTGCAAGCATCTCCAGTAGGCAGGTGATTTTCTTTATGGAAGTAGGTGTAAACCTTAGGCACATAAGCGATCGCAGAAAAAGGATGTCTGGCTTATTTATTCCCCGATGTGGAAAAGGGTCGGGGCAGAACAAGCACGACTCTATACTGGTAACTACCTCTGCGAGGTTGGCGTCACTCTGTATCACAGCGCGTGTTCGAACGCGTGCGCTGCTCTGTGTGAATCCAGAGTTATTCTCCGTACGCTGCGTAAAGGAGAAAGACGCTTCTTTGCGTGGCTTTTTGCTTGGCTGCAGTTAGGTTTCTCAGCTAAACCCGAGAATCGCGTGCCCTCCCGCTGCGGGAAGCCAGGTAGAGGAGGCTAGGGTCAAGGCAATAGGTGACAGCAAAGTCTTCCAACCGCATTCCTGTGTGTCCAGTTTCTTCGTAACTGGAAATCTCCCAGAGCTGGCAAGGTAACAGAAGGCTTAACAGGATGCACGTAGTTCCAGCCTGGCCTGGCTCTGTTGGAAGAACTTGTTGAAATAATGCCTAGAGGTCTGGCTCAGGGGCGTTCTGGGGAGGTAGATGTTATATGCTTGTTGCTTTCTAGGTAAAAAGGGAGTGATTAAAGGCCTGGATCGGAACAGGCTCTTTTATAGAGAAATACAAACGCCGATCCCCAGAGGGGATCTGGAAATGAATTTCTGAAGGAAACAAGGCAGTGTTTTATGGACACCTTCCACCTTCAGGACTGCCGAATCCTTCCCCCACCTCTTAACCCAAAAGCAAACTGGCAAAATAAAGAGATTTGCTCAGAATCCAAGCAGAGGTGAGGGATGCAGCACCTCCAACATCGCTCTCCGCTGGGGTCGCAACAACGGCACGTGCAGAGGGCTCAGAGCAGGGCAGACCCTCGGTGTCTCTCCCCCACCCTCCGAGCTGCTCCTCTGATAAGCCCCTTTCCCTCCCCATCCTGCCGCCCAGCTCCGTTCCCAGAGGTGGAGTCTGCCCCCAGAATCCCTACAAGCAAGCCCAACAAATGATGCTGCAGCTCCTGCCTTTCTCTCCAGTTGCCGACGGTGCCCGGGCATCGAGGAGGGAGCCCTTTCTGCTAGATTCTCAATCGGCTGGGGCTTCTCAGGGCAAAACCACAACCTGAAACTGCAACCAGCAATCCTCAGACAGATCACGGGCCCCTCAGCTTCAGAAGCAGTACAAGATAGACGTGTTAATTTGTGGTTAGGGCCTATTTATCTGGAACAGCACTGGAGGGTGGCTTGGCCTTTCCTGTAGTACAGCAGTTGGAACTGCCAAAAGAAAGAGGCATTAAAAGTTAATAAAAAAAGTCTGAAACACGCTCATTAAAATGCTTGGAAAACTTCACAGTTTGGCTTCATACCATAGAGCGAGTATGTGAGAACTTGACCGGGCTTGCCTGCCTCCCTAGCAGACTGTCTTGACTTAATGCTTAAAAAACAAAATCACCTGGCGCCTGATGCCGTGTTAAAAAGCCCCTACCATGTCAGATACTGTTGTGATTTGCCCTGGAAACGCAGCTGAAGCAAAGGAATGCGTGAGCGCAAGTGCAGAGCTCAAAGGGGGGAACTATGGGTTGTTATACGGACGGTATTTTATTTATTTTAACCCTCAGCCCGAAGTTTCAGGGGCTGATAACTCTGCCGCCCCACTCTGGTCCATCCAACCTCTGGATGGACAGATGTTGCAGCAATTGCTCCCGGAGCAGGCTCTTTGGATACCACGGTATTGAGCGGCCTGGCCGTATCTGGAGCCATTTGAAGGAAAATCTAGCCCTGTATTTGACCTCGTTCTTCTATTTACTCACCACACTAATTAGGTCAGGCAGAGAGAAGGCCAACAAGACAGGTAGGATGGACTATTTGCATAGCTGCAAGCGGTTTCTATCTGATTGAGTGGAGTGGATTGAACCATAGGTGGATTGGGGGTCAAGAGGTTGTTTGAGTTTCACATTCGTGGACGTGCTCTCCACAGCCTGTCTTTTCATTTCACCACTCCACAGCACCCTGCCTTGACTGCTAGGTCAGGATCTGAGGCCTGAATCTCAAGCTGCTGAGGATCAGGCCCGCTGTGGGTACGCATCCGTGCAGCACCCCGAGGACAGACCCTACGGTGGTTCAGTGAAGGCTGCCCGCTTTCCATCCCAGCCGTATGGTCTGCCTGAAGCACTGAGCTTTGGTGGTGGTAGAGACTCTGACTGATCGACAGCTGAAGCCATCTTTGATCTAGTATTTAGTTCTAGGGCAAATATTAAAAGATATATGAAGTACCAGCTTGGGATTCTTTGCCTAATCCTTGGTGTTCCTCCGGGAAGCAGAGCCTTTGGCTAACATTCCACTATCCCATTTGGGATTATCCTGCAGAACGCCATGTTTACCCTGCTTCCTTCCAAGTGCAATGACCACCTGGGGACCAGGACATAGTATTGAATTTTGCACCTACCGTAGTTTGTGTGAGTGCGAGGTGTTGGACTCGGTGGCCTTTGGCCTTTCCCCTAGATGTGCTCTGAGTTTTCCGGTGTAATACATGGAGCCATATGGCATTTTTGTGGTAAGGCTTATTCTACCGAGGAAGGTACCTAGCTAGTGCTTTTCCCTTTGCCTAGGATGTATTACGAGTGGGTGACTACACCACACATCTTCAGCGGTGGATTGCTGTTCCTGGAAATGCTTCCTGCCATAGGTTTGGGCTGCGTGTCCCCCACCCTGCAGAATCCCGGGGCAGAGCTACGAGGAAGCACAGGACAAGATCAGAACAGGCAGGCTGTGTTGGGGGCTACTGAGATGAAGCACACCTAGCATCCTGGCGTGGCAAGGACCGCTCTTAGGGCGGTCCTGTCTGCGAACACTGCTGGGAAACACCCGGGAAGCACATAGCATCCGGTACGACCCGCTCCCAAGGCCTTCATAAAGAGGAGAGGTTCCTTGGAAAATCCAAGAGCAGCACCAAGCTTCTCCAGACCCCTTCACCCTGTCTCCTTCCCTCACGGGAAAGTCCCTGAAAGACTTCTTGGTAGGACAAGGCTGCTGGTGAAGGGATGGAAAGGATCCCACACAGCCGAAGGTATGTACATGCCTTCCTCCTACAACTTCCCTATTATCAGTAAAGAACAAAGAAATAGCAGATGTATATCTGGTGTGTTTCCATGAAAGCTGCAGTATTTACTGATCCTTTCAAGGTCACATTTTACTTCAGTCAGGCATCGAAAAAAACGTGGAGAATGTCCTGCCGTTAGTCAGCTAAACACCTTTTCCTGCCTTCGGATTGGGTAAGACAGACACTCACAATAAGCTTTATCTGGGGGACAGTTCAAGGAATTGGCAAGAGAGTCCAAAATCCAGTCACTCAAGGTCACTCATCCACTCAGGGAGTCCAGGCCGGCTGAGCAGTGGCGGTAAATCCTCACATCTGACACTGATGTGGTGACCTGCGCGAAACGTGCGTGAGCCTGCACACAGCTCCCGCGGGAGGAGCGTGCTATCACAGCTGCCAGCTGCGGAGGCAGGGGCTGGTTGCTTCTGTGAAGAGAATCATAGAATCACAGAACGGTTTGGGTTGGAAGGGACCTTAAAGACCATCTAGTTCCAACCCCAACTCACCCGTGCAGTGCAGACCCGGACTCCACGGCACGGAAAGCTAATTTTTCCCCTAATCACTGGGAGTCTTAGTCAAGCATGTATATACAAAGGAGCGTGGCCAAATCTGTCACCTAAACCCGTTCTGACAGATCTGTACATCCAAGAAACTGCAAACACAAGGATACGCCCTGGGTACTCCTGCCCGTCACACCAAGTCCTACCAGGGGACATAACGTCGTGACATTTCCTCTTGGAATCCCAACAGCTTTCTGGGACCTGTGTGGGCACCATCACCACGGTATCGCAATACATCCCAGCGACCCAGTGAGGCAGGGAATTTTACAAATGGGAAACTGGGAGATGGCAGAAGTGAATTGCCTAAGGTGTTTTGGCAATCTATGGTTCAGACAAAAAATGCTGGGTGTCTTGAATATAAGTCTAATGTCTTATGCACTGAAACACCCTTCCCAGGAAATGCCCTCTCAGGCCTAGTAGTTAAAGCTCCCCACTCACTTGCTGGGGTGCCGAGAAATCACGTGTGTGGCCAAGTTGTTCCCACAGTCAGCTCTGAGGTGCATGGCCCTGGTCGGGGAGAGCGGCAGGGAACGAACTGCATGGGCTGTTCCGATCCAATAGCTGTCCAATTACAGTGCTGCTTGAATCCTCTATGAAATAATTAGGAGAAAAACCAGACAGTTCCTTTAAGTCGTCTAGAACGGAAAGCCTGAAGCCTTTTTTCACTGTTGCATCCCTGTTGTCATTCTAGACTGTCCATGACACCTAAAAATGATGCTATAGCGTGAGCTAGAGCAAAGCTTATTGGGAGCTACTAACGCATCCCTAGAAACCTCCTAGACCAAACGGAACGAGGGCTGCGCGTGCCCTAAGATGTGAGAGAGACTGCTTGTAAATAAGCTCTGCAGTCTGCGTAGGAGCTGTGTGGAGGCAGCCTGAGGACCTCCAGCAGCAGAAAAAGGAGATAAATGGGCATTTACTTGGCCGAACGTCTGGGGAGAAAGGTCTTAATATGCGCTAGAAGAAACTGGGGGTTGCAGTTATCAAACTATGCCCTGGGGAACTTCAATAACATAGGCCTGAGGTACGCAGTGCGGCCTGGTACGGCTCCTGTCCCGTGAGGAGGGTTTCAGAAAGGTGAGGAAGTGTCTCACCGTATCTCGTCTCCCTTCACCTGGCAGCCTGCTGGGGTTCTTAGCTAAAATCTCAGAGAAAGGAGTCACAAATTTACCGCGTGTAGCAAACTTCCATCGGCTGGAAATGCCCTTCCCAGCTGGGAGACTCCAAAAAACACTGGAAAAATAATTCAGCTACGTAAACAAGCTCCCTGAGTTTCGCTTGATGGGGGCGAACCCCAACCATGGCCCGACAGCTGTTCGCACAAGGGCACAAGCGAGCTTCGCTGAACGCACACGCGCGGTGAGCGGCGCCGGTGGCACCTTCTCATCAGGGGCTGCCCCACGCCTCCTCCCATGCGGCTCCCTCGCAGCCCTGCCGCCCGCTGCCTCTCCGGGCTCCCATTTTAATATGCTGCCTCACGCAGTTTCACTCACTTCCCTACTTTTATCCGGGGTTTATATTTTCAGCCGACAAAAGAGTTTTAAGGCGCTACCAAGAAAAACAGGAGGAAGGGGAAAAAGTGTTATTTACCTTTCTTTCTTCCAAAATTCCGTAAATGTGAGCAATTTTTAATGTCCCTTATGGAAACGTGACTTCTTCCTCTTCTTCTTTTTCCTTCCCACTAACACCAGACCCTGCATTTTCCGTTGTTGCCCCAGAGCCAGAAAACAGGTGCTTTTCTCTAGCTTTTTTGGAAAATAGTTCAATAATTCAATTCAAAGAATTCCTTTTTTAAAATCATATAGAAGCCAACATTTAGGATAAAACATTTCAAATTAAAAGCCGGATATTTGACAAGGCATAACTAACCAGAAATAGTATTATCAAGGAGAAATTTCGGGCATCTCTAGGCCCGTTTCACACAAGTATTTAGTGACCGATACAGGGCCCATCCATCTTAGAAAAAGGATTGGATACACATAAGCAAACCGTTGAAATCTACTGCGTGAGTCTGGTTTGTTAATCGCCGCAGCTTTACAGCTGCAGCAGGTCTGAAGGTCTGTGACCACTAAACCTGAACTCATCCCACCGAGGCAAGCGCCTCCGGTTACGTTTCGTCTTTGCTTCGGCACAGCACAGAGAAGAGCGGGCGCTTGCAGAGGGGTGTCTGGCAGCTGTACAAGCGGCTGGACCAGAGCAACGGGAATATTCCCGTTGGTCTGGAAGGGGTTGGGAAAACTGATGTCAGGTCTGGGAAAAAGGATCTCTACGTTGTGCATGCTACAAGTTGTCCATCAACAACTGTAGCTAGCTATGCTGGTACGACGCCAAGTAGGGGCACGGCCTAAGCAGGCTCCTTCAGTAAAACAATGGAGCGTTTTTTGGTGCTGCTGTAATCATGTGTCACAGGAACCGTGGGTTTGACAGGTTTCCTTGAAAGCTGGGTCTTACCAATACCTGCGAGGATATAGTCATGCAGGATTTCCTTCGTTCTTCCGGATCACCTGTCTATGAGGTGGGCTGGAACTGCGGGCCGCCCTGGTGTCACAAGGGACCAATGTTGCCAAGGAAGCACGGGAATGTCATCCTGTGTTTGAAGTCAAGTTGGACGGGGCTTTGAGCAACCTGGTTTGCTTCAAGTATTGAAACATGAAAGCTGGGTGCATATTCCTTGGGATTTATCTTTAGGATGCTGGAGGTTGCTTCCTTTTGTGACATATCTGAAAGCAGGTAGATGTAGATTGGATAGAAGGAAGTTTTAGTGTCCAGCTGATCCACATACCTAATGCATGAGCAGGAGCGAAACAGGGGAAGAGCGTTGGTGCTCAGTGCCCCTCTGCACTCTGCTCCGTGACAGTGAAGCTGCTGGAGTCCATGCAGGCAGCCTAAACCAGAAGAAAACAAGGAGTAAAGTCATGAGCTCTCCTATGAAGCTCTCCCATGGAGCATGGACTGTGCATCCTTCCTGATAGAACCTGTTGCCTCATGAAACTCGGAGCCCGAGGGGCTTAGTCAAAATATCTTAGATAGAGATGAAACATTAGCAATTATTAAAAGACAATTAAAAGGATTATCTTTCCTCATACTCCATAAGCTGTTCTCTGGCTGGGCTAGGAGGACATGAACTCCTCGGTTGAGGAGCTCTTGATTAGGTGCACAATTTAACCACTTCTCTGGACTGCTTGGCCTCCGTCCCAGAGGAGATACCCCTGCAGACAGCATTGCTCTTCTGCCCAGGTCCTCGGCTGCATCGCCATTACCACCTCCACGGTGCACTGCAGAGACACGCTGTGTCTGGGGAGCGGGAGTGTGCGTGGATACAGTTTGCTTTCCGCACACTCCACTTGGAAGGAGACAGCGTGGGGAAGTCCTTGTGTAAGCTCCACGCCAAGCACGAGTGTGCCGGTACGGCAGGGGTGCTGGGTTCGGTGAGCGAGGAGGCTCTGTATCAACCTGTTGATGCTTCAGGGAAGAACAGTGTCCAGTGATTAGGGCGCGCGGGCAGATGAGCTGCGGACACAGGGCAGGGTTTAGGGATCTGCAGCTCGCTGGCAGCGGCTTGCTTGTGAGAATGCCCCTGGCAGACGCACCACGTGTGTAGCCAGCTCTGCGCAGCAGTACAGCACCGGTGCGGCGTGTCACCCGGGGAGGCCCTCCTCGCTTTGCCCCGCGGGCGCGCGTTAGGCACCGGCAGCGTGGCGAGCTGTGGAGATGGCAGAACACCAGCTTCCCCCGCGCTGGAGGAGCCTGGGGCTGGGTGCTGCAGCGAGGGGCGCAGCCCTGACCGCCAAACCCTGTGTGCCCCACCAGCCGGGCAGCGCTGGGGGAGGTAGTAATCGCCATTACCCATCACCAGGCCGAAAGTCTTGTCCTGGCTGCCAGCCTGCTCCCCTCTCCAGCCAGAGGAGAGGGAGCGGGAGCTGCTGAGGGGGGCGCAAGACATCTTGGGGCACAGCATGAGATCTTTTCTCTAGCAGACACCAGATCAAGGCTCAGACTGCATCTCCTTCCCCTCACGAAGCAGGCCTTGGTGTCCTGAACCAGGTGAGGGTTCTGGTGAGCTGAAGATTCAGGTCTTTAACTTAACTCTCAGGCTCTGTTGCTCTGGAGCCAACTTGTCCCCTCTGAAACTGTGAGGGAGGCAGTAACGTCATGAGTTTGTTCTCCCCTCTTTCCATGCCAAATCTCCACTTGTTATTTAGAAAGAAAACTTAAAACGTATTCAGGAAGTTCTGCTATACTACAGCAACAAGAGGGCAGGCCAGCTGCTGGAGCAAGCGGCTCCCATGGCGAGCTCGAGAGGCTGAGATGGGGAAAGTGAGGGTGTTGGTCTCTTCCGAGGTAACAAGTGATAGAGTGAGAGGGAATGGCCTCAAGCTGCACTTGGGGAGGTTTAGATTGGGTATTGGGGAAAACACCGAAAGGGCTGTCGAGGATTGGAATGGGCTGCCCAGGGAAGTGGTTGAGTCACCGTCCCTGGAGATGTTTAAGAGACACGTGGATGAGGTGCTGAGGGACATGGTTTAGTGGTGGACGTGGCAGTGGTGGGTTAATGTTGGAATGGATGATCTGAGATGATCTGAGATGATCTAAGATGGTCCAGTCCAACATTAACCCAGCACTGCCAAGTAAAGTTCCTTTCCAGCCTAAACAATTCTATGATTCTATAAGACAGCTAAGTGGCCAGCACAGTCGCCCAGCAACCGGACCAGAAGAGCCGAGGCTGGGAAAGGGGAGCAAGGGAGAAGCCGGCCGCTGTCTTGCCAAGCATTTCCTACCCCAGCCTCCCGTGTGCGTGCAGCCGCCCGGGAAGCGCTGTCTCTGCGGAGCCTTGTGTGCAGATGGCGAAGGTGCGGAGCTCAGCCGCTGCCCTCTGCCCCCAGCTGCCTGACACGGTTCCGCCAGCCTCTCCGCCGGGTTGTACATACCCAGCTCCCCCACCAGCTGCTGACACAGGAGTTTAGAGAAAAGGGGACAGGCCTGCTTCCAGGCACCTCCTGGCTGCCACTGGAGCCGGGTTCCCCCCAGGAAGCAGACCCCCAGGAGCGGTGCAGTGGCACCCTTTCGCCCCACGCGCTGCACGTTTCTTCGTCGCAAGCTATGCGTGTGTGCTGCAGGTCACAGTGCCCTTCCCCAGGGGCCTACAGCGGAACCCAACAGGCCTGGGAAGGGCACTCTGAGACCGGTCAGTCCTTCAAAACCACTCAACAGGTATTTACCCAGCTGCCGTTTCCTAAACTGACAGGACTTTCTATGAGTGCAAACCCTTCTAACATGCAGTGAACATCAGCAATAACAAAACCAAATAAAGCAACAATTCTCACTTAACCTTTTTATGAGTTTGAATTTTACAGTGGACTATCATAAAACAGAGCAGAACCTTTGAGCGCTTTTGATATTGGATAATCTATAAACTTTTTATTTAGAGAGAAAACCAAAAACATATTGAGAAGATTAATTTCTGGCTGTGAAATTAATGTACTTGGCTCCCTCGTGGCCAAGTGGTAAAGAAATACAGAAACGATTCTGCCCAAATACTGTTTTCTCTGTCGCACTTTGTGAAGCAGAGTCGATACATCACTCACAGTATTCTCTTCAGATAATGTCAAACAATAATGAGGCAGAACATGCAGGCTTCACATAGGCAGGACAATACCACGAGGAGAGCTTACAATAAAACAACTGGCTCTGGGTTTCTTTAACAACATTGATCTTTAAACAACTGCACTGAAATCCACCTCAGTTTACCAGCTTTTAAATGAAACAACGAACAAACAGTCCCCAAACTGCTGGCATTTCGACTACGACTTTAGGCAAAAGAACATAAAAATGCGTTAATCTCTATAAAGGTTCATCTGAGATGCCTTGAGAGCTCCCCCACTTTATTTCAATTGGTTCTGGTCCCTCGGCAACCAGGACTTAGTCACTCCATATGAAGTATGACTCCTAGGCGCTAGATTTGTGAGAGGATCTTGCCCCAGAAGATCCTGCGTATGGCAGCAAGGGACAGTTCTGGTTTTCTCAACATTTTCACAGCATGACATTTCAGAGGAAAAAAAAAAAAAGACCTCATTAAACAGCTAGTTAATATGCTGGGAATGACCTTGCAAGGAGAAAAGAACACGAGAATAAAGTTCTCACAAAACTCACATTTATGTGTGTCAGCTTGGGTAGATTGAAAGAGGACGGAAAAGAGTGTGGAGTGTCCAAAGCCCCATCCACCTGCCTCTCTATGCCCAGGCAAGCTGGCAAGCTGCCTTCCCGTATGAGGAAGTGGTTTATGGCCAGATCTTACTTAGCTCTGCACTTTCCAAGGGCTGGAGTCACCCTGGATGCCAGGCTCCAACCTACGGCCTTCATTTCAGCGGGTGATCCCCAGTCTACGCTGACCACAGCAACAGGAGTTTCTCCGAGTACAGGATTTGGTGGCAAGGAACAAACCGTGTTTTACTTCAAAAAGACTGAAAAATGGAATCCAGCATATGGGGAAAAAAAGATCTTTGGAGAAGAAAACGTGGCTGTGGTCTGAGGCCAATCGGATCACTCTGGTTTGCTACCACTGTTCGAATAGAGAACAGGCCCTTCCCAGAATATAACCTGCCCCTGAGACTTAATACAGATGAAAAATTCAGAGACCAGGTTCTCAGCTGGTATAAATGGGCATAATTTCATTAACTGGACCAGCTAGACCCTAATCTCTGGTTGCTGCAAGCTACACCTGGGATACTTCTTTTCCTACACCTTGCTGGATGAACTAGCATCCTCTGTCTGGCCATCATTCTGTTAACCACAGAACGGTGCGTTTTCCCCTCGACCTGCTTTTCTCTCTCACCAAAAGGCCATAGAAGAAAGAGCCGGGGGAGCCTCAGGAAATCAGCCAGCCCACTGTCTGTGATGCAGCAGGAGTAGCCGTACCTGCACTGTGTACTTGTTCCATACCTTCAGATACCACAGCCTGCGGATATTCCCAGGAGGTTTGCTGTTTAATGACTGGGCAACTTTGTCCACGGCAAGACAAAAAGCAGAGGGAATCCGAACTGCTGCAGGTGCAAGAGCAGGTGTAGAGGCAGCTTCTCGCCAAGATCCCACCTGGGTGTTAGAGTGGGATTGGGCTGGGGCGTAGCAAGGACCCCAAACTGCAAACACGGGGATCCAGCGGCAGCATTTTGCACATGAGCATGCCCTTGCCCAGGGGTAGCAAACAGGCTCTGGCTGCTGGCATCAGTGATCTTCTGAAAGCTTGGGAGAAGTGGAAGATATCCTGTGAGGTTGGGGCAAAGGATTATTTGGGTTCAGCTGATGCGCACAGGCTAAGGACTCTGAAGCCGTGGGCCCCTGTGCCCTTCGCGCGGGAGTTCAATGACCATTCTCCGCTCCTGCGCGTGCTGTAAATTGTTCGTTATTCCAGCTATCGCACGTCTGTCTCTTCGCTCTCTCCAGACCTTTTTTTAAATGTGGCACCGTGTGTCTGATGCATTCATTCAATGATTTATCAAGCCCAGACTAGCCAAAAGTGTAAGGCTGAGGTTTAGAACAGACCATTTCTTCAAGTAAAACCCATGAAATGAAATTGCTGAATGCAAAGAGTCCTCCAGGGAGAGCATTTCCGTACAGAAGAAAATAATTGCCATTTTTCGTATGTTCTACCAGCTCTTTTACCTTATGCTCAGCCACAGTTTGCAAACCTGAACCAATAGAGAGACACCAGGTCAAGTGTCCTGACTATCCTGTGCACCCTGGCAGTAACACACCCACGGTTGAAAAATACAACCCAGTATGCTGACTGCGCTGACGACAGAGAAAGAGGCAAAAAAGAGGCCCTTCCTGCCGTTAGAACCACCACCCGTACGTGTATTAATTTACTTTAAATTCAGCAAATCACCCTCCAGTAATTTCTAGTTTAATCTAATCTCGCTTGCCTTTTAACACCCAATTAAAAAGGCAGATACCACAACAAGCATAATAAATCAGCCAACGTGCCGCAGCACCAAACGCACAAACGCATCCGCAAAGCTGAACGGGGAATAACACCTGAGAGAAGTTCTCAAGAAGATGATGTTATCTGTCATTCCTGTTGGAGACTCCCTGCAACTCAACTCAGGATAGAGCGTGCACGGACTTGGGCACTGTCCCAACGCATACAAGGGCACAAGGCATGATCAAAATATTTCAGGTTTTTCTGGAGCATCCCCAAGGAGGTGGTACTGCGTGTTCTTCACAGCTCTAAGGGCTTGGCAGAGGTATTTCAGTGGAATTGCGGTCCTTCAGGACTTCTTCAGCCCAAAGCTGGACACAGCTAGTGAGGTGCAGCCTACTGAGGCTCACTGAGGACCTGGACCTGGTGTTTGTGTGAGCGTGTACATGCTTGTGTGTGGAAGGAGAAGGCAAAGAAAGTCAGAAAACAACATAATATCTCAAGACATTCATTAATTTTTCCAGCAATTACACAAAGTCTACAACTTTAATTAAAATTATATTAAACTAGCGCTAGACCTCTGACCCGTGTCAGGAAACGGAGTCAACAGCTGCCTGATGGGGCAATATCCCAGCAGACAGGGGCTTTCTATTCTCCAAGGGGTCAGCTGTAAGCTGAAGATCTTGGCTAAACCACCACCGTGTTACTTGGGAAGCAGCATACTCCTCTCCCGGTGCTGTAGAAATACAACAAATACTACCACAGCAGCTCATAAAAAGCTTTAGAGCACAGCCAGAGTGCCAGGCCCCTACGGTGTGACACTAATGCCCTGTAAGAAGCCACCTTTCAGCACCCACCACAGGCAGGGCATCCCCTAAAACGTGTGCGCAGGGCCGCCACAGTGACGGACAGCATCAGGGAAAGTGACCCCCTGGCAGGGTTGGTGGAGGGAAGGGGGGGTCTCCTGAGTTGATGCAGTGCTGCCATGCACCGCGTAAAGATTACGAGGCACAGCCAGAGATCCTAGAATCACAGAATCGTAGAACAGAATCGTTTAGTTTGGAAAAGACCTTTAAGGTCATCAAGTCCAACCGTTACCCCAGCACTGCCATGTCCCCCACTAAACCATGTCCCTAAGCGCCACATCTTAAATATCTCCCAGGACAGTGATTCAACCACTTCCCTGGGCAGTTTGCTCCAATTCCTGACCCTCTCCTCTTCCTTGCATTTCTTTGTCCTCTTGAAGTTCAGAGTTTTCTCCTAGAGGAGACACTTGGCTGAGCTGAGCACTGCTTTTACCAAAAGAGCCAAAGCAGAAGGCAGAGATGACCACCACCCTGCTACGTGGTAATTTAGTGACGGGAGAGCACTTCCCCCCAGAATCGAAGAGTACCTCTCAGTTCCACCTCCTCAGCAGGATCATAATCCGGGCTTTCCTCCACCCACCTACATACACCCTCAGGCTTTCTCTCTTCCTGCTCCGGATCTGCCTTCCTGTCTGAGCCCAGCTCGGCTCTTGCCACCCCCAGTCCTGGTGGTTAGAGAATATAAATCACAGTGAAAACTGTGGGTTTGAACGCCTTCAGGCTGAGAAGAGCACTGGATCCAGGTGCTTCCCAGCGCTCAGCAAGAATGCCAGCCATTAGGCTTATTCCCAGTGGCAAGGAGAAGTGCCACCACTAAGGGTCACATTCTTACGACGGCAGCTTTGTGGTGAACTCAGGGCTATGCGCACAGGCAAAAACAGGCTGGAAACTGGTGCTTTTCAGGTTTCTTCTTGCTAAAAGTCTCGATTGTGAGGGAGTTTACATGTGTTTACTCTCAGCGCATTCCCTTCATTTCCTGCATGTCTTGGGAACTAGGGAATACAGGAATCAGACTTACACTGTGCCGAAGGGAAGGTACTTTGGATTGCTTTCTGGAGGTAAGGCACCTACATTTCACCAAAATCCAGTTTCAAGCGCTCTGACTCTCACTGAAAGTCGCTAGAAAAGCAGATACCCAAGAGCTTTATGTCACAATAGCCATAAAGTGTCTTGGTGTATTGGGATAGGAATTAGAAATGGCATGAAATGGAGTTTTAAATGACCCCAAGCTAAACACGGGAAGGCAAATATTGTCATTCTTCCAGCGTCCTTCAACTCGTGTGTCTCATGCCTGGCTTTAAGCCCTGGAGCTTAGGTGTTAAGGACAAAGGTATATAGTGCCCCAGGAGAGTTCAGCAAATCCCTATTTCTAAAAGGCCGTTCGCGTAACGACCTAATTTAGCCCTGGTATAACCCTGCTGCTTTGTCCCAAGAGCTGATTTTGCTTGCTGCATGTTTCCAAGCTGGGAAAGTCTCAGGAAACAATGTAAAAAACGCCTTTCCATGAGGCAGCACCTCTGTATGTTATAGCCTAGGCATATACACGAGATCTGTATCCTGTTTGGTGGCCTGTGGCCCAGGGAACTGCATCTTTCAAGGGATCTCCCAAGATTAAGGCTCAAAACATACTACGTGACCTTGGGAAAAGCACTTAGTCGTTCTCTGGCTAGATCTACTGTATAAATTAAACCCTGCCAGGGGATGTTCCAGGGCATTGGAATTCAATCCTCTATAAACTGTTGACATAATCCTTGGCATCAGTTTCGTTCAAGCCAATTGGCAGCGTCCCAAACGATTCCCCGCGCAGCTCAGGAGTCAGCACAACCCAAGGCCATCCCAGCAGACGTGTAGAAGGCAGCCGCTCCGCTTCGGAGGGAACGGCAGCGAACACAGGCCGCTCCACGCCAGTGAGCCTCTGCACTCAACAGCGAGCCTGGGCCCGTGCTGTTGGCGAGCGCTGACACCACCGATGCTCCTAAAACGGGATAACGCATCGTTTCCTTTATGAAGTGCCATTAAAATCCTTGAAGACACATAACTGGGCTACCCACAAGGTTATTTGGAAGCATTGGAGGTGTCTTTCCCCTCTCAGAGTACCTGTATAGGGAACAGCTGCTGGAAAACACATCCTGTAGGAAGGCCACGCTCACACCTACAGGTAACGGCTGCCAGAAAATAAAAGAAAGTAGCATAGTGGCCTATGGGGGCAAGATTCCTAGTGTCCTGCTCTTTGTAAGCGCAGCAGAAAGGATGTTCATGCATTGCTGTCCTCCCTCTGAGAGAGCAGGGTGGCCTTGTCCGTCTCCAGAGATCCTTTGCTTCAGCTGGCAATCCCAGCTGACAATCTTGCCATGGCCGCAGGAGCCAGGCCACCCGTGCTCCTGTGATGGACATTAACCGGCCACCCGTGCTCGTGGGATGGATGCGCCTTCAATGTTGAAACAGCTTGAGCCAAGCATCCTCGCTTCCAAAAAGGGCTCAGCTGGAGAGCACTCGGTGGTGCTGCAGGTCGGCTCTACAGACCAGTGAGCAATTACCTGGAACGGATGCAAGGGGAATGGAAAGAAGGTAGAAGCAGCGAGAAAGCACCCTCCTTCTAGAGCCCCTGCTCCCCCTCACCCTTGCCAAGGGTGCTGCAGCTCCTCGCCCTGTTTGAGCCTTTCACTTGAAAACATTTTCCTTACCGATCCTTCCAGGTGGTACACAATTGGCATCTCCTCCAACTGCTTTGGACTTCAGCGGGTTAGGAGCTGGGCTCAAAATACAAGTCACATCTCCTCCTCCATATTCCAGCCCTCAGTGAAAGGCAGTCGCTTATGGAAAGGGATGCTGGAGCTTTGTAACAACTCACACTGGCATTAATTACTAGTCCCCACAGTCAAGGCCTACCTTGGGGGCCAAAGGAGTGCCAGCGCTAAGCCTCTTCGGTTTGCTCAGCCTGAAGCAGCAGGCTCCATCGCTTCCCCACATTCCTCCCACCAAACAGAACAGAACTGGTTGCTCTCCATTTAAATTTGTGCAACCTAATATGTACGTAGTCTAATTAAAAAATGCCTACATCTATTCGCTTACTAATGTGGGCTAACACGCTGCGCAGTACGGTACCGATACGTTCAGGGGAACCAATCCTACTTTGGAAATGGGCTCTTCTGAGGCTGCTGTTCCCAGCAGCTCGCACACTATTTCCTTCGGAGCTGTTAGCCCACACCTCTGTACACGCTCCGTGTGCGGGTGCGTTGCAGCCCACAGCTGCAGCCGCTGTGTGTGTAACACTCGCCGTGTGTGTAACACTCGCCGTGTAAAAGCCAACAGAAAACGGAGCTGGTGGTCATTATTACGGCGGTTCTTTTTCCGAGATTTTGGAAGAACCCAGGCTCTGACAGAGGGAGGCACTCGGCGATGTCTTCACCCGGTAAACAGCTGCCGAAGTGTTCACTAGCCCGTTTTACCGAGGGGATGTGTTTCCAAGTGGCTTTTCTCCTGAAATCATGCATTCACGATCCTGTGGGTTTCATCACGTGCTGCTCTCTCATCTCATTTCCAAATGAAGGAACAAAAATCCTCCAAGGAAACATTACTGCTGCAGAGACACTTGGACGGTTTGGCCGGTACAGGTGGGCTGGCTGTAGCAGAACGTGCTCCGTTAGCACACCTCTCTCTCTCCTGACGGCAATAGACAAGTAAATAATGACTCCACGAAAGATTAGTTTGGGCATTAGCTTGGTATAAAAATTGAGGATTCTTCATTGCTCTCAGTAATTATTAAATTAGATAGATTATTAGCTACTAGGCCAAATTTTTAAATGTGTTTTTTGGCCAAGTGCCCCTGCAGACTATCATGAATTGTCCAGCTCCAAAATCCTCTCTGCTCACTTCTCCCAAAGCTGCAACTTTCTACAACGCTTACAGTTTCTCTTTTCAGAAAGCCAGAAATACTCTCAAATTTAGCTACCTTTGGCAACACCTGTCTCAGATGTTCGCAAAACTCCAGGCACAGCCTCTTCCACCTCTCAAATGGAATTGCTTTAGACTGGCAGACCTTGAATCTACACTCCTGACTCAGCTCTTTCCACAGCCAAACCCCTGTGCAGGAACATAAAATACGGCCAGCTGGCACTAGCTCACTCCTGCAGTTGGTGGCACCTGCCCTTCAGACTTCCCAAGGGAGAGTAACCCCTGCTCCACACTATTCAAGGCATCTTCTGTTCTGGTTTTACTTCTGTGTCCAGGCATAGCTTATTTGCACCCTCAGCGAGTTTGGTGATGACAGCAAGCTGTGTGGTGCAGTCGACACGCTGGAGGGAAGGGATGCCATCCAGAGGGACCTGGACAGGCTGGAGAGGTGGGACCATGCCAACCTCATGGAGTTCAACCAGGCCAAGTGCAGGGTCCTGCACCTGGGTCGGGGCAATCCCAAGCACAAGGACAGGCTGGGTGGAGAATGGATCGAGAGCAGCCCTGAGGAGAAGGACCTGGGGGTACTGGTGGGTGAGAAGCTGGACATGAGCCGGCAGTGTGCGCTGGCAGCCCAGAAAGCCAACTGGATCCTGGGCTGTATCAGGAGAAGTGTGGCCAGCAGGGCGAGGGAGGGGATTCTCCCTCTCTACTCTGGCCTTGTGAGACCCCACCTGCAGTGCTGCATCTGGCTCTAGGGCCCCCAACATCAGAAGGATATAGACCTGTTGGAGTGAGTCCAGAGGAGGCCACGAAGATGCTCAGAGGGCTGGAGCCCCTCTGCTATGGGGACAGGCTGAGAGAGTTGGGCTTGTTCAGCCTGGAGAAGAGAAGGCTCCAGGGAGACCTTATAGCACCTTCCAGTACCTGAAGGGGCTACAGGGAAGCTGGGGAGGGACTGTCTACAAGGGCCTGTAGTGACAGGACAAGGGGTAATGGGTTTAAACTGAAAGTGGGGAGATTTAGATTGGATATCAGGAAGAAATTCTTCCTGGAGAGGCTGGTGAGGCACTGGGACAGGTTGCCCAGAGAAGCTGTGGATGCCCCATCCCTGGCAGTGTTCAAGGCCAGGCTGGATGAGGCTTGGAGCAACCTGGTCTAGTGGAGGGTGTCCCTGCCCATGGCAGGGGGGTTGGAACTGGATGGTGTTTAAGGTCCCTTCCAACCCAAACCATGCTGTGATTCTATTTGACTCCAGAACTGCTGTCAGCAGGAATCACGCCACTTGGTACCATGCACAAGAGGTTCGGCACCTGCAGGCTCAAGCTGTAAGTCAAGGAAGACAACTACCAGAAAGTAATTTATGCACAGAGCAGGAAAAGCAAGTGGCAGTATGTTGGAGTAAAGCATTTTATTCAGAGAAAAGCCAGTGAGGTGAAGGTGACTGCATTGTTTGTGGATACAAGAGGAGAGAATGTAGGTATATAGGGTAAAGCCAACTCCACTTTTTTTTCTTTAAAAAATCACGTGAAACAAAAATGCGGTTTGATTTTTCGTGGAAAAAGAAGACATTTGGTCCAAGTCACACTACTTTCATAAAGCAGGAATTTAGTATCCCATGAGAGAATAATTTACATTATTTCCCAGTATATTATTTCCCAGACCGCAGCTCCAGGGAGCCTGCACAGAGCTCGGGAGCCGCCTGCGAACCGCACAGGCTTCGGGGGCTGAGGAAGGGGCCTTCACGGCCAGCCGCGGGGCTGCGTGACGGAACCGCCATGTTCGCCGCGCCGCCCGCCGCGCATCCTCACGGCCGCCCCCTCGCTCCCCAGCGACTCCCGGCGGGGTTATTTTTTTCCCGGGTGACTCCAAACCGGGACATGAGGCCGAGCGACCTACCCGGTTTGCAGCATGACACCCGCCTCCCCCCGGCCTTTCACCCCAAGCACACTCCCCCCGCCACCCCTTTCCCGTGGCGGCGGCGCGGGCGGCGGCGCAAGGCCGCCATCTCGTGGCTGGAGAGAGCGGGGCGCGCTGCCAGCGGCAAAATGGCCCCCGCGGCCGCCCGCTCGCCTCAGGCAGCGCCGCCCGGCGCCGGGCACGGGCGTTGCGGGAGCCGTGTTCGGGGCACGGAGCCGCGTTCGTGAGGAACCTGCGGATTAGGGCCGGCAGAGAGAGGGAGAAAAGGGACCGGGAGCGAAGCAGTGGTACAAGCCACAGTGGTAAAGGGCGCAGAAGCGCTTCGTCAGAGAAGTGGTGCCGGGTCGTGCCCAAGGTGGGCTGTGGGACCGGCTTGCTGGTTTTCCTTCACCTGAGGCAAGCAGATCGGTGCTTGTTTTTCCACAGAAATTTACTGTCTTCCTGGAAAACTCAGTCAAGGGCTTGAATCGGAAAAAAAAAAAAAAGAAAAGATTAGGGGAAATTTCAAAACTATAAAGGCAAATCTGAGGGGAAGAAGGAGGGCTTTCTCCCTCTCAGTTGGTTTCTGAATAGCCAGGTGCATCCCAGTGTTATTTCAGAGCTTGCAGATGCCAGGGTGTAGGGAGAGGGCTGCTCCACCCCATTTCCCTGCCAAACTTCATTTCTTTGAAATTTCTCATACCACTTGCCTGCCTCAGGCGGGATTTCAGCTTGAAGTTTTCCTAAAAATAGTTCAGCCAGGACCAGAACCGGTTAGTGGTGAAACACTTGTTCTTGCCCGGTGTTAAAATTGCGTCCAGTCATACCGTACCATCAAAACGCACAAATCTGTGCAAATTAGAGTGCCTCCATGTACTGAGCCATGAATTTCGCAAGGAGCCAGGGATGCAACTTCAGCCCAGACTATTACAACGTGTAGAAAATGCTCTTTTCAGTAGGGACTTCTTAGAACTTGGCAGCTAAACTCCTTGAAGATGCATTAAGTTCCAGCATAGGACCACCATGGATGAAGGAGTCTTTCCCTGTCAGTGCTGCTTGTGGCAGCTACAGGCTGCCGCTGTATGGTCGGCGGCTGAAATCACGCCATGTGGTCTGTGTGCCTAACTGCCCTTAGAGGTGGCTCACGGAGAGTAGCGGCAGCTCTCTGCCATCAGCTCAGGGCCCGTCACACACTCCGCTCAAGCAGAGGTGGGAATCATACAGTAGACGTTTCAGTCCCGCTCATGACCTATCCAGGTGTAGATCGGAGGCCATGTGGCAGATGTGTTTTCCATTTGTTCTCTAAAAACTTGGGCAGTTAAACATTCACAGAAGTTAACATTAAGGTCACAAAGCCACATAAACCACTCCAGAACACAGAGGTTGACTGCACAACCATCATTCCACCCCTTGTGCATGAGTATTAAGTTACATCTGTACCACAGGCTTCTTGTTCTGGTTGGGTGGGGTTTGTGTTTGTGGTACCTTCTGTATCACAAAATCACAGCATGGTTTGGGTTGGAAGGGACCTTAAAGATCACCTAGTTCCAACCCCCCTGCCATGGGCAGGGACACCCTCCACTAGACCAGGTTGCTCCAAGCCTCATCCAGCCTGGCCTTGAACACTGCCAGGGATGGGGCACCCACAGCTTCTCTGGGCAACCTGTCCCAGTGCCTCACCACCCTCTCCGGGAAGAACATTTTCCTGATATTCCAATTTTAAATCTCCCCACTTTCAGTTTAAACCCATTACCCCTTGTCCTGTCACTACAGGCCCTTGTAAAAAGTCCCCCCCAGCTTCCTTGTAGCCCCTTCAGGTACTGGAAGGTGCTATAAGGTCTCCCCGGAGCCTTTTCTTCTCAGGAGAATCCCCTCCCTCACCCTGCTGGCCACACTTCTCCTGATACAGCCCAGGATCCGGTTGGCTTTCTGGGCTGCCAGCGCACACTGCCGGCTCATGTCCAGCTTCTCACCCACCAGTACCCCCAGGTCCTTCTCCTCAGGGCTGCTCTCCATCCATTCTCCACCCATCCTGTCCTTGTGCTTGGGATTGCCCCAACCCAGGTGCAGGACCCTGCCCTTGGCCTTGTTGAACTCCATGAGGTTGGCATGGTCCCACCTCTCCAGCCTGTCCAGGTCCCTCTGGATGGCATCCCTTCCCTCCAGCGTGTTGAGCACACCACACAGCTTGCTGTCGTCACCAAACTCGCTGAGGGTGCACTCGATGTCATCGTCCATGTCTCTGACGAAGATGTTAAACAGGACTGGTCCCAACACCGACCCCTGTGGGACGCCGCTCATCACTGGTCTCCACTCACACACTGAGCCGCTGACCACAACTCCCTGAGTGCGACCAGCCAGCCAGTTCTTTATCCACCAAGCGGTCCATCTGTCAAATCCATGCCTCTCCAGCCTAGAGACAAGGATGCCGTGTGGGACGGTATGGAAGGCTTTGCCCAAGTCCAGGTAGATGACATTGGTTGCCTGTCCTTTATCCACCGAGGTCGTGACCCTATCGTGGGCGGCCACCCGATTTGTCAGGCACGATCTGCCCTTGGTGAAGCCCTGTTGGCTGTCACCAATCACCTCCTCATTCTCCACCTGCCGTAGCATGGTTTCCAGGAGGATCTGCTCCAGGATCTTGCCAGGCACAGAGGTGAGACTGAGTGGCCTGTAGTTCCCCGGATCCTCCTTTTTTCCCTGTTCGAAGATGGGGGTTACGTTTCCCCTTTCAGTCAGTGGGAACTTCACCAGACTGCCACGACTTCTCGAATATGACGGCTGGAGGTTTCACGACCCCATCCACTGCATCACGATGACAAGCCCTGGCCTGTAAAGATCACTGCCGTAGCAGTCCAAGTGCAACAAGTGACAGCCAAGGAGCCGCGCAGCTTAGCGTTGTTTGCAACCGAGCATCAGCGGCCCAGCGCGCAGCCAGACCGCAGCCCTGCCTTTCGATGGCCGCACGTGCCACTTGTTCTCACTGGCTTGGGAGGCTTGTGTTCTTCACGGGCATGAGCAGAACAGGTAATTTTGCGGTCTGTGAGACGGCAGATGTTCGCAAACCCAAGGTGGGCATTAAGAACCCAGCATTTGCTGCTCTTGGGCCAGTTTTGGTTGGGCCAGAGTCAGTTTTCCTCACGGTAGCTGGTATGAGGCCGTGTTTTGGAACTGGGCTGAGGATGTTGATAAGGCACTGATGTTTTTAGTATGAGGCTGTTCTGGATTTGTGCTGAGAAGAATACTGACAACATACTCATGTTTTAGTTGTTGCCAAGCAATGTTTACATCAAGTCAAGGACTCTTTCTGTTTCCCATACTGCCTGTGCTCCCAGCTGCTTCCCTGCAAGAAGCTGGGAGGGGGCGCAGCCAGGACAGCTGACCCAAACTGACCAAAGGGATGGTTCATGCCATAAAACATCATGTGCAATATATGGGGGTGGTGAGCCCAGGGTCGGGCTTTTGGGGATCTTGGGAATTTGGGGCTCTGCTTGCTCTCTCTGGCTTTGGCTCTCACTGCTCAGCGACTGGCTGGGCGTCAGTGGTGAGCGGTTGTATTATTTGGGGGTTTTTTCCCATTATTTTAATTATATTCAATTTTCCCCCATTATTCTCATTATATTCCATTCCATTATATTTCCATAACATATTAGTAGTAGTAAAATTAGTATTATTAGTATTGTTATTGTTATCATTGTTATTTATTTAATCTGTTTTGAATTATTAATTTTCCAACAAGTTTCCTTGTCTTTTCCTCCGATTCTCTTCCCCATCCCACGGAGCGGGGGGGAGCGGTGAGTGAGCGGCTGTGTGGTGCTTCGTTGCTGACTGGGGTCAAACTACAACAGCTGTTAAAAAAAAAAAAAAAGGAAAAGGTGCATCTCCAAAAGAAAAGAGACGCTGTAATTCATACAAAAATCCCTGTTGTTTTCAGGCTGCAACGGGCTCTGCTGCTGAGACCTCTGTGACTTGCCCCCCCAGGACGTGTGACTTCTGTCAGGGCCGCCAGCTTGCACCCGCTGCAAGCGGACAGCAGTGCAGCCTCCGAAACGTGGGCCGCTCCAGCCCGCTTCTCCTCCAGCGGGAGGTCCCTCGGACACCAGTCGCAGGGGTCTCCCTCCCTGGGCCGCAGAGCCGGAGGCGCAGCGCCTTGCCCTGCGCTGTCGGAGTCCGCCACCCGCCGGGGGCTCGGCCCGGCTCCGCCAGCGCTGCCGCCGCGGCCGCCCGCCCTCCCTCGCCTCTCTCCTCGCCGCACCACCCCGTCGCCGTCTGGCCGCGCAGCAGGCGGTTCTCTGGAGCTAACAAAGACGCGGCACACAGCTTTCCTCCGCCCAGGCATGCTCGGCTGTCTCCAGCGAGAAGCAGGAAGAGACTGGAGCTGTTGCATCCCGTTTTCCTTACTTCTCAAGCGATTAATTTTAAGGACCTGTAACTAAATTTGTATCAAAGCTATCCTTCCCTTCTTTGTTACATGCATTTAATTGGGCATTTGCTTTGTTGTTTTTCTTTATTTAATATTCCTGCCGCAGGTTTGGAGTTCACTTGAGGTGTATGGCTGCCAGACAGCACTGCTGTAGCTCCAGCAGGGAAACAGCCTATCTGGAGGGTCAGGAAAATCACAGCTTCTGATTGCCCTGGCTTCCATCAGTGAGGAGGCAATGAAAATGAGCTGCTCTTCGCCACTGAAAAACTTACAGGTTTGGGAAGTGAGTGGGCTGTGGGGTTTTGGGAGACTGCCTTCTATAGGTGGAAAAGAAGAAAGGAATTTTCCGTTTGTGTGGAACTGGACGAACTGAAAATGATAGCAGAGCTCTGGAAAACCTCCGGAGTGGGTTCTCTGTGAGGGCCAGCGCGGTGGAGAGGATGCGCAGCCGATGCTGGAAACATTTGCTTGTATAGATTTGGTTTCTGGGATTGATTTTTCCGATGAGCACAGCAACAATTTCAAGCCCTGAACCCCAAGTTTTTAGCAAGCTGCAGGTTTTCCTTTATGTACAGTTGTGACGCACCACGAGAACACTGGTTGGGTGTCAAGAACAGATGAAGCTGGCTGTGGGAAGGTAGTGCAATATGCTTCACGGGGCATGCAATGAAGATATGAACAATCCTATATCTAGAACAAGCTAACAACCAGAAAATGCTGTCAGTTGGCCAGTTGCCTTTCAGACAGACTCATAGAATCATGTCACCATACAGTTTCGATGACAAATCAGTAACACGCTGTGGAGAGCACTCCTGGGAGTTCCCATCTTGCCTATTTCAATAGCACAAGAAATTCCTCTGGGAGTGGCTGGTGGGGAGACCGTTTCCACCGTAGCCTGAGAGTGGCTAGTGCACAAGGTGTCCAGAAGAAGCTGGACTCTCGGAGGTCCCACAGATCAGCTGTGTAAGCAGCGTGAGGCTTCCTGCTTTACTTCTGTTTGCAGTGAGATTCAGCAACGCTGATGTTTCTGCCAAGGCTCACTGAAAGGAAGGCCTGCAAGGATTTAACCCTCAGTTTGACCTGATTTTGTGCCCACACTTTTCTTGGATCCACAGATTTTCTGGTTAGTTGTAGCCCTTCCTGCATGCTGGCACGTTTAGTTGTGGCTTTCTGCATCTTTGAGACACATAGGTTATAATTTCTGGTAAAATAAACCATTTAATCTTTTTTTTTTTTACCAAATGAATCAGTAAATGGCTGGAGCTCCGCTGTTGGGTGTTGCTGTACAGTGCTCAGAAGCCTGAACTGGCAGCAATGAGGAACATCCACCTGCAGGACTCATCACACTTTCTGTTCTCACCTTTGGCTCATCCGGATGTGGTACTGCTGGGGCAGGAGCTGGCTCCCGCTCCGCAGGCTTAAATGGAAAGGCTTCTGATCCACGAACATGTTTGAATAACCCCACAGGAACCTTCAAGCCTGACCGGGGTGAGAGGTGCCAGACAGCCCGCAGGCTGTGTGATTTATCGGCACAACATCCCGGGGTGAGCTGGGCTGACCTGAGCCATCGCCTGCTACTGCATAGCCAGCCGGAAGGTCTGTGGTGTTCTTTCCAAATTTTCTGATTTGCTGGTTTGGCAGGGTTCGGATTTTTGACCCAACCTCACTTGACAGACTAAACCAAACTGAGGACAAAGCAGACCAGAAATTATAACAGGAAATAAATGTTGGCAACTCTGAAATAAATACCAATTTTGACCCTTTATAATAAAAGCAAGCCATTGACTTCTCCCTCACTTCCCAGCAGGGCAGCTAGCAAGAATGGAAACGGTTCGTGGGTTAGGCTAGGGGTGCATGTGCAGAGGAGCCAGGCACTGAACGGTGTTCAGCGTATACCCCCGCGGGGTGGAAGCAAGCCCTCAGCTGGGGCTTCCGGGTACAGTAGAAGGAGTTACGTTCCATCTCCACCATAACTGATGGCCAAGTGAGGTTGAATTATGTTAGAACACTTGGAAGTTTAGTGCGCAGGTATTTCATGCTCTCAGCTAAGTGTGCATTTGTTCACAGCGTGAATGGCCTGCTCTCTCTCTCCTCCTGTCTCTGACGGCCTTGTGCCAAAACTGCAGCCAAGACAAACACTTCGCTCCAGATGTAAGCTGCCCCGATTATTACTCCTGCATGCTGTTAACGGGCTTCAGCGAGTTCAGAAACCAGCATAAACCACGGATTTCTCTGAACTTCCAAACTTTGCAGTTTTTACAGTGTGTTATGTTTCTGGCAGGAAATCAGGATGAGATGCCAAGTTGGTAGAAAATGCAATATCCCGCTATAAAATGTTTATTGTTTGGCATGTATGACTAAGTGCACCTTACCGTTGCTCGTTAATAGGATTTTAAAAATCCCCCGTCTGAGAATCAGTCATCCAGCTGCAGAGTTTCAGTGCAGTGACTTTCAATAAACAGTGAAAGCATGCAGGAGCCATTCCTGCAGGGGCCTCAGATCCAGAGCACCTCTTGGCATCATCTGCCCGACCTCAGCGTTTCCTGATGCCTAGACCTGAACTTTTATTTCGTTCATGGTTTCACCAAGCAGCGTGTCTTCTCATAGCAGGTAATATATTTACGTTACAATATTGCTAGAACTGTAGGGTTGCAAAAGATGAGCTTTACAAACACGCTGTCCTCATTCATATCCTATAAGGACATGGTAAAACATACCTGTTATGTCATTTACCAACATGCCAAACCAGCGTATAAGTGTACTCCACGGTTAAATGATGCTATTATTCCATGAGCAGGAACCACATGATCTTCCTTACATTAAAACAAGCCGTTTTATACGTATTTAACCCAAAAATACTTGCTCGTTTGCAGAAACTCCAATAAGTTTTAGTGAGCCTTTTCAAAAGTATCCTCGGTTTCCGTTTGTTACTCGTTGCTGCTGAAAGCCTTTATATAAACACTAAGGATCTCCCTCAGGAGACCCTGCGTCGCAGGCTCCAGAAGGCTCACCCACACTGCGTGGAGGGAGCTGCCCACGAAGCTGCGATGTCTTGCTGGGCAGGCCAAACCTCCAGCAGTCATTGCGGCTGCCCCAGCTCCGAGTATTTTTCGCCTGGGTGCTTTTAGGAATTCCTAGCGGCTGCTCAGTGCCTCGGGCCTTGCTGAAGCATGCTGGATTGAGGAGCAGATCCACGATGGCTGTGACTCGTGGCTGCGTGGTGGTGGTGTCACTGCCACCCTGTAGCCTGCGTGCTGCTTACAAGAGGTTGCTGATGACAGCGTCCCATTTTTTCGTGTCTCAGACCCCCCCCCAGAGCACGGCAGCTGTGCAGAGTAGGCCCAGGGGTGGAATAGAGCATACTGTAGATAAGGACCACGAGCTGCTGCGTGCGCAACCTTACACAGCACTCGTCCTTCTGGGCTGGCTTGGGCCAGCGCTACCCTCACGAGGACAGATGCACGTGGACTTCTGGGGGGCTGGTGCCAAGCCGCTGGAATTCTGCCACCCTAACTAATGAACTCACTTAGGAACCTCTCAGTTAAGTTTAACATTTTGGAAAAATGCATTTATTCCCAAATGCCCTGGTAAGGATTCCAGCTGGTCTGGATACACAAGACTTCACAGTACACAGACTGCACAGCCAAAGGTTAATAAAGCTGAGGTACAAACTTAGAATCACATTAGTGCTTAGAATAGTTGAGCAGATGATGTGATTTTCCACCAAATTAGCAGCAGATGAATTATCAAGGTTCTGCTGTCTGGTCTGACATTAAACCTGTGCTTGAGGAAAGGAAGAACCTTTACACATTGTGAGGATGCTGGAGAACATGCAATTGGGGAGCGCTGCTGTCTCATGGTCACTCAGCCGAGGCGACTAAGTGAAGGAAGGAATGCCCCTCGCCAGCACAAGACGCTCGCCCTGACAGTCTTGGCCAAATGCTGCCTGTGAGACTGATCAGTAGGTGAAGAAGGTGGAAATCGGCTGTGTACACTCAGCGAGCTGTGTGCTTTGAGAAGTCTCTCACAGTGCAATGAGTACCCGGGTAAGTTCCTTTGTGACAACCCAGCCCGTTTCCTTGGCACCAAACGGGCACTAATGCCTGTGCAAAAGAGCGGGTAGGTAGTTCTGCTCAGCTCCTAGCAAGCAAAAAGCACCCTGTAAACACAGGATGGTACAAAAACCAAATGGAGTTTTGATGTTGACTTAGGAGCACAGAAGCAGACTCTTCACATGAAAGACTCCCTCCGTGGTGAAAAGAGAGAGGCCTCCTACCAGGTAAATGCATGTGTGTGTTAGCCTCTGCCTAAGCCAAGGGCTTTAACTAAAGACTCTTACCTTTATTCCCTGATCTAACCCCTTCCATAGGTACTTCACCAGGATCTTCCTGGGAGTTTAGTGTACCGTCACACTGGCTGGACTCCTCAGTTCTCTCTTAAAGCTGATCACTACAGAGGTCTGTATACGTGTAAAACGTTCCGGTGCTTTAGGTAAGTGGAAAAGCGAATAGCTGAATGTAGTCTTGCATGTAACGCTCTCTCTCCATGATCATGTTTATCTTTTCAGAGGGAACCTGCTGTTGTGAATTCACACAACAAAGGAGCACTTCCTTTCCTGCTCTGGCTACACCAGAAAATAAAGCTAAGGCAGAAAATAAATCTAGGGTAGGTGGCTGGAAAAAAGGCACAGGAGTGACCATGGGTGAAGTGGAAGAGAAGCTCAAGGCATTCAGTGTGCCCAAACGGAGAGAAGAAATAAAATAGTCTACCTCAAGAGTCTTGAAGATTTGGTGTATAAAGCTGCTGTTCCAGGAACAGGGATTTTAAAGTCGAGGAGTGCTCCAATCTGACAGTAGAACAGTAAGCACCGTACCCATGCTTATTAAAAGACAAAGATTATCTTGGCATTCAGAGACTTATCAGTCTTTCTACAATCGTGGGCAATTGTTAGAACACATTTTGAAGAAAAGAATAATTAAGACTTGAAGGTAAGTAGAAAATTATGTAGATAAAATGATTAGGGCAAACTCAGCTGCTCTCTCTTGTTGATTTTCCAGGCATAACTCCTTTACCTGGATGCTAAACTGTCGAGCTTACCTGCTATGCCAGGTTTGATCACTTGTGATGACACTTGGCTTGGAGAGGACAACATACCCTTAGAACTGGCCGTCAAAGCGAGTAAGGAGCCAGCACAGGTCAACTTGGGCAAAGAATTACGGAGTGGGAAGGAAATTAATACTGGGATTCCTCAAGGTGTTGTGCCTGATTCTCTTAAAGATTTTCATTTATTACCAGGGCACATGCTAAGGAAGTTTTGAAGCATTGTCAGCATGGAAGGGGGATGGAGGACTAAGAGCACTGCATGGCACTGGTGACTAAAGCAGGGCAAGTACGGCGGCATTTGCTAGGGCAGACTACAAGCCATGTATGAGGGTAGGAGCTATTTGGTTGTTAGATGTCAAAACCAAGCAGTTAGTGAGGCTTCTTTATTAGCGATAGGGAGAGAAAAGCACTTCTGGCAGTTTAGTCTTCCTACTTGAGAGAAGGATCTGGAGTGAGCCACCTGTGGGAGGTGTCTCTTCCGCAATCAAGAGGCAGCTGTGAAACCTACCGTTCAGTGAGCAAACGCTGTGTCAGGGCAGTCAGACCTGAAGAAGTGTGGCTGCTCCAAAAAGGCCACCCCTAGCTCTGAGAGGGCTGCAGCGAGGAAGGAATGAGGGCACCAGCTGATCATATCATGATGGTGGTCAGGCAAACAGATACTTTATGGATCCAGAGAGGTCTTTCTGAAGCCGAGTATCGACTGACACCCAGGCACGTATACCCAGGACTCATCTGTGTGCAGTCCAGGCGACCCATGCTCGAGGAAGAGGAACTCAAAACTGCATCATCTGCAGAGAAAGCTGCAAACATCAACGTGAGAATGGAAAATATATTTTATTAACGGTGCCTAAAGGATCTGGGCTCGTTTAGCCACACAAAGTGAAGGTCGAGGGGGGACTCTTGCCTTTTTAAATGTATCAGCGCTAAGGAAAGGCTTTTAAAATTGCTAACATGGTGCTGGTAAAGGGTCATGGTCTGGTTAAGAATGAATTTGAACTCAAAAAGTTCTGTAACTATCAGAGCGGTTGGCATTGCCCAACAACCATTTTCAAAATGCTGCTTGATATGTTCGTAATGTGGGGGGGGTGGTTTGCATTTTTCTCCAAGGTAAATGTCATAGTAGAGTCCTACCGAAACAAGAACTGTTCACTGTTAATACCCTTATAATGGCTATCTCCTCTGGTTTTCTGGTTCAAGTTTCAGTGTCGTACGTTCTCCAGAATGTTCTCAATATCAGCCTATTAAAGGAGTTTTAATTGTAAAGGTTATTTTCCGATAATGGGTGAATTTTGCTGAGCTGCCAGTCTTGCCTGAGAAATACTCACCCAGTGGCTTACCCCCAGGAACTGCTGTGCACAAGAGGCAGGATGTCAGGGGAGTTCTGGTGCTTGGGCCATGTAAATAGCCAGGTGACAGACACTGGAAATCCTCGGTAGGCAGTGAACTGGAATTTGCCTGTGACAACATATATAGAATCACAGCATGGTTTGGGTTGGAAGGGACCTTAAAGACCATCCAGTTCCAACCCCCCTGCCATGGGCAGGGACACCCTCCACTAGACCAGGTTGCTCCAAGCCTCATCCAGCCTGGCCTTGAACACTGCCAGGGATGGGGCACCCACAGCTTCTCTGGGCAACCTCTCCCAGTGCCTCACCACTCTCTCTGGGAAGAATTTCTTCCTGATATCCAATCTAAATCTCCCTGCTTTCAGTTTAAACCCATTACCCCTTGTCCTGTCACTACAGGCCCTTGTAAAAAGTCCCCCCCAGCTTCCCTGTAGCCCCTTCAGGCACTGGAAGGTGCTGTAAGGTCTCCCCAGAGCCTTCTCTTCTCCAGGCTGAACAAGCCCAACTCTCTCAGCCTGTCCCCATAGCAGAGGGGCTCCAGCCCTCGGAGCATCTTCGTGGCCTCCTCTGGACTCACTCCAACCAGTCGATATCCTTCTTATGCTGAGGGCTCCACAGCTGGACACAGCACTGCAGGTGGGGTCTCATGAGAGCAGAGTAGAGGGGGAGAATCCCCTCCCTCGCCCTGCTGGCCACACTTCTCCTGATACAGCCCAGGATCCGGTTGGCTTTCTGGGCTGCCAGCGCACACTGCCGGCTCATGTCCAGCTTCTCACCCACCAGTACCCCCAGGTCCTTCTCCTCAGGGCTGCTCTCGATCCATTCTCCACCCAGCCTGTCCTTGTGCTTGGGATTGCAAAGGGTAATATGTAAGGGTAAACTTCCAGTCCATTTCGATTCCCCTTCACTCAGGCAATGCCTTACAAGTAAGCCTGTGTCGGAAGCTGAAGGAGTGAATGATGCTTCCTGACTGGCTGCAAACGGGTCGACTTGTGGCTGTCATTAGGAGTCAGCCCCACCTCATTAGTCTGGCTTCGGCGTGCAGGAGGTACTTCATCTTGCGCTGGCATTTTTACAGCATGCTCGGATGGAAATCGGCAAGTGCCAGTGAAGCGTAGGGAAGGACAGAAGCGTATCAAAAATTTGCTTTAAAGAATTGCAACTGAGTTCTTTTCAGGAGCTTTTAAAGATCTTAATTTCGGTGGTACAGGTGGTGCCTAGTGTTTGATTAAAACGAACATGCAGATGGGTTTGTGTTGTGAATCCTTGGAGATGCTCCAAAGCCAACTGGACAGAGGCCTGAGCAGCCCGCTCAGGCTGACCCTGCTTGAGCAGAGCATCGGAAACGATCTCCAGAGGTGCCTGCCATCCCGGATTGTTGTAGGATTCTGTGGAAGTTAGACAAATTCCTAAGTGAGCCAGGTTTTCCTGCAGAGGCTGGTGAGACCAGTGGACCTTTCACATCAGTTCCTTGCTGTTGGTTAAGGAGGGTATATTGCTACCCTCCGTCCTGCAGAACCGGATGTCCAAGGAGGAGATTATTGGAGTTACGTGGCTTCCCTGAGCAGAAATGTCTCGGCATCTGCCGAGGGATCTGCTGTCGGCTAGCGTGTTCGGTGGATACCCAGGAGGCATTGTACTTGCCACCCCGCACACAGCGGCCAAATTGCAGTGCGTGACAGGCCTGTTCTGAACCAGCTCTGTGCCTCGGCACTAGGAATGGGGGTTTAGGAGAAGCAGCCAGGTTTCCCCATCTTGCGCACTGATGACCTCAGCGTAAATCAGGTGGGTAGAAAATATAGCAAGTCCAGGTTGAGGACTTTTCTTTCACTAAAGTGGCTTTTGTTTCAGCCCCAAAACTGCAGATGAACTTGGCTTCAAATGAAATCTACCTTCCAAAGTAGGACTAGAGGCTTTTTCACCCTTCAGTTCCTGCCCCAGGGATCCCTCCCTGCCCAGTGAGCCTCTGACTGACCAGAGGAGCAGAAGAGTTGGGTTCAGGGGAAGACACAATAGTTTTTCTGAAGGGGTATTGTTTTTTTATACCTAAAAGTTCTTGTTTGAGGACCAGGTGGCTCTGAAAGGAAGGGTGAACCGGACGGGCGCAGTAGAACCAATCACTCAGTTCACAGTTTTCCCATCACCCTGCTCCCCCAGGACCACGGAGACGTTGGCAAGTGTGTCTTGCCACCTGTGGGATGAAAGTCTGTTGGGTCATGTCAGAAGGACATCAAAACGCTAATTACATAGCAATTATGGGTGTGACTATACGGAAAGGAGAGGATGTAATGGAGTTCTGGACCATGAGGCCATATAAAGGCTGGGCTCTTGTGTTTTCAAGCCTTGTTACTGCGGGTCTGTTGTTGATGCCAGCGTCTCTGGGTAGGTACTGGTGGCACAGTGACAGAGCTTGGCCTCTGAGCAGTAATGGAGGCCCAAAGTGGAGTTCCCAGAATACTACTTCATCTTCTCTGTGCCACTGTTTTCTGCACAGCCATATAAAAGAACGTTCTGCCTGTGACACTCCTGTGCGACTCCCAGAAACTCTCAGATGCGCTCCCTCCCCACCTCACACGGCCCAGGCTCAGCTCTTACTCACGCAAGGAGGAGTGCCCGTGAAAAGCGTTGTCTGTCATCTTCGGATTTCTCTCGGTATAACTGATGGCTTAATGAGCGCTGTGCTAGTGCAGCTTGCTCAGCATGGCTGTTGGGGGCATTACGAGCACGCAGTGAACTTTTGCAGCTTTCCTAGAAAGTAGGACAGGAGCAAAGAGGCAGCAAGGAGTTCTGCAAGGCAGTAAGAGGTGTGAGACTCCCCTGCGGGGGCTCTTCCTTACTGACTCATCCGAGAGCCGTACTCCCACTTCTCCTTTGAAAATGAACCTCTACCCCTCCCCTGACTGTAGTTGTCCCTGGCAGTGTTGGCGTCACCTCAGCACCTCTTTCACAAGCATGTGTGGGTGGTGCTAGCTTTGCACATGAGCACACACTGCGGCAGGCTCAGCCCTGCTCTTTTGCTCTGGCAGTGCTCACCGGCCAGCACGCTTTCTGCTGTCCACCACAGCAAACGTAAGGACGGAGACTGCTGCTAGGTGAGGTACTCCTCCTCCCACACAGTGAGTACAACCAGCAGGGCCACTGCTGCCTCTGCTCTGGAGTGCTACAGCTGTCGCTTTTTAAACACCCGTGAGACAGTCTTTCATTACGTGTGAAATGAATCCGTCAAAAACGATGACAGGGGAACACGGATCAAACTGCCAGATGGAGGAAAAAGACACACTTACAAGGCTCCTTGCTAATCATAGCCAATGTTTCAGATGGGAGCACGTTGACTCACAGGAGGGAGCTGCTTTTCTGCTGTCCTCCACACAGGTGTGCTGATAGTGACAGCATATTGCCACCCCAGGTGGGTGGCAGCTCTTGGAAACACAAAAGGAAGGAGTAAAAAGACCTGGAAATTTGAAATTCTGCAATTACTTACCCTTAGGTTAATTCACTCCTCTGTGCTTTCCATTGCCTTCCTCAGGAGCACACAGAGTCTGGTTGTTGGTGGCCGAGCCCCAACTTGACAAGTCTGGTGCTACCCAGAGTAAATGGTCTGAGTCCTAAATCCTGACCGCAGGCACATCACTTGCAGGGAGAGCCTTGGTGTAAAGCATCGACTCATCTGTCATCTCTTGGAAGGCTCCTTAATGGTACTTAGCCTTGATGGATTGAATCCTGCATGAAGATTAGAAGCAGGGATTCAGGGCATCTCCGGAATCACAAATTCCGACTTCTTCACCCAAGGCCATTTGCTCTTGGAATGGGCACACAGGGAGCTGGTAACAAAACCCAGCCCTTCGCTTCTGCACAAACAGGATGCGGCAGGAACACCCCGAGCAGGATTTAACAACAGCTCACCTGAAAAATGAGTCAACAGATCAGCATCTTGAGGAGTGAGTGGAAATTTTCTGTTCCCAGGACAACAGCACTAAGCAAGGCTGAAAAGTGCTTTTTCTATTATTGTGGAAATGCAGGATAGTCTGCAGCATCCAGGATGGAGTCTGGCCAATTTCAGCATCACAGTCGGCAGAGCTGACTTAAGCAATGGTAGTTTAATACCCTTCCCAACTGAGGTTGTCACATCACCTTGGCAGGGACGGCGCAGCCACTGGGTACCCACGCCGGTATGGTACCCTCAAAGATGAGCCCCTTTCAGACACATCCACTGCAAGAAGTGGTGTCACACCTAAAGAACGAGATCAGGGTTGCGACATCCGGCATGAAAAACACACAAGGAACCCAGTGGTAACGGGAGAGCTATTTCTGTCCACATATGTTTCATGGGTGTTTATCTTCTCTAAACTGTAAAAATAAAAGACACGACGCTGAAGAAAGACGTGCTTGTTTTAGGCGCTGGAGAAATTATGCGGCAACAATTAGGCTTTATGCAAAGATTAATCCTTAAGTCGGTAGGTTTGGGTCTCTCTTAACACTGCTTGACTTTTTCCACAGGCGGTTTTATATTTAAAAGTGACTGTTCCTGCTCACACAGAAAACTTCTGTCTCTTCATCTGCTTCCCTGGAGATTTCTGAACTTGTCATCAACCTGATCTCCCAGCCAGAGGAACACTTCCCCACTGTGCAATGAAAATTTATCAGCTTGTCCTTCGGCGTGTCTCAACAACTCAGAGATTATTAACTCATTTTTCAAGTGATTAATACCCCTGGGTGTTTGAGAGGCACAACTCTGGTACTTGCGAGGTGCTTGGAGGCCCTGGAAAAGAAGGCAGAAGGGGAATGCAAAGTGTGACAGTGGGACTGAGAGGCAGGCTAACCCCACTCTCGCTCGAGTCCTGTACCTATGGCCTCCATAAGCCCTCAGCGCTAACAGCGAACCGCCCTTAGTCTCCTTCCTTTGTGCGGCAGTCCAGATGTGCGGAATCTCGAGGGACTACATCCGAGGAGAAGTCATTGCACTTAGCGCTGCCTAATTACAGCCATGTTGACAGCCACAGTTGTAACTCCTCTGCGAAGAGATTTTTAGTATTCATCAGCAGGCCCCACATTGGTCGCTGCAGAGTACCTGTCACTCATGATAATTACTAATTTGTTTTAACTTGCCTCGGAAGCATTCCTAGAATTTATGGCTGTGCTGTGAGTCGGCACAGGCCTCATCATTATTCCAGCTTTGCCTTCCACCGTGACAGAGGTATGGCAGAAACGCAACGTATATAAGGTCCTCACGGCCTGTCCCTAAGACAAGTGATGCACCGAGAAAACGCACGACCGTGACGTGCACACGTTTGCGTCACGTACAATGCCAGCAGCACCTCACTATAAAGCCACTCCCGGGATTGCTCCTGTGGCTCTGCCCGCGTTTTGAACGTACGCGCTGGGAAGCGCGTGGATATAACTTTCCAGGAGAGCTGGTCTGTCTGTCCTTGCACGTATGGCCGAGGCAGCTAATAGGGCTGCCGCGTTCAAACAGGGTCAGGCCAAGCGAAAAGGAGAAAGGGAGGACAAAGGATAAAGGCCGCATTTCGCGGCCAGCCAGGCATGGGTCCGGTGCTTTTGTCCGAAAGCTCTCGTGTTGTGTCCCTAAACTGACCCTGACAGCCTCGCAGGAAGCAAAGCTGCTTCAGAAGATCGCCGTGCTCCCCGTGACATTCCACAACACTGCATTACTGGATTGCACTGGTGCCAGTAAAGAGCACCCAGATCATGTAAAACACAGGGCAAACCACGCTAGTTTGCGCTCTGATAAAGGGCTAATGTTCTAATCATGAAGTTGGAAATGAAGCAACGCTCCCCCTTCCCCCCTTTGCCATAACGCGAGGCGAGCATAGGCCGTGCTTCCCCCCAGCCTGCACCCCAGCACTCCACAGCACGTCCCTGCCATGGAGCCCAACAGCCACCCCAGTGCCTTTGCTACCCGTGTGCTGCTCCCACAAGCCTCCCCGTCCACTCCCCCCAGCTTTCTGCCTCCCACAGATACTGGCTGGCTTTCTGAGTCATGGTGAACATGAATGAAGCTTCCCGGCTTGGCCCAGGAGAGCCCCTTCCCCATTTTGGCTCTAATTCCTGCACCCCCCTACTGCTGAGACACGGCTGGCAGCCTGGAAAACGCAACCGCTGCGAGCTTTCCTGACTCCCCACGCACGCACGGCGGGATGAGGGGATTCACATGCAGAACCGCAGCTCTGCTGTGCTGTTGCTCTCAGGACAGTTCCCAAAAGCGTGTGTCATAAACTGCTTTTCAGGGCGCAGCAGCTTCGATCGTCTCACAGCTGGGGAGTCTGTTACCCTTGTGTCCATCCTGACCAGAGCAGGGGGCTTCCCTGCACACCCTGCTCCAGGTCCTGAGCTTTCGGAAGTGCCCTGGGCTCTCCGTTTAGACACAGCAATTCCAGCGAGTGGATTTTCCAGTTGTTCCCGAGGCTGGGCAGAGAGAGGTCGCTGGCAGGGAGAGCCGGGTGACTGTGAGCATGTGGGCGGCGCCGGTGCAGTGATTCTGCCCAGATCAAGAATTCCCTCTGCCAGCACCAGTCCTTTGCCATAATCCCCATGGAGACCAGTCCCGAAGTCTGAAGCACCGCAGCCAGTAAGAATTTCAAGTTTAGAAGAGGTTCAACAACCGTGCGTATTACAAATACGCTAGAAATCCTTTTGGCTGATTATCGAGGCAGTAAGACTCTGCGTGCTCCCTGCAGGAGCGGGCTGCTCCAGCAGCACCGCTCCGGCTTCTGATGCTATTGTTTTAACTCCGAGATGCATCACGCAATCAGTTCTGCTTCTAGTCTTTGAAACCAAATAATTCCTCTTCCATCAAATAGAAACTTTAATTTGACGAACAGACGGATGTTTCAAAATGTGACCTTTCCCAAGGTGAAGCACTCAGTGGATGTATTATTTATTGGGTTTCAATTTTTTCCACAGGCAGACATGTCTGTTCGTCAGGAAGGTTAAACAAGAAGACGTTTAAAAATTCATTTATGTGTAAATGCAGTCCTTACTACTGTAGTAATTCTTTCTCTTAACTACACATTAAAGACGTGGTTGTGCTGGGGGATAAATGATAGCTTGTCTGAGGCAGGACTGACAGCTTGTAGCTATCCGCTGCTGGCTGCAGGTGCAGCTTAAATAGTCTCCAGCCCTTTGCTGGGGTTCGCTCGCCATCCATCTGCTCTCTGAGATGGGACTGTGCTTTCCTTTACCCGTGCAGTACCTCCGTTGGTCTCACTCAGCAGCTAAGCTCAAGTTCTTTGGAGGGGTGAGCATCGAGGTGCTCAGAGCGGCTCTGGTAGCCTCGGCTAACCTTGCATGGGCCTCGTTGGACAGGGCAGGGCCTTGTGCAGGGGTGCAGGCGGAGGAAAAGCCCTTGGTTTTGGAAGCATTGCTCTTCTCTCCCTCTGGGGCAGGAGCAGAGGTCACTCTGCAGGTCTTCTGGCTCGTAAGGATCTTGAGAACGGAGTGGGTAGTTCACATGGTTCTCTTCTTCCAGACCGACGTAGCTTATTTTTTTGCAAATTGGTTAAATAATTCCAAGAGATGTAAGAAAACAAACCAAAAACACCAGTGGATTAGGGCAAAGCAGAACAATTTACTGATAAATTAGCTCATTTGATTGGAAGCAGTACATTATATGCCCCCTTTAGAACTAGAAAAATGTGCATGAATAATGTAAATAAGAACAGCGTATTGTGCTCATCTTTCCAGGAAAATCAGTCCTGACAGCTTGTTGGATTTGCCTCTTATGGTTATTTGTGATGGTGACTTAGAAACTCTTCCCGATTGACTGTTCAGCCAAGTAAAAAGGAAGAATAAAACCAGCGTAGGCTCTTAAATGTTCTGTTATAAAAACTGACAGCGCCTGGTCCTAACACAATGCACTATTCTCCTCTGCCAAACCGAGCCCGGGCCCCTACGCAGACTTTGTTCCCGAGCTTTGGCTGCCGATGCCATTCTCTGATTGATGCTGTGCGACACAGAATCATTAACATGTGTTGAGCAAGTTTAAATTCCTTCATAATCGGGAGTAATCAGTAATACAGGATGAGAATAGTAAGTAAAAACTACAGCCCAAGTGATAAAAATAGTCTGGCTGAAGCACTGGAGCTGGAAGACAGCAGAGCTCGGGGCTGCAAGACCAGGACCTCGGAGTCCTCCTCCCACGCCTCCTACACACGCATTTAGAGTCTGCGCAAGGCGCCGTCCAACACCCCACGCCGCACGGAACGGAGGTTTCCGCACCAGCAGGAGGATTTTTCTGTGAGCTGTCTAGGCCCTGAAGAAAGGGCAGATTCGATGGCGTTTGCATAGCAGGCCCAGACCCATCACCTCGCTTTTGGCCACGGCTGCCTAGGCAGCCAGGGTGTGTGTCTGGCCGGGTCCAGCGCGGCTGTCTCACACGCACTCAGCACCCGTGTCCCCTCCTTCTCCCGTGGGGAGAAGCAGCGAGCCCCTCCAGGCGCTGGCAGCGCAGCATCCTGTGCAACAGGGCTGGTGTTGCTGGGGCAGCGCTCCGCTCCCCTCCTTCCAAGCCCTCTCGGGTGCGTGCTGAGCACGAGCAGAGCCCATGGCACAGCCCTCTTCTTGCCGCTGGCGACATCACCTGGCACTGCCACATCCTGCTCTTTGGGCACGTCGGTCTATGGGAGCCGAGTGGGCTGCACAGGGGACGTCCTGGGCCAGGGGAAGGAGGCTCTGTGTCTGCACTGCGAGCGAAACATGGCTCGTGGGGTATGGGAGATGCAGGGACATCCAGTCCTTTCCAGTTCATTTCCCACGCCCCTGCATAGGTGTGCAGGAAACTAAGGAGCTTGCTCTGCTGTTTTCCCTCTCCTGTGACCGTTGCGACAGTGAGTAAGCGTAATGCCCATGATATACTCTTATTACCATAGTAACTCAGGCTGGAGCTGGTGGTTGCACAAGTAGATGCTGGAAGGGAAATACTGCCTAAGGAAGAAATCGGCTCTCTGCTACCTGGGTGCATCGTCCCTATCTGCACTAGATACTCCTTTGAAGACAGTGGGATTCCTCTGGCACACAGCGAGAGCAAATTACAGCTTAGGCCTAAGTCTGTGCTTGCCAGGCAATTTTCCCGAAGGATCCAACCATTTTACATCTAAATGAAAGAACAACCCACCCCGTAGTAGAAGAGCCTGGTTTTCAGCGAGGCTCCGCACTGCCCTCTGCATTTCTCCCGTCTCCTCTGAAGCGAGGACGTGGGGTGCCGCTCGAGCTGTGCCACCTCCCAGAAGGCAGGCACGTCTGCAGCTCCTGCTCAGTGCAGAGAAGGCCGGTGTTACACGCACGGGGATGTCTAACCTCAGAAATCTCTGCTCTAGCTCCAGCGCTGCTGGGTGAAAAGGTCTAGGTGATCCTGCTCCGGCAGGGGGGTTGGACTAGATGATCTCTAGAGGTCCCTTCCAACCCCTAACACTCGGTGAACCTTTGCATGGAGCAGGGCGATGAGACAGCCCCTTGCCCTGGGGTGCACCATCTACCCGAAAACCTCACGCCAGAAGCTAATGCTTCACGCATTTGCCTTCACCGTGCCCCGTGGGGTATGACAGCAGTCACACCCACCAGGCAGGCAAGCAAGGACTGCAATGCAAAGAAGCCAGCCAGGAACCAGGGCTATCAAGGGGACGTAGCAGGGCAAGGATTTGAAAGCTCACATCTCAGGTGAATATACAGGAGTACGTGATCTCAGGGTCACCCTGTTCTAAAGCAGTAAGATCAAAGAGGACTACTCCAGGTACATGGAATTTTGTTCATCTTTTCTTCTTAGTTTTGCCTGTTGGGTATGAAGACTTATAACAACATTAAAATTGCTGCTCTAACATTCACCACTCTTACTCAGAGGCATAAAGCTTCTGCTCAGTATTCAAGGGGTGAGAGGGATGCAGAGGAGCAGGATGAGACTATTTTGTCAGTGATGGACACCGGGACTCTCTGAAGGCAACATGAGTGACTATCCCTCAAACTCCATCCTTCCCAGCAGCCTGGGACACCTCCCTTGATAACACAGGAAAAACCATGACATTATGCCACGGTGGGAAGTAGCAAAGTCCTGCCACACGGCCCTGCCTAATTGCGTAAAAACGTTTCAGGAAGGTTTTCATAACCTTTCCGCCGAGTGCTGTTAACAGCTACAAGGGCCGGGCTCAGTTATGCAAGGTCTCCTCTTAAAACTTGTGGTCAGCAATAGCTCAGCCCTCTTCCCTGCAAAAGGGAAGCCTTCCCTGCTTCTCCTGAGTCCTGAAGCTGCACAGAAAACAAAAATGTGTATATTGTGGAGGGGAACAATTCCCAGAGCATTGATCTGGGAATACACAGGACATAACTCATGTAAATGGGGTGTATATATATATATATATATATATTTATGTACGTATATGCATGTGTGTATACATCTGCTTAGGTGTGCACATAAATCCTGAGAGGTCTCTCCTCTCCCCTGCTGCTGTGGATAGCAAACCCCTGTCCTCCTGGGGCACGAGGTGGTGACACTGCCTGTACTTCTGTTCCCATCTCACGCTTCTCGCCGTCTTTGGTGGGCAAAGTTCCAGTGCCCACAAAGGCACCTGCCGATATGAACACCCAGAATGCTGCGCTGGGAGATGAGAAGCAAGTATAAAACTCTGCTGCTCTGTTGCTGGGTCTTCCCAGCTCCTCGCCCGCTCGTATTTCAGCGCTGGTGCTGGAGCTGGGGCCATGCTCCAGGGCTGGGCTGAGCCTCAGCACACGCAGGATGGGCCCGGGCTGTGTGGATGGGCAAGAAAGCACTTTCCTGCTTCCAGTGTTGGCTGCTCACCAAACCCAGAGCCCAAAAGCATTGCCATTGGCAGGATCCTGGAGAGCTGTGCTGGGGAAGAGGCCTGTTTCAGCAGGGGTGCTTGGGGGAACCCACAAAACTCCCAAAGCTTCCACCATGCCTGTGCCAGGCATGGGATCGGTAGTCACACCGAGAAGAGGCAAACTGCCATCACGGTGCTGCCGTTGCAATCAGATCCTGTAGCGCATACAGTGAAAAATAAGAGAGCAAACCCAAATGAAGACGAGCTTTTCATTTCCCCTGTACCTGAGCTGCCAGGAGGATATTTCTAATTGAAAGGGAAGTGAATGAATTAATGAGCTGCTTCTTCTGTACAGGAAAAATTAATAGTGTTGTAAATGTCTCCACATACGTCCGTGACAAGTGTGGGGAACTATTAGTGTTTGACCTTCCTTGTCACATCTCGGTTTCTGGGTAGCGCACACTCCGCCTGTGTGCCAGAGCCTGACAAATGGCCCACGACCCGAAACCTACCAAGGGGAGTTTTGGCGTTCCAGGTTAACTGTCAGCTGAAGAAAGACACAACACTTTTGCCTGTGTGTACGCCTTGCTGGAACAGAGATGTGCGCTCAGCTCAGGAGCTCCTAACCGAGATCCCTGTTCATCTACCTCCCTCCCTCACAGACACAAGCTCTTGCCGTTCTCCTGAACTCAACCTTTTTGGTTTGTTTTCACATTTCCTGAATCTTGAAGGCCATCACCTCCGCTACACTGCAGAGAGGGCTTGTTTCACACGCATCCCCAAGGCGATCTGAGCCTCCGCAGGGCTCAGCTTACACCATTCCTACCAAGTGTAAAACACCACCTCTGCGTGCTGGTTGCTCATCTGGGAAACTCAGTGGTGAGCCACTGACCTACAGCAGCCAGGAGGTGATGGCAGGGGAGAGTAGACCCTCCCGATGGCCCCTGCTGGCTTTCATAGGGAAGTCTGAGAGGGAAATAGCCAGCCGCTACGTAAAGGTGGCAGTGAAGAGCACTCTTGCCCTCTGGCAATACAGCTCCCATGGTGAGCAGCTTGCCACCACTGCTAGGATACCCAGCATTCCATCCCCAGACAAAACCAGACTTTGACAATTGATTTGGAAAGCTAATGCTGTATTTTATCCCCTCTTCTCTTGAAAAGCTAATGGGAAAGTCTTGGGGGAATGCCCTTATGTCTAATTAAGGCTGATACAGAAAGCAGAAAAATCTTGCTGCAAGCCTTTGAGTTACCAGAGATGGAGCCAGGCTGACCAGCCGGCTCATGCCTCCACTCCCACTGGGGTCAGGAGGTGTTGAGTGTGTCCAAACCCCAGAGCACCTGCACCCTTCTCTTTGCTGAAACCTCTCTACAACAGGAGAAACCGAAGGGGTATACGTGCTTACGTATGTCCCTGTCTTGCTCCCAAAACACTAATGGAAACGAGGTCAGAGACAATGCTTTGTATGCAACTGCCTGCACTTAAGGAAACAGACTGGAAAGAGTCCAGGGCAGAGGAAAGATGAAAAGGAGGAGAAAGTGGAGATGAAAGTCAGTGGAGCGGCTGGAGCGTGTGCTAACGCTGGGGGAGATTCTGCAGCTAATGATAAGTGTGCAAAGAGATTTGAAAGTGCAAAGCCAAACTGGGAAGCCAGATGAAAAGCTGGAAAAGGCAGGTACTGAATTGTGTGTGATGATGGAAAAGAAGAGAGAGAGAAAGTGGGAACAGCCCAACAGAAAGGTTTTCTGAAAGGAGAAGAGACATCTGCCGTCCACTTTGCCCAGCTGAGAGGAAAGCAAACGGAGCCGGTGGTATTTCAGCGCTCTCTGCAGCAGGTGGCTTGCAGGCTCCATCCCTAGCTGGAGCTCTGGGGAGTCACAATTAAATGCAATGAAGTGGAATAAGATAGGCTGGAGCATTGCAGTGTGGCAGTGCCTGAAGCCTGGAAGGCAGTCTCTAAGTCCACCTGGGAGTTGTTCCTCTGATCTGAAAGGAAAATAGTGCTCGCAGTCCTGCTAAGAGCCAAGAAAATAAAAAGAATGTGCAAGTTTACTATATGGTGGTAAAACATGCATTAGCAGGGGAAGGAGCCCTGAGACAGATCCAATGTGGTCTTCCAGCCCCGGTCCTCGCACCCTCGCGGCTCGCTCTAGGGCTCCCGGGAGCATCACTTTCAGGCCAGTCTCAGGAGTTACCTTCCTTAACAAGTGTGAGGACTCTGCAGTCGTGCATAGCTGTCTGCAGGCTGTTTTCTGAGGAGCAGAGGGCACTGAGGAGTTGCACAGGCTTTGCCTTCAGCGAGGCAATCTTAGTCTCAGGTGTGCGGAACTGCACGTTGAAGCACTTACGCCCTCTCCTCGCGCCGAGTGTCAGCTCAGCTGTTCTCCGCTCTCTGCTTCAGCCCCATCAGAGAGGGAAACCCAGCGCTCGGGATCTCTCCTGGCACGGAGGTGCAAAGATGACAGGGATCCTCACAAGGTGTGTTTCCAATGAAACCAATGGCAACCTGCCTTCAGGCTGGACTCTGAGCTTCCTTATTCCCATCTCACGTGGTGATGGGAGCAGGAGAGGTGTCAGCCAAGCACGCTCAGCACTGGGGAGCCAAACACCTGCATCCCCAGCTCTTCCTGCAGAACCTCCACAGCTCTGCAAGCCCAGATCACCTCCTGGATCAGAAGTCCAGGACATCCAGTAGTGGCTTCACCGCCATCAGGGAGAGTGAAGGGAGGTTCAGCTCTAAGGCTGAACGTCTCATAGTGGCCAAACTCACACAGAGCCTGCTGAAGCGAGCGACATGATCAGCAGCTAGCACAGCAGTGCGTGCTCACAGCCGTGAAGAACCCCAGGCGCTCACCAGTTCAGGTTTTCCCATCTCAGCCTGGGATGCTGTTGCTCTCCATTAGAAATCTAGGACTGAAAGATTAGTGCCTTCTCTGTGTACTGGCACCCTCCACCAATGCTCCCAAACTTCCCATATACACATAAAAGCAGCCCAAATGCAAGGCTTCAGCAGCGTGAGTGATGAGAGCCTGACGGTGTGTTTAAGCACCCTCCTGAGCCAATCTTACACAAGCAACTGCTCCTGTAGCCAGCAGCCAAGTTCCCAACACGAATATGCTGCCTTAGTTGCATTTGCTTTTGTTTCTATTAGACAAATGTTTCTGTTTGTCTCCTTACACAACACCCACAAAGCGGCCAAATAGCTTTTGCAAGCTGTTATTTAGTTGCTTCATACCGGTGAGGACTAGTTATACTAGTTTTGGGAGGTTGACCTACATCTTTTCAGCTGTTATTATCTCCTCAAACAGGCCAACCTCCTGCTACCTAGTTCTTGCCCTGTCTTGTTTCAATCAGTTGGCACCGATTCACATTTCGTTTGGATAAGAACGTTAATGGAGTAATTTCAGGAATAAACACCCAGCTTAACCCTGCTGTACCCTGAGTAAAAGTCCACTCCACTATGAAGGCTTCTGTTGTTTCCCTTCTCCTCTTTGTGCCACTTTCAGCAACATTAGCTTTGACAGTAAGAAAACACAGCCAATGTGTTTTCCCCTGGGATATTTGCAACCATGCCAGTTCCAGCAAGGAAAGAGTAGAAAATCATTTTTTATCCTTAAAATAGCCTGCAATTTGCTGGTTTCTGCGAGGAGGTGGCGGATGTGTGCTCTGTCCCCGCCAGCCGAGCAGCCAAGTGCCAGACGCCACTGTCCAACACGCAGGGAAGACGATGCCTGGTTTATCCCATCCTTCACACTCACTTTCTCTTTTGCTATGAGCTGTGCAGAAGGATTATGCTTTGTCAAGGTTAATGAGATATTTATTCTGCATTTGATCTCTCCATTTAAAGCTTAATTACTGCCCTAGAAAGCTCCAGTCCTTGGAAATCAGCATCTTTGTGTAACAGAAAGATGGAGCCCTCAGCTATTCCACACTGCAAGAAAGGAGCTCCATGTCAGTTCATGTTTGAGGTAGCTCTGCTTTCTGCGAGTCAGTCAATCATAGCTTTTCCTCAAGCGCTCTCTACCCTCCACTCTCATCCTCCTCCTTCCTTGCTGCTCCTTCTCAATGCTCTCTCCTCCCTCGCTCCTTGACACCTGGCTGGAGTGCACGGTCTCCAAGCCCTCGGAGATCCTTCAACCCCTTGGGGAAAGGTTTTCTTCCCGTGAAGGCACTTCCCCGTTTGGTTGACAGTTCCTCCCCAGAGATGCTCTCAGGCTGTCTGCATGACTTTCTGTCCATTGTCTGGGCCAAGTGCCTGTCTGCAAGGATGCCTTCCCTGGCACATAGCTATGGGCCTTGGGAGACAAAGGAAGAAGGCCCAGAAACCCAAGGGAAGCAAATGCTGCAAATGCAGGGCTAGCTCCATGCAGAACATACGCCCTGTTCTGCGGGGACTCGCAGCTACGCCAGCCTGGAGCAGCACAAGCTGGGGTGTGGGGAGAACTGAGCCCCACTGCTGCTCTTGCTGGGGCCAGCACCCCACACCGAGACCTGGTAGTGAGACATCATCTCTGGGCACCTCTGTCCCACCTGGGTAACCTGGCAGAGCCAAGCCCCGTGGTACCGCACCAGGTGAAGGGTGCATTTGAGCAAGAGGAGCAAATAAATCATCAGGTCAGGACCTTCTGCCAGGTGGGATGCAAAGCGGTACAGGCCAAACCTCCAGACTGCGTCAGCAGAGCACGTTACGCTGAGCTGCGCTAATTAGTAGCCTGAAGAGAAACGGCATCAGCATGGATGAGTTCTCTCTGAATCAAGTCTCCGCTCAGAGACCTGCTTGTGCATCAGCCCATTCTGCAGGCTTTGCGCCAGCTTCCAGCTCTGGCTCCAGCTCACTGTGTTGGTCTTATCCCATGCTGAGGTCAGGCGCTCCTGGCAGGCACCTTCCTGGGGGCCGAGGAGAGCGCCGGGGTCGCTCAGGCTCATAGCGCCGAGATGTGCTGGGCAAGGAAGTGGAACGCTCGTTTGGAAACGCTTCTGTTCTGGGCCATGCAATGTCCCAAGGAGGCAGGGTAAATGGGTCACCGGGAGGTGCTGGCGGCGGCTCCTCAAGTGCCAGCAGGGAATGCTTGAACTGGGATGTGTTTCTGCAGTCAGGATTACGTGTGTTCTCTGAGCTTTATATAGTCTCTTCCGTAAAGAGATAGCCATATGTCTAATGCGATTTAAGATTTTAACAAATTCTTCAACGGAATGTTACTCTGAAGAATAATGTTTTTAGCATGACTCACAAATATATAAATCATCATATAATAATCAAAATATTGGGGGTCCCTCAACAAGCCTCATTCATGGCTTTTTCCAGCACACTCTGAAGTTAACGGAGCAATTACAGCTCGTCAAACATACACAGATGTTACTGTGGGCAAGGGAAAACATTCTTAAATGGAGCTGCGAGCCTCTTACAGACTTGCTACATTTAAAAGGTGAGTTCCCTTCCAGAGCCAGCGCTACAATCGCAGTTATCCAGAAGGAAATAAAATCCTCAACCTCCGTATTTCGGTTTGAGATGACTTGGTGAAAGCGTATCTGAAGAGTGTGCCCAACTCAGCTTGGCAGAGTTTAATTTTTAACATTTTTAATATGACATAACATTGGTCATTTAGCTCAAAATTATTGAAAATTTCATGCTTGTGTAAAGAACAAGCAAAGAGATCAGCAGCCAACCCTCTGCCAGCACCGCAGGAAGGGAAGAGCTCTTTGTCCCTCTGTACCAACCTGCAGTGCAGGGCGACTCACCGCTACACAGCTGCGTTCAGTCTTACCAGAAGAGCATCAGGTTATGAGACTCCACATTTTCCTGCTGAAAACTGTCCCGCTCTTGGAAAAAAACCTCTTTTTAATGCTTGTCCTAACTTCCTTTTGTTGTGCTACACTATTAGCGATGTTGCCTTGAGCCATGTCACTCTGAGCACCACTAACCCGCGATAGCTAGTGCCAAAACCTATACAATTAACACAGAGAGAAACAAAATTTATTCTAAAGCGGTCTGGTTTGGAGCTTGCTGTTAGTTTCATAACCAACGTGCCTTCCCTTTTTCCATATTTCTTTCCTCTTTCGAGATCGGAGGGTTATGCGGTACCAGGAGTTGGCCCACAAGGGCAGCGGCTGAGTTCACAGATGAGCCAGACGAGGAGGTTTAGGGCTGAGCACTGTGTGGGGTCCTTTCCTCCAGCAACGCTTTTACTGATTAGTTTGTATTTCTGCTTTAGGCCGAGCGCTAAGATTTTCTCTAAAAATGAGACAGCTCAGTGGCAGCCTTCCTGGGGTGAAGGGGCCGGTGGCCAAAAACGGGTACAGGCTTTTGCTTGGTATCCCAGAAGACGACAGTAGCGCTCTTTTTGCAGGCCTCACATATAAAAAATGTTCCCAAACTTTAAAACCCCGTTAATAATAGGGATGAGTCTCTCATCTCCTGCTGCAATAACAAGGTTAAACCATTCAAGACGTCGTCACTGCTCTGAGAGGTGGCTCTGGTTACGACAGCTCTGACGCAGGGAGGGGAAACTCCTCTCGGAAATGCCAGGACGTGCCCAGCAGTGGCGATGGGTCATGTTTCCTGTTATCGTGGGATCTTTCATTAAATATGACAGGATGACAACGTGTGTCATGCTGGAAAAGCCACCCATGCTCCGTGTACTGTAGCTGCAGCCCGCGAGGTGGCAGAAGGAAGCGGGTCGCATCGCAGGCGCATCCTGATGCTTCTCGTTAGCGCTGGGAGTTGGAGTTTTGAAAAGCAAGGCAAGAGAAAAAGCAGTTGGAAAGCAGAAGCACGTTTAACTTCCGTGTAAAAACTTTCCTGAGGAGAAGAGGATGAGCTGCTAAGAGGGTTATTTATCTACATTAAAAACAATCGAGAGAAGTGCAGAAAATGAAGTGCATGTCTTAGCTTCCTTTTAGCACCTTTCAAAAGGTTAAGGAAAATAATAGCAACAACCAGGAATTATTTTGTGCCTCTTTGTGTGGTGACAACTGCCAAGAAGGTGTCCACAGACAGCTCTGTTGCGATACAAATTGGCACTTTATCAAACCAGCTCCCTACCAAGCCCACCTGGCCTCTGTGTTTATTGACTTGTTTATCGATCAGATTTATATCTGGTGGTAATGAGTTAAAAAAAAAATTGAGCTTGTTCAGCTCTTCAGTCTGACGCTTATTAATATCCTGAAGGAAAGCAATACAGTAATTTATTCAGGAATCAGCAACCATCCTCTCAAGCTCCAAGAAACCTGGGTCCTAGGGAAGCTTCGGAGGGAATCCCAGAATACAACTTAGCCACATGGATCACAGCTTTTCTTGTTAGAGAAGACACAGTGGTCACATTACTGAATGGCATCCATCCCCTATAGCCATGTATTTGGGGGATTTGCTTCCTGGCAGAACTGTGCCTCCAGTACAAGGGTCCTATATCTATCTATCTATCTATCTATCTATCTATCTATCTATCTATCTATCTATCTATCTATCTATCTATCTATCTATCTATCTATCTGTCTATCTATCTGTCTATCTATCTATCTATCTATCTCTATATCTATCTATCTATCTATCTATCTATCTATATCTATATCTATCTCTATCTATCTATCTATCTATCCATCTATCTATCTATCTATCTATCTATCTATCTCTATCTATATCTATCTATCTCTATCTATCTATCTATCTATCTATCTATCTATCTATCTATCTATATGTTAAGCTCCTGGGTGTCCCTTTACTGGACTCCCAGTGTGTCCTGCCTCTGCTGGGATGGTCTGCTGGAGAAAAGGAAGCTCATCAAAACAGCCAGTCTAATCCTATGTTGTAAAGGACTTTTAAACCACAGCCGCAAGATACTACTCGGCTGCGTGTGACAGCTCAGCAATACGGCTTTACTATTAGTTTCTTGGAAAAAGACCACAGAAAACCAAAGGATTATCTGCTCAATTCCCCCGTTTGGCAGGGGGAGGGAGGTCAGCATGAGCTCATGGTGTCTCAGACAGCAGAGAACCCTGGCAAAAGGCCCTCCGTGTGCCTGCTGCCGGTGCAACCTTACGCGTGCCGCCAAGGGAAGGCTGTGATGAGAGCTCACACTGCTGCACCTGACCGCAAAGCACAAAGTCCGAGGAAACCTGCTTTGATTCAGTCTGCCCCTCGCTCCTGCACGCGTTGCTGCTGGGCTGGGGTCACGTGCTCTATTTCCCAGGTAAAACCGAGCGAGGTCAGCTGGAACTGTCTTTATAGTAGAAGTTAATGAGACTGCCTGTGGCCTGTGTGCCTTCCTTGCCACCGCCGCCCTGAGGAACAAGGCTCGCTGGCCGTTACCCCAGGACTTGTGCTGGCCAGCTAGACAAGCTGCCTCTGTCTGCTCTGGAACCCCTGGAGGCAGAACCCACAGCACTGGGCGCTCAGCGGCTCGCCCTGCAACGCCAGCCCTGCTCACACAAAGCACTTAAGAAGGGGGTGTCTCTTCCTATGTGTTATTTCTCCTTATACTCCTTTCATTAACTTAAGCCTCCAAAAAAGCTCCCCCACCAGCAGGCTGATGGGAACCTGCGGTGCTTCTCCCAGACCCAGTGCAAGCATGAAGCACCCACCACTGGGAAATGTTCTGGTGCTCTCTGGGTACCCATTTAGGTTGTTTTGCCTTTGGGAATTCTATGTCCTTCCTAGTGGGGCTGGTCTAGTGCTTTTCAATCACTGCAAAGCTTAGTGCTCTTACAGCACCACTGCGTAATTAACATTGCCATCATTTGCCGGTGATCCTCACTTGTTTCGTGCTGAAGTTTTGGGCTAATGCAGATATCCCCAGCAAAAAGATGACTGTAAGGTCATCTGCACCCGAGAATTCATTTTGATTTAGTGCCAGTGCTCTTAGCTATCTTAAAAAGCCTTACCCCAAAAAGTTAAAAAGGAGTTGAGCAGAACAGCTAATCCATGTTTTCCAGTGGATTTACAGTTGGATTGTCTGGCGTCCAGCAAGACACAAACTCCCACCAAAATTAGGTGGGATGTATTGTCTTTTCCACATGGATTCTGTAGTGCCTGAGAGCAAAACCCGCACTGCGGCTTGCAGGGCCCGGGGAGGATGCTCTGTGCACGGATGGCTGCCTCTGCTGATTAACTGCTCCCTCAGATTTTGACTGAAATCAGCCAATGGGCCCAAAATCGCTAGTGGAACAGACTGCGTGGTTGCATAAGCTTCCTTTCCGTGGGAAAATGCTCCAGAAAAATACATGGTCAGACCAACTGTGTGCATGTCGCTAACTGCGCTGTGAGTAAGTCAATTTACCTCAACCAGTCTGGTCCTGTCAGCAAAATGTAACTCCTAGTACAGGAGACGTGCCAGTAAAGCTCTGATAACATTGTGTATGGAACAGAAAGGTTAAGATAAAGTCAATGGAAAGAATGTAAAACCGGGCGAGATCTGAGGCTGAAGCAGAGCTCTGGCGTAGCCGGGAGCCCTGCGCTCGGCCGAGCTCTTCCATTTCTGCGGCAGAAGTATCCCTGGCGCTCGTAAGGCTCCCCCCGAGACGAGAGACTGCTGGGGACTCATGGCAGGGTACTACGCTCCTCCTGAAGAGAAAGCCCTTAAAAACGCAGTCATCATCTTAATTGCTGCCTCTGCCTGTTGGCAACAGAAAAGAAATCAGAGCTACTTCCGAGCTAGCGAGCTTGCACAGGCTGGGCCAACGCACTGCAGAGGCAACGCCAGCAGATGTTATGCTAGAAATAAATTGGACTCTATAGCTTGAATAGATGCCAAGGAGCAAGCCTGGTCTCCAAAACAGCAGCTAACAGACCATGAAGAGAGGCTGGCAGGAAAATGCAGCGATCGGCTGTCGAGTGCTGCGACGCGTCCTGCGGATGTGGAGCTCTGGGCCGGGTACCGCATTCTCGTACCACGTGCAAGCTGCAAATGAACAACGGCGCCTCTTAAATTCACTTGTGGGCCTTCCGGGAAGGGTCAAACACAGGCAACAGCATTCAAACCAGCAGAGGTGGGCCGGATTCATCCCAGTATGTCTACACCATACAACAGAATTCATTAAATAGAGAGCGGAACCAGAGAGGAGGCCAAGTACAGCTGTTGTCTGAGCGTTTGCCGCGCGCCTAACGCTAACGGAGCTGCGCCCGTCAGCGCCAGCGAGCAACGCAGCCCGCAGCGTTACACAGGATTACCTCTTAGGATGCCTTGCGAGCAAATGAAAGGTCAGGAATTCTTAGTCCCACCTTCCTTAGATGTTACGGAATGATGTTATTCATAGCTGACGTTATCTGTCATGATACTACTCCTGTCCCTGTTCAGATAAGGACCGGCTAGGGCTCCGCTGTGACATGTGCCATTCAATTGCTGTTAGCTCCATTCAAAGCCGGCGCCCAAAGGGCAGCAGTGGAGGCGTTACCGGAGAGCAGCTACCCAGAGGGGTCAGGGTTTAACTTCTCCAGGCTCTGCCGTATCTCCGGAAGAGACTTTCATAGCAGGCTGGGCCATGTTTGCTAACACCAGGCCTGTCCAGCCTGGATTCAGCCTTTTCTTTGAAGAATGGATATTGGATACTTTTCGAGGATTACCGGTATCGTACAGGGTATCATCGCCGTGGTCTTTCTGCCACAGCACAATGGAACAGCTGTTTCCCCCTTGGGGTCTAAGTAACAGGATCTTGAGGCCTTTCCTAGAGGCCGCCTGACACTCAGAAGGGCCATTACTACGCTGTGCCACGGCAAGTAGCCTTAACGCGGCAATCTGCTGTCTCTCTCATCACGAGCAGCGTAAGAGCTGCAGGCACTCGGGAGCGACCAGGCTTTCTACCGTGTGATCAAGTTGGTTCATCATTTCTGCTCCAGTAAACCCCATCTAAAACTCTTCAGGATTCACTACGGTTACATGAGACACAACACGCAAGTATGCTTGCTGGTTTAATATCCTCTCGCCACCATGCTTTGTCCCGACTGCTAAAACCAAATGTTTTGCACCGAGAAAGTTGCTGGCCGAAGCGATGACGCGTTTCCACGGCCACGATGCCTTTGCCCAGGGCAGGATGCTGATGTGTCAGGCTCTCTGTGTGCTGCGCAGCACGTCCCAGCGAGGCTGCAGCCACATGTAACACCGCTGCTGAGATTTAAGAATGTAGACGTCCCATCAGGAGACAGATGAGGGCAGGGGATCCAGCATCTGATGCTGGTGCGTGCTACGGGATCAGAAAAAACAGAAGTGAACAGTGAGCCTGGCAGCTGCGCCCTTCACCAGTTCTTCAGCGTTGTCATGCAATTCTCCCCAGCAGCCCTGAACAAATTGATAGACTTGACCAAAGCCTTTTCTCTCTCCTGGGCGGCGCTAAATACGAGAGTGGCTCCTTCCACCTCCTCCTCTTTCCCAAGACAAACATTTCTGCCTTCTTTGCAGGTGGGTGTGGTAAAAAGCCACCTCCAGTGCTGAGCCAGCAAAGCCAAACGTCCTTTCCCTTATCGTCACCCTTTGCCTAAGCACCGGGCCCTCCGCAGCGCCGGTGAACAAGGACAGCCCCAGGCTCTCGGGTTGCGTAGAGCACAAAAGTCGTTTCCTGACCCAGACCAAGGTCTAATTAGTGCAGTTCAGAGCTGCGGTGCTTGGAGGAGAGTTAGTCAGCGAGGCTGACGCAGGGCTGCGGGGTTAGAGCTGTGAGGAAGAAGGGAATTGAGCTTCAGAGTAGCTACTTCAGCCTGAGCCCTTCCATCAGTCTGTTTTATGTCCATAGCTGCATCTGGGTGCTGCTGGAGGCTTCCAAGTCAGTGCTGGTATCCAGAGTGGTTAGTGAACAGCAGGCTTTGTCTTCTCCTCCGTGGAAACTTTGCCTGGCTTATGGGAAGGGACAGGCAGAGAAAGATTTGGGGAAGAGCTCCAGGACCTCTGGGCACCCAGTAAAGCAGTCAGGAAAGTGGCTCCAGTATGACTGCTGGACACCAGTGACATTTGGATCAGCAGGCCACCCTCAGTGGCAGGTTGGGTCTGTCACCCAAGTCCTGGGTGTCTGGGTCTGGGTCTCAGAAAGCCAAGAGAGAAATAAGGGTGCCCTGTTTATACACACAAATGGAAGCCATTGTTACAGACTGGGATCTGACAACATGAAATCTCAAAAAAATAACTGTAAATGGGAAGCCATCCTCAGCGCCAACCTTTTTACTAACGTTGGTCCCACAGGAACCTGCTCTGAGCAAAGCCCTATTCAATATTAGCTCAAGCTCTTTGGTTTAGCGAAGAGAAAGGTTAAAAAAGGATCTGATCCTGATTTTAAATATCCGAGGGAAAGGTTTCTCTCACCAAATGACTCTTTACAGCATCAGAGAAAAATGTAGAAGCAACAAGCCTAGGAGATAATTTCCAGTCTAAATTTATCTTGCTTCAAGGTGCACATTTTTAAATAGAACAGGTGAAGTGTGCAAGGGCTGTACTGAGAGCCTTCGGTCTGAGCTTTGCACAGCTGCGTTATGTGTTACCGTTGATGCTGGGACACAGGGGACAGTGCCAGGAAGAGCCTGGGACAGCTGGTTTGGAGACGTGTATAAGGGACGCGTGGGAGGAGGAAGGCTCAGGTGCGGGATGGTAAGGGGTTGCAGTCTCGGTTTGGTGATGGGGAGGGCCTGCAGCAGCCAGGTCTTGAAGCTGTATACCTGTCTGAGCATGGACAGGATCAGGCCTTTGTTTTCTAAGCTGGTCTTTTTTGCCCATGGAAGCATTGTAAAAGATACTTCTCCACTGGGACAAACATGCAAGTCTCCAGCACCAGGCATTTCCACTTAACTTCAGTATGATTTTGTAGCCAAGTTACAAAGCACAACTTTTCAAATTAGCTGTACAGACCGTCAGTCAGACTGAAATGAGTTTAAAGGAGAGCTTTAAATTGGTTTAGCCTAGTGAATACTAACGTGCAAAGTCAGTACCTAATGTTACCTCATAACCAGTTGTTTCTTTTCAGCCCTGTGACCCTCCTTTAAGCATTATTCTGCCTTGCCTAACGAGAGATGTGCACTCAGTGTTCTCACAGAAACATAATTCATCCTCCTTGGTTTTCGCCTGCAGTTTCCAAGCCAAAGCCAGGCTGAAGGGCAGAGTGAAAAAGCAGCCCTCTGCCTGTGCTGCTGAGACACCAGCCATGTAGCAGGAAAAGGGATTTCCGTTCCCCCATCCTGTGGCAGTCTGTCTTAAGAGTGAACTTCAGAGAATCTACAGAGACAGGACTGTGGGCTTCGTATATCCACGGCAACTCAGCTGCAGCAACGTTCCACCTCACTGTCCTGTAAGTAATGTCTTTCACCTCCACAGAGCTGCCATCTTTCAGCACTGCTGGCTGCTTCCAGGAATGTGTTTTCTATTCTGCTCCCACATCCCATAGTGCATTGCTCTGCTGCGGCGTTCTGGGATCTTTTGCAGAAAGCAATGGGATCCAGCGGCCTGGTGCAAATCGAATCACTCCCCTGATTTCTCTTGCCAGGTCCTACTTATCCCCCAGTGTTGGTGAGCTAGACCTTACTATCTTCAAAGCACTGTCAGCAGCTGGCAGGAAACGCTGGCTATCAGAGCAATCCTCACAGCTCAGTTTGCAGCAGGCTCTTTGGATTCCTGCCTTTAAGTCACGCAGTGACTGCAGCCTGAGTGTAACGGTGCATCCGAAAAGGAAGAAGTTGAAATCCAGCAGATGTTTCTCATGGATCTCTTCCTGAAGCAGCAGGCTGCTGGGGCTGAGCCAGCGCTGCAGACCTGGGAAAACCAGCAGTGTGTGTGTGCCACTTTTGGATTTCCAAGGCCGCTTTCCTTCCATGGGGAATGTCCTGCAGCTGCAGAGCCCATTCCTCTGTACTGACTCTCTCTGCTGATTCTGGGATGTGTCGTTCTGCGTTGCACCCTTGGCCTCTGCATCCTTGCCCAGCAAGACTTCACGTGCTATTTGGAGAGCAGAAAGAGCTTCCCAGCCTGGCCTCCAAGTTCCAGAATGGCAATGAAATCTGCACGTGGATGAATGAAAGACAGATTGAGATGTGGATGAGAAGTAGCTGCCCTTCCTTCAAGGTACAACAAGCAACTATCAAAATTTTTCCTAATATGAGGGTGGAGTCTTGCAGATGGGCTGCAGAAGGAAGCAAGCAGAGCTGGTGGATGCTTTGACAGCCCCAACCCAGAGGCACCTCTGGGGTGTGCAGCCACTCAGAAGCACAGAGGGGCGTATTGCCCTCCTTGAGGCTAGAGGCAAGTTGTCGACAATGCTGGCATGTTTGTGAGAGGTTTTAATCACAATTGCTGCGCACGTTTTAATGCGCACGCTACATGGTGCGAGGACTTGCTTCATGCGTCGTGCATTATTTAACTATATTGGTTTTCTGAATTAATTAAAAACACATGGATAGGCTGGTTTTCATGATAAGGCAGGGACTTGAACACGTACGAGACTCAAAAGCATGAATGGAGGGCAAACGCAAAAAAGCAGTGTACGCAGCAGATTGATTGGTGCGCGTGTAAGAACAGTAACTGTACGTAATGCTGTGAAAAGCTAAAATCTATTTTAAACTGTTTATATAGAACGGAAGCGTACGTTCCCAAGGTCTCCAGTTTGTCTATGTGGGTTGGTCAAAAACGTGACATGCTGAGAAAGGCATTTGCGCCTTGTTGTTTTTAGCAGAAGTCCCATCCAACAACATGGCTTTAGAAAGAGGGGAGGCTGCAGAATACTTAGAGGTCACAAGGCGATCTCTGCCTGTGCTTTCCAGGAGGTGCCTATGCCTTGCCAACCCTTGAGGAACTGCATCTCCAAGCTTCTGACTGCCCTCCCTCTGTCATTCTTCATGAGCCTTTTCCTCAAGCCCTCTCTTTTTTTTTTTGTCTCTCAGAGGATGTGGGCAGCTCCACGTCGCATCCTCCCTCGAACGCTTTTTTTTCCCTTCCTATGGAGAGGAATGTTCGGTGAAGCAGCTCTGTCCATACTTGCCACAAAGGGTCAGGAGCTATGGGAGGAAAAACAAAAAGAGAGAAAAGACAATTAGTTGTAGTCTCTGTGCCAGCAAAAGCAAACCAGCACAACCTACCATCAGCTTTGGGACACCCTTCCCTGTGTTTGTCCTAATTTAAAGGTTTGGTGGCAAAAGTATTTCCATGGGCTGCTTCGTTGCACAGGATCCTGGGCCCGTGGTAGGGGTGAGGTAGAAGTGACCGTGGTATCAACTTTCCGAAAAGGTTAACAAACGCATGGACACATGGCAGGCTGCCAGCTCGCTGGGGGTGTGGAAGAAGAAGGAACTACCCCACTAGGAAGGATAACGTCACTCTTGTTTGCCTGCTTCTGAAGCCTGCTGACCGGAGCGTGGGTACAGCGAGCAGCACGGGGGAGGCTGGCGATATGGTGGACACCACCTGAGGCTGTCCTTGTTCTGAAGGATGTCACCCACCGGGTGGCCCTGGAAAAAAGAGACTGTTGGGAAAGGCAGCTGGCAAACCAGGAAAAGATGCTGCATTGCTGCTAACGGGGCTGGTCCTTCAAAGCTACTGTGGCACTGGAAGGGTATCGCAAGCCAGAGGTGCCCTGCCAAAAGAGCTGTATTGCTGCGCCGGCTTCCTTCCAAAACACAGCACGGTCTTTGGCTTTCCTTCCCATTTTTTCACTCTTCTTTTTTTCCTCCTTCTTTTTCCATTTTTAAACCTTGCGAACCAGCACACTGCACTACAAAATGCCTAGCTCCACACTGACATGCAGAAAGATACCGTCACGTGCCTTAAAATACTTCTTTCCACAGCACATACGTATCGTGATTTGGATCTCGTACCACTGCAGAGCTAAGAATCTCTTCAATCTGTGAACCAAATACAGGATTTAAGATCTCACTCACTTTTGCATTTGCCACACCAGCAACACTGGGCAAGCCCACGAGGTGCCAACACCCAGGCTGCTGAAAGGTAGCACGCAGGAATCGGGGTCAACGGAGGAACAGGGATAATGTCGTGTCAGGGAGGCGTGAACTGGACGTACAGAGCTAGAGCTGTGGTTGTGAAAAGAACGGTATGTTAACGCACAGGGGAGGGAGGAGGTAAAAGCCCGTAAGGCAGAGAAAGGCCCCTGGGCTAGGTTAAGTACTGTTGCCCGATGTTTTATATCAAACATACTAAGTGTAGAGGATTCCAGCCTGTCTGAGGTTCTGCCCGTGTCACCCCATCCCTGGAATTCAGCGACACTGACTCTCATCTACCATCACATCGGCTCTGAGTATCCTTTCAAAGGATATCGGCTTCAAAGTCTGTGTCTTACAACCTCTGACTGCAGAGCCGCTCTCTTCTGCATTCTTACCGGTGTCGGTCTGCATCCACAAAATCTAGCGAGAAGATCTGTCACTTGCTGGGCCCAGAGCACGTCCCCTTCCCTTTTCGTCACTTGTCCGGACATGCCAAGGGGTCGTGGTGGGGCACCAAATAAAATCACTCAATGGCCCGGCACATAATACCAGCACGCGTGCTCCCTGCGGGCGAGTAGCTAAAGGCAGCTCTGGGCCGCAAGCCAGCGTTTAGCCAGGGAGATGATGTTTAACGGAGGCGACACTGGATCGGTAGCCAGCACGCAAGCAAAGGAGCAGGGAAGAGGCGGGCAGCGAGCGCGGTAGGGCACGGCAGTGGGAGTACCTGGCAGGCACGCGGGAGTTGGGTTGGAAGGGAGGTGCAGCCCCACCTATGCCGTTGTGAGCAAACTCGCCCTGCACCTCGGAACAATTGCTTTCAAAACGGGTTTAATAACAGACGTCAGAGTGTCAGCTGGCACATAGCAGGGAATTGTGTTGGGGACACCAGTCACGCCAAGGCGAGATAGCTCCAACTGACTCGCAACAAAATTCAAGTGCCGACACGTTGCTGTCAAGCAGAGCAAGTGTTTTGATCTACTGACAGAAATTGCATCTCTGTGCGGGCACAGAAAACGATGCGGGGCTGGAATCCAAAGACATGGGGAATAAGCATGAGAATAACGAACAATCAAGTCTGCAAAAAACCTCAATTAACAAATAATCCTGCCTTAGAGCATTGCTCCTTCCAGTTTCCTCTGCTGCTTTCCTCCCGAGTAGACCGGCCTTTCGCTTTTCCGGATCATGTTGTTTACCACATTCGTGGTAAACTGGAGCCTTGCTTCTCATCAATTGTCTCATCATGAGAAGATAATGTCTTTTTTCTTTTTTTTTTACTATATTGAAGGGCTACATAAGAGCGAAAATGCCTTATCCATACCCATAAGGAGCTGTTTTCTACACGTATGATAGCGCTACAGACTTCAGCGAACTGTAACCACTGAAACATTTTTGTAAGGCTTGGTGATAACAACAAACCCCTTGCATTTGGTGTACCCTTAATTACTGAGAGATATCCTTGATTGCCACTCTATTTTAATGCAGAATATTCAGTAATACCTGTGGGGTTTATGAGTTGCTTTGAAATTAGAAAACAACAATTCAGCAAGAAGCACGCAGAAAACTGCTGTGGTATATTTGTAGCAATTTAAAGGTATAACATTTCAGTCTAAAGCTTGCATTTATTTTTCATTTTTAACTTCTATTTATACTTACATTCCTATATTCTGGCTTGCTTCACCTCATGTGGGAGCAACACAAAGCAGAGGAAGTCCGTAAGCCAGATGATAAACTGCAATTACGACGGGTTCGTTTTGTCAGAGCTATGCAAAGCATCCGGCACACAGACCGGTCTTGCCTCTCGACCAGCTCACCGTATCCACGCTGTGTCTCTCTGCTACCCTGCACACGTGCATGGAAATACAAGAGAGGTTCCATGTAGTGGATAAAATTTGAAAAATTATTTGCAGCGAATGGGAAATTTTCCTTATTCTCTTCATAGTAAAAATCTCAACGACGGGGACTCGCTTTCTTCTTTGACACTGGGTTTTTGTTCCTCAACAGTCTCTTTGGAAGCACCTAAATGGCAGAGCCACGATTTGGGCAATACAGGAACCGATGCTGTGACGGGGATCTACAGCACAAAGGGCCAAAGGACAGAGCAGCCAGAGGGAAGGGCGCAGTCCCCTGTCCTGCAAGGAGATCCTCTGTTCTTCCCAAAGCAGGAAAAGGTTTGGAGATCAGCCAGAGCTCAACGTGCGTTCAAGAGATCTGCTCTATTTGAAGTTCTTGTCCAGCCAGGTGTGTAGCAGCGCCACAGCACGGGACACGACCCTTGAAAGCAGCCTCCAGTCCCACACCTCAGGCCAGCAGTCTTCCTGAAATAGCATCAGCCAGCAAAGAGGCTACTTTCTCACCCAGCAATCTTCTCGCCGGTCAGAGCGAAATCTCATTCTGAAAGCCACCTGCTTCTGAGCACGGAACCCAAAATGCCCACCTCTCCCTACTGCCCCGCACGCACACACACGTGCACTGTCAGGGGTTTTTACAGCTGCCTGTTTCCACGAAGTTCAGAACCTACTGACAAGACTATTTTAAAGCCCTGTGGATTGCACTGCCCAGGTGTAAGCATTTTCAGCGCTCTGTAATGTGCAAAACATCACGGCGAACAGGAGCATTAGGAAAAACCGAAGTGCATGTGCTATCTCAGGCTTACGTTTGACTGTCTTAGAAGTCGTCACATCCAGACCTACTTCCTGCCTGGGGTGTCAGAAACCTGCCACACAGGCCCCCTGTACCTGCTGTCATACTCTGGGCGGGACCCATGATGATGGCCCAAAACACACGCTGTACTGCTTCAGGGATTTTTCTGGTCGCTTTTCCTCTCCCTCGGATCAGAAGGGAATGTTACTGTCATCAAGCCTGAGCCCTCGTAAAATGCCAAGCCAGCACCTAGTAATTCCTCCAGTAAGCGTATCGTGTTTGCTGTTTTGCCCCAGACGCAGAACTGTTCAGGACTGCAGGCTTACTTCAACGCTGCAATTGCTCAAAGAGTGGCAGAACATCACATCTGTGACACTGCCTCAGTTTCTCCTCTTCCTAACAGGTGCATAATCCCAAGAGGCGCAAACATCTACCTGGACTTGGGCAAAGCCTTCCATACCGTCCCACACGGCATCCTTGTCTCTAGGCTGGAGAGGCATGGATTTGACAGATGGACCGCTTGGTGGATAAAGAACTGGCTGGCTGGTCGCACTCAGGGAGTTGTGGTCAGTGGCTCAGCGTGTGAGTGGAGACCAGTGATGAGCGGCGTCCCACAGGGGTCAGTGTTGGGACCGGTCCTGTTTAACATCTTCATCAGTGACACGGACAATGGCATCGAGTGCACCCTCAGCAGGTTTGGTGATGACAGCAAGCTGTGTGGTGTGGTCGACACGCTGGAGGGAAGGGATGCCATCCAGAGGGACCTGGACAGGCTGGAGAGGTGGGACACTGCCAACCTCATGGAGTTCAACAAGGCCAAGGGCAAGGTCCTGCACCTGGGTCGGGGCAATCCCAAGCACAAGGACAGGCTGGGTGGAGAATGGATCGAGAGCAGCCCTGAGGAGAAGGACCTGGGGGTACTGGTGGGTGAGAAGCTGGACATGAGCCGGCAGTGTGCGCTGGCAGCCCAGAAAGCCAACCGGATCCTGGGCTGTATCAGGAGAAGTGTGGCCAGCAGGGTGAGGGAGGGGATTCTCCCCCTCTACTCTGGCCTTGTGAGACCCCACCTGCAGTGCTGTGTCCAGCTGTGGAGCCCCCGACACAAGAAGGATATAGACCAGTTGGAGTGAGTCCAGAGGAGGCCACGAAGATGCTCCGAGGCCTGGAGCCCCTCTGCTATGGGGACAGGCTGAGAGAGTTGGGCTTGTTCAGCCTGGAGAAGAGAAGGCTCCAGGGAGACCTTACAGCACCTTCCAGCACCTGAAGGGGCTACAAGGAAGCTGGGGAGGGGACTTTTTTACAAGGGCCTGTAGTGACAGGACAAGGGGTAATGGGTTTAAATTGAAAGCGGGAGATTTAGATTAGATATCAGGAAGAAGTTCTTCCCAGAGAGGGTGGTGAGGCACTGGCACAGGTTGCCCAGAGAAGCTGTGGCTGCCCCATCCCTGGCAGTGTTCAAGGCCAGGCTGGATGAGGCTCTGAGCAACCTGGTCTAGTGGAGGGTGTCCCTGCCCATGGCAGGGGGGTTGGAACTGGATGGTCTTTAAGGTCCTTTCCAGCCCAAACCATTCTGTGATTCTATGACATTCAGCCTTCCTTTGGGACACAGGAAGATGTCCACGAAGTGCTCCTTTACCCATCACTCCAAGGCCTGCCGGCATCAGCTCACACAAGCCAATACCTTTCAAACTGCCTGCGTGGTGAACGCAGCCTGTAAGTGACTTCCTCTGCCGTCCTCACATTCAACGCCAAAAAGCACGCTCTCAGCCTGAAACGAATTCCGTTCCCCTCATTTTGGGACGTTTCCTTCTGCTTTCAGTCCATCCAACCCCTCAAGCTGCTGCGCAGGCCTCTTGCCTTAAGTGCCACCTGAATGCGGTCTGAGCCCCGCCGGGACGCCTGCCTGGCCTCCCCTCCAGCGCCGTTGCTCCGGATCCCACCGAGGAGCAGCAGTAGCTAGTTTCAGGCCGTGTCCATATGCTAAGCACGGAGGAATGTGGCCGAGAGCAGGGCCGGCCGGCAAGAGGCGACGGGCTGAGGCCAGGCGCCCACGCAGTCCCACCGGCCCGGCGCTGCCCACCGAACCCATCGGCCATCTACTTGGAGCTGGCGGGGCTGGCCCGGGGCTAACGACGCTCGGGAGGCAGCGGACACCGCGGGGCTGCGCACCCCGGTCCCGGCGCTCTGCGGCGCTCCCCCGCCTCACCCCACCCCTCGCACCGCCGGGCCTGCGGCCCGCAAGGTGGACCGGTGCGCACCGCCCCAGAGCCAGCGCGGCCTCCCCGGGGACCGGCTCCCGCCCGACCCCCGAGGCCGCCGCCGCCGCCGCCCGGGGGAAGCCGGCACCCGGGGCCAGGCGGCAGCCCAACCCTTCCCCCCTCCCCACCCCGCGGCCAGCGCAGCCGCGGCGCCCCCTCCCCCCTCCCGCCTTATGTAACGGGCGGGCGCCGCCATTGGCCGACGGGGCCGGGTCGCGCGCCGGCAGGGGAGGGGCCGCGCATGCGCAGCGCCGGCGTCCCGCGTCCTCCTCCTCCTCCTCGCGGGCAGGCGGCGGCGGTTGCTGCGGGGCCGTGCGGAGCCGTCTCCACCCGCTCGCCAGGGCCGCCCGAGGCCGGACTCCCAGGCCCGGTGAGCGGCGGCCGCTCGTGAGGCGGGAAGGTGGCGCTGGTCGTGGCGCGGGGAGGGGTCGTGGTGTGCGTGGGAGCTGTGGCGCGGCGGAGCAGGCCCGCCTCAGGTGGCGGGGGGGAGGGAATGGGGCGGCCCAGCAGCGAGGCGCGCTTCGCTCCGGCCTGCCGTGGGCCGCCTTCCCGCGGCTGCGGCTCCACGCTGAGGCCCGCTTCCTTCCTCGGCCCCTTCCCGTGGGCACGTGGTGGGGCTGGCCGGGCTGCGAGGGTCCTCCCGGGGGGCCGCGGCCTCTCTCTGTCCCGTCGCGCCACAGGCCGGGCCCAGCCCGCCGGCTTTCCTCGCGGCCGTCCCGGGCGACGGTCGGGCTTGCTGCTCTTCGGCCTGAGCCCTTGGCCGCCGGGCCGGGGACGCCAGAGTACCTCAACCTGCTGTTTGTTTCTGGAAGTGACAGCGGAAGCAGCTGTCGGTGTCCGGTTTTAGGGCTCGAAACTCCGCTCGGGTTCTGGTTACTTCCAAGGAAGTGGCTCTGCGTGAGGCACCAGCGTAGGGCAGGCTCCAGCCTCGCTGCCCTGTAACGCCTGTGCTGTCGCTAGTATGATTCGGCAGCGAATTTTTCCCTGGTGATAGGCTTCCTACGTGCTCGTGCGGTTTTATTTCAGATCAGCGGGACGGTTTGCCGGACTCTCTGAGGGTGTGCCTGATAAGGAAAACAACACTTACCTGTGTTGTGCAACTGAAACGCAGAGTTACCACTGTAGATGGACTCCTCGTTCTTTTAAAGGAACTTTGGGATTATTTTTGTCGCTTTGTTAGTGTACTGGTAGTCGGAATAATCTTAATTTTCCCGTAATTGAGTATTCAGTCTGTGTATTTCAACTGCATTAGTGTAATTTGCAGTATTTAAACTTTCAGATTTTTGGTTTAGGGCATAGTGTGGAGCTTGATACTTTTAAACAGATAGTTTTGTTCATGTTTGTGTTTTAACTAAAACCACTGGTTGCCAAATACATACCAGCTCAGTGTGGTTGCACTGCTTAACAAGCTGTTACCGAGGGACTAAAATACAAAAGATATGCAAACGCGATATGAAAATAATCAGGTTTTATAAGTGTTTTTCTCTGTCAGGAGCCCCCTGGCTTCTGGAGGATTACTGTAACGCTGGTAAAATCAAAATAAAACCTCAGTTCCTTGAAGTGTATACAGAGCTATTAGCAATATCTCTTCTTTTTTTTTTTTTTTCTGGTGTTAATGGGAATTCAGTGTTCTCGTTGAGCCACGCTGTACATAAACAGTGTGAGGCCCTGGCTGGGATGTTTTGGAGTAACTGCAGCGTACAGCGAAACGTAGACTGGTATTTTCAGTCTTACGTTTGGGGCTGTATCTTACGGAAACTGTTGAATGCCACGTGTATTTCTGTAGGCCTGTTAATAGAATTTGTGTGTTCTTGTGTTCGGTTTGGTTAGCCATACGGGCTTCTAAATTCTCCTCTAGAGAAACTGATGGGAGAAGAGGAGGGGACACTGGAGATGCAGCGTAACACTCCTGCAGGGGGTTATTGGTGGTGTTACATACCATGAAAGAACTGGACTGTGGCCCGAGAGGTGCCTCTCAATCCGCAAGAGCTGGTTTGGGTCTCGGGACCACCTTTTTGCTCAGTGTTAAGCACTGCGATGCTACATATCCAGAAATTGTTGCATTACTAGTGAATTTCCAGATGTAGTTGATGTTTTGTAAAACTTCATTTTCTTAAGGGCTTTCCACGCATATTTAGTGGAGGTCAGTCACTCCCCTTGCGGTGGAAGGCCGTCTGTCCCTGTGGGAAAGACTGCATGACGAGACCTGTTGCAGCCACGCAGTGTGTCTCCGGAATACCAGGCTTGGAGCAAATGCCCAGGTTGGAGAGAGGGGCAGTGACCAGCCAGCCGACCTCCTGGGATCATTTGACTTCCCTGGTCGTCCTGAAAACGATGGACTGCGCTAGCTGTCCTGTGCTTCTCTAGTAAGCCTTGCGCTCCTGCGAGAGCCACGCAACTGGGTTGTGCGTGGGCCAGGAGGGACTGTGAGAAAGATAATAGCGGAAAGTGGGATGCTGGGTTGTATAACCGCGCTCTGCAGCCTACTCTGTCAGTGCGCCCAAATCCTGCCTGGCGTCTGCTCTGGGGGTGGGGTGCGAGCTGAATTGGGTGTCCTAGTGGGCTGCACACAGGTGGAGCGTCGCTGCTGTAAAACGTGCTGGCTTGCTGCGCTCTGAAACGTGATTTTTGCAATGATGTATGGCAATAGCGTTTGCTTTTTTTATCCTCCTGTGTTATGTAGAGTAATGGCTTCTGATGGGGCAATTTCACTTCTTTTTAAGAAGTATATATGTGTGTAAAGTCAGCTGAAAATAACAACAGAATGGCCACCTGTGAAAATGGCCTTGAATAAAGAGAGGTGACCTGTTCTTGGTACTCCCAGCTCCGAAGCCACTCACAAGCACATACACCAGAAGACAGTAATACAACTTGGGTAATACTTTGATTTGCCTTTCTTGGAATCTGTTTCAAGTTCCAGAAATAAAGGTTGAGCCTTAAGAAAAAACAAAAAACCTAAATGTTACAGTACCTGTGGAAAGAGAGAACAAGTTTCTATTAACCGTAAAGGAAACTTTATGTTGTCTACTGAAAATACTTCCCAAAAGGAGACCTTGAAGCTTTGTAGAGGAAGAAACCTTAAGATGGCCTACTAATTCTGGTTTGTATTTTAAGAACGATACCAAAACCAGAGAGTCTTTACTCAGTGAAGAGCTTGAACAGACGTCTTTTGTGTAGGAGTTACAGGGAGTTGTAGTTGTACGGACAGATCGCATGACTGCTTTATGCTCATGGTTACGGCTTCTGAGTAAGTCAGCAGCAGTAGTTTCTCACATACGTAGACTAAATGTCTTCTTTTTGTTTGTAGGTATGGCTCGTGGACAGCAGAAGATTCAGTCGCAGCAGAAAAATGCCAAAAAGCAAGCTGAGCAAAAAAAGAAACAAGGACATGATCAGAAGGCTGCAGCCAAGGCTGCCTTGATATATACCTGCACTGTCTGTAGGGTAAGAGGAACTGAAGACAAAATATTATCGTAGGCAAATTTCAGCCTAGAGCAGAATTTTTAGGAGATGATGTGGTAGAAACTACAAAATACTCCTTGAGCTTGTTGCTAGCTCCCTGTCTAGCTTGTTGCTAGAAGCATTTGCATTGGTTACACGATTTGCTTACAGATGACTCGGCTGTACTGATAATTGAGATACGAGAAAATCTAGGAGGTCATGTAGAGATAGGCTTTGGGGGAGGTTATCTTGCCTTCTGAATGGCAGGGGTCTGCATGCGCTCTTAGTGTGACATACAACATGTAAGAAGTGTGAGATCACTTCCTGCTTAATCTCCAAATGGAAACATCTTTTCCTTGGGATGGAATTGGCTCATCTCGGAATCGCTGCTTATCGATGTTAATGTAGAGAGGGGATGTGGTGGTGCCAAAAGCTTTAGTGTAAGCTTGATACACAGTAACTTTGACCAGTATAAATTACTTGACAAGAGAACAGAACTCTGAGCACTAATCAGATTATACTTCTGGCTGGTTTTCCTGAACATGCTCATTTTGGAGCTGAAGGAGAAACTTGCCATTTTCACCTAAATGGTCAGGCCCAGAATGGATTTGTCACTTTGAGTGTCTTAAATAAGATGCCAAATTAAGGGCTGCTCACTTAAGTACCTGTAACCAGCTCCTCCTCTTGTGAAATCAGGCTGTAGCAGCAAGCACTTTGGGCAGTTGATGCCTGCAACTGTGTAGTAGCAATTGTCTGAGACAGATTCTCTGCTTGGCACAAGCTATGGCACACGACTCTTTGGCCTGTTGATAAACAGAAGAAATGAATTTCATCAAGACTTGATGCTGAAAAGGATAAACGTTTATCTTTTAGGTGTTGAAAACAGTAAGGAGGTGGGTTTCCCACCGAACCAGCATGTGAAGTGTAAGATCTGCAGGGATATTTCTACCAAGAGTAGTACTGTTGGTGAACATGCCAAACCAGTGGGATATGAGTGCCAAAAGCACCTCTCTGAAAATCTGAGGTTAAATACTCTCCCTTAACCTGCAGCTAAATTAATGGTGCTTCTGTCACTAGAGCACTGTCGTTGAGTTTGTTTTGGGGGAAAAAGCAAATCAAATATAGGGGGGAACAGGTTTTGTAGTATTAATGAACTCTTGTACTGTGCGTAAAGTTAAATGTCTCTCTTTAATCAGACACAAATGCCGGATCCCAAGACCTTCAAACAGCACTTTGAAAGCAAGCATCCTAAGACTCCACTTCCTCCAGAATTGGCTGACGTTCAGGCGTAAAGTTGTCTACAGGTCATTACCTTAATTTTTTAATGATTGTCTAAGGAAGGTGTGTTAAGAATTGACTTTTATACCACCGCCAACTGGGACTTAAAACTTGCTTCGTTTCCTTTACTGTGAGAACTAACTATAGGTTAAAGTTATACCCCTGAACTGTTACAGAGGGAGAAGCAAGCTGATGCTTACGGAGGTGAAATGGCTGTGGTGTTTCACGGTGTGTGGAGGTTGTTTTACAAGGGATTAGCGTTACTGCAAACGGTCATCCTTGGAGTTGTGGGAATACTTGTTTAGTTCTTGCTTTGAAATGTTAGCTTTGCTTGGAAAAAATACACCTACTGAGTACGGTCTGTCTGTTGCTACAAAGCATGTAATGGAAATAGTTGTTTAGTGTATTGCCCACAATTGAGCCTTTTTGTTCCTGAAGCTATGCAAGCGAATGCGGATTTTTCTGCATTCAAATATAAATCTTAACTTCTGTGTTAACTCTGGAAGAGATTTCCCAATAGCCAGTTGTTAGGCTGTAACTGAAAGTGGTTACAATAAAAGGCTGAAATGAGGTAAAAAGCAGTGTTATGGTATTTCATTCATGCAGAGTTAAACAGCATTGTGTAACGGTTCAGCTTAACCCGGGTATTTTTGTTTTTTATAGGTGAAATCATGGCACCTATTGACTCTTCTACTGTCAGACCTTACATAACAAACCTGCAGCTGCTTTTCTAAAACTGTTGATCAGCAAAAATGAAGGGGCTACAGAAACATTCATATTTTTATGCTGTTCCCTCTTGGGCTTCATGCAAAGACAATTCTGTGTAAATGTACAGTTGTGCCCTATTTGGAAATCCTGAAAAATCAGTCCATACTTGTTATAAAAAAAATTTTTTACAATTGTAATTATATTGATGTTCATATTGTGTAAAATAACTCATTTAATAAAGTAGTACTTTGATTTTACAATATCACAGATTAAATCCTTCTAGAAGTTCTGTTTCAACTTTTTGCATTATCTGCCTTATAAAATAATAGAAGAGACAAAGTGGAATTTTCCCCGTCCTGCCAAAACACGAGCAGTGTCATTCCACTGAAAGTAATGTACATTACAGTAAATTAACCTTAAGTGGAAAGGGAAGCTGCTCAGATTTACTGTTCAGCGCGCTGCCTGCTTGAGCCCAGGCGCTAGTGGCCAGGTTCTTGGCTCCGGGCTCAGCAGACTCCCTAGAAGCTGCATGAGAATCGGGAGAATTCCTTCTACCTGTTTTTTTTTTTTTTGTCCCGTCTGTGGGACTCTATAACACTGCAAGCCATTTTAGATGGGATTCCTTTCCTGTGAGGGATCACGTTCCTCGGGGCCATGCACCGGGGAGACTCTGGTTATGCTTGTTGTATTTGGTGGTTGGCTGAGGAAACGGAGCGGTGGCAGGATGGAATGCTTTGGGGTATGCTGGCTTGAAAAGTGCGCGCAAATATTAGGTTAAAGCAGTTCTCTTAGCTGAAAAGTTAATTTGAAAAGTTCTTTAATGATGTTTTGAGCAGCCAGCCACACGTGTTCCCCCTCAAACTGGTTGTTTCAGTAGTGGCTCCTCAGGAAGCGTGCAAAATAACCAGCCGTAAATAACCTTTCTTCGCAACCAGCTTAAAATAAGCCTGTTGGAAAAGAGCCAAAGTAACTAACGTGGCTGCTTTAAGAAATCGGATGTGATTAAAGTTGCATTGACAAGGAAAAGCTGAATAATGACTCTGGCCAAGACCATCTGAGCAGCTAAACAGAACTACCCTTAACGTGTTCTGGGCTCAGCTCGGCTCCTGGTGCACAGCACAGACACGGCGGTGAAAGATCTGGGTTGTGCCAGGTCTGCCGTACAAAATCCCACTTTTGGCATTCGCAGGGGGCTTATTTAAGAGCTTTAGTTCTGACCTTGCCGTTAGAAGCGGTACTAGAATTGCTGTGACTGACTGATGTAGGGATGTAGGAGTTCTGGCGGTCCAAGTTCACCCTTGCTACGCAGCAGGACTGTACGTCTGACCTTCAAATGGCTTCCTAAAATCTAGGACTGTAGTCTCGAAGACTCATTCACTTAAAAGAATGCACTTGGTATTTTATTATATAAAGTCAAAGCCTTTGTCTTCGTCCACTCATTTGCTCTTTATTGAACTACTTCTGTGAGACTAGCTTCCTGTCCTCTTTGCTGTGACAGTATCTCTGTAAATACTTCCTTTGGCATAAAATTCCTCTATTATGGTCACTCCAGGATAGCCTGTATACCACTTTTCTAGGTAATGGTGTTCTCCGAGAGGAATCCACTACTGCACTTGTGCACCTGACATCCGAATGTAACACTTCATTTATTTTTCTTTAATGTTATCGATACATCTGTCCTGACAAACTGGCTCCCGCGAGGCAAGCCGTCGGCTCTCGACCTTTGTGCTCTGTGGGGGGAGAAATACTGAAATGTTCTCATGCTGTAGTTTGTCTGAAAATACGCCGAGTGCAAACGGATAAAGATGTTTCCGGCACTGATTGGTCATCCGGTTTTACTTTGGAAAATGTTCTGGGATGTATCCCTATAGCGCGACCCTGAGGGTGAAGTGTATGTCCTCTTCCTTCAGATTGTGTAGCATTAAATAAAAAGATTTTGTTTCGTAAACAATCTCTTTTAATGAGCACTGAAGAGCTGGAAAGCTGCAGCGCCAGTGGGACGGTCAACTTCAGTTAGAAATGTATTTTCAGAACTTTGTGACGCTCAAGTTGAAAATCCCCAATGAAATGATGGGTTTCCATGTGTTAGAAGGCAAGGCTGGTCCTCAGATAACGAGCTCCCTGGCTGCAGTAGCTGTCATCTCAGTCGCAGAACTAAATGGAAGCTGTGACTGGGTTGTTATAAGGGCTGTAAGTACAGGGGGGATGCTGTACTAGGTGTGGGAATCATCCTCATTTAGAATATCTGCAATGCTCCTTGTTCCTAAAAGGTCAGAGGAAGGACTAGGAGTTCTCCATCAGCTCCTCCCGATCAAGGGTGGCACCCTGTTACCTGGCTAAAGACACAGTTGTGCATTGTAACGTGTCTGATTAAAGAGAATTAAAAAACGAAAACGTAAAATGTCATATTTCCTGCCTGCTTTTAAAAACAAGCATTACTGCACTTAGCAGATTCATCTCCTGGCTGCGGACAGTCCTGGAATCTTGAAGCTGTCTAACTTTACAAGAAGGAGTAGGCATGGAAAGTTTCCCATGTTCCCTAGAGAAAGATTTGTGCGAGGCCGGCATTGAGGTGGAGGGTTCCTGTGTTGTCAGTATGGGCATCCGCTGCCGTGGATGCTTGTGGAGCAACTTTAAAAAGTGATTTTGGATTTTCAGAAGCCCGCGTCTCTTTACGCGGCATCTGAAATAGCGTTTTGAGCAAAGCTTGGGGTGTCCTTGAAAAAGGTCTCGCTTTAGATCCGGGAGTAGAAGTTAGCACGGGCGATCACGACGAGGCCGTCTCGGGGACTGATGGGTCATCTCCGGCAGTTCCTCAGCCCTACTTCGGCTGCTGTACCTCTGCTGCACCAATCTAAGCATCTCTGGTTTCCTGCTGTCGCAAACTGCGAGAAATCCGTGTAGAAGTTGAAGGCAGTTGCTGTGTAGCCGTAAGGAAATAGTTGGCTTTATGAACTGTCCCTGGAGACTATCCCTTTCGGTTATTTGCTCTCGAGCTGGAAACGCTTCAGCTGGAGCACAGCGAATGACCGCGGGCTGTTTGCAAACCACGCGGTAATGAAGGGACTGCAGCGTTTCTGTAAACTGCGTCGCGCTCTTTTCCCGTCTTGGTAAGAAGAGCTAATGGATGGAATTCCTTTTATCATCAAATACCAATAGGCTTGAGAGCTGCGTGGCTTCCCGTTTTTCAGAAACAAGTTGGGCAGTATTTGGCTTTACTGGGAGCCTGGTTTTCCCAACTGGGAGCCTGGTTTTCCCAACTCGACCAGTCCGGCCGGATCCCTAAGCACAGTAAAGGCCAGCTTGCATTTCTGTCTGCTCAGCCCCGTTCCGCTGCCTGTCATTCTGGGGCCTTTGTCTGACCCGTTTGGAACCTCGCAGGCTTTACAGTGGACTTGGAATTCGGTTCCCAAACATGGCTTTGGACTGGTACCCGGTGTGTGAGTTCCGTATTCTGTAGCGTTGTCAGCGATGTTGCGCTGCTCCAGGTGGCAGGAGGGTGTGGAGTTCTGTCTGCGGTGTTTTGCTGTCTGTTTTGAAAATCACTGTGAATTTCGTGATGCCTTGTCTGCTGTGTCCCAGGGGTTTTATAGACAAGGCACAACAGAGGCTCGCTGCGGGGGTCTTACCTTGGTACCTTTCCGAAAAAGGTGGAATGGCTTGGGTGTGTGCTTTGCAACTCTGCTATATGGCTTGCAGCATTGGGCTTGCTGGGAAAGGAGGAACCTGTAGTTGTTCCAACACTGTTACCCACCAGGAATCTGTTCAGATCATGTCTCGGGTTTTTCAGGAAGTACGGCAGAGCTTTCCTCTGAAAAATGCTGTCCGTTAAGTATGTGAAGTCAAGCTCCATGCAGCACTTTGATGGCATGGCAAACATACCTCTGTGTACCAGGTAACCCTAAATCCCTAAATTCTGGGGATCTGTCAGTGGCGCAAGGACTAAGGGAAATCCGAAAAGGGGATCTAGGCCATCTCCTTCCTCCGCGATTGGATCAAATCTGCCAAGACCATGTTTAACTTGTTCTCGAATGCTTCCGAGGAAGGGGGTCCGGTGACCTTGTAAGCAGCCCCCGTACCACAGCTGGAGAGCTACCGCAGCAGGAGTTTATCCCTGCAAATTAAGTCAGTTACTTACTCTTCTTACTGGCAGTTGATGTGACGAATAGTGCTGTTCTTTGAATGTTACTATCGTGTTCTTCCAGTCTCCTCCTTTAAGTAAACCCCGTTAATTAGGTCACTCTCCGTGGGCCGCGTCTTCTAAGTCGGGGGATTGTTGGTGCTCTTCTCTGGATCCTCAGCGGTCGGGCTGTGCTCTGAAATCCTGTGGTTCAACGTGCGCCCCAGAGTGCTGGCTGAGGCTAGTGCAGAGCAGCTGGAACAGGGAACTCCTGGCCCTTGCATCCGTTAGGACCGTTAACACGCACTGGAACGATACTTGTCTTCTTGCAACAGCGTCACGCTGACTTACGTGCGGTTCCTGCTCTGTGAACATCCCAGATCCATTTTGGTACCGCTACCGTCCAGCCTGATAACCCCTGTTGCGTGCCTGGTGACTGCATACCTGTCTCTAATGGGTCACAGGCCATATTTATCAAGATAGGGGCATTCTGGGCCTGTCTCCTACACGGTTCATCCGTATGGTATCACAGGGAAGTCTTGTGGATGTCCCCTTCTACTGCATAGTCCTGAGCTGTTCACGAACACACCGAATGGGATAGATCCCGGGCAAAGCCTTGCAGGACCCTGCTTGAGTATCTTCCCAGGCTCCCGGTAAGCCTTTGGCAGCGGCTCCTTGAGGGCATTTCGTAGTGCTGTGATTCTCCTCATGGTCAGTGTGGAGTGGAGTTCCCTGTTTCACCTTCACAGAATGACAGCGTCGAAGGCCTTTACAGCAACCGGGAGACTTGGGATCCTCGTGGCCACCCGGCCAGTTTGCACCAAGGAGGGGATGGGTGGTAGTGGGGTATGGCACTTTGTCCCTGACGAATCCCCACTGGCTGGCTGTTTCTGGGTTACTTTTCCATATGTGTTAGCAAACAGGATTTTATAAAAATTATCCTTGCCTTTTCCCAGGTTTGGGTTGACTGTCAGGTCCCCTGCTTCCTTTTCAAGTCCTCGTGCTTGTCCCACTGCTCTCTTGGGCTCTTCCCAGCGCTCTGTGAGTTCTCAAACACTCGTGGTCCACGCTGACGTGGCTCATCACTGGAGCATCCTAGGGGAAGAGTAATGAGCTATTGGCAACCTGAATACCGTCCGAGTCCTGGGAATACTCCACCTTACTCTTTCAACTTCTTCACGTGTTGTGTTTAGTTAAATTTTGACTGAAGTGTGCTGTTCATTACTTTTTTGTAACTCCCATCTTTCTTTCCTTCCTCATCAAGTCGTGTACCCATGGTTAACTTTATCTTTCCCTAGGTATTTGTGCGCTTTGTATCTGCCCTTCAGAACCTCAGCTGGGTCTTTGGCTCTGCTGCTGAAGGCATTACTTCACTGACTTTTGAGCCACCTAAAACCCGCTCACCTGTCTGTCTCTGAGGATCCTCACTGACTTACATTTACTTTACACTTAGGCCTGGAAAACAGAGGCAAGTTAGTTGCACGGCATATTCTCGGGCCAGGGGGATGGGCCCTTAATTTTTAGCTTCTTACTCCTGACGTGCCTTCAAGTTCCAGGGGCCATTACCCGCTGCTGGTTTTAACTCTTTTGGTACGGGTGTTTTCTTTAGCTGTAAATGGTCGCCGCGTATTTTGCAATAAAATGGTTGCTTTGTTTTGAATTATTTGTGCATCTTTCGAAGGATGAAAGCTGAATATTTCCAGCCGAAAGAGTAATTGAAGAATGATGTCTTCTGGCAAAAAAAACCCCAAAGTCTGAAACGTCTGTATCTGTCCTGCTGCTATTCAGAATTCTTCTTACGGTCATTGCTCACTTTCCGTTACAGTAATGCTTAGCGCGGTGGCACTCCCGCTGTGGAGGAGGTGCGGTTCAGGTTCCGTATCTGCGGTACGAGAGCTGACCGGAACAGCCTCCTGTGCACTGCAGCTCCTTTTGCTCTCCACGCAGGAACGGAGGGACAGAGAGTTTACATTTGTCACTGGAGTTTACTTGCTGAATTTTGTGTTCAGGAGGTAAATTTAGATTCTTTTTGATTTTAGAAAACATCGTTGAGCTCTTAGATAGGTTTTCTAACGGGCGCCTACTGCTGCTATTGGCTCTTACCAGACCAGCGCTAACAGTATTTTTCTTAATGAGGTCTAAGAAATACTGTTTACTAAGGACCATGCTAAGAAACAGTACACAGCTGCTTTTTGCTGTGGCAGTAAATTATTCAAAGAATTTGCTATTATGCATCTGAAAGCGTGAGCTGATAGGCAGCTGAAAGAATGTGACACTGTTTGGACCGTAACCGCCACTAGGAAACAAGGACTTTCCAGCTTCTGGACCGCTTTCTAAATGGACAAAGCGCGCCTGTGTTTTTCTCAAGTCAGCATTGAATTGTGCATCACTGAAGTCAGCAGGAACTTAATGTCATTTGCTGAACGTTCACGTGCGTGTGCAGAAAGCTGCTAGCTCCAACACCTCGGTGAGATCTGTGACCCGCGGGCGTTGCTACGATCAGTTGATGTCAGAAGACGATTGGTGCGTGTCTAGGAGATGCACTAGTCTGTCCTAGAACACAAACACAGTGCTGCACCAAGACGGGCTTCACAAACGGGAGTTGATAGTCACAGGATGGTTTTGAACGACAGTCGCTGTCAATCCTCAAAATTCCTCCTGCTGTTTCATCATAAGCCTTTTAACCGGGAAGGCTGCATGGGTGGTGTGACTCTGTGGACCTCACAGACGCCGGTGCCCCGTGGACAGAGATTTGGAAATCACACTCAGACACTTCTGAAATGAATTGTCTCGCTTGCTCCGTGGCCCCAGGCGTTTTCTCAGGACCCAAGTATCTCTGTGTTGCCCCTCCCTTTCTCCCCTCCGGATGGGGGAATGCGTAGGAGCCCAGTCACGCAGCTATAAAACCGTGCAGTGTAAAACTCCCAACTGCTAACGCTGCCCTGATTGCACCGTCTATTTTTAGTCAGCGGTGGCCGGACTTCACCTTTCACTCCTGTCAAGGGATAGAAGCAACGTGCCATCTGCAGAGGGGCTTTCTGGGGCTGCTGCTCCTGGACGCCAGCCCGCCTTCCCCCCGAAATGAGGCTCGGGGGAGCCCCACAGCAGTGCCACTAGTCGTGTCTAGCTGGCCCTCGGCCCCGACTGTTAAAATCCTTGGCAGGAGACAGCCAAATTTGCAGAAGGGGAGGTATTGTAAAGGCAATCCTGTTTGTGAAAACAGGCAGCTGGGTGGAGGAGAGGCTCTCGGTGTTGTTCGTGGGGGAGGGAGGTGGGCTGGCGCTGCAAAATAACCTCCCGCAACGCTGGACACCAGAGAAGCACTTGGGAAGTGCCCAAACCACATGACGAATTTCCATCGGTGCTTGCATTTCTTTAGCCAGGACGGGGAATTGGGGCTCAGGCACCTGATACCGAGTGCCTGCACCACACTGGCTCGGCGTCGGGGCTTTGGCCGTAGCTCCGTGGGCAGCAGAGCCGTTTTTAGCTCCCGCTGCCTGGGACGGGGTGGTCCTCCTCCTGCCCCCCTCTCCCCTTCCTTGATGCCATCCGCGTCCCCAAGCGTCCCCCGCATTGGGTGCTTACTGGGCACTTCCACGAGCCAAGTCAGCCCAGCAGCCCGATGGAAAACGATCCCTTTGACTTTCGCCGGGCGAGTGGGCGAAGCCAGCCCCGGGAAGTGTGACAAACCGAGGTGCCCATGCCGACAGGCCTGTGGCTGGGAGCAGGGAAGTGGCAGGGAGTCTGTATTGCTGTAGGAGATCAGCAAAGACAACCAGCATTCCCCTGATAGCAGCCCTGGGTGAGGGGAGGGGGAGAGGGAGCGGCGGGATCCCGGTGGGAGACGGTAAGAACAGTTCACCGCGTGTTTGCTTCCACGAAATGTTTGCTTTTGAGCACTTGAGGCTGGCTCGGAATTGATGGCTGCTGATGATGGTCAAGCGCCATTGAAAGGCAGTAAACTAACAGTATCTCGGAGAGATTGTGCGTTACATGGCACTGGTGACAGATGTTTTTCAAGTACTGACGCGCCATCCCTCTCTCTAGTGTGGTGATGAAGCACCCTAAGTGCTTGGGTGACCTTTTTTGTTCCTCTTCCAGCCCTCCTTGTTGTGGGTATGTCTGTACCAGACCTCCACATTGGTCCTTACCCATCTCTCCAAGTACTCTCGAATATAACTGGTGTCTCAGGAAGGGAAAAACTGGGTGGAAACTTAAACAAAGCTGATGCTGAGACTTCGTTGCCAGCAGAGATGTTTATGCCGGACCAGAATTTGACTCCAGCAGACCGTACGCTGTAAAGCTGTCAGGGAGAGAAACAAGTCCTTCCATTTCCAGGGAGCTCCACGGGAGGAAATGAGCAGGAAAGCCCAGCGGAGCAGTCACTGTTCAAGAGGAGACTAGAACAGAGGAACGGGAGCATCGAAGAGTGCCACCAAAAAACCAGAGGTCAGCCGTGAACTCAACAGCCAAAAAGAGTGCTGCTTCCCCGCATTTCTTTGCCAATGGCCCTGGCTCTCAGGCAGGTAAAAGCTCTACCAAGAGCTCGTTGCTTTAGTTGCTAAAACTGATTATGAGAAAATATTGAAATGTTGCTCTTGCTGAAGGTTACTTGTCCAGCTTCTTAAAACAAGTAAAGCTGTTACTGTCCCCCTGGAGAGTGAGTGGAAGTGGATTATAATAAAACAGATGGTGTAGAATTTAACTTAAACATCAAGATTCTTCATTACTGAGACTGGCCTGTCTCAAGCCACGCTTTGGGCAAATCGGTAAGCGGAGACATGAACCAGACAATCCCAGTGGTTACCCTTGGCTCAGCTTCTCAGTTACCAGATTTCAGTGTCTCACATCCCTTCTGGGATAGGCATCTCCTGTTTTGCCTAAGCTGTAGTAAGCCCCACCTGTTTTAAGAGGTGGATCCCAGTCTTTGGATTTGTAGTGTGTAGAAACAGCCCTTCTTTTAATTTAGGAGGATATATCAAACCCAGCATTATTATTTACATTATTTTTGTCTTCTGATGGCCACTGTTTTCTAGTCTTTCCATTCTTATTGCAGCCTTTTCCTCATCTCCGTTTCCAGCCAGGAGAGCTGTAGGAGTGTTTCCTCTTCAAAAACATGAGTCAGCCCCCATTTTTGCTGCCAATAGCCCCTCAATCTGCCTCTTCGCTGTGGAACAACTCTCAGCCCCTGTCTCTGACGTTTCCAGGTGAATGGCTAGCCAAGAGCTTTCGCTCCATACTGCTGAAAGAAAACTCTTAACCTTTCGCCCACAGCTCTTCACCCCTCACTCCTTTCTCCGCTGCCACCACTGCCTTATCCCTTGAGGTTGTGCGTGACCCCTTGGCTTGGTCTGGGTCTCCATCTAGATCCCTTTGTACAAGGCAGGAGTCTTGCCAATTCTTCTGCCTTCCTCTGTCAATCCTTTTTTCCCAGGTCCTTGACATCTCCTCCATGCAGCCTCCCTTCCTCCAACGTACAGCCTTCACACACGCTGCCTGGCCCCGCTTCTCGCTTACAGAGTGGCCATCTAGGGAGTTGCCCAAAAGATCGTTGTCCTCATCTGTTGCTTTCCCGTATTCGCCTCCTCTTCGACCATCCTCACTCTCTCTAGCTCTCACCGTCTTCCTTCAAACCCTGCTTTATCAGGATACGTCCCAGAAGTTGGCAGCAGCTGCCAGGCTGCTCCTGCTGTCCTCCCGGTCTCCATCCTTGCCATTTCCTAACACCTCCCCATCTCTCCGTACCCCATGGCAGCATCCTCCGGTGGGGTCTCAAACGGCACCCAGCACAGCTGGCTCCTGCTCTTTGGCACTTCCCAAATGCACGTGGTCACAGCCACACCATCCTTTTGCTCAGGCCACACTGACAAGCCTTTCCCTGCAGAACAGCTCTCTTGCCTTGACGGAAGCTGTCACAGCTGCTAGATGCTGAAACACCTCTTTCTCCTCCTCTGTTTTCTTCACCAGATCAACAGTTCATCGGCAGCTGAGCGGCTCTCTTGCTCCTGCTCTGCCGAGTTAACGGTTTACTCCGCAAGGTCTTTGCTTTTCAGACTATATACCTTTCAGTTAGGATTTACTGCCTTGGTCTGTGGCATCCAAATCCGTTCACAGGCATCTTTCTAAGACCACATCTCTCTCTGCCATGCCTCCTCCTTTTCTGCCCTCCATCCCACACACAACCTTACTTAGTGACAGGGAACTGGACATGCATAGGGGTAAGGGCAAGGCTTGGGACCGACGGGGCGCAGGGTGGGACTGCACATCCGCAGTTCCCCCCGCCCCATCCCCTCTGCTCTCTACTTGCCACGCAATCTTCAGCGCAGCGCGGGCCGTGGATGCTCGGCTGGCCAAGAGTTGCCCCAGCGAGGATGGCTCGGGAGCAGCCCTGACCCTCTCTGCCCACGCTGAAAACCACAGAGCAGCCCTCTTTCTGAAGCGAGAAACCAGGCAGCTCCTTAAAAGCCTTGGGTGCGTTTCACCGCGCTGTATTTAGCCTAATTAGGTGCCAGGTCAAGGCTTACCGCTCCATGTTTTACCCCCGGTGAACCATCAACTGCCAGCACCTTGCAGATCGGCTTTGCTGAATTTCCGGCACCTCCCGCCCGACGTGTTTGCTTCTCCCTCTTTCTCCGGCTTCATCATCTCATTTATTTTTCATTTCGTGTCCTTCTCTCCGGAAGAACGAGTGAGAGGAGATGAATCCGCAGCCCGCCTGCCCTCCTCCGCGGCCCAGTGCAGGGCGAGAGCGGGCAGTATGAGGTCCGTGTGAGGGCTCCCACCTACCCAGCTTAGACGCTGAATGTTGCAGAGGAGCGGGATTTGCCGGGTCCGGCCCTTCGGTTCTGACCATCAGGGCAAGAAGCTGCTCTCTGTTTTGCAGTCATTACCTTCAGTGGCATCCCTCGGCCACCTCTGGGGATCTTTTAAGGTGCCTTAGTCCTCTGTAGCTGTCATCCGGAGTGTTGCTTGGATGTACGTCCTGCGGTACCCTGCATTTTCCAAAGCACCGTTCTGTTTCGGGCGGGTCCTGCACTGGCTCAGCTTGACCGTGGCTCTGTGCAGATACAATCCATGTATTTCTTGGTACGGGGCCATCGGTTGTCAAAAACCTTAAGTGCTGATCCAATTTCAGTTGGAGTAGGCTTAGCCCAAAATGTCAAACTTCCTTTGCAGGTGACATCTCCCTGCCCAGACGCTTTCCCTTAAAAAAACCCCTCCAAGCTGTTCATAATCACGAATTATAAAGCTGTATTGTCAGCCTTAATCTCCTGCCGTTTCACCCAGAGCTGCAGGGATACTCCTTCGAGCAGCTCCCGGGGTATTCCCCTTCCACGCGGATTTAAATTAGCCAAACAATAACCCGTTCAGTAATTAAAACACCCACCAAAAAAATCAGAACAAAAAGGCTTCCCGTTTAAATCTGTGTTAAACCGATTCGTCGGAGCGACACGGTTAAAATCTTTGGGCCAAATCCTCCTTGTCCTCTTCGTGTGAGCGGCGCACGCCGGAGCGAAGGGATGAGGGAGAGCGGCGTTTATGCCGTACGTTAATAATGTATATCCTTGGACTGGCAGGGAGCGGGCTGGCGGAACAAATGAAAGCACCCCGAGGTAAGGGGAAGAAAGCCTCCGCTCGCTGCTACAGGCTGCACAGGCGTGAAAGTACATCTTGTTCCACTGTTAAATAAGGAGATTTGGGGTATAATGCTGTCTCCTTCTGCGGCCCTTCCGTTTTCTGCTCATGGCAAAGAGGATCAAGCTGCCCGCAGCTGTAACCGTTCCGTTCAGCGCTCACAGAGCTCGTCGTGATCTGCAAATTCTCCTCTTTCTTAGCTGCAAAGCATCACGCTTTCGCGTGGTAAACATCTACCGCCCTTTGGGTCCGAAGGCTCTGTCCTCCGTGCCCCGGCACCGCGCCCCCCTCAAAGCTGCCGGGACAGCTCGTGGTGGACATCCGGAGCCGCCTGATCTCAACCAGCTTTTGCCCGGCCAGTTAGTTCAGCCGTTCGGGAGCGGATGGATGGAGACGAGAGCTGCAATCCTACGGGAGCAGCCCCAAGCCGGTGGCTGTGGGATGGCCGGGACACGCTGTCGCTGCCCCCGAGCGGATGGAGCCAGCGTCCAGCCGTGGTGGTGTCACCGCCTCGTCATGTCTCGGGGGGGGTTAATGTGCAGTCGAATTGGATTTACTCCTTCGTTTGCGGGTTGGGGTTTTTTGCATGAGGCATTCGAGACAGACATGATGTGGTGAATTCAATCATTGGAGGGAAACAAAGCAAATGCCAGGAACAAATTACCTCGAATTTTGCACGGTGTAATGACGCTGCCGTTCGACCGGCCTCCCAGCCATGCGACAGCGGGTTTGTAGATACGATGGATTCACAATGTTCCTGTCTAGCTTCTGCCAAGCAACCCTTTCCTGTTTGTTACTCCGGATGATTTTTGTAATCGTATCGTACCTGTTATTTTTCGTGCCTCCAGAGCAAAGCCAGAATCTCCTGCATCGGCGCTGAAAGCACTCAGGGAGCGTGAGTCAGCTTTTCACTTCCAATCATTAAATTAAGGCTCGGTAACTAATGAAGAACTGCTAATCAGGTTAAGCACCTCGTTTTCTCCTTGTTCTTGAGCGCCTGATTTCCACCGTGATAAGTTATTACACTAAAATACGCTAAAAGGAGCGTGTTTGGACGCTTTGCTGCCTGAAGGCCGGACGATGCCCTCACGCCTGGGCTCCCGTTCTGCAGAGCAGCTGGGCGGACCCGTGCGCAGCTGCATTTCTTCCTCACCTTGCACCTCCACGGTCGTCGCTGGGGCAGGCGCCCAAGGCCGGCTGGTGGGAACGCCTGCAGCCGTCCAGCCCCGTGGCTGCACCGGGGTTTCCACAACTGGCGTCGAGAGCCGGGAAGACGAGGGAGGGCAGCAACGCGTGGCGGGGCAGGGGAGCGACGGCCCCAGGTGACGTGGGGGGTCCTCGGAGTGAGGTGGGCACTGGGAGGGTGGTGGAAGTACAATACCCTGGAACTAGATGATCTTTAAGGTCCCTTCCAACCCAAACCATTCTGATTCCTCTGTGACTCTCCAGAGCTTTTGTGCCAGCCAGGCTGCTGTTCAGCAGGAGCAGGGGGATATTGCAGCTCTGCAGTCCCAGTGGCGGGCTGGATCCCAGGGTAGGTGGCACCATCCAGCTACCAGTGCACTCTCAGGCCATCCTCAGGGCAGTGCTGCCTGTTGCTCGGCGCTGTGGAACAGCATCTGGCCACGCAGGCCTCCCGCCGGGGTTTGAGGAGCCTGAGGCTGGCTGGCAGGGATCAGGGAGTGGCTGAGATAGGGTGAAGAAAGCGGAGAGGGGATAAACCAGTGGGGAGAAGTGGGACAGTAGGTGAGGGGGGTGATTGACCTAGAGGAGAGCCGGCGGGGGGGCAGGTTGAATGACAAGAAGCTGGCATAAGCAGGTTGAAGGAGCAGGTAGGAGCAGGTCTCGACACCCCCTGGGGATGTCCCCCCCCAAGCACGAGTCCTCTGCGATGAGCCAGCCCTTGTCAAACCAGGTGCCTGTGGCAGAGGGGGGGGTCCTGGGCCACGGGCTGGGCGCTCTGTCCACACCTGCATGTGGCCCCGACGAGGACCAGGGGCTCGCTGGGTTCATCGTTCGGTGGTGAGGGGGTTAATTCCACGTGGGAAGCCCTGTGGGAAGGTAGCAACGCCACACACCCACAGCTGGGAAATACCACCTACGCAAACCTAAATCCAGCCTCTGGAAACCAGTTACTGTGATACGGTCTCCAATGGCAGCCCCACAGGCATCCTTCCCAGCAACGCAGGGCCCAGGCACCCTTCCTGTGCTCCGACAGCAAGAGAGGTTGCGACCCCCGCCCCTGCAGGGACACCAGTTCTCTAGGTCACGGGAGGAGACAACCCCGTTCTTGCATCGTTCATCTTTTCTTCATGAGAACCTGATTTAGGGTTGAGCCTAATGAGATCAGAGGTGAGGCTGCCTAAAGGATGCCTGTAGGAAGGTGCAGATCCCAGGAGGAGGGAAAGTCTCATGGGATTTTTAGCCTGATTCGGGATAGACTACAGCGTCAAGGCCCTGCAAGCTTCGTACGTTGTGTTGGGCCCAGACGTGCTACCAGGGCTGTCAGTCAGGAGAATTCAGCCCTGGGAAATACGGACGCCTTGTATTTACCCTGAAAGCACGTTGTTTGTTCAACGCCCAGGAGCAGCAGTCAGGGAGCGGAAAGGATGCCTGGAGGCTTTATTGACCCAACCAAGGTGGGAATGTGCCATCAGGAGGGCCGTGAGAGCAGCCGCCGATCCTACCATTTCCGCTTTCCAGCTCAAAAGCTTTTTGCCGGCCTCCACCGCACGGCAGACGGTTAATGGCTCGCTGTCCCCTCAGATGTGGTACCACGGGGACGCCGGCGGTTGCTGGTCCATCAGCAGAGGAAGGCACAAAGCCTCTGCAGATGCTGATGCTTCTCCCTGCCCCACGCCCTGGCTTTGGTGATGGTTTGTCCCTAACTCAGGCTTATTCCCACGGGGGAATTAAACCAGGGGAGCTCCCCCGAATCACAGACCCCGTTTGCTGGTACCCACGCTACTGCTATAGAAATCAGGCTGATGATGGGTCATGACCAACAGATCACAAGCTTTTCCTCCTGCAGGGCTTTGGGTAGGGAACCACCTGCAACGATCCTCAGGATCCTCTGTGTAAAGCCCATTTTTTTCCCAGCAAAGGGATGGTGTTGAATTGTGTTGAGCTCGTGGCGTATTACTCCAAGGCAGAAAAAGAAGATCCAGCCATGAGGTGTGAAAAACTGCTTGGAGTGTTTGAAAAATCAAACCAGAAACTTCTCAAGAGTTGTGAGACGCTCAAAAATGAGACTTCAAAATGTTATATTTGGGTATTTGAACTTAGGAATCGGTTTGTAATTCCCGCGCTAGCAGCCCCGCTGCCTTGGGCTCGCGCAGTTCCTATGCTCCAAGGATTAGAGACGGCAAAGAAGTGAGCTTGTGTCCTGGCCTCTGGCAGACCAACCCCGCAATGTTCGTTCTGGGCACCAAGGACTGGTGGTAACGGTCCAAAAGGGAGAAACATGTTTTTCACCAAAAACCATGGCTCGACGCCCTTTTCCTTCCCGCTCTGCTCCTTTACCTAGCCAAAGGGGCGGTGGAGGCGATGCTCTCTCGAAGGGCTCCCCGTGGGCTCTGCTGCTCCCCACGGTCACCGGAGAGTTCCCGTGGGAGCCGGAAGGGCTGGAGGTTGTGCTCCCCAGACAGCCCTCTTCTGTGCCGTGCTGCCTTCCTCCCTTTCCCTCCGTGCCTCGGGTGGCTAGGAAATCCCCCTTAACTCGGGCATGCCCAAATCCCTTCCGTCTGAGAACCACGGAGGACCTCACCTATCTTGCAAAGCACAGAGCCAAACCCACAGGGCAAACCCAGGCAACATGCTGCCTGCCAGAGCTGCATTAAGGCAGGCCTTCCCCTCCTGCCCTTCCCTCCTTTCCAAACCCTCCTTGTGCCTCACGGCCTCGTCACGGGCTCTGCAGGAACACGGCTCTGCGAACCGGCGTCCACGGAGCATGCCGGCATTTCGGGATAAGATGAGGCATTGTGGCCGGCTCGCCACATTATTCCCCGCCTTTGTGTGGGGCTGGGGCTTCGGTGCCGCATGTGCTGGAAGGCTATGGGGTTCGGGGCAGCAGCTTCCAGTGGGGTTTTGATTAGAAGATCCCTGGTTTACGGTGCAATCATCTCGGCTGGACGCTGTGATTGGCACCGTGGTGAATGTGGGCTGGATGCTGCAAATCAGCTTAAGCTACGTACGCATTTCAGAACCAAGGCAATAGGGAAGAGGAGGCTGAAATCACCCCTCTATCCTTCGCCTTTCATGCCAGAGAACTTTCACGGGGCGGCGTGCCGCTCGGGACCGCGTGCAGCACTTGCTGCTGGAGCACCGGGGCAGGATCACCGGATACCAGTCTCTCCGCTGTGGTGGAGGAACCTCACCACGGGCTCTCCTCTCCATGCACAGAGAACAACCCACTGAAATCCACCTTCCTGCAGCGTTTCTGGGTCACGGCAAACCTAGTGTTGTACTGGCAGAGCAACCAGTAATACGTAACGCTACCAAAAGACCAAGAGACGGCCGGCAGTGTTCGGCTAAATGCATCAGAAGTGACACAGCCAGAGCTGATCCTGCCTTGCAGCAGCCTGATAAGCTCTAAGGTGGTTTCCAAGACTCTCCCAGCCCTGTTTTCTGTGGTTTCCATGAGTCAGTCCCTCCTGTAATTGTCCCATCCGCAGTCTGGGGCTCTGCCCGTGGCTGGGGCTCATCCACCTGCACGCCCAGCTCCTCAGAGGGCAGCTCCTCCAGCTTCACGGGGCTGGGAGGTGCTGGCAGGAGGTCCCATCCTGCTGGAAGCTCCTAAGGGCAGTCCTGGGTCTGCTGCTGGCCTCCCAGAGCACAGATCCCGGCTCAGGGGAATGTGCAGCGCATCTTTTCTTGATAAACATATTCCGGGGACGGGGGCGGCAGCAGGTTAGTGCACGCCCCCTTAATAAGTACCTGCAGAAGGAAACTCGGCTTCGGACGAAAGGGCAGCATCGGCTGGTCGCAGTCACAGGCTTTGAGTAGCAGATGAGGATAACGGCATCAGGCTGCTACGTGAGCAGGCGCTGAGACAGAGCATCTTTCACCTCTGCAGCGAGGGTTTGGGCTGTGATGCAGCCGTCTCCCGGCCAGCCCAGCCGGGGGGTTACTCACAGCACAGCGGCCCCGGCCCCAAACCAGCCCGGGCCGCTGCGGAGAGGCACAGCCAGCGGCACGCTCCACAAAAGCATCTTTGTTCTCTTTGCATCCTGCGCTCAGAGAAGCCAAACCCCACGTCTGCACCGCGTGTTCGACAGCCGGGGCGTCCCTTCTGAAGGCTGCCAAGCTGATAGCGGCAGTGAAACCCAAATAACCCACGTTCACTGGAGCCAAGGGCTGCTGAGACGCTGGCAATGCCGACTCACGCCGTTCGTCACAGGGTCTCTCCTTTATCCCTGTGTTTCTGCAGAGCAAATACCTGCTCCCTTCACTCTCCCGTCTCTTCACCTCCCGTATCTAATCTCTGTTTTTCTAACAGGATTATTTTCATGTTCTCAGAGGTCTGTGGCTTAGTAGCCTTGGTGTATTGTAGCAGTTCTTCCTCACCTCACTTACTGGAGCTGCTTCTGTAGCATACCCAAGGTTCAGCAATATTAAGGCTTATACAAATTCGTTTTGCCACTGAGCTTTCATAGCAGCAATTAAAGAAACCAAGGGTGTCTGAAGTGGTCCCGTGAGAGCAGAGGTAGCTTGGCTTGGGCTATTGCCACGGCCTCTGGCAAACAGCTCCCCGGAACATCCCTGCCAGCAAGGCAAGACCTGAAAATGGGGACTCTTCCACACCTGCTTAAATTCTGGAGCCCCAGACTGCGGATGCGACAATTACAGGAGGGACTGACTCACGGAAACCACAGAAAAGGGGACTGGAAGAGTCTTGGAAATACCTTACGGCTTATCAGGCTTCACCACCCCCCTTGCTGCCCATGGCAACGTCTCCGATCAGAAGATGCCCCTTCCCTACGGGACGGCTGGGCGACGTGCAGGCCGTGGTGCTGGGACACCGTGCCTCGGGTAAGCTGAGGTTTATAACCCGTGTTCAGTAAGTGCCTTTACGTAAGAAGGTGAGGTTGGCCACCCCGGGTCAGGCTACCCGGGCGTGGGAGCTGCCTGCAGCAGAGCCCATGTGCTGACGGGAGCAGGGACATCCAGGAGGTGTTTCCCCGGAGCTCCTCCAATTTCCAGCCACTCAGAGCTAAACCAGGTGAACAAACCAAACCGCGCTTGGCTGGCAAAGGAATTTTTCTTTTCCTTGTGCCAGTTTCCCCTGGGCTGCGTGCTGTTGTTACTGCGCAAGGAATCGAGCAGGACATTTATGAACTCCCAAAGGAAGGAAGCGGGACGAGGGAGCAGGAGCAGGGCACCCTCACTAACCCCTTCGGCTGAAAGCGGGGTACCCACCCGCGGCAGCAGCAGCTCACCCACCACCCATGGGCAGCAGGCAGGGGAGGGGGATGAGCTGAGACACCCTGCTGCACCCCTGAAACCGAAGGGACCCTAAAGGGCCACGGCCCGGCTGACGGTCCCACCAGGCTCCACGGAGGGCAAGTCCCGGGTCTTAGGTAGAGACGGGCAGGGATGGGAGTGTAAAACCCCAGCATCACCCCAACGCCGGAGGACATGGTGTTTTCATCAAATGTCGAAAAGGCAAGGACACTCAGGCGGCCTGTCTGACTTCCCCTATTTCCAACAGCGATGTGTCAGGAATATCCTAAGATCCTTTTCTATCCTCGTCTCACACTGAGATTCCACAGGCTGGTACGGTTGGAGAGCTGCAGCCCACACTTGGGCCAGCTCAGCTCAGAATTTGGAAATGGGTACAGGGTCGGATCTTGTACGGGTCCGTTAGCGATTGTTGTCGGATGCTGTGACAGAAACGAGCCCGTGCGTGCACTTGGCTGGTGAGCCCAGGCTTTGTTTCGTGCCGGTCTTCCGAGATCAAAGTTACTGGCGGCTGCATTTACACGTTGGCCTGATAATGGCAAAACGTTTAGCATATTGGATATATTTTGAGCTCGGCTTTAGCCTTCGGTGACGGGCAGCGCTTCCCGAGAAGCAGCCGCCTTTGAGCAGCCCAGCGCGACGCATCGCTGCGGTCCAAGAGGGGACTGGAACAGCGAGCGAAGCCTTAGCGGGAAAAATAATGAAGCTATAGCACAGTCCCTGGTTATTACCCAGGCAATATTTGGCTGGGGTACCAGAGCTATCATGTCTACCTCTGTGGAAAGAGCCACAGGCATTTCACTTGTGTGGAAACTGCCCATCACGCAGAAACCAGGAAAGCTCCGCTGGGGAGTGGAAAAATGACCTTAAAAGCAGCAGAAGGTAACCGAGCATCGCCTCTCCTGGTTTGCTGAGTCATCCCGGGGGTGAAATGGCTCAAAGGCTTACAGGAGGGGTTTTAACCCCCTGCAGGTCTGGGGAGTGGAGCCTGGGGGTGCTCAGCGCTGACTGGTGGGGTGTGGGTCTCCCGCCGTGGGCAGCACCGCGTGGGGAGACACGGGGCGGGGGGACGTGGCTCCAGGCGTGCTGGGAAGAGCCACAAAACCACCGCTTTGCTTCCACGTGGGATTTTGTGGCTCTCCCCAGCTTTAGCTATGTGCACACAAACATGTAAAGGGGTTTGTGTTTACAGCTGCCAGGCCAGCAGGATACCATGCTGGCACCCCCCGAAATCCATCCCCTGGCTGACGTACCGGGACATCTTGCTCCTGTCCACCGTCCCCCAGGCTCCAAAGACAGCACTGCCGGTGGCAGGACCAGGGGCTGGTGGGGGGGCACGGGCCAGGCTTCGTTGGCATCACACCCCTCCCCCCCCCCCGCCAAAAACACGCACCCTCAGAGCTCGCAGGGCTGAGGCTGCGGCGCCTGCACGAGCCGGGGAAGCCGTACATTTATTTACTGCAAACGTCTCCATAGAAACTCCTTCTCCAGGGCTGGAGATGTGGATAGGAGCCGTGGCGGAGACTCTTTCTGCCCCTGGCACACCCCCACCAGCGGCCTCGGCAGTTCTCATGGCAGAATTGTTTTGCAGGAAGTAATTCAGACTAATGTATCCCCCTGTGCTCCTGAAATGGTGTGGAATTTGAAATGCTAAATTAACTCAATCATTTTAAACGTGCAAGCACTGTAATTATGAAAGGAGGCAAAGTATAAAGCCTGCCTGTTCCAGTGTTTTCAGGCTGTAATTCTGGAAACCATCTAGTGAAACAGAGCAAGATAAGCAGCAGCGAAACTGCACCAACGAAGAGCTGCTCCAGACTCTAAAATGGCACTGCAAACGCTCAGGAGTTCGGAAGGACTGGGCTCCTCCAAAGCCACAGGTAAACTCAGACAGCTGAAACGGCTGAATTCCCACGCAGTCCTCGGTCCCACACTACCGGGAAGGTCCCAGTTGCAGACGTGAGTGTGATAAAAGTGCCTTTCCACCTCTTGGCCTGTGATTGACCCACCCGACAGGCAAGAGAACACCTAAAGCAAAGGAAAACAGATGAAAACAAAATGCTCAGAGACGCAGAGCTGGTGACTGAGCTGAGAAATAGCTTTTGGCCAAGGGGCGGCACTGGGAAAGGGAAGATGAACTGTATGGGAGCAGGAAATTCGGTAAGCAAGGCACGACCTTGGGTGTCAGAGGGTGTCTGAGGCTGCAATGTCACCATAGGATAATGAGAGAGAAGAATGCGGAAGGCGAGGATGGGGGAGGGTGCCAGCCAGCATCCCAGATATCTAAGATATTTAAGAAGCATTCAGAGAGGGCGCAGCCCACTTCTCCTTTGGAACAGCTCCTGTAAAAGGAAAGGAAGATAATTATGGCCGTGCATCACGGCTCCTTCCTCCCCTGCTGTCCCAGGGGCAGGACAAGCCCTGGGGACAGGCAGGGTCCCCAGGGAAGGGGGCAAAGCCGAGGAAGCAGGTAACCCTCTTCCCTGGGTTACACGGCCGGGCGGCTGCCGCAGCGCCGTGCCTCTCCATCCTCACCCTTTGCATCTGAGAAACCGCTTTCCTGTTTTAGACCATCGTATTTCACTGTGTGGAGTGAGAAGACGAGGGAGCTGCAATGCAACAGCCCGTAACGGTGCTGCGCTCCTATGCCAGGCTGCACTTGCACGACAGCTTAAAGATGCTGCCATGTGGCAGCCCCGAAGTGACCTTTTAATTCTGCCTCCCTCTAATTACTTTTTTTTTTAATATATCTCTGGATTGTATCTGCTCTGAAGTCTCAGCTGCCATCCTCTCCCCTCCCAATCCTCCTCTGCCTGCTGCCCGCCCGCCCCCAGTCCCGTCTCTCCTGGACTGGGATTCCCTGTGCCGTGAGTGCCTCCAGACCTCCCCGGGGAGGCAGAGCTGCCCAGCGGCAGAGGTCATGCAAACACAAGTGCTCAGTTAAAAATAAAACAATAAATAATAATAATAATAACAAGTGTTGGCCTGGCACCAGTGCCCTCTGTAGATCACGAGCTCATCTTTGCCGCAGCCTGGAGCGGGAGCTGGCCCGGGACACAGGTCCTTCCCACCGAGCTGGTCCCTGGCTGAGCCTCACAGCCATCCCATGGCAGTGGCAGAGCACAAGCTCCCTCCTTCTACCTCAGCAGTCACCTCTGTCCCCTGCCAGCTATGGGGGGGACAGCTACAGTGACACCGCCCCCACCAACGTCATCACTCCTTGCTCCTCGTGGTGCTGGGACCATCGCCTGTACAGCAGGGCCCGGTGTCCTGCCACCCCTCGGGCCCCAGTGGCAAAGGTGGGTTTGGCAGGACATGCTGGGGCGATGGCAGATGCCGCTGTGCGCCGCTCAGCGGCTGTACCCCAACCGGCCACCCTCGTGCTTGCCACATCCCTGCGCCCCCAGCATCACCAGCCTGAGGCGTGGGAGATGAACGTGGCTGCTGTTACTCTGCTTCCCCGTGGTTCTGCTGATCAACGTGGGCCTGTGGGACAGAATTTCAGCCTACCTGGGCTTCCTCTGCCGCAGTTATGTACCAGCAGGCTTTCCCAGGCTGCTCCCTGGGGATGCCTCAGTGTGTCTCTGCTCCCCCCACTTGCTCCCCCCAGCTTTCCCGTGGGTCTCGCTAGGCCCAGCCCTGGCAGAGCTGCCGCCGGGGACACGCGTCCCCTCTTCATGAGCCACACGGATGTTGACAGCCTTACACATACCCTGTATTGCAAATACACTGATCTGTGGGCCCAGGCTCCCTCTCATCAGGTGCTAATGAGGGTTTTGTATATAGCCGCAGTGCCTTGGGTGGCAGATGGTGTTGGGTTAGGTTTGGATTATTCCTGTTCCGCTGGTCTGTCTCTCCAATGTGCTAACTCACGTACGGCTCCGTGGTGCCTGCAGCAGGAGCCCCGGCAAGGACCCTTTCAAAATACGCCTGCCCCAACCTTTGCTGGGAGCTGCAGCTTTGTCCGAAACAGAGAGCAATACCGTTCGGTATTGGCCTGAAAATAATTATTCGGCCCAACGGCTCCTCGGCTGAGGACTTGGAAAACACCGATTTTCATTTCTGCTTAAATCAAGCATGTTTTATGGTACCTTGGGATTCCCTTGCCTGGAAATCAGTGTCCTGGGTGGGCCACCAGCGCTGTGCCTCGTGCCAGGGCCGGGGCAATCAGTGCATGTCCACTCCCTCTGCTGGCAAACCGTGCGTGGCCAGAGCACAAAACTGTAGGTCCTAGAGAAACACGCAATGAGCTCTCGGCTTCAAGTTCCAACACACACGCTGGGGAATTCTGACCCTTCTTCTGACTGGTGTGGGGTCACCATCCCCGGGGGAGCAGCCAGCCCTCGCTGGGGCTGGCCTGAGTGTGCTGTCTCGCAGGATGGAGGCGGGTACGACCGGCACAGGGGTGACAGCTGACGGCGGGGGTCACGCCAGCAGGCATTGTACTGTCCCCTCGCCTCCCCGTGGGGTGCCACCATCCCCACGTCACCTGTTACACGTCTGCTTGCTCATTTCTCGGCTGATTGATCAGGCTGCTCGATGGATTCATCAGATTCTCGTGGCAGAGCCCTAACTCTCCTCTGCTCCTGCTACCGATGCGGCGAAGGGCGTAATGAGCCCCACTGACCTCATCTGTCTCAGAGCTACGGCACATTACAATCAATTAATACTCAGATTGTGGTAACCCGCACAGGCATCAGCCTTTTAAACAGCATGTAAAAATAGCATGTTCCCAATCCAGCAAACAATGAGGATGTTTGCGCTATAAGCCCTGTTTTTCCAGGGGCTATTCAAACCGTGCCGTAGCCTGATGGGTGCCCTTCAGGACCTGGGAACCCCTATAGATGGATCCCACTCTGGAAGAGCTGTTTCCGTCAGAAGTCCATACTTACCCCTCCCTGAGGCTACCCTTTGCTTTTTATTGTGGTTCCAGCTTGAATGCTGATGGTTAGGTATGTGAGAGATTGAGAGCTTTGGCTCCTAAGGGATGCAGTTCCAACAGGCACAGCGTGATGTGCAAGGCACGGGTGCAGAGTCTTTGGAGAGCTAAGTGCCTCCAAAACCGCTTTGAATAGGCTGTCCCTCACCACCTTGTTTCCCTCCCTGTGCCCTCTAGCAATGATGTGTCTTGTACACACACCAGCCTTGCTCTCCGGGCGCCGGGGCCTGCGTCTCCCTGCTGAGCTGGACGTGCCCAGGTCTCCGGGAAGCCAGAGCACCGGTTCATTAAATCCAAGTGACTAGACTCCCTGCAAATCATCGTTACTCCGAGATGCTGATGCCTAGGTGCTAGGTTTGAAGCGAGGACCCAGGAACCCGAGACCTCAGGGCCCCTGGTGATGTCCCAAGCCCATCCCCTCTCCTTTCCTCCACCCACCTCTCACTCGAGAGCCCCATTTTGGCTTCTGCCACTGCGCAGTCGCTTCAGGATAAGCATCTATTCGTTGTCATTCATTCCAGGTTGCTCCCTCTGAGAGGGAGGACAAACAACTTCAGCATCAAGAGACGGCTTGCTGCTGGGGTCACATGCCTTGCGAGGCAACTCTCCTCCTCTGAAAGGAACCAGAAATTCATCTGAGACTGCTTGACTTTGGTTGCGTAAGTCACCTCCACTTTAAAAACAAGCAAACGTGCCCGTTTAAAAAAACCTAAAGACAGTCAGAAAGCAGCCTGGAGCTGGAATAAAGCAAGGTACGGATGTTCCAGGGCGCTAGGAAGTCTCCCCTGGTCACTCTATTTGTATTATAATTGGTCCACTCAAGTATTAGAAGCTTTGCAGGCTGAGTATCAAGGTAAGAGGCGCTCTGGATTGTGTGTGGAGGTGCACTTCAGACGCACCCCAAGCACTATCTCCATGGGAATCCTGCAGCCTGCACAGCAACACCCTCTGCCTCCCGCACAAGCGCCAGCCCGCTCCCCCAGATGCCTCCTGCACCCGCACAGCCACAGAAACCGGGGGGGGAGCAAGCACCGGGGCAGGCCCGCAGGCTGTACAACACAGCGTGTCCAGGGAGAGTCCCAACAGGCAAAGCCATCAAGTACTGTCGTGGAAAGAATGCGCTGGCCCAAAACGTGTGCTAGAACTGAATCAAAGCTGAACCCAACTCACAGGGCTGCATTAGCCAGCCTGTGCGGATGAAATATGTCTCATCGCACTGCAGCCTCCACGGGAAAAGTCAGGGTAATTTTCTTTACTCCTACACAGAGTCAGAAGGACCTACAGTAAAAGCAGCTCCGGTGTGAGCAGGAGCAGCCTGGTATGAGTCCATAGCTTGAGCACTAAGCAATGTTTCAATGCCCAGAGGTTTTTTCCCGTCCAGGCGCGGAGCCGGGCAGCTGTGGTGCAACGCCGTTTGCAGCGCGTGCTGGTACCGTTGCATCCCTGGCAGGAGCCTGCGGGAGAGAGCTGCTTCCCTCGGCAGCACTGAAGGAGAGGCTCTGTGCCCAGCTCCCTCAGCCCCTACGGACCACTGCTCCTGCCTGCTTGTTCATCTCCTCTGCCTTGCTTTTCCAGTAGCAGTCTCCCACACCCCCAGTGGTATCCAATGCCTCCCCCAGTGCATTTGAGAAAATCCCGTGGACCATATGGCTCTGTTTCTCCACATTAGCCTGCATGTTGGGAAAAGCCTTTATTAACTCACTGTACGACGTGGTATTTCAGTCCTGCCCATCTAAGCTGAATAAAGCTGTCCCGTACAAATGCCGGCTCCAGCCCCGGCAGGGATGGCTACAACATACTGCTGTGGTGCAAACGTGGACCAAAGGCTGACATCCTCATCCAGGTACAGCCAGGACTTTGATCCCAGCAGGAATTTTGCCCAAGCATCTACTAAGCGTTTCACAGATCAATCCCAGAAAAGCTCTGCAGGTTATTTCACTTTGGGATAAACCTAAATTGAAAACACAGGTGAAACTCGGGTGTTGAGGCTGACGAGAAAATGGCACTGGGAAGGGAAATGCCAAGAGGGCAGAGAGCAGTAAGTGCAGGCAGCTGTTGTCATGCTGAATCCCACGTGCCTCTAACGAGATGGTCTCAAGGTCATTGCCTGTTCATGCTTTAATATAACGACGGAGACACGAGGAGGCTGAGCTTGGGGGGATCTGGAGGAGGTACGTTCTCTACTCCCGATCTACCTGGGAACACAGACAAAATTTCATCTCACCCAAATGATGACAAATAACTTCACCCCTGTGTGATCATGGAAAACTGTACCTCATCCTATGCCAAGGCCAGGCTAGCACAGTGTGTTGTTACACAATCCCTGGCTACTGAGCCAGACACTCCAGGAACTGGACTCGCCAATGTCCTGGAAAGCCAGATTGTGGGAAGCTCACACCCAGTCTTGAGAGACACGCATAAGCCTCTGGGCTTGAACTTTCAGATTTAGTTTCACTCTTTCCGAGACTGTTGCTGCAAATAAGTTCCTCGTGCTCGTGACTGGCCACCATCCAGCCACTCTGCGGTACCACGGATGGGGATGTAGGGCCATTAAGGCAAGATTGCTAATTAGAGCTGGTGGTTAATGCCATGGCCTCCGAGTTACTCCTTTTAAACAAGCGCTGAGTGCAAAAATTACAGCTCTGGCTATGAGAGGCCCATGAAGCCATAAGCATCTCCTGTGAGAATCGGTTACGTAATGCAGAAAAGGTGCTGTTAAAGCAGCACAGTCGATCCAGGAGCCTTAGAGCCTCGTATCGTTCTAGGGGCAGCTCCGGAGACAGACCAGGCCACGCTGGGGGTGCCTGTGCCCTTTTCAAGACCTTCCACTTGCTCTTGAGGCTCGTTTAAAGAAAAAAAAAAGTATGGGAAAGCACCTTATGGTTGCAAAGCTGCCTTTAAAAACAGCGTGAGCAAACACGGGGGTGTGCATGTGGCGAATATCAGCCTGTATACAAGTGACCTGCCTAGTTCCCCCGATGCTGAGCCGTCCCTGGTTATTTATTTTCCCACCCTATTAGCAGGTAAGAAGGACAAGCGTTTTGACCCTGCCCTAAGTGGTGTTTTGTTTCTCTCCTACAGCTTGATTGAGCTTGGCTCGGTATGGTTCGAGTGTTGCCATCCGGGTCTGACCACGGTGCTGGGGGACAGGGTGCCAGGTGGCACGGAGCAGGAGCTGGTGCCCCAAAGCTCCCGTGACTGGTGCCCTCCCAGCACCCAGAGCTGGGGCTGCCCTGGGGCGCAACAGGAGCTGAGCTGCACATTAGCAGACTCTGGTTGGCATCTGTGAGGAATAACATCACCCAGTTTTCCAGAGAAAGCTCCGTTGCTGGTGATATCAGGAGCTAAGGTTAGCAATGCTGCAACCACACGTGCGTGCACATGCACGTATTTACCACCAGCCTTCTCTTTCTCACAGTGTTATCCCACCTGTACAACCAGGGACAACTGCATGGAACGTGCACACCTGATCTCCAAGCAAGCTAACCTGAGCCTCCGAGGTGTGAACCGTAGCTTGACCACCCTCTTGAGGTTAATTCCCTCCCTTAATTCTGCATAATCCAAATGGGGTTCGTTTTCTTTTTCAAAAAATCAATGTTTTTCTTGTTAAACTGCAGATCTTGGATGCAGTAACTGTCATTTGCCTGAAACGCTTTTGCAACTTAATGCTTCCAGCCTTCCTTCTCCCCCTCTGTTCCCTAGTGACTCATCTAGGCAGGTATTTTCTAACCATCCTATGCAGCCTCCTAAGAGACGATGTTCTTTCCAGGTACCAGCTGAAAAGTGCAACTGCTCAGAATAGAGCAGAAATGGTAAGGCAATATGTCAGTCTGGAATGAGTAATACAGTTCTTTGCATAGCAGGGCTTGGTTTTGTTACAAGAAAAATAAGGGGAGAAAGATCTTAAAGGCAAGATACCTTCCCAGCAAGCTGCACTTTCCTCTAATCCACTCTTCAGCTGGAGTCAGGCAGCTCTTATTCTGCAGTGTTCTACAACAGTTAAACAATAAATACCCTGAACTACTCTGTCATTCTACCTGCCCTCGACCCCCCAAGAATATTGTTTTAAGGAGAAAGGTTCTTCCTGGAAAAAAAAAAAAAAAACCATATTATAAAATTTGAAATGCCATTTCCACATGTCTGAGACCCCATCTGAAGTCATGTCCTCGAGGGACTACGCAGATGAACAGCACGGCTTTCTGCCTTTACATTTTAAAAGAGGATCTCAAGTGCTTTGTTTTCTGGTGTTCTGGTCCCAGTGTGAGTCCTGGTCCCTGTCAGTGCCACCCGCATCACCAGCCACGGGGAGGACTCCTGCGGACTTCATCTTAGTTTTGAAGGTTTGTTTCTGTAGGGCAACATCATCCAAAGTAGCCCAATCCCAATTATTTCACAGCACATGCTGACGCAGAACAGCCTCGAGTCCAGACTTGCTTGTCTTTACTCAAGCGGAAATAAAAACTACTACTAAGCCGTGAGGTTTTCTTGCATGGGTAAATTGTGATGGTGAACAGCCACCAGTGGCAAGGTCCCAGCCAAACTGTCGAGCTCACACTTCTGATTGATGGCACAGAAATCGTGATGATTTACGTGATGAAAGCTCTTGTATTATTTGCCTGTCCATGCGGTGCTGTCTTAGAATCACAGAACGGTTTGGAAGGGACCTTAAAGACCATCTAGTTCCAACCCCCCTGCCATGGGCAGGGATACCCTCCACTAGAGCAGGGTGCTCAGAGCCTCATCCAGCCTGGCCTTGGTCTTCCTTATATTAATTCTTTGCTGTGGAGAAGAATTGTAAAGGCTGCCCAAGTACAGAAAGTTTCATCTCATATTTCCTCCTGCCACTCAGAATGAAGGAGATTTTCTGATAGTTTCTAAATTACAGTGTCTAAACCCTGAATTAACGCTACCCAAGGATGTTCCCAGTGTGGTAAAGGAAGGCTTTGCAGAAGGGGTAATCCTACCTCACCTAACCATCTTCCCGGAGTCCAGCACGCTTGCTCTGGAGGCGCCGCACTGCTGGATCGAGTCCATCCAGTTGTGGCCTGTCTTGAATACAAGGCAAGTTTCCCGCCTCGTTCACCATCCCAAAAAACATCACGCTTTCTGGGAGAAATTACTTCAGCTCTCTGAAGATGCAGGGGAGCCGTGAAAAACTTGAACAAGGCTCTTACTTTCTTCAGAGCTCTGAGGAGAGGGAAGGCTTCCAGCTCTCTGACTAGCAGCTCCCTTGCTGAGATGAGATTTGGCAGTTTCTCCTCTTTCTGATGAGAGGCAGCCAAGGAGGAACCAGCCTGCTGCTGCTCATGCATCAGAGATGCGCTCGCACACACACTCACGCATACACGCGTGCACACTTGCACGCTCAGGCACGGCTTCCCTTCTCCCAGCTTCTCCTGGCACCCTCTCCGTACATGGCAAACGAATAAAGTGAACAACTGCTGCTGCTGTAGCCAAAATAAGGCAAGAGCATGCAGGGGGAAGGAGCAGCAAGAACAGAAGCAACAAAGTCATGGCAAACCTATGGAAACAGGCAGAGTGAGGGGATGGAGTGGGGCTAACCCCCTCGGATGAACCGTTTTGGCTTCCATAGCAGCAGCACACCCATGCCAGGGGCTCCGCAGACACGTCAGAGGAAGATAAAAAAACCTAATCCCAGAACAGCACTGTCCTGAGAGGGATGCTGGGTTTGCCATGCCTGGCCACCACCTCATGTCCCATTTTTGTCCATGTTATCCCAAAGCCACCCCATTAGTGATGCTTTCTCTGCAGCTGCTTGTTGGCCAGCCCTGTGGTCACCTCTGCTTGAATACGTTTCACCTGGAAACGGGTTGTGGCAGCTATTTTAGATCAGAAGGAGCTTGATGCTAGAGCGCAGGCAGGGCCAGTGGCTCAGCCTGGCCAAGAGTGGGGCAGCAAGGGTGGCGCGAGGCAGGACAGTCCAAGTCCCTGCACGATGAGAGCAGGGCAGGGCTCCCACTGGTGGCCACAGGCACCAAAAAGTCTGGGTCCCTGAAGTCTAAAGCTTCAGCCACCAAATCCTGGTCATGTGTCTCAGGAACCTCAGATACAGCAAATGTAACCTCTGGCTCTGGCTGAGTATCCGAACAGCCATCCTCGGTGCTCCTCGCCAGGGAAGGAGCAGCCCAGACAGCAGGGTTGGAGTGACAACACAGACACAAAGACACAGCTGGAAGGGACCTCAGAGGTGTTTTGTGCAGCCACTTGCTCCAGCAGGAATGCCACAAACTCTACCCCAGCTCAGCTATGGCTTTGCCTGGGCAAGTCCTGAAAACCTCCAAGGACATAGACTCCACACCCTTGCTGGATAAATCCTTCCAGCACCGCATTCCCTCCTCCATGATTTTTTCCTTAATGTCCCTCCCAAGCCTCCCAAGCTGCAGCTCATGGCCACTGCCCCTTGGTTTACCTTCTGCTATTACAAATAAGAGTTGGTGTCCGCTGCCTTTGCAACTGCCCTTACGGTAGTTTTAGGTTACTGTTACTTCCCCCCTGTTTCCTCTTAAAAACAAGCCCAGACCCCTCAGTCCCAGGCCCCTAACCCTCTTAGTAACCCTCCGCTGGGTCTTCTCCAGCTTCTCAACATCCTTCTGGAATGGGAACAGTATTCCAGGAGCGTCTCACCAGTGCAGAGTAAAAGGAGCAATAATTCCCTCTGATCTGCTGGCTCCACTCCTGCTACTGCAGTCGAGTATGGAACTTGCATTATTTGCGGTGAGAGCACACCCTTGGCTCCTCACCTCCAGGAACCTCTTCCACAACTTCCCTTTGTTCCTAGCATACTTCTTCCTACCCTTTTTGTCCCTTGCTAGTTTTACCCCCAAAGGGACTTTCACCTTCCTGATTTTGTTCCTAGATCCCAAAACAGTTCTTTTAGACTTTTTATTTGCTGTCTGCCCTTGTTTCCATTGCTTCTTTGCATTCCCTTTTGGCGGTTTGGTTCATTGAGAAGTTCCTTGCTTAGACAAGCAGGCTTTCTCCTGAAATTCCTGGTCTGACTGCCCAGGAGGACAGTTTCTTCCTCAGCTCTCAGTGTTTTCTTTAAAAGTTATCGCTTTCTCCTAGGCACCTTCTTCCTTTGTGGCAGCTTCCAAGGCCTCTCTTCCTGGAAATTCCCTAAACAAGCCCAAATCTGCTCTCCTGAAGTACAGTCCTGATTCTGCAGCTTGCCTGCTGCAGACCCGGAACCCAGGCATCTCAGGGTGAGAAGGCAGCGCCCTGGTCTCAGCTGTTAGCTCACACACCCTTAATGATATTGCCTCCCTGTTACCATTACTCGTGTCTAGATGCAGACCTGGATTAATGTTCGATATTTCGACACATGTTGGGTTTGCATGGCAAGGCTTTGGTAGCGGGGGCAGTTACGGGGGTGGCTTCTGTGAGAAGCTGCTGGAAGCCTCCCCTGTGTTCAACAGAGGCAATGGCAGCCAGCTCCAAGATGGACCCACCGTTGGCCAAGGCCAAGGCCATCAGTGACAGTGGTAGCACCTCTGGGATAACGTGTTTGAGAAGAGGAAAAAAATGATGAGAAGAAATTGCAGCAGAGAGAGCAAAAGATGTGAGAGGAACAGCCCTGCAGACCCCCAGGTCGAGAAGGAGGGGAGGTGGTGCTCCAGGCCCAGAGCAGAGATTCCCGGGCAGCCCATGGTGCAGCCCATGGTGAGGCCGGCTGTGCCCTGCAGCCATGGAGGGTCACGGGGGGCAGAGACCCACCTGCAGCCCATGGAGGACCCCACACCAGAGCAGGGGGATTCCCAAAGGAGGCTGTGACCCTGTGGGAAGCCCATGCTGGAGCAGGCTCCTGGCAGTAGCTGTGGCCCCAGGGAGAGAGGAGCCCAGGCTGGAGCAGGTTTGCTGGCAGGACTTGTGACCCTGGGGGGATCCAGGCTGGAGCAGGCTGCTCCTCAAGGATAGCACCCCGTGGGGGGACCCACGCTAGAGGAATTTTTGAAGAACTGCAGCCCATGACGTTGGAGAAGTTCATGGAGGACGATCTCCTGTGGGAGGGACCTCACCCTGGAGCAGGGGCAGAGTGTGAGGATCCTCCCCTGAGCAGGAAGGAGAGGCAGAGACAAGGTGTGACGGACTGACCACAAGCCCCATTCCCTGTCCCCCTGCGCTGTGAGGGGGGAGGAAGGAGAGAAATGGGGAGTGAAGTTGAGTCCAGGAAGAAGTGAGGGATGAGGGGCAGGTGGTTTAAGATCTGGTTTTATTTCTCATTATCCTACTCTGATTTGATTGGAAATAAACTAATTTCCCCAAGCTGAGTCTGTTTTTCCCGTGTTGGTAATTGCTGAATGATCCCTCCCTGTCCTTATGTCAACCCACGAGCCTTTACTCCTATTTTCTCTCCCCTGCCCAGCTGAGGAGCAGTTTTGGCAGGCAGCTGGCCCCCAGCCAGGATTAACCCACCACACAGCGCTAAGCGAAGAGGTGCCATTCTGGGCACATCTCTGCACACTCACAAGTGGTTGTGTCATGCTTTCCATTGTCAGTGTGCCAAATAAAGCCTGACCCATCAGAGGTATAACGCTAGCAACTACTACAGAATGTTAAAGGTCCTGGCATGGTTGGGCAAGAAAACAAACTGTCATAACCAAGGGCTTGAATCAGGGTGTTTCAACACTCCTCACCAGGGTGCCTGGTGGAGTCAGGACCTGGAGACTACAGCAGCTCTGCTATCCCCAAAGTCTGAAGGGGAAATAAAGCCCCAGCCTATTTTTTCTCACTTGACTTCTGCGCCCCAGGAGGAAGAAGCATTTACATTACAGTGTGGCCAGTTTTGTACCTTTCCTTTTGCCACCTGGTTGTCACATCCCATCCTCGAGGACCTCAGTTCTGATGGTTTCTGCTACTAGAGGGCTCCTGCTGGCAGAGGCTGCCGAGGGCTACTCAGACTCAGAAGCCGGGGCCTGCGTGGTCTCCTCTGCCAGCTTTTTGAGTCAGCCCCACTCGCCCTAGCCTTCTTGCAAAGCAGAACAGAGAGGTGACTGTGTACAACTGTGGTATCCTCCCATGGGGCTGCATCATCTTTGCTGTCTTCCCTGCCAGGGATCACTATTGCTGTAACTGCTTCCACCTGCTTTTATGCCAGACTAAATCTGGGCCATAATTAACCTATTTTCTATTATGTAACTAGCTACACCCATGTATGAGAAATAAGTTGGGTTTTACCCAGATCTCCTGCCTAAGAGCTTGGCCTCAAACCGCTCTTGCAGAGCTCCAGGAAGAAAGTTTTCGGTGGTGCCATGCTCCAAGAGGCAGCTCCTGTCCCTGGCTCCCAAGGTGCTGCTGTTGGAGACTCAGCCTGCACTTAGACATCCAGCCCCGCAAGCCTTTGCCATCAACTGACCCAAATGTCTACTGGCATTTGCCAGGGCGGGTGACTAAACCCAAGGGGCTGCAGCCAACAGCTGTTCACCCCAGAGACTAATAGCTGGGGACATCACATGTGAAAGCCCGTGACTTCCCCACGGACATCCACTGCAGCGCAAATAGAAAGGGAGGAGAGGTGATGAGAGGTGTCAGAAAGACAGGCAGCCTTCTGCCTCCCAGGGAAAAGGTACCTGCTGGGAGGATGGCATTGCCCAGGGCAAGGGGAGGCAGCTTCTTGCGAGAAACCTTCCAAATGGTGTCAAGGATCTGGGCACCCCAAGACAGGGAGGTACGTGCCTGAGCACCAGACAGCGCCATGTCCACTGCTCATGCTTGTTAGAGCAGTGGGTGCTTGGTTACGCCATGTAAAATAGGAGCCTGGGAGCACCGACCCTCCCTCCGCTGGAAGAGCCGATCGCCCAGTTGGCAAGGGGTCCTTGTAGGAACTGGGGATCCGGTCTCCTCTGCAAGGGCCTTGCTCTTTATTAGAAAAGGACTGGAGAGGCACCCTTTCCCTTCTGAAAGGCATGGTACCCTCTTGTTTAGAGTTTGGAAGAAAGGTTTGGGCACCTAACTTCTCGGGGAAGAGGTGGGCAAGGACGGCGAATCCTGAGTGCAGGCTCATCTCTCCCATGTGAGCGACAGCCTTTGTGAGCTCATCTCTGCCTTTGTGAGCAACCAGAGAACTGTAAAGATATGCTGTGAGTTCAGGATGTGGGATTTCAGCTTATCCACCCATCTCCAAGACAGGAGCAGGGTGTCCGTAGTATTATGGGCTTCAGTCGTGGTTCCCCGCTTTTTCAACAGTGAGCCATGAGCAGCAGTGCTTGTCAGCGACACGTGGTCGCTGTGCTGGAGTTACGTGAGCACGTTCAGGGTATAGCTCTGGGGACTCCCCGATTTCCGCCGTTCAGACCACCTCAGATAACTTGCCAGCAAAGACGCCACATCCCTTTTCATAGCAGTTATTCAGCTAAGCCTGCACCAAAACCTCACGGCCTCGAGCTGGGGTCCTTTATTGCTGCCAGGACTGCAGGGAGCCCACTTTCTCCTCCGTCAGCTCCTTTCCAAGCTGGCTGTCCACCTGGGGACTGAAATTTCACCACTTTTCCTCATCTTCATTCTGGTGTCTGTTGTGAATTTCAGCAGTGCTTCTGTAGTTCCGCTGGCACAATTCACTTTCGGTCCCGAGCTGCGCCCTGGTACTGCTGGGTTGCAAGCAGGGACTTGTGTCCCTTGGCTCTCAGCTACGTTTCTGGAGATGCAGTTTTCAATCCTGTCTTTGCTGCACGACATTAAGCAAATGATCTGCAGTCAGGTTTTTCAAGCACCCGGCATTCACCGGCAGAGCTTGGTCTTCAAGGCATGCTAATTCACCAGGATGGAGGGGCAGATTCTAGTGGAGTTAGATATTAATTTTCTTTGCCAGAGAGAGAACTGACATTTTAGAGCAGTCTGGCTCTCTGCTCTGCCCATATGGAAATTACACTCTTCCTGCCCTGAGCTTGGCTTTCCTTATGCCTCAGTTCTCCATCAGTGAAGCTCCACTGCAAATTCTTCATTGGGGTGTTTGTAAGAGTCAAACATGGGCTTTTGCGGCAGAGAGCCTTGTGAACTATGGCTAGGGAACGTCCCGGGCACTGGAACTGGATGGTCACTGCTGTTGAACGGCTTCAATGCCCCCTGGCACGCAAGAACTTTCCAGGACCAACGACAGGCTAGGGAACTTTCCCGCCAAGGACCTTTGTTTTGGAGACTGAGAGAGTGTAGTGGGTGGGAGGTGGGTTGGCCTCAGTGCCTGAGGTTGGTTTGAAGTGTCTCTGACGTACCCATATATATAAATCGCCCCAGATTCTACAGTACAGGAGAGCCAGAGAAAATGCGTAATACAAGCACTGCTTCTGGAGAGGCTGGTGTTTTCATTTATTTTGCCAATGGCTGAAGAAGTCATATGGCTAATCCTATATATAAACATGCACACATCACACTGGGAATATGAAATAATACTCACTGAGTCAAAAATACAAGTTTAGACTCTGTTGGTTTGAATGCTACTCTCAGGCTTTCCTGAATATGATTGTTATTTGTAAGTGTTCTCAAACACTTCAGAAAAAAAAAAATTATGCTGTGGGTTGTCTGCAAATGTTCATTTTGACAAGTTGCTGTCTGTTACTGGTATTGGACTAGTCACACAGTGTATCTTATGTTCCCTAACTGGATGACAAGCTTGTAAAACAGAAGAATAGCAAGTGACAGATACTAGCATGATTTCTGGTTATTTTTTACAGTTCCCGATTTCATGGGCACTGGAAGCTGTATGAATATCATGAACAGGATATTAGAAACAAGGAGGTTATTGGAAAATATGCCAGCAGTGGCTAACCTTGTCAGAAAATGAAAGGCTTAATGATGAGTCAGGTAGCTTCCCTTCATACAATTAGCATTCAGTCGCTGAGATGTACAAGGAACAGCTTGTAGGAAATAATGGATAGGACATAGTAAGGTTTGATATGTGAAAGGCTTGTCTAAAAACTCATGGCACATCAGAGGAAATGTTTCACAGGTGTTTCACTCACATTTAAACACAGAGGAGAAAACAGAGGAACACCCTTAAAGCTCAAAACAACCACCTAGCATCCCAGAGGCTAACCATCTTCTTGCCCTCTCAAGATGTTCTCCATACCACTCTCTTCCCACTCTAAAGAATTCAATGCAGTTTCAGGCTAGAACAACAATCACACAGGAGATTCTTGTTCTCAGGGACTTCTAGCTAACGTGTACACAGCAAGCACCTGGTGTCCCAATTAATTCTTGCACAGAAGTGCAATAATTAACCATCTGATTACTGGATTACACCTCAGTTAGTTAACAGTCTAACAAACATACATATGCCATCCATCAACCAAACAAGCTATTTAAATTGAGTACAAATAGCTCAGAATTTTTATATTTTAAAAAAATATATTTCTGAATAAAAATTATGCTTAAAATATTAATGTTTAGTTAAAAGGATTATCATTTTTTCCAAAGAGAAACTGCAATATGGGGTACATGGCTTTGGTAGCACTGCTTAGCCACAAGAGGGGCCAAGAAATTCGGCAGGGTAGTTAAAAGGCGGTGAGATTTCCCTCTGTGATTTGCAGTTATTCCCCAGATTCAGTTCTTTCCTGCTCAAGACTTCATATTCTTAACCTGGCACAGTTATGGAAAGGAATTTTGAAGGTGGACGATGACTTTCAAGTCAACATATGAGTGTTGAGATGCGGATGCTGAAGGGGATGTTCATCTCAATCCCCTTTTCCTTAAAAAGAAAAGAGTCCTCCTTAGAGGCTTTGGACTATGGCATCAGCACAGGGTGATGTGAACTTCTGGTTGGTATCGGTTGGTCCAAAAGGTATAATGTTGTGCACAAGCCCTTATATCCTATAGGGTACTAACAGCTTTGGCCTGAATTAGGTGATCAGAATAAGAAAACCATTACCTCAGTTGAAAGGCAACATCCATATTAGCCACACAGAGTAAGAAGCATCCTTCCTATCACCTGTGCAGCCAGGATTCCTTGAAATTTATGCCATTTGGTGGTTTATGGAATTTAAAGGTTGGGTAAGAATATCCACAGATGTCAAAAAGGTATTCAAATAAAGAAATTTGTGACCATAGTGGTGAAGAGCTTTGAAGAACCTGAAACAAGCCAGCTGGAGGACAACACAAGACAGAGGAAATGCAATGCAGGGAAATGCAAGAAAGTACCCGCTAAAAGGAAAAAAGTCAGCGACTGCTGCCCACTGCAGAGTCCTAAATGAACACACTGCCCAAAGACATGTGGGCATAATGCTAGCTTTAGGCAGAGGCCAAATAAGCAGCCCACAGATAAAATGTTCTGCATGCAAACAGAACACGATTCACATACCAAATCTCCCCTGCCAGCCCCACTGTGATGGGAACCAAGATGAGGCAAGCACCATGGGTCCAGCAAAAAGGCCACCCTCCCTCTACTTGGCAGACATCAGCAGTTTAGAAAGGACTTCTGAGGCCCCAGGAAAGAGCAGGTCTTGCCTGTAAATCTTTTGGTCCAACAATCACTTCCACAGGCAGCTCTCGAAGGTGAACAGCACAGGCTTAGCAAAGTGGAGGGATTCAAATTTGTATATAACTGGTGAACAGGAGTTGAGCAAAAAAAGAGAGGTTCCCAAAGGAACTATTTCCTGGGCTGTATCCAGAGAAGTGTGGCCAGCAGGTCAAGGAAGGGGATTCTCCCCCTCTACTCTGCTCTCAGGAGACCCCACCTGCAGTGCTGCATCGAACTCTGGAGCGCCCAACATAAGAAGGATATTGACTGGTTGGAGTGAGTCCAGAGGAGGCCACGAAGATGCTACAAGGGCTGGAGCCCCTCTGCTCTGGGGACAGGCTGAGAGAGTTGGGCTTGTTCAGCCTGGAGAAGAGAAGGCTCTGGGGACACCTTACAGCACCTTCCAGTACCTGAAGGGACTACAAGGAGGCTGCAGGGGGCACTTTTTACAAGGGCCTGTAGTGACAGGACAAGGGGTAATGGGTTTAAATTGAAAGAGTTCAGTTTAGATATCAGGAAGAATTCTTCCTGGAGAGAGTGGTGAGGCACTGGCACAGGTTGCCCAGAGAAGCTGTGGGTGCCTCATCCCTGGAAGTGTTCAAGGCCAGGCTGGATGAGGCTTGGAGCACCCTGGTCTAGTGGAGGGTGTCCCTGCCCATGGCAGGGGGGTTGGAATTAGATGGTCTTTAAGGTCCCTTCCAACCCAAACCATTCTGTGATTCAGCCTCAGTATTATCATTAAATTAATATCTCATTAATGACTATACCAGTCATCCAGATTTAAAAGCAGAACGACCCATTTCTGATGGGCGGTAGTAACAGATGGACTGCAAGTGTCACGCCCTTCCCATGCAAGGGAAAGACAGAAACACCTGAAAAGTACAAAATTTACCTAGTTTAAGGTGGTTGTGGACCTCATTCCAGCAACTGGTGCTACCTTTATGACCCCTCATACTCCATGGGGAAGGACAGAGACGTTATTCCTCCCTGGCCACCACCACAGACAGGGTGGGGCCGAACGCCCATGAGCTGAGGCAGAATTCACCTATCGCCAATCCCGGAGGAGCCGGGTGGCTGGGCGGTCTCCGTCTCCTCTGCAATCAATGGCAGAGAGGCACTCTCATGGCTGACTCACCGCCTCCTAAGCGAGGTGCCTCGAGTAGGTGGGGTGACTCATCCCTGGGGTGGTCCTCTCCACGGATGTTCACAGGATCCTAGATCATAGCATAAATTACATGCCTGCCTTTCAGATGGGAGATGAAAAGACTTCCCGTCTCTTGCATGACAAGACATTACTTTCTCTGTTTTCTTGCACATAGTTACGACCCAGGACTTTTGGAGGAATGTACAACCTTGGCTGGGAGCTGATGGAAGGAGGAGCAGGAGGCTAAAACTATAAAGTGGTTTTCACAACTTTAGACAGCCTGTGATTCAATTATATTACATCTCAGACCCTTTCTTTCCTGTGGTGGCGGTACCATAAAGGTACATAAAGGTCCAAATTCTGGCAGGTGACCAGCGCAGGCAGCATTACTACACTGGTCGTCATGTTCTAACCGGCAATGCAGAACATTTTATCGCTCAGGTGGTAAAACATATGGGACATTAAACACAGAACATTCTGACATCCTGCTCTGTGTTTGCCATCTTCCCATGAATCCGCAGCACCAACAGCAGACATGCCAGGGAGCGGATTGTCAGAAAGTCTGTAGTCTTATTTAAGAGCTCACCCTGTAAAGACCAGAAGTGAATAAATTGAATGAGCTTAATAAGTAGCCATAGTGTAAGGATTCTGTTTTTCTTGTAATATTAGAACCAAGGAAAAAGGTCAGATGTAGAGAGAAAAGCAGCAATTATCTGGAACCTGCGCCAGCTCCTCAGAGTGCCTGGGTGCCCGTGGGGGAGATGTCTCTACTTGGAGACTGGCTGAACTGAACCCAGAAAACAAAAAGCAGGACTCAGAAACAGGATTTGCTTTTGGGGAAATCCAGAGATCTGCCAGTGGGCCATCTGGGACGCCACCTTTACTCTCTGATCTTTGCTAACACATCCATGGATCAAACGTGTAAAGTCCTTCGGAAGGCAAAAACCAGCCTGACTTCAGCCTTTACGGAGTCAGGCCACAAGGACAGGATCCAAAAGCTTTGCATCCAGATGCTCTTTTGTTGCTGTCTTCCCTAAGGGGATAAACATCTTCCTGTCTGTCAGACTGTGGTTATGTTAAGTGCTTTCAAACCATGTCTCCTAACGAACACCACTGAGAGCACCGGCTCTGTACAGCAGATGGCTGCAGAACTTGAGTGCCCTGAGAAATCCAGGGGATGGTCCTGAGCCGTGCTTTTGTTACCTGCCTTCCGCTGACACTGGAAAACCCAATTCATCCCTCTGCCCCCGAGGGTGCCAAGCCTCCACCCTCATAACACCCTAGCAGAGGTCCTTGTTGAGGTGTGAAGCTGGGAAGTGTGATCCCACTCCTTACACATACAGTAGCCGTTTTACACCTGTAAGAATACCTTTTGTGCCTCTCATAACTAGCTGGGCTTTTTTCTGGGCACAATTCGAAATGGCACCTTTCTGAGCATCTTGGAAACCCAGAGGAGTGGATAAAATTGCCTGTGTTTCAGTAGAGGAACACAAAATGAGCACTGTGTTTCAAAACTGGTTAATAATGTCCATGGAGGGCTTGATTCCACCAAAGTTAGTCATGCTGAGTAGTTTCTCGTTCCACAAGTAGCCTATTCATCTCAATTAGATTAGTCACAGCACAAGGAGAGCAGCATTGGACTCTGAATAATTTCAATTAATTTTCTGCTGTAAAAAAAAGCACTGTTAATTAAAATCTCCTCTGTTTCCTTGGCATTTGGCAAATATGTTTTAACTATGCATAAATATTACTCATTTTATACATTTTTCTTCCCATAAAATGTATCTTGATGGTTTGTCAAGTTCCGCTTAGCTTTTTAACACAGTTTTTGTCTAAGCACAATTCACTGCATCACCTAAACAGAAGTGTCAGCCCAGAGCAGGCGTAGCTGTACTCTGCTAAAGTTCCGAGTACGTGCGATTAGGGACATTTCTTACGTACGGAATTAGGGGAATTATATGACTGATCTAATGAAATTAGATTTAATATTATCTTTTCTATGTAGGAAAGCACTTGGTCCTTTAACATTGTCTTACCTACGTAGGGAAGTGCTAAGTTCCGCATTTACTCCTCATGGTTGAACACAACGCTACCGTGAAATGGGTAAATCAAAACGCTCCTCCACTCCTTCATGCTGCATCGGTTCTACTTCTTTTTAGGATAAGATGTCCTCTTCTGCTAACTACAGTGTTGGTAAACACATTGTAGGGTGTCACTATGCATGTACCTCTAAATAGGGGCGAGGGGGATCTTATGGGGAGTCTAACGCATACGTGTGGCCTCAGGATCAGAGGCGATGACTTTGCTCCAAAGCATAAGTGAAGGAAGGAGCTAGGCTTCTAGAAAACGGTACTGCAGCTAGAGGAAGTCCATCCATCGGAGGGTAGCACTTCCCCTGCACCCAGGTAGGCGGGCTGGGGGCACACACCTCCAAAAGCAGGGGTGGGAGGTTGTGCCCGAGTTCAGACATGCTGGTCCCATGTGCTAAGGGCTCGGTTTCTGCACCAGCGCTGGTCATAAGCAAGGGTACAACCAGCTCAATGAAAGGTTCAGCGTGAACTTCCAGAGGGAAACAGCGGGACGTTCATCTGCCCCTGACAGCACTGGAAGGAGATTGAAGAGGCCAGGGCAGGCAGGTGAACCTTGGGTTTGAGGTTCACCAGCTCAGCCTGACAGAACCGTTCCCAAACCATTTCTACAGGCAGAGCTCCCCGGTGACTCACTATGGCGGGGAAGGGGAGGGAACACTGTTTGTTTGCCTGACCTGCCAGCGGGTCAGTGCCACTACTTACTGGCACTTAGACAGGTTTCTGTCACAAGTATCTTCAGCTGATGAGAATATCTGGCTAGCTCTGCCCAGGGGAGGCTTCTGTGTGAGCCTCTGGAAACAGCTGAACATGTTCCATCTGCTGCCCACCCCCCCCCCCCCCCCCCACCCCCATTCACACTGGTTTTAGGTGGCATTTGATGAGGTCCAAGTCTGTGCTCATGTCTAAGAGCTTGTCTTTGACATGCTACAAGTGAGCTACCAAGGTCAGAGGAAAATCTGAAGAGGGGATCATCTGTATCCATTTTTGCTGGATGCTTAGGCATTTCTCTTTTCTAGTTCTCCTGTGAAACTGATATCTACCAGAAGTTTTACTCTGTCATCTTACATAACTACAGCAATTCTCTCCCCTGTATGGCTGCTCCTGACAGACACACAGTCAGCCCCTCCCCTACGAGCAGCTGGTCTCTATGGGAATAACCTGAAAATTAAGGAACCAGATCGAGCACCACAAAGCAGACAGATGCCTCGCTTCTAGTAATGTCTATGGGTACTGGGCTGTGTTACAGGTCAGGACCTTACTCATTCTGAACACAGAATGTAAAAGAAAGAAAAAGTCACGTTCTGAACGCAAAAGAGGTACGTTTGTTTCCTGATGCTGCACTGGGTTATACAGACGACATTACAGAGGAGCAGCTTTGGGCAAAACAAGTTTGTCCCCATCCTTGAATGCTGAATATTTAAAATCCATGAGCAGGGAAACTAAAGAGATGATCAGACCTCTCCAGCCAGTCATCCAGGATGCAGTATCAATTTGCTGCTCTACCAAACCCTGAAATGCCATCCTTAATAGATAGGGACCGATTTGCTAAGTTCAGTGTTATTTGCCTTTGGGATTTATAGGGATAACAGCAAGATCAGATAGAATTAACACTTCATCCTGCAATATCTCACTTCTCTGAGAGCATCTGAAAACACTTTACAAACAGCAGCGATCCCTCACTGATGCACGGTGCGCCAAGTACACCGTCACCTCAGAAGAATGGGTGAAGGACCACTGTTGCCCTCCTCCTTAGTGAATATCATAATAGGGAAGAAACAAGACCTTATTTCAGTCTTCCAGTACCTGAAGGGGGCTTACAAGGAAGCAGGGGCGGGGACTTTTTACAAGGGCCTGTAGTGACAGGACAAGGGGTAATGGGTTTAAACTGAAAGAGGGGAGATTCAGATTGGATATCAGGAAGAAATTCTTCCCGGAGAGGGTGGTGAGGCACTGGGACAGGTTGCCCAGAGAAGCTGTGGCTGCCCCATCCCTGGAAGTGTTCCAGGCCAGGCTGGATGAGGCTTGGAGCACCCTGGTCTAGTGGAGGGTGTCCCTGCCCATGGCAGAGGGGTTGGAACTGGATGGTCTTTAAGGTTCCTTCCAGCCCAAACCATTCTGTGATTCTATGATTCATGGACATTTCTTTTAGGCCATTCCTTGTAAAATACTTAAAAATAAATGGCGCACATAGGTACTCTTCTTCCTTACCATAGAAAAGCTCTTCCCGTAGGACCAGTAAAGGCACACTACAGCAGCAATGCTGGTTTCCATAATCTCAGAAGCTGCAGTTTCTAGCTGCTGACACTGAACAGCTGGTCTGATTTGTTTCACATAACAAAGATGGTATAAATTAAGTTGCCATGTGAATCAAGAATGAATCCCACACACACAGAGATATGCAATACCTTTTATTTAGCTTTGTGCACCAGAAGTGTTCACAATACTGAAACCTACCATCCTGCAGAGAGGGAAAGATATATATTGTGCCATTTCTTTGAACACCAAAGACATTCCTTTAGGCTTGGATTTTAAGAGTAGGTGAATCCATACAAAACATATATTTTTATTTTAACAGTTTTAAAGAAAATGTCTGCAGCATGGCTGTGTTTTTCTTCAACAATGTAGGTCTTTTATCCCACTCGGCATTCACACGAGTGCAGTTATGTACAGGGGTTAATGAATATCCAGTTTGCTGATGGTACCCCAGGGAGCTGCGTTTTATTGCAGTGATGGAACTTCAACAGATATCTCACTCACCTGGCAACCTGGAGGTGTGAGACTGAGGATTTCTATATTCTCACTTCACTTGTACAAGTACTGGCTTCACAAGAAATTGTTTCTGGCAGTGGTCAGCTGGTATTTCTGAATGACCCAGTTCCCTCCTGAGGGATGATTCCTAAAATCACTTTATTCAAAGGCAGCGATCGTTGCTTCTTTAAAAACACTTTGGAAAAACAAGTACCAAATTCAGTGTTGTGTTTCCCTGGCCAGTTCTTTCTTTCAAGAGAAAGTTCCTTTGTGGCATATCCAATCAAGTAAGGGTTCGTGCCTCTCATGGGAAAAAACATCAACCAGGCTGCTTCAGAGAGTCATCCCATCACCTTGCGCTTTGCCCATTTTTGCTTGAAAAATATTGGCCATTGCCTGCCCTTCCATCTGCCATCAAGGGGAGGCAACCGGGAACCTTGCAAAAGGGGAAAATTCAGCCTTGTTGGGCCACCTTCTCCTTTCTCTTCTTTGGGCAAAACCCTCTCTGAACCCATCAGAGGGACAGGCCCTTTTCCTCTGATGTGTATGTCTTCTGGAACAGTGCCATCACGTTTCCCTCCTCGGAAGAGCTTTCCCAGTGTGCAGTCCCCACTGAGGGACGTGCCGAAGGCTGTACTGTTTGAGGACCAACGCGACGGCAGCCTTGCCCGCAGCCATAACCTGAAGGATCACAGGGAGCTTTCATGGAGTGAAAACGGTCTCTAAATCCCGCTTACCCAGCAAGAAGACTTGCAAAGAAGGAGCCCTCTGCCCCCTCATCTTGCACAGACGGTCTGACTCAGTGGACTCAGGATTCCCATCTGGATGTCTCTCTGCAAGATGGGTGCAAGCCAAGGAGCTTGTCTATTCTTAGCCTTATCTGTTATAAAGATAGTTTTCCCCATAAAAATCTACTTTGGTTCAGCCATCTCAGAGAACACCTGTCTCTAAGCAAACACAGCAGCCGTAGCAGCGTGAATCCTGTTCCCTGCTCATTTTAATGAGGTGTTAATATCAGAGCCTGCAAGAGATTATGTAAGCGCTAACATCGCTAAGCAAAACCGCGAAAGAAACAAAAATAAATGGAAGTCAAATAATTCGGACCCTGTCACCACGCGGTGCCAGCTACAGGGATGCGAACGGCACTTTGAGGCAGAAAAATCTTCTTCCATCTCCTCTGCTCCAGAAATGACACCACTTGGCTTGCCAGCTTCTCAACCAGCATCTCCCCGCTTTCTCCCACGCTGCCTGAGGACATGGCGTGTCCTAGCTGACGTGATCCGTAAAACTACGCCGCTCTCCCCGTTCTCCGCAGCCCTGCTCCCCTCCCGCTCACGCTCCCCTTTTTTGCTGGCGATTGGCACCTGGCAGTGAAGCAGCAGCAGAGAGGAAAGCCGGAGGGGGCAGTGTATATTAAAAAACAACCGCGCAGCCTCTGAAACTGCCTGGAACAAAAATTGTGTAATAACTGGCTTGTGCGCCCATGTGATCTTATCACCACGAGCCAGGGTTTTCAGAGGGAACTGAAAGGAGTGAAACACCCACTGGATTCTGCTTCAGATCATCTGAAAAGCTCGGCTGTTTCCCTCAACCTCCTCGCCTCACATTTTACATTTGCTCATCGTGGTATTTCTCCCCGGGAGCTCCTGGGAGGCCAGGCTCGCTGCCAGATCTGTTTGTACACAGTCCCAGGGTAGGTTTGGGTTGCTGGCCCGTTTCCCTCGTGTCCTGGCTTTCCCTGCAGCTTGGAGCTGAGGCAGCCCCGGTCATCTTCCAGAAAAAGGCTGGTATGGCCTGGCAGGGTCAATCAAGTGCAGGATTGGATTGGCCCCGGCTGTAAAAGGCTCTGCAGGCTGCCACCCTAACAGGGCTTAGGGGTGCGGGGAGAGCCTCGAAAGGTGGTGAAGGCGTGGAGACTGAAAGGCCTGAAGAGAACGAGGAAAGAGAAATCTTCCTCACAAGACAGTTAAGACAAAAATATGAGAGTCTGTAAAAATAGGAAGAAAACACAGCAAAGCGTACTAGTGTGTTGGGTGGTTCCGGTGCTGTGTTTGTGAAGAACATTCAGGGTCATTGAGTTTCTGGTCTCTTGGCTGTCCGTGACTAATACCTAAGCCTTTTCCTGCCCACAGGTGTACCTTGCAGCTTACCCCACCTTCAGATGGGATCTCTGGTTGCAGCACTCTGTGTATCAGCCAGGATTACACTAATGGGGCTGACTCTGCTGCCCACACCTGCTTCCTGCGGAAGCTACGGTCAGTCAGGGATGCAGGGAGCCACGGGTGACGCAGCGAGCAGGAGGCTGGGGTGCTGGGACAGAAGCTCCAAAGCAAAGCACTGGACTCCTCTGGTACTCTGTGGAGAGAATTCAACATGTCCAGAACTTGATCCCTCTCATCCTCCTGTAGCTGTCTCAAGGAAACCAAGCAAAACACCTTTAAAGTGCCTGTTTCTCCCTGATCACAAAGGGAGCCCAGTTGCCTAACCGAGACAAGAGAGAGCACTGAAGTCAGGTGAAATCACTCCCGTCACGTCTTTCCAACCAGGGCAATTTCACACGAGGGCTTGATACGTGGCATTTTTATGTGGAGACAATTATGTGTGGAGACACTTGCGTGTGTGACGTTATACCAATGTTCACGAGCAAATACCATCCTCAAGATGATATAAACAGTACCCTTAATGCTACAGTCAGGTAGCACTAACACCATACGGCCTTTTAGTGCTTAAAACTGGCTAAAACACCAGGGTGACCTTAAAGAGTCACCAGGATAATGCCCAGAACTAGTTTGGGACCAGACTTACCCCAGAGCTGCCAAGCTTCACGTTGGCAGAGTGTGAGACACAGGACCTCATCTAGAAGTCACCCATGTGCCACAGGTGGTTTTTTTTTCTTTTCAGTACAAACTGCCCTTGATTAGTCATCGACCTGGTTTAGCAGTTGCACCGCTACCACTCCAGCTGTGAGTGGAGTACGTATTTAAATATAATAGGCTCTGCGATCATTTTAAAACTGGCCTAGATCTAAGCCCACGGGGGGCTATAACTAATTTGGTAGAAACTGTAGCTTCTAAATAGAACCACCTGAGACCTCTCCAGAGTTGGGCTACGGGGTTCACTGTTCCAGCACAAAGTCTCGGCTGAGCTTGCCTGGCTGCTTCGCAGCTCTTCTCAGCAAACCAAGGTCAGTCGGGGGGGGGCAGCAGGACCGAGTGTCCCGATGGGTATCCTTCCCTGTGGGAATTATGAAGCAGATCATTGGAGGAGGGAATTACGGTTTCAATTCCCCAAACCATTGAAAGGCTGCATTTTTTTGAGAGTTTTGAGTCAAAACCACAGGCAGATCCATGGGTTTGGCTGTGTTTTGCCTTGGTGGTTTTTTTCCAGTTAACTGCAATAGTCACTGATCCAAAAGGTAGGAGTAAGCAAAGTCACCGTATGTTTTCAACCTTCCATACAGGAATGTTTCGTGCAATATGCAAGTCCCGTTTTTAATGTCAGAAGCCCTTCCCACCTGAGCTTTCCACTTCTTCAGCATTGACTGAGTACCTCTGCAAACTCAGGACTAAATACCTGCCTTTTATCAGCAAGCACAACACTGTCAGGCAAAGAGGTGCGTGTCTCTGTAGTGATGGGGTGTGGGTTTTTTTGCATTAGCAGGTAGTACCTTTTTGCATCAGCTGGTACTCCTGCAGCCCCCAGAACAGAACATTACAGGTGCTGGCTCTATATAAACAGCGAACTAAACTTTGGCTGACGGTGGGTGACACTTAAGTGCTGCTGAACTACATGCGTCAGCCTTCGGAGGGTACCACAGCTGAGATTCCCTTGCCCATCTCTGATATCTGCTGAAGTGGAAATCAGCCATTGCCCCAGGCTCTTTTTTCAAATTTAATTTCTTTCAAATTTCATCTCTTCCCTCTCCAAAATCGGTTTTAATGGAAGCTTTGAGTGAGAGGGTTATAGCTGCTGTATTTGCCTCCAGAATCCCTTTCCCGCTTCTGTAGTATAAATGCCATGAAACCACGGTAAAAGGGACAGTAAGGCAAGTGTTAGTGGTACTGAGTCCTAAGATCATCTTTATTTGTTGCAGATGATACTACAACATGCATTTGGAATCCAGTGCTATACAACTGGTCGAATATTCCAGTGTAGGTAAGGCTCACCTGTAAAAATGTAATAAATATCAAGTGCAACGTATTTGCTAACTAACTAACTTTCTTGCATCGAGTGAAAGCAGACATTCCTAAAATGTTTGTTATTTTATGCCTCCTCCACACCCGCACCATCAGTACTGCAAAGTCTCCGCATTCCCCCAGATCCCAGTCATCAGAACTGTGTCGTGCCCGTTCTTGCCTGGGGCACAGGAATAATGTTCAAATCTTGAACGTGCAAAGGGAGGCTTTCCCCCAGGATTTGAGCGAGGGAGCGGCTCGAGTTGCATGCACACAGGGTTAATTTTTCCTTCTTCCTGCATTCCTTCTGGTAGCCATCCCGAGGGGAAGTGTCATATTACCTCACCTCTCATTCCTAGGTTTCTAAGCTGGACCTGGGTTTGAATTTCCCTGGCATTAGAGAGGAGCCTCATTCAGTGTTCTGGTTTGGATCCATTTTACGATGGTAGGTGGGACCTTCACACGAAGGGAGTTTGATTTGCTTATTCCCGCTCCAGCCCATCTCGTTTTGCACGAATCCTGATATCTAGTCTCCCCGCTTTTGTGCAGCTGTGGAAGAGACTGGGACAAATCACTGCTTTAAAGAGGAAATGAAGCATTGCCTTCCCATGGGAGAATTCCTGAAGACAGAAAGGCAGGGTGGTTAGCACTGCAGCCTTGTCTTGGCTTGCCTACACATGAAAGTTATTCCAGAAAAAGCTAGGGGTTGAATGTAAAGCAGGATAGGCATTCCACAGCTGCTGCGTGTTGCTGAGATCTCAGCAGAAGCAGCGCGTCAAGGTAGCTGCATGTTGATTTATTGGGACTTCCCTGTGTCTTCATTAGGTATGTCCAACAGAAAGAAACAGGCAAGGATTTTGAGGACTTTGTATGCAGAAGTAAACTATTTCTGAGCAGTCAGAATTGAATAATGAATCCTTATTTTCCTGACTTCATAAAACCGAAGCAATGAGACATCTCCAGGACTTCTTTTCTTCACCTTTCATGTCCTTGGCTCAGAGTAGGATGAGAAAGCAAGGTGAAGTTGCGTGAAATGGTGGCTTCAAACCATTTTGTTCCCCTTGGGTCTTGCACCAGAGAGAGCTCAATCCTGCCTGTGTCCCCTTCGGCGGCTCTGTGCTTGTCTCCAGCACAGCAGCTGGGAAGCTCAAGGGTGCTCTTCACCACCTGAAAGGCATGCTGTGGGGCAGGATAGTTCAAAGGACTTGGTTCCCAGTCTGGAAGCATCTACTCCATTTTCCACACCGGCACAAATGCAATCTAAAGACAAACGTTGCCTGGCTTTGTTTTAGCCAGATTTCACCCAAGCATTCTATGTTACCCCTAAGCACCAGGGCTACAAAGAAAGGTTATCCTTTCAGCCTGGCAGTATACATTTGGCCTCCACCTCCATCCCTTCCTGCTCTACGCTGCAGGAGAGAAGCAGGGCAGTCAAATCGGCATCAACCCTGCCTTGAAGGCACTGGCTGCCCACCTTTTTCCCAGTGCCATGTATATCTTCCGCAGTGGTGGGCATCAGCTCTTTTTTGAAACTAGATTTTGGTGACTGTCCGATGATACCTCGCCTAATGATGGTAGTATCCAAGCGTAATGATCGTGCTCGTTATTAGACTCCTGCTTGCTTACTTAGGATAAAATTCTCCTTGGAGCTCATGCCATGGTTCTGCTGCATGTTCATGGAGTGTCCCATGGAAGTGACACCTCCTGGCACTATTTGGCATTAAACCAGTGCCATACGTGCTGAATGGGCCTTAGGGACTGGCTCATGTGAGGCACAGAGGTGACAGGAATAGCGGGTGGGTTTGTTATGGCCTCTGGATGTTCCCGCCATGTAAAGCCAGCCTCTCCACAGCAATGTGCTGTACGCTGTACAGGTGGGTGCCGGGGCTGACTTGGATTTGCTCTTTGGATGCTGTGGTTTTCCCTGGTACCTCTGCCCACAGTTTGCTGGAAAACTCCATACACTTCTGTGGGAGAGGGTGACACCAGTAATACACCACAAGGCAGAGGAAAGGAGGAGGAAGAAGCATCCCTTTAGCATTTTAACTGATTTTCTTTGTGTTCATGACAGCAATTCGAGAATAGTTGGTTTACTTCTGGCTCCCAAACATATGAGTTGCAAAGGAGAGAGCCTCAAACAGGTGACGGGGCCATTTAAACAAGCAAGGCACATGCTTTCCTCTGCTCCCCAGAGGCCTCTGACCTCCACAGCCCTTGTTGCTCATCACCAGGTCCTTTCTGTCTTTGCTGAAAAACCCCTGGGACTTCTCGCTTTGCTCAGCCCCACTGTGTGAACCCACTCCGCTCAGTGCCTTTCCCCTCACAGAAACAAGATGGCTGCCACCTCCTTCCCCTTCAGGAGCTTCTTCCCTTGCCAAGGGGAGCCGCTTTGGTCACCTGCCCAGCCTGGCATGTCCTGGCACCCATCTACGCTGCCCTAAGATGGCGGCGGGGCCCTGCCCTCCCCCTGCCCTGGGGTGGCAATGACGACCGGACCTGCTTGTGCCCCACCAGGCCTCGGTCGCAGGGCCGGCCCTGAGCACAGCACTGCGCTTCAAGGCTCAGATTGCCAATTAACCCAATTAACCAGCACCCAACTGAGGTGCTAATTAGGGCTCCTCTCCTGCTGGCATGCTCTCTGCTCCAGGGGATGTCCCAGCCAGGGCAGTGATGTTGCTGGGTCAGTGCAGGTGAAAATCCTCCATTTTGGTCAGCTTCACAAATAACTAAGGTTTTGTGTTTACCCGATGGAATAAAGATCCATAAGGCCTGCAGCTACTCTGGATCGAGAGCTTGTCAATCCTCCATCTGAAGTGGACAAGCCACAGAGAAGCAAAGTGTGGGGCACAAGGGTGAAAGGTGTTGTGTTTTATTTGGGGAGATAGGCTGAGTTTTACTAAATGAAACGTAGGTAAAACTTGAAAAGACTTTTAGATGTGAAAAAAAAAAGGTTTAATTTTTAGTATGTTGGAATAAACTGTTTTCAGAAGGGTGAGTGCTGAATCGAACACAATTCAGTGTGTTCAGCATAGACTTGGATATGTTTTTAACATCCTCTCTTCTTCTCAACGTGGTGGGTTCCAAACTCCCCAGCTGGCTGGGTTAGAAACACTTTATACCCCCAAATTTAGGAAATTTTTCCCTTGTATTTAAAAGGATGCACTGTTCTGTCTTCCCTAGAATGTGATCAGAGACCAATGAACAAAAAATTACTTTAACAGTAGCTTAAAGACTTTTTTTTTTGAGGAAAACAGTGTATTTTAATGTAGCTATAACATCCAAGTTGATACAGGCTTGCCTGTATCACAAACTCACTGATGGTGAGGGGCTGGGCTCAATTTTTAAAGGGTCTTTGCAAAAAAAAAGCACTTAAGCATTATGTTGAGCTTCTGTGGAGAGAACTGGGAAACTGCATTACTTGGGCCTCATTGTGTGAAACACCTCCAACGGTGAGCAATAAAGTAAAAAATGTATTTGAACAGACATAACGTCTTTGGAGGGGGATGAAAGAAAAGCGCAATAAACCACCTCCATTTGGTAAATCTGAACAACACTCCTCAACACCTTTCACTTGGTACGTTGGCAGTAGGCCTGACATTTTCTCCTCTAGCTGGGAGTGTTTTCTGCTATGAGCAGCTCCTACCCTCTCCTCTCCCTGCTTTCCTTAGTACTTTTTCCCCATCTCAGAGGAATACAGTCAGGGAACATGCTGAGGTCTTGCTCCTGTTTTCTGCAGCAAGGATATAATCCTTTAGTCAAATACATCAGTTCTATAGAGGTAAAGCTTCAAAAACAGGCATACGCACAGTGCTCCAGTGAAGAGTTACCATCTGCCTTCCCTTCTCCTCCTCCTCAAAGGAAGGAAGAAAGAAATCTAGCAGGGACTTAGCTCTTCATTACCTGCTTGTGCTGACATTCATGAGATTCCCTGCAGGATTTTTCTTGCTACCCAGGCAGGATGAACACCCACAAAAATTGGCAAGGAGATGACTTTTAACTCATTTTCAAAAGCTGGCTCTATTTCAAGTAGACAGTGTCTCTCTGATATCAAACCAGGAAGAATTTGGTTTTGCTTTCCTCTGAAAAACAGAAAAGGCAAGTAGCCATCCTACTGGTTGCCTTGAATACTAACACAGAAATATGGTGTTTCAAGGATTAAAAGGAATACAGTTTCACCTATCAAAGCCTGACGATAAAGTTCCATGTTTGCCTGATAATATCTTTCAGCTGAGCATCCTAAAAATCTAAAGCAGAGTTTGCTTTCTGCATAGTCTGCTCCCCTGCCGCTACTCCAGAGATGCCGGCACTATCGCCTACAGCACGGAACACTCAAATGTCAAATTCAGAGCTTGGCCACTGTGTCAGGAGAGAGCTGTTGCTGCTACACCAGTCATTAGTGTGCGACATTACACATCCAAATGATATCTGTGAAAAGCTGGCTCTCGGTACAGAAGCAAAAATGTAATTTTGTTGTGATAGGTTTGGGTCTTTTTTTAGATTGAGAAAAGTTAAACCAGCTCCCTCAGAAATAAAAAAAAATTAAAAATCCCAAAACAAACAAAAAAATCCCCAATAAAACTTCTTCAGCCGATGGACCTTGACTAAGGAAATTTACTCTCAGTTTGACAAGGCTTGAGATAGGCTTGACAGATGACTGAGAGTTTAAGGGAAAGGCAGAGAAATTGGGTAAGAAAGGGCTGTTGTAGAGGTGTGGCTGCAGAGTTACTCAGCATAGGAAGGCATGTGTATTTTCAGACACCGTTAATCTTAATAAGCTTTAATTTAAATCAATTTATTGTCTGGGCACTACCATGAAGTGTTATCCCTCACAGGTTATCAGAGATAATTCACTGTCTTGGAATGGTTACTGCTTGGCTTTGCGTTACAACTCGGGTGATTTGAGTTTCTCAGGGCAGCGAGGTTCTGTGGTTGCACGTACGTGGTACATTTGAGAGACAATGACCAAGCTCTGCTTGAGCCACGTGGGAAAAGACAAACTTACTGTCCACTTCATAAGCTGCAGATAGGGAATGTGCTTCTTTCGAATGGCCCCTACCGCCAGCACAGCAAGCAAAGCGCTGTGAGGAACTAGCTCCCGACAGAAATACATGTCTGAGGCTTTTATCACTTACGGGAAGTCTTTCCACAGCCTGAAGAAACTGTTGCAGTTTATTGCATCAATAAGAGTGCAATTTACATTAGAAAGTAAAAGTACAGTGTTTATTCCAGGAAATTATTGCCATAGCCTGATGCCACTTATAACCTTGAAGGTGAAGAGCAATATCACTACCGTGTAGTCATTAGCAATAATTATGAGCAGCTCATCAACCTTAATGCCTCCTTGGCAGACAGGGAAACTTTGACTGCAGTCTCTACAGTCTGCAAGTATAGACAGCAACTAAATTCCTGAATATGGGCACCAGTGGGACGGATGACACTGTCATGTTGCCACAAATATAGGCTTTCTAATGCACCTTCCACCACTTTGTCTTGATCGAGATTTCTTGTAGGCCAAGCATGAGATTTTCAATTGCCAGAGGAACTTAGATGCTTTCCTTTCACCTATGCTTTTCAAGAACATTATAAGAAATATTGATATATTCTGCTTGCTGGCTTGTTTTATGTTCCTCCAATGCTACGTCAGGTATGGAGTCTTGCTCCATGTTAATACCAGTGGGATCAACTTGTCTTGAACGTGATTAGGTCTAGATGGTCCTCCACTGCATCTGGCTAATCTTCATTTCAGATTCAAGAGAAACCTGTTCAGATTTACCATCACTCCTGGCCTGGACACAGTCTAGCAGCAAGAAGAGAATCCTTCTATTTCATTCACCTATAACGAAGGGTCTGACCCAAATTCCAAATCCACATACTCCAGTCATTGTAGATACTTGCAGTTTGATCCCACACGACAGAAGTTGCGCTGATAACTATACATGCAAATCCACCACTGGCTGGAGAAACATTTTACACTGGCAATGGAGGCCGTGCAGGTACAGTTAAACCATCTCCCTGAAAAATTCAAGCTCTCTACCCAAAAGGCTTTTGCCTGTTCATGTTGTGTCTGCTTTGGCTGCGGGTTCCGGGAGAGGTGCTGGCAAATCTGTGCCAGTGAGAATATTGTTTTTCCTACTCCTGAGCCAGCGAGGCTGTGCCAGGAAAACTTGGTATCCATGACCTGCCTAGCATGACTCCGGTCCACTTCCACCTCTCTCTCGGCAGACTTCACAATGAACGATGCTCAATATCTCACTTCGGGCACCTCACCAAGTCTCCCTCCCCAGATCGCTGTAGCTGCTAGGAAAACCAGTATCCCTCAAATTAGACACCTACTTGAAAGAACAGTGTGCCTCACAGTAACAGACATGATAAATGCGATGAGTAATGACAGATCCATGTGTTAACAGTACTCTCTATCAGCCACCTACTGGCTCATCTCTTTTGATAAAGGCTTTTCTCCTCTGGTTATGTACGAAATGCGTGCTTCTCGTGTGAAGGTGGATCTCTGCAGAGGCAGTGGGAGCAGAAAACAGAAGTGCTTGAGTCCTGACCGCAGCTGTGAAACAGACTCGGGACTGATCCAACAACTGGCGCTCCGTGCCTCGGTTTCCCCACTTGTAATATGAATAATGTCTGTGTCGTAATCACGCTGCGAGGTGAAGGTAATATTTGCGCGGTGGTGCATTGGAGATGCCGCGCAGCAGATAATCCCAGGAGGCTCCAGTATCGTCGGTAAATCAATTGTATCTACACAGTGAACAAAAGCAGGCACAGATGCTAGCATAATGTTATGTATTTTGGTACAAAATGAAATAAAAATCTTGCCTTCTGTCCTCAGATTTCTTGTCAAGCGTTTCTTGCTTCACACGCTGAAGCAGTTAGTAATACAAAGCATATTTCTATCCTACTTTATTTTACATAAAAAAGTGAAAAACCATGATTGACTCTTAATACAAAAAAAAAAAAGGGGCTTAAGTTACATTCTCCTGGGATCATCTGAAGCAAAGCGTAATAAGTTTCTCAATATCTGACCTAATTATATCTGTCCTTCTAAGATTTGTTTCCCATAAGAGCTAAATGTCTATGGTTAAAAATAACATTTGAAACTCCTCCAAGTTCCAACAGAACTTTTTCAGCCTCTCTCAAATTTAATATCTATTTTTAATTTGTTTTAATTTTTCACCCGACTTTAAAAGTTACGATTTTGAGGCTAGCATTCTGCTCCATTATCCAGCTCCTAAAAATATTTGGGTTAGATAAACTTGAGAGTTGGGGGAAAAATATTATATGACGTGTTTATTTCATGTTGGAAAAATACCGCAGCTATCGAAACAAGTGACAGGCATGGGGAAGGAAGGATGCTTTTGTGGCTGAGAAGGAATTGGCTGTGTTAGAAATGTATCTTCTGGGTCAAGTCGAGGTCTCTTGACAGAAAACACTGTGTGATTCTGCGATGGCTGTATCGTTTGTCCCTACCTGAGCAGCTGCTTTTCCAGCAGCTGCTGCCCAGAGCAGCGGTAATGGAAGGGGATACAGGCCCCAGCAGCCCATCAGCCCTGTTTAGAGCTCCCCGTATCTGTGCACAAGCTGGCAAGTTGTGCTACTGTTGGGATGGCAGAATCCTTCATACTCGTCTCTTCCTGCTGTCCCTGTTATTAGAGGGCTGGCACAGGCCTGAGGTTGGCATGCCTCGCATCTGGATCCACTTCACACACCAGCCAGACGTCCCAGTGGCTATTTAAAACCTTTGTGCCTCAGTTTCCCACCCGTAACTCATGGGCAACAGCACTGACCTTCCTGACCAGACACCGCGAGGCTGGAGTCCTAACGTTTGCCAAGGGCTAGGAAATCCGGTATAAGGTGTTTAATCAATGCAGGGGATTATTATAACCCGTCACACTCCATTCCCAGGGAGGTTGATAGTAAATAAAGTTTATACAGCACCCTCCATTGTGAAGAGGCCAAGAAGAAAGGGAGTCAGCAAACAGAGATCCAAGCAGGATTTTTGGATGGGAAATTCATCTCAGCCCTACTCTGTCGAGAAGCCTTTTTGGCCATGTGGAAGGAAGAATCTGGAGATGAGATTGACTGTTTGAATATCAAGCCCTGTGCACCTGCAGGAGTTCTGCATCCATCACTGTGGACGGGCCATAAAGCCTCATCCCGGAGCTTTGTACATGGTGCTGCCTGGTCACAAGCGCAGAGCCGGCGTGAGCGCCGTTTTCACGGTTCGGTTCACGGGAGGGGGGCGCAAGCTGAACAACAAACGTGGTTTATAATTGCCCGGCCGTTCTGCTTCAAGGGTCCGGGAGACTTAAATGTCACAGGATACAAATGGGAATTGCTGGGAGAAATAGAGCAATGCGAGGCTCAAAGTGATTTCAAAGGCATCCTAGACCAGTGCTTTCGCTCGTTCATAGCACAGGTTCGAGGCTGGAGCAGATTGCCTAAATCCCTCAGAAAGGGGCAGTGAAGGGCCAGGAGGACGAGGCGGCAGCTCCTCGGCGGGTTCTGTGGTGAAGAGATCCGGTTTTGTTAGACGGGCGGCAGCACAGTTTGGTGGTTACGATATTCCCGAAGGATGTGTGCATTCAGATCCCTGCAGGCTGCGACGGGCCAAGCTCTCCGATTTCACTGACCTTGCCTTAACCGAGAGGTTATTGTGCTGGTGCAAAACCTGATTGCAAGCTCCGAATCCTAATTTAGCTGAAGCATCTGACTTTTCCCTAAGAACTCAGATGAGGGACGTGTTCATCCCTTTCCAGTGGACCCTGGGCTGCTGTGAGTCCCCAGCTTCAAATATAGCCCTCTGCTATGGGGAATTCAGGGCAGAGCCAGCCGAAAGCTCCTCAGGAGAGCTGGTGGCACCGAACATTGCGATCCTGAGAACAAGGGGCCAGGGCTGGGTTGCTCCTGCCACAGGAAAGGGGAAGGAAGGGCAGCACTGTGACGGAAAACCAGGCTTCTTACCACTGCCTCTACTGCAGAGATAGGAAGGGTGAAGGCAGAAGTGCTGTTGCAGGATGGGGCCCTCCCTTTACCCCTGCCGCTGCCCCAGCTGCCTGTGCTTCTCTGCCAGCCCTCACAGCTGGGAGCCTGGCTTCCCAGGGCCGATGCACGGTGTTGCAGGGACAGCCTGCCGTCCTGTGCCCGTGCTGCCGGGGCCCAGCACTCGCCCTGCGTGGGGTGCGGGCAGCAGTGCACATTCCCCTGGGAAGCTGTGGCTCTGCATCTGCAGCACGTCTGCACTCGGTGGCAAAACACTGGCCGGTCCGTGCAGAAGGTTTGGCTAATATCTAATATTTAGTTGGACTAGATGATCCAACTGGAAACAGACCCCACCTGGAATACTGCGTCCAGACCTGGAGCCCCCAGCATAAGAAGGATATCGACTGGTTGGAGCGGGTCCAGAGGAGGCCACAAAGATGCTTCAAGGGCTGGAGCCCCTCTGCTATGGGGACAGGCTGAGAGAGTTGGGCTTGTTCAGCCTGGAGAAGAGAAGGCTCCGGGGAGACCTTATAGCACCTTCCAGTACCTGAAGGGGCTACAAGGAAGCTGGGGGGGACTTTTTACAAGGGCCTGTAGTGACAGGACAAGGGGTGATGGGTTTAAATTGAAAGAAGGGAGATTTAGGTTGGATATCAGGAAGAAGTTCTTCCCAGAGAGGGTGGTGAAGCACTGGAACAGGTTGCCCAGAGAAGCTGTGGCTGCCCCATCCCTGGAAGTGTTCCAGGCCAGGTTGGATGAGGCTTTGAGCAGCCTGGTCTAGTGGAGGGTGTCCCTGCCCATGGCAGGGGGGTTGGAACTGGATGATCTTTAAGGTCCCTTCCAACCCAAACCATTCTGTGATTCTATGATTCTATGATTGTAGGTCCCTTCCAACTGAACTATTCTATTCTATTCTATTCTATTCTATTCTATTCTATTCTATTCTATTCTATTCTATTCTATTCTATTCTATCACAGAGCCATCTTACTCTTCCCAGTAGCAGGATCCCATCCAGTGGGCATTTTGCAAGATGTCTGGAGTTACAGCCTTTCCTCCAGAGAGAGAAACCATCATGGGGTGGCTGGTGAGAGCATGAGCACCTCACATTCATCCCCTGAACAAGAGAACCAGCCAGCAGAGATGGACTTTACTTACCTGGGATTCCAGCTACTGTAGTTGGGGAGTGGAATATAGCAGTGGTACCCTGGCTCCCTTCTAATGCAAGAAGGGATTTTACATGTGAATAAAATGCAATGTGCTTCTGTTTTCCATTTTGTAGCTGTTCTGCCCCAGATAAGGTGTTGAACTGAGGGTTTTTTTCTATTACCTGTCTCTTTTGGTTGAAAAGTAAGCTAGAAACTATATGATCATAGACAATTCTTAAAGTTTAGATAGACCAAATTTTGGAAAATGGCTCTTTTTTCACTGTTTTCTAATAAAAAGATAGTTTGGAAGCACTGAGCACGTGACATTCCTTGATGATATATCACAGCTCTACCACAAGCACTTTGGGAAGCAGTAGCTGGGAAAACTGCTATTACAGAAAAGCCAGTGTAGATCTATCTTGATTAAAAGGTCTACAATTTTATCAACATTAGGCATGCTATTTTGGGAAGAAACTGAAGAGATTACTCTTTTTTCCCCCCAGAAAATAGTGGCATTTCCAAAAGCAAGATATTCATAGGTGATGAGTCTGATTTATAGCAATAAGTGCACACAAACGTACACTTGCTCCTAGATTCTGAGCAGGAATGTCAGAGACTCATTTCTAAATTGGGCACTTGCACCTGCATGTGTAATATTCCAAACATAGTAGGTGCTTCTGACTGTTTTCCTATGTCTGATTTTGAAAAATCTGTTCCTTGCTAGATTGAACTCATTACTTCCCAAATATCTTCTTAAATACGAGCTTGCATGGGATGTTCATCCTGGAGTTCTCTGCAGGGTCAATGCAATGTTATGTTTTCAGACATTATTTGTTTTCATTGTTCCATAACATTTTTTTTCCCTCACTTTCATTTTTATCTGATCTCCCAGTAAACCTTTATAATCCCGATATGCTGTTTTCATAGTTTCTCCACTAGTCTTTTTGAAGAGACTGGACAAGCTAGACCGTCCCTCAAATGAGGCAGAACACTTCCCTAATGTGGACATTACATGTGCCAAGAAATTCCTGGATGAGTCTGAGTGTTTCCATACTGCATTCATGTATGTCAGCAGCAGTCACAGGAGCTGTCGGTCCTCTCTGGAGACCGCTCATTCCCGGAGAGGCTATTTTGCACTGCTAGGTCACCACATCTGCCTCTGTCAGTTCCTCTCAAGGGCTCCCCATCCCTCACCAGGAAATACCCACCCCCGGCGATCACCTGCCCAAAGCCCATCATGACAGATGCTTTTCAGCGTCCTAAGAAACAATCCAGATAGCCAATGCTGGTTTATTTTTCTGGCTAAATACTGCCCAGATGCCTTTTTTTAAAGAACAACTTTCTTTTCCCTTCTTTTTTGGTGTCTAGAGCAAGTTCTGATCATCCAAGCGAGGCCAAAGGAACAACACTTTAAGCAAAGACACAAAAATAGGATCCTCTCCCATGACAATTTTCGATTCCCAGCAGAGCTGCTCTTGAGTTGTTGCAACAGCCTTTACACAATCGCTGCTCCTTTGCTCCCCCCTCCCCGTAGGGAGATTTCAACCAGCCGAGCTGAACACTCGGCCTCCCTGACACGTAAAGGCTGCGCGCAGGCGGACGGGCAACACGCAGCCAAGGTGCAAAGGCAGAGCCGGGGCCTTGCAGCGGCTCCCTTGCGTGGCTCGCTGGGAGGTCAGAGCCTGCCCACTGCACCCCTTTGCAGCCTGCCGACCCCTTGCTCGGAAAACAGGGGTCCTCTTGTTTCTCACTGCTGGGGGCTTGCTGAAGGGAAGGAGCGTTTTGTTCTGCTATCTCTGTTTGTGGGAGCGTTCAAATACCGACGTTAAATCCAGGCTTAGCCTCTCTTTTCTTTGCATAAAAGCTCCCACTCAAAGCAGACATGTTCTCCAACCTATTATCCTCGATATTGTTCACAGCGGTTCTAATTTTTCCCACGTTGCTCAAAGTTCTATCCTCAGGTGACTGTTCCCTGGGTTTTGGAGCTCAGCTTTACCTTTCAAGTAAGATTTATCCATTAAAAAAACAATTCCACTGCTTTTTTTGCAGCTATCGTTTTGTCACATATGGATTTATTCAATAAATGCTTTTAATAGCAACATTTCTAGGCTTTGTTTGTCAAGAGCTGCCAGGTTTTTACAAGCCAGGGTTGGCACAGACGCTGAATTGCCTCTCTGTACCCAGGGGAGAGCTCCCTGCTGGTCATGACAGAGGTCCCGCACACACAACGAAACGGAAGGAAATTAAAAATATGAGTATCTACATAATTCACAGCCAGTAAATGGTGGAGAGTAGCAGGCTTCCAGCAACTTCTGGACCTCAGCAAAGCCTCTAATAAAAGCAGAGAAATGTGATTTTAATCTGCAGGTCCAAGATCTACCCAAAGACCTAAAAGCCCAGCTTCAACACCAGTTATCAGGGCGGGGAGCTATATCAGGGCCATCAGCAAGAGCAAATCCAGCCAGCCCAAGGGCACTGGGAAGTAACAGCTGACAGAAGAGAGGGGCCAAGGTAAGCATGCCAGAAATCTTTCGTTCCTGGGTCAGCCTGAAATTAAGGAGCGTTGCTGTTGTCCTTCTGCTGCCCGCTGTGGAGCGATGGGTCTCTAGCGCTTGCGTCTCGGTGTGCATGGCATCCACCCGTGCAGGACTTCACACGTGTCTCCTGCGGGACTGTAGGAGGTGGTGGTTGTTGAAAAAGGGAGTGAGTCTTTTCTTTTGTTCTGTTTCCCTAATTCCTTGCTTTTTTCTGAGGTCTTCAGACGCCTATTGCTAAATCCTTGGCCCAAATTCTCCTCCTTGAAAGTGGTGCAGTCCTGTTTGTCTAAAGCAGACTTGAAAGAGAAAAGAGAACACATTGCCTAATATTCTTTTTTAGGTTTTCCAAGAATTATAAACTCCCTTTGGTGCCTCTTTTGCTTTCTTTCAATGAAATATTTAATACATTCAGACATGCAGAGGATTTCTCTTCGCTCATCTTCCTCCATTCTTTCCATAGTCACCCACAGCCCCACAAGGACTTATTAATTAAATTCTCTTGGTACAGTGTTATCTCTCGCCGACTATCTCTATTTTCTGTACTGCAGCTTGTGTACATTGTCGAGAGGAATCGGAGAGAGCGAAGAACCAAATAAAAAGATCCCTCCAGGAATACAGTGTTCGATTATACAAAGAAAACCTGCAGTTTAGATTGCTCATCCTTATTTCCCAGAGGAGGCCTCAAATGTCTTTGTTCTTTGGCTTTTAAAAAGAATTTCCTTTTCTGGTATATTCATTTTACCTGGGAACTGCGGGCCAGGCTTTTGGTCACGTCTACCTGCTTTTCCATTATCAACTGTTACATATTGTTCTTCCCCATGCTCTGCCTCCGATAAAACAGCTCCAGGGTGTTTTGCAGCACTCCCTCCCCGTGGCGTTGTGCCCGGGCTCCAGGACCTTCCACCAGCTCCGGGTTTCCTGCGGGGAGCCTGGCTTCAGGCGAACGACACAGCGGGTTCTTCTCACCAATGACAGAGTGCCATAAAGGCACTACTGTTGATAACAGTGATGGTGAGATCCCTGGAGAGGCCGGGAAAGGAACGAGCGTGGGGCCCAAAGCCCCCTCCCATCTCCTGAAGTGCTGTACCTGTTTTAGGGACAAAGAACAACTTCTGCTCCCAGAGCTGTCAGCCACAGCCGGCTTCCTCAGTGCTAAAGCTACTATAAATAGCAGAATAACTCCGCAAAACTTACATGGGAAGTAGAATAGTGTATATATAAATCACCGAGCGTTCCAAGCTGCAAACTCCCTGCCTCCTCGAAGTCCACAAATTTATATGACTCATGGGCCTCACCCCTATGTTATATGTGCACGCATATACATGTTTTGATATGTGCAGTATTTTGCTCTTGTCTAAAAATAAAGCTGTAAAATAGAAGGGCAAAATCCACTTACTCCCTTACGCTTTATGCTGGGAACCCGATATTACCTCCAGTTTGCCGTCTTCCCAGCTGGCTAGACGTCGTATCGTTTATGTTGGACCTGTTCCAACTTTAATGGCATCATCTGTACAGTTTTAACAGCCTAATCTTGCTAAATCTCATTGTTTTGAAATTTGATTGTGCCTGATCTTCATTATTTTAATTGTTTAATGTATTATAATTAAGGCTCAATTAGATCTAACAGATCCCAATTCAGCCCAACGTATTCGCATCCACCTGCGAGCTGCGGGAAGCACAAGGCAAACCAGGCTGATTCCATGCTGGTTTCTGAGTCCAAAAACCAGGCACTATTTTGGCCACTGACTGTTTGACTGCAGGCAAGTCATCTATCTTTCTCCAAGGGATTCCAGCTTGCTGTGGTTATAACCTAACTGGGTCTCAGCACAGGTTGACATCTTTACACTCAAGTGTTATGGAAATAACAACCCACAGCCCACCCCATACACAGCTGCCTTCTAACTGGGACTGACTCCTGTTTGTAGGGAGCACAGGAAGAAAGACCGCGAACACGGAGGCTCGTAAATACGCACATGGCCTCACTGTAAAACGTGGAAACCTCCCCACCCACCTCATATCGAGTTCTGGCAAGATTTTGGTGCATCCCGGAGGACAGGCTCTCTACCTACGGAGAGGGATACCTTCCACTTGCTGTGCACCACGCAGCCCCATCGGAGCCGTGACAGGCGTCTCTGGAAAACGCGGTGCACAGGCCTCCAGATGCCCTGCACCATCCCTCCAATAGTGCTTCTTCATCCTGTGCATCCAGGTTGCAGGGAAGAGCTCTATTTGCCAGGGCCTAAGAGCCAGCTGCTGCTTCTGAAGATGGAGAAGAGCAAACAGGTATCATGGTTTTCTTTCAAACGGTGAACGAAGGTGCCTATCGTCTCTTCCCCATCTCCTTAACCCAGCAGTGGGAAGAGCATTCACCCAGGACACAGGAGACCCAGGTTCAATTCACTCCTCCATCTGAGAGAAGACAAACCCATTCCTTCAGGCTCCATGCGGGGACTTCTAGCTCCTGCTAAAAAGTTATCATATTCATCCAAAAATTAATGACGGAATTGATCCTGAGAGCAATCACAGCCTGCCAGTCTGCTGGCCAGAGCTCGCAGCTGAGGGCCAGGAGATCTGGTTCTGCTCCGTGCCCTAAGGACTACTTCCATGCCTCACCTGGTGATTGTTACTGTGTGAAACAAACAGGCTCAGAGTCCCTTCCTGAGGAGTATCGGGCTTCCCTAGCACCTTCCTCACAGCTGTAAGCAGTATGGTGAAAGACTGAAACCACCCTGTAGATAACAAATCAGACCTTGACTTACTTCAGAAAAACAAGACGGGAAGGAAGAAACATATGCAGAAACCTGCCATTCTCACCTCCACAAGGAAACCACGCGTTAACGCCCCCCAACCCGATAAAAGGCATGCTCTTCGCGTTGCAGGCAGCCAACAGCGCGGGGTCGTTAACTTGACGGTAATGAGCATATGCTCCAAGGGAGATGCAACAGGTGTGACACGAGAAGAGCTCATGCCCTTGGTCCGGCAGAGACGCCCCCCCAGTGGGTTGCAGAACAGGCCCCCCCGGCACTGCGCCTCTCACAAACACTGGCTTGGCAGTGGTGCTGCAGGCTCAGCGGCCAGCCTTCTCTGAAAGAGTTTCAGTCAGGTTAATTAAGGCCCTCTTCCCCCTAAAAAAACCCAAGGAACACAGGATCTTACTTAGGAAGCTCAGCATAAAAGAAGCAGGGAAGAGGATCTCTAGCAGACACGGAGAGAGAATATAGATTTTAAAGCCCTAGGAGCAAAGAAATATGTGCCTCCTTTATTTTTAAATGCCTGTGGACATTCTCAGGACTGTAAAAATATTCAGTTAGAACACCTGTAATCAAGATAATATACTGTGCAGTTTTGTAATCTCGTTTGGGGATTCTTTTCCACTCCCGAAACATACCACAGGCTCGTTTTTCAGGTAGAGAAACATTCTTATTTTTGCTATTTATCTTTTCTCCGAAGAAAAGGCACTTTTAAATTACGTGCGGGACGGATTAAGAAATCTGAAGCAGTTTGCAGGCTGTTAGAGCCGAAAAAACTAATTTGAGTGTTTGCGGTGTTTGGGCCGGGTGTTCTCCCATCCAGCCCTTTCCGCTGAGACAGCCCCCGTGGCTGGGTAGGGTTCAGCAGGTGATGGCTCGCTCTCCCTTGTGCTGCTGCCGAGCATTTCTGACTCAGGTGGGCAGAACACTTCACACCCCAGTAGCCATGACCACAGACTAGGAGGAACCCAGCAGGAGCTATTGTTGCCAAGGGAGAATTTGTCAGAGCAAGAAGCTGGCTGGGGAATGCTGGGGAAGGGAGGAGCAGGCCAAAATCACCCGCGAGGCTGGTCTGTGGGAGGAAGATCACGGCGGAAGGAGGGATTTTTGGCTGGTGGCAAAGGACCAAGGCATAGAAAAAGAGCACTTTAGTGCTGTGTATATCCAAATGAATGTATTGAAGAGCCTTCTGAGCATCCTTCGAGCTGCTATGCCTCGTTTACTTGGAGCGGTGATATGCTGGAGATAGGAATTGTTCTGTGCATGTCAGAGCGGTGCCAGGGGCTGTGTGAGCTGGGGGCAGGACACAGCAAACTCCCAAATCGTCCGTGCCAGGAGAGGCTTCGTTTTCAGCTGAGGTACACGTATGTCAGCCTAGCGTGTTACCCCAGAACCTGCAGGGAGGGTCTTCCCCAGACTGGCATCCAGCTGTTTGAGGGGTGGGCTCGGCATTGCAGATAAGTCCCTGTGAACCACCAGCTTCATCAGAAAGAGAACTGCTAACGGTGCTTGCCTCATCACCAGCTATCTGCAGGAGATGGAGAAAACAAATAGCTTGGAGAGCTGCTTGTTCAGCGCTGAGCAGCTGTAGCACATACATCACTGCCTCATGGATGTGAGCATGCTCTGTGGAGTTTGGGACATCTCCAGAACTTCCCACCTGGATATTCACCACAGCGCTAGCTGGACACTTCCAAATCTCCACCTTGCCTTATAATCTGCGCATTAGCACCACCCCCACCACGTGCTTTCCGATAGTTGCAGGATGCAGCCCACATCTTTCCATCCTCTAAGAACATCAATGGATTTCATCTGAAGTACTGATTTTTACAGCTTCTTCAGCCAAATTCTGAATCTAGATATGCTTCAGACTTCTTTTATTGCCCTCCTTTCTTTTTGTCTTCACAGCAGGTGAAACATTTTCTGTTCTAGTTTTTGGGGGTTTTGATATTTTTCCTCCAAATCTTGTCCCTCCACCTATCACTGCACATTGCCAAAAATGTCCAGCTTCTCCATAGGAAAGCACCCAATCTCTGCTTCTGAGTTCTGCTCTTTCCACGTGCTAAGCATCTTCTCTGAAAATTGGCACTGGTAAGCCTCTTAATCCATGGCCTAACAAGTCTTCCTGCACGCTGTTGTCTCCATACAACTTTCTGCATTTGCAGGCGTGAGCTGTAACCAGCTCTGGTGACAGTTTTTTCTGCTAAAGAAGAAGAAAAATGACATTGTAAAATCTGGAGCTGATCAACAAATCTGTTGGTGAAGCTCAGAGGAACTCGCAGCGTTCTGAAGCTAGTCTACTGCTATTACTGCTGCTCGCATGCTGCTTGTCGTATCATAGAGATCAGTCGGTTACAGCCTAGTTGCACTCTTAATTAGCCTAGTCAGAAGCCTGCCAAGCTTGAAAAAAATAAATGTTTAACTGAGAAGTGAGACATTAACTGTTTGAGAGATCATAACACCCATAACTTAACATCCGTAATCTTGTTACTGTCCTTCAGCGGTTTAACTTTCTTCTCATTGAAACCTCATTTTCGAGTGATGTGATAAGAAAAAGAGAATCCAGAAGTTGGAGGAAAAATAAAAGCGTACCTGCGCTGTGAGACATTAGGCCTGGAGTTTTTCCTTCAAAAATTCCTCCTCAAGGCTTAGGTTTCCAAGCCTGCCCTAGATAAACGGTGGGAAAGACTGGCTGGCTTCCTACCTCTGGCCCTGGCTTGCACAGGACAGGCTGGCATCTCAGCCCCTTCTGCGGCCTTGGGTTTTCCATGTGGCCACAGGCAAACCGTGACGGCGTTTACCTGAGAGCTTTGCCCCTGCAGAGCCTTGTCCTGCAGGATTGGGCGTAGATGTCAACGTGCTGCTGACCTTTAAACGACTGTAAAACTGTAGCTTGGCCACACGGCAAGCACTCCCACTAACTTTATACTTCCTAGGGCTTATCTATTATGCAAACCCAGACAGGTTTCGCAGGCTGGGAAGCAGAGCAGAAGAGCACCTTGTATCACAGCCCAGTACCGCGTATGTGCTTACCCTTTGTTTTGACATAGCTCAATTGTGTCCTGTTCACGTAACTGACCAGAGAAGAGCTACAGAAACTTTCCAGGCTAGATAAGGCATCCACCTTGAGGAAGAACCTGACAGAAAAGACAAAAAGAAGACAAGGCATTTTTCTTCTGTTTCTGCAGATAAGCTAATTTGTAAAATACACAACTCCCACGTGGGCTTTTTTAGAGCAATACAGACCCTGTGGGACAGTTGTAAGCCTCTGTACCTTACAGAAATACTCTCAAAACACTGTGATGTTGGGCTGGATATACTATTTGAAATGTGTGTATATAATAATAATAATAATAATAATAAAGCTTAATTCTAGTTAGCTTGTTTTCAACTAGATTCACTAGTCCCACCACACAACAGCAGGATCTTTAAAATGTCAAGTAGCTGGCAGGGGGCACAGTAAGAATCCACAAAGGTTTGATGAGTATAATTACCAAAGCAGGAGGTTCTCCAGTTGGGATGGAAAGGGGTCAGTACCAATTAGTTTTTGTTACAGCTATTGACATGGGCACATCCTAACAGCCTGGCTGAACTTTTTGGATGAAGAAACAGCCGTTAACTGGCTCCCACCAGGGTATGTCTGAGACCTCATTACTAAATCAGACAAAATTCTTAGGCCGGGTAAGTTACAGGAATTGATGCTGAGCCAGGAGAGCAAGGGGAATACAAAGATAGTAACAGACTCTGGAGATTCTGGAGAGGAAAAAATGGTGTCCAGAGTGGGAAGAAGGAAGAAGATGCAGGGCAAGAGAATCGAGTTGCTCTGCAAGACATAAACCCAACAAAGCGGGGTTTGATTGATTGTTTTCATCAACTTCTGTTCTTCATCTGCTAAAATCTCCTCTACCACAACGATCTCAGGTTCCCTTGAACAACCCACCCTCCACACAGGGCACGTGCTATGCTCAATCAAGAGATCTTTGAGCATACCCTGGCAGGCTGGCGGCTCTCAACCGCTATACAAATGCTGGCTTCCACCTGCCTTTGCCACAGCGCAGGCATTTAATTACGTGCTTTGTCCTCTGTACAGCTGCAGTTTTTCACAGACCTTATTTATCTAGAGATTTCAGCTCATCTTTCAAATTTGGTTGAAATTGGGTCCCAAAGTTTTTAAGGGGAATTGCTGAATGTACAGAGAGATAAACGCCACAATCTCATAAACCTCATTTCAAAGGCAACCGGGCTAAAAAAATGCCAGTTTTTAATTTCTGATCCTGTTCATGCCAAATGTTGTCTAACATTTCAGCAGCAATCTGTAGCCCTGAGAGCCTCTTTCAATATCCTATCAAGAATATAAAATAAATTGTGATAAATGTAGTCAGTATAAAATAAAATGAGTTGAAATTGGTTGCTGGGATGCAAAACTGAAGTTGACAGGCAGTTGAGAGGAAACTTGCAAGAAAATGCTTATTTTATGTATTTCTTTGGGGCTTAGAAGCCTGGAGCTGTCAAGATGGTTTTGCACATGCTCGGCAGCAAAAACAGCGGAACTGAGTAATTTTACCAGTGGAAAATGTAAGTTCCTACTGCATTAAAAAACCCCTTCAAGGTTCGAAATGCTATTAATGCCTATAACTTGAATAAAGTTACTTAAATACATATTTAGGGGCCTAATTTTCCATCGTAAAACTACATCCTGTATTTCTTTAGGAGCCTGTTGTGATAATTTTAAAATGGTCTTGTGAAAACCTAACAGAATACGTTAGTAAGTTTTCCTTCATCCGTACCCCCGTTGAACCATTCAGACATCGGTAAGATATTAATGAGACAGATTTTTCTACTCTAGAAATTGTCATTTCTTAGATCATCTCATAAAATGACCTTTGAGGTGCTGTATCATTCCATTTTTAAGTAGAACTTTAAATTATCATCTAATACACAATTCACTGTATTAGTAATTCCTTGGGTTACCTTTTTAAAATACAGGTTAAATACATTACCCGTTGATCCTTTAATGGCAAGTGTTTCTAGTGAGAGTTTGCATGTATCCTGTAGTAGCTATGCTATCTCAGTTTTGAGGTCCTCCAGAAACCTTCAGGGAGTACCCTATGAGACTGGTAACTTGCACCCTGGCATTTTTTCTGATGCCTTCAATTCTAACACCTATGGTACGTTTCTAAAGAATGTAGAGGAAGTAAATAATTTATTATTTAAAAAAAAAAAAACACAAACTCAGGATAAATACATACAAGACAAGAAGCTCTGAAATTAAGTGGCAGAACTGATTTGAAACAAGACATGGAGCCTTTTTCCTGACAATCAACATTAAAATAAGACTAGCTAGTAAGGCAAATAAATAAAAAATAAGTCCAAAAATAAATCAAAGTAGGTATAATAGAATGATGATAGTCTCAAGTTCGCTTCAAGACACCCTGTCTCTTCTGGTAACACTTGTTCAGTATTATCTTGCTCACTGAGAGCAGTTACATGTAACAGAAATGAATACGAGCTAAAAAGATTTCCAGGTTCCCAAATCCCAATGGCTACAGTTCGTGAAAAGAACTGTTTTCAGCTGTAAACCAACAGAATTACTCGAGATTTAATAATTCAGGGTGTAATTCAGTCCTGTGTGGAGGACCGGAATAAGACCGATGCACAGTTAATTCATCAACACTGTATTAAATTCACTCAAACTCGTACTTCCCCCTGCTCAGTCTGTGAAGGTCTCTGAAATCGGTGCTCCCAGCACAGGGGGTGGCCCACTGCCTTCACGCACCCCAGGGCAAAGCACGCCCGTTTCGGCACCATCCATCTTGCTTCCTGTAGGGAGGCATAGAGAAGAAAACACACGGGATGTGCTCTTTCAATATATCTTTGGAAGACACACAGATAACCTCAGCACTGAGCAAGTGGTTAGGAATGAGAATATAATACAATCACAGTACATAAACCATATATCACCAGATTGCAGGCCTCAGTCTAGCCAAGTGTCTCCAAACACTGGTGTTAAGTCTCCATGTTCTTACTGACGGTTGGGGTTATTTCATTTGATTTTTTCGTGGTTCTGATGACTGCAGCAGCATCCCTAAAACGCTCCTTAGCTGCATCTCAAAATAGTCTGATTAATCAATCTTATTCAAGAGCAATGAACTTTGTCCTTCCGTGCAGCTTTTGAGTTTGCACTTAATATTGTGAAACCAACTCAGGTACGACACAGAAACAAACTGAATTTTCCATGGGAAAGTAGATACACCTGAAGCAACGCCAAGTTGCCCATTTTCAAAATGAGCTAAGGGCTGCCAGGTCCTGATGTCCTCCCCCATCTCATACAGTAAATGTCAGAAATAAAAGTTCTTCAGATTAAATTCAGCTTTTTAGTGACGTCAGTGCAAACTTAGTGTCTTTCATACCTTTCAGGAGATTTTTCTAAACCAGGAAAAGCAGCACTTGGCTTCCTTTCTCAGAAAGGTCAGTAGGAAGTGAAGAGCAGTGCTGATTTATCTTCAGCATCTGGTGACAAGTTCTGTGAAGGAAGTTGCCATTTTACATCACTTCTTTTCAGAACCAGGGAACGTGATTACTTACAATTCATCACTTCTATGCCATCTATTGGGTGGGTAACCTGACATCCCCCTTGGATACTTGTCACTTTGGCGACAAGATGTTTGCAAACATTTCTAAATTCCTTTTGTGAAAATGACCTTCGCATTTTATTGACGGCCAAGGCTGAGGAATCATCCTTGGGGACACTTCCAGTCACACACTAACGCTCTAATATATGTATTTAAACTAGTCCACATCCAAAATCCTTTCAGGATTTTAATCCAAGGTACAGGATTACTTAAGCAGGACTCACTGGGCCTTTGATTCTTCAGCTAAACGTGTCATTTTTTTATAAAACTAGACTATGGACAGGCGGGTGAGGAGGTTAGAGAAGGTTCTCAGCACATCTTCAATGAGGCAGAGGGAAAGGCCACGTGGGATCCAGCAGCTCTAACTACTTTCCACTCAGTGATGGAAAATAGCAGCCTTAGCCACAATTCATGTTTTATCACTGGCACCTGACACAGAGTCAGAACCTGAGTCATTTTAGACCACTTGGGGTGGAAAAAAAGGAACAGAAAGTCTAAAATGCATCCATCCTTCACTAAAGTTTCCCAGTTGAGTCAACCTACAGGAGTGTCCTGAGGATAAAGGGCTTCAGCTGGTCCAGAAGCACAGACTACAAAGGAGAGGAGTGAGAGATCTCATTCCCTTGGGCAAAACTCGAAGTATGGCCTGTAAATCGCAGGCTGTGGCCAAGGAAAGAAATAAAGGCAGCTAGAACATACTCATACAAATGTTCATAAATGTTTTGTTCCAGAAAGGTGGTAATATTCCGACGATCTTGCTTTTCACAAGTGAGAGACAAGAAGCTCCAAGTCCTACAGAAGCACACAAAGGCTGCGTACGGTACAATCGTGTAGCCTGAGCATGAGCACAGGAAGGTGCGTAACAAAGTTACACCAGTCAGGGATTTGAGCAAGCAGCTTTCAGAAAAGTAGCTCCTGACAGCCAGAGAGCACACAATAGAGCTGCCAACTCTCCTGTTTTTCCCCCAACGGGCCGTAGATTTGCAGAATCATCTCCTGGTCTACAGAGAAATGCCCTTTGCTAGGCTGCCTTTCCTCATTTTCCTGTTCCCAGGGAAAAAAACCCCAAACCAACCCCAAACCATAACACAGTGGAGTCAGAACATCTCCATTTTCTAGCAGCAGACTGGTTAGAACCGAAAGCACCCACCACTGTGCCTTCCAGGCCGGAGAGAATTCGCCGGCTCTTAAGAGCTATTCCTACAGACTTCCTGGACTGCCATCCCTGGCCTGTGTGAGGCTAACCTCCCCAGAAACCCTGTCATCCTCTTCTAGTGCATGGATAACCCTGCCTTGCTACTCAGCCACTTTTAATTAAATATGGTTAAGCACAGGGAAGAACAAGTAAGCACTTATGGGAGAAAGGATGAGAGGGAAGAAGAACTAAATGCTGTGTTAGAGGGAGAATAAAAGATATCTGGGATCATTTTCTCTCCCTCCCCTCCCCAGCCCCTCAATTTCTTCCTCTCATGTAAGAAAGTCAAGTAAGAATCACTGTAAATAAACGTACTTCTATGTACTTTTATATGCAAATGTGTCTAACTCCACAAATGAGTTTTTGCCGCCAGCTGCCGACGAGCACGCCTGACAGCCTGAGATAGCGAAAGTGCAAGTCATCGAACAACAAGCTGTGTGGAGAGCAGCAGGGAAAATGCATTTGAAGAAAAGGGAAACTGCTTAAAGCCTATCTTTTTGAAGAGACCAAGTTCCCTGGTCAAAACTGCAATAAGCAAGACAAAATAAAACATTCCATACCGGGGGAAAGTGCAGGAAATATAAGAACAGAAGACAGCAGGAGAGTATCTGTTCAAAAGACGGCATATGCAAAGGTGAGTAATGTCTAATTCCTTGGATCTGTTTCAAATGGCAGCATTCATGAAATCCAGAGGAGTGGAAACGGTGTTGGGAAAAAATAGCCCACTTAAAGGGGAAGGAGTGCAGAGTCTATTGACATATGGGGCTGTTAGCAAACAAAAACTCTGGTTAGTGGCAATTAGGGTTGGTGCAGGAGACGTTCCATTCACACCAAAACCAGAAACAATGGCAAGAAGTGAATGGAAAAGGCTGACGTTTTCCTTTCACGAAACTATTAACGCTGCCTGCAGTATTGCAGCCTACTTCACAAGGGGTTCCCCTATATTTCCTGGAGATACCAAAAAGCAACACATACCTGTGCTTCATCTAACATACTCCCCAGTCTGGGTTCCTTAGGCACTATTAAGGATTATTGTCTGTCCTGTATCAGTTAATTTTTCATCATGTTATCGCAAAATATTCGAGCACCTCTGAAAATGTATAGTCTATATTTGGGTGGTTGCCATTTCAATGAGACTTTTCTACAAAATAAAGGTTTAAAGCTTATGTTAAAAATGAACTCTGTAACATAACTTGAAGCAAGTTGCAGCAAATGCTGTGCCATCATACCATCTGTGTTCAAGTACAGCTCTCAAGCTCTCCTCCTATTGCTTCCTAAAGTGGAAAATAATGATAAAAATTAAAAACAGATAACATGAAGAAGCACTGTGTATTGGAATACATTATGAACCTGAGCATTACGATGCGTGTTTCAAAACCGAACTCCTCTGGATCTGTATACCCCAACACAGCATCACTGGGGAAGTAAAAAGGAAGGGTATATTCTTCTTCACGCTGAAATGAAACAACAGTGATGTTCTCACCTGACGCAGGTCTTAAATTCTGGTGAGCTCCGCCCGCTTTGTTTGGTTTTAGCTCTCTTCACAGGCGTTCCAGCAATATTCCACAGGAACATGAGTGAAATTCATTAAACCTTGGAAGAAATGGAAGGCACTGGAACTGATGAGAAATAAAATTTTTAAAAAAATTAAAAAAAAACCCACCACTTAAATCAAGGTCTACGGAAACAGAAGTTGCTGGACAAAGCTTACACGGAGAAAAATGCACGTTATGACAGACCTCTACATAACGTGTTAGGCCATAAGAAAAGGCAGTAGGAGATCCCAAACCAAACCCTATGGGTAAAATGCCACCACAGAAAACCTGACAGTTCTTTGTATGATACAATTTTAAGAGTAAATGAAAAAAGCCCTATTCTTAAAAAGTCAATTTTGTCATGCAGAGCTTAAAATACCAACTTTCTGATATTCAGTCAAAACACAGGACCGTTGTTTGGAAGATTTTGAAATAAAGCCCCCATTCTGGCCACTTTATTGGACTCTGGTTACTTGGGGTGGAAGGAAAACAAGGAACATGCCAAGGAGCTCCTCCAGAAGCAACGGGAAAAGACAGAAAGAGGCATGACAAGGAGGCCTGAAGCAGAAGGCTGCAGGTCTGCAGGAGAACCTGTTGGCACTGCTTTCCCTGGTACCGTACCAATCTGGTCCCTGCCAGCCACTTCTCAAGAACACAAATACATTCATAATGTATCTCCTCTTGCTTTCACCTCACCCTTCCTATGCCATTCCCACGTAGTGCCCTACCAAGGAATTTTTCAGACTCTGTCTACACAAGCACATGTCCGACCCACGCTGTGGCTGTTTCTGTTGTTTTGAATGACTGGTCAAGCAAGTATTTGTCATCTGAGCAGGAGTTGCCCAGAAAGCTGCTGCTGCTCAATTTCCAGTTACGGCTCCACAGCTGGGATACCGTAACTGATCACATGCCCAGAGCCTGAGGTTTTATATGAGACCTGGCACTGAAAAGGAATAGGGCGGAGTGCTCACTAGAGCCTCCCATGGGCTCTAGAGCCCGGAGTAAGCCCCTGGGAGGGAATTTCCCTCTCCCACTGGAGATTATAGAATCACAGCATGGTTTGGGTTGGAAGGGACCTTAAAGACCATCTAGTTCCAACCCCCCTGCCATGGGCAGGGACACCCTCCACTAGACCAGGTTGCTCCAAGCCTCATCCAGCCTGGCCTTGAACACTGCCAGGGATGGGGCAGCCACAGCTTCTCTGGGCAACCTGTCCCAGTGCCTCACCACCCTCTCCGGGAAGAATTTCTTCCTGATATCCAATCCAAATCTCCCCACTTTCAGTTTAAACCCATTACGCCTTGTCCTGTCACTACAGGCCCTTGTAAAAAGTCCCCCCCAGCTTCCTTGTAGCCCCTTCAGGTACTGGAAGGTGCTATAAGGTCTCCCCGGAGCCTTCTCCTCTCCAGGCTGAACAAGCCCAACTCTCTCAGCCTGTCCCCATAGCAGAGGGGCTCCAGCCCTCGGAGCATCTTCATGGCCTCCTCTGGACTCACTCCAACCGGTTGATACCCTTCTTATGCTGAGGGCCCCAGAACTGGACACAGCACTGCAGGTGGGGTCTCACGAGAGTAGAGTAGAGGGGGAGAATCCCCTCCCTCGCCCTGCTGGCCACACTTCTCCTGATACAGCCCAGGATCCGGCTGGCTTTCTGGGCTGCCAGCGCACACTGCCAGCTCATGTCCAGCTTTTCATATTCCTGTTCCATGGTGTTACCAGATACACGAGATCTCCCTACCCGCCTTGTCCTACCTGTTCCAAAAAACACCGAGCTGCTTTCCCCATCCCATTCTTCTCCATCTTATATGGAATTCCGTGGGACCGTGCTGACCCCCGCGCCCAGGAGGCAGCAGGGGAGGGCTCAGGACACTCATTCCTGAGACAGGGCTTCTAGCTGGGCCACGCTGTTCGGAACGGGGACGGGCGACTGCGGGCTCCGAACACCTCTGGGAAACTCCGCAGAAAAGGCATTTCCAACCGCAGCGATGTTTATTATTTTAGCACCCTTCCTGCTCCTGTCAGCACGTTCTCATCGACGTTTGCGCGGCGCTGGCCGAAACGCCCGTTTGCCTTCCCAAGGGAGAGGCTCCCAGAAGGCCCGTCCTGCATCCGCGGGGCCCGGCTGCGGTGCGTGACACCCCACCGACCCCACGCGGGGTCCCTCTGGGCCCTGTCCCCACCCGCCGCCTCACGCTGCGGCCCTGCAGCGGGGACGAGCACCCCCCTCCCGCCGCCCCGCCTCAGCTCCCGCAGTCGAGGCGGGGGAGCGGAGGGGGGGGGGGGGGGGAGGCGCGCGCCCGCGGGCGTGGCCGCCGGCGCTCGCGGCGGTTGGCGAGGCCTCCACCCTGCGGCGCGCCGTACTGGGGGGGGGGGGCGGGGGGGAGGCGCGGGCTCGTGCTCGCGCCTTTCGCCGTTGCCATGGCCCCGCTTGACGTCACGGGCGGTGCGCTGCCCGCGCGTTGCGGCGCGGTGATTGGCGGAGAGCGCCGTGTGTGGCGCTGGGAGAGAGGCTGCAGCGCAGCGAGACAGGCACAGTCCGCGCCGGCCGCCCGCCCCGACACACCCGCCGCCGCGCTCCCGCCGCGCACAGGTAACGGGGCCCGCCGCCTGGCCCCCGCCACCCTGCCCCCGGGAGGGGCTTGGAGAGGGCCGAGCGAGGCGGCCGGCGGGCAGCGCCGAGTCCTCCCGACCCCCACCCCACCCCACCCCCCCCGACACGGCCTGCGGTGGTGGGGCGGCTCCGCGGGGAGGGAGCGGGGCGGCGGGAACGGGGGCCGCTGCCGGGGGCCGCGCAGGTGAGGCCGCGGCTGCCCCTCCCCGCCGGCGGGGGAGTTGGGGGGGGGAGCGGGGGCGGCAGGTGAGGGCCCCGCCCGTGGCGCGGCAGGCGGGGGCGACCCCGTGGCCGTGGGCGCGGTGGGGGGGGGCCGCCGCCGCTGGGTGTGGTCTCCCGCCGGGAGCGCTGCCCGAGCGCTTCCCTCCGCCCCCGCCCATCCTCCGCCCTGGGGTCTTGGAGGTGGGGGGGTGGTGGCAGCTCCCCCGGGACTGGGGAGGGGGGCTCCTCCTCCGCCGCCCCCTCTTCCTGCCCTCCGCCCGCTGGGGCTGGGCCCGCGGGCTTCCCCCCGTGCGGCCGGGGCGGGGAGGCGGCATCCTCCTCCTCCGCCGCCGCCCCCGGCGCTGGGCGGAGGTGAGCGGGCTTAACGCGCGCCGAAGTGGGCCGGGCTCCGGCGCCGATCCGCCATGACAAAGGCGGGCGGCGAGGCGCTCGGTGTCCCCCGCGGCGGGCGGATGCGTCGGCCGCAGCGCGGGGAGGGGCGGCCCGCAGCGCCGTGTCTGCTGGCCCCGGGGGGGGGCGGGGGGCGCGCCGCCCGCTCCTCCCCCCTCTCCCCCCACACCGGGCCGCTCCGTTTTCCGCTGTTACCTCGTGTGCGGGGGAAGCGCGGGCAGCGCCCAGCCCTCGGCGAGCCCAGGGGCGGCCGCCGTCGGTAGCGGGATGGATGCGGCCGTGGATGCCTGCGGGCAGCGCCGTGGTTAAGGCCCGGCGCTTTAACCACCCTCGTCCCGATCGCACCGGGTGGGAAAGGACCGTACCCAAAACCGTGCCTTAAAATGGCTCCTTGACCGGCCCCTTGGCGGTGCGGTCAAGTTTTCAAGGCGCGTTTGCGAGCGCTGCTGAGTTTGTGCCCCGGGGTTGGGGGTAGGAGTTACTCAAACTTTCCCTTTCAGGTGACTGGAATGTTGAACCGTGCTCCGTTCGTTCCTAAATGGAAGATAGCGCTGCTATTGTTTGTGGTAACTCCGTGTAAACTGACCGAAAAGGTTGATGGTTGGAGGTTGAGATGCTGGATTGTTGTGTGTGGAACATTCGGAAACACATAAAGCATACGTGACCAAAACTGGGGTTTGCTTTTAATCCTCCAGTCAAACTTGAAAGGATAGTGTATCCCAAAGCACGTTTCCAGGGCCTCAAAATGATCAAGATACATAAAAGGGGGGAGGGGGAGGGAGGAGTATTACTTCCTGATGTACCAAAAAAAAAAAAAAGACCTTATGTCTCTCTGCTCAGCATAGCTTGCTTTTTTTTTTTAAAGTGCTGATAAGATGCAGGTTATGAAGCATCTCAGCCAGGTCGTGCTATCTCAAATACTGATTTTGAAGTCATAGTTTTAAATAGTAACGTTTCCTTTTGTCTCTGAAAGTATAGTCACTCAGGCTGAGAAGCAGTACCTGGCATGGAACGTTTACCGTATCCCATTTTGGGAAAGGAAGTTAACAGCATTGAAGCGTGTCCACCTTGAAATTTAGATATTTGGTGCATTCTGACTGTGATTCTGACAAATCCAGTGTGGGATTTGATTAGTAGCTCCCTATGCCAAGTCCTTGTGCATGTACTGCAAGATCCTGTTAAGGCACAGAGAGTTGCCTGGTACTGTTTGTCTAGCCTTTATTTGGTCTGTTCCTGTGAAAAACTTACTATTGGATATTTTCTTCATCAATTTTGTTATGTTGTTCATTAGATGCAGCTGATGCTGCAGCTAGACTGTAGTCTTACGAGAGCGCTATGGCAAAGAACTGGGATCGTTTATGTGCATAAAGTAGGAATGATTTGTTTTCACTTCACCTTTGGATGCTTTTGTTTGCATTTATTAAAGCATAACATGCTTTTTAAAGTTAACGAATTTCCAGGTGGAAGCAGTGACTTTAAGCCTTGGATCCGTGTATCCCTGTGTTGGAGCACTGAGTGCTCTTACGCCTGGTGTTCTGGATTTCAGCTGTGCCTTTTAGAGTTCCAGGCTACTTAGAGAACGGTTGCTCTGCATATGAAGTTAAAACACCTTTTCCCTTGATCGGTGTCTGAATAATGCCTCGCTATTTTTCCTCTTTAGAAATATCAGCATGGATAAAAATGAGCTGGTGCAGAAGGCCAAACTGGCCGAGCAGGCTGAAAGATATGATGACATGGCAAGTTGCATGAAGTCTGTGACTGAGCAAGGAGCCGAGTTGTCCAACGAAGAGAGGAATCTTCTCTCTGTCGCCTATAAAAATGTTGTAGGAGCCCGTAGGTCATCTTGGAGAGTCGTCTCAAGTATTGAACAAAAGACGGAAGGCGCTGAGAAAAAACAGCAGATGGCTCGAGAATACAGAGAGAAAATCGAGACTGAGCTAAGAGACATCTGCAATGATGTGCTGGTGAGAAATAATGAAACTGTTGATCCATTTTTACTTAGAGTTGCAGGGTAAATGATGCTGGGCCCTCTGGGATTACTGCTAGTCGGTCAGTAAAGCTGTGATCTGTGCTATTTCTGAAGGACAGGGTTTTAAAAATGTCTGACTTTTCCTTCTCTCCAGTGTATTGATTATTTATATACAAGTCATCATAGTTATGAATGTGGAGACATGTTGAAACATTATTGTATGTCAAGCAGTAGGAAAAATCAACATTATTTCCTCGAGACTGATCTAGATAGAGGTTTAGTTGGGGGTTTTCTCCTCCGCCCTTCCTCCTCAATGCAGTATTTGTACCCTAGATCGCTTTGATTTCTGCAACTTTAATATGCTGCTCTAGTTGTAAGAGGTAGTTCTTACTCTACGGAAATTGTGCCCCTCCCTGGGTAAGATGATGTAATGTTAGTTATGACTCAGCCATGCAGAAAATTGTCTGCAGGAAGAGACAGTAAAAACGCTGTGATACCCTCTTAAACTTAAAATTTTTAGTAGCAAACTAAAAGGGTGTTCAAGTTAGGCATTTTCTGTGGCTTGTAGTTATGTTAAGATGTGCATGTACCCGGCAAACAACCCTATATTTTCCTCAGGAGGCTGGTTTATGAAACCTGAACCTCTTCCAAATGCTTATTCCAGATTGTCAGGTTTTTTCAGCTGCTTCAGCGAGCACACGATGGACGGATGTCCAGTCCCCCGACCACTTGTGATCTAGATGTTACTGTCAGCAATAGAATTGTCCACCGGACTGTGGTCTGTGCTGGGGTGTCACCCCATGTGTGACGAGGGATCACATACCTGGAGGTGACAATGACATGTGCTGTGAGGGAGGTGTTAAATAGCTTGAAGATCCGATGTCAGACAAAGACTAAGAGCGAGGAGCAGCGTAAATTCTGCTTGCCTTGTAAGATAACTAAATGACATGGGTGGTGATGGCTTCCAGACTGGTTCTCCCAGGGTGTGTAGAAGTCAGCATGGATAATTCCGAGCCTGGGCTTCCAATTTAGGCTGGCCTCCGTGGTTACTGTAACACGCCCAGTTTCGCACGTTTTGTTATCTCGTGTAAGGATAACTCTTAAAGTTCCGCTATGAAGATGGAAATGCTAAACTGAAACAGGGCAGAACTGATTTACTGATGCTGTTAAGTGGTGGCTCCTCTGTTTAAGCCAAGGAAATAAGGATTCAAATCTGGCATTCTAATTTCTTGTTATTAAGTATTTATTTTATCGATGGGGAAAGTCCTCAGGGGTGGATGCTTCCAGTTCAGAGTGATCTGAAATTCTTTTGTAAACTACGTTTGGGTTTAAGAAATCATTTTTATTAAGTCATTGGGCTTAGAAACCCCCTTTTAGATTTTAGTGTTTGCAATTACTTTTTTTTTTTCTTCTGATAATGGAAACCAGATTGAGGTGAAACTAGGTTTTATTGTGCATGCTAAATAGAAAAACTAAAACAACCCCCTAGCTTTAGAGTTTCCTGCACCAGCCAAAATATCGGGGAGAGGGGGCATGTGAATGAGGAATCTTGTGAAACATGAGAAATTCAAGTCCATTTTGAAATTCAGATGGTTTAATGAGATGCATACATTATTAAAAAATTTGTTATTCTTTGACATGTTACTATTTTAAGCAGTTAATGTCTTACTAACTTTTAGTGTTGCTGTCCAATTTTTCTTAATAGATTAAGGAAAAATTGCTATCCAGGAGAAGCAATGCTGTTGGCAATGATTAGCAGTAATAAAACTGCTTTTTTAGACTTGGGTTTAAAAACAAACAAGAAAAACTTTTTGAATTCAAGGGATAAGATTTAAAAATGCTTTGAAATGGCATGCACTGCATTTGACATTGCTAATTGCACTGAAGATTCAGCTCTATAGACATATCCTCGGTTCTTTCTTGTAATATCCTGTTCACGTTTGTTCTTGCTTGCCTAGAAAGATGACTGACCATGTTGCTTTATTTGATACTCGCTTTGCTCTAACAGGGGAAAAAAGAACTGTGGTGTCACCTTTAGTCGGTTTTCGCAAACAGGAGTCTGCACAATGCTCCATGCAAGCGCAGAACTTGGATTATTTCTTTTTTGTCCTTCTGAAGATCTTAGGCAATTTTTGTACAGCATCATCTAGTCTGTAACTGTTCACAGAAGTGAAGAACAAGGCTTACCAGGTCTTGATTGGTGTGAGGTATGCCATTAATAGGACCCAAAGTGTTAATGAACTTTCAAAGCTTTCAGTCAGGAGCCTTATCAATTGCAGTACAAAAAGAGCTCGGAAACTTTTGTATCTGATTCAGCCTGTGAATCTGTTTGAGCTGTTGTTGTGTCTTCAGTTGCCTGCTAGGCTCTTAAGTAATATTTAATACCCTGGGGTGTTACATCACAGCTGAGCGTGGAAGTGACTGGCGTCCTAACTTCAGTGTGGAAGGGAGGAAACCAATTAAGAGAATGTATTTGTGACCAGCAGAACGTAGCCAAAGCTGGCTGCTCCGCAGCTTCTCGCTCTCTTCCCTCATTTGTTGGAATCAAATTACTAGTGGATTGGAAGAAATAGCTCTTCTAATCCAGTACTGTGCCTGGGTTCTGTTCCCACCTCTTCCACTAACTTACGGAGTGAATAACAGCAATTAATACTGGACTTTTCTTCCTTTGTAGCCATTAGACTCCGTGGTAACACTTTTAGCAGGTATGTGGGTCAGGTCCAACCGTTTATTTTTCTTCTTTACACTGACCCTGCAGCAGGAAAAGCCAGTTTATACATTCTTGCCAATTCCTAAACCTTCCCTCACTTGAACCTGCTGTGGAGTACCTCTCCAGCTCTAAGAACAGCTGAACTCATCCTCCTGTTTGCTGTAGCCTCAGAGTGCTGCTGTACAAAGAAGAGACACCTAAAATCCCTTGGTCCAGCACCAATCCTTCAGTGTATATCTGAGGGTATTTTCAGGTGTAGCATAACCGACTCTGAGCTGCAGTTGGTCTGGCAGCGCTGATAAACTGCACGTAACTGTGAGACGTTGCGCATAGCACAAGTTGCTCGTGCTGTAATAATAAAGACTGAATTTGCAGATTCTTCAAGAATAATATAGTCTGGGTGGAGAAGGACGTGCATTGCCATACTCGAGCATCTTAAATGTGCTTGAGTATTATAGACTTCCAGCCGTAGAAATTTCGGATTGGTACAGGAAATTAAGCTTTTTGTTAAGTACTTTTCCTCATGTTAGCTAAGTGTGCGCTTCACATCCTGTTTCACTTTCTATAGTAGAAGGGAGAACCTGGCTAAAATACCAGTATAATGATCTTTTATTTGTCATTTCCATAATAAAAATTGTTACTAATCTAACAGGTGTGGACTTTCTTCAAATTGCTTTTGTTTGCAGTTAATGGGAAACAGGGCTGTAAATGAAGTGTTTCAAATTAACTCTGTAGTAAGGTGATTTTTTCAATTAACGAGGATCCTGAAGTACAGGAAAAAAGTGTATGGAGAGGTCTTTGATACTGCTTGCATGTTCGAGGTTCTCAGGAGCTTTACACTTGTAGTACCTTTCAGGCAGTTTCTGACACGAGCTAAACCTAAACTCGTAATTTCAAACACAACCGCCTGCCTTCACTTTGTGACACTTCCCATCTTCTTCCCCCATGCCCAGTCTTCTGGGTAATGTCCCTTCCTCCCCCAGGTTCCCCCACAGGCACGCCTGTAGTATATGTCCTCTCTTGCAGTGCCTAAGCGCTCTGTTTCACTGTTGCTTTTCCTTTTTGGGTTGTTCCCCTTAAGTTCTGGAGAGCTTCCTGAAACCTTGGCTGCCCTTCAGCGTTCTAGAGTTACTATTGCACGTCGGTGCTACACAACACTTCTTCCCTACTCCCTCCCTGCCAGAATAGCTGGAGGTTCTGGTGCTGTTCAAGACCCGCTCAGTAAGATGAATTGTCTTTCTTCACCAGGTTGTTATTTCTTCCTCACTTCATGCTCAGAAGCATAAAATGGTACTCCTTGTGTGCTTGTGCTATTTAGATTTCTTTGTGCTTGTTGTGGATGCTTCACTTTTTAGGAATGGTAACTGTTGGTGGAAGAGAAGCTGTGCTTAAATCTCAACTGCCTGACTTTAGGTTTGCAATTCTTTCATATGTATATTGGGGTTTTTTTTGGGGGTGGGGGAGTAGGAGAAGGTTTAGTAACCTGTCATGGGGCTGCAGTTCCCTGGGTGGGTGTGTGTGTAGTTCCATTCAGAAGGTATCTAAATGGCTTTTTAAGGAACATACCGCAGAGTTAATACCTATTGCCCTCATACTCAAATCACTGTGGGACTGTTTTCTAGTTGCCTGCAAACATCTAATGGATTACTGGCTACAAAACCTGTTTCTGCTCTAATTCTTAATGTCAGGAATAGGGATTTTAGTCCTCTCTCCTATAGGAAGCCATCAGCTTCTTGACATGCACGTGTGTGGGGGGATTTCTTTTTGTTAAGCCAACCATTGTATGCTCAGTGTGCCCTCCTGGTGGTCAGAGAACACAGCTAACCTACGCAGTGGTGCTCGCGAGCAGATGAGTAGATCGCTTATGAGCTCAAGCGACTGATTATACCATACAACCTTCTGTGCTATGAAGAGACCTGATACTAACAAAAAACTCAATGTTCTGACTGAAAACTGCTTCCTTTAGTTCTGGGACTCCTTCAGGCTTGCTCAACTCTTCATTTCGGCCTTTGAGATCCGTGTCCTTTATTTCATGTTTTCAGAAAAGGAGGGGAAGTGTTCGTAGAAGCTTCTATTTGCAGAATGTCGGTCACAGAAAGGGGGTGGTTAATGTGTTGCAATCTAGGAGTTAGGTGCCCAAAATATTTGCTTTGAAAAACTTAGTCATTATTTTAAGCTGGTTTTGATGTAATAATTTAGGTTGGAAGGGAGGTCATTTAGTTAAATTCTGCTCAGAACTGACACAGTTATGTCACATTGTTCAAGGCCTTGTCAGTCAAATTTTGAACATCTCCAAGGATGGAGATTCCACAGCCTCTCTGGGCAGCCTGTCATAACGTTTATGGTTAAAAGGAAAATAAAAAATCAAATCCTTGTATGTAGTTATGTAGTCAGAACTTCTCCAGTTTCAATTTGTCTGCTGCCTTTTGTTATGTCACTGTAGACCCCCAGGAAGAGTCTGGCTCCATCCTCTCTAGGCAGCTGTACACAGCAGTAAGATCTGCTGGCCTTCTCTCCTCCAGGCTGAAGAAACCCCACGCTCTCAGCCTTGCCTTGTACCTCATGTGCAGCCCCATAACCACGCTGGTGGCCTCCACCGGCCTCGCTTCAGTGTATCCATGTCTGCCTTGAACCGTGGAGCGCAAACTGGGCATAAAACTCAAGATGTCATCTCAAGTTGTTAAAATGTGTATTAAAAGGTGGTACGTGGAAATATGTGAGTAGTTCTAGCTCACAAGTGCTTCTCTGAATGAATTTTTGTATATTGCAGAGCAAAATGTAGCCAGGGTTTACTAACTTCCCAGGGTAGTTATAATTTAAGCTTTTGATTAACTCTAAGTCTAGCTCTTTCGGTTAGGGCTTGGCTGGTATAATTGCTCACATATATTGAAGGTAGGAGGCTGAGGCAATTTGCATCAACCTCATGATTTCACTTTGTTAATCCTTTAATCACTTCCCTGATTGTAGCTACACCCTTTCAGGTTTTTTTTTTCCTTTTGGCTGTTGGGGTTTTGGGTGTTTTCTTTTTTTTTTTTTTCTCCTCCCCTGCAGTCAAAGCACTGCCTAAATCAGAGCAATTTCCTTTTTATTTTTTTCTTTAAGCGAATTAAACTGTTGAAAAACTGTTGAATCTTGGAGAATTAAAACATCATTTGTGGATCAGTTCAAATATGAGATGACTCGTGTTGGTTTTTGTTTATTCTACTTTGTTGATGTAATGGTAAATGCATGAAACTTCAGCTCCTGTTTGAAAGGATCTCAGATTCCGGCATATAGAAGCAAATTACTGGTGGTTGGGCTGCAGGAGGAAAGGTGAGCTAGTACTTACTAATCTTACCAAGGAGTGCATCCATAATGTTGAGACGTGTGTTTAATGCACCCTTTTATCATAAAATCAGCTAAGGTGCTCTGTGTAAGTGCAAAAACCCAAATTAAGCATGAGTTAGCGCTGATGCTTACATAGCTATGCACGCCTGTGTATATACCTGTGTCTGTAGCCTTTGCATTTATTGGAAGGAGAACAAATCTTTGCTATAACCAATTCTCTGCTGTATTAATTCCACTTGGCATTAATGTCTAACAATAGGCTTTGATTTAAAAATAAAAAAGTACATAGAATAAGTTCATCAGTTTAGTCACCTGTGACAGATACTCTCCTCCTCCTTTGGTGCCGTTGAAGCAAGGACTTAATTGCGTGTGCTTGTCATTCTGTGAAGCTGCCGTGTGGTTGTTTCCCTGGTTGGTTACTTGGAAGGCAGACAGTGACATGGTGCGCTAAGATAAGAGCTTTTACTGTGCCTGTGAAAGCTGTAAGTGGCAGACATATAAAATTTAGAATATGAGCAGAGTTGGTGCCTTATCTCTGTGCATCTGTATAAACAGATGCCACACTATCTCTGGTTTTATCTGGAAACTTCTGTCTTGTTAGCATGCACTTGGCAGAAGTACGTGTTTCTGAAACAGCCTCTCAACTGCTTTGCTTGTCCTTCGCTGCAGGCAGGCACAGCAGCTCCTGTGGAGCTTTGAACCTGAAGCTGGTTGATTGTTCAGGCAGTAGTTGGCTACCATTCTGAAAGAGTTTGAGAAAGCTTGTGCTGTTGAAGTTGATTGAAGAGCATTGAGGTTGGGATTACTTCTTAAACTTGTTTTTTTACTGAACATCAGCTCTTGCGTAGTTACTTATTTCTCTTGAAGTCTGACAGAAGACTGGCAATGCCTCTTCTAATGAGAAGTAATAAGTCATGCAGCTGCTGAGATGAACAATAAATTCTTAATTTTTTTGATCAAGTTTACTGCAGCTCAGGTGAGGTAGTGCGTGTTTTTGAGATTTTTTTTTTTTTTTTGCTGGATGGTGTTACCTTTCATGATTTTACAGGTAAAAGAATACTTACCAATGGGTATCCTATCCCTAACTGATTCTCCTAGTGCAGGGTAGGCTTACATCACTAAAATGGCATTTTTGCTAATAAAATGCTTCTATTAACATTGCATGCTGTAATGAACTCCTTTTAGATACACAGTCTACTTCAGGAGGTTTTAGATCTGCTCAGAGTACAAGCTGCCCAAGATAAATGGTTCCTGCTTCGGTTTGTTATTGAGTACAAAGTGTTACATCGGGTTTTTGGGGGGTTTTAACAGTGTTTATTCAGAGACTTAAAGTGCAGAGTTAAGACAGCTAGAATATTGTGGCTGTGCTCTGAACCAGAACACAGCTATCGCCTAGACCTGCCTTTCTAGCAGAAATTCTCATTCAACTCAATTGGTTCCAATTTTGTGTTAACTCACGTTTCTCAGAAGATACTCTGTTTCTTCAGAGAATAATGATCGATGCATTTGGCACTATTCTGTGTTGTTGCAAGTCTCCAATATTTAAGAAATAAATTAATGAGATGATGATAAGGTAAAAATGGCATATTGGCTTTGATCCTCAGCAGAAACTGTGTTGTGTGCTAATGTCTATAGTGATGCCTCAACAAATTAAATACTTTAATCCTAATTATTTTTCTATTAAACACCTTATTGGCTGCTGCCTTTTGAACGAGTTTTCTCAGTGTCGGTTGCTAAACCGGAGAGGTATTTTTGCCTATGCATCAAGATGTGGTTCCTTCACTGTCATGTGGTGTTAAGCATACTTTGGTTAAAAACTGGTAATGATTGGCATGAATGACTTTTGAGGGGTGACCTCATGGCAGTGTACAGCTTCCTCAAGGGGGGCAGCGGAGGGGGAGCTGCTCATCTCCTGTCTCTGATGGCCAGTGATGGGACACGAGGAAATGGAATGCAGCTGCCCCAGGGGAAGTTCAGACTGGACATTAGGAAAAGGTTCCTCACTGAGAGGGTGGTCGGTCACTGGAACAGGCTTCCCAGGAAAGGGGTCACGGCACCAAGCCTGTCGGAATTCAAGGAACATCTGAACAGTGCTCTTAATCATATGGCTTAGGTAGTCCTGAGAAGAGCAGGGAGTTGGACTCAATGATCTTTGTGGGTCCCTTCCACCTTGAGACATTCTGTGAATAATCTCAGAGTATATCCTGATTTGTATATCCACATTTGCTTCCTTCCCGTAAATACTAATTGGAAAGCAGAGTGGTAGAAGGAATGAGTTAGTGAAGGGCATGGTGGTCGAAGTTGGGGAGGGTGGATCTGCAAGGTGAGCTACATATGTTGGTGCAAAAGCGTGGAATGAGAGATGCTGCTCCCCACTACTGCATTTCCCATCCTTTTTCTGCCGCCCGGTGGTGTGTCCGTCTGTCCGTGCCATAGCTTCCCTCTAAGCACTCTATAGGCGTTACAGTGCATACACCTTCTTCTTCTATCCTCCTTCTGGTTCTATCCTCCAGCACATGTGTCAGCATGAAGATGATTTTTCTGTGTGTCCTACTTCTTTCTCCCGTGTTTTTCTCTGCCTGCCCATATGTGATACTGCTTTTGTTCTTTTTTCTAAAGAAACACATTTAGACAGTCCTGCTGGTATTTTTTAATAAGCTAAAACTTCTTTGTTACACACAGTTCCCTTTTCTGTGTTAGTCCTTCAGTCCTTTCTTTTTCAGTTATCCTCTTATTACTCAGGCCTGGTTTCCTCCATGGTTTTTTCCCTTTCTAGATCTTCACCAGATTGACTACGGCAAAGCTGCTAACCAAGCGTATCTGTTTTTCTGCTTTTACCAATCCCAGGGGATTTCTGCTGTTATCAATCCCCCCAGTAGAGACACCCTCTGCATGTCACATCTCCCACTGACACATGAATCCTCCCTGCCCCCTGAAGGTCCTTTGTCCCAAATTCTGAATTTCTCCCCTGCTCAGGCTTGTCATTCTCACCTTGTCTCTTCCAGGCAGGCTTCTCTTCGCACCTTCTTCACACTGCTGCTGCTGCCTGTGTGGGCAGCCAATTTGATGGGAAGAGAGGGTAACTGGTACCGAGAACAGGCAGCAGGCTGGTTTCCTCCTTCAGCAGATGTTTTACCGGAGAGATCTCCAGTGCCACAGGCCCCAACTACTTGACAGATTTTCTTGTGTTATTGCTCTAGTGAGCAAGTGAGTGTGTAGAAATCTGTTAAACAAGAGCCTTTGCTTTTGGCCAGAGTAGAGAGCTGACAGCAGAGCAGTCCTTTTGGTTTTCCTCCAAGAGGGCTGTAGGTCACCCGTGAAGGAGCAGTTGTAGAACCCTGATCTGAGCGTAACTGTCATCAGAAGCAGCGTGATGGGCCTGTCTCAGAACAGCCTGGGTCTGTGAAGGGAGTGTCTAAAAACACTCCCCTTAAAAATACAAGTATTTGTCATTTTCCACCAAGGATGCAGATAGACGTGTGCAAACAAAACTCCCGCTGGCCTGGTGTGCCAACCTGTGCAGCGTGGCTAATTGCACGTGGTGTTTTACAGCCCAGGTCACTTCCAGACGGTGGTGCTGAGGGCACAAATCACACGCATGGAAAATCACACGCTAGCTTTTTACGGGAATGATAGGTGTCTTGGACTCGTGTGACGCAGGTGGCCTACTTTAGTAACTTTGTCATCAAAACAGAAGTCTGTAAAAGAACAGCCGACCAAAGGTGTGCTGCGGTTACTGCGCTGGTTGGTTACTGGGTGCCGCTTGATGAAACCAAGCGCGCGTAGCTCTTCCCACAGTGGTGTGCCTGGAAAGGCTAATCTTAATCCACATTTCTGAATGACTGCCTGAGGCCACCTGATACTTCAACTGTGTAATTCTTTAAAATACGTCTGCTCAGGTGTGCAGGTAGTCAGAAAAGGGCAAGCCAGCACTGTAATGGGCGTCTGGATAGTTCCGTGTCTCCTGCCGCAAAGGCACAAGGGGAGCTTGGTACTCCCTAGGTTGCAATTGGTAAGTGTATCTTGATGCATCTAGAAAGTTGAATCCTAACATTCAGTAGACTCTCATTTTATGGCTTCTTCTGACACAGTGCTTCAGCTGGATGGCCCTTTTCTTAATATCCATCACATCTGTCTTATGTTTCTTCTCCTCTTTCCCTGGTCTCCTTCCCTTGTAGAGAATAAAGTAACTACCTGGATGGTGTGAAAGTACAGCAGGGGCTTTTGATTCCTGTTTGGGAATGGTGCTGAAACTCTTCAGATAATGTGAGGTTGTCTGGTAGTCTTCTAAAATAAATGCAGACTTGAGTACCCGTGCTCTTGTAAGCTAAACTTCAATGAAACTGGGAAGCAGGCTTAAGACAAAAGTCACACTTTCTCGCATGCAGGTGGTCAAGTATCTCCAGCTTCTTCTCCGTAGGGTATTGTGGGTATTAAGGTTATGTTGATGTAAGGAGACTTTGGACAGTGTGTGGAACGTGAATGAGAAGCCTGTTGAAGGGTACTGCATTCAGGGAAATCACATCTGGCTCAGCAAGTCCCTAGGCGTTGATGGAGACTAATGGAAGCGTGATGTTTTCTTGCTTTCTTTACGTATTTTTCTAATGGCATCCTCTTAGGCAGTGTTGCAGGTAGGGTAGTGCCAGAAGAGTCCTGTCAGCCAGTACAATCCCTTCTGTGTTCTTGTAATGTCTTGGAGGAAGGCGGTGGCTGCTTAACATCATGACAATATTAGGCCATTGTCAGTTAGTGTGAAACATCAAAGAAACAGGCTTTCAGGCTGAGCTTAAAAAAAATATGATGCTTCTTTCACGTCTTTCATGAATTTAAAAAAAAATGAATTTAATGAATTCCATGAATTTAAAAAAATAGGGTTCTTCCATGTCATCTTCATGCCTGTGCCATATACCACAGATGGATGACAAGTGAGTTAAAGTTCAGGTAATGCTCCTGTGTAATTTATCTTCAAAACTAGAAATAATGTCATAACTGTCAGGTGCCTTTCAATGCTGCACGAAGACAAATGGCCTCTCTTGTTAGTTCTGAGCAAAACTGATACTGACGAAATTAGCTAATGTTTATCAGTGTATTCTTTTGGATTTTTGCCGTTCTGCAGCTTGTTTCTTTTGTGCGAGGGCACTATCTTTCTGTTTCTGCAATAGTTCTAGAGTTTTTACTCAACGCTGTATCTTGATAATTGATTTTTGCTATTGAAAACCAAAGTTCTTTGTTCTCGGTACTTTAACTATGTGTTGCCTGCTCATTTACAACTATTTTTCTAGAATCTGGTGATTTTATGACCTGTTTGGCAGGAGGGAAATATCTTAAATAGAAAATAGAGCTGTTGATGCAATCCTCAAGTGCATTAATAACTATCTGAAGTTCCCAGGCAATAACATGTACTGAGACTGAGCTTTTAATAAAAGGAAATGCATCCAGAACTGTAAGCAACAAGGCAAAACTGAGGCATTGATTTTAATGCTCTTTATGATGAATTTGGGAATCGCCTTCTGGCGCACACAGGTCATTTGCCAAAGATGTAAGCACATGCTTTTAAAAGAAAGGGTAGTTTACGTTTCAAGTGTCCGGAAAGGAATATTCGAGTCTTCCTGGGTTGGCTTCCTGTCTGTAACTGAAGTTCTCCCTGCATCTGGACAAACTGAAGCACGTCTCCTCACAGTAAGGAGAGGGCAGACTTTGTAGAGGGTTGGGTGGTGGGGTTTTTTTTTTACAAAGAAGTACTACTTGTTACACTTCCTTCACACTCCTGAGTGATACCTCCTACCTTTCAGGCGTGCAGAACCACCCGAACAAGTCCATAGGGCCTTTCATCAAAATAGGCTCCAAACACGTTGGGCTTAATCTTGCCATGTGCCGACTGTGTCCTGCTCTGGCAGAAGGACATGAGTAAGAATGAAGAAACTCTTTCCAGTTTAGTGTTTAAAAGATTAGATTTAAGTTTGTGACTAGAATAATCAAGCTGTGTGCATGCAGCCTCTGGTACCTCTTCGGAGAGTAAGGCTTTTCTCTAGTGTGTGCTTGCTGGGGGTGAGGGAACGTACCAACCATGCGATTTCTTATCTGTCGTATGTGCGAGCGCAGCTGACCTCTCGAGTTTGAAGGTGCTGTCTGTCCCAGTCCAGAGTACTAGAAAAAGCTGTTAACTTAGTTGTAATCACAGTTGCAAACGTGAAGTGCTGAAGCCTGATTTTTTAGTGGCCAGCGTATTAATAAGAGTTGATACTCAAATTCGGTACATGCCTGTTGGGAGGGGGGCTAAGTAATACTTCTCCCTTAAGCCTTTCTGGAAGGCCTGTGTATGACTTTGCTATGAAAAGTATTAGGAGCACTTGTACAAGATGTTACAGGTTTGGGCTGAAAAGTGCTCTGAGATGCTCCTGCGTCTGCCTTACTGACTACAGTGCTGTGGTTTGTTTCACAGCAGTTAGATGCGTGCTGTCAAATGAAAAGCTCTGACGATTACAGCTGACTAGCTGTGGGGTCTGGGGGGTAGGGAGCAGCGCTTTGGTTTTCTTTAAAAGGCTGTTTCTGCTGGATTCTGATTGAGGCACCGTAATGAACTGCCCATGGAGCTGTAGCTAGTGCATATTAGGATGTATCAAAAATGGATGGGAATTTGGCAGGATAGCAGGAACGTCATGAACGAGCACGAGGGCTTAGCTACATACCACGTAGCTATAATACACCCATGCCATGTGGACTTCCGTTGTCAGGGCGTTGTGTGCGCCGCAGAGACGCGGATCACCTAACGAACTGAGTAGTTACAGGTCAGCTTATTGGTCTAGCCTTGGACTAGCTGTTTGCACTTCAGTGGCCCATATGGTGATCAGCTCTGTACTGGTAAACATTACCTTATCAACTGGGAGAGGGGAGAGAAGGTAGGAATATATTGGTGGTACTACTGAAACTGTTGTTGTTTCTGTTTTCTCTGCTTTGGGCAAACAACTCATCAATAGGACTCGGATATCAAGATATTCCTCCTTATGGAAAAAACTGTATCCTCCAGAGAAGCCTTGCAGTTAAAGCTATTAAATATATATATATAAAAGCATAAGCAGATGTGTTAGCAGATAACAAAATGTTAAACTGGTTATGCCTACGTCTTGTTATCTTCTGTAACTGAACCCCAAAAGGTCAGTAGCTTGATCGGTCTCGCCTGTGTGGCGTTCTGTAGCCACAGCACCTCCCTGCCGATGGCAGCTTTCTGTGCGTCTCTGGGATAAATCCGTGTACTCTGAATCTCCAGGCTAACTCTGAAGGAGTGTTTTGTGTTTCCTTATGCCAGTAAAAGAAAACATAGACTGAAATAGAGACTGGTACAAACAGGAGAAACAGAATATATAGTGCTAAATAATAGGGGAGCGATCTCCTTTCGGTAATTTCGCATGCTAGCTTTTAAATGTTAATCTGCTTTCAGGTTTTGTTGCTGCTGTTGATGAAGTATGTGGCATAAATAAAATTCTCTCAGAGATATGTGGCCTACCAGTCCTACGAGTTTGTATAAAATAGAGTCTTTCATCCAGATATGAGCAAGCTACCAGCGCAGTCTCGGAGTCAGAGCCTCTTTGCATGGGCTGTGCTCTATGAATAGCTGTTCAAAGGCATTTTCTTAGTTAGTCTCCTAAATTTGACATGGGTTTAAAACTCTTTTTTTCAATACAAGGTTTATGCACTGCCCTAGCTGCGGTTGCCCTGCTAATATCTATCTGCTGAGGAAGACTTTCTCCATTGGTAGTCTTTCCCTTTCCCTGCCTGCAGTTCACCTACTCCGCTGGGGGGTTGCAAAGAGCTTAAGTGACCTAAGTGAAGTTTAAATCTGGAAGTTTCGTTGCCGCTATGGGAGCGAGCAGAGCTGTACTTTGAGATGATGATGAGTAATTTCTGTTTCTAGAATCACTGAAAATATTTTGGTGTGACCAGTTAGTGGAAGGTATAGAAGGAGGGCAACCCCCCGTGGTGCCAGAAGGGTAGGTGCAGGCTGCCACACCTGACTTAATTGCAGTCCTACAGAGAAAAACTAATAAGGAGCCTCGTTCTCAGTAGCTGGGAACCTTCATTTGTCATTGAAGTCAGTGTTTCTTGGCACTGATGAGAAATGTCATAGCTGTGAATCTCGAAGGTCTCTAATGGTGAGAGCAGAGCACGTAAGTACTCATGTGAGCCATATACCACGAAGCCTCCTGCTTCGTTCCATCTGCACTGGGGCAGAGGTGGTTCAAACCCTTCTCCTCGCGTAGGCATACGCCCTCCAGAAGGGTGCCCTTGGCGTGGGACAGCTCGGCAGCCCTTTTGACTGGCTCCATAAAACCACTGCTGCCGCCACAGGGTTGTCTCTGCCGTCATTCGGACGGGAAGCAAGGACACGCAGTAGTATTCTTTGATGTCTCCCTGGGTGGTAGTACGGCGAAGCTATACGCCAACCCCCGCGATACTGGGAATATCTGATAGTAAAGAGGATTGAATAAATACCTTCCATTCTGTTGAAACCAATAGAGGCCACAAACAGGTTTTTATCTCGTTGGAGCGTGGGCATAGCTGAACCTTGCCTGATTTTGGTTCCTGTCAGCCGGACTGCTTCATTACGCTGTCTGCTGGGATAGCAATGAGAGCGCGCTGCTAACAGGTCACTCCGTTTTGAAGGGTTTACACAGAGTTGAAGCTACCAGGCTAAATATTTCTGATTTCTGTAAACAAATTAGCACTACTTTAATTAAAAAAAGAACCAGAACCCAAACTTGTTCACTTTTCTTGCTCTTTCTGGGAATTACAAACAGTTTTCTGCAGCTTTATGTCAGTTGGCCTGCTAAGCAGAGTAGGTACCACAGGTTCCTCTGTCACAGTACAGTGGTTACAGTATTCAGGATGTGTCCATCCCAGAGTACATCATGTAAGATAGTCAACCTGCAGGGTGCTATCTAGAGAAAATTACTGTAAAGCAGCCATCGTTCCATGGGTTGGGACTGAACTGGATTGTCTGTTTCTGTGGTGCCATTGGAAATAAGCTAAAAACCATGAGGCAAAACTGAAGTGTCAGTCATCTGCTTTACAAGGGAATAAAGACACCTAAAAAATCTTACTAAAACCTCTTTTGAAAACAATTGCTTGCTACATAGTCTTAGCAAAGTATATGTAACAGCTTATGTGATTTAATTTTGAGCGTTCAGGAGCACTTCTGCAGTTTTTCTGGCTTCTGCATAACTGGCTTTTGTTTCAAAGTCTGACTTCAAGCACTCAGTATGAAGAAGTTTGACAGGCTTGTACCTTAATTTGGCTAAATGTGTTGGAGCTAGTGCTTTTTTTTTTTCCTTTTTTTCTTTTCATCATAATAGACCTCTTGCTAAATTACATGACTGCTGCAGCTGGGAACTTGCTATGTTAATTTAATAAGCAGTTAGAATAATCTAGAAAAACGTGGTCTTAACTGGCAGCCCACAGGGAAGATTTGGTGGAATGACTCCAGAGAGCTACTTCTGCCTTGGAAGATGTAGGAAATACCTGTTAGGGCAGCGCATGATGTCAAGTGACTGATCCTTTTTCAGTGCTACGCAGCCGACTGTCAGAATGTCAGCTGTCTGGAAGTGCAAGAATCCAGGTTCACCTTGCAGTTCCTCCCTGGCGATGCCAATACAGCGTTCCAGTTAATTGGAACTAGCTTAACGAGGCTTATTTATTGCCTGTGTCTGTAAGATATTGGCATCTCTGATCTGGCAGCTGATACTTCAAATCCTTTTACCATCTTCTGTGGATGTAGACTTTCTTCCATGCTATACCCTCTGCCCAGACGCTTTGGATTACCTTATTTTTGTTGGGGTATTGTGTAAGGGCTTAGAGAAACCCTTCCTTTGGTCATACAAGACTCATCTGCTAAATTAACACGGCCATCATCTCCCCATCGAGTCACAACGTGCAGCATTCCTTTTTGTACCTGGAATTGTGAGCCAGAACATGTTCTCCTTAGCTGAATACGTGATGTAGGATGTGAAGGAAATAGACAAAAAGTAAAGCTGTCCTGACTCCGAAATAGATTGTAGGGTAAATGAATTGTTGGTTCTGCGTGCTGTACAAGTATGTATGTTCAAAACACTATGTTCTTTCTTTCTCTTTTAGTCTCTGTTGGAAAAGTTCTTGATCCCTAATGCTTCACAAGCAGAAAGTAAAGTTTTCTATTTGAAAATGAAAGGAGACTACTACCGTTACTTGGCTGAGGTTGCTGCTGGAGATGACAAGAAAGGTATGTCAACTTGTGGCTAAATATTGTCAAGTTAGATGGCTTTTGCTGGGGGATAACACGGCTCTAATTTTAGAATAATTCTGATTAGGATGTAAGTTTCTTTAGTAATAGGATTCCTGTTTTCTGAAGAAAAATCATCGGTTGTTGAGTCTCGAGTTACACGTTTCCATGTTCCTCTGCTGTTTGAAGCAGGGAACGGATGTTCAGTCACGAAATCGTGAAACGAGCTCCAGCTTACTCATGCGTGCATCTGATTTATCACTGAAGTACAGGTTTGTACAGCTTCTGCCTTGGCTGAGTATTGGTGCTTAACCTCTGGTAGGGGGACAAAGTCTTGTAGCTTTTTGAAGTCTTATTTGTGCTATTTCTCCTGCGTTTCTACTGAATACAAAAAGTCTGCGTAGGTTCAGTGAGCAGAGAGCCTAGAAACCGCCTGGAGAAGAAAAGGATGGAGAAGACTAATCACAGAATGGTTTGGGTTGGAAGGGACCTTAAAGACCATCTAGTTCCAACCCCCCTGCCATGGGCAGGGACACCCTCCACTAGACCAGGGTGCTCCAAGCCTCATCCAGCCTGGCCTTGAACACTGCCAGGGATGGGGCAGCCACAGCTTCTCTGGGCAACCTGTCCCAGTGCCTCACCACACTCCCTGGGAAGAATTTCTTCCTGATATCCAATCTAAATCTCCCCTCTTTCAGTTTAATCCCATTATCCCTTGTCCTGTCACTACAGGCCCTTGTAAAAAGTCCCCCCTCAGCTTCCTTGCAGGCCCAATCTTACTGTTAGGAAAATTTCTTCCATAACCATGGAAGCTTAATGTCCAAATGTTGGGTTTTACTGCCTCAAGTTTCTTGTATCTTCATGTAAGCCACTTGTCAGAATTGCAGGTAAGTTGCCTTCACCTAAATTAAGTTAGAAAAGTTAATGTGAGGTACTTCATCTATCAGGTGGCTTAACCGCTGTAGCCGAAGAGTCGCCCTAACAACATGCTGACTCCGTGAAGTCACCTTTGATCCAGAACCACGCGTAACGTTTAGATGCAGCTCGTTGCAGACAGTGCTCAGCTGTTTCCTGGAGCCAGTTCAGGACTGGTGGCAACGTGCCCTGAAGAGCAGCGGCGCGCTTCAGCGCAGAGCCCGGTCTGGTCACTTCTGCTGGCCCTGAGCTGTTTTCCTGCGGGCTCGGTTTAGTCTGCGCTCACTCCGCAGAAGCGTGGGATGCTTGGGAGTGTGCAGACAATCCGAATGCGTGGAATTGGGAGCCTCGGGGATTGTTGGAGCACCGTTGGGCTGTGCAGCCAATGGTGGGTAGTGCTCTGCCCTTCAGTCCCTTGCGGTGCCTTGTGCTGCTCTCAGGCTAACGAGCTCTCCCTTGATGACGCAGAAAGGTGTCCGCGCGACTTCACAGGGACGAGGTTGGGTTTGGTATAGCAGTGAGACAGGCTTGGAATAGCTTCAAGGGGATAAATGTGTCTGCTTTAGCTTTGTGGCCCATGTGTAATATCCACGTTACATAGGATAGCCCAGTTTTCCTGGTATGCTGGATAACAGGGAGTCGCACGAAGATACTGAGGCTTGGCGTGACAGGGCTTGATTTGACTTGTGCCTGCCAGCTGACCCAGTCTTGGCGGCGGCAGAACTGCGTGTGTAACTGGTACTTCAGATCTGTTACTGTGCAAAGCGTGATTACATTTTCCTTTTAGTCATCTCTATTTACATCCCGAATGGTTTTTCCCGTTGCAGATTAAGTTGCAGACTCTGTGAAAAATCTGGAAGGGTATTGAAGTTCGTTTTTTATTGAACTCTGTCTCCTGGCTGAGCAGTTTTTAGTGGGTTTCCAGATGAAGAAAACCTTTTGAAAGACCATCTAGCTCATAGTCACTATGACTCCTAAACTTAAGGTTATTTTTTTTTCTTTCTCTCCCCTCCCAAGCGTTTCATCTCAGGTTTTTCTTGTATGCTGTCTGTGACCTTGAGGAAGAGCAGTTGGTAATTATTGTTTAGGCGATAATAGCCATTTAGTTGGACAGTATTGTTTCAGCCTTTTGCAGTAAATAGAGCTACAATACAAAGCTCCCAACTCTAGGACTTGGATTTTTATCTTGGTAAACCAGATTGTTTATTTTATCGACTGGGGTTTTCTTACGGCAATCTCGTGGACAGGAATGTCAAGCAGGTACCTCACCGTGCTATTTTAGCCGTGAACTCAGTAACTGTGCAGCACTTGCTAAAGAATTCAAGGTTAAAAATCTTGCTGCATTTTTATAGCGGCTGACTGATGTAAAAATTAACAGAATACATCAAATTTCCCAATGTAAGTTCCCTAAATCACTGCTCAAAAAGTAACCATTTTCTCAAATAAGGAGAAGAAAATAGGCTTTTTTTTATTATTTATGTTAAAAATTAAATGCGTGGCTTCATTCCTTGGAGTTAGTTGTTTTTCATGCTGCTTGTTTTGCCTTTCATACACGGTGCCGTTTTCTACTGCTCTTCCATTATGAGAAGACTAAAAAAAACTTGTCCTGTTTCTAAATTTGACTTACACTAAACCTGGTTCTTCTCAACCCTAATACACCAACTTCCGGTCACGTTCAAGGTGTCCTGGCAGTTGTCTGAGTTTTCGGAAGCGCTCCATTATTAGCGATGGGTGTAGAGGGGACAAAGTGCTGAATAACTGTGCAGCGAGTCCCCTCCCTCTTCCGTGCTGAGGGAACAACACGATGCACGCATTTTTGCGTACACGACGGGGAGCAAATAGAGATGGCGTGGACTAACTGAGTATCGGGTTTCAGTTATTCTCAGACTTTTGAGGGCTTCTGGCTTAAATACCGATGTGTTTTTGAGTCCTTAGCCTATAATTCCTTGATTTTTGAATACGTGTGGCTGGCGCGGTTGCAGAGATCTTGCTGGATGCATTTCTGGTTTGATCCAGAAACGTTAGGACTGGAATTCTTTTTACATCTGAATTGAATGACTTCCTGCCCACCTTTTTCTCAGATGCTATTAGCAGCCTTGGAGAGTGCAGGAACAAGGATCCCTTTGTGCTCTTTGCCTCCTGCAGTCATCGGGGCATAGTCCTGCTCGTGGGCTGCGCTGGGCCGTGATCTCTGACTTGTGCTCATGAGTAAGAGCGTGTTCAGTGAGAGTGAGGACTGGGGAGCTCTTCAGTCTCAGTATACACAATAGAGTTGTTTTTCTGCCAAGGGTCTGTAACTTGTATGATTGAACCAATTAAAGGAATGGCAAAAGATTCATCTCTCAAAAAAAGAGACCAATTGTTCGTTTTTCTCCCTTAATTCAGTTTACAGCTACTAGAACTTTTCAGTCAGGTAAAAATGCTTTTCATATCTGCATTGCAAATGGCGCTATGTTGGAAGCTTTAAAAAATACATATTTCATTTGGGTTGAGGTATGCCCTGCTATCTTTGCCGAGCGACTTCAACAGGAATTCATCGGTGCCCCTTAGTGAAAGGGTTCAGCGTGACAGGCAGCGGGCGTCAGTGTTTGCTGTGACCCTGTGGGTGTGTAATGCTTTGCGGTGTTTGAAGACATTGAAATGGTGGTACTGCATCAAACCCGTGTGTAGGTAAAACTTGAGTTTTGTACCTTCCTGTGTGCACGGAGGGCTTTATATAGTCTTGAAGTGCTGCAGAACTGCTGCAAACGTTTGTAAATACAAGTAGTCACAGGGTGGCAGGAGGAGATTCAAACCTGTGATTTGGTCAGTGACAACTTCTTTTTTTTTGAACCATTTAAAAATGTAATTTAGGAGAACCTTCATACAACAGGGACTTGTTAGGTCAAGTGCTCGTTCACAGGCGCTCGCTCTTAACATGCTTGGTCCGTGCAAGCATGAACACCGTCCCGACTGCGTGGCTGAAGACAGTATGCGACTTACTTGTTGTGACTTTTGTGTGTTGTTGTGTTTTTCCCCCCAAAGGGATAGTGGAGCAATCACAACAAGCGTATCAAGAAGCTTTTGAAATCAGTAAAAAGGAGATGCAACCAACACATCCTATCAGATTAGGCCTGGCTTTAAACTTCTCCGTGTTTTATTATGAGATTCTCAATTCCCCGGAGAAAGCCTGTTCCCTCGCAAAAACGGTAAGTCTTAAGGGAGGGGGAAATTCCGTTTGTGTTATTTGCATAACCTTTTGTGGAATGGCCAACGGAGTTGTTTGTTTTTTCTAACGCTAGGCTTTTGATGAAGCAATTGCTGAACTTGATACATTAAGCGAAGAGTCATACAAAGACAGCACGCTAATAATGCAGTTACTGAGAGACAACTTGACAGTGAGTATCCGAAAGCGCCGTTGGTGGTGGGATTGGGCTGGGCGGCGCACAGTAGTCCTGTTCCCTCTTTCCTCTGTCTGTTGGTTACTTCACAGTGCGTCTTGTTTCTGAGCTCCAGCTTTTTCTCCTGCCTAATCCCTTTTTGTCTGCGTGGTTTTCTGACGTGACAAATGGACTGCGTTTTCTAGGGATTTTTTTTATTCCAGGGATTTAGCGTGTTTAAATGACACGGTTTGGACTGTGACGAGCAAAGGTGTTCTCTTTGGTTAAACAGCATTTGAGAACACCGTCGCGTTCCAAACTGGTGTCAGATATCATATAGCTCCTTCCGTGCGAAGGCATGTGCAAGGAATGGATCCTCCCTGGAAACTATGAGCAAAGCTAGCAAGTCCATTTTAAGGGGCTGTTGTTCGGGGGGGGGGTTTGTTTGGGTTTCAATTTCGGTAAAGCCGAAATTGGAATCGGTGCTAGCCAGGCCATTTCCACGGCAGTCGTCAAACTGCCTTAATTCTTTTCCTCTTGGACTCCTAGCCGTCTGGGGTGTAAGTTATGGATCAAGATCCTGTCGATTACCCTGTCAGAGGAATCAAAATCTTCATCTTATGCGCGTGGGTTTTTTAACCTTCTTTTGAACTTTAAAACTGGCAAAGATAAACATCTAAAGCAAACGAAAGGGTAATGTAAGCAAACACGCACCAGCGTAATTAATGGCACAGTTCACGCCCCTGTCTTGGGGAGGGGGAAGGGAGAGCTGCAAGCAGGAACTGAAAAAATGAGAAGCACCTCTTTGTTGCCAGCTGTAACCCCTTGTTCGCATCTTGTGCTTGCCGTGGCAGGGGCGTTTACGCGATAGCTGGACTTTTTAACGTCACTAGAAGTAAAGTCGTACAGTTGCATAAAGTGGGAGTCGCCGTATTTTCTGCTTTTGTTTCCAGCTCTTTATTTCCCCATTTCTTGGAACCTTTTCCACTAAAATGGCAACTGAACACTACTGAAAAAAATCTACTTGTGATTGTTCAGCTGTTGCTTGCAAAACAAATGGAAGAGATTTCTCAACCTCCGTAACGGAGACAGACAGAGGGTTGGCATCGCTCTCGGTGTGTACTGTCCCCTTGAGTGAGATTGCTCAAGAGCTGTCCTCTGAACGAGTGACACTGAAACAGAGAGCGGGAGCTGTCTTTAATTGCCTGCTTCCCGGTCAAAATAATGTAAAGCTTGTCGTAGCCGTTGGAAAGCACATTGTTCCGCACAGGAGCAAGCGTTGGACTGAGGTACCGTGGTGCGTGAGTCACGGTAGTAGGGCCTGGAAATTGAAGTGAGCCTCCTATTATAAGGGAGAAGGCTGTAGGCAGGTGCAGCATTCCATATTCTTTAATGAATGATAGGTGTTGCCTTAAATGCTCGTGTGACCTGCGAGAGTGCATCGACTCCATGGTTTTTCACAACTTCTTGAGGTAGGAAATAACTTGAGATGTATGTGTGACTGCCAGAGACTGCAGTGAATTTCATAAACGTCAGAAAAGGTCTGTTTTGCTAGCTGCGCCAGTCGGTTACAGTCTGGGAGGTGGGCACTTAGTGCAGGAGCGGTTTCCTCGGTTGAGTCCGGCTGAAGAAGGGTCCATGTTCAATCTCAGTGGGGACTGAAGGCCGAGAAGTGTCTGGAGGATTGTTCAACATGTCAAGTCAAAACTTGGTTTACTGGGATTGCTAGATAATTCCTTCTTTGTTCTGTTAGGAAATCGGTTTGGTTTTCTTTAATTAAGGAAAAAAAAGCATCTCTTCCCGCTGAGGGTTTTTCCCCCAGCAGCTCTGTTAAACTCTGCTCCCAGTCGGTAATTCTCCTTTCAGAGCAGTCAGGCCCTTTTATTTAATGAGTAAAGGTGCGTGTACGTATCTAGGTATTCCAGAGGCGGGGGTTTAGGATAGAAGCCTCTGATAAAACTGTTCTTTCTAACTGTTTCTTCTAAGATTAGCACTGAAATTGAGACTAACGTGGCATAGAGAAGTAGTGCAGGGGCTAGAAACAGGCTAGTAAGCTGTCGGCTCTGGTGAAATAACCTGTTTAATGCCTTCAGCAAGGAGCGTTCAGTGCGGCTTTCCTGTGTTACGCTCGGAGCGAGAACAGGGCCGCTGGTCTTGCCCTGGTTTCTCTGTGGTCTTGTTCTCCTGGAGAGGATGAGATGTTTCCGATGATGGATTTTCTTTGTTCCAAAGCATCTTGTGAGACCTCAGTGCAGGTAAAGAGAGAGTGGTTGCTGTCAGGTTTGACCACCTGACGCTGTAGAGCGTGAAGGATTCAGTTAATGCTGCTCTAACTCCATAAAGTGAGGGGTTACAAATCGTACTGGGCTGGTAACGGTTTGGAAGCAGCCAGCGCGGCAAAATGCTCGCTTCACCGAATTTCTTTGCGCTGGGTGTTGCCCTGGAACTGATCCTTAGTTTCCTTAGTTGGTACTTCGTCTCGATGTATGGCTCCTTAGCTCCGTGGAAAAAAAAAATCATGCTGAAAATAAGATCTTGGGCATATTGCATGTTTAGCTGGGTTTTCTTCCCTCCTTGCCCGTCCTCCAAGTTCGGAAGCTCCACGCGTGGCTGAGCGGAGCCGAGGGATGGAGGTTGCAGTGAAACGGGGGGTTGGGTTGGTTGGTTTGTTTTTTCAACCCAACCAACCCCCCGCCTTAGACGCCTGTTCTGAAGGAAAGATGGCATTCGCTCTCCTGTGGGACGCGGAGAGAGACCCGCACCGCAGCCCTCCCGTCAGGAGGATGCGCAGCGCTCACTCGAGGAGACGGTACGAATCCACGGGAAGCCAAGCGCTCTCAGCTCCCGGTTCTCGTCTTGCTGTTCCGCAGGTCCGCTTCTGCCCGCTTGTGCTTTAGCGAGCCTCGTGGGCAGCAGACCTGGGGTTTGACTGTTTGCGGACTTCCTCCGTAAAGGCAGCGGAGGGTTGGGTCCCCGAAGGCCGGATCTCCGGTTTCGCCGTGCGTAGAAGTAGGAGCAGTTTACGTTCTCTGCTTTCCGGTGAAGAGCAGGACGCTAAAGCTAACCTGTGCCTTTTTCCCACGGTGCTTTGTAGAACCTCACGTGAAGTTGTTATTAAAGAAGTAGGCCTTCTGTCTAATAGTTCCTTATTAATTGCTAGCCGTAAATGTTGACAGCTTACGTATTCTACTCGTTTTTTCTTTCCCAAACAGTTGTGGACATCGGATACCCAGGGAGATGAAGCTGAAGCAGGAGAAGGAGGGGAGAATTAACCAGCCTTCCAACTTCCGTCTGCCTCATTCTGAAATTTAAACAGTCGACCATTTGTCATCCATGCTGTCCCACAAATAGGTTTTGTTTACGATTTGACAGGTTTATGTTACTTCTATTTGGATTTCTATATTTCCCATGTGGTTTTGTTTAATATTAGGGGAATAGAGCCAGTTAACATTGGGGGAATTTATCTGTTTTCATCTGAGATGGCCAATATAGGGTTGTGACATTTTTATACGAGTTTTACATGTTTGGCATAGTACTTTTGGTACATTGTGGCTTCCCACAAGGCCAGTGTTAAAACAGCTTTCTATGTCAAGCAAAGATGACTGCTTACGTATTGGTCTGTCACGATGGGGGTGGGGAGGGGGAAAAAAAGGGATAATCGGTTGCAGCCGCAGGTGTAGTTAGCGCGAGTCTTCAAGCCGGAGCACGCATGGCTGTGAGTAAACTGATGTCCCATGGATATTGCATGTCAACATGTGAGATCTGTGGAATATACCGATCAAGTGTACATCTCTGATTGCAGCTGAAGTGTTCCTTAAGGCGGTTTGATAACCCAGTCAGCTTTCTCTAGAGAAGGACAGAGAAACGGTTCACATTCCATTATTTGTAAAGTTACCTGCTGTTGCTTTCATTATTTTTGCTACACATTTTATTTGTATTTAAATGGTTTAAGCAACCTAAGAACAAATGTACAAGTAAAGATGCAGTAAAAAATGAATTGCTTGATATCCATAATGACACTGTATATCGAGCACAGCAGTAAAACAAAAACCCATGTATTTAACTTTTTTAGGTTTTTTGCTTTTGTGATTTTTTTTTTTGATACTTGCCTAACATGCATGTGCTGTAAAAATAGTTAACAGGGAAATAACTTGAGATGATGGCTAGCTTTGTTTAATGTCTTATGAAATTTTCATGAACAATCCAAGCATAACTGTTCAGAACATGTGTATTAAGTTGATGTAAGTGGAATAAAAGTTTTATGAATGGACTTTTCAACTACCTTTGGTGTAGATTTCATGTGATCTGTCTTCCCACACCCTTTCGAGTAATGGCAGTACTGCACCCCAGTTCAATACGGCGGTGCTTTTATTATGGAAAATCTTAATACGCATTCCGTTGATTTCAGGGAAGTCCAGATCGAACACTCCACGTCTGATTTTCAGATTGCTCCAATTAATTGACAGCTCTTAGACACCCGCAGCTTTCTGACTGTCCGGCTGTCCCTCTGGAGATACCGCGACAAACGTAGGGTCCCCAGGCTGATGGCAACAGGCACAGGACGTTCTGCAGGAGCTGACCCTCGGGATAGGCCTAGCTGTACGGAAACCCAGAGCTTGCTGCCGTGAGCTCCTTAAAGGAGAAGTGAGCAGGAGCCTCTGTAGACCTCAGAGGGTTCCGCCGCTACAGCTCAGTTTGGGGAAAGGCTCCCTGGTGTAGCGATGCTCTTACTTGCCTCGTCCCCAGTAGGTCTGCACGGGTGGCATTCACAGAATGGGTTTGAAACTGGGTTTGAAACTGGAATAATGATGGGGACGTTGAGGCGGGTTTCCAAGTCTCGGCTCTTGACAGAGATGTGACGCCGTTTGAAAAGATAATTGAACTGGATTCATTCTTGTTGTATTTATGTAGTCAACAGAAGGGAAGCCGAGTGGCCTTTTTCTTGCTCGAGCTGCACCTGTAAGCCCAGTTGTAAGTATTTTCTAGTTTTAGACACGGCGTTTTTTGGGTGAAAAGGTATCTCGGTGTCGCCAGGTTAATCCGGTACCTGGAAGAATGAGATGAGCCGAGTCACTGAACGTGACCTCACCCTTTTGCACATGCAGCGGGCTTAAGCAGGCTACAGGTCTGACTCTTTAGAGGTTCAGTATAAGCTTTTTCTTGTATTAAAAAGAAAGTTAAAATGTGTGCGATCATCATTTAAAATACCTATCATCATTTGGCATGTGATGCTCTGTTTCTAGAAGCAGCTGAGCCCTTTGTCCCAGGATTTAAGGATCAAGATTGGTAGAAGAGGGTGAGTAGAATAACCTTAAAGCCTTGAAAAGGTAGTTCGGGACACTAGTCGCCATTCCAAGAACTGGAAGTTAATAGTCTGCTGTAATAGGTAATAAAAATGAGTCTGATTAAGAAGGGAAGAATATGGAGGGCAAAGGTTAACGAGGCTTTCTAAGGGAGAACTTGGTATATCCCTCAGTCACCACTGGGAAGGTACCAATGCCGCCTTTTACTACATGAGCGCGCTGGTCAGAAGGAAAAAGCAGTCACCAAATACATTCAGAAAACAAAAGGCGACATTCCTGTCTGGAAGCAAGGCAAGTTGGCAGACCACGACTAAAAAACAGCTTTGGGGATGGTGGATCCACTTTGAGGACGGAAGGACCGTAGCTCACGACCGCAAACGTGAGGGCTGTCTCCGGCTTCAGTGGAGGTGTTGCCTGCTTCCCTTGCTGAGGGGATTTGGCTTTCAGCCTGCAGGCTTTCCTCTGAGCGCTTCAGTACCAACTGCGGGAAATAACATGGCCTGAAGGGGCTATTTTTTTTTTTTTGGGTTGATAGGGTTCTGCAGAGTTACTCCGTGGACCTGGAGAAATGAGAAGCCTCGCTGGGAATTAAAAAGCGCGTAACCGGATGAGGAGCGGTGGGGTACGGCTGAAGAAATGCGTTACTCCGGTGCCTTTAAACACAGACCAGGCAGGTGTCTTCTACCTAGGAGGTGATTGGGTGGGTTTGGTGTGGGTTTTGTTAAGAAAGCCTCTGTTCTGGCGCCTAAGCTGATCTCTTAAGTACCGCAGAAGGGCTCACCCCGACTTCTCGTTGCCTCCGTTCCTCACCAGCGTGATCCCACAGTGTTGGGTCACGGGGAAAAAAAGCCTCCGGTACTGAGTGATCAGCCTCCCCTTCTTACAAGCCTCTTCTGTACTTTTAGTCTTTGCGCTGACGCCGAAGACTCGTAAAACGCGGCAGCGTCGCTTCACGAAGCGCGTGTCCCGCTCTGCAACGGGCTCTCCTGCCTCGTTGAGCAGGAAAGGCTCCCGGAGCCTGGAATTCCTTGAGCCTTCAGTGCACCGAAAGCACCGGGTGCGCTTCCTTCTTTCCGGTAACTTACTCCTCAGCAAGATCCGGGCGGGCCGGTACACCCAGACTGAACCGAGGAGGGAAGGAAGGACGGACAGCGCTGTGGATAAGATGTGTTGGCTGTCGAGGTTTAGCCTCTGTTCCCAGCGCTCCCTTGGGATTTTTGATGGTAAGTAGCTCCGTTGCCTTCCAAGGTACGGTAAAAGTTGCGGGAAGATCGGGAATCGCTGCCTTTCTGAAAACGACGACTCCAAGTACCCTTCAAAGGGGGAAACCGCTTGCTGCTGGTGCGGTAGCAAGGGCCTCGCGCCAGGAACCCCTTGGAAGCGCGAGCTGTTGTAAACATCCGCTGTAGCCCTCGAGCCGTTCACAGGCCTTGCGTCAATCTTGTGGATATTACTGGAAATCATCTTTTATCGCCTACCCCGCCCTTAGGAATCACTGTTGCCCGTGGTAGAAGGAGCTGCCAGTTGTGGCGAGCAAGGCTCCAGCATCTCCGCTCCTGAGGTGACAAATCAGACTGTGAAAGTTGATTGATGAATTTATTCTTCTGGTTCGATGTAACGACATCATTGGCCTTAAGGATTCTTCTTTCTTTCTATCCTCTCGTAGCCTAGTCTGAAATAACAACAAAATTTAAACCTCTCAAGTGCTAATTGCCGTAGCAACTCCCCGCTTTTGGGAAAAGTCAGGAACGTTGATGGCAAGCGACGGCTTCCCTCCAAATCCGGAAAACGACGCTCAGTTCTGTGCCCTTCACGTTGCGCCCCGCTGTCCCCAAGCCCCGCTTTTGGCAGGAGAGCGCTCCAAAGATTCCCTGTCGCCTGTGATTCCGTTTCCAGCTGAAAGCAGAAAAGCTGAGGCTGCTCTCCTGGTTTGGTGAGAGATCCCCCACGGGTCGGTGTGATTTTCCTGGAGGCAGCGCTTCCCGTTACCGCTGGTTGGTTGAGTTGTGGGTCAAATTATCCTCTGCCCTCTCCTCAGCCAGGCTGACGCGGAGCTTGAGGAGGTGCAAAGCACAGCAGCCTTCCGATGGCTGCTGGCAGCAGAATGAACTGGTTCGGAGGTGTAGATTTGCTCCGGAGGCAGGAGGGGACATAAGGGGTATCAGTCGTCCCGCTGGTGCGGGAGAACTGGATCGTGGGGTGAGGCTGAGGCTACGCAGCCCTCGTCCCCATCGTTTCGCCGGGGGGTGCAGCCGCTGGTTTCCCAGCGGGGTAACGGGTATTAGCGGTGAAATACGTACAGGGTGGAGCCGACTCAAGCGTGCTGCGTACCAAACACAGAACGAGAGAGAAAACGGCAATTTTGGATTCCGTTCCTAGGCAAAACACAGCAACGATTGTGGCGTGGAAGTAGGAGTTTCCAAGGGCTTCGGAGGCTCAGTGTGCAAGCCGGGCAGTTTGGCTTGGCCTGTCAGGAACCCACATTTTTGGAACGTCCGAGGTTCCTGCAGTGAGTTTTAGACATGTTTGGAGATCTTTCCGGTAGAGCTGTTCTGCAGGAAATGATAATTCCAAGGAAACGTTTTCCAGCGCGACCGCTCAGCTGGGTGCTCGGCCCTGCTGGCAAAACCAGATCCTGGGGGCTGAAAGTAATCCTGAAGGAAGCGGAAATGGGGGAACCCCAAACTCAGCTACTGCTCTGGGGGTCTGGAGTGCTGTAATTCACCGCAGGCGCGTCACTTTATGCGGTTCTTTATTTTCTGTGGCTCCCGACTCGGAGGAAGAGGGTGAAAAGGGTGTGAGGACAGAACTTCAAATACGTCGTGCTCTGGGTTACTCATCTGCGGCTTGTCTTTAAAAGGACTTGGAAGATAGCTGAAGAAAACAACTGGGTTTAACTGTAGGCTACCTTTTTTTGTTTGGGGGGGTGGTTTTTTATGTTTTCTTCCTTACTAGCAAGTGATTTCTGTGGACCAGCCATTTCTTGCCTGCTGAGACACACTGGTTTTGATGGGAAGAATTTACTCCCTTACTGCTTCCGTTTGCTCTATGTTCTATTTTCTCCCTGGTTTTGGTCCCGGTCTGTTGTATAAGCTGTGCTGCAGTGCTTTAAAGCTGGAGCATTTCATCAGGAACCTACGTATTTGTGGCGAGTAATGTGGTGCCTGCGTGCGGAATGAATCGGAAATACTCCTTTACAATGCCACTAGTGCAGATGCGAGTGTCATCTACACCAAACCTACACATACACCTGAGCTGCCCTGGCAGCAGCCACCGCAGCCGGCCGGCCGGCAAGCGTGCACGGGCCCAGGGTGAGTTGCAGGGCAGATGTGGCAGCTTGTTGACACGCGTGAATTTGCAAAGCCCGGTCCCAGGCTGCTGAATTTTTTAAGATCCTTACAGAGGAAAGAAAAAACTTGCAATATAAATCCTTATCACGGTCAAATATCTTTATTCATAGATGGATGTCAGATTTAAATCCATTGAGTCATTCCTTCACAGCTAAACTTGATCATTTTCATAGAATGGTTTGGGTTGGAAGGGACCTTAAAGACCATCTAGTTCCAACCCCCCTGCCATGGGCAGGGACACCCTCCACTAGACCAGGTTGCTCCAAGCCTCATCCAGCCTGGCCTTGAACACTGCCAGGGATGGGGCAGCCACAGCTTCTCTGGGAAACCTGTTCCAGTGCCTCACCACCCTCTCCAGGAAGAATTTCTTCCTGATATCCAATCTGAATCTCCCCGCTTTCAGTTTAAACCCATTACCCCTTGTCCTGTCACTACAGGCCCTTGTAGACAGTCCCCCCCAGCTTCCTTGTAGCCCCTTCAGGTACTGGAAGGTGCTGTAAGGTCTCCCCGGAGCCTTCTCTTCTCCAGGCTGAACAAGCCCAACTCTCTCAGCCTTAAGAAAGGTTTTCTTTCTTTACGTTCCAAAAGTAGTACTTGGAGATGTTCTGGTCCAGATTGACGCTTTCTGCTGGCTGAAGAGCCGCGCGCTGAGTGGAGAGGAAGCCTGGTCCCCAGCTTGTGTGTGAAGCCTGGTGCTTGTCTATCGCCCCGAGCAGTTTTTAAGAGGCTCATTACAGTCTAACCTTCCGGGACAGGGTAGGTAAGCTGTTCTGGTGTTAATGCTAAGCCGTTTAGCATCAGCGTATCTAATTCCAACTCCTGCCGCCAAAAGGGACTGGAGAACCTTTCTAGGTCAGCGAGGTTGTCTCTGGCTTGCCAGCAAGTGGCATGTCGTGAATGAGAATGTTTCTGACCAGAGAGAAGGATGTGCCGTTGCTTAATGCCTCCTGGGATGACCAGAGGTGATGGGCTGTAGGCTTCGTGGAGACAACACTAAACATCAGCAGAACATCTGTATGTGGGTTTTGAGAGCTGGCAGCGTCTCTGCACTCAGTTTCACAGTTCTGTGCAAAGTAGAGAAGGGTTAACTCCTTAGTGCTCCTTATAGCCGAGGTTACACACAATGTACGTGGGGCGTTTCAGGGATTCCGGAGCGTTCTCATCCTGCCATGTGTCCACGAGCAGCAGCCAGAGAGGGGTGACAGGCTCCCACACTAGAGCGAAAGCGTGCTCCGTTCCTGAAGCAAAGCGCTTACAGCAGGAACACGGAGGTGTAAGTCTGTTACCTGCAGCAGCAAAAGTCAGCAGCAGCGATCCAAGGGCAGGGTCCTGCACCTGGGTCGGGGCAATCCCAAGCACAAGGACAGGCTGGGTGGAGAATGGATCGAGAGCAGCTCCAAGGAGAAGGACCTGGGGGTACTGGTGGGTGAGAAGCTGGACATGAGCCGGCAGTGTGCGCTGGCAGCCCAGAAAGCTGATCGTGTCCTGGGCTGTATCAGGAGAAGTGTGGCCAGCAGGGCGAGGGAGGGGATTCTCCCCCTCTACTCTGCTCTCATGAGACCCCACCTGCAGTGCTGTGTCCAGCTGTGGAGCCCCCAACATCAGGATATCGACCAGCTGGAGCAAGTCCAGAGGAGGCCACGAAGATGCTCAGAGGGCTGGAGCCCCTCTGCTATGGGGACAGGCTGAGAGAGTTGGGCTTGTTCAGCCTGGAGAAGAGAAGGCTCTGGGGAGACCTTCCAGCACCTTCCAGTACCTGAAGGGGCTACAAGGAAGCTGGGGGGGACTTTTTACAAGGGTCTGTAGTGACAGGACAAGGGGTAATGGGTTTAAACTGAAAGCAGGGAGATTCAGATTAGACGTCAGGAAGAAATTCTTCCCAGAGAGGGTGGTGAGGCACTGGGACAGGTTGCCCAGAGAAGCTGTGGCTGCCCCATCCCTGGCAGTGTTCAAGGCCAGGCTGGATGAGGCTTGGAGCAACCTGGTCTAGTGGAGGGTGTCCCTGCCCATGGCAGGGGGGTTGGAACTGGATGGTCTTTAAGGTCCCTTCCAGCCCAAACCATGCTGTGATTTCCTCCGCGACAAGGCAGGCTGACACTCGCTCTGCGGTTGTAGCACAGCTTGAACTCTGGTCCTGAGGCGCCAAGGCGTAAGGATGGTGTTTTATCCCACTGCCTGGCAGTAGTATCAAACGAGTAACTTTTGCATAGCACCTTTTGTGTACTATTCCCTCTTTTCCCAGTCTTTTGTCCGGCTCGGGATTCATTGCGTGCCGAATCCCCACCAAGACGGAAGGCGGCACAGCAGGGGCTGTACGTTTAAACGTCGGGGAAGGTAAGTCCGTGGCGTAACGTGTTCTGGAAGACAATCCTTTCACCAAGGACGCAAGCCGACTTTGGTGAGGGGAGCGAAGCAAGCGCTAGTAACGAGGCTACGGCAAAAGGAAGTACGAGGAGGTGCTCAGAGAGATAGGGAAGTGAGGCAGCAAGAATCTAACCCCGCAGCACGCAGGCGATACACGACCCAGCTTCCGAGCCAGCCCTCCGAGCGCTTCCGTGAGGACGATTAGAGTCGCACGGTCGGTGGGACCCTGCCGTTTTCTACGACTGAGGAGGGTTTTAAACACGTGGGCTTGATAAACGAGAATTTTTAGACACGCTGCGACATACAGAAACGGTCTGGGCGTTCACAAAATGGGACCAAGTTCACGAAATGTGACTTTTTGGAGAGAAGCAGAGTCAGGCCGGTGTCTTCTTTCCTGCCTCTCTCTGCATCCAGCATTTGCGTGTCCAGCGTGTGTCAAGCATACGTTACAACACCGTGGTGAGATTTTGGTTCACGTTTGGGTTTGGTTTTACTCCTGTCCCCAGTAGAAATTCAGATCACAACTGAGGGCGTAGGGGAACCTGGTAAAATGACATCACCATCGGAGCGAAGGCACCGAATGCTGCACAGATAAGGGTTTTAAAGGAAGTGCCTAATTGATTTTGATTTTTCTTAACTGAAAAACCTGCCAGTGCCTGCTGAGCACTGGGGCATGTCATCGCAGACTCAACGGTCTCTCGTTTTCAATTACTGCAGGAGCTCAAAATGATTACCCTGAGGGGCTGATCAGCAAAGAGAGTTTTTGCTTCAGTGACTGTTCCAGTGGTGATATACACCAAGAATAATTCCTCACTGCCTTTGACTCTGCCATATACACGACGCCCGAGGTTTTGAGTACACTTGGAAAGTAAAATCGAAACCTGCCTTGACACTCCCAACCACGGCGGGCACGAGCGGAGGACAGCCCCCGGCCATCACGCGGGAGCTACCTGCTCGCCACCCTCCCAGCTGCATCCCCACCGCATCCCCGAGGCAACTGGCTGCCTTCCACAGCTGTCAGGAGCAACTGCCAGGACAGACACACTGCCTAAGGAAGGCCTGGGACTTCCCAGGGGTGTTAGGCAGGTCGGGAGAGGGGCGTGGGGTCGGCAAGCAGAACGCGGAAGGACTGATGGGTTTTTCAAGGATGGAAAGGAAATAGGCCTGATGGTTGGGATGCAGTGGAGAGTCTTTACGGTGGGATAAACATCATAATAACGGGGGAAAAAAACTCTCCAAAGAGGTTCCTTGATACTATTGTGGTAGTACCTCATGTTCCAAACCCATGGGAATGTAAAGGATGGATCCAAGTTGGCTATCCAGTCAAAATGGGCTTAACTCGGGAGTCCTACCTGGGAGTCACGTGCAAGGCTAAAACTGATGCCCAGACGAACGTTGGCGGTGGCAGAGAACGTGCGTGCGGAGCGGGAGGGTGGCTGTCAGCGGTCTCAGCGATGAGGTCTGACTCAGGAGTCACTTTCTCCTTCATCCTACTGCTACCTCGGGACTGGTAACAAAGGGAAGGGAAGAGGTTGCCCCGCTGGTTTCAGCCCAGAAGCTTTCTGAAAGAAGCAGCTTTACTGAAACTAAATAAATGTGGATTTTCTGTCTCTGAATTTCAAGATTTTTCTTTTTCTCCCTTTCCCTGTCAAATGGATGGGACGAGAGAGCCAATTCCCGAGTTGTCTGGTCTCTTTCTTCCGGTACATGCAGTATTTTGTTGCAAAACGGCAAGGAATTGCGGCCTTCCCCAGAGCAGTTGAAGAGCTCGGTGTCTCTGCCCTGCGCCGCACCGGCTTCCCAAGCTGCGCTGCTTCCCTGGCTCTGCGAGCACCCCGACCAGGCGAGATGCGTGTCCGGTAACGGCTGCTGACGGCAGCAGCGCTCCGAGGGCTGCATCCCCGCCTGCCGTCAGCATCCCTGAAACACCGAGCAGACGGGATCCAGGGCCGAAGCCACGGAGATCTCCCCGCAGGCTGGGCGCCCCAGGGCGTTCTCGCAGGCGGGTCAGTTAACGCGTTAGGGTTGTCCCAGCTTTGGACCGTGAAAATCCCGCCGGACGGCACGAGCGGCGAGTCGGTGAAACGGAGAGCCGGTTGATGCTGCGTAGCTGCCCGGCTGTTCCGTAGCTGACGGCTCTTTCTCTGCTGCAGTCACGCCGTCCGCCAATGGCGCGCTCTGGTTTTGTGCTACGATAATCAGAAATTACCTTTGCTTGGAAGGATAATGGGGAAACCTAAACTCTTCTGTCCCTAAAAGCTGTCCCCACGGGTCACCGCTGAGACAGACGGGCAGAGAAATCGGAGGTGGCTGCCTACTTGCTCCTATTCCCTGGCTAAAGAATGGAGCGGAGTCTGCCAGGTTTGACCTAAATTCGTATGAGAGATCTCTTAATTGAAACGTTTGATTAAAACATTTATTATTCAAACAAGAATCTTCCAGGTGTAATTTAAACCTTCTAGGAAATCACAGATATTTTTCAGGGAACGTGAGCTGAATTCGGAGCAGAATTCCTGCCACACACGGAGCAAAAGCCACATCACACCCTCCCTAACAAGGTTCCTGGGACAAATTAAGGAATCAATTAAGTATCTTTCACGAGGAAATAAGATGTGCACAGGGATGAGCCAGATGACCTTTTCTTGATTCAAGAAACATCTGTTACGCTCTGGTACATTTTTCTTTCGGCCGTTAACCCTATAGAATGTGCTCTAATATTTTTTGTGATGCTAGATTTTCTTTAATTCTGCCTTTTCTTTCATGTAGCATGTGCCAAGGTTTCCGCTTGTGTCACACAATTAAACTCCTTCTTCTAAGACCGCACGCAGCTGAAGATAAAACTCAGTATAAAAACAACCAACCAACCGAAACCAAACCAAAAAGCCGGATGGAGAAGCTGTCGGATACTCTAATGCAATTCCAGCGGTGTATGACAGCAAGAAGCAGAGTCTACCTTTCCAAAAAAATGAGACTGTGCTGGTGTGTTGATTGGAAAACCCGGTGTTTCCATAGTGACTTGAGAGCTGCTGAAAGTATCTGATGCCCACCTTTCCCTCCATCCCTGATGGAGAGCCGGAGGATCACAGAATCACAGAACGGTTTGGGTTGGAAGGGACCTTAAAGACCATCCAGTCCCAACCCCCCTGCCATGGGCAGGGACACCCTCCACTAGACCAGGTTGCTCCAAGCCTCATCCAGCCTGGCCTTGAACACTGCCAGGGATGGGGCACCCACAGCTTCTCTGGGCAACCTGTTCCAGTGCCTCACTACCCTCTCCAGGAAGAACTTCTTCCTGATATCCAATCTAAATCTCCCCGCTTTCAATTTAAACCTGTTATCCCTTGTCCTGTCACTACAGGCCCTTGTAAAAAGTCCCCCCCAGCTTCCTTGTAGCCCCTTCAGGTACTGGAAGGTGCTGGAAGGTCTCCCTGGAGCCTTCCCTTCTCCAGACTGAACAAGCCCAACTCTCTCAGTCTGTCCCCATAGCAGAGGGGCTCCAGCCCTCGGAGCATCTTCGTGACCTCCTCTGGACTTGTTCCAACTGGTCTATATCCTTCTTATGCTGAGGGCCCCAGAGCTGGATGCAGCACTGCAGGTGGGGTCTCACAAGAGCAGAGTAGAGGGGGAGAATCCCCTCCCTCGCCCTGCTGGCCACACTTCTCCTGATACAGCCCAGGATCCGGTTGGCTTTCTGGGCTGCCAGCGCACACTGCCGGCTCATGTCCAGCTTCTCACCCACCAGTACCCCCAGGTCCTTCTCCTCAGGGCTGCTCTCGATCCATTCTCCACCCAGCCTGTCCTTGTGTTTGGGATTGCCCCGACCCAGGTGCAGGACCCTGCACTTGGCCTTGTTGAACTCCATGAGGTTGGCATGGTCCCACCTCTCCAGCCTGTCCAGGTCCCTCTGGATGGCATCCCTTCCCTCCAGCGTGTCGACCGCACCACACAGCTTGCTGTCGTCACCAAACTTGCTGAGGGTGCACTCGATGCCATCGTCCATGTCACTGACGAAGATGTTAAACAGTACAATGCAGTGTAGAAGCCTGGTTGTGCTGTAGCTGAGGAAGCAGCTCCGAGGGAAGGGTTTGTTGCTCCTCAGAACTGCCAGAAGAGGCAGAATTATCTGAGAAGAGGGAAATCTCCTGGGAGATGTTCCTGCTGTTGATGATGGCAGCAAATGCTCTGCTGGGCTCCACAGAGGCATAGAAAACACAGGCCCTGGGCGGGGCTTATGCTCTCAGTGGTTGTTCAGTGCACTGTAGAATTCCTCCAGAGGCCGGATGCGATGCTGGAGTTCACGCCCCTGTCCCTGACTGCCTGGCAGCTCCGTCTGCCGTGGAACCTCAGGGGAGGATTGTCCAGAGACCCAAGTACCGCAGCCTTGGTGCCTGCAACAAAGCGCTGTTGGCAATCCCCGCCGAAAGCCTGGTTTCTGTAGCAAAGAACGAGCTCGAGCTCTCGTGGAAGAGCAGCAACGTGTGTGTTTTCTGTCCAGAGCTACCTGCAACCTTTCTTTGTGCCCAGCCCGTAGGACAGCATCATCCTCTGTCTCACGACAGCAAGCGCCTGCCGTGCCGGGTCACGTAGCAGCAGAAAGATGTCCGGCTCCCCAAATTCAACCCCGCATCCAGCCTCATGGGGTGGGTTTTGAGCACGGAGATTCCTCACCCCGCTGCTTTTATAACCGGTTCCCTCGCTGCCGAGCAGTGGGGATAGCAGCGGGCAGCTCCTGCAAAAGCTTCCCCGTTTGTCCTGCTTGCGGACGGGGCAGGAGGGCAGCGGGGCTGGTGCCTCTCCGTGGGCCCTGCCTGCCGTGACCCCTGTGCCTGCAGCCACCCCCAGCCCTCAAGAAGCTGTTTCTTGCCAAAATCCTAATCTCTGAATAAAGAGAGCAGCTGGTTATTGAAACACTCGGTGTGTCGACCTGCCACCCGCACGAAGCTGAGCACTAGGGCGAAACGACACGCAAAGCTGCCGGGGGTGAGTATTCAAGTGGGAAAATGCATTCGGGAAACGTGCAAACGGGACCTGGGCGTGTTTTTCTCGCCGTTAATTCAAGGCTGGCTGCAGCACGTCGATGCCGTCCGCGCAGAGCGGCGCACGGCAGGACACTGCCCTCGTCTCCTCCGCAAAGCGAAGGGGCTGCGGTTCCCACGCACGGCTGCCCGTCGGAGCGGGTCTCTCCGGTTTTGGAAGCTGAAAACTAACCTTTATTTTCTACCGGGTGGGGTCCCCGACCGCAAGGGCACAAAGACACACCACTCTCAGCACCGGGAGAGCATGGACCACCCTTTCTGCTCGCAGCCCACGAGGAACCGCCGCCTGCGCGCAGAGCCCGAGCCTGCAGACTTGCAGGAGCCGCGCGCAGCGCTGAGCTGGCCCGTCCCGTGGAGCTAAAGGTGCGTGTTTTGTGAGCACCTGTGACCTGAAGCGGGCTGATCCACCCGTGAGCCGCTCCTGCGTGGCACAGGTCAGCGGTGCTCAATCCCACCCGGCGTGCTCTCCGGTCCTGCCTATGATATAGTTACTGCGCTTGAACGTGCTCACATCCCTTTCTGTGCCTGGAAAGAAGCTAGGTTAGGCAGGAAAGGGCACGTTGCTTCATCTTTTTTTCCCTAAAGGAAGGGGAAGGTGAGCGCTCTGTTGATAAGCAATACGTGAAAAGGGTTCTCATCAGCGGTTTCACCTCCTCCTCAGGTTGCGTTGTTACCCGACGGTAAGCCATGTGCTGACGTCTCCTAACTCTGGCCGCCGGATGAGGGTTTTAGTAGCCTGTAACCACGACGAGCTGGAGCTGGAAGCCAAGCGGGGTTGGTGGGGAGGTACCGATATGTTGTGTGGGACTAAGTTCAGATCGTAAACGTTGGGCGCGGCATTTCCCAGTGCGTTTTCACTTGAGAATCTCTCCATCACACGCGGTCGGGATCCAGGGTGAATAAACTGAATTGTAGAGTTTATAGCATCTGCTGTCTCCTCCGTTGGAGAGGGGACAGGGAAAGGGGGAGAGGGGACAGGGAAAGGGAAGCGGGGAGTTAATTTGGTTTCCATTGCCCATGATTGTTCTTTTGGAACACTTAAACCACCACAACCTCAGTGCGGTGCCCAGGCTGCCGCATCTATTCCAGAGGCAACGCGGTGTTGTTCCTGATTGCCCTGATTGCTCCCCAAAACTCATGGTGTTCTGCAAGTGGGGGTATCATAGAATCACAGAATGGTTTGGGTTGGAAGGGACCTTAAAGACCATCCAGTTCCAATCCCCCTGCCATGGGCAGGGACACCCTCCACTAGACCAGGTTGCTCCAAGCCTCATCCAGCCTGGCCTTGAACACTGCCAGGGATGGGGCACCCACAGCTTCTCTGGGCAACCTCTCCCAGTGCCTCACCACCCTCTCCAGGAAGAATTTCTTCCTGATATCCAATCCAAATCTCCTCACTTTCAGTTTAAACCCATCACCCCTTGTCCTGTCACTACAGGCCCTTGTAAAAAGTCCCCCCCAGCTTCCTGGTAGCCCCTTCAGGCACTGGAAGGTGCTATAAGGTCTCCCTGGAGCCTTCTCTTCTCCAGGCTGAACAAGCCCAACTCTCTCAGCCTGTCCCCATAGCAGAGGGGCTCCAGCCCTCTGAGCATCATTGCTGCTTGTCAAGATGAACCATGGCAACTGGAGAGAAGAAAGTAGTCTCTGGGGGTTCTTAATATTCCAGAATTTCCGAAGTCGATGCGCCACAAGATAAAAAAAGCCTACTTCATTTTGCATTTCAATGAGTCCTTTGGCAAAGAGCTTTGATTTCCCGAATCAAGACAACTGGCAACAACCGCTGAACCAAGGCACGTACAGCAAAATTTAGTGGCCCCACCCCCCTGAGACCAAATACAGTCTGAGAAATGGCCTTTGTGACCCCGGTGCTGGAGGGAAAGGTACCATCTGGACGTTGGTTTTCATTCTTTACCAACACGACCATGTAGTGGCTTCGACAGTCGATGTCCTGACTGCAGCTGCTTGGAAGACGCTGTGGCTTGGGGCAGGAGGTGCTGGAAGGAGTGCTGTCACAGCCGGTACCCGCGGGGGGCCAGGGAAGAGGCCACGTCTCCTGCCCACCCTTGCAATGGCAGAGGCCGGTGGCCCGGCTCCCCGAGCCCCTCTTCTCCTCCCCACAGCCACCACCTGCTGGACCCTCTCTGGGACACAGGTGGGGGAGGATGCTCTGCACGCTGAGGCCCGGGGAGGCTCCTGGGCGCTCCGATGCTGGCAAGAGCCTTGGGGAGCTGAGAGTACTGGGAGCTGTGGTTGTCCTCCTGAGACGGAGTTTCCTGAACTGGACACGTTGAGGTTGGAAATTAAATCCAAATAGCGGTAACTCACCCCGCTGAAACAGAGACCACGAGATCATCCCAATTTGTCTCTTCTGTGCGCTTAAAACGGCACAGTTTGGGATGTGATGAATAGTCCTTACTAGGATTCGGGCAACCTCGGTATTGGGTTTGTGTGGCAGGGGAGGGGGCTACAGGGGGCTCCTCTGGGAAGCTGCTAGAAGCTTCCTTGGCTCCAAGTCAGACCCGCCGCTGGCCATGGCCGAGCCAGTCAGCGATGGTGGCAGCGCCTCTGGGTAACATGTTTAAGAGGGGAGAAACAAAACCTGCAGCAGAAGTGGCAGCGGAGTGAGAATATGTGAGAGGAACAGCCCTGCAGACCCCCAGGTCAGTGGAGGAGGGGGACAAGGTGCTCCAGGCACCAGAGACAAGATTCCCCGGCAGCCCGTGGTGCAGCCCATGGTGAGGCCGGCTGTGCCCCTGCAGCCATGGAGGGTCACGGGGGGCAGAGACCCACCTGCAGCCCGGGGAGGGTCCCATGCCAGAGCAGGGGATGCCCAAAGGAGGCTGTGACCCCGTGGTAAGCCCACGCTGGAGCAGGCTCCTGGCAGTAGCTGTGGCCCCAGGGAAAGAGGAGCCCAGGCTGGAGCAGGTTTGCTGGCAGGACTTGTGACCCCGGGGGCACCCAGGCTGGAGCAGGCTGCTCCTCAAGGACGGCACCCCGTGGGGGGACCCACACTGGAGCAGTTCATGAACTGCAGTCCGTGGGAAGGACTCGTGGTGGAGAAGTTCATGCAGGACTGTCTCCCGTGGGAGGGACCCCACGCTGGAGCAGGGGCAGAGTGTGAGGATCCTCCCCTGAGGAGGAAGGAGAGGCAGAGACAAAGTGTGACGGACTGACCACAACCCCCTTCCCTGTCCCCCTGCACAGAGTGGGGGGAAGAAATAGTGAAATGGGGAGCAAAGCTGAGTCTGGGAAGACGGAAGGGGTGGGGGGAGGGTGTTTTTAAGGTTTAATCTTTCATTATCCTACTCTGATTTGACTGGTAACTAATTAAATTGACTTTTCCTCCCCAAGTCAAATCTATTTTGCCCGTGACCATAACGGGTGAGTGATCCCCCTGTCCTTGTCTCAACCCACGAGCCTTTCCTGATATTTTTCCTCCCCACGGAGGGAGGAGTGATCAAGCAGCTGTGCGGTGCTGAGTTGCAGCTGGGCCTAAACCACAACAAGGTTCACCAAGTGAGCAGCTTCTGTTCCTTTTATCCTGACACAGGTACACCTACTAGAGCTCACCGCATGTCACTTCGACAAAACGCATTTTCTGAGCTTTATCTACATGAAAAAGATACAGATTAATATAAACATTCCTATTCACATCAAAAGCATTTTTATTTTTCAAGCATTTCTTTGTTATTTTCTACTTAGACTTTGTGCTAAAGCACAGCTGCTGGGAGGGGAGCTGGCACCGCTGCTCAGGCCCCTCGCCTACCGCTGATGAGCCGGCGGGGTTTCCATTCCTGCCCGGGGACATCGGGTCTGATGCCAGTGGCCCATGGCCATGCACAGGCCAAAAATAACCCCTGGACCATCCAAGCTCCAGCCCCAGAGAGAGGATCATAGAATCACAGAATCACAGAATGGTTGGGGTTGGAAGGGACCTTAAAGACCATCCAGTTCCAACCCCCCTGACATGGGCAGGGACACCCTCCACTAGACCAGGGTGCTCCAAGCCTCATCCAGCCTGGCCTTGAACACTGCCAGGGATGGGGCACCCACAGCTTCTCTGGGCAACCTGTGCCAGGGCCTCACCACCCTCTCTGGGAAGAATTCTTCCTGATACCTAATCTATCTATCCGGCATCCCACATTGCTCTGCCCAGGTTTGCCCATGGCTGCATGAGGAGACCATCCCTCCTGCCCCGCCACAAGCGCCGGCCGATGGCCAGAGGCAAGCGATGGCCACCAGGGTCTCAGCAGGGAGGCAGGAGGAAAGGAAGAGCCGGCAGCACCCAGGTCCTGATCCAAGGCCAGCTGGCCCAGTGACACGCAGCCTCCCGCATCCGTGGGCGGCCATGTGCCCAGGGGGAAGCTGCAGGAGATGCCAGCACTCATGGGCTGTGGGCGAGAAGACACCACGCTGCTGAGCGCTGTGCTGCTGGCACAGGGCCTGACCTGGAGAAATGGGAAAGCAGGAACGGAGGGAGCTTGCTCCGGCCCTGGGAAGGATGAGCTAACGTGGCTGCCGGGGCCTCGCCTGCGGATCCGAGCTGTGGCATCCGTAGCCCCATGACAGCCTGCCAAGGGCCGTGCTGGCTGTCTGCAGCATTGGAGACCGACTAATAACCGAGTCATCGTACAAGGTAATTACAGGGTTACTTCTGCTCTCTAAAATAAAGTGGTACCTCCTAATTAAACATAAAGAGAATGGCAATCCTAATTATTAGGCTTTAATTAGGCTGACAGAGGCGCACACGGCGCTGAAATGTTCTGGTGACCCCACCCACACCTCCCCGCGATGCTCCCAGGGGAGCCCAGGGCAACCTCTCCCACCGAAAACGGCGGGCGAGATGTTCATCTCCACCTAAACCTCACCACGGGCCACGCAGGTCTGAGGCAGAAGAGGAACCGGGCCTTGAGCATCCCTCAAACTTTTGGCGCCTGCTGCTATCCGTCGCTCGATCCTCGGTCACCTTAGCAGCTCACACATTGGCCACCGTAACGTAAGGATCAGAAATGACGGCGTGTTTCATCTGATCACATCCTCGTGGAAGATCATCGCAGCCTGGTATCTCTTTGTGCTTAAAATACCACGGCAGGCACGGTGGGGCCGTCCCTGCCGAGGTGCTGGGTACGGGTGGCTTCTGCGGGAGGCTTAGAAGTCTCTCTGAGCTCCAGGGTAGCTCTAAGTCTTGCTCCCGCTGATAATGAAGTGTTACAAACGCCAGCCCTGGAACCAAAAAAGGGTGACAATCAGGCTCTCGGAGGCCCCTCAGTCCAGGCAGACAGTGGATTTGCCCATCTTCCTTCATGAGTCTCCTGAGGAGCGCACACGGGTCCCATTCACCCACGCAGCCGGCGCTTCCGACCAGCGACGCCATCCATTTCCGTCGGACAAAACCAACACCAGAGCTCCTCGACAAATAAACCCGCATCCTCAGCCCTTAGTCCACGGCAAAGCGGATCTGATGTCAACAGATGGGGCTTGACCTCCAGAGCCAACCCGGATTTCTGGGAGCTGGGCTGAGCGCTCGTGGTCGGAGGAGCCGCCGTGGTTTTGCACCGTAACCCAGCACCTCTGGGGTCTGCTTGCGATGCCACACGGAAAGCAACCGGGCCGGGAACGGCTTTACCCCTGCGTCTGAGGCTGTGACTGAGGAGCGCTGTGACCTGAAGCACTCTGCGGAACGACGTGGTTTTCGTCAGGAGGGGAAATCCAGCAAGGCGGCTGCTTCGGCAGCGCCTGAGCCTCCCCGGCGGCCACGTCATCCTGCTGAAAAAGGAAGCCGTGCGCTGGGAAAGTTAAAAATGGGCTCAGGGTTATTTAGTCACTGGGCACAAGCTGGTAGGAGGATTAAGGATGTGAAGGTGGGTGGCCCCCCGGCACCCACGGCGCAGCGCCCGTGGGACAGGCTGCCTTTGCTCCCCAGCACTGTGCTACAGGGGACATGCAGCTGGTGGCCCTGGAAAGGCAGCTCCAGCCAGAACCTGGGGCCGTGCCTGGGGGACAAGCCCCTGGGCCGGTGGGAGCAGGCTGAGGCTTTTTAATTTGGTTATTCCCATCCAGCTGGGAGCGATCTTGAACATCCCTCCAGGGCACCGCCGGTTTAGAGGGGAAGCTGCCCGCGAGCGCCATCATTCTGCACGTTTTAACACAGAAAGAAGCACACGCTGAGATCTGAGATCTGTCTGTGTGCCATCGATTCCTTGCTAACAGAATGGGGATGGCAATTAACGGTCTAGAAAGTAGAGCATGGAGCAGAGCTTAAAGGGGGAGCAATCGGCTTTTTCACATAAAACAAGCCATTCCGGTCTGCTGTGGTCACCTACAAGGTACGAGACATCACAGGGCAAAAAGTTGGGAGAAAACTTTTTTAAGTCATATACCCAAAATGTGACTTTCCACCCCACATTGGTTTGAGGGGACGAGCTGCCCAGGTCTGCAGGAGGGATTCTGCAGCTTCCAGGAGGAAGGAGCTCTTGGGATATAGGCTGGTAACCGGCAGCCTGAATTCAGCCTGTCAAATAAACACATGCTAGATTCAGGCTAAAGCAGGAGCCGTACAGGTGAAACGAGAGGTCTCCAGACCCACACAGCTTGGGCTTTGGGGGAAGCTGAGCCCAGCCTCACACGTTCCGTCCTGAGGCGTCGTGAAGCAGAGATCAGCAGGAAATTCTGGACACGAACCAGATGTTTCCAGAAAACGTACGTGATTTTCGCGATCCCGGCTTCTGGTTCAAGCCCACCTGCAATTTGTAGTTCTGCTTTTTAAAAGAGAAGGCAGTTTTGGGGCAGAGTGCTGGACTGGAACAGCTTCAGGCTCAGCAACAGACTTTGCGTCAACATCGGCATGTTGCCAGGGACCTTGTTGGCCAAAGGGCTGCCCTCTCTCCTTGTCCTCAGTGGATGGCCCGCTTCTGAATATCCATCGGCTCCCTGCTGGCACCTCTATTCTTAAGATTTTGAGCCTGAAGCACCGGTTAGGACATACACCACCTGCAAGAACATATTGCTGTGGCAAAGCCCATGAAACTGCAGGGAGTGTTAATTAGCTACAAAGCTCTTGAGCCAACCTTCTCTAAATGTGTCATAGGGCTGTAATTCCCCGTTCAGCTCTCCAGGCAGGCTCCTGCAGACAGGCCCGCGTTCCCTTCTGGATCATTACTGGATTTTAGAGAAATGCTTCGATCCTTGGCCGCTAACTAATGACTAGACGGGTCTACCTGGCAGGCTGTGTCATACCGTGCACTGAGCGCTCCAGCCTCAGCCCAGCGAGGTGACGATGTGCCCCATATAAAGCACGTGAAGGTTCTCACCGAAGTCAGCATCAGGGGCCAGCACCCTCTGGATCAGGCCAGCAGCAGCCCGTGAAGGAGGAGACATCAAGTGACAAATGCTGCCATGCCTGGCTATGGCTCTCCAGAGCGATGCAGTAGTGAGTCACGGTCCAAGCGGTCAGTTCCCAGTCCGTACACCTCTGGCCCACAGCGCTGGTTTCCACTGCAAACATCTTAAATTGCTCCAGTATGTGCCTCGCCTTTCTTATTTATAGGAATTAGTGAGGCATTTCATAAAAATAAAAAGCAAGGAAATGATGACAAAGCAAGAGATATCGGTGGTAAAAAAAAAATAAAATACAGCTTGCCCAGCAAAACAGCTATCCTGTTATCTCATCGCCATGGCACAGGCAGCAGGAATTATAAATAGCAGCAGCAGTAATGCCTGGGAGTCACATCTTGGCACCGTTGTCCCTGGCCACCTCTTCCTGGCTCCCGCTCACGGTGACGTAGGAGGGCAGGGATAGCAGATAGTCGGAGAATCCCCATCAGCTTGCTGACCCCGTGCTCCCGCAGGGCAGCCCCCGAGCCCAGCGCTGCCTAAGGACGCCGCAGGCAGGCGTACCGCTGACACTCGATCCTCATCGGAACGGCAGTGGAGAACAAGGCTCTTCTGTTAGGAAACACAGGTTTTCTTGGTGAAACTGAAAGGCACAAGGGGAAGAGCCTGGAGATGGAGAAGGTGATTGATTGTAACTGGTTGTCAAGTTTTTAACTCGAGATGACGGTGTATAATACAGCCTTGGCTACAATTATCCCTGTTCGCAGCAGGGAGAAAGGCTTTGTGCTGTTACTACGATACTGGACCAAAGAGAGGCAGGAGGAGGGCCAGGGGAGCCTTGGGCCTGCTCTCACACCAAAGCTGGGGACAGAGGGTATCACCTACTCCTTTCTGTCGGGAGGGCTTCATCAGGAGTGTAGCGGTTTATGGAGGATAGTGAAGGAAACAGCCTCTGCACCATCCTGTTGCTTGTGTACTTTTCCCAAGACATTGGAGACAAGGATGTATACAAGAACTTCATTGCATGACCCTCACAACGCAGGACAGACACAGACCCCCAGACCCTGCCTGGTATTGCACAGCGGTTGCAGCAGGATCCCACTTTCTTTTGGGTTTCAGAGCAGCACACATCACTGGGGGCATGCGCAGCGGATCAGTCCCAACTGATGGCTCAGCTGAGGGACGGTAACTTGGGAGCTTTGGGAATCTGAAATGTGCTACCTTGTCAGGGCCAGGCCAAGCTCAGCAGGTGGGATGGGACTTGCTAACTTCATGATTCAAATTCAGCATCCCTAGCCTAAGCTCAGTACTTAGCTAAGATACTACTCACTCCCGGCCCCACAGCCAAGCCAAACTTCATCCCCATCACCTATGTGAAGGTTGCCTGCACAGGACAAAAGGACCTTACGTTGTTGAGTGAAAAGTGCTGAGCACATCTCCTCCAGTCCACTGCAGCCGTGGGCACACGGTGCAGCTGCACATCCCAGCAGGACTCCAACAGTGTGACCCTGCTTGCAGCAGAGTCTGGCCATCACAGCACTGCCTGGTTGCCTGCCTCTCTAGAAAAGAAAGAGTAACAGGGTCAAAAATATAGGTCACAACTTCCAACGGATGCCCTCGCTGACATGTTTATTGTGATACCTACTGACGTGCAGTATGGAAATCATCCTCAGGTGCGGATGCACGGCATGTTCCCGTTTATCACCGGCGCAAGGAAGCAGCGTGTGGTCCGGCCCCTCGATGGGATGTGCGACGTCCTGCACCAAATACTGGTTCTGCACCAAGACCAAGCTCGAGTGCCTCTTATCCCATTTTGTCTTCAGTGCTGATTTCTTCAGTGACTGAGAAAGAAATCACACAGACTCTCCATGATGACAACAGGAAGCGCTTTAAAAACAGGCTGTGGCTCAAAAACCACCAGTCGGGTAGCTGGTTGCAGGTGGAGGGCTGGGGCACGGGAAGCCACGCCAGGCTCTGAAAGCCGGTGGTTCATGTTCGAAACCACATCCTGGCCACAAACCTCTGTGCCAGCAGAGTGGGGCAGTGACCGAGGGGCTCCAACCAGCCGCGGCGAACAGCCAGGGACCTGGCAGGAAGCTAAGCGAGAGAAAATCCAATAATGAAAGTTTAAACTCAAAAAAGGTAATTCAGAGAACAGGAAACTCTTGGATGGGATTTTTCTTCTGACCACCTCACAAAGCGAGAGGTTTCACCCACCCAGGCAGCTGGGTTCAGCTCTCCCCACGGCCCTTTTCTGGCATCAAGTACTTTCTGCAGGGCGCTCAGAGGTGCTCGGGGGCTGTGCCCTGCCTGCACCACGTGCCAGCAGCCTGTTACCTTAGCCAGGACTCTATCCCCAGGAAATCTCCTTCCACTGGGTTTTCTGCCCCCGTGGCACAGCCTGGAGACAGCCGTGTGGAAGGAGTGCAGGGTGCCTGGCTGCTCCGACTTGCTCTGTTTAGGGCAACGGCAAACTCTTTCCTCCAGGGAAGGGAGTTGCTCAACTGGTTGTGTATTCCCGCCTTCCGCGGTTTCTCTCCACACAACGCTCCTTCCTGAGAAACCCAGCGATACATCTCAGGGCCCCTGTTGGCTCCCTGGCAGCGGGAATTAGTGGGTAAATCCTGGCTGTGAAACTGCTGGCTTTCAGGGGGCCCTGCGATAAGGACAAAGGGAAATCGAAGTGCTGAGATGGGCGACAGGTATGGGTGGTCGGACACTGGGTACACAGACAGGGCAACTGGACAGCGTGGAGGTAAATCCCATCCCAAGACAACAAAATGCAGAAGAGAAGGTATCAAGGTGCTCCCATCCCAAATAGCCACCGCTTGGCTACAGTGGCAGAAGGCATCACCTACCACAAAGAGAAGTGTGGCAAATGGAGTGGGGCTTGTTCAGCCTGGAGAAGGCTCTGGGGAGACCTTATAGCACTGGGACAGGTTGCCCAGAGAAGCTGTGGGTGCCCCATCCCTGGCAGTGTTCAAGGCCAGGCTGGATGAGGCTCTGAGCCACCTGGTCTAGTGGAGGGTGTCCCTGCCCATGGCAGGGGGGTTGGGACTAGATGGTCTTTAAGGTCGACTCCAACCTGAACCATTCTGTGATTCTATGAATTATACAGAAAATAAGAAAAGCCAAAGCTAATGAGCAGCAGAGCTTCCTGTGGAGCAGCCCGTGTTAGGCCACTTGTACCTTCCTGCGCTTGGTCCTCCTGGAGCAGAATACAAAGCTGTGTTCCCCCTGAAAATCGACAGGATTACTCTGAAAATGAGAATAAAGCATCCCGGGGGCCAGCCCTGTTTTCCAGTGCCGCATTCACAGACTCACAGAGTGGCAGGGGTTGGAAGGGACCCCTAGAGATCATCTAGTCCAGCCTCCCTGCCAAAGGCAGCTGTGGAAGTAGGGCTCTTTCTGTTTCTGTGGGGATTTTTGAGATTACTTCCACCTGGGCTCATGGAGTTTTTGGATTATACCTGGCAACATCCTGGCTGTGTGCCTGCGGAGAAACTGAGCTGTGTTAAGTGTGAGCAGCCCAGCCACGTCTGAACAGCAGCCAGGGGACTGCCTTTATGCAAAACAGCTAAGACGGTGGTAACTGGGTTTGGAAGATCAGACACCTGGCTGCAGCGGCACTGTTTCAGGAGACAGAGGTGGTTATCCTCCTTTTCACTCCAGCGAGGCTGTGCTGCAGCACTAGGGAGCACAGGGACTGCTGGCCAAAGCCCGGCGTGAGCCCCACGGGGCAGCGCCGTCAGGAGAAACACGCAGGAGCCTGAGCTCACCCAGTCCTCCCCGTTCAGCTATGCCAGCACGGGCACCCTCGGGCTTTGTACTTTGTTAACATGATATGGAAGATGAGTTTGGATCTCTGTGCTCACCGTTCACTGTAGATCCTTTGGGACTCTGCCAGCACACCATACTGATACCTGCTTATTCACGCCCAAGCAGCGTGCACCACAGGCAAAGAGAAGGAAAACACCAGCAGCAGAGCTGGAAGGTGCAGCTGGATGAAACAGGCTTGTTCTTATGGAGAAAAATACCTGGCACACCCACAAAAAACCAGAAACTAGTAGAAACCAGTCTATATCCCTGTGTAAGCCAGATCCTTGTGCCCTGCTCTTTGCCTTTGCATTTCTGCCCGTTCAAATCAAAGTGCACATTCCCAAAGACTCACACTCAAGTCCGCTGAAGGACCTGAGCATCCCTGCTCTCAGCGCTGGGACATCTGAGCTGTGTGAGACCTCACACCTCGCAGGAGGGACAGCCAGGCTGAGAGCGGGGGAAGATGGCAGCAGCACATCCCCAGCGGGTGAAGATCTGCACTGGGGCAGTGTCATGGTTTAGGCCCAGCTAAATTGGATGGTGGACAATATGTCACTCGGCACAGGCACCAGCCACCCTTCAGCACGTGGGTACAGCCGGGGTGGCCGGGCCACCGCCTGCCTCTGGCCCACAGCAGCTTGCAGTGAGTGAAAAGACAGTCCCTTTTCCTGTGTTCATGTGATATGTCTTTGGACTGGTTTTGCAATGACATTTTTAGTAGCTGTTTCTATCTGACTTTCCTCCCTCTTTGGGTTTAACTGTCCCCATGTTAAGAATCACTGGCCATTGAATGGTTCACCTTTCCTTTTAAGCAGTCATGTTTGGAGTATCCCTCGTCCATAGGACTTTGCCACATCCTCGTGTCACGAGCTTGTTCAGGGGGCTCTGTCACTTGTACCAACAGAGCAGGCACAGACTTAGGAGGAAGGCTGCGTGCTGGCACAGCTGGGACCAGGACAGAAGAGTTTGCCTCTGAGCAGCTGAAGCTGCTTCCCTGACTATGCAGTCCGAGCACAGGGAGTATCACAGCTGGTTTTAAAGCCCTTGCTCTGAGCTAAGCCTGCAGTGCTGGGCCAGATGTAATCCCTTCCTTGCTCCCTTTCTTTCAGTCCTGTTTCAGATGTGTTACACACAGCCCTGATGTCACGCTTTGCCCTCCCCTTCTCCTCCCAGCTTCACCACGGCACGGAGCAGAGCTCGTGCTGCACCGCATCACACCATGGGCACCCAGCCCTGGCCAGGGCTAAGCAAGGCTGACACGGCAACAGACTGCAGATAACTCGCTTCTCTGGGTCAAGCCACCCATATCTGGCTCTCTCGCTACACTCACCGAACACGTGAGCCTGGGGGAGGCTCCTGAGCAAGCTGGAGCGAGAGCGAAACAGCACCACGACAAAGGGTTTGGTCTTTCTCACTTAACCCACCGTCAGCTGGGCAGGCGCACTGAAGGCAAGGATGGACACTGAGGAGCGGATGCCTGAGCAGGGTGAACAGTTCTAGAAAGCAGAAAAGGACCAAAACGTTCAGGCAAGCAGCACCTGCCCCGGGCTCCAGCAGCTTTTGCTCTGCTTCTCCACAGGGACAACTGGGACTCGAGCAGTCTTGGTTCAACACACTTGAAAAGATGTGTATTTGCTTCAGCTCCCCAGTGTCAAAGTAAGGCAGCGGCTTTCCTCTTTCCCAGGAAGGGTGGGGAATCTGTACAGTGTTACATCGTTTACTGCTTTCTTCATTACCTGGCGTTTGGTTACCAGGGGCTACCGGGGGCTGCAGGTGACTGGACTGGTTTGACTCCCATACCAGAGTCACCCACAGCTGGGAGGAGAAGCTGTTGAGGGGCCAAGGACCACCCCCGGCACAGCGCCCTGGCCCGGGCCCGTGGTTATCTCGGTGGGTAGGAGAGCTCCTGCTCCATTTCCAGCCCAGCTCTTCCACTCGCCGACTTTCTTTGCAGGCTCGTACAAAGCCCAAGGGGACAGCAGGTACCTGGCAAGAGGGACGGAGGCAGCTCTAGGAGGTGCCCTTACAAGACACCAAAACGAAGCGTGTTTCACTTAACGCTGGCAGCAGTGGGAGGTAGATTTGGGCCTTGGGAGAGATTGAGGTGCTTAGCCAGAGACCCACCATGCTTATTCCTCCTGAGCTGTGCTGCAAAGGACAGTTTCACAGGAGGATAAGGCCAATTGACGTTTTATCAGCACTGGAACAGTCTCCCTTTGTCCCTGGGAGCACACCCTGCTGCTTATCTCCTATCAGCTCCAACTCTGGGAGGGGATTTAAGTCACTAAAACACCCAAAACTACCTCACTGTAAAAAATAAAACCCAACCCTACAACCAACCAGCCCTTAAGAGGGAGGTGGTCAGCACTGCATGGGCTGGAGGAGGGGAGAAAGACAGAGGACAAGGGAAGAAGGGAGCAGGAAAGGGGAATGGTCCTTCTCTAAGTAGCAGCTGGTGACTGGGTAGTTCAGGCACCGCTGGAAGCACAAACGGTCAGTCAGTGCCCTCTAAAGGATGGCCGGGCAGGGCCATGCTCCCAGCCCTCTCCAGAAACACCGGGTTTGGCCATGCAGTCCCGACTGCAACCCCAAATGAACTGGAAGCCACAGACACCACGAAACACACCTGAACTGAACAGTTATTGCAACATACAGAACCATAAAATCATTTAGGTTGGAAAAGACCTTTAAGATCATCGAGTCCAACCTAACAGTGGCAGTACCCGACTCCCTTGCACTTTGGCAATGAGTTGAGACAAATAGTTATTTATCTATCAGGCTGCCAGGGCCTGCAGGGCTGCACTAGAGGAGCTGCAGGCTGGCATTCCAGAGCCAGCTGGGTTAGAAGATGCCAGGCTGGGGATTCAAAGGTGGCAGGACTACGATAAAATGGTTAAATGGCCTGGACTGAGACTTGGGAGAAAAGTTATGGGGAAAGTATCATCCGTGGAGTAGGAAACACAGAAATATGTTCTGCACACAGGCAATGTGAAGTCGTAGTGAGCAGCTGAAGGACTTTATGTAGAGAAATTGCCCAAAGCATCCTTTGAAATTTGTTTTTTCCAGTTCTCATGGCAAAAGAGTGAACTGCAGGCGGTCCAGTGGCAGTCCACGTTTTCTCTCAGGCAGCACACTGTCATGCTATTACTGTCAGCCTTTTGGCCAAGGAAACATACACACAAATTCTTCACAGCACAAAGGAACCAGCACCCCATCATGCACACAGTGGGCACATGGCAGAGAAATAGCAACTCGCTCCGGAAGAGGGAGTGGCAGATCAGACATGCTAGCACAAAACTCGCTATCATGTATGTGTGCTAATTTAGCCACGTCCATCTGAAATAGATTACCTGTTCATGCCAGAGCTCACGCCAGTCTGACCCGCTCACAGGCCAGCACCACAAGACCAGTATGAACACTTTCCAATGCTCACCCTGCAAGAGAGACACAGCTTTGTTAGCAGAAAAGTAGCTGGGAGGAGGGAGGGGCAAAAGGAAAGAAAAAAAAATATTCTGCACTTCCACTGGTGATAGAATGAGAAGGAACTGCAAAAATGGGAACCTGTGTCAGACTAATAATGTCCAAGGTTAAGGAGAGTAGGGCCCCAGAACAGACTGCCTTAGTGACGACTGAATTGCCATCCTTGGAGGATTTCTATGAAAAACCTTGAAAAATCTTGGTCACGTGTTCTCATCTGGGGAGAGAACGGACTAGGACACTTATCGTGCTGCCCTTCTGTCTCCCTCGGACCCTCAGCTCGGCATCTTTAACAGTCTACAGTCTGCCATAATCTAGGTGTTTGCACAGAAATACGACAAAAACTCCTGTTTCCTCAAGTATACAACGCTTACCAGTCGCTGTGTGGCACTTCAAGGACACTGGGGAACAGCAGCATATTCAAATGTTTTGGCTTCAAGTACTTTGGCTCTTACAGAAGAAATGCTGGAGCTACGGATGAAGGGAGAAAGCCTCAGAGTTAAGCAATTCTGTTTCTAGCTACTAAAGGGCAGAGAAACACTAATCTGTTTCTCACAATACTTTAATTTGGTGGTTTCTAAGACAGGGAGGTAGACTATCTGGCGGAGTACAAGGAAACAGCAGGGGATGTGGCTGAGAGGACGTGGCTGTATCATGGACAGGGATGATGCAGCAGGAAGCTCACTCTCAGGGAAGGAAGAAGGGGTGAGAGAGGAGAACCAGGAGAGCTGGAGCAGCTGAGCCTGTCCCACGGGGCACCCGGTGACAGCCAGGCACAGACTCCCCCTGCTCCTGCCCTGCTCTGTCCCTCTCCTCCGGAGCGAGCCTTCCCAGAGCAGCTCTGTGCCTGGCCCTGACCCCGCTCTAGGACCTCTTCCTCTGCCCATCCATCTTTCCAACCCTGACAGTATCTCCCAAGGCTTAATACGTAACCAGCCCTTAAAGCGAGGAGGGGTGGACAGAGCATGCTCTTGAGGAGATAGGAGGGGAAAAATGCTGCAATATTCCTGACCAAACTCAGCTCAGAACCTGCCCCTTCCCCCAGCTACACTTGGCATCAGAGAAAACAATCCCTCTGCACAAAACTGTTGCTTTGTTTGCTTCAGGCACATTATAAAGTCATTCACTATTACCTTTCTCATGTCATGACTGCCTGAGAATGACACTTCTTTCCCTGTTTGTTGCCAAAACAACTTCTCGGTCACAAGTTCAGTAAAGGAAACAGACACACAGTTCTTTGCGTGAGTGAACACTCATGAAATAGCCCTAAAAATAAAAAAAAGCAAAACTGGTTTTGCCTGTGTCCAAGAAGATTCAAAATACAGACTTCTGAGGGCTTGATGTGGGGTTTTTTTCCTATTCTTCTTTTTATTTTTTATGAAATAAATGACTCAGAATTAGGTATTGGCCCTGCTCAAAAGGCCATCCAGCGCTGAAAAGCCTCTCTGGACTGAGTAGGCTACCAAAAAGCAAACAGCGTTATCAGCTAGGCACTCGGGTTAAAGAAACCAGCACTCCCCCCTCAAAAGGTGCATGTTCCTCCTTATCTCTTCACACAGGCCATCAAGGTTTTAGCTTTCACAATGCAATTTTAGCGCGCGGCATAGCTCCGTGGCTCAACAGAAAACGCCAAGGTGTGAGAAACACCTCGTGGCTCCTGAACTCTGAAACACAGTGTGTATATTCTGAAGAGTGAAAGTTTCTTTTTTAAATCAACCCTCAGGTGTGTTGCTTAAAAAAAAACCACTAAAAACTTGATCGTCAATATTAGCACTTTTCAGATACAGCTGAAAAACGCTTCCCGTGGCTAACTACAAAGCTGGGTTTGCATCATTTCCAGCAGTTTAGCACAATCCATCGTGTTGTAAGTCGCAATTCCTAGGCAACAGAGGGGAAATTTATTGAAGTGTGAACCCATTTCAATAACTCTCGTTTCCATGATAGCCCAGAATAAAAAGTAATTGCATTCACAAATCATAATGCCATTGGCACAGAAATGTTGTATCTGCTCAGAGCTTTAAGTTACGACAGATCTTTATTTAACTTGGGGAGAACTTATGGTTAGAAAACATGTATCTGCGTAGTCTAACATATTAATCAATTGCTGCGAGTGAAAAATGCTGTGTGAACTTTGCTTTCTCCTGTTGGGTACTTCTATTAACACGTAGCTAAAAGGAGGCAACGTGTCCGACAGGTAAGCTGTCTTATCTGGATTGTGAAACATACTTCAGAGAGTTATAATTAAAGAAGTATTACCCCTCATTCAGTTCCTGTTTGGCTTAGATTCCCTAAAACTGACAAAGGAAACACTGGGTTAGATCTACCAGCTAAATCTCAAGCCTGGGGTTTCAAAAAAAAGCAGTTTCTGTTAAGAAGCCCACCGTACAGGCCCGGCCGCTGCAATGACGGGGCATACGCTGCGGCGGGGCGATAAGCCCAGCTGACCAGACAAGCGTGCTACAGCCAACTTTTATCAGTCACCATGTAGAACTTGAGAGCAGCAGAGCTAAAACGGATCTTGGAGGGAGCCAGATGAGAGTATCAGCTAACACTCAGCAAGGGGTCTCCTGCCAGGATCCCTTCCTGTCCCTGAACCTCATTCGGAGCTCTGGACTGCAGCTCTGGGCGGGCAGTTGGCAGGAGCGAGCACGCAAGCTCTTTATGAAGATTCAATCCTAAATGACTAACGGAATTTGCCAGCACCAGAATCTAAAGCTTAATGTAAACGTTGCACCTCAGCCACGAAACCATCCTTTCTTGTTGCCTTAAAACACTTTGGTCACATCTTGAAAAATAAGTTTTATGTGTTTGTTAGAGAAGACAATTGTTCTGGGCGCCATCAGCTAACTAGACCCACCTCCTACTGCGGAGGTTTTTTTCTCTTATAAAGGACACCCAAATTTCCAGTTTAACGCTTTGTGACAGTACGGTGGCACGGGGGGAGTAGACAGCAAAACCTCTACTAACCGTTACATCCCTTCTTTCAGTCAAAGCAAAATGAGTGCAATCCACAAAGGCAAAAGCAGCGGACTACTCTGGCAAAAGAAGAAATACGAGACATGTTTAATTAAAAAACTCCCATGCTTCTGAACAATCATTTTAACTTTTCTGGATCCCCATCCAAGGTTAAGAGTGCATTTTTACTGTCCCAATAGCATGTAGTGTTAGAAAACTCTGAAGTACTACGTTGTTCAGAGGCTAAGAGCAAGAGCAAGGCCAGCCTGGATGGGGCTTTGAGCAACCTGGTCTAGTGGAGGGTGTCCCTGCCCATGGCAGGGGGGCTGGAACTAGATTATCTTTAAGGTCCCTTCCAACCCAAACCATGCTGTGATCACCAAAAAGTCCTTCTCTGCTGAACAAAACTTGCATTTTTTTTTCCCCCTGAAAATCAGGCCAGAGAAAAGAGCCCTACCCTGCTCTGGGCTCTTTCTTGCCATCATCAAGGAGGGCTGAGGACAGAAGCAAAGCGACCTAACTCACATGAAAGAGCAGGAACATCCCTAGGCAAGAAGAATGATAGAATGGTTTGGGTTGGAAGGGACCTTAAAGACCATCTAGTTCCAGCCCCCCTGCCATGGGCAGGGACACCCTCCACTAGACCAGGTGGCTCAGAGCCTCATCCAGCCTGGACTTGAACACTTCCAGGGATGGGGCAGCCACAGCTTCTCTGGGCAACCTCTTCCAGTGCCTCACCACCCTCTCCGGGAAGAACTCCTTCCTGATATCCAATCTAAATCTCCCCATTTTCAATGCAAACCTGTTACCCCATATGTCCAGGTGCCAATGAGAGACGTGTGTGAAAGAAACAGCAGTATGGAAAAGGACAGTCCGGGAAAAGGAGGTGTGCTGAGGAACAGAACTGAGTAAGGAAGGAGAGCAGAAACAGGATCAGTACATAGTACATCCTAGGGAGGGCATTATAAACCAGTATTTAGAGATTTTTTTTTCCCCCTATAAAAATCAGTTTAATTTTTTCACAAACACATCAAACCTCACTATAAGATACTGTTGACTCTAGCCATTCGCTTTACAGAAGCAACGATTGCTACAGCAGGGCAGGCAGAAGAGGGGACGTTCCCTATCAGCTGCTTCAAACGCAAAGTCAGTACCTCAGTTTAAAACACCAGTGCGGGGCAGGGGAGCTGAACAAAGACGTCATACTTTGCCATGAAACAGATGGGGAGACGCCAATTCTGCCGTGGGTATGGCGACCTCCAACAAGAGGCAGTAAAACCGCAGCAGCTGCTGAATGCAAGTGGAATCCTTCACATGTGACAGCAAAATTCCGCAAGTACTCCCTCCTACGGCTCTATTTAAACCCAAGATGGCAAATGCTGGTGAAAGAAAAATGAAACAAGATACAAAAAATACGAAAATGCAGACAGTTGTTCCTCTTTCTGTTGAAACTATGTTAAAAAACCCCCCAAAACACACCACACATTAGAAAAAATACATTAAACATAAAAGCTGTTATCTTCAAGAGTTTTGCAAATCTAAGATCTGGCTCCTTGCTTTACATTTCTATTAATTTGTTTAGCAGGAACAAAGCACGTTTGATTTGATTCTGTTCTTTTGTAAGAATCTGAAACACATTTAATTAGTTGGTAATATAAAAACATAAAATTTCAAATGACAGGAAGGTATTTCCAGGGGTTTTTTTGTGAAAGGTTTCATTTTTTTAGGACTGGAGAAGCTAGCTAAAAATAAACCATCCGTATGCTCGTCACAGGTTTTCTAAAATCCACTCGATTGCTTCTTCTCTCTGAAAAATTCTTTATATGGCACAATTATGCATCTGACAAGCTTCTAACGGGATGTTACTGCCTTCTATCACCCCCTCCCCTAAACTGCCTGGAGTAATGGCAGACGCCTTACACACACGTTAAACCTGTAAAAAAAAAGATGCTCAGCTAATGCCCGATGCTATCCAACCTACAACCAAAACTTCCACGTTGTAAGAGGAAATACAGCAACCAAACACATGAAACTTCAGGAACCACCAGAGCAGCAACGAAATGTTGGGTTTGCTAAAACCAGCTGTGCCAGTCTACTGACAATCCTCCTCGTGGTGATGCAGCTTCACGTTTTTCTCGCGTCTTTTACTACTTCTTCAGCACATCCTCAACACCGCGAAGGTGCAGCTGTGGCCTGCACAGCTCGGGGGAGTTAATTAAAGGCATCGCGGTGAGGTGATGCTACCTAACCTCCAAGGCAGCCTTGAAACAGCAAGAAAGAAACTCCCGACGAGGCCCGAGGCGGTACGCCAGCCGGAGAGCACTCTAACGCTCCACGGCGGGGCTGCGGGCCCGAGGACTAAGCACCCCCGCCGCCCAGCAGAGGCGCCAGGAAGCACGGCGGGCGCTGACCAGCCGCCGCGGGGAGGGAGGCCGCCCGTTTCCCGTACGGCAGCCCCAAGCCCCGACCGGGAAGAGCGGGGGATAGAACCAGCTCCCGGCCCTGCCAGGCCCAACCATCCTGAGGCGACGCCCCGCCCCGCACGGCGCGGCGGAAGCAGCCCTCCCGCGCCTGCGCCTTGGCGCCATCCGGGCCCATCCCTTTCCGGGCGGCGCTGCCTGTGCTCTGTCTCGCTCCCTGCCCCAGCGGCCCGAGGCGCGCGCGGGACGCCGCGCAAGCGCAGAGCCGCTAAACCCTCCCGCTCTGCCCATCCGCGCAGTGCGCACGCGCCCTTTGACCCAACCGGCTCCCCTCTGCCTTGCGCCCCCCCCACTTCTCCGCCGCGCACATGTGCTCTCCCGCAGGCGCATGCGCTCTGCCGCCGAGCCCGCACCGCCCCCGGTGACGCCATGAGGCGCAGGCGCGCTCCTTCCCGACCGTTTGCTCCGGCGGCCGCGGCGCATGCGCCGGAGGCGGCCGGGCGCCGGCGCCGCGCGTCTCTCCGCCTCCCCCCCCCCGCGGCGGCGCGTGCGCGGTGCGCGCTGTCGGTGCGTGGCGTGCAGTGCGGTGGGGGCGGGTGGGGGCGGGGCGGGTATATATAGTGCGCGGCCGGGGCGGCGGCCTCCCCCTTGTCCCCCGGCCGCCGTCGGAGCTGTGTGCGCAGTGCGTGTGCTCCGGACACCCGGACACGCCGGCCCGGCCCCGCCGCACCATTTATTACTAAAAATATTAAAAAAGCCAAAAAAAATCCAAAAATCCTTAAAAAACCTTTTAAAAAAAAATTAATCCTTCCCTCTTCCACCTCCCGTCAACCTTGTGCAACCGGCCGGTTTGATATAAAATAACCCGGTGAAGCGAAGCCCCCGGACCCGGCGCAGCCGAGAGGAGACACAGAGCGAGCCCGACCCCCGCCGAGGCCAGCCGCCGCCGCCGCCACCTTCCTCAGGCCCGGCACGGAGCGAGCCAGAACCGCCCGTCGTCCCTTCCACCCGCCGCCGCCGCGCATCCGCCTCCCCGCGGCCCCTTAAGTTTGGAATCCGCCTCCGGAGCGACCCACCGCGCCGCCACCGCCGGCCCCTCGCCCTCACGGACCGCCGGGCCGCCGCGGCCTCCTCGCCTCGTCAGCGCCACCCCCTTGCCCTCCCGCGGCGGGAGACGGCGGCAGGATGAACCCCAGCGCCCCCAGCTACCCCATGGCCTCCCTCTACGTGGGGGACCTGCACCCCGACGTGACGGAGGCCATGCTCTACGAGAAGTTCAGCCCCGCCGGGCCCATCCTCTCCATCCGCGTCTGCAGGGACATGATCACCCGCCGCTCCCTCGGTTACGCCTATGTCAACTTCCAGCAGCCCGCCGACGGTGAGTGACCGGGCACCGGGAGGAAGGGAGCGGGGGCCGGCGGGCCTGAGGGGAGGAAGCGCTGGGCCGGCCGCCTGCGGGGGAGCCATGTTTCTCCCCCGCCCCCACAGGGCTCGGCCCGCCCGGCCGCCTCCTCCCGGCCGCCGCCCCGCATCCATTTTCCCCGCCGGGGCGCTAGCGTTACCGGGACGCGGGCAAACTCGGCGCAACGATGGGGGGGGGGGTTGGGGGGGGGGGGGGGGTGTACGCGCGGGGCAGGGGGGGGAGTTCGCGGCGGGGCCGCCGCTGCGGGACATGAGGCCTGGGGCCGCCCGCGCCTCGTGGCGGAGAGGCGGGCGGGGCGGGGGGGTGGGGGAAGGCGCTTCCGCGTCCCGCTGCCGGCAGCCGACGACGCGGGGCCCCGGCGGTGGGTGGGGAAGGGCCCGGGGCCTGGTGGAGCTGCCGCGGGGAGGGCGTGTGTGTGTGTGTGTGCGGGCGGGTTCTTCCACAGGCCGGCACGTCCGTGAGCGCCGCATCGGGCGTCCGTGATGAAGGCGAGCTTGGAGAAGGCATCCTACTCATTAGCACCTTTTAATAGCTACGCAGCAGCTGGGTGTGTGTGCGTGGTTAAGAGGCCAAAAAGAAGGAAGTAGGACGTAGCAGGGTGGTTTCATAGAGGCCGGTCAAAGCAGAATACGTTAAAACACCACGGTAGGTCTGTCAGTGTAGGGAGGGGATGAAATCACTTGGGCCCCCTTTGCTTCCTCTTCATGTAGCAAGCTGCGTGCTCAGCCATTTCTCCTCAGTGAACTCTCCCACGTTGTGTTTCCCGAGTTGGGGTTTTATTAATCTTGTTTTACATGACACGTTGTTCATTTTCTCAAGTTACATCAGTGGAGAAACTTTCCACGCAGTTCTGGTCGTGTCTGTGGTAAGTTTGGCAAACCGGCTCGTTCGTTTGGAGGATGTTTCGATAGAAGAACGAAATGTGACCGGTTCTAAGTTTTGTGGGGTCCGATTAAAAGAAAAACTAATTCGGCCAACTAAAACACACTTGATTTCAGGTACAGTTAAGTCAACAGCTGTTATCACGGTTTTATTTTCAAGCATATAAGTGAGAGATTTGAATTACAAACTTTTCAAGCAGTTAGATTAACTGGCTTTCAAATTGGCTTTAGGACATAGCCATTATCAGATCAGACTTTGGTGTACCGATGATATCTGCGTGTAAGTAGTAAAAGTTACCGTCTCATCTTTTTAATAGGCAGAAATTTCACCTGTTATCAGCTCTTGCTTCAGAGAGCTTTTAATTTATTCAGCCATTGTTTAGGATGAGAGGATTTGAATGCTTGCTTTAAGGTACTTTGCTTTCATTTGATAGAAACCTACAGTGTGGTTTAGTCTGGAACAAGAAAAATAAGGGGTAGCCTGGTTCAGTGCTGGGATATGATGATGTCAAGGCAGTTGAAGGTGATTCAAATGCTGCTCCTCCTTAGTAATGACAGAATTCCGTCAGGGCCTGCTTCTGTCATTGTCACGAGTTGAACAACCTGTTCAACCCTACGAAACCTACCTTTTGTAACTTGGTTTGTAATTTGTCAAATGTGGGGACAAAGATGCTCTGGGCAGCGCTTGCATTCAGAGTTTGAGCATGTGCCTCGTACAAAAACGCTGTTGCTCTGAAAGGTGTAAGTACTTTTCGGACTGTGGGAAGCACACGTTTTGGTCTACACCAAGTCCAGTTCAGCTAAAAGTATTTCTCATCTGTATCAAACTTGCATCTGGCATGTACCTGGAAGCACTTGTTTAAAATACACTGAAATGATACTGTGTGATTATACTTTTGCAGTGGTTTTTAGAATTTTGTTCTTGACAAATACCTTGAAACTATTTGCTGATTTTTCTTTTTTCCATAGATTATTCTATCCATTTACGGAGACCTTGAAATGGGATCTCTGAGGATGAATGGTACCAAACTAGCTGCCTTCTCTTGGTTTAGCCTAATTCTTAGTTATATCTTGGGCTGTCCTTACTCAGTAGCTAGTAACAACTAGCTCGGGTTTTGAAAACCACTTGGAAGATGTGTTTGACATCACCAGCTGTCTGTAAACTGGGGATCTCGAGGCTCTTCCAAAAACTAATTAGGCCTAGTGACACATTAGAGAGGTATGCACATGCTTCGTCGGTGTGACTTCTCTGAATTTGAGTCATAAACCGGGCAATCTTGCTTCATCACTAAACTAGAAGTATTCTCGAGTAACGAGAAGCTGCACTTCTCCCTTCTGTTTTTTTTGAACGGTCATGTTTCCAGAGGTTTATTATTTTGGAGCTATTGCTGTGGATGTTTAGCGTGGTTCAGCATTAGTGTATATTCCGTGCGATTTTGAAATTGTGGACTGCTGTCCAGTTGCTCCCGACTAAAATGGGAACTGGTGACTCATTCAATAAAAGCTCCCGCAGAATCAGCAGAAGTACAGCATGGGTAGGTGTGTCCACTCGGTAACAAGTTAACTGCTGAATGGAATTGCTTCCTGCGGCCTTTTATGGCTGAAACCTACTGAAAGTGAGCCAGTTTTGCTAGTCGTGATTTTTGAGTAGCTTGTGCCCGGTTGCAGATGTAGTCTCGTAATCTTTTCAAATCTGGTGTGGAATGAGCGTATCGTACGTGCGCGTACGGACCCACTTTGAGTCAGATGTTTGGGAAATGTGTCCGGGAACATGCATTTTTGAGGAGTGTCGGGATTATTCTAGAAGCAATTAGCATGAATTAGAAAAAGCCTCTTTTCTGGTAAAGGAAGCCTGGTTACTACTTCTGGAAATAATGAACTGCTTGTTGCTGGCACTTTTGCTGGTGCTGGCAGTAATGATTCTAATGACTTCCAGGGCAATACCCAAGTGTTAGATGTTTCTGCTGTGGCCAGGCTGATATCTGCAGTTCTTATTTTTTGGCCTTTCATTTTTTTTTCCCCCTTCCCTTTTGTCATGTAAAGCCTTACGACGCATTTTGTTTCTCATGATCGGTATGTAGGTTGTCTTTTTCTCTCCTCCTTAATTTGTATTAAAAGTTCGTGAAAGCTTTAACTTAAAAGACTGGCAGTGCTTCTATTTTTTGTGGCTTCAGCCTTAATTGTCGGCTTACTACTGTCAAGTGAATATGGTAATTGTATCAATAGGTTATTTTTTTTTTACAAGAAAATGTTAGGTGTCCATTCTGTTAACTTCTACAGCTGTCTTTCAGAGAATATAGTCTTCAGATTCACTTGTAACCTGCAAATGTAGCAAGAAAAGGGCGTACAGTGTGGTGTACCAGCTGAACCAGGGGCTGATGGCAGATTTTTTTTGACTGTGATATCCAGCAACATAGCTAAAGATAAAAGCGGCACTTGAAGAACAAAAACATGAAATAAGGGGTTTCACGATGTGCGATTGGCCCTGGGTCCTACTAAGAAAAGCCATTAACTGACATGCTTTTACTGCTTTTAAACTAATACTAAACCGATCTCAGCCTTGTTAATGCTGCATTGCTCTGCTATATGCAAATTGCAGTGAAGTGAGTTAGTACCAATGGGCGTGACTTCAGGGGTTTATTGGGACTTTCTCCAGTCTTCTCCCAGACCTACAGGAATAACAATGAGCTCATGTAGATCATAAAATGTGTCTGCCATACTTGAGGACTGCTGCTTGCTGTTGCTTAAATACCTTGCTGACTTAAAACATCACAGACGTGTCTTGTTGCTTTGAAGGGACATATGGAAACTGAAGAAGCCTTGATGCTTTCCCAGCTAAACACACTGAGATCTTAAATTCAGGCTTTGAAAAGTTAGTTTTGGAGTTCTGCTGGAAAAACTGCCCCGTTGGAGTAACAAAACCCGATTTATGTTACTTCATTTTGCTGGTTTAATGCTTGCACCTTCATTGAGCTTGTGTGTATTTCAGGAGCTTTTAATATAAATACCTATAATTTCGGATTTTCAAACTTCAAAGCCAGTGCTAGTTTTAAATCTCTTTGGACTGTCCCTTGCTTGGAAGTCCATCACAGATATTCTCTGTCACTGAGGAGTTGTGTGGAACAGCTGCCTGAACCAGGCTTGAACTCCACCTAGGAAAGAAATGGTGTCGGTTTAGGGGTACTGGGGATTCAGGAGTTTGTTAATGTTTAAAAAAGCCTTGCACAGCACCAACTGTACCCCTAAGGGCATTTTTATTGGTGCGGTATACATCTGTGTGATGTGTGAGCAGCCTGCTGATTTTCACACATGTTAAAACATTTCCTCCTGTGGAATGGGTCATAATTGCCATCACTTGATCAGTTTTCTCCTGTCACTATACCACCTTTTCATAGCAGGGTCCAATCCTGCAGGCTACTGGGATTTCTACAGCTTTATCAGCTGACTTGTTCTCCTTCCTGTCTCCTAAGTGCAGCTTTTGCTGAGGGGGTTTTGCAGGTTTTTACTTGCATGAAGCATTGGACGTTTGGGTTTAAATCTTGGTGTTGGTGCTGGACTTAAAATAATCAAAAATTTATGAAGAATTATACATAATGCTCTTTGTGTGCTCATTAAAATAACTTTAGTATTTCCTACTAATTCCACGCTGTTTTTCCAGCTGAACGAGCCTTGGATACCATGAACTTTGATGTCATTAAAGGCAAACCAGTGCGCATCATGTGGTCTCAGCGCGATCCGTCTCTACGCAAAAGCGGTGTAGGAAACATCTTCATCAAAAACTTGGACAAATCAATTGATAACAAAGCTTTGTATGACACGTTTTCTGCTTTTGGAAACATCCTATCTTGTAAGGTTAGTGGAAAATTATGGGTGTGTTTAATGGTTTGACACAGAAAACCCTCAGTTTACGCTGGAAACATTCCATGGGCCTTACAACCAGGTTTTTCTTTAATAGGTGGTATGTGACGAAAATGGATCCAAGGGTTATGGATTTGTACATTTTGAGACACAAGAAGCTGCAGAAAGAGCTATTGAAAAAATGAATGGTATGCTGCTTAATGACCGCAAAGTGTAAGTACATGAATACGTTATTGGGGATCAACAGCCTCAGATGCATTTTACGGTGCACAAGTACCTAAAGCTTACCTAGAAAAGGCAGGTTCTTCTAAATGTTCCTAGTTTTACAGAGGATTTAGTATTGTAGTGCTAGGAATACTATGAACTGTATCATCTGCCTATTCAAAAGGCAGAAGAAGCTCAGAAAATGTTAATAATGGACTCTGGGCGGGGAAAAATGTTGTAATGAGGATTTGGGAACTTCCCTAGTTTTCTGATATTACTGGTCTGAGATAAAATACAATCCATCGGGTATTCTGAATAATACTTCCTTTGTAAGAGTTGTGAGATAGGAACATTATCCATTTTTTGGATGAAACTGAAAGCTCTAGAGTTACTCAGTCCTGAATAGCAGTTGGAGTACACTAATGTTTTTGTGTGAAGGTCTGTTAATAGACGTATCTAGGAAATAGGAGTAGAAAATAGAACTTGGAGTAAGTGTAACATCTTAAACATGATCACTGTTCTGCACTGTAGGAAAAAAGTTGTTTGGCTACTTGGCTGGTGATATCTAGGCTGGGGGGGTGGGAAGGGGTGAGTGTGCCTCACAGCTAGGCCTAAGGGATCAATATGAGATTTGGTAGCGTTGCAAAAGAATAGAGCTATACATACTTGGAAGGGTTTGGGAAAAGCATAACAGAAATCAGCATCTGCTTACCATTGTGGATTATTTTTGCGTGTAGAGATGGATGGATTGAGCCACATACAGGGAGGACATGTATTTTTGAAACTTTAGTTTTCCTGCTTGTTCTGTGCTGGACTGGCATACCATGGGTGTTTTTACTTGCCTCCCATCTTTCTATAACCTTTTTAAATTGGTAGAAAGAGGTCAGCATAAAAGCACATAATTACGTAAAGCTTCGTTTGGTAAAATACACAAGGAGAGTTAATTTTGCTCTGAATTTCTATTCAGAATAGACTTCTATAAGTGAGTGAAAGTACTTTGCTTGCTGTCAGAATCTGCTGAACATGCACTATTGTTCTTGCTGTCCTTGGTTGCTATAAATCAGGTGAAGTCAAGACCTAGGAAAACGCTGAGTTGCTGCATGCTGCTTTATGGGATTTGTCCGATTTGGACCAATAACGTTGGACAACACAATAAAATCTGAGAGCAAGAGTCTACTACATCAGAAATCAGTGTTCGCCATGTAGCGTCTGTACTAGAGCGGTTCCTTGGGTTGCAGAGTGTTGTTCAGCTTCTGTTCTTTCTCTGATGGTGTGAACTGACCTTTGGTGGCCCCAGACAATTTGCAATGGTATTTGACTGAAGAGCAAGTTGGAAAAAAAAAAAGGGGGGGGAGAACCCCAAACCAATGTCTTGCTTTGATATAGGCCAGAAGGGTGTGCAAGGAAGTAGGGGACATTAGTTAAATAGCTCTTGCTTAAAAGCTGGATCAGAGAATGGTACAGCTTTAAGTCTGCCAAGTTTTTGGTACGGCAGAGAGATTATGCCAATATCTAGAATTCCTGTTTAGTCATTTTACCTAGTACTCTTTCCCATTGTCCAGCTCCTGTTGTCAAAGGCTGTTTTATAAGAGTGAACAATCTCATCAATGGCTTGGGAGTATTTTTATGCTAGTGACTGTGATAAGTACACTGATTTAGCTCTAAAGAATTTCGTGCCTATGATGAACAATGAGACTGATGAAGAAATAAACATGATGCCAGAGGATTACAGTAAATTTTTAAACCTTGGTAGAGTTGCCTTAATCTACACTATTCTGCTCTCCTGCAACTAGATTTGTTGGAAGGTTTAAGTCCCGCAAGGAACGTGAGGCAGAGCTTGGAGCCAGGGCAAAGGAATTCACCAATGTTTACATCAAGAATTTTGGAGAAGACATGGATGATGAGAGACTTAAGGAACTCTTTGGCAAGTTTGGTAATGTCTTAAACTTTAAGTTTATATAAACACAAGTGAACTTCAACTTACTTCCTGTATCTTATCTGCACAGTGCCTTATATGTAATACAAGGCATCAGCTGGCTGTCTGATGTTGATATAAAAAATAATAAAGGGGAACTGAAACGTTGGTACTCAATCCCAATTTCAGGTTCAGAGCGCAGTAATATCCACTGCAGAATTTTAAATAGCCAGAATAGCACATATCGTCCTGCCATCAGAATGGTTTCCAATCATCTGAAAATAATGTGTCTAAACAGTCCTGTGAATGAGGTTTGCAAATCTTAAGTTGCAAATGGAAGTGTTTTCTGTTTTAGTACAGACTGATGTTATGATTTCACTACAAGATACATGAGAAATGAGATGGCTTTTGCTTTCATTGACCTTCAGACTTACCTTTACTCAGGGTATTCATTATTCAGTTGTATTGTGGTGGTTCACCTAATAGGAAAGCATAAGGAACTTTCCCGTTGGCAAGCTATGTGGTTCTGTCTTGATCCTCAGTCATGCGCAGGCATATGATCAGGATCTGGTAATGTGTATCATGTGTCACCATCGACATAGGAAGTGGCAAGCTTCTTAATTTATAGATCCTTATACTCGTTTTTAGTTTTCTTCCCTCCGTGCTTTTGCTGTTGTGCAGTGGATATCATGTAGAGCAAGACAAAGCCTCGTATGTGAGAGATTCTATAGCAGCCCTAAGCAGCATTTACAGGAAATTCCTTTCCACTATTGGAACATCTGCGGTTGAAACGGTAGCAAATTTAGCTAATGCCTGTGTCAGTCGAGTCTGTGAACTGCAGTTATTCAAAGGGTTGGAATTGCTGAACTGGGATGGCCTTTCACCAAGCTAAATGGATAAGCACATACCTAATGGAAAGGCCTTCTTTCTGGCTTTCAGTACCTGTTTCAAAGGGTAGAAGCGCTAATGCTTTTTAGATGTTGTATTTTTTAATGAGAAAAGCAGTTTCATTCACTTCGAAGTGAAATTCCTCCCCCATTTTGCTTGAAAATACAGCAGAAAAGAAACTCAGCCTGGGAAACTTCAGACTTAATGGCTGAAATTCAGCATCAGGGTACATCAGCAATCTTGTATTAATGGGTGATGTTCTTTGCAATACAAGGGAAGTGAACTAAATCTAAACAGGTTGTTTGAAACGTGAAGAGAATACGCTCTGTATACAAAGCATAAGTATTTCATTTTTTTTTTTTTTAGGTCCTGCCCTAAGTGTGAAAGTTATGACCGATGAGAGTGGAAAGTCCAAAGGCTTTGGCTTCGTTAGTTTTGAAAGACATGAAGATGCCCAAAAAGTAAGTTTTTGGACTTCATTTTAAGAATTCCATAACTGAGACCCAAATAATATGTTTCATTAAGTGATCCGAAATCTTGTGAATTCATGAATGGTTTTTTAATTGGCCAAGAATGCTGCAAAACCAGGTGTCTGCTTCCGAAATGACTTGGCATTGTTTTGGTTGTTCAGAATGCTTTCTTAGGAACAAATGTCAGTTGATTTGAGGAGCCTGTTAAGATGCTCTGAGACAGCTGGAACTAGCATGGAAATGGGGAAGCTTGAATAATTTAATAACCTGTTGTGGTTGGGCTTAAAGGTCTCAGAGATTTGACTTCCTTGTGCTGGGCAGCTTACAATTTAAACCATTACATCTCTGCAAAACCCAGAGGAATCATTGGATCCGATTTGGTTGCACAAAAGGTTTGTGCAACGCAGAAAGGATTGTGTTTTTGAACTTCAGCACTGCAAAGTCAGCAGGAAAGCTACTAGTTTCATGGAGCATGTTTGACACAGCTGTAAGAAAACAGTCATAAGGCCCGACGATGTTGCTTTTACTCTGAAGAGTAACTTTGGAAGAAGGGTCCTTTTAATTCATGTGATGTCTGTGACGCGCCAGTATGCTGTGTAACAATTCTGTGTCAGCTGGTTGCTTTGATGTGTCCGTTGACTGTGGCAATAGGGACATAGCATCAGGATCAGAACTTGGCACAGAACAAGTCGGGGCAACAAAGGAAGTTTGCTTTTCGAAAGGCGTTTTTGGGATTGGTAGTGCCAGCGTACAGGCAAGAGGTGAGAACAAATCCTGGCTGTCTTACATCTGCATTGCATGCAGTCTTGCACACATTACTTGAAGAATTGTGATTCTGACTACTGTAAGAGAAACACGTACTGTGTTTTATGTAGGATAAAATTCTGATATCTCAGAGGATGTATTTTTAATGGCTTTGATTGTGAAGGTGTGCAATAAACAGGTGACTTCTGGTTTTAAATTCAATAAATCTGTGCCAGAGTTTTCACATCTTAGTAGTTGTGCCTCAAAAGAGCATAAAGGAAAAAAGGTTCATGTTTTCATATGCTTTAAGTATTTCCCTAATGAAAAACTAAAAATTAAAAAGGGGAAAAGAAGGCACCATATATGCTTAACATACAGCAAAGGATCTGGTAGATACTAAGTTTCACATGTTAATTTTAAAAAATACAAGTCAGATGTGTGAATTAGCACTTTTCAACTTAATGTCCTTCCTTTTCTCTGCCTGTAGCAGGGCCTGTGTGACTTGATTATGTCTTTTTCCAAATTCATATAAGAATTTTTTTGCATCCCTGGTGCCTTTAACTGGACAGAAGCACACTCAGAGCAATTTCCATTTTACTCTAAGCAGGCAAGTCTTGGGGTTACTTAGTTCCAGCTGGTGATATTTTACATGGATTGGCTCTTTTTCCTGAAATCCTTATGTAACTTTTTATGTTGGAATTACTTTTTTTTTGGTATGCCTGAAAACCGCTGGAATACAAAACACTGCTAACCTTTTGTTTATTCATGAAGGCTGTAGATGAGATGAATGGGAAAGAGCTCAATGGGAAACAAATCTATGTTGGCCGGGCTCAGAAAAAGGTGGAAAGACAGACGGAGCTGAAGCGCAAGTTTGAACAAATGAAGCAGGACAGAATCACCAGATACCAGGTTTTATTTCAATTCAGTATTAACTTAAATCAGTTTTAATTCAAGAGAAGTGACTTTATTCTATGATACTTTTAGATTTGTATGAACCATTTGCTTTCAGAAATAACTTGGCTCTTTTTTTAGGGCGTAAACCTTTACGTGAAAAATCTTGATGATGGGATTGATGACGAACGTCTTCGAAAAGAATTCTCCCCGTTTGGCACAATCACTAGTGCAAAGGTAAAGTCTATAGATGGGTGCTTGTCCTTCCTCTGAAAACGAACCACCAGGGAAGAGTGACAGATGTGACCCAGTCACTTATCAGTGCTACTGTTTACGTGGACATCTGCTTTCTTGGGTTTTGTACATCTCAGGTTAAACATGCATGAGCATCCTTCCTTGAAATGGAGTACTGCTACTACTGTAAGAAAAATGACATCTTTTGGGGGCAGTAATATGTTCATCAGTACTTCACTGAGACTTTCATCTGTATTTAATAATCAATTAGCTATTAATTAAGCAATTATATTCCTTTTTATAAATCAGTTCAGTAAAACAAATCTGTGGTCTTACTTCTAGTAAGCAAAAAAACTTCATGTGAGTTGAGTAGGGATTGATACAACATTCCCTTGTTTCAAACCTAAATTCTGTACTGCCAGGTCATGATGGAAGGTGGCCGCAGCAAAGGATTTGGATTTGTATGCTTTTCATCACCAGAAGAAGCCACCAAAGCTGTCACAGAAATGAATGGTAGAATTGTGGCTACTAAACCATTATACGTAGCTCTAGCCCAGCGTAAAGAAGAGCGCCAAGCTCATCTCACCAACCAGTATATGCAGAGAATGGCAAGTGTAAGAGCGGTGCCTAATCCTGTCATCAACCCTTACCAACCAGCCCCTCCTTCAGGTTACTTCATGGCAGCTATCCCACAGGTATGTACAGAGACGCGTAACTGAATGTTTTGGACTGTGTATAAAATGTGTTTTGATTTCACGATACTAGAACTACTCAGAGGTGTCCATCGTTTCAGAGCTCTGACCTCAGAGCAGACAGGTGGTGGACTGCTGAGCATGCCCTTCAGAGATAACAAAGTTACACCACGTTTTTATATTTGACAGACTCAGAACCGTGCTGCGTACTATCCTACTAATCAGCTCGCTCAACTTGCTAGACCTAGTCCTCGCTGGACTGCTCAGGGTGCCAGACCTCATCGTAAGTCACTTCTTTACCCCTTTGCAGTGATCACGGTAAACTCCGTAGCACCTGTAAATACGTTTTCACGGCATTACAGTATTAGTCTTCTCTGTTCTGTTAGTGGCACTCCTTCTGAACTCCTTTGACCATTCCGTGTTTCGGAGTGTAACTTAATATACTTTCTCTGAAACAGCATTCCAAAACATGCCTGGTGCCATCCGCCCGGCAGCACCCAGACCACCATTCAGTACCATGAGACCAGCTTCTTCACAAGTTCCACGAGTCATGTCAACACAACGCGTGGGTGAGTTTCATTTACAAAACTTCAAGTATGAGACTTATTTTTAAAATTTTGCTGATTGAGCATGATCTCGAAAGCATTTCTAAATTCAATATCGCACACAGTAAGTTCCCTCCTTTTCTGGCTCTTACTAAACGAGTAAGCTAGTATCACCTTCCAGTAGTTGCTTGAAGTATTGTCTTAGCAAAGACTCCTGCTGTGCTCCTGTTTCTTTAGCGTGAAGCATTTCTTCTTTCAGTGTACACTTTAATTATGCTGTGTGACAGCTCCTGCCATTTCTAAACATCATTGTGGCGATTGTAATAATAGGTTGCATGTAGAAATACTGAGATGATAGAATTTTAGTTCTTAGTTTGTCATAGAATACTATAAGCCAGTGTTATGTATGCAGAATCTGCACATCACTGAATGGACCAGAATCAATTGTAATGGAGTCTTCGTTCTCTCAGAATGTATTAGGCAGCAGTGTTTTTCAGCTATCTACTTCATGAAAGTATCCTGTTTTAGGATGACTGTTGATGTAATGTGCTCAGGAAATCCAGTGTCCTTCGAGGTTAGAATGGGGTTGAATTAATACTCAGCCAAAGTGAATGTTTTCTCGCAGATCCTTTTCCAGTAGCCTGTGAGAAAAGCAATTCGTTAGTGAAGTGACTGGAAGTGAACATCCAGGAAATGTTGAGCTTTGAACCTTCAGATATGACCAGTGCTGTGACAGTTGCCAATTCTACCGAGATGAATCTATAATACAATACCTAAATTAGGTATTCTGTTTGGGGTTTTGTGGTTGTGTGTTTTCTTTTTCTGTAAGTTGTACAGTGTAGGCTAAAATTTAAAAAAGGCATTATTCACATGGGATTATGTTATTTTTTTCCAGCTAATACATCAACACAAACAATGGGTCCCCGTCCTGCAGCAGCAGCTACTGCAGCTACTCCTGCTGTACGCACAGTACCACAGTACAAATATGCTGCAGGTGTCCGTAATCCTCAGCAGCATCTTAATACACAGCCGCAGGTTGCTATGCAGCAGGTACGTAATTCTAGGAACTGGCCCGTGCTTCTGCTGGTGTGTTTTGCAGAGGAAGGAGGGGCGGCGTTACGGTTAAGGGTTGTCTTTTTGTTATTCTAGAATTCAGGCTGTGCACTGTGGCAGCAGAGTTACAGTACTGGGTGAACTGCCAAGTTCACCTGGGAAAAGACATGATCCTATGTTACTTCCTATTTTCCGGTTGCTTGATTACCTCAGCCTGAATTCCCCTTGTGTTTGCTCCACAGTGGAGCGGTTGGTCCAGCATCACTCAGCTCTAACCAGCACTGTTTGGTTAAATTGATGTAGCTGTGATTTCTGCCTCGTTTCTGACAGTGTAGGCATTGTTTATGCTGAGTTGTGGGACACGGGATATGTGAAGCTGCACCTAATTATGAACTAGGGGGTAATTTTGAAACGGTGTTAACTTGCAGCCTGCTGTCCATGTGCAAGGTCAGGAACCCTTGACTGCTTCCATGTTGGCTTCTGCCCCTCCACAGGAACAAAAGCAGATGTTAGGTATGTATGCGATACCATTCTCTATGCCTTGTAGCGGAAGGACTAGGCCAAGTACTGTTTTAGCAATCGTAAAATGCTGAATAAATGGTTTTAGCTGTAGGACGGGTGTCAGTTTCCCTTAAATCCAGGCTGTGTTTGTCAGATGAGATTTGTCACTCTGATCAACCTTTTCCTCTCTAGGTGAACGTCTATTTCCGCTCATTCAAAGCATGCACCCTACTCTGGCGGGTAAGATCACTGGTATGTTGTTGGAGATTGACAACTCTGAACTCCTCCACATGCTCGAGTCTCCTGAGTCTCTTCGTTCGAAGGTAGGCGGACTTCTGCCTCACTCTAGTTTTATCAGCAGTTAAGTCTACACTGATGTAATGGGTGTTTGTGCTGGCACAGTGGAATAGCAGCAACGTGGCAGTGGCCCGGGGCAAGAAGTTAGAATATCCTCTTTCAGAGGGTGGCAGTGCATGAACTGTAACGTTATCCTTTATTTTTTAACAATGCAAGCATTGTTTGTGTCTGTCATTTAAATGGTTTCATTAATTTTTTCGGTTTTACTGAACAGGTTGATGAAGCTGTAGCCGTACTACAAGCCCACCAAGCTAAAGAGGCTGCTCAAAAGGCAGTTAATAATCCCACTGGGGTTCCAAGTGTTTAATAAGTAAGTTTTCTGAGCACTGTAGTTTTATGGGTTGACTTAGTCCGTGGCTTTCTAAGCGGTGAGCTTCCAGGCTCTGTATCCTTGCAGCCACGAAGTAGCAGCTATGGTCACAGGTGTAAACAAATTTTGAGCTGGACACCGTTGTCTGGTTCCTGTAGTTCTTGGTTAGCAAGTGCTACTGGCATTTTGAATGGCAGATTTAGCTGGAATTAAAGCATTGTTTTTAGCAGCGTATTTAGCTGAAATTACTTCTGGGCATGCGTGCAAAAATGTGCAGTTCTGTCAAATGCTAATCATGCTGTTGTTCAAAAGGAACTTGTGGAATTGGAGTAAGCTTAAAATGATACTCCAACCCTATTTTTGCTTACAAATACAATAGTGTATTTAAACTATGATTTGTATATACTTGCCAAAATCTAAAATTACACAGTAGTTAAAAACTAAACTACGTGCTGCCTTGACTTCACTTTTTGGTGAATGTAACTTTACTGTCAATTAAAACAGTGATTTTCTTTATTGTCTTCTGTGGGGTTAGTATCTTAATTTTGCATGGCAGGAAGAGGCAAAAGGTGGTATCTTTACAGTTTTGAAAGGGGAAACTGTTGTGGAGGTGATACAGGAATTCTCTACTCAGTCCAGTGAGGTTTTGCCTGTCTCTGAACTTACTCTCCACGTTTATAGCCATCAGTTGAAGGTGCCTGCTTTAATGTTTGATCACTTAAAATTTTCTTTTTTCTTGGTATTTTTATTTCTGCAACTTTCCTTTTTGGAGGCAGAATTTGAGTCATGTTTTTTCCACGCTTTTTCCCTTTTTTTTTTTTTTTGTTAGTGCCACTTGCACACTGGAGAAAAACAAGTGCTGAATAAGTTCTGTCCCAAACTTTGTGACCATTGCTCTGTGTGTTCTGTGATGTTTTAGTAATTGGCAATCAAATACTGCTAGTGTAGTTACTTGATGAGCCTTGGTATGCCGGCCTGAAGAGCAGAGGTGACCTGCAGTCACGTTGGTTATGGTAACAAGTCATTGTGCCTAGCCATGTCCAAGGCCATGCTGTGCGGAGTGCTGCTTAGTTCCAGACTCTGTTTTGTCTTGCCCAGGTATCACAGACTTGGGATATTTCGCTTCTGTGTCTCTAAAAAGTTGGGGGGGGGGACATGCTTGTAAAGAACTTGGGTTTGATTGATGCCATGAAAGCCCAAAGCGCTGTGGGGCTTGCAGTTGCAGAAAGCGTGTCGGAAGACGTGAAGGTGCTGTTTAATTTTAAAACCTAACAACATTGTGTTTGTTTGCAGAAAGATCCGGGACTACAATCTAGAACTTCGCTTCACCGAAGAAAAAAAAAATCTAAACATGGAAAAACTATTAAATATTGAGAAAAACATTGCAAAATATAAAATAAATAAAAAAAGGAAAGGAAACTTTGAAGCTTATGTACGGAGCAACGCCGGGGCTAGCAAAACAAGTGCTAGTCCTAGATTACTTATTGACTTAAAATTTAAAAAAAAATAGTAAAATAAAAAATACAAATTAATGTTTTATAAACCCGGGGGAAAAGAATTTTCAGCACAGTAAAAAAAAAGTTTAAAGCATTCCTTTCTTTAATTTTGTAATTCTTTACTGTGGAAAAGCTCAGAATATCACCACTGTTTTAGTTGACAGTGAGAATTGATAGCTGAGCAAAGAAACGTAATTTGGATTATAAAATTCTTGGTTTAATAAAAATTCCTTAAACACTGAGTTACTTGTGATGGCTTCTTTTGCAGAGTGTACTTCTCGTAAGGCTGTCATTCAGAACACCATGGTGGAATCTCACTCTGTAGTACGCTGTCGCGGCTTCCAGAGATTAGCCTGTGCTTGGGCGCTTCTTACTGAGAATACAAACTTAGGCATTAAAACAACTGAAAAGAGCAACTAGATCCATACCTGGGGTTTAGATCCTTAATAGCGCACACTCTGAGCTCTTGTTTAATTAGAGACAGAGCTTTAAATACCCTACTTGGAGATGATGAGTAGGAAATGTTGTTAGAAGAGGCCTGTGTTGGAGTTGTGTAACATACTGCGGTGGGCCACCTGCACATGGTGCTCTTTCCCAGAGGTTTTGGTGGAAGGAACAAGCCCTGCACAGGTCTTGGGCTGTGTCTTTAGATGGCTCGTGAGCCCTGAGGTGGAGGCAGAGCCATATGGATATAGGTGAAGGAGCGGGGATTGTCTGCAGCAGGCAGTGTTGCAAAATTCCCGTATTGTCAAGGTACGAACACAATGCATTCCTAGTACAAAAGAAGGTGAGGCTTCAGGTGGTGATGTATTCAAAACTGAATGCAGAATAACCAAACTGTCACCCTTTTTTACACAGTAAAAATGCTGTTGTGGACAGGACTCTAATCCTCTCAGTCCCTATTTCTGAAGCTGTGTTCCCTGGCAGTGAATGGCTACTCTTGGCTTTTTCCTCCCCTCCTAAGAGACTGATTGGTTTGACTTCAGCTTCGGTATGTTTGGGGGTTTTTAACATGTGGAACAAATCCTTATCAGAGGCAGCTCTGAAAGTCTCTGGTACCTAAATATGGCTGAAGAAGAATACAGTCAGGGTGCTTTAAATCAGATTCAGAAACTGAGAAAGTGATCCGAAACTGCTGCTGTTCCTTATTATGTAATATTCACTACAACTATCTTTTCAGTAACTTCCGGCTGTAACGTGTCAGAGCTCTGCGTGCAGGGAGCTTATGCACAACTTGGTACGTTGTTTATCAAATCTGTGAGCGGTCAGATAATGCAGCAGTTTTACTGGTTCCAGGGATCTGCTGCTTCTTGCAAAAGGTGACCTTCCTGGTACACCCTTAGATTTGACTGTCACTTAAAAAGTAGAACGGAAGGGGGAAGAGAGGTGCCCTTTTAAAATCAATTGCTGTTTGATCTACATGTGAGGAACAAAGATGTGTCACTCATGGAGGAAGGCGTGACCCTTAGCCACTGCTATCTTTGGGCTCTGGTTGCTGTATTTAGAAGATACGGTTTCCAGGGAGTCACAGGAAGGGGTTAGTGAGTTCTTTAGGGGAAAGGTCCTCCGAAATCCATGTTTTAAGGGAGAATGCCAGTGTTCTCTGGAGCTGTTGCTATCTTAAAGCCCTTCAGTGTGCTTTCTGGAGTCCCCCAAAAGACAATTCAAGGGTGCCCTTATCTTTCGCTTGTGCAAAGATCTTCAGGTTTTTGTCTAAGTGATTTTGAGAAATAGGCCTAGCATAGAGCTGAAATTGGTCTGGCGTAAATGAATCCTATTGAAGCCCCTCACTTCACGGCAAAAGCATTAGGTTAAACTTGTACAATTCTTACATGTAGTCCTGTCCTGATGGAGGCAGACTGGGCTGGCCTTTAATTTGCAGTCTTGGCTGAAGTGTATGTCTGTAATTAAGAATATTTTTAATCGGATGGTAAATCCTACAAAGGAGGGGGTTCAGACAAGATATGTACATGTTACGGGGTTAAACATACAACCTTAATTTTATGTAATGTCACTGTAAAACATTAAAGCTTTGGAGACAGTTCTGAAAACTTTTTAAAAAATTTAGCACCATAATAGAAATATTGAAGAATTGGATGATACTAAAGGTTTAATGGAAGGTCTAAAGGATGAGATAAAGACCCAGCTATTTGCAGGAGTTTTGGGGCCCTAGCTGGAAAGTAAGAGCCCAGTTCACTTCTGCTTGTTTCCCCAGATAAGAGGTAATGTGTTTTCCGCGAGTCTCCTGGATTCACCGAACAGGTTGTGATGTTTTCTAAGAACGTGCAAGTTATTGAACGTCTTGCGTATGGGGAAAATGAAAAAGGAGGAAAAGAGGGCTTCTTCCAGCTTTGTACAGGACTTCTGTGGGTGTGTCAGGCACTAGCATCTGTACCAGCCTGAAATGCTAGGAAACTGGTGCTGGAAGGGAACAGTGAGGTGATTCTGCTGAGGCGATCACAACGGCTTAAGAAAACAAAACCCTGGGCTGGTTGGGTTTATTTCTTCCCACTCTTGACGGCATGGTAATTCCCCACTGTATGCCACGGATGGCTATTGAATCACTGTCTTCGGGTTTATTGTTGAATCTTGGCGAACAATGCATCAGTGCCGCTAGGGAAGTGTCCTTAGAGCACTGCTGTGAAACAATGCACCTCACAGAAAAATCAGTTTGCTCAGGAGAGGTAGAGCGTTGTTCCCTTGGGTTAACAGGCAGCCTAACCCGCACTCGCTTCCTTCTGCCACGCTCCCTCTAGCATGTGTCAGAGGCTTACGCTGATCCGCCGCCCTGCAGCCACCCAGCGCTAAGCTGATTTTGCTGGATCCTCTGGTATTTCCTTCCTTCGGTCCTTCCCTGTCTTCCATTCTAACCAGAGCAGGGTTCAGCAGCAGCCAAAAGCCTGCTGCTGAAATGAACGGTGGTGAGTGCTCCCTGAACACCATCAACGTTTTCACCCCCTGCTGGAGCAGTTTAAGCTACTAGTGAACTCCTCATAGCTTCCCGTGTACACGAGTTGTCCCTGAGATGCGATTCGAGGATAGAAATGCCTACTGAGTAAATCCAGCACAGGCTTGGAATGACTGGAATCGGAGGCTACTTTCAAAAAAGTCTCAGTTCTTCTCTGAGATTAACTCAGAGTGCCCACTTATATCACAAAAATTAATCTGCCCTGTTTCCCTTGCCTCCTTCCCATTTTCCCTTTGATGAACTAGTCCTTTCCTTACAAAGAGAAACACCACATCCTGTGTCCCATGACATCAACTAGCTGCCTCGTGGCAAGAGATACGCCCGCACCACCTGTGCAATGTAGCCATAGGGAAGCTACAAGGTCCGGCTGGGAGATGCTGGTCATCTCCGACGGAGTTTTGAAGTCAGCATGCTGACTTAAAGAAGGTCTTCAGCTCAACTGCTGGTGAAGGAGGTGAGTCTCCGACCTCCCTCCCTATTCTGTTGTGAAGACTTGAAACCGGGGGAATCCTTGTATGCCCTACTCCTGCCAGCTGATGGTTTGCTTTTGGGATCCTATCTCTGCTAAGCCACAAGTCAGCATCTCACCCACTGCCTCCACTCCGCACAGGATTTTCCTGTTGCCAAGCCAGGAGGAGCACACAAAAGCCCCTCAAGGTACGATTCCTCAACAAGGCAGGCAGAGATTTCAGCACACCAGCCGCCTAACTGCTGTTCTGTAGGCAACTGTGAGTCCGTGTGGCACAGCTATCTCTGCGAAGGAAACCTTTCAGTCCCTCTTGCCTTCTGTAGGATGTGGTCGATAATGATGAATAGCTGCTGTATCCAAATGAAAACGCAGCTGGGAGGGCTACAAATCTTTAGGATGTGGCATTCGAAGTGAGTACAGATTTGAAACGAATGTTTTCAGCGACACAAAGATCACAAGGTGCACATGTAGTTGGAGCTGCCTTTGAGGGACTTAGGCGGCAACAACGACAAAGGAAAGAGTATTTTCAAAAAATAATCTGAAACTTTTCTTAGATTTCCCACTTCTTGTGTTGGGATTTCATTTAATTATTGAGAAAAAAAGGAAATTACAAGCTGGGCCAACTGAGAACAGTATTATCTATGCCAAATAGTCTCCCTCTTCCCATGTAACCTGCTAAAGAAACATCCCTAATCAAGTCATGGTCCAGCTGGCGATAGCTGTCCAGAAGTACGTACTGGTTTTTTCCCTGAGTGCACTTCAAAATGTTCCATGTGACATCTGAGCATTCCCAACACAAAAACGATGCCCTAGGCAGGCTAACTGGTTGTGTCACATTGCAGTGATTGGGACCTTGGGTTGCAGTGGGCTAGGTTAAACCTGAAGTCAGCAGGTGACACAAAACAGGGACTACAATTCAAAAAGTGGGCCCCAAACATATTGCATTGTCACATTCCACATCTGTGGAAGCTTGCTTAATCCTGCCTCTTGCCCCTGCTACAGAGTGGTACCAAAGGTAGCTTGGTTTCCCCTCCTGTAGTTTTCCAGAAGGGAACCAAATTCAAGCAAATGAGAAGAGACCACCAACCTAGAATGACAGCAAAAGGGGAAAATTCCTGCCCATGGCCCAGAGCTTTCCTCTGCCTGCCTGTAGCTCACATTTCTCCATGAATCTCCTCACGCATCTCCCAAGTTACAAGTGGAGATGTGGATTTGCAAAGTGGCTTGGGATGTGAACCATGACACACACTGTGGCCTTACTCAGGAGGGGAAGAAAACCTCTTCCAGAGCTCCCCATGGTTCGGGTGCCTCATCTCCCAGCTGCAACAGGGCAGCTGTGACACCAGGAGCTACAGAGTTGGCTCTGTAAGAGGGTGGTTACATGGGTGCTCCAGAAGTTGTCAGACTGGTTATATTTGGCTGCACAGATGAAGAAGAAAGACGAATCATTAAACATGTTACACAATGTTATTTTACTTAAGCTTCTCTGTCAGTGTTCTCCAGAATGCCCACAGTTAATCCTATTCCTTGAAAAATACGCAAACCTTGTTCCGCTGGGGAGGGGTTTTCCCCAGGTCAATTAGTGAATCATGGCCTTCCTGAAATAATTTTCTTCCTCTGACAAAGGGCTTTTTGGTGAGGCCAGAGCACTGCACTTACATCAGGCCCCGTTTTGCAGGGAAGGCATTTCAGCTGCATTATTTCCGTGTCGATGAACTCATTTCATGTCTCCAGCAGCACTGCTCACGTACGACTACGAGGACTTCCGCAGTGATTCACATGACAAGGCCCGGTTCCCGCAGTGCCTTTCCCTCAGGGGTACCAGAAATACGCTAAAGGAAGCTAGGAAACACCTCAAGCGTAACTCACCTTTATTGTCTGGTAATCGGTGACAGGCAGAAGTCCCAGACAAGGGATGGACCTGCCATTTTAACTATATCTGACCTCCAGCGAGGCACCATGTGAGAAAAAAGGACTTTCTTTTCTTATAAATCTGCTGCGTACCCCTTTCACCAGGTGGGCCCAGGTCTTTGTGACTTGAAAAATAGCATATTATCACTTCATAGTCCCCTTCCCAGTGCCATCCACACTTACAGACTACTGTAACTAGACCCCTTGGCCACGTTCTTCCCCGCACGGCACCGGCTCTTCAGTGCCCCGGGGTCACCCCTATCGCCCTTCCCAGCCAGGCCGCTTCACCTGCGGGCACCGTTTGGCGCTTATTGACCATTAATTTCACCCCCACGTTGCCCTTTTCCTCGCTTCTGGCGGGTTTTCCATAAAAGCCGCCGCCGAGGCTGCGCCTGAAGGTGTGTCTGGCCTCAGGGCCTGCGCCCCGCACCGCGGCAGCGCCCCCTGGCGTCGCGCCCTTTCCCCCCTGCAGCGGCCGCCCGCCGTGAGGGAAGGCCCGGCCTCACCATGAAGCTGCACTTCAGCCTCACCGCCGCCGAGGAGCTGCGGGAGAGGCTCGGGGGGAGCTACGTGGTGGGTGCGGGACGGGGAGCGGGCGGCGGGGGCCGGCGGAGCCGGACAGGGGTCTGCCGGCGGTGTGCTTGCAGCTGTACTCGGTGTGCCTGGAGGGCTTCCTGCTCGGTAAGGCGCGGTACAGCCGGCTCCGCCGCTGGGACGCGCAGGTGAGGGCCGGCCGGGGGCGGGGGGCACCCCCGAAAGCTTTGGTGGGGCAGGCTGCTGGGGTGCAGACGGCCCTGGGGCCTCGCAACCAGGCCGGGCCCCTGTGAGGGCTGCTGGGCGGGGGAGGGGGTGTGTGTGTGTGTGTGCGCGCTCTCCTAGCCCTCGCAGGCCCCGTGTGGGTTGGGGGCAGGGAGTTGTTTCTGCCCAAAACTGCGTTATTAAAGCCCTTTTTCATCTTAAGGCCGCCGGGAGGCTGCGCCTGGGCCAAACCCCTGCCCTGCTCTTGCACCCCCCGCTGCTGTGCTGGCAGAGGGGCAGAGCTGGTGCTGGCTTGGGCACACGTTTGCAGGGTGAAATCCAGCAGGAACAGAGAGGCAGATCCAAAAAATACCGAAACCTAGTGATGCGGCAGAAGGGTATGGCAAGCTGCCCTGATGGGAAACATTGGCTAAGCAGCAGCAGCTGTGGGCTCCGAGTGCCTCTTTGCCTTGGCCTGTGGTAGAGAGATGCAACTACTTTATTGGGTTCTTTAATCCTACAAACAAGTCTAGAAAGTGTATAGAGGTCAGCCCAGGCAAATTTCAGTCAGTCGCAGGGTTTTTTGGACAAGCCAGGGGTTAACAGAGTGTCGGATCCTTTGGCCCAAATTGCCTAAGCAATTGACTCTGGAGTGACCTCTTCCACTCAGGCAATTGCAAAATAGCTGCAACACAGGCCTGGAGTATTCCCAGGAATAGTGGGCATCAGGGAATAATACATGACCCTAGCTAACTGAGGTGGATTATTTCAGGGTAAATCTGACTGTTTATCTCTGCTTTTGTTTTGTTTCTGGTCTGAGTTGCCTCTGTCCCTTTCCTCTCTATCCTTCCTCTGGCTTTCTTGGGGAGATAAAAGGGAGCATGTGATATTGAGCTTTTCTGTGGATGCAGAGTGGCTGCCAGCCTTCCCTTTGCTAGCCTGATCTCTTGCCTTTGCCAGTCCTTGGCTCAAAGAGAAATTTCTCCCAGCTCTTCCGTCAGTCTGGATGCATGCTGTTATCCCTGCTGAGCAGCCTTATTTTATCTTGACAACCCTATTTTAGGGACTTGTTTGATGAACACTTCTTGTGGTAGCAGGTTAGGTAGATGCTCCTTCTGGCAGCTTCCTTCCTGTGCCCTGAGTTGCATTGGTGGGACCATTCTGGAGCAGTTTTTCAGCCAGGTAACCCCTGATGGGTATCGTTCCATCTCTCCCAGCCCTGTGTGACTGCACAAGCAGTTGGAGTAGCACAGCTAAAAGGCAGTTGAGTCAGCAGTAGGGCTGCCATGGAAAGCTGTGTTTGCTGAGGTGTGCTCTGGTGCTTCAGCTCTGCAATTCTCTTCTCTGTGGGAGCTCTCGCAGTAATATTTTGCTTTCCTTAATGGAGCATTTTGGATAACATATCTGAACTAATAAACCAGCTTATGTATTTGCTTGCTTTTTCTTTAAGGCTTCCTGTTTCTTGCTCAAGAGGTTTTAACTTCATTAATGCTCTCAGCAAAATCTTTCCCTTCTCTGCATCCTCTGTAGCTGACAGTTTGCCTCTTGCTGGGCTTTACAACTTGTTAGCTGATTTTTATTTTTAATCCCTTCATTCCTGCTGTTGGTGGATGCAATACTTGGTCTTGAAGCTTGCAACTACACTTGTAAGATTGCTTGTCTATTATACCCTGTTCTTTTTGTTTGTTTGTTTTTAAAAATTTGATTGAAACACTCTGCTAATGTAGAGAAATGCACACATGTAAAGTCTTAAACTCCAGGATACAGTAACTTTTATCCTGCTGACCAGATGACACATGATGTCCACAGAGCCTCCCAGATACAACAATTTTGTGAGGGATGCAGGATGTGACACCCCCCCCGCCCCCCGACTGTTTTCTGCGTGATTATACTTGATGGTATTTCTTGAACACTGTTCCAGAGGATCTACCTCTGACCTCTGTTGGATGTGACACTGGACTAGCCGTGCCCCGATCTACTTCAGGGTGGTGATTTCTAAAGCACTGCTATTCCACCTCTACTAGCTCCTTTCCTAACTTGTGACAGAAAATCAGGAGACGTAATCTTTGTTTCTGATGCTGTGTCTCACCTGCCCCTTTTCTCTTCCTGTGCATTTCCCTGCTCCCTGTCACTTTGTATTCTGAGAGTGCTCCTGTTGTTTGACACTCATAAACTCCTTCCCTCGCTGTCTCCCAGAGCTGTTGTTCCCTGCAAAGGGAGCAACGGTTCAGCGGCAGCGTCGTGTGATAGAGCGTACGAGGTGTTGGGTATGCTGTTGAATGGGGAGGGGCACGTATGCCAGCTGTGCAACATTTCCTTGCTTCTAGGTGCCTTACCTCCAAATGGGATTCTCAGCCTTAAGCTAAGCACCCAAGGCGACTGGTGTAGAGGGAGGTGCGAACAACCAAGAACCATATCCTAAACAAGACCTTGCTTAGAAGGAGTTGCTTAGGCAGGGCTTAACCTTCCTCTGGGAGATGGGGCTTTGTGTTGCCTGTAAGAGGGTCCAGAGGTGGCTCTACCTTCTTCCCTCTTGCCCCTTTTAGGAGCTAGAGTATTCAGTTGTGGGAAATCCAGTTTTTGTTCCCTCCTCTGTCTTGAGTATTTGGGTATTAAGTATTAGCAAAAGGACAGCTGAAGGGCCGGTCTGCCTTTGTTCGGGTTGAATGCCATACGCGTTGGGCAGCGTTCTTCATTGTTTGCACTTGCTGAACTGAGACTTGTGTGGCCGTTCTCTGCGCGCATGACTGTGAACAGCTTCAGCAGGAGTGCCGAAGGTAGGTGAGTGCATTTTAACGATCTAAGCTTTGGCCCGAGACACATATAAAGGCAGTGCTGTGTGCTGTAGCCATGTCCTCCTCTGACTTTAGTTCTGAGGGGACTGTGCACACTGAGCAGAGCACCCCTAGTAGAGCTGTGGGTCTTTATTCTGCTTATGGAGAGAGAAAGCTGAAGGATATACAAGTGACAGAAGCTTGTAGAGTGGGGCTGGAGATTACCTGGACAGTGGTTTGTGCACTAAAAGTGTTATTGGATTTTCTTCTAAACTGAACAGCTGCTGAAGACACAGGCTCTCCATGGTTTCCACCTTTGTGATGTTGTGGTGTTTGCATGTGGCTCTTCATTTTGGCAGCTGTTTAGCGCACCCCTCTCTAAACAAATATCAATAATGAATCTGTGTTCTGTTGTAGGACTGAAAGGAACAGATTATTTTTTGCAATTGTTGGAGTATTCACTAGTTTACTTCAAGGCAGGGAGTAAACAGGAAGTGTCCTTTGTAGGATTAAGAGTGAAATGCAACACTGGTGGGTTCTGCCCATGATGCCAGCCTCTACTGAGTTAGCAGCATCTCTGATTGGTATGAACAACTGTTGGGAATATAGTTTAAAAAAAAAATCTGTTAAACACGATAAAACAATTAGTAAAAATTAATTAAATATAGGAACTTTTTTGTTTAGATTTCATTTAGCCAGTCGTGTACCAGGATAATGTCATACCTTTGATTGCCTGGACAGTTTCTGCATACATATTTTTAATTTTCACGTGAAACATATTTAAGCGTTTTTAATCTTAGAATGGTGTCTCCTCTTCTTAAATACTTAATCAGGTAACTGAGAAGGAAATGCCCAGAGCCCTGTTCATTCTGTGTATAATCCATACATAATAGCTTTGTAGTTACAATGCTGCTCTATTTTTTTCAGGTTAGCATTGTTTCTGGTGCTCTGTCTGACTTCAGTGTCTGCACACCTGCGATGGAGCATGGCCCTGGGTGAAATAGCTTGTCTAGACACCATGGGCAGGACCTGACACCAAAATGCAAACCTAAGTAGAAGATAATTAATCCTGGTCGACTGTGCTTTAAAACCGATGATGTCTTCTGCTGGAGGGGGAGGGAATATTTATTGCCGAAAGATGAGAAAGAAACAGCACCAATTATAGCATGTATCTCTTCAAGAAGGGGAGTAAAGACTAGCTCTTAGAGCTTAAAACTGTCATGTTTAAGGAAACTGCTCTGTCTCTTTCTGGTGGAAATCTTGGAGGCAGACTGAGTACCTCTTCCACCAGGTCTGGGCTTCTGGCACAGTCAGATTTAAGCTTGTTCTTGTGACCCAGTGTCCTGTGGGTTTTCCTGCTGCTTGCTCTTGGAGCTGCCTCTGGGATGCGGAGCTGGAAGTGAAGTTGTGCCCAGCCGTGGTACTGGGCTGTGAGGCAGGACAGGCCCAGGCAGCTGCTGTGTGCAGCTACACAAGTGTGGAAAGAAACAGCTTGGTCAGGCACACAGAGAGGCCAAAGGATGGTAGTCCTGCCCTTGGGCAGCTTGTGGAGAAGGATGGCTTGGAAGTACTTGTCTGGTCAAGTAGGCCAAGTCAAGAGAAAACAGCAGTGCACAGGCACCCTGGCTTGGGGCTGAGACAGATCTTCTGTGGAGCAGCTTTAGGTTACAGAAGCAAACCCAGAGCCTTGGAAAGAAGAATGGTCAGAAGCAGATCTTGGATAGGAGACCCATCTCTTATGGTGGTGTTGGCCTGGTAGGACAGCAGGCAGTTGGTACCTGGCACCACCATGTACAGCGTTGTTGACTTGCACTTAAAATGCAGCCTAGGCCGTTGGGTTTGTGAAGACAAACACGGGCTAATTTTGTTCTGCTAGAATGAAATTTTGTGCTGGTGGCTGGTACTCTGGTGGACTTTCAGCACTGTACACACATGCACACTTAAAGCTGACAGGCATTTTTCTTTAATTCATTGAGATGTGAAAAAGTCTGATGGGTTGGGAGAAGTTTCTCTTCTCTGTAGCCCAAATCCTGAGGACACGCAGTTGGATTTCAAGAACCCTACCAAGTAGCCAGCACTGAGATGGATTAACTATTTTTTTTTAAGTAGGTCAGGGTCTCAGCTTGTGCAAACTGATGATAACAGACGGCACCACGTTGTGTAGGTGAGGCAGGACCTGAACGCAGAGGGAAGAGAGAGGACCGCCTTGTTGGTAATGTGGCTCTGGCTTTCTGACTTACAGCAAAAAAATTTGCCAGATCTCCTCAAGTTTGCCTGCCTGTAGAGCAGAGATAACATTTTTCAGTCCCTGGGGGAAGATCACATATGTGAAGGACTCTGAAGATAAAAAGCACTCTATACTAGCTATTACTGTTAGCTTTACAGAAAATCAAAGCATGTTGTGTTATCTAACTCCTATGCTGTGTATCTTAGAGCAACTCACGCATATCTAATAATCAAGAACTTGGAATTAGCAGTGTGTTGTCAATGCATGGAAAGTGGAGCTGTGAGAATATGTCTTGCTCCTATTTTTTAACCAACAGGCAGGAAAAGGTATTGCTCATTCTTGCAGTAGTAAACATTTTGTTTTCCTTCAAGCTTCAGCTGCTGGAGTTATGTGAAAGACTTGGGCAGCTGGGGCCAGAGGGGAAAATGTCATCTTTCACAGGATTTAGTGACTCTAATTGCTGAGTGGAATAGTGGTGCTTAAAATGTAATTAGTAGTATCTCAGCATACTACAGGAATCTCATTTTGCTGATCAGACGCTGTATTGTTTTGATTTTAGGAGAAGGAATATTGCCATATGAACTTGCTGTATTCTTTGGTAATGTGCATGTTGGGAAGGGAAATATCGCTCAACCTTCTCTTGAGATAATTTGCCTATAGCAGAGAACTTTTACACTTCCAGTGACCAACTACTGCCCAAACCTATATTGGAACTATTTTGTTTTGTTGTAAGATACTGTAATTGTGGTTCTCTAGTCCTTTCAGGTCTGTTATGAAATGAGGTAGGGTTTGTACAGACGTTACGCTCTTATTAGCCAGGTGATACAGCTGGAAGAAGAGTCAAACCTTCAGATAGTTTGTTTCTTAAAGATTTCCTGGGTTTTGTTGGTTTGTGGGTTTTTTTGTGGTTGGTTGAATGTTGGTGATGGTTTTTTTTTCCTTTGACAATATTAGATGATCTGATAAAAGTTACTGCCTCTCATGACCAAAATACTAAAAGCCTCTGAGGTAGCACAAGTCGAGGGCAGAAGTCACTAGCTCTTAAAAAGTAGTTCTGTGGGTATAGATCCAAGAATTCCTGACTGGACATATTGGGAGGAGAACACACCTGTAACCATATCTTGTTTGTCCATGAGGTGTATGAGATCTAGCTGATAAGGTTAACACGGTGCTACTTTCCTGTCTTTGAGCAGGAGCTCAGAAGTGATAAGACTGTAAAAAAGAGAATGCTCACTTGGACTGCCTTCTGCTGGCTGCCTGGGCAAAGGCTTTGCCCTTGCTGTGGGCCCTGAGCACCATCAGGGAGGTGCTGGGTGGGTACCCTGTTCCCTTTGGTTGTCATGTCTTGCTGCCAGAACAAGAGAGTATTGGAAGCTCCTTGGAAACTGTGATTACTTTTTCACTGATGCGGAGCTTTCCTTTGGCTGTTCTGCAGCTGAGGCAGCTTTTTGGGAGTGCCGTGCCTGCTTTCCCTCCGAAGTTTTACCTGGCAATGGCGAAGTCTGTGGCAGATGAGAGACAGTCTCAGCTGGAGCAGTACCTTCAGAATGGTAAGCTTGCCTATAACCACCTCATCAGCTTTCATATGTAGGGCTTAGACTCAGCTCAGTATAGAAGGTAAAGCACCCTGCAGTCAATTGTAGACACATCCTCAAAGGTTTAAGTGCTGCAGCCCTGCCTTGTCCTGTCTGTTGGTTCACTGGCTCTAGAACAGCAGCATATCCTATTTCTCTTATTTCTGAAGCAGCTGCCTTTGTGCAGCTTTCCCAGAATGTGAGGGTGCAGTTTCACACTAAACTTAAGCCAGCTTGGCCTTCTGATGGCAGCCTGTAGTCTGGCTGCTCTCTGCTCTTCCTGATCAGTGAGCTGAGCCAGCCACCCACCCCTGCTGCTTCCCAGCTGCCAGAGCTGACACGGCACTGGGTGTGAGAACTCGTGGCTGATGGGTGAAAGAGGCAAAAAAGACCAGCACTTGGACTGGTAGAAGTGTAATGTGTAACTGGGCTCTGCATAAACCTCTTCCCTTCCAGGATTTCCAGGCAGACTTGTGAGAAATACAGCAAGAATTTGGAGCAAAATCAAATCTCAGGCATGATGTGTTGTGTTTATAAACCAGGTTTATGGGATCTCTAGTATGCATCTCGTGAGCTTCGTGTAAGCCAAGAAATAAAAAAATACAACCATTTCAACTACCCAAAAAGAAGGATGTGTGAGGGGCTTAAAGACATTTTGTACTCTCTGGCCTCTGATACTTTGTGCCAAGACTTACAAAACAAACTCAAGATTAATCTTTAAAATCTTACTTAATGATTATTTTGTCTTTTTCACTTGTGTATTCAACAGCTCCTCTTTGAGTTATTGCCCATGAGTGACCATGGAGTTTTGTGGCCAAGAATCCTACTGTAGTCTTGCTCTGGGAGAATAGTAGTGCTGCATGCACTTAGCACTGTTTGTTGCTTCCAGTGATTTAACAACAGGCTAGAAAAGGTAGCTGTGCAGAAACCAAAGGATGAGTAAAGTAGCACTGGTGTTTTCACCAACAGTCATGTTGTATACATCTTGATTTTTAGATGCTTGCCACTTTTTTCATCTTCTGGCTAAGTTTGGGTTCCTCCCTCCCCATTTTCCTTTTCAGTTACTTTGGATCCAAATATTACCAACAGTGATGTCTTCGTAGGTTTTTTCCAAAAGCTACAGCAGGTAAGTTTTGAATTTTTCAGCCAAATAATCTGTTATATGAAAGAGTTAAAATATTATCCTACCTCCTGAGTTCAAGTCTTCCTTTGCTGTCGTCTTTTCCTTGTGTTCTTAGCTTGGACTGGCTTGTAAAGCAGTGAGTTCCAATGACAGAGTGCTCTCTGTGAAGCCTGGGTGGCAATAATAATAGTATTGCTATTTTTTTGTCCGTGTACAAACTTGTTTCTCACATGGAAAGAACTATTTGCTTTGTTTTTATATCCTGTGGCATATCTGATGAATCTTTTGCCTCTAAACAGTTCCCAGAAGAGTCTTTGTGAGAGCTCAATAGAAGGATTACACACACTCTTGGATTTTGCAACTGTAAATGCTTTTTGGTAGTGTCAGTGCTTTAGACTGATGAGTCTATTGATGACTGCTGTGAAAATGTCCTGTTCTCTTACCTCGCAGCTGTAGTGATGGGCAGAATCTGGCATGTATTTGGGTTGTTCCAACCTAGCTGACTTTTGAAATCCATTTTAATGTGGTCCATGACATGTATGATCTTTCTCTGTTAGGCTTGGAGCCTGGATAGCTCTTGCTTGTGTCTGACTACTGCAGGGTGCTGTATGTCCCTTTTTGTTCCCTTACCTCCTCTCCAGCTGCTGTGGCTTTTATGAGGATAAAAGCCCACCTGTTTTGGAGCAGGTGGGTGCAGTGTGATTCCAACAGTGTTTTCAGAGAGGGGATGCTGCTTTAGTTTTCTGGGAAATGCTTGGCATGCTGCTGCAACCTTGCTTTCAGTGAGTTGTTCAGGAGAGGGGAGATTTTGGAGGACTAAGTAGGAGTTTTGTGACTTGACAGCTCTTCACTTGCAATGTGTGATTAAGGTATTTAATGGGGCGCGGTTCAGGAAGGCTATAGGAAGTGGTGTGAGGAAGTATTCCTAACAAATTCTAGAAAGGTTTTTCCTATATACTTTATAAATAAATTGTATCTTTTTATTTACAGTCTCTTAAATTCAGACCTACTGAAGTGCTCAAGAATGAAAAGCCCCTTTCTCATTTCTTTTGGGATTTCTGCTGTGAGAGGCATTCTCTCTTTAGTTCTGATCCAATGCCTGTTATAGCCCTATAGATAAGACTCAGCAGTAATTGCTGGGAGTTAACTAGTCTTGATGAGACTGATAACAGGACTGCTAAAGAAAGTTAAATCCATCAGGAATGCCTGCCATTTGCCCTCAAACATTGCCAACTGACTTTGTAAAAAAAAAAAGTTCTGGCAGGAAATAACTCTGCAAAAGGCATGTTTGCAGTGTTTAAAGATGCCTTTTGGCATGCCAGTATTGTGGATTTCTCTTAATGTACCATCAGAGATGATGCGGTATACTTGGGTCTTTCTTTACTGCAGGCCCTTTTGGCGAAGATGGGTGACTTGGTAAAGACATGTGCAATACTAGCTTGATTCACAGGTTATGCACGTGTGTGTTTGCACTTGTTAAGGCGTGTGATGACTCTGCAGCCAAAAGCAGTCAGTTATTTTGTGGAGTTCCAGGTAGGCGCTGAATTGTACCTTAAATCTTAGCGTAAGGTCAGTACATTCTCAAGACACTAAATTATCCCGAATTTCTGTTCCACGATACAATGGATTTTCATACACTACGTTTAGGCTTCCTGCTTGGCAGAGATGGTAGTTCTCCAGCTTTTTTGGTATGCAATTTAAACTTAAAACACTTGTGCTTTCATAAATTGCTGCTTCGTAATACAAATAGCGGTAGTGCTTTATGTGTTTGTTCATTATGGTAAAGAACAAACTCCTAAGAGACCAAGTAACTCTGTGAAAGACAGGAGTGCATCCACTGCCATTAGCTGTGCACGATGCCTTTAATTGGTGTAACGGATGGCTGAATAAGTATTCATTTTGGTTATTAAAGAATCTCACTCAACCAGCTGACTTTGTTCATGTTCCAGTATTTATTAGTGTGCTGTGACTTGTGAGGCGTTTTATGGCAGAGTGACAAACCTACTGTAAGAGCATTAAAAGACACGTTCATCCTTAAAGCATCTGTGTATTCTTTCCCTCTCCATTGCTGAGGATGTGTAGGCAGCACTTAGCATCCTACATGTTGCTTAGGAGATAAAACATAGGGCTTCGGTGCGACTGCTATTTAGTGTTAAAACCTGGCATCACCCCAAACTTGCGTTTATGTTACGTTGCAAGAGGGATTTATGACAGATTCAAGAATAAAACATTAAAATTAGGAAGCTCGTTTTCTGTAAATTATGTGGACTGGCTTTGACTAGTCAGTCTTGGCTACCTGGAACCAAGTTAGTGCACAGCTGTGCAAGAAACCTTCCTGCCAGCTAAGGTAGGACAAGTAGCAGAGGGACTGCAGTGCAGGTGGTGATGAACAGGAAGCAGTCAGCCACTTCTGCCACCACAGCTATTGATTGACTACAGATCTGTCTGCAGATAAAACCAGTGCAGATTTTGTAATAGCAAGCTTCAGTTTTAAAAGAATGACAAGATAGGAAACCAGAAATGAATGAGATTGCTAGGCTAGGTGGTGGGTTTTTTCTTTTCCTAAAAACTCTACTGCTGACTTTTCACCTTCACTTCTATCTTCTATTATGGGAGGGAGTAGAGCTGTCCTCTCAGGTAGTCTGCTAGTGCTTGCTTCATTTTCTTGGGTTGTCTTAAAACAAGCAGTATTTGAGTTTCTAGCTGAAGATATTTGTATATGTCACTGACTAAAATAGAAGATGCAAAGGAAAAATCAAACTGACTTAAGATGTTTTGGTTCTGAATGGGGTAGTGAAGAGTGCTGAAATGGCACTCGCTGGGGTGGGAGTGCTGTTCAAGACCGTGGCCTTACTGCAGCTGCTTGACAGCGTTGAACACTACTCATCTGTATCTGTGCTCAGCATCACACCAACCAGCTATATCCCCTGATCATATCTAACAAGCCAAACTTCTCAAGTGGGGACAAGGCCATGCAGGTTAACTCTGCTTTCCAGGCCCCTGGTTTTGCCCAGCACCACCTTCAGTTGTTGCATAGGTTGTTATGGTTTGCTGCTTACAGCAGGCATGCTCTGGCTTTCCCAGCAACATAATCTCGTGGGAGAAGTTCTCAGGGGACAGCAGGGCTCCTGACACATGGGGAAGCACCTTGACACAATGGATGCTCTGCTCAAAATGAACATTGCTGAAATCATGAATCAGAGAATGGAAGGGACCTTAAAGACCATCCAGTTCCAACCCCTCTGCCATGGGCAGGGACACCCTCCACTAGACCAGGTGGCTCCAAGCCTCATCCAGCCTGGCCTTGAACACTGCCAGGGATGGGGCACCCACAGCTTCTCTGGGCAACCTGTGCCAGTGCCTCACCACCCTCTCTGGGAAGAACTTCTTCCTAATATCCAATCTAAATCTACCCTCTTCCATCTTAAAACTGTTATTTCTTGTCCTGTCACTACAGACCCTCGTAAAATGTGCCCCCCCCCCCCCCCCAGCTTCCTTGTAGCCCCTTCAGGTACTGGAAGGTGCTGTAAGGTCTCCCTGGAGCCTTCTCTTCTCCAGGCTGAACAAGCCCAACTCTCTCAGCCTGTCCCCGTAGCAGAGGTAACGCCACCATCTCTTGCCTCCTGCAGCCTTGTTTGTGGCTGGGTTCTTTGGTTGTGTTTTTTGTTGACCAACACGTCTTCTCAATAAGGCTCCTCAAGGATCACTAAGGAGACAATGGAGGGCAGACAACAGAGGGGATGCAGTTGCCAATCCCCTAGCCTCTCTGCTTTTATTTTGTTGGTGGGTTTCTGCCTCTATCAACACAAACTACCTACCAGCTCTGCTGGGGGTAATACTGGTAGGATATTCTCCAGAGCTTAGCATAAGAAGAAGCTATTAATGAATCTCCATTAATCAGAGGTGGAGTGAATTTATCTATATATTTGCTCTCCCCAGCTGACAGACTAAACCCCAGCAGGGCTGATGCAGTCAGGAGCGTGAGCTCATACACACGAGCCCTGCCCCAAAGTAAAGATTACTACAACATTCTGACCTCATGTGCAAGTGTACAGTGCGACCCACAAATGTACATTAAGAGACTGCGGTTGAAAATCATGATAGCTGAACCAGGATTGACCTTAAACCCCTTATACTTGTATTGCAGTCCTGACATCCTTCAGACAGAAATTAGAAGCATCTATGTAAAAATGCCCTTCTCCCCTCGTTTAAACCATTATTTTGAAAGAGGTGCGTCACCCATGAAACCTCAGCTCTGTCTCTACAAATGATGGGCGTGCCCAGAAACACGGTGCTCTAGTAAAGAATGCAGTGTTCTGTAACACCTATTGCGAGTCATTCAGAGCTCCCACCCTGCACTGGGCACAGGTGTATTAAGAGATTCCACTGTCATTATGGCTGAGAGGTTTGTGTACGATTATTGCACTGATCAGAAGTTTTTTGCTTTGGCAGAATGCTAAAAGTAGTAGATGTTATTCTTATACCTTGCTCTTGGTTCTTGAGTGCAAGCTCTGTGTGGGGACACGCTCTCTGTAAGGCTCGTAAAATCCTTGCTAGCGTGTTTCCCAGCAGCGGTTTCAAAATAGGTGTCAGTGGTCGCCCAGGTGAAAACACAACCCTCTGTGAAGCTGGAACAATCTTCTGCATAGCCATGATGAAATCCTGTGCTGTTATTTTAATAGAGGCCATATTTAACAGCAGTTTCTCGGTACTTTGGTAGATCTGAGGGTAGTGGCGGTGCAAAGGGCAGCTTCAGCACACAGTGTTTTAATATCAGCACCACAGTATCCTAATAAACAAAATGAGAATCAAAGGTTATGTCAGTGTCAAGCAACATAGAAGTCAAGACCAAGATTTGCAAAGTGCAAAGAAAAACTGAAAGACGGGATGCAGCCAAAAATCAACAGGTTAAGACAGAACTTAAGAGTGTCCTGCATCCAGGTTTTTTTACGTGGCTTGTAGCCAGGAAGCCTGTGCTTATGCAGCAGCTTCCTAATCAAAACTGTTCCAGAGGAAGATGCCCCAAACCCATTCCATATTCTGAGAGACAAAAAGTAAAAGAAAAAAAGCATCTAACTTTGCACCCAGCGTGCCAGCTGCCTCCCTGCCGAGCTCTGCAGCAAGGCACAAGAGCCTGGGTACCGCTTGGGACAAGCTCAGATGCCTCAGGACTCAGGCACATGCAGTAACTCACTCTCTTTTCCAGCTTACCAACACATTTTTCAGCTAGCTCGTCAAGAAAGCTGTCCAATGGCTTAGGGGTCCAGTCTCGTGTGTGAATCTTGAAAATCTCTTTTCTAGTCTGGAAACAAAACGGTTGCAGTTTGGTTTGTCCTAAGTTTTCTCTTCGTGGTTCAGTGCACTTTGACTAGCCTTCAATCCAATGAGCATTTATTCTTTTTCCAAAAGGTGCTACTAAAAGTGACAGCATGCGGGTTCCGGTTTTGCACAGGATCTTCCCCCCCATATTCTTTGGTTGCTATATACCTATTTTTTCATTGTTTAGCAACTGCCATTGGACTAGAAGCTTCCCAAGCCCTGCACCTGGGCAATGTACTTCACATCTTTGTCCAACTCCCCCTTAATAAGTACCAGTAAGACTGACAGATCCCAAAACACTTACGGGTATATATCCCAGGATACCCAGCATGGGAAAAATCCAGAATAGTGGTACATCCACTATCCATTCATAAACCAAGAACAGAGGGGTTGAGTTGAAGCACTGACCTCTCTATTTGGCAAGGAGAAGAGGAACTCTCGATCAAAGTGTCCAGGTCTTCATAAAGCCGGATCTGTAGAATCCAGTCTGTTGGTGGCTCCGATTACCACCACCTCTCCTCTGCTGTTTAAGCCATCCATAAGTGCCAGAAGTGCTGTTACAATAGAGCTGATAGAAAAAATCCAGAATTTTCATTAATTTTAGTAAGTTCTGTTATGTTCTACACAGCCTTTTCTCCAGCGACCACTCAAAAAGGACGAGCTTTTATTGATGAGGTGCTGATTAGTGAAAGACTCATTTAAAGACACAAAGAAATAGATAAGGTAAGACAGACCTGGTGCTGATACCAAGCTTAGTGAATGGCTTTCAATTCTTGTTTAAAACTCATCTGAAATTTAGTAGCACTGAACTACTAGTTTACAGGAGAAATGAATGTGTCACAGAACGTTCAATAGGTCGCGGTCATCTTTTCACAAAGATCAAGCAGCCTCTGCACAGAAACAAAAAGGGTACTAGCTATAGACTTGGTCTTGTTTACTGGACTGTTCAGGAGCAAGGCCATCGATCTCATCGATGAAGATAATTGAAGGTCGCATCTGGTAGGCCTAAAGTGAAACCACAGGGACGGCAACAGAAGTAAACCAGCGCTATTTTAAAGAGAAAATGCTTGAAAAGTGTTATGGTTGGAAAGTCCCTGGAGCTAGATTTTTCAGAGCAGCATCAGGGATCTCGGAGCAAATGAAGTAAGCGGCACGAGTAACAGAAGACAGCAGCCTATTGTCAACCGACTGAGAATGGGTGACAGGAAACAAATCACACCAGCAGTTTTTACAGCTATTTGGCAACCACCAAGAACTGAGCTGGGACTTAATCCAATTACAGGCGCTGGAAGCAAGCTTCTGGTATGAATTTAAATGACCATAGTTCCAGCCTCAATCTGCTTCCCTCTGATCTTCAGATCAGCTGGTGCTTCAGCCCTCTGAGCATCTTCGTGGCCTCCTCTGGACTTGGTCCAACCAGTCAGTATGTAAATATGTACCAACTCTATCATGTAGCAGGATTGAACAGCCTAACCCGTAACTTCCCTGCCCCTCCACTCAACTCTACTCACCTGGCCTGTGACCAAGCTGGAGAGACAGATTCAGTATATACCTTGCTACCTCCAGCCCCTGAAGACAAATCGCATAGTTCTTGCAAGAAGTCGTTGACAAGATGAGTGTTGTGGCTGTGTCATGTCTTCTCCTTTTTCTTCAGGAGAAAAGGGTGTATGTACCTGCTCATACCATCTGTCAGTCTCATTTTAATGGAACTCATCTATATCCTTGAACATAATCAGAGATCATGGTCTGTTTCTGTAATGGGCACCTGTGGAGTAATGTGGTGTTTTCAGGATTCGGCTGTGAGGACAACCAGTCATTATGCGTTTATGAATAAAATTGAGACCTATTTCCTTGCAGCAGCAGAGGTTTGGAGTTGGTGATGTAGGAAGCTGGCCTTTTCCAGTCACTGCTGCTGGTTAACAGCAGCCTTTAGCATGAGCAAAAAGCATTGGGGTGTTGCCAAAAGGACAGATGAAAAGTTTCTGAGTACTTCAGCAAATAGAGCCAACCAGTGCCTGATAAACAGGCAAAAAGACGTGTTCTTGTGTGGTCTTTTGTCAAAGGACTCCGATGTCAGTTGGTTTTCCTTCTGAAGAGCAAACATGAGGCCAAGGATTGAGTGCCGTTAAGAGAGCTGTGGTGTGTACACTGTGGAGAGCGTAGGTAAAGTGCAACCCAGAAATCTGCAGGTGTTAACCAGGAATCAAAGCTGGCCTGATCATGGACTGCTTCTGTGCACTGTCTCTGCACTGGCTGATTGTGCACGCAGCGGAGGAACACGCGTTTGTAATGTTCCTCGGTACTCGCACGCAGTAGCTCACAAACGTGTTTGGATGTGTGTGTACGCAACGAGAAGTTGGGCTGAGTAGCTATGGTTTCAGCACTCATCTAAAAATGTTACTATCATATCAAACCAGGTTGGGCTTCTTATTTATGATCTTCTGTTTCAAAAATGCAGCTGGCCAGAAATCTGAATTCAAGATGAGAAGTTCCCGTACTTTCAGACTTTTATTGTGTGCTGGTCAGGGGTGGAAGATTTCTGGCATAGACAGTTCTGAAGAATAGTAATTCAAGGATGTCTAGTTTATGTTAGTTTCACTGTTAAGATGCAATTCAGTCCCCTGACCTGCTGTTCTTTTCAGATATATTGTAATAAGGGCCCCTGTCCTCACTCTTTCACCTTTTATGACCTATGCTTCTTAGCTGAGCAACAAACCCATTGAGACCTTGCTGAGAGTTCAGTTTTGTGTGGACTTCTGTTAAAATGAAATCACTTAATCTTAAATTTTCTAATGGAAAACTGGGAGGAGAAAAGATATCTACATGTCTTTTTCCTGTAGGGAAACTATGTAATACCTTTTTTTAGTTGGCTTTTTTGTTGGTTTTGTGGTTTGTTTTTCTTTTTCCTTTTGCAAAACCGTTTTCATCAAATCCAAAAAAGCAAAGAAAATGCCTCACCAGCTCTGTAGTATTCTGTGTTCTTATATTAATGACTGAGCTGTCCTTCAAGCTACTGGGACAAGGCAAGTAGGCAGCAGTTCTCTAGATCTAGTCTTGGGAGTTTTTACCACAGGTAGAATCACAGAATGGTTTGGGTTGGAAGGGACCTTAAAGACCATCCAGTTCCAACCCCCCTGCCATGGGCAGGGACACCCTCCACTAGACCAGGTGGCTCCAAGCCTCATCCAGCCTGGCCTTGAACACTTCCAGGGATGGGGCACCCACAGCTTCTCTGGGCAACCTGTTCTAGTGCCTCACCACCCTCTCTGGGAAGAATTTCTTCCTGATATCCAATCTAAATCTCCCTGCTTTCAATTTAAACCCATTACCCCTTGTCCTGTCACTACAGGCCCTTGTAATAGTGACAGCGTTAAGGGAAGATTCATATAAGCGGTATTAAAGGTTATAAGAAAGCACCCAATTTTGGTTACATGGCATTTTCTCTGAATTTCAGAAGCAAGTGTTGGGAACACGAAAAGTACTACTGAACACGTAATGTGGCCAAAATACATGTTTTGTATGTTGGTGCCTATTTTTGAGTAGATGAGACAATGACGCCACTGCTTTTTCCAAAACTAAACCAGCAGTCTGGGAGAAGATCTGAACTTTTCTGACTCTCTGCTGCAAACTTCTTTCAGGAGTATTTCTCTGTCCCTTTTGGAAGTGGTTGGCATTGCTGTGTACACTCACTGAATGGATTATAGCTAACACTGAGAAGTGCTCTTCCCTTTGTATTTGTATTAAACTTCTGCTGGATTCTCTTGTGTTGTTTTAGGGATGTGTCTGTATGTGTATTTCTTCACACTGTCTTCTGCTGCCTTACAGAACACACTGTTTCCTCCTTTTGTTTTTATGCAAGTCAGGTTTTTTTGGTCTCAACAATACTTTGCTGATAAGAGGCTAAACACAAATGTTTATAACACTGAACAATATGTGGAGTTTCTGGCATGGACATTTCTACCTTCTGGGGTAAAAGCATGTGATAAAGGGTGGGAAGGAAAAAACCAAAACCACCCACCCCAAACCCAACAGTTTAAGATAAATCTTATTTTTCACTTGCTGTGTCATAGCCATATTAAGAGAATTGTGATCAAAAGCTGCAGATAAAGTAGGGAGTTTGTCCCCAAGACCAGGAAATGAAGCTGTTTCTGTAATTTTGTAGAGTCAAATAAGATATATTAAAGCAGTTTTAAAAAGATGACTGTGGAAACCACTGGTTGAAGTATTAAACAGCAGTACTTAATGTGACCATTCTAGATGGGACTGAGATTTTCTTTAACATATCCTTTCTTGTAGATCCTCAAATTTATCTGCCTACTAGTATGTTGCCACCAAAAGCATTTGAGAGGAAGTGTCTGCTCCTTCCTGTTTGAGCAAAGTCGTGAAGTATTCGTGTAAGTACGGGAGATGATCTGCAATGTAAGAGAGAGGGGCTTTTGTATCTCCACAGAAGCAAAGTAATGCTCATTTTAATTAAGAGGAATGACCAGACCTGTCTCCTGGATAAGAAAGAAGTTAGTTTGGGGATAAAGATTAAATCTCTGTGGATCTCCGAAAGAACCTCAGACAGGGCATTGGCTAATGCACTGAGAAGAGGTTCTCTTGTTCTTTAATACATACAAAGAGACGTGTAGGCATGCAGCTAGGTGAAACACTGTCAGGAAACTCTTTGGGAAGTCTGTTTAAATAAGAGGGGTTTTTGGTTTGATTTTCCGAAGGCCTTTTTTCCCCACATACCATTCTACAAACTTTTGACATGTTTGTAATTTTTAGATGCTGTGGAAGAAAACACTTTTTGTTTGCATTTAATCTTACCTTAGAATAACTCATAATTAAGCCAGATTTACTAGAAAATGGTAACTTTTTTGGTTCAGAAAGACCACAATTTGAGCTGAGTTAATTAATTTGAGTTATAGATCCTAGTATGTTCTTCAGGGTACCCAAAGAGTGATAATGGAGTACACAGCATAAATGTGAGCCCTGCCACCCTGCTCTTCCTGATATCGCAGGAGTCAGGAGATACTCCTATATACAGGCACCATGGAGACTGCAGTGAGATACTGAGAGTACTTGAAACCTAAGGGCTTCCAGGAAGTCTCCTGTATCTTTTACCAGACTGGCAAAGGTGAACATAAGAAATTAAAATTTAGTGTTGCATGCAGTATGTACAATTACAGATTTTCCTCTACTATGAACCTTGAGGGAAGTACCTCTCCTTAATTAATAAAAATGTCAGGAGGACCACTGCTGTCCTCTGATATAAGGCAGTCAACAGGAAGAGGATCTGCAGTGATGAGTTTCTGCCACCTCATCCAGATGCATCTCCAAGGGAGTTCTCAAACTAGTCTCCATCCTCTTGAAACAAGTAACTGACTTCTCATGCATAGCAAGGCATGGAGCTTTCAGAGGCTGAGCTTGGGAAAGCCTTTTAGGGAAATATAAAGTCTTGATATAAAACCAGTGGAGAACACCCCATTCCTGTGTCCTACTTTGCTGTTAGAGGTAGTCTGACTGCATCTATCATCAGCTGACAGCCAATGGATCTGGCTTCCCTACTTCAGTATTCCAGATTACACCACCCCTTTATTATGCCTAGACATATGAGAGTTTCTGAGGTGACTTATTTGAGACCTGTTTTCTCATGACCTAAATGCTTTCAGGTTGCTTCTTTATATCCCCTCTTCGTTTGCTGTGGTTTTGAACCTTGGGTACTGACACTCCAGTGTTCCAGTAGCAGTGGCTCTGGTATATTAAGACACCATAGCCTCGTTATTCTCACTGGAAACTTTCCTAATTATAGGGATGCTTTTTTTTTTTTTCCTTTTGGCAAGATTGTGGCTTTTAATATTCCTATGCAGCTGTTTATCCACCTCCTCTTTTTGGAGTCTCTACTTCCTAAGACAGAGACGGTGTTGTTCCTGCAGACCTGGAGACACTAGGTAACCTGTGCTCAGCTTAACATTGAAGTGACTCCAATTCTGCGGTACCTTCCTGCTCGCTGCTCTGCATGTGTCCTTGGTTTTGTCATCTGCGTGGTTTAACAGTAGTTTTAGTAACTTACTGTTTAGTAAACAGTAATCTCAATTGTTTATTTTACTTGTCTAAATAGAGAAATGGAGCATCAGCATCTTCAGATAGGCTCCAGCAATACAGAAAGCAATAGAAGTGTTCTGTTTCTACGTAACAGGATACATTGAAGATCCAAACCCAGAGAGCCTTTTTGAATGTTTACCTCGCTGATGGCAGCAATATTAGACTTGATATCCAGACATCGGACACTGCAGAAAGAATATTGGAGGTAATGGGTTTCTAGATTTGTGTTGAAATTTTTCATTTGTGAGAAGTGGACAAAAATGAAGATGACTTCCAGCAGGAAAGGGGCAAAACTCCCTATTTGAAGACATTCAGAAAGATCTGTGTTGGTTTTTTTTTTGAAGGATTTATTGTTCCAAGGTGAGGGGGATGGAGGGTGGTGCTGATTTTGCAGGTGAGTTTTTCTTATATTTGTCCATAATTTACCTCCCCTTAACAATGTTAGGTGCCCTCTGCTTCTGTGGCATTTGGCTGTCAAGTTCAGGTTTTGTTCATATGTGATAGAATCAGAGCATCTATACTGCTCCTTGTGGGGCCACATTCATCATTAACCCCCTCTTGGGTTTAGCGTTGTGGGGGTGACCAGTCAGAAATGACGGTCTAGTCTTGGCTGATGTCTTAGCTGGTGCACTGCCGTTAAAACCTAGTGTGCAACATACTGTTCTTGTTTTTCTGCACGCTTCTCCTTTACTTGTTTTCTGTCCCTCGATGTTTGCTGTGAGACTGACTTCCTGTGCTGTGCTGGCGCAGCTCTAGCACTGTGGCTCTGGGATGGATGTCTGTAACAGCTGTTGGAATACATGCAGCAAACAATTGCTAGTTACATTTTGAAACCAGTAGCAACCAAATGTTTACGCAACTGGCTGGCTTGTGTTTGAAACTTCCAGCTGGGGTTCCCTTCTTATGCCAGGAGAGGAAGAGCAGCAGTGGTTCTGCATGTCCTGTGTACTTGCACGTTTGTGTGCGTGAGCAAGGCTGAAGCCTCTTCCTCGGTTGTAGTTGCTCCCATTTACTCATCTTGACAGCAGTAGCACAGCATGCACCTGTCAGATGAGTACTCTTCTTTGTCAGGGGAAGCTGAAATTCCCTCTCATCAGACAGAAAACTCTGTACTGTGTTTCTGTGGTGCATTTGCAATCTGAGTTTGTGGAGGTAGTTCTCACCTGGCCATAGGTAGAAGCAAGCTGAACATGTATTCACTCTCTTCTGTCGAGCTAACGTGTGTTAATCTGGCCGCAGAACACACGGTATCTGTGCGGGGTTACCCCGAGTTGGGTAACTTGGGGTAACCCCTTGATGGCTTTGTTCTGCCATAGGGTTTTTGCCCTGCCTGAGGCAGTGCTGGGACTAGTTCTTCCAGCAGAAGGTAAGTGTCAGAGTTGGCCTTAGACCCTGCAGCAGGAGACTTGTGGCGTGGGAGATGCTGAAGGCAAAAAGTGTTGGGGGTAGCAGAGGGGTAGGAATTTTGATTTGGGGAGGGGGAAGTAGGTGCTAATAGGGTAGAAGAAGTAAGGAGACATTTTTAGATAGTAGACTTGCATAGGAACCTTGAGTAAGGAAAGGATTTGCTAATACACTTTATCAAGCCAAAATTGTTAGTATTTTTTAAACCTGTTAGTTTTGCAGTGGATGAAGGTAGTTTCCAAGCTAGACAGTGGTGCTGTATGTTGCTTTGTATATTGCATTTATAGTGTTTATGTGGTGAAACAATGACATTTGAAATGCTGCAGACACCACATCTCTTGTGGCCTTAAAGATGAGATAGGAGTCTTCAGGAATATTTACCTTTTGTCATTGTAAACGTGCTACCACATTCACTGTTCTTTTATAGTGGAGGTAGACTTTGCAACTGTCACTCCCTAACATCCTGGTCTTCAGGCAGCATATACCAGTTTGTGCTTTGATCCAAGACATAAAATACCAAAGTCCTACTGAATTAGAGATCTGTTTGACATTCCTGGGAAATGCTATCTGGTACACTTAGTATTAGGCTCCTCAGGGATAACATGTTGAAGCTCTCTGGCTAATGTCTTAAAGTAACTTGTGGGGGTTTCTTGGCACAGAGGCAGACAGCAGGAAAGATGGCGCTGCTAATACTCTACGCTTTTGTCTTTGGGCCCTGATATTAACAAGTATGAGGAAAACCTCGTGAATGTGGGTTTTAATTTTAACTTGGAACAACTCTTCCCAACCTTTATTTAGCTTGATGTCTGCTTTTTTCAATGCACAAAAACATGTCTGTGTTTTAAATGAACTGATACAGCTGGAGAAAACCCTTCTGAAATGTGGAGAGAAGTGAATTTATAATGCCGTTACTGTGACACAGAGCTAGAAGTGTTTTGGAATTGGCACCCTTTGGAAGGAGACTGAAAACCCATACTTCCACCTTGTGTCCAGACAATGAAAGCCCAGCTTCCCTGACCAAAGCATGACTCCATCAGGTTGCACAGTCTGCCAGAGAGCTATGACGGGAGTGTTCTCACAAAAACTCTGTGGTGGAGAGTGTTCTTCTGGTGGCCACACCACTTCTGAGCAAACTTGGGAGATTATGGTCACTGCAGAATTTAGGAATGCTTCAATGGCACTGTGCCCTTTTAGATTATGACTGGTTTAATTTGTGCTTTGATTTTTCAGGACCTAAACCAGAACAAGACAATGACTTCAACCTGATTGAGTGGTTTCTGTGCTCACCTCTGCCTGATTCTTTTTCTGTCCCCACTATCACATTTTGCAGCTGCTCCTGTAGATAACTTTTGCATTTTCTGTTGGTGCTACTTCTGCCCTCTTTCAGAAAAGATGTAGAGGGGCCACAGCAAGCTAAAAATCCAAATGTCAAGCTGGATAGGATTTTTCTTCCTGATGCGCTGTCAGTGAAAGCTGAACAGAGCTCAAGTCTGCTCTTGTCAGAAGCCTTCACGCAGAATTGTAGAACCCTACAACTGAGACTGCTGCTTTCAGTGAAGGAACAGGACTTCAAGTTATTTCCTAGAAAAACAAAGGACTATCATCTTGGAAAATATGCACAAATACTGTCAAAATACGTATTTGTGATGCTAGTGAGCAGTGTTAGCTCAGAGCATGCAGTGCTCACTGTACAACAGGATTAGAGGCTTTAGCAGTAAAGATCTGGAATAGCATGGCAGGTGCCTTGTATTACAGGATACATTTAAATGCATGGCAGACCAGTAAACATTCTCTATTTTATTACATTTTTATGTTCCTTTGAAACTTAGGAAACTCCACACAAACTCAAATGCTGCAATATGGGTGTGGTTTTATTTGCCTTTAAATAGGCAGTTAAATGGGACATAAGGGAAAATTTAAAAACAATTAAGTTACACTAATAGGTATTGAATGTTTCTTCCTTATTCGTGCTAATGGATAGCTAAGCTTCTGACCTTCTTTGTTTTTATAGGTTACATCATGCAAGATGGGGCTACCAAGAGAATTAATAAAGTATTTTAGCTTATTTTTTTTTCAAGATCATGATGACGGAGCACTCTCTGGTAAGCTTTACAAGGTGCTGAACTTGGATTTTTCTTTTGTTGCTGCTGTTGGCTGCAGTGGCTGAACCTGGAGTCTGCACAGAGCTTGCCTGAGCCTGCTCAGGCTGGAAGACCCATCCAGTCTGGTAAACCCCCTGATGCCCTCTCCCCCCATGGCTTTGAGGGACGAAGTATGGTAGCAGATCGTGTGGTGCAGGGGTGAGACTTTCACTTAGGAATATCCTCTCCCTTGCAGTTTACAAGACGTTCCCATGTGGTAAAGTTGCTACTATTGGGTGTATCTCCTGGGTAGGCATTTAATCAGGTGGCTATACCTACATGAAACAGTTCTTAATTTGAAGATCATGTGCCGAGTTTAACAATGGGACAGGAAACTCCTTTGTTATATTTATAAACAATGTGGCTGACTTTCCTTTATAACATGACACGTTTCCTTTCCTAACTGATAGAAGCTCAAGTTTAACCATGATGGCATTGAGCACGCTGTACCATCAGGGTTCTGGGTCTCTATGGGCATAAAATGTGAAGGTGCTTTTATGTCCTCATTGGTCTGCTGATGTCCCGTTTCTCACGTGGGCGGGTGTGTGGATGAGGCTGGGACTGGGATAGACTGGGGCCACATCAAAGGAGCAAACAGTCTCTGCTGTTGTCTGGAGTGAAGCTAGGTGTTGCAGACTCTCTGTGGCCTTGATAAGTCACTTTTCTGTTTTCAGGCATCTCATTGGCATAAAGATGTTAGTGCTCTTCTGAACCCTTTCAAGATGAAGGCCCAGTAGAAAATTCTGCCTTACTTAGTGGGGTAGGAACTTTGTGTCTTATTTATCATTCCCCTGCCCCCTTCTCTCTGGCTGCGGAAGGTAGCTCTGCGTACACGCAGGCCCTGGCTGTTACTATGTCTTAAATGTATCTGGATATACCACCTTTCATGTTCTCTTCTACTGCAGTTGCAGATGGATGTATCTTTGCCTTGTGTTATGATATCATCACATACACAGGGGAATAGATTATTTTTTTTCAATTGATTACATTTCTATGCATCTTTGATATTCCTCACACTCACTTGTCCAAATGTAACTCACAGTCCAGTGCCAAAAGATGTTTAGATGCTCACATGCTTAAAATCACATGTTTTAGTGTTCTGCTGGATTGTGGTATTGGCTTAGAAATGCATGTTTTCAGGTCAGGCCTTTAAACTTTCTTCTTTAAAGTGAGCAGGAAAGAGTGACCTCTGGAGGGTGACATGCTTTTTTGCTGTACATTAGTTACACTGCTCTTGCCTGGTGCTCTGCTCACGAAAAGTGCCAGTCCTGGAAGCTTATATCCACATGTCCTATAAATGCAGGAACATGTATCCTGCTTGGCTGTGTTTTAGAAAGGATATTCTCTAAGAGCGTAGTCTAAGAGACTAGTGATGCTCTGTAATAGAGCTGTGTGAGTTTAGAGAGAGAATTGAGGAAGATAACAAATATAAACTCTGGGGTAAAGTAAGGTGACAGGTTAGTTAAGTTCTTCTCCAAAAGCACTTTGCTAACCCGTACTAACTGATACATCAAAGTAGCTGGGCTATTTCACTAGATTTCACCAAATGTCTCTGTGGTTTTTCTTTTCCCAGTGGTGAAAAAAGTGGCAGAATTTGAACTTCCTTATGTGAGTCTTCAGAGCATGAAAGAGTTGCACTGTAAGCTTGGGATCAGAAAGTGGTGAGCAAGAAGCGTAAGAGAAACTCCCAAGATGCATCCAACTGCTATAAACAGCGTGAGAAATCAGCAGCTTCACCGTTTTTCTCTGAGATCAATTTGTTACTGGAACTGACTGCTTTCTGTGGGCCTGCATGTTTTAAATTTTATCACTGTAGTATTCCCTAAGTGTCCTTTTACTGCAGTTTGCTGTTTATTCCCTCTCCCTTTCAGAATCTGTAGAGAGGTGTTTTGTGGCTGCTTGTCTCCTACTTTCTATACCTGCATAACGCAGTGACCACACACGGGAATATACCTGTGAACAATGTGGAAGAGAACTTTGAGTTCTGAGTTGCAAGCTGCAAGTCTGTTTGGGCAGAGATGAATTACTTTAGATAAAAAATACTCTTTTCTATGTACTAATACACAAAATACCTGAGGCCATAGCTTGAGCACTGCTTTTGATGGCCTGGCTTCAGCAGCAGAGCACTCTTCCCCTCTCATTTGCTCACACCTCGAGCTCCGTCTCAGTTGTGCTGGGGGATCTATGCGGGCAGACACGTTGAACTGGACCAGCGAGCTAACCTAGCCTAAAACTAAATAAATTGCTGGCTGTTTATTTTTAATTTGGTTTTGCTGACCTAATTGTGGCCTGGGTCAGTCCTCTGGTCTTGTTTGCTGCGCAGCAAAGAGTTGTGCTGACTTGTGGGTGAGGATAAACCCTGGGGACAGGGAGTCTGATGCCAAAGTCCCGCTTGTCAAACGGTGCTCTGAGGGTGCAGTTAGGCAGTATAGCTGAGCCAGCCTACTGACTCACTGCTGTGCCTGGGGTCTGGTCTGCTTCTCCCTACAGTGAAAAAGAAAAAAAGGAATAGGTTTTTGCACGTTTAAGTTACACTGGCTGCATCAGATGAATGCTGGAGCAAAGACTGTGGCTGGGGACAGAAGAACAGACTGTGCCTTTTGGTGGTAGCAAGTGAGGCTGCTTAGCTTGAAGCTACACAGAAACCTGTGGCTTGATGCTTGTACCTTGTCCGCTTGTAAATCTACTGGGCCTCTTGGCCTCTACAAGCCTTTCTCTGTTTCCCTATATATGCCTTTATAAACTAGAGGACCTAATGAAAGCATTGAGTGGTTCTAAGCCATGAGAAAGTGGCTGCCTGAGTAGATAATTCTCCATCTAACACCACTTCAAAGCACAGAGGTAGGAAACAGCAGTCCTGGGGTAGTTCCTGTGTGACATATTGTCTGTGCAACGTGAGTAACGCAGCTGTCGCAGCTACAGAGCCTGCTCTGTACCGTCATGTAGACTTACCTAAGCTACTTTTAAATAAAATGGCTCCAGCTAGTTGTTGCAGCATGGCACTTGGATAACTGAGTGTTTAACTTGCTTTGCTGCTGCACTGATCTGATCCTGCAGCAGTTCTGTGGTAGTTGGTACCGCAGCGAGCTAGTGCAAGAGCAGCTCTTATGTCAGCGCTGCAGCATGGCAGGGGATGCTCTTGGGTCTTTCACAGTTTTTAGGTAGACAAACCCTGAGCTGTTTGAGGAAAAGGAGGAAAGTTTTAGTTCTAAATCATTGTTTTGTGCTACCAAAATCAAAGTGCAGAGATTGGATAACCTGACTTTAGTTTATTTCCATTCTGCTACAGTGTGTAAATAATGAATATAGTACAACACCCTTCTAGGGCACAACTGTTTGGATTTTGTTTGTGTTTAGTCTGGTAAGTAATGGGAACTTTCTGACTTGTGCGATATTTAGCTGAAAAATCAAAACACCATGTTTAGAAGCATATCTTCATCTTTTATTACTTTTTTCCCTTGGCATGGAAAAGGTATATGGATCCTTCTCTTGACACACTGCTGATGGATTGTAGCGCTTCACTGAATCTGCTTTTTATGCAGGTAAAACCAAAAGGTCTTTATAATTTTTAAAGTTAACTTTCTCATTTTAATTTCATCTTTTATACAAATTCTTGAAGTGTTTGTGTTAAACAGGAACCATTTACAGCTTTGTGCTTTTCTAAATACTGGGTGTTACCTTTTTTTTTTTCAAACTCATGTACTAGAGATTCTATCCAACCCATATTTTCTGCATGGGAAAAATATTGCACAAAAAGGACATATTTAGGTATCTGTCCACTCTGGTTTTGTGTGTGTATGTATCTGTATGTCTCTGTGTAGGTACTCTGTCCTGATATGAGGGTGTTTGATTCCTGAAGTGTAGGTGTGTTGAGCTCTATTGCTGTTTCAGGAGGAAAGAACAGTGTAGAGTGAACTTGTCCCAAAATCAAAGGCCTTTATTTTCAAAATAAAAAAAGGAAGAAACGCAACCCAAGAAACTCAACAACAACAACAAAAAACCCCCAAACATCTATCTCTGTGTGTGTGGTTGTGTGAAAGGAAATACATTTTTGCTGACTTATTTGCTATTTTTAAAACTTCTTTTAAGGCAGTCCAGGAAGTTAAGAGAAATTGGGTTAAACCAACAGAAAGGCAGATGCAGGAACTTGAATTTCTACAAAAAAATGCCAACAAAGCAAAGGTAAAATGGTATTTCAAACACCATATAAACAGATCAAAGGAGTGGGTTTTGAACCAATGATACTAGAGGCTGTGACTTTAAAACTAGAGCATGGTTTTGTGGAGTGGTTTGAGCTAGAAACCCAAGTCTCCCATCTTCTGGTCAGATGCTGAGCCTCCAGATAGACAAGGAGATTCCCATCTCTGCTAGCATTTTAAAATACCCCAACAGAATGACTTGGATCACAACGGCTGGCAAGAACTTTTTGACTGTGAATCATAATCTTCTCTATTTGCTAACTCAGATGCAAAGGTTTGTCATCCAGTTTAGGATATCAGATGGGAATTGAGACTTCTGAGACTGCTCTTTTCAGTATTTCATACTGGTTAGTTTTTTCTCTTCCCATCCTCTTTATCTGATAAGCATCAAGAAGACCCAGCTGCTCATATCCAGTGGGGAAAAATACAAAAATCAAGTTTCGAAGTGTGGACTCTGAGCCCTAGTCTCTGAATCAAGCATTGACATATTGTGGTAAATCTGTGTCCTCACAGACAGAGTACTAGGAATCTGAAAGATTGGCCTTGGAGCCTTTTTTCCCCCAAATCAGTAGATTTCATTTACCTTTACAGTGAAACACTTTAGTTCTGTCTTTTTGATGCAGTTCCTGGAGCTGGTTTGAGAAATGAAGTTCTACGGATACGTACGGCTTGATCCTTGCATTTGTGACTATCCAGAAGGCAGCTGCTCAGCTGACATCCGTGTTGGCAATAGTGAAATTAACTGCTGCGTAAAACTGCCCACTAACCAAACCAAAGAGGTCAGCTTTAAAATCAACAGGTTAAGAAGTTGGCAGGTTACTTTTCTTGTAAGTGTTTAACCGATTTTTATCTGAATTAACTTTCTCCACATGAAAACTAAGGTTGTCAGGGAAGGGCAGGTCTGGAGGGAAAGGGGTGGTCTGTTCTAAATCCCTCTTATTTGTCCATATTCCCCTCCAAACCTGTCCTGAAACATATTCCCTTGGCTACCATTACAGCAGTAAACTATCTAGCCTTACTCTGCTGTGTTTTCCCCCTACCCATATCATACTTTACCTGCCCCTTTCCTTTCCTGGAGGTAGTTGGGTTTGTGTGGCAGCGAAAGAACTGCTTTAATCAGCTTTATTCTTGTAAAGACTCCCACTTGCCCCCCCCACCCCACCTCGGGAGCAGTGTTCTGGTACAGATCTTCGGTTGTTTTATTTATATACTGTATGAAATGAACCTAATTGACTAATTCTGATTTAAGGCTGAACACCTTAATGCTGTTTTTAGCTGTTTCTTCTGTTCATTGGTCATTTTGTTTTGGGTTGTTTGGGTGTTTTTTATGTGTGTGTGTGGTTTTTTTTTCCCCAGGGTGCTACAAAGGATGGTGAAGACGCCACTCTGGAGCTCAGATTTGAGTGCAATGATTCAGGCACATGGCAGTGGATAATTTTGTACACAAAGCAGGTTAGTGCTTGGTGCTTTTAGAAAAGGATCAGAGTAAAATACAATCTTGCAGCCATAGGGGATCTTCAAAAGTGGTTAGTCCATCTCTACCAGAGTGCAGTAGCTCTGCTTTCAAGTAGGTTAGCCTAGGGACAGAGTTATCTGAGGAAAAGCATTTGAGTTTCCACTATAATGAGGGGGGAAATCATCTTCCCCTTAAAGAGAAATGTCTAGCACTCAGCAGGAAGCCTGGGATGCAGTGTGGAGTGGTGCCATTTATTTAGTGGATTCGGTAAGTATCCAAAATTATTAACTGGTCAAGAGCTCTCATTTTCCACAATAAATCCTATTGTTCAAATATAAATGTCATATTCATACAGGTGAATAGAGGGTGTGAATATGGAACAGCATATAGAATCAGGGCGACCTGTTCCAGTGCTTCACCACCTTCTCCAGGAAGCATTTCTTCCTGATATCCAATCCAACTCCCCCAGCTTTCAATTTAAACCCATTACCCCTTGTCCTGTCACTACAGGCCCTTGTAAAAAGTCCCCCTTCAGCATCCTTGTACGCCCCCTTATTATTTATATGTAGCTTTTCTACGTATAAATAATTCTTAAATAAGAATTTACAGGGTGCTATTCTTCCCACGCTTTTCAGACAGCTCTTTAAAGAGAAAGGTATCCAGGAATTCAAGTTATCCATGTATGGTTACACTGCCCACCAAAAAATTTGGGCTCTGCAGTATCAAAGACGGCACCAGTCTCAGTTTAGGTGCGGAGCCTCTATAAAAAGCATAGAGCCTGTTACTCAAGTAAACTGCTTTTCTTGCCTCTCAGACCCACCCAGCAGCAGACAGGATTTTTCAAGTAAAATCAAAATGCTTAACTTCTCACACATGACTTCTGAATTCTGGGATGGCGATGCAGTTCACACAGCTATTTAGTGCCTCTGCTAGATAGCCAATACATGGGATGAATGCCTGCTGCTTTGTTCACCTTAACAGTGCAAGAGGCGACCGAGCTGCTCCGCAAACAGCTGCGGCCACCCTGTGTAACCACCAGGGCCTTGATTTTCAGCAGTACTGAGCGCTGTGAACTCCAGGTTGCCTCACTTGTTGAAGTGGTTTTGTTGCTGATAGTGCCATGTTTGATTAACCTCATTTAGCCTTTGGTGTAATTTGACAGCTTTTAAGGTAGGAGCCACAGACAACTAGAGAGAATAACTTGCCTCACAAAAGCAGTCACAAGAACTTTAATTCTCTGCTCTGAGCAGTGCTGTGAGGGTTGGCCGTGCCGAGGCTGGGCTTTAAGCAACTGCAGCTAGCTTGGTGCATTGTAAGGATGTTAAGCACAGGGTAAAAGCATCCGAATTACAGAAGTAATAATTCAGTAGTTAAGACTGTAGTTTTCTGGGGGAGGAGGAATGGAAGAGTCCAGTACACCTTTTAATGGAAGAAGTCAGAATGTTCTCTGGTTTTTCCTCTTCAGGCCTTTTTGCTGAGTAGCTGCTTGAAGAAAATGATATCAGAACAGATGATGAAGGCAGACAAAGAAGGCCAAGAAATGGTAAGCGTGTGTGTATGTTGGTATCTGAATTTTTTTTTTTTTTTACAAGAAATAAGCCTGCTACTCTGCCGTTATTTCAAATGTGCTGGGAGAAGTCCCGCTGAGGAAAAGGATCTTGCATGTTCCAACATCTCAGTACAGAATTAATTGGCTGAAAAGTATGTCTTTGCTCAGTTCTACTGAAATAATATTCTGAATGTTAAAGATGGTTTGTCATCATAGTTTTAATAATCTGGTTTGTATTCTCTCTCCTTGACTTCACTGATAAAGGATATCTATGGCATAATTCTTATATGTTCTGTACTACCCTGTTGTAGCCATTTCTGGCTTTCGCTTTTTCACCACTTTGCAGCAGATGGAGCAAGCAAGTAATGTTAGACCAACGTGAGATCTGTGACATTTACATCAAGAAACTCTTTGGTTTTAAATAGAAGTGTTAATGAAACAAAAATCTGATTTGTAGCTAAAATATTTCTGCTGTCTTTTATGTAGGCCTTTAAGGATGAAAATATGTCTAGATACTTGTTTTTCAAAGTAATTTCCAGCATTACTTAGTGCCTCTGTTTAACGTTGTGACATCAAAAGACTAGGCAGACATTCAAAGTGAAGACTTCTGAAGAGAAAATAGGAAAGGAACATGTGTGATCTTCTAGCCCCATGCTGATTACAGTGAGCAAGGAGGCAATGAACAGCATGTTGTTTCATAGCTTTAAACTGTAAGTGATGCAGAAGAAAAGGCCAGGTTTCATTTTGGAGAAGAATTGATCTCTTTCATTCTAAGTGGATTTGTAATTAAAGTAAAGTAAACCTTTATTTATGGAGATAAGCATTTGTTACTTAAAGATTCAGCTGTTGTTAGTACTGAGGTAGCTTGGACTAAAACAGAAGTATGAGAGAAGGATAAATATACTAGTTCCCTTCCTACTCTCTTTGTTTCTGCTGGGTTTAACTCGTGATTTGCTCAGTGTGTTTTCTTAGAGTACTTGGAGCATTTCAGGTTATTGTAAGTTTAAATTTCTCAATCTGTTCAGGAGATCAAGATGTCTGAATCCACAAAAACTAGGAAGAAATCCAGCATCCAACAAAAGCAGGTTAGTGAGTGAGTATCTCCAAAATGTAAACACAGTGTGTCTTGCTTGCTATAGCGATGTTTAATCCAATCTCTGTTTTTCTGGTTAGGGAGACTCCTAGTAAATTCTGTGGGAATTCCTTTGGGTAGGCTAAGGAGCTAAACTTAAATTTTGGAAGGAAGAGGAGGGCAAGAAACATGTCTGAATAAAAATTTTGATTTCGTGTGGGTTTAATGACAACTTGCTTAATTTTAGTTGCTTTGTGCAACTGTTTCTGAATGAGCCATTTGACATTTACAGAAAGCCAGAATACATGTGCAGAGATGATGTGTATATCCGCATGCAGCTGCTGGTGGAGTTTACAGCCTTGTACCTGGATCCCACACTGGGATCGCTTACGCACTCGTTTCTCCCTGTAGCTGGGAGTCACGCCCATTTGCGATACTGGTCGTGTGACATGTGTACGTATACATTCCTATCATGTAGAAGATGTAATTTGTGTTCATTTGCTGGAATCGGTATTCATAACTAATAGTTCCTGAATAGCTAAATGGCTAGAAGATGTTGCTTTTCCAAGTCATTGTTGAATATAAGATAATAAGTAAATGGGAAGGGAATAATGTAGAATGAATTAAAATAAATACCTCTATTACAGTGTGTGATTGGCCAAAGGGGAAGTATTTCTTGGAAACCAAAATCTAACCTGAATTCATAAAAAAAGTGAAGGTCTATATGTTCAGAAACAACATAAACCCAACCACTAACTGCTCTTCAATAAACGAATCGATTAACCTGTGTGGTGGGTTTTCTTGCCCTTCATTTGAAGCTGTCTGTACTCGTCGCTGCTGGAGATGAGTCTAGGTCAGCTGTGGCCTTCAGTGTTCACCAGCGACTCGCAAATGCTGGTAAGGGAGGCAGCGCTTTCTGGGTAGACTTGACATCTGTGGTGAGGGCTGAAGGATGCGGTTCCGTGGCCTCACTGTGGTACAACTTCAGTGAGGCCTAGGTCGTGTGGCGCTCTGGGCTTGAGGCAATTGTTCTGACTTGAACAAACTTTAAAATACCTCCTCGATTGTGAGCAAGATGGGCTGTGATTGCTGCCTCTGAATTTTTGAGGAGAGCAGCCTTGGGCAGGGCAACATAAAACCACTGAGCTCATCAGCCGTGTCGTGCTGGAGCAGTGTCTGGCTGCTGCTGGGAAACTCAGTCAACTAAGTTACAGCTGGTGAGTAGAATGGAGATTTTTGTTAAAGCAAGTCAAGGTATGCTGTTGTGTTAAACAGTGCTAGTATGGCACACTCTGGTTATTTGATACAGCAACTTTAAACCAGCTTAGGTCTTCAGGCACCAAGCTGCGTTATCAGACAGACAATTAATATAAAATCTTAAACCACGCTTAGCTAACTTCTAAATGCTGTGATTGCAATATTAAGGTTCTTTAAGACTTCCCTTTCCAATTCCTCTGTTTCTCTTTGCAAGATGCTTGAAAAATGCATTAGAAGTGTATCTTTGCATGTTCTAGTGTGTAAAAGTGTTGTTTGAGTTTGGTCTTTACATTTTTGCTGTTAGTACCTGCAAGAGTCTTACAAGACTTTGCTCTGAGTTGGCGGAAGGTTTACCTGACTGCTGTCCAAAGATTGAAAACTTACCCAAATACCTTCTGCTGACTCATGAGAACAACTTTACTTTGGTTTCCTTTACGCTGCTGTAGCAGTATGCTGGTACTACTGGGTCAGCATAACAGCCCGGAAATTCTTGTTTGAATATACAGTCTAGTGCAGCGGTAAGATTGGGTAGGAAAATCAAAAGCAGTCTTTTGAACTGAGGTAATGATTTAACTGGAATGCGATAGGTGGACTTGGCAGGTATTGCCTGCACCCAGGCAACTTTGCTGTTGTGTCTTTCAGAAATTGTGAAGAAAGAGGTATGAAGTAACCTCCAGAGAGAGAATCTATAGAAAATCTGGTTCTGGTTTCCTAACGCCGTAACGTTAGTTATGGCAGCATGGTTGCCATAGCGTTGTGATGGACGCTTCTAATAGGGTTTTTCAGGACACTTACCTTACATGGAAAATGGTATTTTGATATACGAGAGGTGGAAAAAAAATCTGTGCCGTCAGTTTTCCCAGTGCAACAGAAAACTGCCGATACGTGCAACGTAAGGGTGTAGCTGGCCTGCCTGTACCTCGGGTGCTCAGTTTGCCTCTGCGTACCTGCTGGGTGATGGGGTGTTAGGAAGTTCTGGGTGGTACTTGGTACCCTTTAGGAAAAGTTGAGTTGAAAGGTATCGTTTATGCAGGTGTTACAGTTAAAGTTAATGTGTAATTAGCAGTAGTCAAATTAATTTAGAGGGCTTAATTCAAGTACCTGTGCATACGTCCGTGTGGCCGCTACGGTGCCAAACATCGATGTGAGCACGTTTGGAACTGCCATTCTACCTGCACATCTAGTACATTGCAGTAAACCATAAGGGCAGAAACCAACTGTTCCTGTCCTGTTCCAGCACAAACCATAATCTGTTCTCTCTGAAATGCCAACATAGAGCTCAACCATTGCACCTGAGCAGAATGATGTCAGATTTTCCAGCTTATCTGTAATTAATGAAATGCACATGCACTTTTTTAACTGTCTGTTTGTCTCGCTGCAGACAGCTCATTTGGGTTTTATATCAAGGAAAAGATTTTTGGGGAAGCCAAAATGCGCAGAAGAGGACTGCGTATTTGAGGAAATAAAAGAAGAGGACCTGTGATAAATCATTTTTTGATTCTGTTTTTCCAAATTAATTGTCTGGCAATAATAAACCTGTTGTTGAAACCTTGAATTAAAAGGGCGAAAGAAACCCCTTCAGTGTAATTCCTTGCCTTCGCAGTGTTCTTCACAGTATTTACAGTTCTAGTGGGCCCGTTTGAATGGGTGCTGAGCATCTGAAGGTGTCTTGCATGCATGCTTTTCTTTTTCTCCATCCCAAAGTTTCAGTCTGGGGGGAAAAGGGGAAGGTGAAGTAGAAACGGCGCTACGATGTTAGAGGGAAAAGTAGTTACGTATCAGTTTATAACGTTTCTGTGAGCAGTGGTGTAGCGTGATGGCTGGGCAGGTTGGCTGGACAAGGCACACGTTTCCCATCATCGCTCCCCTTACCGGGCCCAGTCTCTCCTTTCAGGCAGAACAGGCTGTTTCGGTACCTCTGGAGCTGATCCACGCTGTGCAGAACGGAGGTATTGATGTGCGCGTGGGCTGGCTGGATTAGCTGCACGGGGAGCTGAGCTGTTGTGCAGCGGTGGCACCGGGATAAGCAGGTACGTGGTGCGGCTGGATGACGGCAGGCCCGCCCTTAGCCGCATCACGGGGTTATTGGCTGCTGCAGGAGCCGTGATGCTCTGCGCCAGCTTTCCACAGCCTTTGAGTGTAGCGAGCGCCTTGGGGCCCGGCGGCGGCCTCCGGCCACCAGGGGGCGCGCGCGGCCTCCCCGCCGCGCCTCCGCCGCCCCCGTTCGCCAGGCCCCGCGCGCCCTCTGCGTGCCGAGCCGCCGCCGCCGAGTGGCAGGTACCGGGGGAGGGGGGCGGTGTCCGGCCGGCGGTCGGTCCGCGGGGGAGAGGGGCGCTTCGTCTGTCGGTCTGCCTGGGAGGAGAGGGCGCTGCCCGCCCGCCGGGACGTGTGGCGGGCCCGGGCCCGGCCGAGCGCTGCGCGCCCAGAGGCCGTGAGCGCAGGGCCCGGCGATGAGAGGCACCGCAGCGGCGGGAGGGGTGGCGGGAGGCCTGGGGCAGCGGCCGACCGCGGGGCTGCCGAGGGGCGGCGGGAGGCCTGGGGCAGCGGCCGGCCGCGGGGCTGCCGAGGGGCGGCGCAGCCGGTGCTGGCGTGGTGGGAAGGCCTCGATGGAGAGCGGCTATCTCGGGAATCGGGGACAGGAAAGCGGCTGCCCGCTGGGCGGGACGTTAGGAATCCCGGTGGCGTCCTGCTTTAGGGCACGCTTTGTCCGAGGAAACCACATAAGCGAAACTGAAAGGCAATGCGTATTTTTGCCAGAAGAGCCGTTTTAAAATCTGTCCTCAAAACTGGCTTTGGGGAAGTAATTCCTGGTTTTAAGGGATATGGAGTCGTTACCTTTTTTTCCTTTAGACAACATTAAAGCTTTTGATCAGCTGCTGCAAAGGAAAACGTTGTTAGCTGAAAAGACAGGGTTAACATCAGAATTGTAAAGAGAATGGGGAAATAAGTAGAGACAGACTACAGTGAGGAATATTGGAAAGAAAATCCAGCAAATCTGAGTATAAAAGATTATAAAGTGAGTTCTTTGAAGACCCATCTTGAGACCAATCTCATTAAATATTTAATTAATGTCTTGATGTAACAATTAAAGCTGACCTGTTTCGGTAGTGATGAAGAGCTGAGAGGCATTGGCAACAGAGGGTTGCAGTACTACACGGAAAGAACTGGGTGATCCTCAGAACTAGAGAATGAAATCGGTACAGTAACTGTTTAAAGAAGGCGACTTGTGAGCACACAGTTTACAGGGGAAGTTCTTTACTGGTTGAAAGCAACACAAAACCAAAACAGTAGGATGTTACAAGATGGGCAGTTGTGGAAAAAGAATGCTGACCTGTGATGATCCAGAAAAAGAGGTTACTGTTCGCCATGAACAAAACTCTAGAATGCTTTGTATGTTAATTGTTCTCAGGTGAAAAGAGAGTGGAACAGATGCGGGAAGATGTGCCTAGGACAGGTAGGGAATATAAGAGTCTGTGTAAATAAACATTTGGCTTTACAGAATAAAAGCCTTTTTTGCTTTCTGATGAATCATCAAGGTAAACACTATGAAGGGACTAAATTGAGCTAAAGAGTGATTTTGATAGATGAATAATTTAACACAGATTTTAAGATGAATAATACATGAAAATTTCTAGCTGTCAGCATGATATTCAGGAGCAGCCTTCCTAAAGGTCAAGGAGGAGCAAACACTCAATACCTCAGATGGAATGTGATGGTTTGCAAAAGTAATGCTTTTGCTTGCTGCAGCAGGGGACTAAGCTTAGTGATCTGTAGACTTCAGAGCAGTTTTTTGTTTGTAAAATAGATTATTAACAAGAACTTGTTAAATGTGGTTTTTAGAAGAAAAATGTTATGGTAACATTTTCAGTCCAAAGAGTAGAATTGGTGATAATCAGAAAGTCACGCTGACTAGTTGCTCTCTTTTTGCATTGAAGAGAGGATTAAGCTGAGATGAGTTGCAGGCTGAAGTGTAGGATGCGCATCTGCCGTTTTCTTACCAGAGGAACATTGGTTGGCCTGTGCAAGAGGGGACTATAAAAATTAGTTCCTGTCTGCACTCTGATAGGTTTCCTCTCAGCAGGTTTTGGTATCCTTCATGTAGAGTTGCCTCAGCAAGAGTGAGGGATTCAAAGTGGTGCCAGAAGTTGAGTGTATCATCTCGCCTCGTATTCTTGTGCAGCTAGTTTCTGAGCACGTGTGGTCTTGAAGTCCTCACCTGCAGCCCAGCACCTGAGGTACCTGGTCATCCAAGGGGATGACCCCCTTGGTCCCCTACTAGTGTAGGGATTTGGATATGCTGGAATTTTGAGGGCTGTTTCTCTTTTCTTTGGATCAGTGTGTCAGTTGGTTGCCTCCCCCATGATATCAGTTGTGGACACTCCACTTCCACATGGGCCTGTTAATAAGCATGTAAAATATTTCAGAGAGCATTTGTTTATATTCCTCATGAAACACGTAATCCCTGATGTGTTCAGTGTTCCGTAGGGACCATTCACAGTGTTCTGCTGTTGTAGGTGACAGGCTGACGGGCCTTGTCTTGAGTACACGGCCCTGTTCCACCAAATTTCCGTCGTCAGTGTTTACTGAGGTTCTGCTGTCACCTAAGTCAAGGGCACAAATAAGGAACTGTTCAGATTTGTTGTGGTTTGCTTTACTATTTAAAGATGATACTTATTAAATATGTGGGAAACCGTTTTATCTCATGCAGTCCCTCGCTGAGGCCATATCTATACTCAGAGAGCTTAGATTCTGCCTTTAGTTCGTGTATCGACACCCCTTTCCTAAGTTCTTTATCGCTGAAATTTCAGTTGGCTGAGTGGAACAGAGCTGCTTAAACACCAGTTGTGTCACTCAGCAAATTTCTCACATCTGAGTAATGCAGCTGCATCAGCCAAATTTTATAACATAAGCTTAAAGGAATAAATCTTTTAATGTTCATTGAAGGGTTTATAATCTCCAGGATGCTCAAGACCCCTTATAGTGACAGATCAGCATAAAGGGTGGTGACAGAAAGGGCAGCAGCCCATTTCAGGGTAAGACCTGTGATGTATGGGTTTCCTATGGCGGGTGTAGAATGCTTGTCTGTCGTCTTCACCTCCACATGTTTTTGTGCAGAAAACTGTATTCCTGTCCTTGCTGTGTGTTCGTATGTTAGGGCCTGGTTCTGCCTGAGTTTGGATGCATTTTTAGAGGTTGACTACATTTAAGGCTGGTCGGCTTTGACTAAAGTTTACTGAGCAGGACTGTAGGTGCAGGTGGTGTGGTTTATAGAGCCTACTTGAATTTTCAGGAAGTTCTAAAACAAAAAGAGGCTTTTGGATGTTTATAGCGTAAAAGGGACTTGTTACATACATAAATAGTTGAGTTGAAAAATTAAAAATAAATTGCCAAAATAAGGAAAGTGGGCAGGAAGGTGTCACGTGCGCTTCAGCGCACACAAAGATAAGATGGTGTCTTGGGCAGGATCATCTAAACCACGTTTACGTGGTGCTGAACTCACAACTGGTGGCCACCACTCAAGAAAAAGCTCTTGGAGCGACCATTGGCCGTTCCCTGAAAACCTGGGCTCGTGTGCCGTGGCAGCCAGAAAGCCAGGAAAGTGGTGGCCGTCCCCAGGGAGGCTGCTGAGAAGGAGACAGCGCACCGTTTTGCTGCTCCAGCTTGGTGCGCCCACATCTGGGGTGGTGTGTGTGGTCCTGGTCTCTGCCTCTGGAGAGGGGCAACCAAAAGGGCCGAAGGACCAGCTTCCCTATGAGGAGAGACTGGAAAGGCGGGATTGTTCACATCAGAGAGGAGGTGGCTGGGACGTGATCAAGACTTAGGAAATTCAGGCAGTGGGTAACATGAGTTATTTGTCCAGTCTTGTGGCACTTGAGTGAGGGCTGCTTGCTGGGGCTGGTGGGAGGGTGGTTTTGGGTGACAGGGGGAGCTGTGGAGGCAGGGAGTGTGAACTGGCTAAGGGAGGGATTAGAAAACTTCATGGACAAGAAGTCTGTTGAGGGACTGCTGAAAGGACTAGTCTGGGGGGGTCCCCGATGTAGCAGTAGTGGTTGCTGGGGTGGGCTTGGGGAATGGGCCACAGGAAGCAGCCAAGCTCTTGCTCTCCCCTCTGATTGCCATTGTTGAAAGCAGAGTGCTGGGCAAGGTGGAACAGTCTGATCTAGGACAGCAGTTTGTGTGAACTTACCAGTCTCTTCAGTGGAAGAATTTTAGTTCTTCAGGGTTCAGTTGTGGATTCTCAACTGTTGGCAGTTGCATCAACAGCCTAGGAAAGGTGGTGAGCAGCTAAGTGATAGTGTTTGCCAATGCCATAGAATATCTCAAGTTGGAAAGGACTCAAGGATCATTGAGTCCAACGATGACGTAACATGAACTCCGAAAAGCTGCAGAAGGACCCTGTAAGACTGAGGAACTGGATAATAACAACGTAATGGCACATGAACTCAGTGTGGTAGAGTGATGCAGGTAGCATACAAAGAATCCTAACTTCCCGTATGAATTACCAGGCTCTCAGTAATGAGCAGTACTTTGTAGTTACGGTAAATGGTTTCATGAAAATGTAACCGCAATGCTCAGCAGCAGTCAGAACAGTAAATCAGATAGTAAATATTATTGGGAGATGAGTGAAGAAAGAGACAAACCTGTCACGCCACTGTGTTAGTCCATGGTTCACTGCAAACACCCTGTGCGGTTTTCCAGCTCTGTCCCACAGCTCAAAGCGTGTTGTAAAAATGAGTGAGGTTCAGAGAAGTAAAACAAGAATGGTCACAGACACAGACCCCTTCCATATGAGGGTTGACTGAGAAAGCTGGGACTCCAAAATTCAGCCTGGAAAGGGATGTCTGAGGAGAATATGATGAAGGCTTGTAGAATCATGAGTGGCATGAAAAGAATGGGCAGGGGTCGACTCTCCATTCTTCCAGCAGGAGAGCTGGGGGTCCACACATGAAGCTAACAAGGCCTCGATTCAGCGAGATCAAAAGATGTGATTCTTCACAGGTGATTGAGTTGAAGAACTTCCCAGAGTGGGTTGTGGATATTAAAAGTATGTGTGTTGCAGAGGAGAATGGGCAGATGCACTGGGGAGAGGGCTGGCACTGAGGCATGCTAAATACAGAGGAACCACATCTAGCTGAAAAACACTTTTATTGGAAAAAGCAGTATTACATCTGCTTGCCCTAATCTACCTTTTTCTCTGACCTTTGCTTCTGGCCACCATTTGAAAAAGCGATACTGTACTTAAATGGACCTTTGCTGTGATCTGCTACGGGTGCTTTTACATCAGCTTCTTATTCACAAGAGCAGTGACTGACTTGGGCTTTCTCCCGTACAGTTCCTGTTCGCCCTTTCTCCAGCAGAACTGAGCATCACCTGTCAAGCCTGTTAAAAGAAACATGGGTAATGCTGTTCATTGCCTGGGCACCAGCTTTCATGCTGAATATCAGGGCTTTTACAGATAAGTTACAAGCATTTAGTAAGTCACCTGAAGGTGGGAGTTTTCCCTGTACAAATGATGTCTTTTGTTTCTAGGCTCAGCAGGATCCATTGATGCAACTGAAGCTGAGCTACTTCACCCTCAAGTTCCATAATTACAATTTCAAATCAATTTTACGTCTTGCTAATCATCTTCCGCTAAATTTTTGGTCAATCCCAGCCTCTGTGCAGATGAGGAACTTAAGGGTGGCCTCCTAGTTCTCCTCAGACTTGCCTGTTGTCCTTGGAACCTGTATATGGCTAATTTGCTCCCTTCAGGCCCTTAGGACACAGTGTTGGGCAGACAGTAATACGACAGGTTTGCCTACATGGAGGCTTTTTTTTGAGCCCAAGCATGGTGAAGTAACTTTTTATGAAAAATAGCATATATATATATATAATTAGAAGTGCAACCTTAATAGTTGTATAATTTCATCTTACCATGTCACGTGATATGATTAAGTATTTAAAGTCATATGGTATTGATAGAGATTTGGAATATTTGAAAGCAGTAAATACACCAGTTAACCGTTTGGAATTGACCAACTGGTTTAATGATTCACTGCGTGAACATAAAAGTTCTGAGCAGAAATACCTGTATCCAGCAGTCATAGTAAGAGTTGCGTATTCGACAGTGCTGGTTGTCTCATTGGTATTATTTGTTGGTATCAGATAATGAGCTCTAATGAACAAGCAGAGCAACAGGTTATTTTAAAGGTAAACACGGTTGTATATAAATGGCTTAGGAGACATCTGCTTTTTAAGGTGACCTGCTTGTGTCCTCTAGCCATTAAACTGGATGTGGTGTTGGATGCATCGTTAAGGACGTCTCATCAGGGTTATGAGAGCATGTCAGCTATTGTAAGATGTAGAGTAGGAAAATATGGACTGTGTACTAATAAGCAGTTTAGTGGCAGGCTCTTGGTTCTTGGTTTGCTCTGTTGTTGGAATAAAGCTGAACAATCTCCGGCATCGGGAGATTGGTGCTGGATGCGGAAAGTTTTTCCCGTTTTAATAAACTTGTCATCTCAAACTTATTGTCTAGGTAAGGACTAGGCTTTTTGGGGGGGAGGGTGTTTCGGTTTTAGTTTTTGGTGGTGTGTTTGGTTTTGGTTGTTTTTTTTTCCCAAGAAAGAGGCATAAATGCCCATATTTTACAGGAAGTACCCTTCTCTTTGGAACTCCAGCCGTGTTGGAGTGCCCTTCTCTTTGGAACCCCGCAGGATCAGCACTCGGCTGACAGTGCTGTTTGTACCGCACGGGAACAGCAGTTTGGGTTCCAGATCTCCTGTTTCATCCCGGTTTGTGACATCTTGTAGGACCTTCCGGCCTATCCCTCTCCGGAAGCTAGAAAACACTACGAGACGTGGGAAGAGCGGGTCCTGGGTGAGTCCCGGGCTACCCACCGGGCGGGGATCCGTCCGTCCGCGTGGTGGCAGCCGCCGACCGCCGGCACCGGCTGTACCGCGCCCGCCCCTGGCCGTGCCCTGCGGCTCGGCTGCCGGCACCGGCTGCGGCGGGGACCGGCTGCGGCGGGGACCGGCTGCGGCGTGGGCTGCAGCACGTTCGGGCGCAAACACTGCCTTAGGAGTGGAAGGAGTGCTCTCTGCTCTGATAAAAACCCAAGAAATAAGCCAACAACAAAACACTGTGCGGTGACCTTTAGTGTTGTCTTGACGCTCCCTGCTCCCAGGAGAAATGGAGAAGGAATTTGAATAAAGGTTTATGGAGAAGGTGACAATAATGACCGATTCAGTAAGTTTCTGTAAAAGCAGAGGCATTCAAACAGAGCACAGGGATCAGGGAAGTACTGCAGTTATTTACTGATTGACCCGAGCCAGTTGCAGGGAATCAAAGGAAGAGATGATCTGAAGGGATCTGTAAATTGCCTTTCTTCCTAAACACTTCTTTTGCAGAAGCTGAAAAATTAGCCAAGCACATAAATACTTAAATGTATATTTGATAGAAGTTAAATGCACTGAAACACGTAATGCACCTGAATTACCAGTTAAGTGTAGTAATGCTAAAATGTGAACTTGCTTGTCAATAAAGGTGTTTTAAAAAAAAATGATTGATCTCTTTCCGATTGTTCCCTTATTTTTGGTATGTAAATACACAATGCACGTACTGTATTATCCGGGGAAGTATTCTGCAGCCCTGGATTGGCATTTGAGAGCTTGTTTATTTTTTTATCTTGTAATGTTGGCATACTGTACAATGGTGAGGAAATCTCCCTGTTTCTCAATGCCATTGTCTGCTGATCCATAAAAGAGTAGCAATAATTATCCCAATGTTTTTCAAAAAGCACTTGGTAGCCTCTACGTACAAAGCACTATATATATGCGGTGCGTCAAAGTTTCTACTTGGAGGGTGGTCCTGACACCAGAGAATATACCTGTATGTCTTGTGTCTGGAAGGGAATGACTGAAAACAAACTGCATCAGTGATGTTCTTGTATTGCCACTTACCCGTGTGTCCGGCTAGAGACGTGAAAGGAGAGGTAGGACTTAGGAACCTGCTGCGATACCTTGAATCCAGCCACTCTTGAAAAAATAGCTAAAGTTAGGATGGGAAAATGCTGCAAAATAGTTGTAAAACAGACATCATGCTGCACTGAAACTGAGATGCTGCTTTCGGCAGCAGATCCGTGTTAGTGGAGTAATAAAACTCCGTTCTTGGAGTTTGGATTGAATAAAGGGTTTTAATATAAGATACTGAGCTCTCAGTGAACTTGGTGTAGATCACGGGGTTCTTTCCTAAACAGAAATGACAGTTGATCATACGATTTTTACTAAATATCATATTTATTCAGTTAAATGACTTCTTAGTAACTTACACATAAATAAGAATGAAATGCATGAACATTTATCAAGGAATTTCTCCCTCAGCCTAGCTAGAAAGGGAGCGAGAATAAAATTGCTGCGTTTACATTTCAACATCTGGTCGGTGTTCAGAGGATGCACATGTGGTTTTGCTTGGTTTCTTTAATTGTTAAATTACACCTTCAAAAAAAATGTTACCTTGCGTATCCACAGAGAGTCTGTGTTCGCACAGTGGGTTTAAGGGAATGATCCCATTGAGCTGGAAACTTTGCCTTCGGAGGTCATGGGCTTACAGTTTAAGCAAAGGACTGGAATGTTTTCCATCTGGTTAAAGACTGAAGAGGAGCTCTGCAAGCCATCGCCACTCTCAGGGTGCCTTCCTGAAGGAGGCAACTTTGCCGCCGTGGAATTGGCAAGCGTAGATTTTACAAGTAACGCGGGTTGTGCGTTTCGCTGGTGCAGGGCAGAAGGTGGTACTTTTTCTTGGCTTTGTTTCAGTTTCCGTTTCTTGGTGGTGGCAGTTTCTCCAGTACTAGTCTTCCCGATGCTTAGGTGCTAAATGTCAAAGTATACATTAACATTGCAAAATCTCAAGTATTGAGCAATCTGATGTTGTTCCATTGTCCTGACGTGTTTTAAAATAGGGACAATTACATCAGTTTTTCAGAATGTTCTTGAAAATACTGTAGTCTTGCAGAACTGGTATATCCTATGTAGCAGTGAATGACTAATTACAACTTGTTAGGTTCATTAATATTTTTGTGGTGGAGAGACCAGCCCCTCTAGTGATTCTGTCTCACAATCTGTGTGTTCTCTCCTTTTTCTGGAGCTATTTGCTAGCTGTTGAACTTGCTGAGAAGGCAGAGACAGCAGCATCTCTTTACTGTAAAATAAAACTGTCCACAGTGCAAATTTAGGACTAATTCAAGAAGCAACAGAACTTGCATGTAGATCTGTGGTTTGAATTATTCAGGATCACTCCTGGCTTCTGCAGGTGTGAATGTGTTACACACCAGATCAGCGTGTGACACCGGGTTACCGTTGTACATAGTACAGTGAGAGACAACGGCCTTGTAATAAATAAATTGTTCTTACACAATCACTTAATATCAGCATTCTTTTTGAAACCAGTTGGTTAGATTTTCTTACCCTGTACTAACCCACAGGTGTCATTGAAAAAATGGCTTGCAACATGATTTCTAAAATCCTTAATAAAAGTACACTGTGCTCAGGCTGTATCCATGTTGTATAAATTTAGGGAAAATGTATTCCTGTAATATGGCTTTTTTGCCTGGGAGGATGTCTTTGAATTTACTTTTTTTTTTCCACAAAACTCATTTTCTATCAAAGTGTCAAGTTATTAACAGCAACTCTATTTTTTTTTTTTTTAACAAAAGTGTAATTTGAAAGATACATTACTATCTACTGAAAATGTATTTTTAGAAGCAGTCATTTACTGAACCAAATTAGATTTATTTAACTCCAATAGTAATTTATAGGGATATTCAGAATGCACATTTTGCAGTGCTTTTGTGTCTTCTTACTAATGCAACTCTGTTTATCCTAATTTGTGTCCGTGACATAAGTGCTTAATGGTAGGTGTACCAGCTTTTAGGCAGGTTCAGAGTTATCTGACTCACCTTTCAGAAGTGAATTAAAGAGAATGGCTAATCCTTTGGACTTTTGTTTCTAAATCCACTGCGTTAGGTATTCATTACAGCATTAAGCTTTTTTTGTCCATACTGCGGACAGAAATGTGACCGCAGTTTGTTTATTCAAAAAAATCTAATTAGGTTGACTATTGTGATTTTTTTCTTTCAGAGTTTTGTTGGGCGGGAAATTTTGCTGAATCTGCTTAAATTTGAGGCAAAAACATACCATTCGGGAACTGGCACTTTAAAGATGGCATATAAGAGTGGTCAGGCATTGGAACAGGCTGCCCAGGGAAGTGGTGGGGTCACCATCCCTGGAGGTGTTCAAGGACGTGTAGACGTGGCACTTGAGGACACGGTCTAGCGGGTGCGGTAGTGTTGGGTTGATGGTTGGACTAGATGATTTTATAGGTCTCTTCCAACCTTAGTGATTCTGTATAGTTTAGCCTTGTGTGCAGCTTGTATCTGGCATTGGTTAGGCAGCATTGGGGAGAAGGATTTGTTGGGCTTTTTGTCTTTCTTACTGTGAAATACTAAGGTTTCACTTTAGTCTTTTACACTTCGGCGATCAATTCTAAAAGATCGCAGTGATAATAAATTCTGAATCACCAGTACTTCCAGTTAAACTTTCTGATGGCTGCTAATCTTTGTTATTCCTTTCCTGAGAAGATAAGGCAGTGACGGGTGTTTTTTCTGATATTACGAGCTATTGTTTCATCAGAGTTGTATGTGAAGTGATGGGGAATTCTGTGCTGGTATGAAAATATTAACATTAGCTAATATTTAACTGAGCATAGGGTTAGGGTTAGGGACCTAGGGACTATCCAATAGCATAGGTCTCTTCCAGTATAATATTCTGCTGTTGATTTATGTTAGGCCTTGTTTTATTAAACAGGTTTAAACACTCAGATATTATTTTACAGCAAACCATTATCTTGTTTATCAAGTACAAGTAGGGGTTTGTGCTATTGATACGCTGTTACTGTGGCTGGTAATTGGAGGGTTTTAAATTATTTATGATCTTGCTTTAGGGAAGATTTACCGTGGAATGTAAAGGTCACAGTCGCATCGTACAGAAACTGGGCCCAATATTTTTCTCAACAAAGACTGGACTAGCAGAGTTGAAGTAGAATTCGTGTATAATTCATGATATGGGTGGGAGATAGGCAAGAAAATTGAAACTGCCATCAGCTGGGAATCCTAGCTTTGCAACATCCAGGGGTTCTGTAACATATTTATTGGAAATGCGAGTAAGTACATTGTCCTTTCTTTTTGTGTAGGGTTATAAGAAAGCTGTTAGTGCCCTGAGTGACACAAATCTTGCATTAAATATTTTACAGTACATCAGTGAATTGGCCTTTCGCTATTGGAGATGATTGTTGGAAAGGATGCTTGAGCCAGTGATGCACTATCACATGCTTAAAAACATGCTTGCAGCTTAGGGGAATGTACTCTGCTTAAAAATCATTCCTTATACAGATACCAGGACACAGAAGTTACTCATATCTTTTTCTCTTCTGCATCCAAGAAAGACAAAACCCTGATGTTGTGCATTCCAGGCACTGGGAAGATAGACAGTGTTGATACATGGAGCAGAATTTGTCCAGAGAGGAAATACAACCCAGTGAAGTTTAAATATGATTTATTAACCTCAACAGCCCCAGATACTACAGCTGTTAATCAGAGCACTGTGTAAACATTTTGAAATTACTTCTGTAGGTCCTTTGATCTTCAATTTGATCTAAAACATGGGGGAAGAGCTATAAAATACAGACATTATAAACTCTCAAAAAAAGGAGAGGTTTTAAATCGAATTTGTTGGCCACTGGCCATGTTTCCATTCTCCCGGCTGAATGAGTGCACTGGTGTGGAAGGATACCTTATATAGATGAGAAAATTTAAATCTGCGTGTAGCAGTCTTCATAAGAGGTTCAGAGAGTTAATCAGAGCGCTGCCTCATCGGGAGCCCAAAAGACAAACCCCGGGCAAGGGAAAGACACTGTTTCAAGTGAATTTTCGGTTCAATTTCCATTCAAAGCTTATCTACTAAAATCACTTTTCCTTTCTGTCACTCGAACTGTGTCATGTCAGTATTGAGATTTCTTCTAAGGTTTTTTACTACTTTATATGATTTTTCTTTGCAAAGCTTTGCTGCCCAGTCTCCTGGGTGTTTTCATTTCTTCTTACCATTGCCTCAAGCACCTTTTGCCATCCTCTTGCATAGTCATTCTCTTTTTTCCTTACTGTTTTCAAGTCATATTTTCTGTGTCCTGTAAGCACACACTGTCATCATACCCTCATTATTTGACTCATCCTTAAGATATTCTTCTGCAAAACTCAAGTCATAGTTCATTAATTACTCCATATCAAGAAATCCATGGTGAAACAACATTTATCTTCTTTTAGATCCTGATACAGAAAATTACTTAATCCTTTATTTAATAATAAGTCAGAGAAAAACTACGTTTGTGCTTGTCCATAGTGGGGTTCTAGTTGAACCCACAGTAGCTCCGTCCTTGAGTGTGCCCGCTGCAGCTTTCCCTTTCAGGTGGGCAATTTCCCATAATACACTCTGTTTTCTATAGTCCATAGTGTGATTCTTGTTTGTTCAGTAGTTTGTGTACCTGCGGCTCTATAAAATAATGTTCTGTAAAGAGTATTGAAAAATGTATTTCTTGCAGAATGAAGGAATTGGTATTTATAGTAATCGAGCATCTTCAGCAACTGACTGTACTTGGTGCATCAACGTTGGTGGCAATCCCACTGGAGCAGCTTTGCTTGTAGCCAGAGAGGACTGCAGTTGGTGTCACTGCATCTGTTAACTAAACTGTTTGTAGTTTTCTGATTCATGGAAGGTGGTTATTCCACCTTTCCGTTCCCATCTACAGTGTTTTGCCCTTTATTGTCAGTACCACTGCATGTCATCTCTTACTAGGGGAAAGCTGTCACCTGTCTTGCATTTGTGGCATTGATTACAAAAATCTTACCAGTTTTCTGTAACAAGGAAGCCTTGCTGCTGTTCCCAGAGGCATGAGGAAGAGCGAAAGGATCTCCTTTCATATTACCAGTTGGGAATGCAGCACACAAAGTTAATATGTAGGACACGAAGGTTTCAGAGTTGGTTTATAAGCTGGTTTGCATTCTCGTTTGGGAACCTGAGCAGTCTACCGAGTATTTGCATTGTGTTTATTTGCCTGGTTTCACCATCATTTCTTCCCACTTTTACTTGCAGGTTGGTCACCTACTCCAGAGAGAAGCAGAACAATGTCCTACGTTTTTGTAAACGACTCTTCCCAGACAAATGTGCCACTGCTGCAGGCTTGCATTGATGGAGATTTTAACTACTCCAAACGACTGTTAGAGAGTGGTTTTGACCCAAACATTCGTGACAGCCGGGGCCGAACTGGCCTTCACCTTGCTGCAGCCAGAGGAAATGTAGACATCTGTCAGCTCTTGCATAAATTTGGTGCTGACTTACTGGCCACTGATTACCAAGGTAACACAGCCCTTCACCTGTGTGGGCATGTGGATACCATCCAGTTCCTAGTTTCTAATGGGCTTAAAATTGATATTTGGTAAGTCACTTTTTTTGCAGCACATATTATATAAATAATAGTCCCCTGTTGCCAGAGCCTTGCACATACACCTGCTGTTGCTGAAATGCTGTATTTGGTGCAACTCAACTTTTTTTAAGATATCACTTAAGAAAAACACAAAATAAGAAGGTATGAAAACAGTAAGAGGCCACTACTGCTAGTCTGTGCAGCAAGCAAAGCAAATAAAAATAGCAGCTGCTGGTGTGGGCTGCTGTATCTAATTCCACCTCCCTGATGACACTGCTATCCCGGTTTGGCCAGACAGCCAGGTGTGGGTGGTTGGCACCAAATTAAAAATCACATTGACTACTTAAAAAGAATTTTCTCCACCACAGTTCTATTGTTTTCATTGTTGTACTATATAAGACAAAGAAAATACAGTATATGTGTGTGTCAGTTCATTCCCATACTCCTTTGGTAACAATGCTTCCTTTCAGTGTTTTCCCCCTCCCTCAAAGTCTGTGACTCAGTCCTTCTTTTAAATATTGTATATTCTTTCTTTCTGGCTTCCAGCAGCTGTCGGATGCCAGTGCTCAGATGTAAGCTCTCAAGCTGCAAAATAACTAGCTGTTTCATTGCAGCAACTGAATTATCTTGTGGAACTTTCTGCATGTTCACAATGTGTGCAAAAACCAGTAGTAACTTCAAAACTTTTGAGTTTTTTAATCTGTCCCTTTTTCACCCATCTCTCATTAATGTTTTCAATTCAGCAAAACCAGTTATTGGCAGACCAGAATCTTTATGGGTTGTGGGCTGGGGATTTTTTTTCCTCGTTTTAAACAAGTCTGGTGAAAATCCCAAGTCTGAAGGCAGCTCTGGTCCTATTCAGTATGATTTTAATAGTAGCAGAGGGACCATCTGTATTTTATTTCATTTTTGCCTGATGTCCTAATACCCACATGGAAAAGGAACTATGAGGAACCAGATTGCACAATTCCTGCTTGAAATTAAGCTTCATCTTGAACATTGCCATAAATCTACTCTTTATTTTTTGTTGTAACGCTCAGAGATTCCAATTAGATTTGAATATTAGGAATTTTAATTTTATTTAGAGGAAAAAGAGTTGTGCAATTTCAAACCTATATATATTTATTTTCTTCTGTAGCCAATTATGCTATAACTTGTATCAACAGGAATTTTTTACTGTCTTATATGGCAGAAAATAGTGCTGAGGAATTACTAAATTGTAATGTGTTGTGCTGAGTTGTCTTGTTACAAAAGTTCTATATTAAAAGGTTCTTCTCCTCTCATGTCCTTTTGTGTGGTTATTTTAGCAATCACCAAGGTGCAACACCACTCGTTCTGGCAAAACGAAGGGGTGTGAATAAAGATGTGATTAGACTGCTGGAATCTTTAGAGGAGCAAGAGGTGAAAGGATTCAACAGAGGAGCTCACTCCAAGCTGGAAACGATGCAAACTGCTGAAAGCGAAAGGTATTTACGAAACAAAAATAATTACGTGGTGAAATGTTTTTGAATTTTGGAAAAATCTCTAAACAGATCAAATTAAGAAAAAAGAACATTTTCTATTGAGATTTTCATTTTATGGTGGGAATTTTAAGAGTGACTCGTTTTCCATTTCGGACTCCTAAAAATAAATATTCTACCACTTATCACAAAGCCAAAGGGAAAATGGGGTGAAATGCCAAATGCCGGTATCACGGGCTAACCTGACATCCTTTTGATAAGGTGTGTGTCTGTGCAAAGAAGGAATAGAAGGCTTTTCCTCTATCTGAACTTGAATAAAGGATTTTATACAGTGCCACATATGAAATTTCTATCGGTAGTAGTCCTGGAAAAGATGGAGAGTAAAATAAGAATTTCATGGTAGCTGAAGAGAGCGTTGAAGGAGAACTGAGGATTTCAGGAAAATTGCTGACAGTTTTGGGGGAGGTATTGGGTTAGAATAATTGGGTTAACTAATGAATTCCTAAAGGTCTGGCTCTGGGACTGTGCTTACTTACCGTTTTCATAAATGGTACTGGCACAGAAAGCGGGAACATGTTAGCGATACTGTGAAATGAGATATAGGCAACCCAGAGGAAGATTGGGATGACGTAGGTAAAAACCTGAGATGACAAGGAAGAGGAAATTAGTACGAATAAATTGTGATTGAGTAGCACAAAATGCAACTTCATTTGCCTAAAGCTGTATGCCATAAAAGGGAAGTTCCTCAGTGGAAAATGAGGTATAGAATCATCAAATCAAATGATAGGAGAAGTATAGGAGAAGAGGAGTTGATGCTACCCCGAATAAAGGCAGTGAAGTCCTACAGCGTGCAAAACGAGGTATTTCCGCTACTTAAAGAAAGCTGTTAGTGGTGCTGTAAAAAGCAGTGGTAACTTCTGCTGTGTAGTACATTTTATAATGCTCTTTAGCCCCAGTCAAAAAGGTGTAATTTATCCCTTAAGAAGCATGGAGAAGGATTACTTCAGCGCTCAAGGGAACAGAGTGTCTCCTGGCGAAAGGAGGCAACTAGAGCTCGTTTCAGCCTGGCAGAGTGAAGGCTGAGAGGTGTGGGGTTGCTGACAAATACTGGTTTTGAACAACATAAACCAGCTGTTTAAGACAAAAGATGATAATAGCACAAGAGCCAAAGGATACAGATAAAACACAAATACTTTGCTTGATTGAAAATTGGGGGTGGTTTTTTACAATGAACTTCCCAGACACCCTTCTTGTAGGATTTAGATGAGGCAAGAAGCCTTGGAAGTTTCAGAGGAGGCTAATTATCTTGCAGAAATCATTGAATTGCCAGTAAACCTTGAGCCTACAAGGAAGCTGGGCAGGGGCTTTTTACAAGGGCCTATAGTGACAGGACAAGGGGTAACGAGTCTAAATTGAAAGTGGGGAGATTTAGGTGGGATGTCAGGAAGAAATTCTTCCCGGAGAGGGTGGTGAGGCCCTGGAACAGGTTGCCCAGAGAAGCTGTGGCTGCCCCATCCCTGGCAGTGTTCAAGGCCAGGCTGGATGAGGCTTGGAGCAACCTGGTCTAGTGGAGGGTGTCCCTGCCCATGGCAGGGGGGTTGGAACTGGATGGTCTTTAAGGTCCCTTCCAACCCAAACCATGCTGTGATTCTATAAACATGACAAAACACGAGACTGAGATTAATAATGCAAGACATCTTTCCAGTACTGTTTTGTTTTGGTTTAATTTATATCAACATTGTTTGGAATTCTTGCTCTTACACTGAATTTATTCAAATTTGTAATGTTTTATACTGTCTGATAGTGATCATGAACTGTGACTGCTGGAACGTTATATCACAAAAGACAGGGAGCTTTGTCACATAGTTGTTTAGTTCATGTCTAAATGTACACAATCTGTACTGTTAGTGAAAATTAAACTGTGTGGATGGAGTTGTTACCAGAGTTGAGTAAACAGAAAAGGGGGAAACAAACAAAATTACAGAAATCATACCAGATACTCCCAGTGAGCAGGTTGGAAGGTCTTCCTTACACCTCAGGTGACCCTACGCATCAGACCGTTTTAAGCCCGGAAATAGAAAATTTAATATTATTCTCAAAATTACATGGGTATAAATTACAAGAATCTGGGCGTATTACCTTTCTGTCTTAACTGAATTGTAAGTTGCTTGTCACACAGAAATGCTGGTTTTGTTTAAACGTATGGACCAACAGTTCAGCCCCATTTAAATTCCATTTTGTTTTAATTTGATGGTGTCCCTTTAATGGACGTAGCTTCCTTTCTCTTACTTGACCTTCATAAATGTTATATTGTTTGCTTTGGCAAGGAAGTCGGCAGCTCTCCTTGGGGAGAGGCACGGAGACACAAACAGCGCGCTACCCAGCTTGTTTGTGAATGTGTTTAAAAATCTCTGAAACACGTTATTTTTAAAATAACAAATAACAAGATGCCTACAGCGGCAAAAGCAAGTGTATGCTGTTTGCTTTGTAAATAAATAATGCCTTCCTAACAGCCGGCTTTTCAGACCTCCACGGTTTCACTCCTCCCTCTCAGTATTATTTTCACATTTCAGAGACACTTAGACGAATGTCTTCTGTCCTCTCCCCCCGACCCTCGTACATTATGTATGAACCTATGGAGAAGCAACGGCTTCTCTTTCTAAAAACAGCCTCTGCCTTGAGTTTTCTGCTCCTTATTACTCAGAGTTGCTGCTGCTGGTGTGGAAGCAGGGGCCAGAGCTGCATTCCCGGGTCACGTTTATTCTCTTGCCTTGCACATCTCCCGGTGAGGAGTGGCGCGGTGCTGTCAGGATGCCGAGCGCGCTGACCGTCTGTCAGGACGGGCGATCTGTCCATCTGCACAGCCCGGCACAGCCTGTGGCCGTGCCCAGAGGTGCATCCAAAGGTGAACCTCCACACCAGGTTGGAAACAGAAGAGAACATCTCTGGCACAAACTTCTGTAGGATGCATTTCTGCGTTACCGTTTCTTAAAGAAGCTGTGATTCGTAAGGAGAAAAAATACCTTAACACTGAGTTTAATTGGGTTGTAATATAAAACAGCAAAAGGGTTTTCTATGTACCCTTTTCTATTTAATGAGCGAGCATGTGATCTTTTCACTTAAATTGCATTGCACCTTTATTTAACCTCTCGGTGGTTATGTATTAACTAGTTAATACTTAATGAGTGAGTAGTTCTGTTCTATACCAGTGGCTGACTTTCATTAAACCCTTGGTTTTGCTTGGGAAATCATAATAAACAAGGAAGATTGGTAAATCCTGCAGCTACAGGCAAGCAAAAATAGCTTTAAAGCAAGGTAAATATTTAAAAACCAAAAAAAGACAAGCTGTTTCATAGGCAGTTTCTGAAATCTGCACGTGATGCTGCAATACTTGAGCAAGCTACAGCAGTTTAGGCTAATTATTCTTCAGTGGCTGTACTTCCTCACAAAAAATATCGTGTGAATAGCGCAAAGTTTTTCCGTGGTGTAACCTTAGAAGAGAGATGCATAAATGAGACCTTTTTCTGATAACAGTCATTGGTCACTTTATTATTGTCACCAAGAACAATAGCATTTCTACAGTTAGTTTTGGCGTGGGAATTACTTTTCCCTGAAATGTTTTCTTTCGTTCTTGCTGTGAGAGATATCTAGGAATAGGGTAACTGAAAGCAATTAGGAGGGAGGAAAAAAATTGAGTTTTCTCCGCTTACCTTGTGCTGTTGACATCACTGTGTGCGTAGTTGGTTTCACCATTTCCTTTCTGTGCTCGTGTGATCCCGTAAACACCTCTGTGTGTGATTGCGCTCAAGTAGCAGGGCTGTGCAGATGGCTGACGTTCTACATAACTGGAATCAGGTGGCGACACAGTTTTCCTATTCTTCCTGAGGTTTTCCATACAGCAACAAAGTTTCCTGTTACAAACCAATTGTGCAACCGGCAAAACTGGGAGAATGACACAAGAACGCCTTCAGTATTTGAAACAATTTACCTTTTTTCTAAAGGTGATTCATTCTCAAGATGACCGCCTCATTCTACTTCGTTTCTCATTTAAAAGTGAGAGTCCCTAATTTATAGTCTCACAATTCAAAGGGGCCTGATGGATTGGTAGCGGAACGTTAAAACATCAGAGCAGTTGCTGAGTGCTGTGTGGCAGAAAACGCAGCAGTGCCAACTTGTCTTGAGGATCAGAAAGTTTCTGAACTCCTTGTTATCCAAATTTGTTGTTTTCTGTGATATGTATGTGCCAGAGAGGACTCCGTAACAAAGACGTGCGGGAGAGTAGTAAAGATCACTGCAGAGTTCAGAATCTACGTTATAATGGTTAAAGTTTCCATTTTGTTCATTAGAGTTTATTTTTTAATCATAATCTGTTGGTTTATTAGCAGGAGCTGTGCCCCTTGAGGTTTTAGCGTATGCATTAAATTTTACTAAGCCATATTTAACAGGAGTTGTGAGGACTGGCTTTTGAAAGCTTCTCAGTGGCAAGACTGCAAACTCAGTGCACTTGTACAGACAAGAATATCATTCTCTTGACACGGGTTAGGGAAACGTCCTTTCAGCTAACTTCAGTTTAGAGTTAGGAGCCTTTTCCTCATCTCCCTTGTCTTCCTTTAGCGGAGGCAATGCTATAAATCTGCAGGTGGGTCTAGTTTGTAGTTTAGAATGTTTCGGTTGCTCTTAGTGGGGTTACTGCCGTATTTAAAGGTGCATTCCTTTGCTCTGATGTATTTTTAACTTTAATCCTTCATAGTGCGATGGAAAGCCATTCCCTCCTTAATCCAAACCTACAGCAAGGTGAAGGAGTTCTTTCCAGTTTCCGCACGACATGGCAAGAGTTCGTGGAAGACCTGGGCTTCTGGAGGGTGCTGCTCCTCATCATCGTCATCGCTCTTCTGTCGCTTGGTATAGCATACTATGTTAGCGGGGTGCTTCCTTTTGTGGAAAACCAGCCTGAACTGGTGCACTAAGCAAATGCAAAGAAGTGCACCGTGCTTTTCCCTCTTGTAATCTTATTTTGAGTTTCTTGGAATTATTCTCTTGGTGCAGACAGTGGCAGCTGTATATATACTGTTTGCCTTTTGTACTTATTATTAACCCTTTTGAAAGAGGGATTCGTTCATTTCAAGTGAAACACTAAATTCTAAAGCATTCCTAAGCTACCTCTGACTTATCTTGACCTGCAAGCAAGATGTGAAGATAATCCTCTCTGTCGATAAAATATTGTGATTAGAAAAGGCCTTTCATCATGAGTAAATTCCTAGGCATGAAAACTACAGAACCAAATTTGATTTATGTTCCCTATTTACCTAGAGGTAAATCTGTTGTTGCTTTTTTTGTGTGTGTGCTTCAGTTGAAAGAAAAATATTCTTTTAAAAATCCTTCTCAAGAAATCTGGATAATATATAACACGTTCTGATATATAGACAGTAATAAGCTGCAACTTCATAGTTCTTTTAGTGCCTCCCTGTAGGTTCATATCTGCTAGTTTATGAAAAGAATGAGAAATAGTTAAAGTTTTACTGTGTCTTTAAGGTATAGATCACTCCTTTATTTATTAGGTTAATGTGGCGATTCTTCCCCAGATGAATTTGATGTTGTTAGTACCCGCCTGAAGTACATTTTGTAGAACAGCGCTGTTTGTTGTGCTTTGGAAGTAAAGTTGTTTCCGCCTTAGGCTGAAAATGCTGCCTTTTTGTTGAAATGTTACTAAGCAAACCTTTCTTTGTTAGGTGGTTAAAAAGTGATATAAGCGTTCTGCTCTGTATATAACAATTCTGTAAGGCCGTTGTCTTTGTGAAACATGTCACGAAGGATAACTTTTTCTTCCTCCCACAAGGACCCGACTGAACCACATAATTGTATTGTTTTTGTGTTTGTGGAGAGGACTTGATGGAATAGAATTCCGTTCTAGAACTGTTTTCCGTTTCAGTTGTTCTCAGACAGCAATCACAGACCTATGAATTATTTTCTGAGTATGTAGAAGTATTTTAAATGTTACTATTTAGGAACATGGTATGAAATGAAATCATGACCCATTCTGTCCTCAGCTGTGAAATCTTTTATTTGTAAATAACCTAGGGATGTGGGTCCGTTAAGATACTCTTTTATGAAGTCCAGAAAGGTACTACATAGTGAGTTTGAGGTTGTCAAAGACAGCAGCTTCTCTCCTTCTAACTCGCTTGGTTACCATTGCCTTGAAAATCCCTAACAAAATGAATTCTGCAAACCTAATGAATCATTCTTTTCACTTAGCCACGCCTAAATTGTTGCTAAACAACACTGAGCACATATAAAGTTATAAATTACACTAAGCATTGATAGAAGTAACTACATCTCTCTGTTCTGCTACTGTGGTTTGGTTTTTGCCTTTCTTGTTTATGGGTTTGAGTGAAGAGGGCTGTTGTCTTTGTCCTGATGTGTGACGTGGGCTTCACTGAGCCGGGCCCCACACGAAGTTGCATCTGAATAATTCTTGATCTCATTGCTTAAGTTGGAGGTTAATGAAACAATACTTCTCTAGCCTCTGCGATGCCACAGAAAGGAAAGCCTCTTAAAAAAACCCAAACAAACCTAAAACCAGAGCATATTCCTTTTGTGAATGTTTCAATATTGTACATCTGTTCATGAACTGAGAAACATAAGCTCGTAGTGTACCTAAATTACAGTTACTTCTCTAAATAAATACATTTCTGCTAATAATACTCTGTGTCTTGTATAATCAAATTGTCTTTCAGTATGTATTATCCGCATAATTTGTAATTGTATTCTCAGTATGAATGAATGCCACAAATAAATATATGTAGTAAATACGTTTTGGTTTATTATTACGTCAGTACAGTGGTAATGATGCTGCCCTCTTTTCCTGAGTTTTTGTTGTGCATTGATACTGAGCATTTGAGAAGTGGGGAGGTTCCTTCCCTGAGAAATGGAAACCGTGCTGTTGGTATAAACGAGGTTTTAGATTTCTTTTGATTTGCCTGGTTTATTTTCATTTATTTCATTTATTTTGTTACTGAATCAGAGTTGCTGTCTGTCTCTCTCTTCTCGAAGATTTCAGGTACTGAACATGGGATCTAGGGGCCCCTCAAGATTTAAGATTACCTATAAGGGGGTACAATATATAGCCAAGAAAACCAAGCTTGAGCAGCCTCTCCTACTTTGCGGGGTAAGCCTAAACAGTTCAGGGACTGCACGTTGAAAAGGTTTGAAAAATCCTGCGCGTGTTCCGAATTAACGTGTACTGCTTTTTAAACCCAGAGCAACCCAAAGCACTGTTTGAACTTTGCTGTGTAACGACTGCTGCTCTTTGAAATAAGGATGCGATAAACGTCTGACTGAAAGAGGGTTTTGTTCTGTATATGCCTCTGTTACTGAAAGCAGGACAGCTGTGCCTTCCAATATATCTATAAACATTAACGACTTCCTTTTCAAAGGTTGATTCTGAAGAATGAATTTACATCCTGTACGCTACATTTCAAGGAACAGAAAGAGGACTTTAGCCTACTTCCTCTTGAAGCGGTTGCCGTAGGGAGTTTCACCGTTCCAGCATAGTGACATAGGTCAGTTGACGTTGTCTGTAGGTCAGTGAGATTTATTTCTTATTGCAGCCGCGTCTAGATACCTTGACCCAGGGACTCCCGTTTTGCTAAGCGCTCTTCAGATCCAAGACAGGTTGTTGTCTCAAGCTGTTCTAATAATCATGAGTGCTGAAGTGATTGATTTCCAGTATCATAAAACAGTTTGGTGGACAAGGTAAACGGTAGTGTCACACGGATGCACGTAGGCTACTCTGCAGTGGTGCTGTGCTCACACTTACTCCATGGCAAGATCACACCTCTCTTACCTCCTAGGAACTTGTTTGTGTGCCATAGCTTTTTTTTTCTCCAAGGGCTTCTGTTTTCTCTCATATTGGCAGTTTGCTTTGTAGAAGGGGATGATCTGTTGTGTGACTCATGGGTAGGTATTGTTTCCAGTTGCCGCAGTATAACAGATATTTAATTACTGGACGTGATCTGTCACTGTGAGGTGTATCATCATGACAAGCTCCTGTGACAGAAGGAGCATGGTTTCACTATAAGTATTGAAACAGAAGATCTTGGCAGTGGCTGGATCTGCAGCTGATCCGCAGTTTGTTTTTTAGTAGAGTCAACCCTTCTCACTGGCTGTTTTTTATATCTTAAGTAAAAATAATCAACTCACTAGTGCATTGTAAATGAGCTAGTTAGCCCTTTCTCTAATCAAAATATATTTGGTCATCATACCTCAGAGAAATGCACGTTAAGTAATGTACTCAAAGTCAATAAGCATAATTTTAAAGTCATACTAGGAAGTATAAATTGCAAGTGAAAACTCTCCTGCAAATTCAAAACGATGGATCATGTTATTGGTTGTGCCATTCAGAGTTTTCAGAAGTCTAGCAGATATTTAAACGTTACCTGAAGTTGACTGTTGACAGAACTGATTTCTTCCTCAGCTGACACACAAGCTAACTTGTTTCTGAAGCCAGCTGGTCCTGAAGCTGTTCCTGTTTCTGAAGCCAGCTCTTTGTTGTCACTTGATTCATATTTGAATTAGTGATTAAAATGAGTCTTAAATGATGTGAGAATTAGGTCACAATGCTTTTCCTTCCTTCAGTCTGCTTTTCTTAGGTTTCAACATTAATCCTTGCAGATCAGTGACTCGGGATACACTTTGTAAAATTTCCCAAGTGATCCAAAATGTTACAGAAACCGTTGTTGCCAGTGTTACTACGTTTCTCATCCCTGGTGTTGGGGCTTTCGAGAAGAATTCAAACATCCTTCCACTGTTTCGTAACCAACAGCTCGCTGTAAACTTGCTCAGCGCTGCAATACTGTTGAGTCACGAATCTCTGTTAATGTTATGAAATGCTTTGCTGGTGACAGTGGAGGTAATTCTGTACCTGCACTTGCAGGGTAGTATGATGCACCTGTTATCTTAAACATATTTAAGTACTTCAGCTGACTTTTGTGTTGCATGTTTTGGGCTGCTCTTACAAATTCTGCAAAGGAGGAACACTTTTAAAATGCACAGTATGAGGAAACGAATGTAACTAACTGGTAGTTCTTGGCTATTTATTGCTGGGGAGTGTTCCCAGGATCAAGCTGCCAGGGAAATGTGAGATGAAATCTAGAAGTCTCCGGCTGACGGTGATCTGGGGTAGTCTGTGCTGTTGTGCAAAACAGAACTAAAGCTCTGATGTCGCAGCTGGAGCAGACTGTGCAAACCCTGAAAAATGTGTCTCTGCTGTAGGCATTTACAGTTTGTAAATCATTGTTGCAACTGAGCGTTAAGCAACCGATATTTCCTAATGACTACGATGAGACGAAACTCTTGTTTTTCATTACTACCAAAGGATTTGGAAATCTACTGGAAATCGCCAGAACTGAAAAGTCACAAATCAGAATTTCTTCTGAAGTCAGAGCGTGAACGAGTCACCACCGTGACTTCAGGTGACACGTTCTTTCCGCTGGTGATTTTAAACCACCTTCCAGCTAAGGAAAACGAGGAGACGTTTGGAACAGAATTTGTTGCGTGCTTTGCAGCAAACGGGAGGGAAACGAATGCAGGGAGCCAAGACAGCAGCAAGGGAGGCAGAGCAGCATGATACCTCCATGAATCACTGCTTAAAGGCCAGTCCCAATGCGAGGAGTGACCAGTAATAGCCTCCTAGCAGGGGAAGGATTTCACTGGCCTGTGATTACACCGTCTCACAGGGGTGGCCGCGCAGCCCTGCAACCCGAGCTGGCCCTTCTTGACTTTCAACGTCTAGGGCGCTGCTATTTCAGACAACTGCGTGTTTGAATGCGTGCCTACATTAACAGCTGCTCGTGTGGAAGCCAAGCTGGTTCCTCTTGTACAGGAATCCTTCTGCACATAGGTTAGCAAAAGAAGTTTTACCAAATGTGAACAGAAGCTCTTTGTCAAACATTAAATATTTCTGGTGTATTAAATTGTGTTTATCTAAATATCAGAAGGCAGGAAGCCAGATGAAGGATCAAGTATATGCAATAAGATCTCATTTTCCTTTGCCAAAGAAAAAAGAACAGATAGCATTCTCTTAATGCAAAGCAAGAAGAAAATCACGGTGATATTGTTTTGAACTGTAGAATTTGAATTGCTTATTGAGCCAACGTCCTTAGCATGAGGAATTTTTCAAATAACAATCTCTGGCAGGTAAGTTTTCTAGTAAAAAGGCTGACACAGCCTTGCAGTGGTGTGAAGGTGGTAATGTTTAAAGGTTCTGCTGGCTTAATGAAGTGTGCCTGTTGAAGCAAAACTAGTTCATAAAGATAGTGGATTTCTTTTAGAATGTAAGAGTTGAAATGCCATATGCTCATCCTTAGAGCCTTGTCTCCTTGCAGGCTGAACATCTGGCTTGGTTTGTTTTGGTACAGATATTTGCAGACAAAAAGGAAGTACATAGACATCTGTAGGTTTAAGCCAGGAAGCACAGTATCTGCAGTGGACGTAAAGAATAATGAGGTACCCCACTGAAAGTCGTCGCAGCTTGTATGTGGAATGCTCAATCCTGCCGGACGTGTTCGTTACAGTACTGGTGTTTTTCCCATTTATGGTATTGGTTGGAATCCTTGGGTCAGTCGATGAACACCAGTGGTTAACATGGGACTTGAACTGAAGGCTGTTTTCAAAAATCTTAATTATAATAGAAGTCAAAGCTTTATTCTTTATTTCAGAGTTCAAGGAACTTGGTTTTTAATCTAATGTTTACTAGAATTACAGCCTGCAAATGCGTACAGATAACGAGCATGTGCAGAGAAAGGACACACTCCTGTGCCAAAAGGAGGCAAGGTCTCCAGTGAGATCAGCTGGAAATAAGTCTGATTTAAGGAACTCTGGGTTTTATCATTTGTCATCAGACTGGTATTTAATATATAGTCAGCTCTGTTTTTCTTCGTTGCACTGACTTACTGACATATTTTCTTGGCCTCAGCGTACAGTTTGGGAAGTGTCGCTCACATTACCTCCCTCGCCAAGGTGTGCTTCACCCACCGAGTGCCGTTATTTTGATAATGGGTGAACTTCTTCCCTTTCAAAATGTTACTCAGTTCTCTCTGGCTTTTAGAGCTATGCTCTCTGCTTTGCCAAGTGAGCAACTCTGCTTGTTGCTAGCATGGTACAGTTTGGTTAGTTCAGGACTTGGTCCTTTTGTCCATTTTTTATGTGCTCAAGGGAACTGTTGGCCTTGGCATCAGTCCTGGTCCTTCAGAAAGACGCTGCAGATGGAGCAAACACCTTGAGGATTAAAAGGCAGTCTGGCAATAAAGCTGGAGAGGTGTCTATGCCCTGCATTTCCAGATGCTGGGAATTTCATACTGGGCGTTTGGCCAGGAGGACGGTAGCTTTATAGAAACATTTGGACTTCATGTATGTCTGAAATTCAAAGGTGCATGGTTTTGAAAGCTCTTGTCTTCCTCCAGGCAACAAGCTATGCTTCAGTAGAGCTATTAGGAAAACTATATGTATTTCTGAGCCAAGGAAACAATCTAACTGCAAGTCGGTTTTAACTCTCGACTAAAGGAAGGGTACAAGTGCACAGATTTCACCTCCTGACCACACCCAGACACATGCTGCTTTATTCCCGGTGTGCTCCCCTGCCCTGGCACTGGTGCTAGCACGCCTCTGACCCTAGGGACCGGAGTCGGGGAGCCATGCCAATTAGGCCTACCAGACACTTTCACTCCCAGAGCATTCTTACTAACGCTGCCCCTCCCCATCCTTTCACCTCCTGCCCTCCTCTCCGTGCCTGTATCTGGCTTCACCTAGGCTTGAGATTTACCCCATTTCTTGTGCTCCAAGGATTTTGTTCATAAAACCTATTTCTTTCCTGTAACTGCTTTCCATTTTACTGTCTTTATTGCTTACAGCACGCTAGCCCTCATCTTATTTGAGCCGTTGTTCTTTACCTGGTATCTTTGTTTGCCTAGCCTAGTCTACACTGAAAGCTCCTTATGGGATGGAAGGGCCGTATTTTGAAGAGTACGTTATCAGTTGGCTCCAATTCACTAGTTCGCTGCTAGCAGCAGTAGTCCTCATTTTAGTTTACCCTTTCCTGTAATAAAGATAGAAGCTAACCTTGTTGTATAAGCCCTGTTCTCAGTTTTACTTGCTTTGTCTTAACGTTGTAGTTGATTCTTTTGGTACCTGCATTAGATCACACTAAGTAATGTGTGGATTGCTTCAGCTTTCAGTAGAAAACGTCCAAAATCTGACAAACTGAGCTTGGTTTAGGTCAGTGGACATGAGGAATCTGTGCACAACTTGTGAGACTCTCTGGGTAGTGGGACTGGATGGAGACCAGTCTCTGCTCCACGGACCAGGGTACTGTAGCCTCTGGACTCCTGTGGGCTAGGGCAGCAGCACAGACCACAAGAACAGCATACAGGGCTGCCCTTGGCTTACCACCTTTCTTTTGGCTATGGCTCTGTAACAGGCTTATGCTGGGCATATAGAGGATGCTGAAATAGCCTCTAGAGTGGACATACACCCCTGGAGGCCCTCCCTGCTTTTGACAGAGGACAGAGTCTGTTGAGGCCAAAAGCGATGTTAAGAGATGAGACCAGCGTGGTTCCTAGTTACTGACAAGTGTCAGTGAGCTGCTGGAACCACCTGCGCATCTACGGTGGTTTCTGAGCACACCTTGGCTGTTTCGGCTGTGCCCTGTCGCTTCACACGTGAGACAAGGATGCGCAACCTGGTGCAGTGGCGGGGAGGAGGGGACGTGGACTCAGTGCTGTGCGGCCTGTTGTCTCTGCGTAGCCAGTAAGCAAGCAGTTTGGAGGCCACAGCCGTGTGGGAGCCACTGGTGCACAAGATAGAGCATATTATCTTCATCAAACATGTTTAGGTGAGTAACTTCCCCTGGTTTGGGGGGTGGGGGGGTTGTAAGCAAGCAAGCATTAGGATCTGAGGTTCAGTGTGACTTTTTGGCACATGAAGGAAGAATGATGAAAGTAATGGATCAAAAAGAATAAGGAGAAAGATTCAGAGAGAGAAATCAGCAACTTCCTTAGAAACTGCAGATGTTTCTGAGGAAAACTGGGCAGATGCAGACATGCTGCTGGCAAGGAGAACAGTTTTGGGAAAATCTCTTCATTTTCATTCTTCCGGTTATAGATGTCTAAGCGTCACTTTAATGGAGCTCTCAGAATCAGTAAAACATTCCCACTCTCGTAACAAGAAACATAAGCAGAATTGGGAGTTTTTCCTCGTGACTAATACTGGTAAGATTTTTATTGTGAATTTTATTTGTAACATCATTTAAGATGTTGCTGTATGCTCAAGCTGTGTTTCTGAAATGCTAATGCATAGCAGGAGTAGCGTCTGGTTCTGACTTTACTCACAGAGTAAGTTTAGAATGTCAAGTTCTAAATTAAGTATCAGAATATGTGATTTCCCCATCTAGGATCAGGACCTCTTTCAGCTGCTCAGCTTTAACCAAAGCCAAGTTCAAACAGTGCCCTTCAGTTCTTTATTCCTTTCTTTCTGGGGTTTGGGTTTTTTTGTTGATGCTTTGTCACTTGAATCTCAGTCTCCACCACTCTCAGTGCACAAAGCGGTGGTTGTAGGGACTTGAATCCGCCAGCAGTAGGTTGGGATCTATCCCATGACATATGTGGTGTAAGCACAAGTGAGATGCGGTCGGAAGAGGGTACGTGGTACAGGCGGTTTGCAACTTGAACTGCTCTGTGCATTAAGGCCTTTAAATGTCCCATCTGATTGTTGAGGGACCTGTGTCAGGCTGGGCATCTCCCTTCTGTTTACCTATAAAAGGAAATGAACTCCCTATGGATGGAGACTCTTAGTGGAATGGAAATGAATTCTTTATTCCAGAGCCAGGTTCCAGATGGTCTAGTTATAGTATTGTCACGTAATCATCACCTCCTTTCACACTCGTTTTGGTTAATGTCTGACAAAAGGTCTTTGACATTACATGGTCAGCTCCATTTAATTTTCTTAGTTTTCCTATAATATTTCATCTTTAAGAGGAGTAAATTAATATTTAATTTATTAATTTGCTTGAAACAGGTTTGGGGTTCTTTTCAAATGTTCCAGTGCATGCAGATAGGTCCCCCACTGAGGAGCAGACTTAGATAATACAGAGCAGTAGCACAGGAGTAGTCCACCAGGAGCTGGAATAGCAGTATCGCTGCTGCTTTCTCACAGTCTGGTGGATGCCAGGATCTGCGTGGAAGGGAACAGTTCTGGCTTCTCTGAACTTTAAAGCTACCTTGGGATACATCTCCATAAACCCCATCTGACATCTCGGACACGTGTTAGCTTTTCTTTGCACTGGAAATCTCGTGACATAAGGCTGTGGTATCTGACTTTCAGTTTTGCTAAAAACACTGTCAGAACAATCTCCCTCGTGGTGTTGTAGCGCTCCTGTTCCTGGCTGACGTGATGGTGAGGTGTGACCACTTAAACAGAGGTGGACTCACATTTTTTGAATGTCAGAAAACATTTATTTTTTTTAGGATTAATGCTTACTTTATCTGTACCTTTTGTTCCTTTTGATTTCTCATGTCCCTTAAGAGGTTGCTGGAAATATGCATTCCACAGTGAGTCAGCATGGCCTGCTGGATGGAGCAGAAGGCAGATTTGGGACTTAGAAATCCAAGCACTTACTTGCTGTGTGGCCTTAAAAAACTTAACCTCTGCTTCCCCACTGGTAAAATCAGTGCAACTTCTCAATCTTTGAGCCATGTTGTCATTAATGTGCATAAAAAGACTTTAAAAATAAGCACTGGTACTGATAGCCTGTAGGTTTTCTTAAAGTAGTTGTAGTAATTTTACCCAATATATTCTCAGCATAATCTAATAACAAAGGAATTCCTTGATATGCCAATTATTAATCTTGCTGTATCCTGTTATTTCCTTAGCACTCTTAGACCTGCATCTCTGCCCTTGCGTCACCACTCTCCGGCTGAGACTGCTGCCCGGCGTGTGCAGTCCCATTGGTTTCAGTGGCTGTGGGCAAGAGCAGCTGGTGTCCAGAGGTGATGGAGATCCAGAGTCACGGCCAGGATGGAACACCTGCCTGTTGTTGGCTAGGCATAATAGAAATGGAAGGAGGCAAAAATACAGAAGCTGAGCCAGGTGTCTGCCGTTTCCTGGCGTTTTTAAGAAGCCCGTTCCCGGGGTCAGTGCCTCTGGCTGAGGTTCAGTGTAGGCAGAGTAGGAAGGATTGTGACCAAGGCACTTCCCTTTCTTCTTTCTGGTGGATGTAGGGGCTCTCACATTTCCCTGTGGAGCAGGGGATCAGTTTTCATTCTGGAAACAAGTCTGGCAGCAAGAGGATGTACGAGCTATGGGATCACAGCGTTGGAAGGTCTTCAGTGGCATTTCTCCATTCTTAGCACATCATTTAATGACAGTGCTTGAGGGCCAGGTCCTAAATCCAGCACCCAGTCTTAGAAGTGAGGCCAAACATTGGATGCGTGTGTGCAGGAATCGGGGGGAGTGCTCTCCAGCCGTGTCTTGGACTAGCTGTGGAGCTGCTTTGCTCAGGCTGCTCCAATCACGCTTTCACAGGGTGAAGACAAATTTTTAAAAAGGAGCTTTTTTTCTTTCCCGCAGCATTTCCAAGTCTTACCCGTTCTGCTCCCTGGGTTGCCAGTCCTGGCACTCACCCAGGATCATGTCTCAAAGGTCTTATTCAGCTCTCGTACGGCCCTTGCCAGCACCTGGTCCTGTGCAGTAGAGTTAGTGCCAAAACCCTGCACAGCTATGGAGGAGGCAGGTAGTTTGTCCTCAGAACAGCTAGTCTGGTGGCCCAACATGTCTCCTGGTATCCAGAAGGAAGAAACTCAGGAAATTTCAAGGGGGAAAAAATGTAAAAGCAATCAAGAATGCACTGAGAGGCAGGAGGGAGGAAGAGTAAAGGGAACTTGAGGTCCTGACGGCAGGTAGTACTTTTCTGAGGCTTTATTTTGGCTGCAAAACTCATTGCTTTCGCCAACACTGTGCACGGTGTTGGGCTGTGGGAAGAAAATGCCGGTGTTCGGGCTGCTGCATTGCGAAAAGCGGCCTAGGAATGTCACCTTGATTTTGGTGGGGCTCTTGGTGCAACATAGCTGACATCAGAGACACCTGCCTAGCATGGAAACAGTCAGACTAAAGAGCGTTCTTAATGGCTACAAGAGGTGTAAGTTAGAATGACAGAATCATAGAATGGTTTGGGTTGGAAAGGACCTTAAAGACCATCCAGTTCCAACCCCCCTGACATGGGCAGGGACACCCTCCACTAGACCAGGTTACTCAAAGCCTCATCCAGCCTGGCCTTGAACACTTCCAGGGATGGGGCAGCCACAGCTTCTCTGGGCAACCTGTCCCAGTGCCTCACCACCCTCTCCGGGAAGAATTTCTTCCTGATATCCAATCTAAATCTCCCCACTTTCAATTTAAACCCATTACCCCTTGTCCTGTCACTACAGACCCTTGTAAAAAGCACCCCCCCAGCTTCCTTGTCAGCCCTACAGGCACTGGAAGGTGCTATAAGGTCTTCCCAGAGCCTTCTCTTCTCCAGGCTGAACAAGCCCAACTCTCTCAGCCTGTCCCCATAGCAGAGGGGCTCCAGCCCTCGGAGCATCTTTGTGGCCTCCTCTGGACTCGCTCCAACCAGTCGATATCCTTCTGATGTTGAGGGCCCCAGAGCTGGACGCAGTATTCCAGGTGGGGTCTCATGAGAGCAGAGTAGAGGGGGAGAATCCCCTCCCTCACCCTGCTGGCCACACTTCTCCTGATACAGCCCAGGATCCGGCTGGCTTTCTGGGCTGCCAGCGCACACTGCTGGCTCATGTCCAGCTTTTCACCCACCAGCACCCCCAGGTCCTTCTCCTCAGAGCTGCTCTCGATCCATTCTCCACCCAGCTTGTCCTTGTGCTTGGGATTGTCCCAACCTAGGCGCAGGACTTGTGCTTGGCCTTGTTAGGCAGTCTTAGAGCTCCTGTGTAAGCTTCATTGTTTCTATTTTCTATTGTTTTGTGCTTTATAAAATATCCTTTACTGCAGATTTTATTGACTGGGCTGGGGCAAGATCAAGTGTGAACCTCTCATTGGGTGTTCCTGTCTTAGCCTGCATTGGGCACATTGACCACTAAGAGATTTGTCACATCAATTGTTGAATTTAAAAATAATGGTAATTCTGATTCTAGAAAAATCTTTCTCCCTTTCCAATCAAAGGTTCATCTTCCTTTAGAGCAGTTGGATCCTTTGCATTCCATTGCTTGGCTGCTTGCTCATCTTTCATGAGGATAAACATAGAGTTTGAGGGAATTTCCCAGGTGGAAACCCCCTGATCTTCATGAGAACAGAACAGTGTGTGGCGTTAACTGTGTGCCAACAGCCACTTCGCTTTACTTTTAGTCCAGCCCCATTTTTATTAGCTTCATAGTTTTCTTGGGGTGGAGGAAGCTGAGAAAACAACTTCCTGACCCCTTACTCGTTGTCCAGGTTCCAATCTCACTTTCCACACTGTAAATCCAGAGTAACGCCTCTGAAGCAACTGCCTGTCTTCGTTCTTGAAGCTCATTGTAGAGATACCGGGTAGAGATTGACACAGCTGTCTCATAAACAAAACTCTCTTTCCAGCTGCGTGAATTGTGAGCAACTCTCCAACCTTCCACAGTCCAGAGATGTATTTTTGGGTATGGGCAGCTCATCAGTTCATCAGAGATATTGCTTTGCCTTCACAGGGCAGCTGACTTAGGGCAAGTAACTTACCCAGCGGGTTTTGTCTCAGCAGTTCTGTGAATGTAAATATCTGCTTATAATTTATGATGGAAACACAAACGGGTGGGAATACTGATTGACAGTTACTCTGGGCGTGTGGGGACCGATACATTGCTTAAATGCTGTCACTGGCAGACTATAAGCATCTTTAAAACCCAGTGAAAAGTGTAGGTTCCTCTTCTAAAGACAAGATTAACTGTTTTCTATTGCCAGATACTCTTCCAGGAGTTGTTACAGTTTGTAAACAAACAAATTTACTTGCCATTGCACATCACCAGCTTGAGCAGATTCTAGTCGGTGTGGCCCCCTGTCACCCTGCTGCACTGTCCGTGCTGAAGACACATCTCTTTCGTTCGGCCAGAGATGGGTGGTTGTTTTGTTTTTTGTTTTAATGAACCAGCTCTAAGATGAGACGCTTGTCTGCTTTTGTGAGTCTGGTTGTTGGATTTGATTGAACTCTTTCAGTTTAGGTTGATTCAGCTCTCTGCAGCACCAAAATAAGCTTAAGTTTTGGAAAGGAAATCATGAATTTTGTGCTGTTTTCTTAACTGATGTACAGTATCTTTTTCCCCTATGCTAACGATGGAGGACAGAGTCCAGCACTGACTTTGTAAGTCACAGGCAGTGTAGTTCCAAAAATGCTGATGTGGATGAGATTGTCATCACGAAAGTCTTCCAGAGACCTTGCAGGTACCAGATTCCTGAGAGGAACTGTCTCCTGTTCCAGCTAGTGGCAGTGCAGTCTTCATGGACTCACCCCGGTTTCATCTGTCGGTGGATGCGTGCAATGTACTTCTAGAGCTGAGCAGCACCAGTGTCACAGGTCTGAGTCATTCTCTTTGAGCTTTGCATTATAAAATGCAGAATAGTAAAAATTCCTCTATCCCCATTGAAATCCACGTCCTGAGCAGCAGAACCGGGTTCTGCTGGTGGCAGGTAGCGCGCTGCCGGCCCAGCTCTGACACCTGCCGCTTGGTCCCTAAGCTGCTTGAATAACTCTCACCCGAAGACTTTCGGTTCCCCTGAGGTCTGAGTGCAGGGATGCCAGTCAGTATCACCATATTACTGGCCTGATATTGTCCAGTTATCAGAAAGACTGTCATCGACTAGGGGGGACATAGATCCAGCCCACCAGCTGTGAGTGGTGTCAGAAACCTCACACTTCACCAAGGCACCCCAATTCTTTGTGCAACTTGTTGGACGTGGCAGCCCCCCCTTTTTGGACTATTATAGTGACTTTGAGAACAAAGATGTAACAGGTATGAATGGAGCTTTGTAACAGTGTGAGACAGACTGGGATGTTACTACACGCCCGTTTACAAGGGCCTGTAGTGACAGGACAAGGGGTAACGGGTTTAAACTGAAAGTGGGGAGATTTAGATTGGATATCAGGAAGAAATTCTTCCCGGAGAGGGTGGTGAGGCACTGGAACAGGTTGCCCAGAGAAGCTGTGGGTGCCCCATCCCTGGCAGTGTTCAAGGCCAGGCTGGATGAGGCTTGGAGCAACCTGGTCTAATGTGAAAATGAGATTTTTTTTTCTGAGTAGGCAGTATTTATGTACTTAATTCTATAGTGTTTGAGAAAAATACAGGGCAAGTACAGGAAGAACATAAACATGAATGTGAATGGAATGGACTAAACCAGTGTGAGCCTGGCTGGTGGGTGCTGAGAAAGGATGCAAAACAAGAAAAGCAAGGAAAACCAAAAAGAAAGCATCGCATGGAAAACCAGAGGCAAATGCTATCAAACTAAAATTAGGCAAATGTGAATTAAATAGATTCAATTTTGGTGGAGTTAGTCTGGATTTAAATTGCTTAACTGAAAGCTGTACCTGGCCTTAAGCACTGACTTCATGCTTCTCCGTATTCTTCTAGTTCATTCCCTGAACCAAACTCTATCAGTGTAACATGATTCACCATTGTACAAAGAGCATCCATGAGAGCAGCCCTGTGGAGAAGGACTTGGGGGTACTGGTGGGTGAAAAGCTGGCCGTGAGCTGGCAGTGTGCGCTGGCAGCCCAGAAAGCCAACCGGATCCTGGGCTGTATCAGGAGAAGTGTGGCCAGCAGGGCGAGGGAGGGGATTCTCCCCCTCTATTCTGCTCTCATGAGACCTTGCCTGGAATACTGTGTCCAGTTCTGGATTCCTCAGCATAAGAAAGATATAGACTGGTTAGAATGAGTCCAGAGGAGTCCACGAAGATGCTCCGAGGGCTGGAGCCCCTCTGCTATGGGGACAGGCTGAGAGAATTGGGCTTGTTCAGCCTGGAGAAGAGAAGGCTCCAGGGAGAGCTTATAGCACCTTCCAGTGCCTGAAGGGATGACAAGGAAGCTGGGGGGGACTTTTTACAAGGGCCTGTAGTGACAGGACAAGGGGTAATGGGTTTAAACTGAAAGCGGGGAGATTTAGAGATTGGATATCAGGAAAACGTTCTTCATGGAGAGGGTGGTGAAGCACTGGAACAGGTTGCCCAGAGAAGCTGTGGCTGCCCCATCCCTGGCAGTGTTCAAGGCCAGGCTGGATGAGGCTTGGAGCACCCTGGTCTAGTGGAGGGTGTCCCTGCCCATGGCAGGGGGGTTGGAACTGGATGGTCTTGAAGGTCCTTTCCAACCCAAACCATTCTGTGATTCCATGTTTATCATGTGTATCCTAGCATTGCCCAGCTGAAGGCAGGACCAGTTGGGTTAGGCACGGCACAAGTACCCTGTTCCTCCACAGCATGCAAACCCTGTTCAGACCTTACCCAAACGTTAATCACACGGTACCCTAGAGCTGAGATTGCTGACAGCAGGACTTGGTAGCAATAATGGGAGTTTTATACCTTCAAGAAGTGAATCAGGAAGTAAGTTTCTTCTGGAGAGGTACCGACGGACATAACAGGAGTTTGAGCCATAGGCTGCAGGAGTCAGCAAGACACTGTCTGTAGATAGCGGTGTTCATAGAATCACAGAATGGTTTGGGTTGGAAGGGACCTTGAAGACCATCCAGTTCCAACCCCCCTGCCGTGGGCAGGGACACCCTTCACTAGACCAGAGCTGTCACTTTTCATGCTGAACAGAATGAAAAACACCGACCATTTGAGCCGACCTTACTATTCCTCATTCTCTGACAAGCACGCGCATACATCGTTACGCTGTATGGACAATTGTCATTTTCCACCACAAAAGTTACTTCAGTCTGTTTCCTGTCTGTAGCACTCATTTGCAATCAACTTTGGGATTTATTCTAAAGCATGCCATTCATTTTTAATTTATAATTTTTAAATATCACAACTATATTTGCATTATTAAATAATAACCATCACTCGTGCTCTGCAGCCATCAGGTCGTGGCTTGCTCTGTGGATGGTCTTTACAGTAGAGGAAGAACAGAGTAACCCGTGGCTCTCTCGGCTCTCTCTGTCCCAACATATGTTGTAAACTCAATGAGAAGAGCAAAGAACTATTTGTCACCCTAAGATACACCCATCTGAGCTTACAGCAAAGCCAGGTTTTACAAAGCCTTCATTCTATATGAGCTTTTATGCCTAGCCACATCCCCATCGTCTTTGAGTGCATTCCAGTGATGCCTTGAGCACTGTGCCTAACATCTGCCCAGTGGGGTTTGTTCTCTCACTGTTGCCATGTGTCCACGCTTGCCAGTTGAGCTTTCCAACAAAAAAGCGTCAGTCTCTTCTAGACTCTGCTTCCTGCTATTTCTGCTCAAACTTCCTCAGATAATGCTCATCTTCAGCCAGATATCCAAAGCCACTTCACAGGCTACTTAGTTTCAGCAGTTGCTGTGTGGGAAGATACAGGCTTTTTTACCCCTCAAAACAGCTATTCTGTGAACTTTTGTGCTATTTCCTTTTCCTGTCTCCTAAGAACTTGAATAATTCCCTAATTTTGGTTGTCAGAAAGCTGTTGCTAAGCTCTTCTCATTGCCTAAGCAGAAACAAACCAGCTGTTTCAGATGCAAGACCATCTCAAAACCACCACCAGCGCTACGAGCCTGCAGTTCTGGGACAGCTCTTCTGTGACAGCCCCGACGGGCAGTGATAGTGCCCAAGGCGGACTGACTCCCCTGTGCTTGACCCATCCGACAAGCGACCTTCTTCCTTTATGTCTGCTGTGACACGCAGGGCTTCCCACCGTCCAAACCTGCCCCAGGTGCCTACAGCTAGTCCTCTGGCACAAAAGCCTCTTCTTCAGCAGCAGATGTTTTCTGCTTGGCAGACAACAACCAGCAGAGTCACCAAACGCCCTCTACGCCCTTTTGGCACTCTTAAGACCCCCTGAGCTTTCTCAGTAAGTTTTCTTCAGTTTCTTCGCAAAAAGCCTTCCCGTTTCAAGTGCAATTTTTCCATCCCCCCTGTTGCCCCATTCAGTGTTGGGAATGAATCATGGTTGTGAAATAAATTCATCATCTGTTCAAATGGAGTTCGGAGTTTCTAATGAAACTGATTTTTGCTGTCTCAAGGACGGCCTGGCCTAATGCGAGAAGGGAAGGAATAGAGGGAAAGATTGGGGTGGTCCTGAAGCCACACTTGCTGCTTCTGCCATGGCCAGGGCAGTGGGAAGAGGGGAGGGTGGCACCTGCTGCAGCCGAGTGGGCTGACTTCATGAACCACGGTAGCACAGAGGGGAAAAACAGGCATGGAACTGCGCAGGCAAATGGAGAGAAACCTGAATAACCACATAATCCGCTACAGCAGGCAGGAGGCTTGTGGAAAATTAGTACATTAAGGGTCACTAGTTGCCGTTAGTGAGATTCATTAGGAACAGTCACTCACAGTTATTCCTGCAGCATCTTTTGACCATGGGATTTCAAAGCATCTATGGGGAAGAAAAAAAAAAACAACCCCCAAATACCAACCCACACTAAAATAAATACTCACATTTAAAAAGTTTTAGACCCCAAATCAAGAATTCCCACTTGGTATAAATATAAATAAAATTGTATAGACAAAAACTCAGTTAATTTGCAAAGTACATTTCTGTCCAAATTTCTCGTTTTTTACGAAGGGGCTGCAGCTCTCAAAGCATCTTACAAACACCCAAAAATCTTCACTGTGCCTCTGTAAGAAGGTGAGACGTACTGGATGAGTGGCAGTAAAGTGGATGGAAAATTGGCCGGACTACCTGACTCAAAAAGTTGGGATCAGCAGGACAAAATCCATGCGGTTGCACGTTACTACCAGTGGTGACTCTCTGGGACCGATACTGGTTAATGCATTGATTAACAACTGGAACCTGTGGTTGATACCAACTTCCCAGAGAAGCAGTGGCTGCCCCATCCCTGGCAGTGTTCAAGGCCAGGCTGGATGAGGCTTGGAGCAACCTGGTCTAGTGGAGGGTGTCCCTGCCCATGGCAGGGGGGTTGGGACTGGATGGTCTTTAAGGTCCCTTCCAACCCCAACCATTCTGTGATTCTATGATTGAAATAGTAATTGAGCCTGAACCTGAAGCTCTTTCATCCGAGTGCCCTGATCTTCAGGCCAGAAAGTGCTAGCCTCCCTCCACTTTTCCTGGCACAGCATATACTTTATCAGGAAAAGTAGCTCCAAAAAGAGTAAGCGAGGCATTTTTGCAGGGAAAATAATTTAGTTTTAGAAATTTCTGACCAGGGCTACACAGCCCCTGCAGTGCAGGACCACACAGCAACTTTAGAACAAAAAGAAAAAGCTCACTCAGATTGCAACCTTGCGTTTCTGAAACAGAAGGAGATTGTGAAGACAAGTTGGCCAGTATTTTGGGATTAACACCTCTGAAATGTGAAATATGTCCCGAGACAGATTATAATTATAAATGATAGAGCTTTGGTTTTGTGTCTCATGAAGTAATGATGTATTTGTCTGAGCAGGGACTTCCCACAGGAAAAAATAAAAAGGCAAGAATGAGACTTCAGGCTTTCAGCTCACGTGGTCATCAGGCATCTTGTGACTGCGGTGCTTTCATGTGTGGCAAGAGGGGCCGTGGTAACGGCAGCTTTGGAGCAGACTACGTTGGAAAGATTAAACCGCTGCCAGTGATAAAGACTTCGCTGTTGTCTTCCTTGCATCATTCAAACAGAGCATAAATCTGTTCTAAATATCACATCAAGTCTTTGTTGGCTGTTTCTTCGCCAGCCTTTTTGCCAGAGATGGTTAGTTACAGCTGGAAAATGCTCTCATCGGCATGATTGTGTCCTGGACATCATCCTGTCAGACAAGTCTGAAGAGGTGAACACGTGGGAAAAGCTGGCAGTTGTGATTCTTATTGCCTCTCCTTCAGACGAATCCAGGCTTCATTCAGCTGAAGATTTGGTATTTTATCTTTCCCTTTTAATCTCCCACTGCAGTCATGAGCCCTTCAGGGCGGGCATGGCCTCTGCCTGCTGACCAGTGCCGACCACAGCCGCATCCTGGCCCCTGGGCACTGCTGCAGCGGAGCCAGGCTTCTCCCCAGCCATCCAGATGTGGGCATAGTCGTACGGTGATAGCAGAATGAGAACCAGGAGGAAGTTATTTTTATGCTGGGCATTTGGGGAGAGCATGTGGAACAGCAACAGCAGAAGCCATGCTGTATGTTAGCTTTCACGGTTAGACTGTGTGGTCTTGAATGTTACGGAGACTTTTCATCCAGTTCCCAAATTCCTTGGTGAATACAGGGAAGATTATGCTGAATGGATTTGAAGGTCAAAAATTGACCATCCTGACTTGTAGCTGGCTGGCACTTGGGTGAGCCCAAGGAGGCTTAAAGCTGCCCTTTGCCATCACAGGCACATTTGGGAGATGCCGGGGAACCTAAGAGCACCTGGCTTCCCACAGCCACCCTGGGAATCCCAAGGAAATCTTTCGTTACAACATATTTGCTGTCTTAATTCTGTTTCTGCTCAAACACAGATCCTGGATCCTTGCTTGGCCTCCTGGATCCCACTCCGCTCCCTGGTTCTTCCTTCCCTGCTCCAGCTGTTGGCACTGGCCCTGCACCCCAGCCCACACCCTCTCTCGGTGTGGAGGGGGAGGATGGCCCTGCTGCACCGCTAACAAAAGGTTTTCAGAGAAAAAGCTTCACCACATCCAAAGCCAGGATGTAACTCCAGACAAAAACATTGCTTTCCTGAACGGGGACACTGTGTTCAAATCAGGCAAGGAAAGTTCTCAAATAGCTTTAGCAAAGCCTGTTTACCAAGGTTGGGAATTCTCAGGGAGCTTTTAAAATGCTCTCCATGTACAGGAAAGCCTTTTCTCTTCACGAGTTCAGCACTTTATCTGCAAACTTCTCAAAGCTCAAATAGCTGATCAGTTCCAATATGGACAGCCTCTGCTCAGATGCTCCAGCATCCATCTGTTTCACCTTGTTTGGATCAATAATGGTCAATAAGGATGAAGGTAACACATCCCATTCCTTCAGCTTACAATTGGATGGCTGCTGACAAGCTGTTGGCTGAAAGGAGGGACCCTGCTGGCAGTTTCTGTTAAGAAGGAAAAAATAAACAATTTTTTTTTTAATGAAATCCCTTTCATTTGCAAAGCATGTGCAAAAGTCTGTTTCTTTTAGAGCTGAAGAAATCAAGTAGGCATGACAGCATCTTGGAGCTGGGAACAAAGACATTATCTTTCAGCCAAAAGTCAGCTAGGGTGGGGGGATTTTTCCTGCTATGAAGACTTCTCTGTTTGTCTGCACTTAGTTGCTATCTTTTTTTTTTTCTCTGCTGTGTCTGCATGTCTTTTACTTTCAGGCAAACCATCAGAGATGGTTTGTCCATCCCTGGAATGCCCCATCCCAGATGCCCCATCCCTGGCAGTGTTCAAGGCCAGGCTAGACGAGGCTCTAGTAACCTGGTCTAGTGGAGGGTGTCGCTGCCCATGTCAGGGGGGTTGGAACTGGATGGTCTTTAAGGTCCCTTCCAACCCAAACCATGCTATGATTCTATGAGATAGCAAAGGAGCCGCTCTGCCTTTGTTATGGGGCGAAATCTTCGTTCTTTGAGTGATTGGGTTGCAGAAAGGGAGCCTAAGCCTTTCCATAAGGATGGGAAGTTGCTGTGTCCAGCCCCTAACATTACTTATCCTTGTAATAGCTCTGAAGGTCTAAGGACACAGACCAGGAAAGCACTGTAGGTCTGATTTTTCATGGGACCAACCTCTGCACTCAAAAACTCTACATAAATCTTTGGGCAACCAAGCTTTGGTTTTTATAGTTCTGAGACGGAAGCTGCAGTTTTCAGGGTACTGGTTGGGAACGATCGCTTTGAGATCAATTTTCAGGGTTAGGATTGTCCGTACTTTTAGTAAAATAATTTTAATAGACTGAGGCAATGACACCCACGAACCACAGAGGGTGTTGGTAAAGGGGGAGGGGATATGCCTGGGGGGTAGACCCACAGGTAGGGAGCACCTGGATACTGAGAGGGGTTGGCAGGTGTAAGATGTGTGATTGCAGGATGATGTGAAGCAAACGTCTCCGCTGATTTTTTAGTAGCTAGTAGGGGTGAATATTATTCCCTAGGTTTATTTTCGGTAGGTCTTCCTCGAGAACTGGCTGGTAGAGGTGGGCGTTTTGTGAAAAATCCTCTCTCGTGGGAAGCTGGCTTACGGGTTTTCCTGGAGAGGTCATCCTGCTGGGGAGCGGTCCTGGGCTCGGTCCCTCAGAGCGTCGCGCCTAGAGCCCCTCCCCTCAAAGTCTGCTTTGGGGAAAGTAGCAGGAAGAAATCCAAAATACAGCCATGTGAAATTTCTTGTGGGTTTCATATTTTTGTCTTGTGTGATAAACTCATCCAGCCACCCCCGAATCCTTCTGAGTATCTTTTCCTGCCACATGAGAAAGCACCCCACCGATTCCCTTCGGGTTAGTTTGGCTGCGAGAGTGTGTGAGTGTGGTTACGCGTGGGTGCGATGCAGGCGTGCGCTTATCGAGATCAGGTAACGCCAGGAAGCTAATTACGGCTTCACTGTCGTTGCAATCTCTCCTGTGGAAGAGAAGTTTTCACACGAATATTTCTTGCATTAGAGGTGAAATCAGATCCCTGTCCCCGCACTTGCTGTGGTTGGAGCATTGCCAAAAAAACTCTTGTAAAAAGGCATTCCTACTGGAATATGTCATGGACTATTCTCACTCCCAGCTCTGACGGGCTTCAGATGGAGAGCTGGAATGCAGACCTCCCAGTCACACAGGAGTGGCAGCGTTTGGGGGGGGGGGTGTCACGTTGCAACCTAGAGAAAATAAGCACCAAGGCAGGGACAATATGAAAATGCCAGGGAGAAATAAGCAAATGCCATGTGCTGTGTGGAGGGAGCTCGGCAAATCCACGGCTCTACAAACTCGCATACAACACTAGCCAGAGCAGAGTGCAGTGATTAACTGGGATTTACACATTGGTGCTTGTACTAAAAAGTTGGGTTTGTTGCTTTAAGGGGCAATATCCCCACGGTAGAATGGGCTGCCTAAAGAGCACAGTGAGAAGCAAGGGGAGACAGAAGCATCTGAGATGAGTAAGGTGAGAATTAGATCATGGAAAACTTTTCAAGGGAGAGCATTAGAGGCAAAGTCCTCTTCATTCTTCTTCTGCTTAGCCCATCTCCCTTAGAAAGGAGAAAGGAGTGTATATATCATAGAACCATAGAATGTTTTAGTACAATATATATATTCTGAGCTAGGGACAATTTCATTTTAGGTCCTTTGTTGCCCAGGTTTGTTGGAAACAAGCAGACCCACCCCCTCCCAGTAAATATTTGCTACTTCCTACGGTGTCACATCAGATTAAACCTGGAATATCTTTTAGAGATCATGTGAAAATGGTTCTGGTTTTGCCAGGTAACTGTCATGAATATCAACATACCAAGTAGAACAGACTGTGATAATAAACATGTTGATCTCTGTGGCTGCTGAAAGAGCAACATTAAGTGAATCTCAGTGATATTTAATTTGCAAACTGAATTGTACCTCTTTAAGGAGGGGAAAAACAGCAACGTTCATATTGATGAGAAATTCCGCGTTTAAAACCCATCCTTATTAATGATTCAAAACATGCAGTTCCTAGGAGCCGTAAACAAGTTCGGTATTCTCTACACTAATCCGTAACTATTATCATATGCAGAGAATAAGAAGTTACTCACAAACAGATGTTCCCTCTGCCAAACCCATTCATTTGATGCACGTTTTACTTTCCAAGTCCTAGTTAGCAACTTTCTGTGGTGGGCGGATTACATGAGAGGATGGAAAAGCAGGGATTAGTTTGCCTGCAGAGAAGCAACGTCTTCGTGTTTGTTCCAGAATCTTTTCCATCTTGCCTTGCAGTGGAAGAGTTATTCATCATGGACTTGCTCTCATCGCCCAGGAGGGCACTCAGCTTTATGTTTTCCAGGCACTGTGAGGCACCACGAGATGCCCAACTCGCTCTGTTACCAGGGAGCTGTGTCATTAAATGCGCTCTCTGCGCTGACCGGTCATGAAGCCTGGCGTTTGCAAATGCTGGTGCCCGGAGAAGGCAATTACCTCCTTGAGTTATAGGTGAGCTTTCACGGAAAATGTGTGCCAAAAGCTAGGGCTGGAGGAAGAGCCGCTGCTCTAATTTCAGAGGTACTCCATGTTTCCTCAGAGTCTAGTTCAGTCAGGTGTTGAGTATCTCCAGGTATGGAGATCCCACCACTTTTCTGGACAACCCGTTCCACTGGTTAAATACGCCGGTGAACATCTTTTCCATGTGTCCGTGTGGAATTTCTCTTGCAACTTGTAACCACAGCTACTCTCCTTTTGCTACGCACGTCCAAGCAGCGTGTAACTCAGTCGTTGCTCTAACTCCCTGTTAGGTAGGGGTAGGCAGCAGTAAGACCCTCCCTCAGCCTTGTCTTCTCCAGGGTTAAAGGAATCGTTTTCTCAGTCCCTCCTCCTGCACTCCGTGCTGCAGCATCGTGACCATCTTGGTGACCCTCTCCTGGGCTCTCTCCAGTTTGTCAGTCTTTCTCGTACTAGGAGCCCCAAACCCGGCACGGTGCTCCAAGTGCAGTCTCGTGGGTACTAAACAGAGGGGATGCGTACAAGGGAAAGTACTGTCATGAATTAAAAACCTAACCAGGCTGTGCTGAGCTCCCTGGGAACTCCATCACTGCAATTAGCATGTTGCTAACCCCTCTCTCTTACCTGAATGCTTTCTGAGCAACCCAAGGAAAGGAAGACAGAGCCAGACTCTTCAAGGACAAGACAAAAGGCACAAACCGAAATACAGGAAATTCCATTTAAATGTTAGAAGAAAAATGTCCTACGGAGCAGGTGGTCCCACACTGGAACAGTTTGCCAGGGAGGTTGTGAAGCCTCCATCCTTGGTGGTACTCAAAACCCAGCTGAACACAGCCCTGAGCAACCTGCTGACCCTCCTTTGAGGGGGTGGGCTGGTGAGCGGGTCTGCAGAGGTGCCTTCCAGCCTCAGCTACTCCGTGATTCTGTGAACTGCTGCGTGAGATTAAAGAAGCTATACACTGAGGGCAGGTCGTAGGAGGAGGGGCTTTCAGTCGCCCACATTTGGAGTAACGCCGCATCAACATGAGATGCAGAGGCAACAATAAATGATTGGTTCCTAAAAAAAACCCTAGCCATAGAACCCACAATAAGATGTTCTGGATTTGGCGTGGGGTGGCACACAGAACCTGCTTCAGAAGGTGTTGATGGGTGAGCAGTTCTGTGGTAATAGCCCCAGTACCATTAGGTCAGTGTTGCAATGGGGGAGAGCAACCCAAGTATATTCAGTTTGGAGAGGAGAGGAGAGGAGAGGAGAGGAGAGGAGAGGAGAGGAGAGGAGAGGAGAGGAGAGGAGAGGAGAGGAGAGGAGAGGAGAGGAGAGGAGAGGAGAGGAGAGGAGAGGAGAGGGAGAAAAAGAAAAGAAAAGAAAAAAATGAGAAGAGAAGAGAAGAGAAGAGAAGAGAAGAGAAGAGAAGAGAAGAGAGAAGAGAAGAAAAAAGAAAAGAAAAAAGAAAAGAAAAGAAAAAAGAAAAGAAAAGAAAAGAAAAGAAAAGAAAAGAAAAGAAAAGAAAAGAAAAGAAAAGAAAAGAAAAGAAAAGAAAAGAAAAGAAAAGAAAAGAAAAGAAAAGAAAAGAAAAGAAAAGAAAAGAAAAGAAAAGAAAAGAGAAAAGAGAAAAGAAAAGAAAGAAAAGGAAAGGAAAGGAAAAGAAAAGAAAAGAAAAGAAAAGAAAAGAAAAGAAAAGAAAAGAAAAGAAAAGAAAAGAAAAGAAAAGAAAAGAAAAGAAAAGAAAAGAAAAGAAAAGAAAAGAAAAGAAAAGAAAAGAAAAGAAAAGAAAAGAAAAGGAAAAGAAAAGAAAAGAAAAGAAAAGAAAAGAAAAGAGAAAAGAAAACCGTAAGAAAAGAAAAGAAAACCGTAAGAAAAGAAAAGAAAACCGTAAGAGGAGAGTCCAAAAAGCAAGAAGGGAACAGGCAGCCTAGAAGCTTTTAAAAAATAGAATATCGAAATCCCAGGTTAAAGTTGTGCCACAATTTGAAAAGAAAACAATATGGTGCGAAAAGGCCACTTCACAGCTCAGCAGGAACATTAAGGATGCTATCATGGGCAACAAGTTAATGTTTAAAAAACAGGAAGCTTACCCAAATTAGGAGGGCAGGAAAGCCCATGAAGTATGGCAAGTCAACCATATACCAGAAATTAAAAGGGCTAAAAAAGAATGTGAGTGGAGCTTCACAGAGACAGATAGTAAATGGTTCTTTATGCAGCAAAGGCAGGAAGCCAAGTAGTTTGATGACAAATATGTAAAAGGGCACTCGAGGAAACAGCAGAAATGCTCAGTGAGTTTTACGTACCCGTCTTTCCTGCTGAAAACGGAAGGGAGAGCCCCAAACCCAACATATTCTTGACGGCAATTCATCAGAAGAGCTAGAGCAGTCCGAATTGAGTTCTCAGGGCATACCAGACCAAATGGGTGGGCTGGAAGTCAGTAAGCCAGCAGGACCAGGCACCGGTTGCAGGAGACTTCACACGTGAAGCTGCAGAACTGCTGGCCAAGTTGTGTGAGCTGTCACTGCCAACGGCCTCTGTGCTGCAGGAGGGCACAGTTGCCAGTGTGGCTCCCAGTTAGCAGCATCCTGAGAAGCAACAGACCAGTGAGTCTGGCTTCCATCCCTTCTGTGGCAGCAGACCACCGTACACATGGGGAAACCTGGGGCCGAAGGAAGCAGTCAACACGATTTCCGGAAGGGACAATCCTGCCTCACCAGTCTGTTGGAAGTCCATGGGAGTTGTAACAATTACGTAGATAAATTGGACATAATGTATTTATATTTTCAGGAAGCTTTTGACAGTTTCTCAACAAAGGCTATAAATACAAAGCCACCATGGCCTGGACAAAAGGTCCCTTTTGTGAATTGAAAGGGAAAAGGAAAGGTTGGGTCTCGACAGTGGCTTTTCAGGATGGAGAAAAAGCAGAAAGAACCTTGAGGAATCATTTCTAGGTCTGATATTGTTCGACATCTTTACCAGCAGCCTGGAGAAGGGGGTGTGTGGTGGGATGTCCAGGTTTGCAGTCAGCAGTGAGCTCATTTGTCTGGTGAAACGCTGAGCTGCTGGTGAAGAACTCCAGGAGGACTTAACACAACCAAGGGAGTGGGCAGGGAGGTGTCACGTGAGCTGCAGCGCACACAAAGGTAAGATGGTGTCTTGGGCAGGATCATCTAAACCACGTTTACGTGGTGCTGAACTCACAACTGGTGGCCACCACTCAAGAAAAAGCTCTTGGAGCGACCATTGGCCGTTCCCTGAAAACCTGGGCTCGTGTGCCGTGGCAGCCAGAAAGCCAGGAAAGTGGTGGCCGTCCCCAGGGAGGCTGCTGAGAAGGAGACAGCGCACCGTTTTGCTGCTCCAGCTTGGTGCGCCCACATCTGGGGTGGTGTGTGTGGTCCTGGTCTCTGCCTCTGGAGAGGGGCAACCAAAAGGGCCGAAGGACCAGCTTCCCTATGAGGAGAGACTGGAAAGGCGGGATTGTTCACATCAGAGAGGAGGTGGCTGGGGCATGATGGAGACTTTTCATGACCTTATCTTTCAAAGAATAGAGGTGAGTGTGAGATCTGGTCACCTGGCAGTGAGGGAGTAACTCCCTCAGAAGAAAAGTAATTGTTTCGAGGAAGCCAAGGGCTTTGTTGATGGTGTAGGTATTCCCCCAGTGGAACTTGTCACATAGGGATGTTGTTCCTGTGATCTCATCACACCCCATGCCCAGGAGGCTCTGCAGATGGCTGAGAAGCATCCTCTGCTCTGCGGGAAGTTAAGTTTTTGCTCTGTCGCTCTTGACTCAAGACCTGATCCAGTCTGTGGGTGTGCAGCAGTGCTGGAGCTTTTACTTGAGAAGAAGCAGAGGTCCTGGGATCAGCAGCAGGGCTGAGGCATTCCCATTACAGCCAAGCATTTGCTCCAGTCTTCTGGCCAACTTGTTTTGAGTGTCTTTTGCCGTTATGTGGTTTGCAGTTGTGTCCCAAGGAAAAAGAAATCATATGCATGCTCTTTATAGTATATTAAAAATAAAGGGGGGGGAGGTGAGCAGGGAAGGAGGAAATAAACCCTTTGCTTTGGGTTTCCTTCCAAACAGAGGGGTTTTTTTTGTTGTCTTTGGATATTTTTTTGGCCTTGCTTTGTTTTACTGGTTAATGTCATCATTCATCTTTCCTGTTTTTGCTGTAGGACTTCTTAGATGGTTCACAGATGTGCCCTGGAAAGTCTCTCACTGGAAATTAAAAGGTAGCATGTTGACTCATGGACACAAATAATCTTCATTCGTAATTGGAGTTGTTATCGCTCAGAAAAGCAGACAGAAAAGAAATTTCACCAGATCTTGCTGCTTTGGTTTCCCTTTTCCCTGGAATTTTTAGAAACTGCCTCCCAATACTTGCGCAGGCCCCAGAATAGGTTTTTTTACAATAACATCGCAGCTCAGTTGGCAACCTTCCCCAAAACGAGCCTTTCCTCATCCCAGATTTTCTTCAGCGCTTTGCTAAACGCAGTGGAACTTTCTAATCAACAAAACCTGGTTTTTTCTTTCCCTTCATCTCTTCCCGTTTAAACCAGTTTGTTGCCCTGTTCAAGTATCTATTTATGCTGTTTACTGCAAAATGCCAGGCTGATTTGTAGACACATTTCCCTGGTTCTCCCTATCAGCTGTTCTTCTCAGGATCCCCTTCATATCTGTTTCTCCACCCAAGCTTGTACTTGAGCTCCTAGATGTGACCCTCTCTCAACTTCCCAGGTCTAAGCAGAGTAGTTTCTGCCACATCTGGTCCACACACTGAGCATCTTTGGAGATGCTGAACCTTTTACCTTTCCTAATTTTGCATCTTCCTGTTTCAGGCAGGACATCCTCTTTTTAGCAGAGGGCCGTGACTCTTGGGGCCAACAGTGACAGCCCTACACCATCTGGCCCAGTAAAATAACATTCCCAGCTATTTCTATGCGTGTGTAGCATGTCATGATTTCTTCATAACACATGGTAAAACCCACTTGGTTGGAATGGGACCTATTCACTGGAGATGGTGGCAAACATCCCCATGCCTGCCGTCCCACCGAGCGTTAGAGTTAATCAAGTTCCTGCAGAGAAGCCGCGTGACGATTCGGCAGAGAAAGGTGGCTGAGCATCGAGCGTATCAAGCATCTCTGGAAATTGTACCATGTTATTTTCATTAGTTTCTGACCTTGGTAAGCTGGGATCGACTGAATGCTCTGAGGGAGTTCAAAATGAGAACGCCTGAATCACAGCAGACTCACTGGAGTGATCGAAGGCAACTGCAAGCAGAAATCTGCGTGAGTCATCCTAAAGAAAGAGGCCAGAGAAAAGGGTGGGTGTGCTTTGTAGTAAAGTACATCGCTCTTCTGGGAACGCGAACTTCTCGGGAGCTTCTGCTTTGCTACAGTGGTGTAAATCCAAGGGGAATCTGCTGATTTCTATGAATTGCTCTGGATACGGATGGGCTCTGCTGGGAGCATGAGGTACAGCCCAAGCTCTTACACCTGAGACCTCTGTCCTTAAACCTGCCTGTTTTTCACCTGCTGCGGATCCTTGTAGGTGGGAAGGCATCACCCCAGGGCTGAGCAGGGACAAATGTGTACCCAGACACTGTGGGACCATGGCCTCAGCTTCTCCCACTGCAATTTCCCGAATGTGCGGAGAAAAGGAGCCGCTCTCCTTGGGCAGAGGTTGGGGCACAGTGCCTCTGGCAGCAGAGCCATGACTTGCCCTCACGTTGCTGCTTTGCACAGCTTTCCTTTCACGCCCCGTCTGACCAGTCGTGATGTTTGCCCTTCTACAGCTCCCACGCTTGCCAGCGCGGGCAGGAAAGAGGACTGTCCGGAGCTAGTTGGCTTGGCAGGGGGAAGCATGGATTTTTTTGTACTTTTTTGTGCAGACTGAGGGACTGGCAATGCCACGAAGGGTGTTGGTCTGACTCCCACGCATCAGCGGTGTCCCAGCACCCTCGTGCTTTGACGGTAGCTGTATGGTCTGTAAAAGTGGTGTCGTCTAGTTCACAGTAAACAGCTGCCTGGTAAATACACCACTGAGCCTTTGCCTGGAATCCCAGAGGGGAACTAGCTGCCTCATCCTCTGTACGTCCCGTGGTTGTTTCCAGAAAGGCACGTGGTACGCCTGCCATCCTTAAACCAATTAATAGTTCCCGCTGCTGATCTCTGGTGCAGAATGCTGTCCCTTGACATGCTGAGCTGCTGGTGAGCCAATGTCCTTCTGTCGGAATGAGCTGGGAGAGACCAGGCAGTTTAAATTACCCCTCGGCTTGATAACTTGTCTCCGTTTGACCCCAGAAGGCGAGGGACAGCCCAAATGAATACCTGCCCTTAGCAGCCTGTGAGTGCAGGGGGGCTGGGCAGCCGAGTGCTCGCTCACATGCTGAGCACTAGGCAGCATATTTGAGGGATCCCTTTACAGTCACCCCGAAAGCACCCTCTGGCCTGCTGAATTTTCCATTCAGGGCGCTGTTATCTACAAGGTGTCATGCTTCCACAGCATGGTCCAAGAAAGGATCTCAAAGATCTTTATAGAAGGACATGAGCACTATCTCAGCAGTGGTTTTCCAAACCAGGAGGCATCCATAGCCTAAGCTTGGAGACATAGCGAGGGAGCTGTTTATCTTGGGGGGTCCAGGGATGACAGGACACCTCCAGCTACAGGCAGTGGCAGAAAGAGCTGAGGGCACTTAGTGCAGTGGCAGAAGGGGCTCCTGGCCTGGCAGGGAGAAAACAAAGGGCAAAACCAACCAACCTGTCAAAAGCATTCCACAGGTTGTACTCCCGCAGAGGTGTCCGCAGGCAAACCTCCGCGCCTGCAGATACCCATCCCTCCTTACAGGAGCAGCTAGCAGGACTGACAGAAAGAGTCTGTCCGTCCCACACCCCTGGCTGCTCCCAGAGCTCGCCTCCTCTCAGCCTGCCTTTATGTCTCCAGTCTGTTGCTCTTGCTGCTCTTCCTGTCTGTCCCAGGGAGAGCGAGAGCGTGACTGTAAACCCTGTGCTCCCCTGTGCCGAGGCTGCACCACATTCAAAGGAACAAAGTCTAATGGTTACAAGAAATACTCTAATTCCAGTGTGCAAAACCACCCTCTTGACAACTTCTTTCTGTGGCTGAGCTTTAAAATGTTTATTCAGACTGGACCAAGGTCTATTTCAAGTCAAAACGCCACAGTCAGACATTCCTGCATCCTACAGCTGCGTTCCCTCAAGCCAACGGGGCCAGGGCAAAGTTGGCTGTGGCCATCCCGGGGTGGAAAGGACCACTCCCGCTCAAGCATCTTCCCCCTGTTTCTGACAAGTGACGTCACTGACAGTCAGGGCTTTGGCAGCCCAGTACCTAGGAAGCACTGCTGCTCTGCATGTGAATGAGTACCCAGCACTTCCAGGAAAACAGGGAGATGGGCAGTTCCCTTTGTAATATTCTCCAATGTCCAATGAAAATACGTATAGTAAGATATGGGCACCAATCTAAGCATCGGGTTTACCCTCGTGTTCCCACCAATCTTCAAAAGCAGAAAAATACCTTGTGGAAGCTCTCGTCAGTTCTAGTTTTTCTGTATCTTGATGTGAAAATCTAGTGTCTGGTGAGATACAAGAACTGGTTTTTTTCAGGTTCTTTTTGGCTTTTTTAACCACGTTACTAGATGTCTCTCAGAAAGTTTCTTCCTGTGATTTTATGGTATGAACGCTCTTTGGGGTATTATGGCATGCATCTTCCCAGACTGGTCCAGGAAATGTAACCAGGTGAACAACCAGAAGTATAATTACATATTCCTGCACCTTCTATGCATGGAAGGGTCCAGGAGGTATGTAAAAATGCAAGGCTTGCATGCATAAATAGGATAAATGCCAGACCAAAGGATATTATCTGCAGAGAGACACTGCAGCAGCGAATGAATTGACATGTTTATCTATGTACATGTATATATTGTACCTTCCTGTTCTGGAGGCTGGTTTTACCACCCTGGAAAACTAAAACATAACAAGAAGTTATTACACTTCCTTAAAAATGTTGAGATTTTTTTAAAAAGTCAATATAGAGATATTTCTCTGCCTTCTACTTTTTCAACCTTCAAGTTTTGCTCTGGGATATACTTTTAAGCTTAAAAAAAGCATTGTTGAGATTCCTATGTAATCAAAACAAGGCTTGAAAAGACACTATTTGTCATGAGCCACGCACTGAAGCTGTGAGAGCTGGCAGCAGTGACAGTATTCCAATTAAGAACAACATTTTTTCCAGATAGGATAAACACCATTTGTCACTTCATAAGCTTTAGGATTTAAAAATGGAACTACAACTATTTCCTTTTCTCCTCCAGATGTCGATGATGTTGCTTCATCTTCTGACATCGCAAGTATTAGTAGACATTGTTAAATGGAATTAAACGCCTCTTTTCTTTCTGCTCCTCTCCCTTATTCCCCAATTTTGACGCTGTTTTTCTTGAGCATCGACGTAGGAGCCATCAGTGCTTTACCACTGCTTGGCTGTGTCACTTTAGAGTCAAAATGTACTGTAATAGAAAAGAAAGATCTGAAAAGGATGGCGGAGAAATGTGTGGGAATACTTGAAGTGCTTAGGATCCATAGTGGAAAAACCTGGTGTTTGTTATGGCAGTACATTTCATAATTGCAGGCCTAGGGCCTATACGGCAGAGGTAAATTTGCAGCTAAATTGGGTGCCTGGGTATCTCTTTGTTATGACAGGTGCACGCCGTATAAAAATGTCAATAAAGCCGTCAGCTATTCCATCCGTGTGTCAGCGAACGGGAGGGGGATGTGGCCGTGGCCGCGGCTGGGAATGCCAGCAAGGGTCCCAGCTGGGATTTCCAAATACTCACAATCGGGTGCGCATCACCCGGGAAAGCCGTGGGAGTGCTGGGTGTGTAACGAATTGAAACACCTTTGCAAATCCTTCGGGCCAAAGAAGCGTGTCGCTAAACGAAACGTGCCTGCAGGGCACTGGACAGGCCATTGTTCTGAAGTTAAAAAGGGATTTTTGATGACCACAGATAAATAGGATCCAGGTAACGCCTCTTGCTGCTGAAATGGCGTAGCAGGGTGTCCTCTAAGGGACACAGAGGTAAATCAGCCGGACGAACGGCCAGCTGCACTCCCTGTCGCTCTCATGTCTTTCTGAAATCTCTCTCCTGCTCTCCTGCGCCCGGCTCCGAGCCGTGGGGGCATTTCCAGGCTCCCCGGGCTGCGGGCCTTCTCGTTTGACCTCCCTGAGGGACTGCCAGAGCTCTGCTTGCTGGCGTGCTCTGCCCCTGCCTGGGCTCTGGGGACTGGCAAGCCATAATCTTTCCATCTGTTTTTCTTCTATTGGTCTTGATTCTTGCTTTTGGGGGTTTTCTTCCCCCCAGGCAGTGCCCCCCAAAGTGAAGAGGGGCAGCCTGGGTGCGGGTGACCGGGCCACAAGCCTCTCCCCATTGCATGGCTCAAGAAAACGCATGTTCCTTCGCAGAGTCATCGTGAGGGACATGCAGGTCCCTTCTGCCCACCCCTGCCCTCACACCGGCAAAAGGCAGCGTCCGTGTTTTGGGAAAGAAGCGCTGCTGGCTGCTCCCCCCTGCCCTCCATCGGGTAGACGGTCCTTTCCAGGCCCGTGTTCGCCCGCCATACTCCAGCAAAGGACAGTGTAACTGGAGTACCAGCGCCTCGGCCCACCTAAAGGAGGGTTGACTTGAAAGAAAAGGCTGCATTTAGTTATGGCTCCTGAGAGAGCAGCATCCTGGAGCTGCCAGCAGGAACAAAGAAACGACTTACTAGGGGGCAGGAATTACATTCCATGTACCAGAAGACGAGATGAAACTGCCAAGTGACATTTTGTGTGCAGCTCTATTTTGCGTTCAGCTTAATTCTGTGCATTACAATAGTCTTTCATAGAATCACGGAATCATAGAATGGTTTGGGCTGGAAGGGACCTTAAAGACCATCCAGTCCCAACCCCCCTGCCATGGGCAGGGACACCCTCCACTAGACCAGGTTGCTCAAAGCCTCATCCAGCCTGGCCTTGAACACTTCCAGGGATGGGGCAGCCACAGCTTCTCTGGGCAACCTCTTCCAGTGCCCCACCACCCTCTCCGGGAAGAATTTCTTCCTGATATCCAATCTAAATCTCACTGCTTTCAATTTAAACCCGTTAAACCCAAGTTCCCCACCATCCCACACGACACCTTCACCAGGGCACGGGCACACTGTGATGGGCTGTGAGTGAGATAAATGCTGTGCCCAAGCTTCACTCCATGGTTCAAGGGCTGGTTCCCTGCCCCACAGGCAGCCCCAACCTCACCGTTCGCTCCTACACAAGAAGCAGTGTCCTGAGGCAAGGACCCCTACTTTGTCCTCCCTGCGTCATCCCAGTTCTGGGGAGAATCGGAACCAGATAGGAGGGGCCTTTCAGCCTCCTCTGTCCTCAAAATACCTTCTTTGTAACCGGAAAACACTCCGTATAATCTTAAAAGAGTCTGGGACCTTGGCATCTCCACTGTCGGTGATCGTCTGGCGTTCTGTCTGGCTGCCTGCAGTTTTTGATCTGGGAGGGACGACACTTCCATGGCAGTGCCCCTCCATTTAAGCACACGCCTGCCTGGGGGTTGAGTCACCCCTGGTGAGATGCTTTGCAAAGCAAAGCCTTCCTGACCCGAGCTGGCTGGTTTGTGGCCCGGCTGCCTGGGCCCCCCGGGCTGTGGGAAGAGCAGTCACGCGCGTGAAGCAGCAGAAAAGGCATTTGACCCGCACGTGTCAGGGGTGCTGGAACCGGATCAGCACGCGGGAGCGAGAGGCACGGGTGCCTTTTGCACAGGAGAAAGAAGGAGCGTCGCGAGCCTTTTGATGTGTCTCAGCCAGCAAGCAGTGACACCAACGTCAGGAAAAGATTTAGAAAAGCGTACTTGTAATAGCTGAACACAAAAGCATCTAAAAGTGACAATTTTGATAACGGGAGACAACTGTGTTGTGCCTGATCTGTCTGTCATTTCACATCCTATGAAAACCTGAAAATAAGGCGCAGTCAGAATGTTCTGGGGAGGTACACGGCTGCTGTGTTTCCCTGATGCCAGCATCCTCAGCTTTCTCCATTCTGCAAAGGAGGGAGGTATCCGGTAGGCCTCCAGATGGGGATGGTTTGGTTTCAGCTGTGTTATTCAGGGCACTTCAGAGCCAAGGGAGAGACAAAGAGATGAGAACAATCCTCTCCTTTTACCTGAAACCTTTCTGCTCGCCCTCCTGCAGCAAAGCATCTCAACAGCCATTATCCTCCACCTCCCACTGGCTTTGCTATGACCCTGGTCCAGGGAGTCCTCAGCTCTTTCACCAACAAAGTTGAGCACAGCAGAAGCTGACATGAAGGGCTGCGACTAATTAAGATGTTTTCTTGTGAGCACATTCAGATTGAAGTTCCCGGGAAGAGAATACAAAAATCCTAAATAGCTGGAAAGTGGCTCTTTTCACCAACCTTAAAGCGCAGTACCACATAATAACTCACAGCTGCGGGTATGTGATGATCATCTAGCATCGGCTCATGCATTATTTACCTCCTTATTACCGGCAGCGGAGCTGGGCAGGAATCTTTTACACCTGATGGGTGTAAGCAGTTTGCATAGCTCACGCTTGTTGCAGGGCACAGCCCCTTTGCTGGGAGACAAAGGCAGGGGAGGAGGAGGTGGGAACTCTTTAGAGTTCCGGGAGAAACTGGAACTCCTTAGAAATCAGAAAAATGAGAAAACTTGATCATTTTGCCTCAATGCGGAGCTGCCGCAGGTGAAGAGCGGAGAGGCACAGCGGGACAGCCTGCAGGATTAGCAACACATGAAGCAGCTGCACGCTCTTGGAGAGTGACCTGAAGTCCTCGTTAGTAGTGTCCTTTGGTTGACGCTGGATGGCCTGGCACGACACCGGATGATAAAGGTAAGAGGTCAACCAGGTTTCTTGGCCACCAGCCCAAGCAGGGAGCTGCTCCCTGGCTCGCAGACCTCTAATGGGCACAGAGGGCCCAGGCGTGCCCCTAAAAGAGGTGGTGAGGGACACCACGCCCTGTGCTGCTTAGGCAGCCTCCTGCCATCAGCAGGCCCAGGGCTGCTGTCACGTAGCCTGGTTGTGGAGGTGGTTGGCGGCGGCTTTTGCATGGATGACGGCCCGTGGGGAAATGGATGGACACCACCAATTACATTCCTGCAGGGCAGCTGGTGGCAGCCAAAAACCTCCTCTCCTTCCCAGTGAGGTCAAGAACAAGATCGTGAAAAGCTGTTTTCTGTGCCTGAAACCCATTTTGGCTCCTGCAACGCTGTCCCACGGGCAGTCTGGAACAGATTATTTCTGCTGTCTTTAAACAGCCACTCCAAAGTCCTCGCTGGATGCAGGGACAACCTTCCCAGAGAGGCTGCCAGGCAGAATGGTTTGGGCTCTGCTGGTGCCTCATGGTTGTCACCAAAATCACATTCCAGCTGCAGTCAGAAACAGGCAGGAAGCTAACACACAGCCTCCCATACACCATCTGCTCCAAAACCTGGAATTGAAACCCAAAGCAGCAGCCCTTCAGTCAGCAACATGACTAAACCCGGGTCGGCTGAAGCCAAGTTCTCCATTTAAATAAGCAGACCTCCAAGGATTCCTTCTCTGGCACACGCGGTAGCGCCACATCGTCGCACACAGGATGAAACCAGCCTTTCTCCGGCCCTGAACCCTAAGTCAGAGGCAACTTTTCGATGAATCATGGATCGGTCTATCCAATTGCGTCTGCTCCACATGGACCATGAAACAGGAGCACCACGTTGCAAAAGCTCTGTGCACTGGCCTGGCTGCAGAGGAGGAACGTGAGGAAGGAGTCAGCAGCGTGAGGTTTGCGTTGGGTCAAGTTCTGTATACGTGGAAGGTTTAGACTTCAGTGTGCTACCAGCTGCAGCCACCCAAGGCAGCCAAGACCCGAGGACAAGCAGAGCCTCTGTGGATGAAGGCCACGGGAAGAAGAAGGGTCCAGAGGTGTACGAAAGCACCGGGCCCGTTTGGAGGACCTCTGATCAGTGGCCCCCAGGGAAGGCATAGCTGCCAGTGTGCATAATTGCCAAGAATTTTAAAGGGAAACCCCACAGCACAGCATGACTCTTGATGTTGTCCAGATCAAAGCAGCTTTGTGATTTAGAAAATGTGTCATCAGAGGGAGGGGAAAAAAATTAATGGGAATCTCTTCCAGGACAGCCTAGCAGTAGGCAAGGGGATAACCTGCTTGGTACAGACGCTCAGTGTGAGATTTGTATAATCCTTGCGGCCCGGCAAATTGCCGACGGGCTTGAGAAAAGAGGGTACAGTGTGCCCCAGACCAAAACCAAGCTCGTGTGCGCAGGCTGGGTTTGTAGGCTGCGCCACACTGCAGGCAGTTCAGCTGGCTTCCCCCTTCCAGGGCACCTGGGCAATTTTGCCTGGTCTTGCATCCTCTGTAGTGTCTTATGGCAATTTAGGAACATGTAAGGAAACATAAACATAGCCTCAGCTTTCTAGGAGTCTCCCTTGGCATGTGCTGCTTGGAGACAATCCACCACCTGAGACCTTTATGTGACTAATCTGATTTGCCCTGGCTCCAGCACTGGACTGGTGTAAGCGGTAGGACAAGCCTGCTGTGGGGGAATATGTTTGTTTGCACATTCCATCCGTCCAATTGTCCACAGATGCTTAAGGAGACCCAGGAAGGCAGCCACGAGGCTGCACAGCTCAGGTGTCACCTGTAATTGCTTCTCATCATCATATGAGAGCTGCAGGCATTAGGACTATTGCCCCACCAGGAACGTAATTCATGGGCTAAATCCTGAAGGCCTTGCTCAGTTTTTTTTCTGGAACTGAAAAGCATTTGTGGGAGCCCTGCAGAAGCCTTACCTGACTAAACGCTTTGAGACCAGGTGTCCTGCTTTCCCTCAGCAGGTATCTGGCACCACAAAAGCCTAAAGCCTTGCTTTACAAGGCACAGCAGAGAGAAGGATTCTGTGCGCTGAGGAATTCACGGTCTAGGAGGTGTCAGTATGAGGACGGGCAGTCTCTGCCTTGTGAGGGGTTAGTCTCCATTAAGCTTCAGGTTTCCCACATTCTGTCATTTTTTTGAAACGAACAAGAAGTCCAGCATTGCTGTGAATCCCCTTAGAAACCTGAAGTAGCAGACCACTCTTGAGTGTTTACTGGTGAGACTTGACAGGAGCAACGCCTGGGCAGCCTCAGATTTGCTCTGTGCTCTGGAGCTCGTGGCAGGCGCTGACTGGGGCTACATTTCTTGAGCCTACCAGCAGGATGGAGAGAGAGCTGGGAAAGAACGGGCAGGTGATTCCTTGCCTTAGGACAGACGACCGAGTACTACTGCGCAGCGTGGTACTGTGCGTGTTCTGGCAGCCCCCACTGAACCCAGCGAAGGCAGGGGTCCTGTGGCGCTCGGTGCAGGCACTCAGCCTAATAATAGGGTCCCTCATCATTTCGTACACAACGTGGCAAGAGGTCGCGAAGAAAGATGTCTCTTCCGTTCGGTATTTATCACTAGGGCTGAGGTTTGTTCAAGGACTCCCTGTCCTCCCCTCCCCGACGGGCTGAGGTCAAACGAGAACACAAATCTCGCTGATAAGATTGTCAAAACGTGCCAATTGAAGGTCAGATATGATTAATAAGGAAGATAATAGTGATGTGATAAGTCATGGGGAGGAGACTGCTCAACCAGTTGTAAAAATGGAGGCAGCAGAGCCAAGCCAGGGTGAAGAGGTTTACACCGCTGAACATGTCAGCTCTGGGTGCTGGTGCAGGAAACTTTACTGCGAGCTCGCCAGTCACCATGGGGATGCTTGGAACATCTGCAGGCAAGTCACCCTCTTACAACATACAAACGGGTTTGGGATAACTTCCAGAGAAACCTGCGATTACATTGCGTTATCGTGTTGCGCGGCATTCCCTGGTATACTGATTTTCAGCCTGGACGTATGCCTAACTGAACTGTCTCGGAATGGTGGTGAGATGTGCCCTTAAAGGGTTTAATTCTTTAATACTGTGGCTGTGCGGCAGGCCAGGGATATAGGAGGGAGGGGAAATGCCCACACATGGGCCATTTGCAGGATTACAAGGACAACTCCAAGGGCCGCAGCTTCCCCAGTCCTTACTGGCATCAGCTGCTGCAGCACACATGCTCCAGGAATGGCCACACGGCTCCTGTCACTCGGATTACGGATGTTTCCAACCCTACACTTGTTTGCACAAGAAAAGGCTGGAGGCTGAGGTGGAGGAGGAAGGGAAAGGCTGGGCACAGGGTAGCGCGCTGCTCTGTCAAAGAGAGTAGGTGAAGGGCAGGACGGGTTTTACAGTGCCCGTTCAGTCACGCCGAAGCAGAACGGGGAGGTGATGTAGTAGGGTGAAGAGCACATCGCCTGTAACTCAGAAAAAGCAAGGCACAGGGAAGACCTGCAGTTTACACACGATGCTTCAGGCACAGAACAAGTCACTTCACCCCAGTCTCAGCCTCCTTTCTTGCCTTGGGTTCCAGTTCGTTATTGCGAAACAGTTGGAAAGGGCAGACTGGCAGCTCAACCTGGACCACCCTTGGGCCCTTTGGGTACCGTGACCGTTCAAAGGTACTCCCTGCCCCAGGCACTCACTCAGCGTGCCCTGTCTTTCCCTTCCCGGCCCGCCTCTTCCGCAGCGCGCCTGCTCCCCAAGACCCGTGGGCCTCCGCTGGGCCAGTGCCACCACCTTGGCTGAGCTGAGGAATAGGCAGTGGAGACAGCAAGTGCTTTGCACCCGTGAGGGGGTGTTTCTACGTAAAGGGTTGGTATGTCGAGTTGTGCTGACACACAACCCTGGCACAACAACATGTAGTTGTAACCTACGCGCAGTGTAACTCCAGACAAGCATAAGCTGATGGTGGGAGCTGCGGTCGGGGCAACGGAGCGGGTTTCTGGCCAGCAACAGCAGAAATCTACGTTCATCTTTTATGCCAACAAAGCTTTCATTTTCATTTAAAGCTTTCTCTCATCTTTCTGCCTTCCTACTCTAAACCAAACATGCTTTTACCTACTGGAGACTGACTGCCAGTGAATCAGATGAACAAACCATTTTTCTTGCACTGTCACAAAGTCCCCTTCTGGGGCAACTGCATCTGTGGAATTTTCCAGGTGGTTGTGATAAGCAGCCCGTGCGTACAGAAAAATAAACAGTACGGCTTTTAGACGGTACTAGAATTGCCTTGGATTATTTCCGTAACACCTGTACAGGTCCTTAACAAACGCCTCCGGCTGCCTCCAAGTGAAACGGGGCGTTCGATGCTATCAAGACAACCAAATGCCGAGCAGAGCATTTAGAAAGGGTCGGCAAACAATACTGGAGTGGTTGGGACATTGAAATGTGTCTCGAGCAGCTGTAGCCAGCTAAAGTACATAAAAGGCAATAGCAATTAACTCACAGTGGTTCACGCCACTGATTTAACGTGCACAAACTGGCGAAGCAAGGGTGTAAATGTGATGCTCCTGGCTTGTTTCTGAAGCCCAAGTAACAGATTTCCAGTTCCTTACCACACACAGTAGATAAAAAAATGATTTCCTGCATTGGGTGTGGAGTCAGATCACTCTAGTATGAGGGGTTATTTTCTCTGATCCATAGAAAAATGAAATAAAGTGCCTTGCATCTGTGCAAGTATAGAAAAAAAGTCAGCTGCTTCCCTCCTATTATTTTCTTGAATATATTTTATTTATCAGTTGAATTATTATTCAATTATTATTTATTTATTAGTTGAATTATTTCTAATTGGTGGCAAATGATGTAATCCCTCTTACCTGAAATTATAATTTCACAAATTCCTTGGTCCACTCCTGGTTTTTTAAAACCGGGAGGGGTTTTGTTGGTGGTTAGCTGGAGAACTAGCCCCAGTGCAGACCCTGATCATCGGATACGGTGTGTGGGCATCAGAAAGGTGAACACCCGCTGTATTCAGTGTTGGTGCGGCCTCACCTTGGGCACTGTGTGCGGTTCTGGGCCCCACAATTTAAGAAGGGTGTGAAGGTCCTTGAATGAATCCAGAGCAGGGCAACGAAGCTGGTGAAAGGGCGGGAAGGCGTCCTGTGAGGAGTGGCTGAGGAATCTGGGTTTGTCTGGTTTGGAGAAGAGGAGGCTGAGGGGCGACCTCACTGCTCTCTGCGGCTTCCTGCGGAGGGGACGTGGAGACAGTAGTGCTGAGCTCGTCTCCCTGATATTCAGTGACAGGACACGTGGGAATGCTTCAAAGCTCTGTCAGGAGAGGTTCAGGCTGGACATTAGGAAGCAATTCTTTATCGGGTGGGTGGTCAGACACTGGAACAGGCTTCCTAGAGAGGTGATTGATACCCCAAACCTGTCAGTGCTTAAAAGGCATTTGGACAGTGCCCTTAACAACATGCTTTAACTTTTGGTCAGCCCTGAACTGGGCAGGCAGTTCAACTAGGTGATCACTGTAGGTCACTTCCAAATCTGTGAAATAGTCTATTCTATTCTATTCTATTCTATTCTATTCTATTCTATTCTATTCTATTCTATTCTATTCTATTCTATTCTATTCTATTCTATTCTATTCTATTCTGTTCTACACCCCCCTTTAAGCAAAAGACACAGGACAGGCATGTGCAGAGGCCAGTCCCAGTTCTGGGCTCAGCGGGGCTGCTGTGTTTGCTGTATGAACCTAATGCACCCAGCTGAGGTGTCGGGCAGTGATACACATGCCCAAGCTAAAGAGAACAGACTAGACGGTGCTCCCGGGATCATCAGGCTGAGCCCCTGACTGCCACAAGTACTGCATCTTAATTCCTGGTATGAATTTTCAGGCAGGACAAGAGGGATATACTCACCTTCCCCTTGCACCCCAGCCCCGTGACACCACACAGCACACCGTGGCCCGGCTGCTCAGCCCCTCTGTGTGCACAGGAGCTGGACTCTCACTGTGCATCCACTTGTCAGAGCCCTTCTGAAATGTGCCTGAGTCTTCATGTGTCCCTGAAAAGCCTTTGAATGTCCTGGTAGTCTCCTTCCCAGCCTTAAGCACTAAGCTACACAAGGGAAGAAGGTTGTATACGTTGCTGCTCCTGCAGCCAAGTCTGTCATACTGGCTTCCCCTCCCGAACCCTCAGTTGCCACTTTCCTGCAGTGGAACCCCCTTCACATCCTTCACATCCTGCCCCACACCAAGGGCTCCATCCTCCCACATCTCCATCACACACCCAAGCCTCTCCGTCCCTCGCATCTCCCGCCTCTCACACTGCTCCCCTGCATGCTCCTTCCCCAGCAATCTTCTGCGCCTTCAGACTTCTGCCTTCTCCATCACCTGGAGAGCACCTGGCTGTGGTGCCAGCGCCACGGCCCAGAGACGATGACCCAAAAGAGGCGAGAAGAGAGCAAGCCCTGTGACACTGAAGCCTACATCTCCCTCTCTTCACGTGGACTGCCTGACGGGTACCAGAAAGGTGCAGGCATGGGGCACCATCCAGACACAGCTCACGTCTCCTCTATGAATTACAGGGAGGAAAAATTTACGGCGCGGTTGTGGGTAGTTTCCAAACCCAGCCTCAGTGATCTTCAGCTGGTGCTGCGCCTCAGGTAATCGTTAAAGGCTGGAGCTGAGGCAGCACGCAGCAGCTGGGGGATCGCTCTGCGCGTGGGCATGAATTCAAAGGTCACCTGAGATGCAGAGGCTCTCGCAGTCACACACAAAGGCTGGCCGTGCCAGCTGAGCCAGGAACAGCTCGCAGAGAGCGCAGCCAAAGAGACCTTGAAAAAGCACCATAAAATCAGCCCAAAGGCTTGAAAGGAATAAAAATTCTTAGAAACCACACTTTTTCTGCAGTGCTAACAAACTGTGCTCAAGAAATCCACCCCTCCTTTTAGAAAAATCCACCCGGCTTGCTCCTTCTCTCGAGAAACGTTTCCAAGCCCAGAGCGAGTGCAAACAGCTGCGAGTACGTCGGGGGCTGTGGAAAGCTGGAGAATCTTTACGGGAAATGGCAGCCCCACGGAAACGCACCCGAGATGGACTTCGAAACTTCATGTCGGTCGGTCCGACCTGGAGTGGTGTCAAGGGGGATGGCTTCCATGAAATACCCAGAGAGCTCACCCGTTGCACAGCTCACGGTGCCCCTGCTACCTTCCCAGGGGCCCACAGCTCCAGTTCTCCCGGCCTGGCTGCCAAAACTTCCGCCGCCGCTCCCAGGATGTAGCCTGGCATATTTGCTTCAGCGTTCCGTAGAGCAGCGGCAATGCAGCATTTAAGAGGAGCGTGGAAATAAATGTGGTCTCAAACTAGGTCTGCCCAGGAACGCTGCACAAGGTGCATTATTCATTTTCATATTTAATTCATCCCAAAATCCCATTTGCGGATCCCGTGAGGTGTGCCGCACTGAATCGGGGTTTCTCACCGCGGGATGTATGGGGACCCACACTCGGGTCAGAGAGCCCTCTTCTGCTTCTCGGGTGTCTCGAACATAGCTACAGAGGCACACGCCTGGGTTCCTGTGGCTCAGGCGCTTGGGCCTGTCGTCTGGGGATTGAGGTCTGTCTTGGTGCTCTCTGGGCTCATTTCTCAGAAGAGCTGAGCACCAAACAGTGTTCAGGCCGCTGAGCTTTGAAATTATATCAACGATAAGAAATGAGGAAGCAACCATTTCTTCTCGGTAGCAGGGTGTGAACAGCATGCAGTAACTAGGATGTGAATTCACATGTGGAACAGTCAGGGGAAAACCAATCTTGCCTCGTTGCTCGGGAAGTTAGTACTGTGCATTTCAGACACTGAATGAGGCGATGAAAGAGGAAAACGCAGAATATATGATCAGGTAATTAGCAGTATGCAAAGGAGACTGAATTAAAGTGGCACAGGACTCCCTAAGCCTGGTCTTTGGCTGCTGGACTTTGCAGCCTTAGTGTTTCCTGAGCAGATTGCAGGTTATAAATTAGTGTTTATATTACAGGAATTCCCTCGTTTCCCTCTCAAGACAAGATGCACCAGTACAGGCACAGCATCTGATCCAGCAAGCTTATGATCAGAGGAGATTAATATGGAAGGAATGGGATGAAGGAGGAATAAAACACGCTTAAATGCATATGGTTTTGTGTGTGTGTATATATATATATGCACACACATGCACAAAATGCATTTATATATACATATGTTACATATATACTGATTTAAATACTCAGTATTTAAATATATATGTATATGCATGGAGTATCTGCAGAATTATATATATATTTATGTCTTGAGTATTTAATGAAGCACTGCCTTTCCCCAGCTGCCCTGTAGCCTAGCTAACACACAGTGGCTGGTTTTCCTGCTGGCACTGTAGCATCAGCAAGCTGAGGGGCATATCAAACACCAGACCTTCCAGATTTCTTCAGGGAGATGCCCCATGTGTAAGGTGAAAGGCAATGCTATTGCTAAAGAGTATGTGAAAGGAATGGGCAAGTTTTCTGAAAGCTTCTAGGAAATTGCCCTTCTAATTAGGTTTGGCTGAAAATATTGCAAAGAAGCAGTTCTTCAGGAAAAATCAGGAAATGATTTTTAAATTTCTTCTATTTGCTTGTCTTTTGTATAACTTGTCCATTCTGCTTGCTCAGTTTTTGAGAAGGGAGAGTAAAACCTGTTTTCTTGGTTTCCAAAATGACTTGTGCGGGTATTGCATGAAGATTGAGGCTCAACACGTGAGTTTTAACAGCAGGAAACACCTTTTCACTGTGACTGAGCACTGGAGCAGGCTGCCTGGAGAGCTCGAGGCGTCTGCCTCCTTGGAGATATTCAAAAGCTGCTGGACATGGTCCTGAGCAACTGGCTCTGGGTGGCCTTGCTTGAGCTGGAGACTTGGACCAGGCGATCTCCAGGGGTCCCTTCCCGCCTCAGCCACTCTGATTCTGCAATTCTGTTCGCTTGGGCTAAATAGCTAGTTCTGATGATTTAGATTTATTTATTGAATGTCATTTACTCTCAAATGGCAAAAATGGTAGTTCAGTAGTTCAGTTCTTTTTGAGTCACTAAATACTGAATGTTTTCCAGTACAGCTACAGATTCATCTACAGTGAAATGAAACCTAATCACAGAAAGTTTCATTTTCTTACTCATAGTTTACTGAATCTTCTGGTTCTGGGTCAGAGGACCCCAGCAGGCCTCCAAAGACCCCAGTAATTGTTATAATTAATAACTGTTGCTTTTCTTGAGCCCTATCAGGCACATTCCAATGGTTACCGGTGAGTAATACTTGCCATACCTGCATATGGAGACACATGGCATTACTCCCATCCTCCCGGTCCTCATAGAGATGCCCTGTAAACAGCTGTGGGCTATTCCTGGGACACACGTATTTCCTCGTCAGTCTTGTACACAGCAACCCTTGCTTCTAACCTCCAGTGGGGTTTGTTTCTGGCGTTCCGTCGATTCCTTTTTGGAGCATACAATTACCTATTTTAACCGATCTTACCCAAACCAACACAATGGTTTACGAGAGCACCGAACATCCCAGGAAACCCACACAAACACTCTTTTGCTTTCTCAAAAGCCTGCTTGTGCTGCGTACAGACTAACAAATCAAAGTGCCTGCAGTGGTGACTAATACCTCCCTTGAAGAAAAAGACTGGTTTCGTGTGATCTGCTGTACTTAGCAAACCTGCCTTTCTTCATACTCACCACTGTAAATAAAGACCAATTTAACTCAAATCAGTGGTTATACCAGCCACAAACTGGGGTGGGGTAAGGTCTGATTTAAGCCCATGGGGGTTAATATGCAGTTGTTAAGTGTATGTGTGACAAGCCAATGCCTTGGCTTTTAAAAAGACTGGGAAGCTTTGAATTTGTGCATTGCATCCGCACTGGCTGAAGTCTGGTCATTGAAATACCCCTTCTCATCCTGAGCTGAAAGAGAAAGGAACAGAAGAATTCCCCTGTTATCTTTATTTTGTTATTAGTTAGCATTTCTCTACATTTTAATAGGACTCAAAGTGCCCATCCTCCCTTCAGGACCTGCTGCGCAGGGGGTGAGCGAAAGAGGGATTTTTCTGTTCCTTTCTCTTTCAGCTGGGCCATGCATTCCCCTTTCCAGAGAAAGAGGAATGACTTCAGTGGGAGAAACTGATGGACTGATGAACACAGGAGATGGCTCCTGCTAAAAGGTGGAGAGAAGACAGGGAGGGGATGGCTGAGGGGAGGCAATCACGCAAATGCCGCACGCTTCCGAGAGACTTTGCGAGTCCCTTTTCATTCAACCTTATTTCACAGCTGCATTCCCTTGCTCCAGCCTTCACGCAGACTGAGATGAGCGCAGTTGTCAGTCAGTGTTACCAATGGTCTCGCTCTCGGTCTGCAGTTGTCTGCTGTCCCACAGATTTTGTATTAACCCTGCCGGCCTGGAGCGCGTGGCTCAGAGTCCCACCTTGAGCACCTTGCCTCAAGTCTGAAGTTAAATGCAGGGCTTTTTTTTTTTTCCTATTTCTGATATAATCTACTTGAAACACATGTGCTCAACTCAGGAAATTTCTACTGCTTTATATTCCGTGATTAAGGCGCTTCCAAAAAAAGCACCTGTGTGCGTTGCGGTGTTTGCTGGAGGCACACTGGTAAATGGCTACTCTGCGTCCTTTCGGTTAGCATTAAGATCGTAATGAATCATTGATAAAGCTAATAACGTACTCAGTTTAATCTAGTATTACAGCACGGTAGCTGCACCCAGTGCTTACAGCACAGGAATATACCAAAGTAATTAATTTTACACTGCCGAGGCTAACTGCAGTTGAACCTCTCCGGGTTACGAAAGTTTGCCGGAGCGAGTGGTGAAAATCATCGCCGTAGACTACGCAGGGGCTGAGTTTTAAACAGCTGGGCCAGCCTCAGTGGCACTGTAACAAAAGGGGATATAAAATACATCTGCCGTACCCCAAGTAGCCCACAGAAGAGCTGTCGACACCTACACACGAAACTGAGCTACCTTGGAGCGCATCTCAGGCCGGCATTGCTGCTTCCGAGGTCTTTCATGGAGCAGGCTGGGTGTTTACTTTACGAGAAGCCTCACTTCATTTGCACAGTAAGGGTAGATAATATGGGCCAAAAGTAATCACAGCCCTGAAGCTGTTGGCATGTACCATAGTAGCTCTTTGATGGAGTCACACAGTCACGGGCCTGCTGAGGCTCTGATCCACTCACTCCCTGAAATGGCAAATTTAATTCTCCTTTAAATTAAACATATTTTTACTTAGATCAGAATGTTATACTCCATATTACTATACATTTTAGTAGTGTCCATAGTCAGACAACTCCCATCAGGTATCGCATCCTACCCAGGTGGAAAAATTTAATTGAACTCATTCCTCTGTCAGCAGAAGTCAGAGCCAAATTTAGCTCAAATTGATGCTCGTCTGTGGATCATTACAGCCCAAGGCCTTCACAAGGGGATGGACTGCTTCCTCACCAGCAACGACGATACATTTTTTGCCTCTGTAGTGTAGTGTCTACTGCAGCAGGGAGAGGAGAGGAGAGGAGAGGAGAGGAGAGGAGAGGAGAGGAGAGGAGAGGAGAGGAGAGGAGAGGAGAGGAGAGGAGAGGAGAGGAGAGGAGAGGAGAGGAGAGGAGAGGAGAGGAGAGGAGAGGAGAGGAGAGGAGAGGAGAGGAGAGGAGAGGAGAGGAGAGAGGGATGACTGGTTTGAGCTTGTGAGGTCGTCAAGCCCGTTCTCCCACCATATGTAATTCTTTCCATAAGTGCTTCCAGCTCGGAGACTAGCATCACATTACCCATCTGTCAGGCTCACTCTCAGGGGTGATCAAGGAAACATCAGCTCGAGCCTCCAGCCAGCCTCTGAGGAAAACCATCCTTTTCCTACCTAAATGCCCAGCACGTCACAATCTCCAAAGGAATATCAAACAGATGGACTCGACCAAACAGGAATTTATTGGGCAAGAGAGCTGAAGAGCAGAAAAGTTCCCCAGAGACAAGCAGTCATCCCGCAGCCCCAGACGAATAAGGGCTTGCCCCTTGCTGAAGGCCTGTTAGGCCACACGGCCATTGCCCTCCACTGCACAGGGCAGGCTGAGCAGAGATGTCCTTCTCCTCAGCCGCCTGCAAACTGCTGCACTTTGACTGGTCTCTACCAATTCAGCAGAGTGGAGGGAAGAGCAGTGAGTCACCTGCCTGGGAGGAAGGCTTGCTAAATAGTTTCTCACTTTTGCTCCTTGTCCATAAGTTCTTTACCTCAAGATGAGAAGCTACAGCAGCAGGTAGTGTTACTACTCACCATGTGGGGTTGGTTTTCCCTCTGCTATCATAACAAAAGGATATATTTCACATTAGGTTTTGACATGGCTACTCTTCCTCCTCAGGCTCTCGGGAATAGGTCAAGCCAGACATGGTGAGATGGAGCTGGGCAGCAGGTCCTAGCAAAGTCAACAGACCCCAAAAACATCTACCAGGCTCCTGCGTCATGTTTAATAGCAACGCTAAGGAAGCAGGAGAGCTCAGTGGAAAAACTAGTCAAAAGACAGATATAAAACATTGACAGGGATGGAACAACACCAGGAAACAAGGCACTGTAGCCAACTGAAATAACACTGAACGTTGGAAAATTGATATTAATCTAGGAGACAGCCTGTCAGAGCTGAACAACAGGGCTTCGGCATGGTTCCCCCTGTTTTTGCCACCCCTTGGTTAAAGCTTTAAAGCTGATCTGCTTTGTTGTATTTATTTTATGAACCTCATCCAGCTGGGCCAGGGATGCGTTTTGCAGAGGAAGTGCACTGCGTTGATCAACGACGAGGTGAGTTTTGCCAAAAACACAACTTTGCTGGCAGTACGTTGAGTTTTATAGTGATAGTCACTTTGGACTGCTATTTTGAGCATTCTGCTGGGAAGCCATTATCACCAGGACCACTTGTTTAAACAGAGAGGATTCTTACAACCACCCGTCGTGGCTTTCTAACAGGGAAAGCTTCTACAGAGTCACCATTTAGTCTCTAAAGTTGCCATAAACTCCCATCAGCTACTTTCCTCTCTCTTTAGAGATCTGTAATAACAACAATAATAATAGATCATAAACAATGCTGAGACGTCCTAGCCAACTCATTTCTATCCAGGACCTGCTTTGACTATTGGCCCCGCTGCCCACAATTCCCTTCATCAGTTCACTGTTGTTGAAGTCTCTTCCCTTCCTGTGCTCATTTTCTTGCCATTTGACCTGGATTTCGTCAGCTTCTCTTTAGCTTTGCTTAGAGGAGATTAAAAGAGGAAAAAGAATAATGAAGAAAAAAGACCCAATTGCCTGAGATGATTTTTCTTCTTGGTGAGAACGTCTGTCTCTTCAGAGAGACCAATTAACATTCTCATCATCTCTCTGGACCTAATCTAAATATGAATAAAATATCAAACCCTCCCTAAAATTGTTCTTTGTTCTTCTTACTGCACTGAAATTAACGTTTTGACATGATGCCAGGCAGAACTTCAATACAAAACGCACGATTCCTCCCCCTTCGCATTTGCATACCAAAATGCCGCTCCATGCGTCACTGGGCACTGCTGCTGTAACAGCGGACACCCCGTCTTCCCCAGAAAAATCCCAATGGGCATGTGTAGCAATTCAGAACTACACCCAAAGTTCGGGGGGTTTAGGTATCTGGGTTGTGACACATCATTTCTGAACATACAACAGATTCTATTTGATGTCACCACAACTTTTTATGGGCTTAAAGAACGGAGCTCGTAGTAAGCACTGAACATCTCATAGGAAGATGGAGAAAAATCTTGTATATGGGAACATTTGCAAGGTACTTGCTCGTTTCTGGTTAATTATGGTCATTTCCACATGTAATTACCCAAATTGCTCTTGCAATCAATGTAATTGTGCTAAGTTGTTTAAAAATCAGCCTCATTAGATTTTGCCTGGTAAAAATGTACTGTTTCTCAAAACCTAAATTTTGATCTTATGTTAGCTGCCAACAGGCCTTTACAAGTAACTGGGTTTTCTTTTGTCTTCCTCCTCCCTTTTTTTTTTTTTCTGTGCCGGTGTGTGTTCTTTTACATTCATTACAGCTTAACTGTAGTCGAAAAATCGTCTCTAACCTCCTGTAAAAAGCTATTATGCGTGTCTGCAAGTTATTGTACGGTTCTCTTTCATTTTCCAAACTGTAAAATCTCCAGTCTTTATGGTTGTGGAATTAAAAGAATATTTCAAAATGTGAATATTGGGTGTTTAGGTAATTCTACCCCGAGTCTGCTGTGGGCTGAACTAATGAATAGCCACACAAAAAGCAGAGCTGTACCCTGACTCCTGCTACAACCACACCACCACTTCTTGGAGGAGAGCAATATGCCAGACGCGCGCTCCCTCCCAGCGGTTTCGATTGCGTTCTTTCTAGGATATAATATGCCACTTCTCCGTATCTGACCCCAGCATCTCTGCCTGACCTTGCTGCTTTCATTTCCTTTCCAGAAAGTTCCCTCTCTCTCCGCGGTCATTTACAAGGAGAAGCTATAGCTGCAGTAGGGTGCCCTAGGTGTCCTTGACTGCGGCGAGCACCGTTTCATAGGACCCGCTTGCGCTGTTAGCAAGCGTTCGGGCTGGCATCATAAGCATCTGCTGATCAGAACCAGCGAGAAGTGGGGCTTGTGCTCTGGGGAGCGAACGGCACCGGGGTGAGAGGGAAGAGCGGTGCTCTGGAGCTGCCTGGGACGAGGCTGAGGCTTGTTGCCCCTCGAGCGGTAGGTTTAACCTCGCTGGCACCCTCCACCGTGGGAGAGCCAGCTCTGTATCAGCTCAGCAGCCCTGGGTTACGCCGGGAGGTGATAATTGCCAAAAGGGTAGCAGTAAGTGCCGTGCTGAGTGTGAACATCCACTGATATGTCTCGGCAATCCTCTGTCCGAAGGGTACTTTTTCACATCATGTTTTCTTTTGGAATAAAAGCTGTTTGCTCATCAGTGGAAAGTACTTGAGTCTCTCTTCTCCATTTTATCCTAGCTAAAATAAATCTCTTGTAGCCCTAAGGACATGCCAGGGTCAGGATTTGTTCTAGAGAGGAAGGGACGAAACAGGAGAGGAAGACAGATACGGACAGAATTTCATTAAAGAGCACCTTGAATGTGGTGTAAGGCACCAGCTGAGTAGCATGAGAAGGGCTCTCCCTGGCTTCAGTGCACAGAGGTGAGCGGGGTGTGAGGAGGCTGAGCCCCAGGCAGCCACTCGGTGGGCTATGTGTGGAGACAGCCTGAGCCCCTCGACTCTCCAGCCTGCCGTGTGGTCCCGTGGGTGTGAGGGCAGGATTTGACCCATGGCCTCGTCGGAAAAAAAGTCAGTAACGAGCCTAAGCACAGCTACAGCTGAGTTTTATCTGAAGATCTGTTACTTTCCATGCCTCCCTTTGATTGTAAAGGAGGTTATGTCGGAGCCATCTGTAACAGCTGCATTATAAAATACCTCAGTCGTGGTTTTAAGCAACCCAGAAAAAACCAATAGTTCTTTAAATAAAGATACATGTATTCTTGTGACATTTCCATACAATTGCAATTTTCAGGGGACTCGAACACTCATTACTACACAGCCTGTTCTTTAGAGGCCAAACCTGACCTTTAGTCTGAGAAATTTCCCATTAGGCTAGGCTTATTCATACAGCCTACAGTTTTGTTTGCGTTCTGCATTGACTGAGTCAATTTTAAACTGGACTGGAGAAGTAATTAGATTAAGAGTAGGACTGTCAGAAAGTCCTGCGTCAGCAGAGAAATGGCCCTGCGTCAGGAACTAACGATCTTATCCTACATGTAATTTCCAGAGATTTAGAGGAATAGTGCTATATAACAGTATATCGCAACTGTAGGGAGGAAGATGAGGGTAAAGAACGGCCTCAAAGAGGTTAATTGAACTAGGACTTAAAAGGCCACTCAAATATCCAACTTTTTCACATGGTAGATCACAGGTCAACAAAGAAACTGTCTTGGAAATTCTGCCTCCCTTGCTTTCAGGGTTGAGGAGATCATCTTTTGTCCATTACATGTTCACATAATACCCCTGGGACGGCTGTATTCATTATTTCTGTGGAATACCGTTTTCCTCCTGCTTTTATTAGAAGCTAGCATCTGGAAAAGATGAGGAGCCAGCAACATGTGATCAGATGGGTCTGTGGGGACCACCAGGCAGCTCTCTATAGATCGCAGTTGGAAATTTCTAGACAGATGGAGAAGAATCGGTCTCACTCTTGCTTTGTGCACTGACAGAGAGGCGCTATCTTTAGTTGTGCCAGGAAGGATATTTAGTAGAGTATTATATGGGTTATGTTATGGTTTTTTCTGAATTTTTCTCTTAATAATCTAAAGGCAGGGTCAAACAACAGGCAAATGAAGGCTCTCAAAAGCACCAAAGTCTTGGCTTTGGGGGTTAGATGCTAGTGAGCATGATTATTCATTTGCAAAACAAGAAGGCACAGGAAAAACCTACAAAACACCAAAGGAAAATATTCTCATTAAATTGGAAGGGACGTAAGAGCTGGGGAAGTAACCAAGCTGCAGACAACTCGGGGTGCATTGCAGGGCTGTGCTCTGGCAGACTCTGGCCAAGCCAGCTGGAATAGCTCCCTGTATTTCCCAAAGGAAATCAAATGCCATCAACACTCTCCTCCAAGCTTATTTGTACATATGAAAGCAGGGAAGGGAAGGGTCTTTCTTCCATACAGCTATTTACAATCTATCTTTCATTTACCTGGCTCTAGAGAATGGCACAAAGATTAGATATATACCAAATGATCAGTATTATTTATTGATCAAAAAATTGCCCATTGAGACATTCTAACGTGAAGAGATCCTTGGGCAATAGGGATGAAGGAATTTTTAAATGGAAAATGCCCAGGAGGTACATCTAGGTGCTTTTCTTTAGCAATATGAGCACTTGTCCATTTGGATGCCCAAAGATTTACCTAGCTCCTGTTAAAACATTGCATATGATTATCTTGTTGCCCAGCTACTTCATTCCATACATGAATTATTGTGAATATTTCTTTGACAGTTGGTATAGAAATACCTTACATTCTGCTAGTGTCCATTTCAGTTTCAAGAAACACAATATTTAGATATTATGGATTATTCTTCTTGCAATTAAACTAGCTCAACAAGTTTAATTGCTCAACTTGCTTAAGCTCAACTCCATTTGTGGCTTAGAACTTCTCTGTTTTCTCCAAAACAGGGCATACTTTAGTAAGTTCCACTTGCCCTTAATTTCCCCTTTTCTATAGATAACAATCTGTTTTCTCTAAGCATTTTGCCTAAATTGATTTCTCAACTGAATGCAGCGTTTTGTCATCTTCTTCAGAATTCTGCAATCCTACCGAGGTGGCCAGAACTGACAGCCTCGTTGCCCTCATTATGCATGTGTGTCTATGTGTAAAACAGAACACTAGCTCTTGCAACAAAAATATATATTCAAATTACAGGTTTACTGGCATCGTGTCTTCGTGCTGTGCTAAAATAGTCTCCTGCAGTCTATATTCAGTGTTTCTATTTATGCATCCTGAATTTTGCTTAGCAGTAAGACAAAAGGAAAGCAGGCCATCATGGGCATAACGTTATGAGGATGTTAACACTCTCCTCTCTGGGCTCTTCCTAACCACTATCAAGGGTGGTTCTTGGTTTTAGCAATATGTTCAGACTATTTTTTTTCTGGCCTCTGTGCAAGGAACATGGGCTTGGACTCAGAAACATGGTGAGGCTCAAGAGCAGATGCTCCAGAGCAGCGTTCTGTCTCTTGTTTTTGTATTATTCACTCCCTCGAAGCCTCAGCTATAACCAAAGGGAATCATGGAAAACCTCTTCCTATTGCTTTGTTCACTGCTGAACAGCCACAGCACTTCTCTCCGAGGCTGGCTTTGAGCCTCTCAACAGCTCCACTGGTGGAGCCCGATGCCTGCGAGCTGTTGGGTCTGGGTGCCCGTGCCGCCTGCATCCCACACATGCCAGCCCCTTCCCTCTCCCCAGGAAGGAGATGCAAATGGGCTTTTGGGGAGCCCTACCTCTCTCAGTAAGCCTTATAGCTCAGCCTGGATCCTTCAGGAAAAAAGGGACTCTGACAGGTCGGTGTGTTGAGAAGACCTGTGATCTTGTGCTTTCTCCTTCTACTCATTCTAACCTTCCATTAGCCCTGACATGCTTTAATCCCACGTGGAGCACTCTCAATCCCTTTTGCTTGGCTGTGGTGTCCCTTGCACATCTCTGGTACTGCACAAGCACTAAATCAAGGTTTCATGTGCAATGAAGAGGAATAAGAGCTACCAACCATCTAGCTTACATCTTTGCACAGCAAAAAAAAGTCCTTGCAAAGAGCCCTCACTGTTTCCCTCAAGTTGCCAGTTGTGATCTGGCTGATAGAATCCTCCAGCTGTGGAAAAATTGATTTAGGGGTCTCAGAAATGGGATAAGAGTTTATTTGCAAATTGAACGCCGTAAGCTATCATCACTGACTGATTACAGCACTCTGCATTGAAGTATGAGCGTTTATTATACCAAAGAGTCCTGCAAGAATCACTATCTAGATTTTTAGTAATGCTGTGGAGGAAGAAAGAAAGGAGGAACCAAAACATTACCTTTTCTGATATTTGACTAATCTGAAGGCAGAATTCATTTTACCTGACCTTAACTGTTCAAATGGTAAGCGTGAACACAAGATCATAATCTGTGCTTTTTCTACACCGAAAGAAGAAAGACTCAGCCAGAAGGTGATTCATGCAGCTGCTTGACAGACAACTAGTTGACATGACCGTACGTCCTGGGAAAATGGCATGCCCTGGACATGTGATAAAATGTTTACATTAACCTATGACTTCAGTGTCAGAATACAAACTGTTTAAGTATCTCCAGGCTTCAGATCAGCAGGGGACATCCTTCATATCCTAATTTCAGATGCTCGGGTTCCCAAGTGTTTTGTCTTAATGATGGTAAGTAAAAAAAGGGTATTTAAAAAATCAGTCTTCATGCATTCCTATTACCAGATGATAGGAATCCAATATGTGAGCTGGACATCTTTTTTTTTTTTCCTTTTTTATCAGCAAAACTCAAATAAGCATTCCTCCATGCCTTTGACAACTATCTTAAATTCACTTTTGGGGCGGGGAGTGGTTTCACTGGTATAAATTGCAACCTAGCACAATGCTAATGGTGACACGGGATCCTAACTTCTAGCAGCGCACAGAAAGAAATTGCAAACTGGAAAGCGATCACATCAGAGCAAAGGGAAGTTGCAAGCAATGAAAAGATTCCGTCACGATGAATGTACGATCCTGCAGAAAGAAAAAAACCAAAAAAATACAGAAGAATCCAGAGATTTCATAAAGATAAGTTTATTGTCATTCCCTCTCCCTCCTAGGCAGTGGTGGTGTTTTTTTCGTGTCACCAAGCAATACAGTTGTCATGAGGCAGGTGGGGAATCAGAAGTAGGAGTGTGTCATGAGATCTCTGCTGTCAAGCTGTAATTCAGCACTATGAAAAGGATTTAAATTTATGGCATTGGAGTATCTGTCATTATGACTAACATGATTACTCCGTTGAGTCCTGTCTCTAGCAATGGGCAATATCAGAGGCTCCAGAGGAACTGCTCTACTATAAAGACTGGATGTACGCGTGGAGGTGCAAATTCTTCCCTGGTCGGTGGTTAGTGGGTTGCATCATTTGCTTACTGTCTTCTTCAGCTCTGGAGTTACGTGAATTTCTTATCAATCATAAACTCATCCAGCCTTTTATGAATGTCAGGTATCTGGGTGTAATAACGATTTCCAGTCACCAATAACATCAGATTCTGTATTGCAAGGCCCAGACCTGACAGCTAAATAGGTGGTGAACTGGCATGACCTAAAGCTTAAAACACACACACACACACACACCCCGCCCCGGCACTGCAGGAAGACCTCCACATGAGCAGAGGCGTGTGCTTCCAGTTACTGTTCCAGGGAATAACTTTGTACCAAATCTCAGTATCTGTTTTGTTCTAACTCAGCATTCCCTGCTGAAGTGAAGGACAAAACGATCCGGCAGCAGTGGCAAGACTGGGATCTCAGGACACCAAGCAGCTCAGTTACTGTCAGCAGTCATGCTGCAGCAGCACAGAGCGCTTCTCAGCCTGGGAGGATGGTGACCTGGGTTTTTTCACTGTGCTCTGCGGTTGCACAGCCGGCTGAACCCATTTAGTGCTAGCCCAGATGCATCTACGTACCCTGCATTATAGATGCACCCCACAACAATGTCAGAGAGCCTGCTTACTGAGCAGTATGGCTGCCCTTTTGTTGCTTCAAATAGAAACTTGGCCTATCTCAGCGGTTAGACTTTATCGAAACTTGAGATGTAAAAAACCATTGAACAAGTTTCAGTGTCTGATGTCAGTCTAACCTTTTAGGGATAAATGTGGTGCAGAAACACCTTCCAGGAAGTGATGAGTAGCACTGCAGTCTCCGGAGAGGACTCACTTCTGCAGGTCTTGTGGTAGACTGCATCTGCAGTGAGTATAGGACTAGGAATGGTAGCTGAAGGAGAAAATGATCTCCCAAAAGGCAGGTGAAACCCTAACCCTTTCTTCTAATCTTCCAGACTTTGTGACTCATTACTCTTGGGTGAGAGGAAATCTGTGTCCGTATATCTTGGCCAGAATTGAGTGCAGGGGATGGAGGAGGGGGGGGGAAGAGTGAGTGAAGTCTTAGGTATCATGTGTTTAGCTGATCTAATGCAAAAATAGAAGGGAATCAAGAGGAGAGAAACCCTGTGAAGATAAGCCAAGGGAAAAAAAAAAAAGGAAGCAACACCAACACACAGAGCGCCTTCTGCAGAACTTGAGGCACACACAGTCCTCAGAGAAGCCAAAGCCACCGATCCCTGCCTTGATTACTTTGGGAAGGTAGGCAAATCCTAGCATGAAAGAAAGTAAGAGGCTAACTCAAGACACCTGGTTCTAGATATTAACAACTGTGGCCTAAACCATATGTTAAATGTATTTTAAATCTGTTCAGCTTTCTTTTTGAGGACAGGCAAAGCAGGCACACCACCCAAGAGCTGTATCTTGGTATTTGTGGCAAAGGTGAAGCTGGATGGAGGGCTCTTACAGATAAAGACCCATTGCCCATTGTCAACCATGCGCAGCTGATCCTCTCCCAGGTACCATGGTCCATAGGCAATCTGAGATATTCCCAGGAATGTTCTGCCAACTATGTAGTTAAATGGCTAGTGGATAGCAAAAAAAAAAAATAAAAAATAGACCTTCTCAATGAACCCGGTGGGATTCACTTCTTGCCTTTCATGGATCCAGAACCCATGTGTTCTTTCACTGAGTAAAGGTGGCTGGTTCATCCCTGTGCAGACAAGACACTGCGCTGTCAAAAGCTTCAAGAATGCAGACAGGAGCTAGAAAGTAGACACAAGTATTTCAAATTTCAAAATAAATATTAATAGGTTGAAAAAAGCTACTTAAAATGCCCTTTTACCGTGAAGTAAGTTGGTCTTTAAGCAAATTAAAAGAAGAAAGGACTCTCACAATGCTCCAGTGGCCTTCTCACCACTCACAAGCCCTCTCAGTGAGACTTCCTGCCATGGACCTAGAACAAAGAAGCCTGTGGGATGTGCTCCCACACCTCCCTCTGGGCCTGGAGCTTGCAGGAGCTGCTCTTGAAGTTCTAAGCCCAAACACTTCATGGGTCATCTGCCAGTTCAGCTTCCTTCCTTGCACATGTAGGAGAAAAGAATCCCATCAGGGCTGGAGCTGCAGCTGATGGTTAATGCTGCTGGAGATAGCTCTGTTGCCACCCCACTGCTGTGATTTCCTTTAGGTCCCCACTGGAATATGTCTCCTGAAGAGACCTGTACACTCGGAGCCAGCACTGCAACCTTGTGTATGGATGCAGGGGCTTGGCTCAACCTTTTGCAGATTGCATCCTGGAAGCGTTACTTGGAGCAGCTCTCCAAAGCTGACTGCCCAGCTATCCGGGAGAGGTGTCAGGAGCTGCAGCTCAGCCCTAGTCAATGAACATTCCTGAGTTTGGACTGCAGGATGAAGAAGCTTGGTAGACAGAAGCTTATCTCTGTCAAAGGTTTGGGGCATTACATCAATGGTCTTCATTGATATTCCTCCTCTGTAGCCTGGTCTGAGTGGTGACTAGACCGAAAACCTTTGGCTGCTTCAGATATTTCCCTTGCATGTGGAAGGGACATTTGAGCCCAGCAGTTATCTTCCAGTCATGTTGCATCATGGCTAAACTAGGCACATCCTGGTATGCTGCCTACCATGAATCAAAACTACTTAGAGCTCTCTGCCAAAGATTTAACTATGTTAATTTAATTATGTATGTACTTACCCTGTTCCCGGGTAATGTCATGGCACTGCAGTCACTGCCCTCTACTCTATGACTGCCCCAAACGGGGCTTGAAGTCTTGGGAACTGTTGGAGAGATCATGGGAGTTGGATGCTCCTGACCACAGGAAATTGCTGTTACTAACTTGTGTCTGGAGCCAGCTTCATGCAAGGAAGCAAGAGGTTCCCACCTCACTTCGGAGGCGGTCTGAGAGGCCTTCTCCTGGCTAGCCTGAGGAAGGAAAGACAACAGAGGAAACTTCTGGGCAAGAGGTAAAGGTCACAGTTGCTGCTTCATGAGGGTCACGCTAAGGATAATCACAGTAAAGAGCAAACTTGCTAGAGACGTCGGCAGGAAGGCAGGCACGGTCACAAGCGCAATGCTTGTGGCGAAACTGCCACCCCAGTGATGGCCTCAGCGTGTGGAGGACAGCGGCTGTACATGGCATGCAGAATTCACCCGCTGGTGCTGGGGAGGACCAGACTGCCTCAGAGTGCCCTGCTGAGCCCCCCACCCTTGGGCAGCAGCTGGGGCTGCAGGGTGTTTGATTGGAAGCGGGAATTACCAGACAACCACCTGGTAGAGCTGTGTTTGCAGCTCCCCATGCACAGCAAGGGCCTCGCCCCCACAAATGGCCTGTCTGCCCTGGTGAGCCCAGGAAGGATGACACAGTTCTGGAAAGCTCTCCTTCTGTCGAAGCCCTACAGTTCTACTGCTGCTTGGCTCTTGCACACTCAGACATCGTATCAGAAATCACATGCCCTGTAAGCAGGGACTAAAAGCACCCACGCCTCACTGGCCCCCACCTCTGCTCTTTTCCACCAACAACATGACTGCACACACCAATGCTCCCACCAGAGCTCTGCTTGCGTGAGCTCCTGAAGTCAGGCATGGTCAAAGCCATTTGGAGTACCTGCATCGAAGGATGTGTTGGGGCCCTAAGGGCACCCACAGCCCTGACTGTTCCAGCCCAGGGATCTTATTTCAGCCCCTGGGACTGTAAGTACCTGCCCCAGTGACGCTGCAGCAGGGCCAGCCTTCAGGTCCACAGCCCTGCCCTGCTCTGCCATGGGCCCCACTGAGCCAGGCCCACCTGTGGGCTCCTGTCCCAGCCTGGCCACCCCAGGGAGGTGCCCGATGCCCAGGGCTGGGGTGGTGGGTCAGGCCCTGGCTGCCAGGCCCTGCCCTGCTGCCATGGGGAGCCCCTGGCCTGTGCTGCTTGCTGACAACATGGGTTTGTGGCCACAGGGGGGTCAGAGGTTGTACACTACAGGTCCAGCCGAGGAGCACACCTCCCTCACTGTCTGTGTTCAACATGTGCTCATGCCAGACATGCAACACCTGGCGTGACTGCAGGTGACAGCATGTGACAATGCATTGTGTGGTGTCATGCCGGCCTAGAATCTCCTCCTCATGTTGTCCACGCTGGTCGTTGTGATCCTGTGCACAACAACACGCTGCCTTCAGGTCCACTGACCTCCTTGCAGTTGACTTGAGGCATCTCACCAGACATCGTGAGGTGCTCCTGCAGAGAAATGCTCTGCTTCCACACACCCCAGAGACACAATGACAGAGGCTCCATTTGGCCTCTCATTGTCACACTGGTGGCTTATTTTTTAAATGCCTGTGAGTGACTGATGATACTTAACTGTGGCACGAGGACATGCGGAGAGATAAGGCCTGCTGTGACACTTTTGGAGGTCCTGCGCCACCAGAATCAGACTATGGCCATGGTGCACACTGATGTGGGACCCCCGTGGGCACCAAGCACTTCCCTCACCAGCCTCCTCCGTCCAAGTTTATTTGTGAGGGAACCTGTAGATGCGCTGCAGATGAGCCACCCCAGGAAGGATTATGCAGTAATGGGCCAACTGATGGAGTAGGACCTTGGGGTTCAGTCAGTGTGTCACCATGAAAATATGGAGGCACTGTTTGTGACTCAAAGGACAGCTAAATCTGAGCAGATATTAGCTCCACAGGGAAAGGCAAGTCTAAATGTTGCCTGGCGCTCCCAAAGATGGACCATACATGCTGCTTGAAGGAACCTCTGTCTGATTTGAGACCAACTGTAGAAAAAGTATAGGCCTTCTCTGAGCAGGGTTATTTCCACCATGACTTTAATCTTTTCACATGTAGTTATGTTGATGAAAAAGTTATTTAGAAAACTCTCCAGCACTTTCACCTTTACACAATTTTCCCCCCTACCCCACTGTTCTCACCCTTAAAACAGCAAAAATATTCTTGCTCAAGCTTTCCAGAAACAATTTCACCTTTGGACATAGACTAAGCACATTAACTTCTCAGCTCAGAAAAACAGAAGTTTCAGGCTGTTCTGAGTAACAGAGGAGGAAAGCCCAGGGGACTAGAATGGAAACAGCATTGTGCAACTGAAACGGTTGCTGCTTTTTCACAGTATAACTCACTCTTACGTGATTTTTGTTTCTTTTTCATTTCTCTTACAGAGAGCTAGCTCCAAGAAAATATGCAGGTATCACACATGCATCTTGCAGCGCTTCACCTTTAAGCACCTGACTTCCAGAATAGTCTCCAGGGCATAAATATTACGCCCCGGGTAGAGTTTTAGGTGTTCAAGAAATGTTAAGATCATAAACAAGTCTTTTGCAGACTTTTGGAGCCTTACAAGTCGAGTGATATCTGATAGGAGTTTAGGAGCAACTCTTTGGATTCAGGCACCCAGATTTCTCTATTTCTATTTCTATTCACTCTCTTTGGGGATGGAAATAAATCTATCTAATTGAATTGAACACATTTTCTTTTGTGCAGAGGCATGTTCTGGGGCCTGTAGTTCTAGATATCTCAAATTTTCTACCCTTTTTCTTCGTTGACTGCCAGAGAAACTGATTAGATCAGATGATGTAACTCTCAGATATCAGAGATGTTGAAAGTGGCTATGGAAGCCTTCATCTTTAATGTTTTATGACATGCCAATAATTTGGAAAGTTCTCAGCTTCCACATTGTTTACTGGTATCTTGCCACTTTGTAACTTGGATCAGTGAAGTTGGATCTACATCAGATAGCTCTATTTGATATGAATCCATTATCTTAGGCTTGTCATCAAGGTACCCCTGTATTTAAGAATCATAGAATCATAGAATTGTCTTGGAAAAGACCTTTAAGATCCTCAAGTCCAACTGGAAACCTAACACTGCCAAGTTCCCCACTAAACCATGTCCCTAAGCACCCCATCTACACATCTTTTAAACACCTCCAGGGATGGTGACTCAACAAAGTGTTGTCAATACTTGACAACCCTTTCAGTGAAGAAATTTTTCCTAATACAGAATCTAACCCCCCCTTGGTGCAACTTGAGGTCATTTCCTCTTGTTCTATCACTTGTTACTCGGGAGAAGGGACTGATATCCACCTCGCTATGACCTCCTTTCAGGTAGTTGTAGAATATCCTTTCAATTAATCTTCTGGTTAATGACGTCTTTTGAGAAATTCCTAATCTAATTTTTGAATCTACTGCGCTCAATACAATTGACGACAAGCAGTGCATGGCAAATAATCTTTCACAAACAGTAAAGAGAAGCCTGATGGAAATCAATACCTATTCCTGTCCTGTGCAATTTGTACCTTAGCTATACTAATATATATTTATCAGTTATATACCGATATTTATTAGTATTGCATATATTTGCATGCCCAGTCTAAAGACATATTTTGCTATCAGTGGATATTGCAGATATTTTAGTTCATCAAAGGATTTTATCCTTCCTCCTTTAGTTGCAAGTCAGAATGCCGTTCCATATTATATTTTCTCCAGGGCAAAATTGATCTAGACAGTTCTTTTCTTCCCTATGCCACTTGTTCCTGCTGCCACATCAATCTTCTGCTATGCTTTTTGTGAAAATGCAGCCATCTGTGGGGCAACACTGTAAGACAGATCAGTAAAATCAAGGGTGCTAAAAATAAACTCTCCAGGGGAAAAAAAAAAATATTGGCAAGACAGTTGAGCTGGAAAATGTAGGAGAGTGGTGAATCCCCAAACAAAGGGGTAACAAGATGAAAGAAAGGTCAGGGACACAAATGTGTGTGTTGAGGATGTCTTTTTCCTCTAAAAATGATGGACTGAAGACCAGATGATGGCAGAGGCTGCAGGAAATATAAAATTATCTACAGGAAAAAAGAGTTTGGCTTTTTTTTTTTCTATAGGAAAAAAGAGTTTGCCAAGTGCATGTGAAGATGGTGGTTGAATATTCAGATAAAGATTTCTAGGAGAGACTCAGATGTGGGATCAGAGAGATGGAAACATTTACCCATTATACTTGATAGTCTTCCAATGTAAGTTTAAAGAAAAGACCATAAACATATGAAATTCTGGCCCAAGGCACTGGATTTTACAGTACCCTTTCATAGGAGACAGTGGTGTTTCATATGTAAATAATGAAACTATCCTGAGGCCAGCAGTCCCTACAAGCATAGATTATGAGAGGAATGCACTAAATTACACTAAGGTTGTCTCTGTCATACCCTTTCTCCACTCCCTACCACTGAGAGAAAAAGAACTTTCTCAGTCCTCTCTGCTCACCTCTCTTCATGCTGATACCATTTTTGCCCTTCCACGTTTGACAGCGTGTTGTGTGCTTATGTCTCCTCAGAACACACCAGATGCTGCGCTTGGAGAGCAGTGGTTTTGTATTCTGGTGTCATACTTGATACTTTTCTGCCCGCAGCCGAATTAAATACCCAGAATGTTTCAATCCTAGATGTTCTCCAGAAAGTGCTTTGGAAAGACAGGCTTGTTTCATAAATCTTGTATGCTTCACAAAATGCAGTGTGCATGAGCTATTTCCTCTTCGCTAAAGGGTTTGGGCAGCCCCTACTTTCCCTTAATACCTCTTTGACATCCTGTTCTATAATAATAAGCAAGCAAGCAAGCAAAGGTATCTTCCCTACGTATCAAACCAAACCACTGTCGGGTTTTGTGTACAGCTTGTGCAGAAAAGATTCTCTTTCCTCCCTGTGCTCTCTGTATTTTGATAATTGCCTATTTTGAATGCTTCTGATGGGAAGCACCTCCTTGGCTGCAGGCTCTCTGCTGCAGAGGTCTCAGTAGGGTGCCTGGCTGCAGGTTTGCTTTGTCCCTCATCACCTCCAAGGAGAAACTCGCTGACCACCACAGTGACCGCTCAGTCTCCCGGTGCAGAATTTTAAAATGCCTGGGCTCTGTTGCCCTCCTGTTCTCCAGCATTAGCCAAGAGACTTCAGAATTATGTACTGATTTGCTGAATCCCTCTGGGCGTTTAGAAAGTAATGTATTACTGCATTGCTTTGCATGTCTTGATGCTGGTCTTTGGGTTATCGGTGGTTGCGCATTTGAGTCGGTAAAATGGTTTGCTGTTCCTGTTCCAGTCAAAATTTGTTCACCTATCCTCTCATCCTATTGATAGGGTAATCTGCCTGTTCCCTTCATCCTCTTTCTCTCATTCATCTCCACTCCTGCCGTTCCTTTTTCTCCCCTCACTTTATGAACTTCAGCTCTCTCGTTCCGTTTCTCTGGAGGGAATCCCATACGGAAAGCGGCGAAGACTTTACCCTGCAGTATGTAATATTGTTCTGCCTATCTTATCCAACCGAATACAGCGGCACTGCTTACGCGCCCGAAGCGACACGTCCGCGTTTGCAGAGCTGGAGCCTAACGCGCTCACCCAGCTACTGGCGTTGACGAGTCAGGAAGGAACTGGAGGTTTGTGCACAACGTACCACAATTCCAGTGTAATCTCAGTGCTGTTACTCTCAATGTCCACTTCTCCTCCCTGTTCGTCGTAATCGCCTATTCCGTCGTTTCAGATGAAGTACCTCACCGTGGAAAGACTTGTTGTATCCGCTCCTAACGTGTACTGGAAGTGGTCCTGTTGACTCCAGCGGAACCACGAGGGAGTAGAGGTACGTGGGAGCCTTTAGCAGACTGCGCGTGGCAAATCCCATGGGAAGAGGGATTTTTCATCCTACACTACTTGCAGGTGTTAAATGCAGGTTGGGCAATTAGTAACTTTTAGCTTTCACGCCAGCTGTAGCGGGAGCACCACTACTGCCTGTGAGCACGGGATAAACTCCAGTTCCAGAGAATTCAGAGGCGGCGTGAGTCAGGCGGAATGATTAAGTAGGGAAGGAAAACAGGGAAGAGGGGCGAAGAGGGGCAGGCGCTGTTTCACAGCGCGGAATCCTGCTTGGCCATTTCGGCGAGTGAATCAGCGGCCAGCGACGTGACCCTACGGAAACGCCTCGCTCTCCGCCCCGCACTTCTCCGTGTGATGGGTACGAAGCCCACGGGACAGTAAATAATTACTCGGTGTTGCTGAGTCCCCGCGCACCGGACGCCACCGGGGAGCGGCCGCCGGCACCGCCCTGCCGGCGCCCAGCATCCCCGGGCTGCGCCACCCCCGGGCTCGGCGGGGAGCGTGGCACGGCGGGGAGCGTGGCACCGCGGGGAGGGTGGCACCGCCCGGGCGCCCCCGGTACCCACCGCCCCCGCGGCGGGGGGTGGGGGAGGGGAGGGAGCGCGGCTGCCCCGCCCCAGCGACCGCCGGGGGAGGGCGAGGGGGCGGTACCGCCGTGCGCGTGAACTCAGCGCGTCGCGAGCCGCCCGGGCACCGCCTTCTCTCCGCGGGCAGAGCCCTGGCCCCGCCCCCGGCCCCGCCCGGCCCCGCCCCGGCCGCGGCGGCGCCGCCCCCTCGGTTCCTCGCACACACACAGACGCTTCCTGCGTGGGGCCGGGCCCGGGCGGGCGCTACGGGGCCGCTTCCTCCCGCTGACTCGCAGGTACCGGCGGTGGGCCCGCGGTCGGGGCACGGCGCGCGGAGGGGCGCGGCGGCTGTGGTGGTGTCCGTTGCCTCGGGTCTCCGCCGCCGGCGGCGGCCGCCGCCCTGAGCGTGGCGGAGGGTGGAGCGGAGCCTCGGAGCCGGAGCCGCCTCTGGGCGGGTGCCCGGGCTCGGGGTGGGAGAGGGCCCGGGTGGGTCCCCGCTGCGGCCGGGGGAGCCGCGGCCCGGGGGGTGTCCCGAGGGCCGGGGGGGGGGAGGTCGGCGGCGGCCGCCGCTGCTCCTCACATTGCTGGAGGGTGAAGTCATCGCGCCCATTGTCTCCCCTCGGCTCCCCCCGGGCGGAGCGAGGGGCCCGTCCCGCCCCGAGCCGCGGCGGAGAAGAGTGGCCCGGCCGGCCCAAGCCCCCCTCTCCCTGCCCGAGCAGCTGGGGGAGCCGCCTGGTGGGTTTCGCTTGGTCTCGGCGAGGCGGGCGGGGGTGTGCGGGGCGGTGCTGCCGTCCTCCGCCCGCCCGGGTGGGCCGCGGCGGTGTTGGGGCGTTGGGGGGGGGCGCCTCGCTCCTGCCGCCCGGCAGCGGCATCGGGCCGCCGGCGGGGCCCCGCAACTCCGGCACTCGCGGGGCACGGGGAGAGCAGCTCAGCAACCCCGGGGCCTCCGGCGCAGGCCGGGGAGCAGCGTTCGCACCAGCTTGGCGAAGGTGAGGCGTCCTGCCTTTCCCCTCCTGCCCCGGGGCTCTCGGACAGAAGGAAATGGGGCTTTGCCAAAGGGAGAGTTATGGGGATGTGCCAGAGGGACACAGTAGAATGCGGAGAAATCGGGATGTGAAGCCTGGGTGCCCTTGTGGTTGCCTGTGGGAGAGGGGCCTGTGTTTCCCTGTGAGGAGCACGCAAACCTTGTGTCTGTTAAGGTGCCGTAGTTGGCACTGGTGCCCGACAGTGCCTTATCTCAGTCCGCGTCAAGGACGGCGTTGTTTAAAAAAGCAGAGGGTAGGTTGGGAAATGGGTCTTGCAGGAGGTAATTCTGTAGGCAGAACTAATTATACATTAATCTTTTACATTTTTTTCTTCAAAGTTTTTTATAATTTTGTTTTTATTTTTTTAGCCAAAGAACCATATTTCAGTATCCGATGGAATGTTTTTTACTCAGTTCATTGGAAAGGAAGGATTTCAGTTTAATAGCCAGGTCAAACCAACGTATAAATTCTGAACTGAATTCACTTAGAAATGATGGCCATGTAACAGTACTGAACAGGTTCCAAAATCTTACTGTTCCTTAGCTGCAAACACTTAAATGCTTGTACTTAAAGCTTTCAGAAAGCTGAGAAAGCACCTTTTTTTTTTTTTTTGAATCGCATGTGAACTAGGCCTCTTTGGTCTAGAAAATGAAAATGAAAGCAGCATCACTTTTGCGTGATGGCAATAATGCTACACTTAAAAACAAGGTCACTAAAAGGCCTGCATATGCATAACTCTTCTATATCTGTATTTCTTCAAGTATGCCAGAGTTTCAACGGTGCTTTACACAATTCAGCATTTATAAAATGCTGAGTTCTAGCTGTTATGTTTATGTTGTCAGCTGTTTTTGAGTTTGAGGACATCAGATCATTTCTAAACGAGGGAGTTGAAATGTGAATGCGTGGCTTTCTTCTCTCCCCTTCCCCTTAAGTCTGCCACACAAATGACACATTCCTCACACAGAGCAATCATCGGATTTTGATTAGTTATGCTAGCTGAGACTCAGGAGGAAGGAAGATGTTTGGCAGATGTATTTGTTTACCTTCGTAGTGTGTACAAATCCTGGTCTCTCCATTAGTAAATGAATCACTAAAACTCCCTTAACTATGGGATTCCCAGTTGGCATTAAGATATGCATTAGAAAAACGTGGTTTATGTGGATATTTTCAACCTGTAAAAAGAGCACGAGCCCTTGAATTCTTTTGGCAGTTGGGCAGAGCCTTTTGAGATGGAAAATGTGTATACTTGGGGTTTTTTCCTATTGTTAAGTAACAGCATTTAGCTGTGGCTCCCCATGATAAAAACTTCAGACCGAATTTGTTCGGTTGGTAGGCGATTCTTCCAAACGTCTCCATTCTGGTTTTTTCCCCTGTTTGCTTGAGCCTTTTTGATCCTTACTTAGTCTTATTAAACTATTCCTTGCAAAGATCCCCCATTCCCTCTCCAGGGAAACCAAGTAGGATGCCTAAATCTTTTCACAGGGCTTCCGAATCCTGGTTTAGAAGCGCTAAGAAAGGTCTTTGAACTCTGAAGTACCACTGCGCAGTTCTGCACCACTGTCCTCCGACGGCCTTTAGCCAAGCTTGTGGTCTCTGTTATGGGGTCAGTTTGCTCCGGCCCATGGTCTGACATCCATAATTAGCTTTGTGATTTGTTTTCTGAATTGTATGTAAACACCACATACCAGCCTAGTAGAATAAATTTTAATACCTGACTAGGAGTTGATGGATACGTGTTTTAATTTCCACACAGAGGGATTTCTGGTTTGTAGCTGAGTTGGGAGGCAGTCTGCATCTTCCTTAGGGTCAGCGAAGGCTCTTTGAAGGACTAATGAAATTCATTCTAACACTGGCTTGTCTGTAAAGAAGTTTATGTCAGATTTTTCTCTTTTTGCATTTGTCTTAGCTTGAGGCTTCCGTTGTCCCTTCTGTGCTAACTGGTGGAAGATACCATAGCTGAATGAATCGGTGCACATAACACGGCTTCAAGATACTGAGAATGGTGTTGGATCTTGTGTTGCTGAAAGCATCTGAATTGCACCCGGAGGTAGACTGCCACCAAGAAGGTAAAAGGTCACGTTGAGTCTTAGAGAATTGGTTGTTTTCAGTAGCGTTGCAGTTTTTTTTTCCCGGTAGGAAGAATGTGGGAAGAGACTGTGTCAGTATGTTGAAAACAGTTGAGTGTTTTTTTAATGTTCCTAGTTTTTCACAAGAAAGTTGCTTTTGTTTTTGAGTCTCTGAAGTGGAAGTTTTATCCATGTTTTACTTATGTTGGTTCATTTCTAGTACTTTGTCTTTTAAATCTTCAGTGAAATGATCTTTAAGGAAAAATTGAAACCTTTTGGTGTTGTATATAGATGAGATTTCAGATGTTGTGTGTTCTGCCATAACTGAGGGAAAAAAAGTCCAAATAAACAACGGTGAGTTTGAACTCGAGTAGAATTTCAGTTTTCCCCGATAAGTATTCACTTGAAGGCTACTTCAGAAGATTTCTTCAGGCACTCTTATTTATTTTATTTCTTAGTGCTTTGTGGGGAGTTGCTGTTTAGGTAGCTATTTGGTCCATTGCTTATGTTTATGGATTGACAGATTTCTCCTAAACTTCTGTAAATTAATGTTCACCTCCTTATCCCAGTTTTTCTTCTGTGTTTATTTTGTAGTTGAGGCAGGGAGACTTTGTGGAAGAGACTTTGCTCAGCTGAGTCATAGAGCAGCTTAGTCTTTCTTCAGTGATCTCTGGTGGTTTCATGCACATTTCTGGCAATTCTCGGGCACTGCAGAACTGTCTTTTACCTTGGTTTTGGTTGTTGGTCCTTCTCCGACGTGGGTTGCTTGTTTTTTCCTGTGTTCCCTTAGTGCAGGTGCTGACTCAAGGATCCAAACCAGTTGATATCTAAAGAACCGTAAATGTTATGTGGGACTAGGCTGTTACAGGGCTTTACTAGAAATTTTCCTTCTGCTGTGTGCATGGCTTATACCAGCTTTGGAGTAGTCTTGAGTTCTTCAGAGTGGAATGCAGAGAAGGAGGAAAAGCCCCATAGCTGAGTTGTGAGATGCCATTTGTGATACCACCCTTAGGCCTTTCCTCATACAGGCAAGTGAGGAGGGCCTCACTGTCTGTTGTGGTTTGCTTTCATGGAAGTTGTGGAATACTTCTCAGGAGAATTAACCCTACCATGAGGTTTATCCGTGGAATAAGAAAAAGTGGGAGTGCTTCCATTTTACGTTACCTTTTTTGCAATGGAAAGGTTACTCTAGGCCTTTCCACGCTTAAACTGTGGATTGGAGTTGGTCACCTGCTGCGTGACTGAGTATCTTGTTGGACAGGTAGCCAGAACACAACTGTAATTGCCATTTACAAGGCAAGAATAGCTGTAGCAGTTGGGTATTTTTTTCCTGAAAAGCGAGTTTCCAACAGGTTCACTTCACATCTAGATAAATTGCATCAGTCTGTAAAGCTGATATAAGAGTTGCTTTAACCTAAAGCAATTTAGCAAAGAGACCTAATGAAATGAGTTTAAATAGTTACATATACACAGGTGTTTCCTCAGGCATTAAAACTTCCTCTCTTTAGAGGCCAGCATATCCCCTAACGATGTCTTCAGCAAGACATTTGAAGGGCATCTTGAAGAAATAAATGTTTGTACCAATTCAATTTGGTCTAGTCACTTGTTTTTGCTTCCTAGGCAGAGCACAACTCTGTTAATGCAAGTATCCTGTTATTGTTCAGCACAAACTGTCATTGTGGGACTATGTCAGTTCTGTTCTGTTTCCATTTATAGTTGAGACAAATTACTGTTAAACAAGCATTTTTCCATAGGTCCTTTCCATAGCTCCCATAAGGCAGATTAGAGCTCTTATTCTAAATTGGAGCCCCTGGCTGTCCCCTTCAGTTGTTCCATTTAGCGAATGAGGAACTGCTTCAGCAAGGGTACTAACTCTGGGGAAGCTGGCTGCACTAAGAACCGAGTTGCTTTGTTCTCAGGGTGTTTCACTGATGCTGCAGATCCTCAATAAATAACTGTTTAAGTTTCTTGGTTAATGATCAGATTTTTCACATAAACCCAAACTCTGCAAGCCACATGAAGTTAATCAAGTTCTATTTTTATCTGAAAATGCTTGATAAGACAGTTCCAGCTATATTGTTCAGTGCACTGTGTAAGGCTTCCGGTGAGACAAAGGTACCTCAGGTATGTTTTCAAGAAGTGGTTTGTAGGGAGTGCAGAGTGGTCCTGCACCTCAGGGGATCTACTGCACAGTGGAGGTTGGGGTGGGACTGAAGGTTTTAGTTGAGGCTCGGGGATTTTGCAGTGCTACCTGGCTAGTTTGGGGTATGCTGACAGCACAGCACTAGTGTTTTTATTTTTAAATATTTATATAAAATAGCCCTGTTAACTGTCTGCTCTTAGGCAAGTCTTGGCACTACAATGATTGCATTCCAGGGGAAAAGACTGTTGGTGGTGCCATGCCTCAGTGCGTCGTTCATCCCTTTGCTTTGCTGGAAGGACATGGTGCACGGAACTCAGTGCATTTCAATGAAACTGGACAAGGGAAGGGATGTTTTGGCAGGTCTTCTGCAGTATCATCGTTTTGGGGAGAAACATTTACACGCTTTTTAGGAAATAAAAGGCTTGTATTCTGTCTGAATTAGTTGATGAGTGCTTTTTATGACCTGAAAATTACGGACCACGTGCTCAGCCCACATTCAGTGCTGCAGCTCTTCCCTGTATCAAGATCTAATTGTACCTTGACAGTAAATGTTTTAGTAAATGTTAACTGAACATCTGTATGGGGACTTTATATAGACTATGAAGATGCTGACAGAGTAGTTGTTGCAACATTCTGTTTGGCTTTTCTCTTTCATATCAAAATGATTTACCTAGGGAGCATCTAGTTGTCCCACAAACATCTAATAGTAAGAGGAGCATTTGGATGGGAGTAAATAGTGAGAGCACTCAACTGGCATAGGTGAAGGCTGCTGAGAAACATTTCGTTCTGGTCAGCCATTGGGAAGTATCTTTCGTTGGGGTCTGCCTTTTGTGTTTCCCTAGCAAGCCATCTGGTATGTTGATCAGCACAAAGAAATGTGGCTGTAGGATGAAGTGTGTTCAAGGTTAGAGACTTACGGTTTTTTTAGAATGTGTACTGGGAAAACAATTTTTATCCAAGACTTCTCCACTGTGTGTCCTGATCGAGTTGCTTTTACTTTGTGTTCCTCTATCTCAAGTCAAATAAAAACAGAATAAAGCCTTTAAAATTACCTTTTTTTCCCTGAGTTGAATGCCGTGCTTCAGTTTCCTGAGCAGAGCTGTTACCTCTCTGTTTCATTTTACCTGTGAAGCTGTATCTGATACTTTTTGTTTGACTTTGCATTTTCAAAAAATAAAAGGGAGTCAAGCTTTTCTTTATGTGGCACTGCTAAAAATACATCTTGGGAGACCAGGAGCCCTTTCGCTCAGGGTCAGAGATGGAGGTATCAAACTTCTAGGTCCTTTTTAAGCGAAGGGATCTGTAGGGCTTACAGCCTGTGAAGCCAGGCTGTTTTGTTCCTGAAGTGTTAAAGGGTCTGCAGTCAGCGCAAGCTTATCTGTGGGAGAGCACAGAAGAAACCTGCAAAGCTATTGTGCTCACTGTGTGCCTTAATTTCACAGCACCGTGATTTTTTAAGCCATCTCCATTTGGACTGAGGGATTTTTCTATCTAGTGACCAAAAGTAGTTCTCTCCTTAAGTTCCTACCTGACTAGTTATTTGTTTTTCTCCCCCCTTCCTTTCTTCCTCTTCCTGTTCCGATTTGCTGTTGCCTTTTTTCCCCTCTTTATGTGGCAGTGCTGTTTTGTTCAGACTCTGCGGTGGTGCATAGCTGCAGAAAAGTTGCCTTTGCCTTCTGTGACCTGACACCAGGCAGAAATTCAGCCAGGGTAAGAATAGAAGAGAGCTCTGTAAGCTCAGCACAGGAGTCCTGAGTCTTTCCATTATTAACAATTAAAGATTATTCCAAGATGAATTAGGTAATGGATTAAATAACTAATGAAAAGAGAACAAGGATAAACAGAGAAAGATCCTGCCTTGCAAGAATTCAGATTATTGGGATTACATGCTGCCTGCCTGTCTGGGAAAGGAAGAACAAGCTCCCCTGTTTTCAGTGTTAATTTAGTTAGTAGATAAGGTATACGATGTGCCAGATAAACTTATCTTTTGCTGTTGAACTGAAGCTTTGCAAAGCGGTGTTGTTTACTGGGGAATGGGTTAAGAAAGAGATGCATCCTGTTTAGTCCTGCCCAGCACTGCTTCAGCTTCTTCTCTGAAACAGTAAGCAGTGAAAACGGTTTCTTCCCACCTCCCACACCCTGCCCTAATCAACATAATATCGTGGCTGGATCTAGACCAAGAAGTGTTGTTTGAGTAAAATATGAAGACGGCGACGTGGTTTTGTTTTCATTGTTGCTTTTTTCTGTTTTGTTTCTGTGGTGTGTATTTTTTTTTGGTTTAGGGCTATATGATCGTATCCTTTTTCTTATCTCAAAGGTCAGGCAGCATTACCTTTCTGTTTTAAGGGTAACAAATAATTTCTAAGTCATAGTTTCAACCTGAATTATCACCCACAAGCTGTAGGGATCTTTGCACTGTAGGCCTTTTAAAGCCGTTGTACTGAAAATGGCATCCTCACCATTAACATAAAGCCACAGGATGCTGCATTTGTGGGACGGATTCTCTTAAACCTTCTGGAAATTTGCTTTTGTTCATCTCTGGTGGTTAAAAGTAACAGTAACGCAGAATATTTGTTTTGATACGGTTGGTGTTCCTCCTGAAATGCATGTAAGCACACCTCTGAGGGTGTACAGATGAATAGCTGTATTGTGCTGAAAGTCAGTGAGAGAACAAATTACAACTCTGAAAGGAGGGAGCTTCCACTTGGCAGCAGAGGGAACAAAAATACGACACTTTACGGAAAGCCTTGTTAGGCTGCTGCGTTTATCTGTACAAAAGCAACGTAGGTATGAAGCTGTCTGTAAAATGTAGTCCTTCTGAAGTTAGAACTATTCACCTTTCAAGTTCAGTTCTCTGAAGCGTGTGCTTTGTATAGTGTCACTGTAGGCTGGTAACTGAATATGGGCAGGCTGGGAATATTTGGTAATGAAGATAAAACCTTGCTTTGGTGATCTGATTTCCTTCAAAAAAAGGGAGGTGGTTAGAGCTACCTTCATTGTCACGTGACTGTCAAGTCATCGGCGTAGTTGACTGGAGTGTGGCTTTGGGTAAGGATTGTCCAACAACGTGTACTTGCTGTAACCAACTTCTCTAATGGGCGTTCTGCAAAATGGTGCATTTTGTAGGTGAAGAATGGCTCAGGCTTTGATAGTGTGTAGAATGCAAGAACGCTCGTCTTCATTGTAAAGATGAGGAAGATGCCTTCGAGATGCTGGTAGTTTGTTTCTCAGAACCCATGATAATGAGTGCAGTAGAAATACTAGGAACGGGCAGGTATGGCTTCTGCAGCAATTAAATGACTTTCTTGCCCTGGTTTTGTAATATGAAGGGTGGCATATGTCAAAGTGAAACTGATTCTGCCATTGCATGCAGTTTATTGCCATTTCAAGGTTTCAGGTCAAATTCTCAAATGATAAAAAACGCCAGGATTAAGTTGGAAGAAGCAACTGTAGCTTGCTTACCTCTTGTGCCAACCTTTATTAAGTTAGTCCTTAATTATACACCTGTGGTTTTTTGGTTTCTTTTTCTTCTCCTCGGAATCATTCCGCAGAATACATTTACCCTGTCTGCTGGGGAGTATGTCTAGGTTGGGCAGCAATAAACCTAAGTCTCTAGGGCAACTCTTTCCTTTGAATAAGTTTGGAGATGCGATGCAAATAAAGCAGCAAACCGAAAAGACTTTCTTCTTGCCTGGTGAAGACATCTGAATCCTGGCCATGTAACAACAGTGGTATTTCTTGGTGCGGTGGGGGTGGTGTGTGGGTGTGTACACAACTGGTACTGCAGGTGTCTTTGAACATCTAATTTGCGGTGTAACATAGCCTGAAAGAAGTTAACTTGTTGGGTATTTCAGATAAGGTGCCTGAGGTTGGTAAATAAATCCATCCTTAATCATATGCTTTAATACTGTAGCTGTTAGTAGATACCCACCACGCTACTTCAGAGGGATGAATATGGTGTTTGCCTGCTTCAGCAATATTAATGTAATATATCAGTGCTCTGCAATGGCCTGTGAGGAAATCTGTTCCCACTTTCAATGTAGCATTATATGCAGGTGTTGGGGTTTTTTTTTTTGATGGGGTCACCGTGAGTAAGAACAAAACACTGAGTAGTGAACTGGTAAGTTTGAACCTGGCAAAGATTCTACATGGGGGGGGAGGGATAAAAGCCATGCAATTAAACTGGCATAATGTACTTGAACCTTCATTCCCAAACTCCAGGGCTTTATTCTGTTTACTTGATGGAGTTATTTCTAATGTAGTTTGTGTGTTGTTTCCTAGCTGTTAAAAATAATAATTGCAATCAGCAGGTTTGGAAGACACTCGCTAGCAGACCGCTGCTATTTGAGCTAGTGGTATCTAATAATACTCTGTCATGCCTTATAGGGATCAACCTTAGACAGAATGATCCATGTGCTTATGCAGAGGGTTTTGTGGACGTCTTTGGACTGTGGAGGATGAGCGCTAGAGGAGGGCATGCTTTGACAGTACAAGCCTCTTCTGCTTTTTTATTTGTCACCAGCAGTGCACCTTTTACTCTCTGCACACTAAAGTGTTTTATCCAGATCCTATAAATGTTTAGTCAGGTGTGATTTTTTGTTAGGAAAATATCTTACCCAATCTAAATTCATGAGATTATGTATTGAAAAGGATATGTCTTTGTCTTTCTCTCTCTGAGATGCTCCCTCTTTCTGTTCCCAGTTCAGCCACTCTTTGTAGGGTGTCCTTATCTTTGCCCTGGGCTCGTTAGCGTGTTTTCCTCTAGTGTTTGGGATCAGTCAGTCAGTTCTCCTGCCTCACTGGGTTTTTCATGATATATGCTGTCCCTGTAAGAGAGAACTCGACTAGAGTTCTCAGATCACTTCCCAGAACAACTGCTGTCGGTCTCCTCACTCTGCAATCCCCATTTTTCTCTCTAGGACTCTCTGATGGAGTCTCTGTTGTGCCACCCTAGTCCTGTTTTGGTTCAGACTCCAGTCACCCTTCTGCCAGCCACTGTTGTTCGACCTGCAGCATGATTTGGGTTGAAAAAGACTTTTTGAGGGCATGGAGTACCCAGCCCTTGCTCGAAGCAGGGCTGCAGTAGGTCAGGTTGCTCAGGACAGTGTCTAAGCAAGTTTGGATTATATCCATTCTTGTTTTCATCTGTGCATTCCCTGCTACCCCCTTTCTCTCCACGAATTTAATCCTGCCTCCTCCATGACAGTATCTTCTATATTGCTGTTACTTAGTAGTGGGATCATGGAAAGGATAAGTCAGCTTCCTAGCTTTATTTTCTGGTACTTTGACCCAGTATGTTGTACACCTGGACGTGAAAGGAAGGTTCTGTTCAGTTCCAGGCTGGGTCAAGTTCAGGAGAGATTTTAGCAGAAAAAAATACATTATTTTCAGCAAAGAATGTACGTCGTCTTCTCTCAAAGATTGATTCCCAGAACCTTGCAAGCATGGCTATAGTCACATTGCTGGAAGGTTGATTAAATGCACATCCTAGGTAGTCAGAATTCAAATTCCAGCTTCAGAGTGTGCTAGTGCTATACTTTTCCAAAGAAAGTAACGCAGGGTTTGGATTTATTTTCTTTTCTAAGATTATTTTCTTCATTACAGTGTTGTGGGGTTTTTTTGAGGTGTGGATTTCTTATTTATTATTAGCTTAAGTAGTTTGGTTGAAATAAGCGTGCTGAAGATGATCTTGGTATATAACTTTCAGACCAGTTTGCTTGAGAAGATTCTAGGCGGCTTTGGAAGTAGGGTAGGACGTGTCAGGCAGTCTTCACAGCATTATTAGCCTTTCTTTTAACCAGAAGTTATTGTCTTTTGAAATGTATTACTTAATAAACTGTAAAAATGAGGTGAGTCACAATGCATTTAACTTACTGCTTTAGTTTATTTTCAATAGCATGGTTATATTTTTCCAATTTGACTTAATCTGACTGTCTGCTTACATTCTCCTCCTCCATAACATCTGTTTTAACCATGAGGTGCTATATCTATCCTTGCTTTAAGCCTGCTGCTGCCTTTTGTAGGACTGCTGTACTCTTACGTGCTGCTCATATCTGGCCTGGACCCTAAGTTCTGGTACACGATTGCGTTTTGGGAGTTCCACAGGGTAGTGTAGCAAGCTACTTTGGAAGCTTAGCTGCTGTGGTAAGGACATCGTTAATTTAGCAAATAGCTGCAGTGGTTTAAAATGTTAAACCTGTTACCTCCTCCTATTTATTAATGTCCTCCTCTTGGAATTTACTAACCTACGGCCATCAATATAATGAAATGAATGCCCCCGCTTCCATTCAGATCCTGGAGTTTAGCCTAAACCTGGCTTCCAGGCAGTTTGAACTGACTGACCTCGCTCTGAAGAGTGGGAGGTGGCCCTGTTGTGAGTTTCTGCTGCAGGGTGGGTGAAGCCACGACCGCAGCAGCGTGATGGACAACTGCTAGTTCAGTAGGAGCTTCATCTGTAGGACTCTCAAAGTACGTAGTCAAGCTTACTGAGCATAAAGCCCCTCTATGCCAGAGCCTCTTGCTCTGGACGCTGGGCAAGATGCATTCCCTCTAGTAGTCAACGTTTTAAAATGCAGGGAAATAACTTCCTATCGATCTACGTTCTTGTAGAACTTGTCTGCCTTCTTTCTGTCCGCATCAAGTTGCTTTGTGCCTTGTTGGAGGAAATTACATTAAAAATATAAAAAACGTACAACCTGCCTAACTGCACATTAATGTAATTTTGTAAATGTATTTTTCCTGTGGAAATTCATTTCTGAAAGTTACATATAGAAGAAGCATGGCCAGCAGGTCGAGCGAGGGGATTCTCCCCCTCTACTCTGCTCTTGTAAGACCCCACCTGCAGTGCTGTGTCCAGCTGTGGAGCCCTCAGCATAAGAAAGATATAGACTGGTTGGAGCGAGTCCAGAGGAGGCCAGCAAGATGCTCCGAGGGCTGGAGCCCCTCTGCTATGGGGACAGGCTGAGAGAGTTGGGCTTGTTCAGCCTGGAGAAGAGAAGGCTCCAGGGAGACCTTATAGCACCTTCCAGCACCTGAAGGGGCTACAAGGAAGCTTTTTACCCTTTTTACAAGGGCCTGTAGTGACAGGACAAGGGGTAATGGGTTTAAATTGAAAGCAGAGAGATTTAGATTGGATATCAGGAAGAAATTCTTCCTGGAGAGGGTGATGAGGCACTGGAATAGGTTACCCAGCGAAGCTGTGGGTGCCCCATCCCTGGCAGTGTTCAAGGCCAGGCTGGATGAGGCTTGGAGCAACCTGGTCTAGTGGAGGGTGTCCCTGCCCATGGCAGGGGGGTTGGAACTAGATGGTCTTTAAGGTCCCTTCCAACCCAAACCATTCTATGATTTTATGGAGCTTAATTATCGTTAAACAACTCCAGGTCTTACATAACTTCAGTGATAGCTGATTTATATGATAAGAAGCTTGAACCAAAACTGAGGACACATTGAAAACAAATGTTGTAGCATCTTACAGAAATCTGCAGTCTACTTCATGGGGGTTTTTTAACTGTCATGTCCCTAGGTAGTTTAGCATTTAATTTAGTGATGCTGAGATTTTTCTTCATATATTTACAACTTGAAGTAACTTTTTTTTGTGTGTGGCACTGTGATCATTTAATTGTGTGCTCAGGGCCACAGAGCAGTGCTTGCTAGTGCTGTGGAATAGTACCCTGTGGTGGCTTTCCTTTTGTAAAGTATTAAGATAAATATTAAAGTGCATGTTCTAGTGAGTAACTTAAGGAAATGTTTGAAAGGTCTCCTGTGCTGACATAAAGTTCCTTTTTAAGAAACTTAAATAGCTTTTCAATGAAATTATACACCTGCTTCCTCTAATGTATTTGTGTAACTATTTTCTTTGGAACTGTAGGAGGAAATAAATGGTTTCAAATAAACAGTGAAGCTCCTGACTTCAAAGAACTTCCTTCAAAAGTGAAATAACTTCACTTTCCTTTCTCAAATGAATAAAACCCATGGTTACCCTGTTACTTTTTTTCTTTAGTCATATGTATAAATCTACAGGATTTTCATCTTGGGTCTTTCATAGAAAAAGAATTATCAGTATAGGACACCTCACGTTAGGTTACGTTAGGGACCTGGTTTAGCGGTAGACTTTGTAGCATTAATGGTTGGAGTCTATGATCTTGAGGGTCTTTTTCAGCCTAAATGATTCTGTGAATTAGTGTTGGAGAAGACTTACTGGATTTATTTTCATCTGCTGCATACCTTTATCGTGGTGATGTAAAAAGGCAAGTTCTTATTGGAGATGAGCTCCCTGGGTGAGAAGAGGCAATACAGCTATTTTTTTCTGCAGTGATGCTGCAGGCCAGTGTCTTTTCGATGACTTCTTACCTAGAGTATCCCAAAAATAGACTGGATAGCATCTGTTCTCATGCTCTGCTTAACCAAGACATTACTTAAAGAATATAATTAAAACATAATAGTTTTTACTGGCAGAGGCTTCTTAATTAGGATGCCTGTAGATATTTGATCTTCAAATAAGCTTACGTATACGCACAGCTCAAATGCTCAGAACTGTTGGACACCCATTTGTTCTCATTGTTCTTATTATAACTACAGTATTGAATGCTCCTGAAATCGTGTCTCGTTTAGATTTCATTGGCAGTTCATTTCTTCTGTGGAGCTGACCTGTTAGGACCGCTTTTCCCCATCCTGTTAGGATGTTGAGTATGTGTTTGTAAGTGTATGTTCAGCTGTTTCAAAAACACAATGCTTTTTTTTGTTACCTTTGGTCTGTTATCAAAACTTTTTATTAAAGTGTGCTACTTTAATATTACGCTCTGTAATATAGTGCTTTCAGCAATCACATGGAAATATAATTTCTAAGATTTCTGTCAGTTCAGCTCTACTTCACAGCAGGTTTTTTGTAGGTTCAGAGAAGCATCTTCCAAGTCTATGATTACGGAAATATTTCATTCTTGCTGACAAGCCAGACCAGGTGTGAATTACACATGAATACGACGACTATGTTTTATGTAGCAAATGCTCTCCCTAGCTCAGTAATTGGTCTGACTTCATCTTGCTCTTAATAAGAGCATACTATTAAATGCTATAGCATCAGAATCATTAAATTATTGGAAGAAAATCCCTGTCACAGCTAGATAAAAATGTACTTTGATTAGAATTAAATTAATTCTGTTTTTAAGGAAGCTTTTCTTCACAAGCTTGTTTATTGGTTAGAATAGGTTAGTATGCTTACATCATTACAAAGTACATTGCTTTCCATCCTGTGTTTGGTTTCTTGGTAAGGGTTTTTTTTTGTGAAGAAAATATTTGTTGGAAAACAGATATGTATATTTAAATGGCCATAAAAGTTTAACTTCGGAGTTATGTGTTTGGTTTAACACTCTCTAACAAGCTTGTTCCAGATTTGAGGGAGCTTGCATTCCTCGCCAAAAAACTATATGCTTATACTTTTTTTAAAAGGCAGAACTTTGAATTACTGGAGCATCTAACATCCAAATTTAAAAACTTTCCCTCTTGCCAGATGTGGTTGCAAACTGGTTTATAGCTAATTGATATGTTTCTGAGGCATTTAAAATAATGAGGGAAAATATGATTTAAAGTAAAAATAATTATTTTGAATAGTTGTGTTGCTATTGCAACCTTAGCTATTTTTCTTTAATTCAATGATTTTGATTAAAAGTATGCGCTGAGATGTTATATGTAATTAGAGGGGAATATGGAAATAGCACAGGGTGAACTAACTCCCTGCTATGAAGGAAAACAAAGATAGGGAATTCACCTCTGAGCCCAAGTGTGGTACCTGGTTTAACTGTGCGTACCTGGGCAGGTATCTAAGAAATCTTAGTAATAGGCAGAGTATCAGAATCCTCCTGCTACATTTTTTTTTTTAATTATATACTGATTGACAGGAGATCAAATTTCCCCTCCACCTTTAAAACAGAACTGAACCAAATCCAAGTCCCTTCTGCCGGCCAGACTGGAAAAGGACAGAAGTTCCGCACTGGGCTGGGGAGGCGCGTTCGTTTCTGACCCCTGCAGATGGCCGGTCAAAACTCTGCAGCCTGGGATTAAATCACTGAAACAGATAGCGGTGTCAGCTGAAGGGCTCCGAGAGGATTCTGTCATAAGTTCAATAGTGTTTCACCAATGAGGAAAAAAATGTGCTGTTGGTTTGCTGTAAAATTTATTACGACAAAAAATCATACCTGCTCAGGATGCAGTTCTGTTAGTTTTTCCCCCCATAGAATAGTTTTGATTATGGGAGGAAATGTAGTCCAGAGTTGAAATTCAAGTGACTAGTGTGGTATCTAGTTGGGGGTTATAGCCTGGTTTTATTCTTTATATGCAATTAGCTGTCTTAAAATGTCCTGTGACATCCTGAGTCAAAATAATCTGCCTGTTGTCTGCCACTTAAAATTTCTGTAGAAATAAATTTTCCTGAATAGTTAGCTTTTTTTTTTATGATTATTTTTTAAATAAGAGATGGAACAATCCAGAAGAAATAATGGTACTCAAGATGACAGGACTTTGTACTTGCATGGGAAAGTGATTTCAGAAGTTGAGGTTAATTCTTGTTGTCCTTGTATCTTATTTCTTGAAGTTGGTTGAAGGAAGGCTTGGTGGAATGTAAATGCAGTATCAACAGCGTAACTGTAAACGGAGGCCCTGACTTGTTTGAAATAAAGCCTGCCGTGTGCAAAGCTGGAATGAAAATGAAGGGTTCACTGTGATTTGGCACTGATGCTTATTTGGCAGCCCTCCTGTCTTTTCTTATCTGGGCTGGTGTTCCGTCAGCCAGTGCACTTATATGGATGGCTTAAATTCCATTTATGCAATAGCCAGCTGAAAATGTGATACATCAGACTGTGGAGGAGACCTGCAATATCCCATAATAACGAAAAGGACCCAAGTTTGTTTTCCTTTTCTGAACAACCTGTAGTTACTCTACTAGGTATTAAAATGGTGAGATTTTTCTTATCAGTTTGTCTGTTGAGGTTCCAGTCACTTTAAAAAATAATCAACCTTATGTAAGACCAAAAAATGTCATGGTGTTTCTTCTCAAGGTTTATTATTTCAGTCTGATTCATTTCCTGTTTTTCTGCTAATGCACTGACAAAAGCAGAAATGAGTATCCTTCAACTGTTTCTTTGTACATCTATAAAATATGTAACTTACTGTATTACAAGTGGCTGTGTGTAGCTGTAAATGATGCACAGATTTATACAGTACTTCCCTCCATCGGCCTCTGGTCATGCACTTGCTTCCCCGGCTAACCCTGCTGCTCCAAGGCTTCGCATCTCTAGGTGGCAATTCTGTTCAGATACAGGAGAAAGATGAGGGTAAGTTAGAACTTCTGTTCTCAGATCGTGATGGGAGAACAAGAAGATACTCAGTAAGATTGGTAGCAAATTAAGTACTGATTTTAAAGGAGTCTTTTTTTTTTTGAGCTGTGTTTTGTTAGCTGTTGAGCTCCTTACCATAGATGCTCTTGGGGATTCACAACATTGAGAGAGACTTGATATTTGTATAGATGGCGGTATAGAAAGTGCTGGAACATACTGGCAGGGAGATGAACTTACTTTTTGGATTTGAAAGCAGCCTGACAAGGTAAGAGTTCATGTTTAGGGCATGGGCACAATGGGAGATTTCTTTCACCCTTCATCTGCACCATGGAGCTGTACGTGCCTTGGAGACAGGATCCTGTACTTGTCAAATCTGGTGCAACTGTTTTTATGTTCTGGTGAATTTTGAGGGTGGTTGGGAATGTCAATGATTATTTAAATAACCTCATGGTTACTGATATCTTAAAATAGTTTTTGTAAGAGTTGCGATGTTTGAGTAAAATATGAATTGGCCTTTATACAATATATATGAGAGGTGTATCAAAGGAGTATCTTACGTAACAGGTAAATCCTGTCCCTTTCAAGCAAGTGTCTGGAAAAAAGATAAGTCCTTCCAACAGGGTATTTTTTCACGATGTTGTAGTTCATGCTGTAATTCACAAATTTATCAATTAGGAGACAGTTGGAAGTTTGCAGTTTCTTTTACAAAACATAATCCAATGAAGTAATTGCTTAAATGGCTTTTAAAATTAAATTTGGGATTACAGTAGTCTAGTATTTAAATCCTTCCCAAACTTGTATTTCAGAATTAGTTGGAGTGATGGCACAGCAGGCTTGGGCTTGTACGTATCTCTTGGTTAGGGAAGACTGCTTCACCTTGGAGAAGCAAAAGCAAAGCCTTCAATCTTTTAAATACTTCCCATAGTCTTTTTGATGTGTAGATTAAGTTTTATTAGGTGCTTAACTATAGAAAAATTAATCTAAAAATATCAACCTTTTTCTTTTATAGTTTATGAAGTTAGTGCTGGAAATGTCATTACATTCTTTGGGATTGCTTTTGTCCTTTTTTTATCAAGTATTTGTCTTTCCCTCCAGACATGCGGGTCCTTCAAGGATGAGAAAGGCGTACTCTTGAATGACATTAAATACCTCCAGACTATCATTACAGACAACATATTTTGCTGAGCAAAGGAAAATTTAAGGGCTCTGTCTCCAGTGATGTCAGTCATGGAGGATACTGTACTGTAAAATGAGCAGTGGATAAAAGGGAGAAACAATCTTTGTACTGGCGTACGTGAGAGAGACTGTGGGGATATGTATGAGGGAGGAAAAACCAGGCTTTATTTCTGCTCCAGACGGTGGTGAGATTTATAAATGTTTTTAAGGATAGCCATGGCGATGAGAGGCTGCACTGCTGTGCTACGTGTATTAGAGTACAGGCAAACGAGTGCGAGCAGTGGAGTTGTTGTGGCTTAATGCTTCGTAGCTCAGGTGTAGGAGGCTGACTGTTGGTGCGATCCCAGGCTAGCGTTCCCCTCGGTCCGTTAGCAGGCTGTTCTGTGTATTGTCTGTGCGAGAGTTTGGCAAGTCACGCTGTCTGTCTGCCTCAGGCTCCCATCTGTAAAACAAGAGTGATGCAGCCTTGCTCTTTGCACTTTGTTTTCAGAAGTTATGCTCTGTACACTGAGACACGTAGACACATGCGAAGTGTATGATGTAGTGCAAATGGTTTCGGTAGGTATTCATTTTGACTGGGGCTGCTATCATCAGGCAAGCAGCAAAGAATTCATCACTTCAGAGTGTATGGCTGTATGTGTATACAGTAATTGGAAGTGCTAATACCTTCTGTAAATAAGATTGTTTAATACTTCACACCACGAAACCAAACATTCAGGTTTTTGATCGTATTTCATTCAAAATGTTGTTGGTCTGAACCGTTAAAAGGTGTGTAGATGTGGTGCTTAGGGACATGGTTTGGTGGTGGGCTCAGCAGGGCTGGGTTAACAGTTGGATTTGATGATCTTAAAGGTCTTTTCCATTCAAAACAATTCTATGATTTATGTTTTGTGGCTCAACTTGGATACTGAAACAAACTAAAAAACCCCACCAAATACTGGTTTTTGAGAATGTAAAAGAAGGACTTATTGTTTAAAAATACATTCCCTTGCCACTGCTCTGAAAAACTTACAATGTCTGTTTTGGAACAGAGGTGGTTCCCTCCCCACCCTGAGAAGTCTTGTTCCATCTTTATTCTTTCATTGTAAAAACTTGCAAAGAATGGCACATTTTTAGAAAGTGGTTGTGTTTGTTTTTCTTTTTTTTAAAGTGATTGGTGTGTCACCTCGATTACTGAATAGTTCACATCCAAACAGACTTTTTCAGCCATTGTAGCAATTGGTGAGATACTTAAATTGTATCTCCCACCTGCCAGGCATCAAGTCAGTAGTGAGAGGTACAAGTGAGGATGCGTTCTCTGCCAGGTCAAGAGGCTTGAGACAGTGGGAGATGCCTCCCTGCAGTTCAGGGGAGGTACAGGAAAAGGTGGTGTGTGCGGAGGCAACAGCGGAGGGAGAAGGATAAAGGGTGAGGTTATGCCTTGAGGAAGAGTAGGGAGAAAAGGTTGCATGCTGGGATAGAGGAATTGAGGGTGATGAAGGCTGAAACTACTTAAATAGCTGCTTTTAAAATTTTTTAGATCAAATCTCGCTTCTTTTTGGGATAGTTTTCCCTATTTCCCGTTATTGTTCCCCTCCTGCCATACATATATTTTTGTAGTGCTCAAACTTGAGCATCTGCAGAAGAAAATGACAGAAGGAAAAAAGGAACTGTTCAGAGATGCTGTCCTTAACCCCTGCTATTATTGGCTAACATGGGCCAGCACAGTGCCGTGTGGGTTTGGTTCCGGGGGACAAAGGCCAAACAAAGCTTAGCCCTCTAAGCTCCCACCCTGTGTCTGCTGTTGCAGGAGCATGGATCTGTTTCATAGTTTCTTGGGTTCCTTCGTGGAGATATATTCCACAACCCCTATAACCTCTTGGAGGGAAGGCATTCTTCTAGGTTTGTTTTCCTCTTTAGAAACCCATTGTTGCGGGGATAGAAGTTTCAAAGAGAAACTAATGCTAGCTAATGCTGAAAGTGTTCTCATTTGGTATCTGCACTTTATTGAGTTGTACAAAATGTGTAAGAGAACAATCTCATGCCCTAACAGAAAAAAATATTGTTGACATGTAAGTTGTTATAGACAACAGCCACATTATTTGGAGCATGCAGGGCATAAACTTAGACTCCTCATTCTAACATCTCCTATCCTGTGGTAGCCTCATTTGTGGAGCGTTTCCGTGGCGTTGGGCAAGGCCCTTACATTGTAGTTAGGTGTTTGTTTTAGAGGTTAGACATTCAGGTGCTCAGCGTAAGTTATCACAGGATGGTCAGGGTTGGAAGAGACCTTTGGAGATCATCTGGTCCAACCTTCCTGCCAAAGCAGGTTTGTCTAGAGCGGGTTGGATAGGAACACATCCAGGTGGGTTTTGATTGTGCCCAGAGAAGGAGCTATTCGGAATGTGTACAATCCTATACCGACACAAAACTGCCATACAACTCCGGCAGCCTGCAATATCTTATTTCAGGTGGCAGTTTTAGCCTTGCTGTCTGTTTCCCATTTTGCAAATTTGGAAAAATAATCTTTTATTGTAGAATTACTGTGCAGATTTCACTGGAGCACTCTGAAGATTGATTTGTTAATGTTTTTGAAGCCATTAGTCTGGTAATTAGTCTTACGGGCTTGTGTGGTGTTTGTGAATTCAGTGTTGTATAATGTTCTTGTAAAGCAAAAAATTGTACAATATGTATGGTACGGGGCCTCATTTAACAGGGAAGTGAGAAATAGCCATCCATGGAATGAGGCCAGCTCCAGAAAAATGAGTGAGTCTGTGATTCTACGGGAAGTTCAGAAGCCAAACCCAGCCTTTAGGGTACTTCCATCTGGGCTGGTGTCTTCTCCCCAGGACCTCGAAACAGCTGCTAGAACACCAAGTGGGATCCAAACAGCAGCAGTCTTCTGTCCTCTCTCATTAGCGTTCACCTACCTGGTGCTATATCGCAACTTGTCCCTGTGGTAAGCAGCCAGCTGCTTGGGTTGGAGGCAACTGGCCCCACTTAATCAGCCCCCTGGCAGTTGGACCTCTGTTGCGGACAGGGGAAGAGGTGTCCCCGTGTCCCTGAAGGTGGTGACAAGGATCAGACGCTCGCGTTCAGCCATCGTATGTGCTGAGACTGGACAAGCATTTGCGTTGCTTACAGCGCATCAACTGCCCAATCAAGTGGATGGACAGGAGGGGCTGAATTTAGGTTTTGTGGAAGGCTTGCATTCGCGTATGTTTACATTTTTGAGTGTTCAATTATGCCGTGTTCAATGTCCAAACAGTTCTTAGGGTGGCTTTGTCTGCCTCTGTTATTCGTAGAGCATTTGATAATGTTATATGTCAGAAGCCGATAACATTTATTGGTGCAAGGACTTTCTGGGGGCAGAAGAAGAATAAAATTGTGTTGCCTGTAACCCCATTAGCACTTGTGATGTGATTATGGCAGCCTTGCTATGCAATTCCTGCCAGGTATGGCACGGCTGTACTGGGTTTTTAAGTAGTATAGTTAAGTACTGTGGTTGTGCATTTCCTCCCCTCCCCACCCCCCAGGTCCTGCACTCCCCATCGTGACAAGTAAGCTATGGGCAATACTTGATTCTACATGAAAAATGTCGTCTTAATACAAAAATGTTACTGTCGGGGCTGTTAGAAAAAGACTTGGTGGCTCAGCTTTCTCGGTATATCCTGATATTCTAGACAAATGTAAAAGGATTAGAAAATGTGTCATTACTAAGATAGAAAGCTGAAGTAGGAGCCCTAGTTGACACGAATGCTGATCCAAACGTGCATTAATTTCCTTCTTTGTTAGCAAGCCAGACTTAAGGAGGAGTTGAAGTCACACAATCATCTTACACCAGGCTGAGTAATGAATAAAGGGCAACTTCTAAATCCTGTATTCTTTCTTACTGTCCCAAGAACCATTTGTCTCACATCCTGCTCTCAGTAATTTGTATGCCACATTGTTATTGGTGAGGTGAAATGAGTGAACTAACAATATTGCATCAATGTGCCAGTTGTAGAGGCTTGTGACTTCTCTGGTAGCTTATCTTTCACGCCACCCGTTTCGTATTTCATCTTTCTCCTTTTCCTCTCCCCTCTCTGTCTCAGCAGGTGACAGTGTGACCGTGCAATCGGAGGACATGAGGTAGAAAGGAGAGGGATTCTATCGAGCCAGGGAAAGCTGTTGAGTTTTAATAACTTTCTAATTGTTCCTGACACAAACTCTTTGCTGTTCCATTGAAAATGTGGCTGAAGCTGCTGTAACCTCTCGAATGGGGAAGCGTGGGCAGATATAAACTACTCCGGTTATACCAAGATTTAAATTTAAACAAAGCAGTATCTTTTTGAATGTAGCTGTTACCTTCCCAGATGAAACAGTATCAGTGTGACCAGCAGTTATTTAAAAAGGTTGCGCTCAGCATACATTTCAATTTGAGTAAAGGCTTGCCAGCGTAAGTAAATAATGAGTCTTGCGACGCCAGCCGCAACAATTCCTCTTCAGCCATAGCGTTGGGATACGAGAATTGACTTGGCAGATTGTTGTTATAGTTTATCTGCATTTATTATTCATATTCTCTACCCGTTTTGATGTTAGAATCCTTTTGAATGTGCCTTGGCTTTTCTGCTTCCTTAAATTCCATGGCACAGCTCTCGCAGTTACACAGCTGGGATAGCTGCAAGGTGATGATTTTCTTTTGCTGGGTGACAACTGTTTTGCTCTTCTGAGGAGGATTCTTTAATAATACTGGCTAAAAATTTGCAGCAGAGTACTACTGTAATTGCACACAACTCTGAGAGTGAGGAATCACTGATGTCCCTTCAATCCAATATTTGATAGTTTTCAGGTGGTAGAATGATTTGAGGATGACTGCTGAACATTGGGATTGCAAATCAAAAAGGTCAGAAGTAAGGACAGAAAGGGAATTGTCATGAATACCTTTATTGATAATGATGATCTTAAAACATACGGGCAGGAAAAAAACTTGAGAAAGAAGAAAGGAAAGAGCAGCTAAAAGAGCTTCAGAATTAATTTCCAAATTACTTCTCAGTTCCAGGTTTTGATTATTTTTTAATGTGTTATTGAGTAATTGGTTAGGGAATAGTCTATAAAACCTCCTTACTGAAAATAGACTTAGTATACTAAAAATATAAAAAAAAAAAATGCAATTTTTTGCAAAGTAAAATTTGTATCTACCATCTTGCTTCAGGCCTGTGATTCTTCTAAATAACTATCAGAATCATAAAATTTCCTATCTTACCAGTGTTAAAATGTCTCACTTCTAGACTAGATTTTTTGTTGTTTTATATGCCTTGTTTTTTGGTTAAAGTTGTTAACTTTTTCAGTGATTTTGAAATTTAATCCTACAATGGAATCAAATTTGGAACTGAGGTTTTCGCAGAGGACTTTCATTCCTCAACAACAGTGATTGGGCCTGTTTTACTCTCTGTTTTGGCATGGGTACAGCGTATGATTCAGTTTTGTCTCATGCTAGCTGTAGCAAGGAAACCACACACATACTGCGGTGTAACAAGGTTAAGAGAAATACATTTCAAAACGAACACGAAAGTCATCAAGGATATTTATACACTGTTTGGTCCTGCGTTACAAAGCGGACTTGGGGGGGGAGAGGAATTAATCACACAGAAATGTTTCACCTTCACTGTAGGCAGTTTTGTGCTGCCTGAAGAATGGAGGAGCGGGTGACAATACTCCATTCTTGAAACCTCAAATAGTTTGAGTTTGTTTACCCTGGCTGTTTCCTCCCCCTCACCCCCCTGAGAAAACATACCGTGTGTTTTGAATTTGTTGCAATAGCAAGAGGAAAGGCCTGAGTTGAGACTGGAGCCTGGGATTTATACCTGTGTAGTAACCCTCCCAGCTGAGGGGAAGGAAGCTGTGGTAGCTGGGCTTCCCGCGGGGCAGCCGGCATTGTGTCCAGGTATTTTACATTGATCCTGTCTTGCTGGGAGATGGCAAACGCAAATACCGGTTTGTCGAGATCACAGTCCACTGAGTTGGAACTCATAGTAAACTACAGTTAACTCCAGGTAATGTTTGTTAGTGTCACCAGGTTATCTACAGGCAGACGTGGACCTTTGACTGTGAAACTTGAAGCTCTTTGGGTTTGGTTTTCATTCAAATGTCAACATCATCTCTGGTTTGTCTGGTTTCTGTCAGATACTCGTTTTTCTCCCAGGAGCTCATTTTCATTCAAGGACGGAGTCATGTTGTCAGTGGCTGTGGAAGCTATGTGTCGTTATTCTTCTGTGTTTGCGTGCAGGTTTGTAAAATCCATGTTTTAAACCTGTTTCGGCTGCTGCTGTCCTCTGTGAGGGTTCTACTGTTTCATGTGGCTCTCGCTGCGTCACACAGAAGCTCTGGTAGAAATGAGGAGCCTCTTATAAATGTAAGGGGGTACCTGACAGTAAGGTGTGAAATGGTTGGCAACGTTCTGGGGCAGTGAGGTGACTGATTCTGAGGATCTGCGATGGGAGCCACCAGACCTGTGAGCGTGCCTTCGTGTCCGTGTGTGGCTCGCTGAGAGTGAATGCTACCTTTCTGAGTAAAGACTGAGAATGTTACTGGTGTTGGATTGGGGCAGAGGTGACCCCTGCTAGCTGTAAGAAGCTGGGTGAATAGAGGAGGCTTTTGAGTTCATTTTTGAGATCTTTTTGGTATTATTGTTAATTCCCCAGGTAGCCGGCGTAACGTATTCTGCCACCGTCGGTGCGCCTGCAGGCAGTCTGAGGGATCCCTTAGCCTTCAGCGATCTGCAGGGTACGCAAACTGTTAGCTTTGGCTCCCGTTTCTGCTTTCACGTGTTTCTTACTCAAGGCGTCTGTTTGGGTTTTGAAGATGGAAAAGACGGCAAAGGCACTGCTGCCTGCCCTCGTTGGGTCTGGGTCAGGCTGCGTGGCCAGAGGGACAGGGTGTGCTGAGGCCCTGTGCTGCGTTGGGGCCAGGCCGCAGTGGCCGGCCGGGAGGAGGCAGACAGGGCAGCACGCTGCGCCACTGCTTCGCTGGGGGCTTCAGCTGACCTCTTGGGCTCCTGCCACCGCTGCTTTGTTCTCTGTCAGCCAGAGCCAGGAAGAGAATTTACCTGAAGCCTGGAAAATGAGCCAGTCACATGGGAGGCTGTACCTGATACAGCCATAGCCTTGGACTGAAAAATTGAGTTTGTCCTCCCCCTCTCCCTGCTCTTCTTCGTTTGTTTTCCGATTCAGGAATCCAGCCTCTGACTTACAGTAAGTCTCTCCATTGTGCTTTGTAATGACTTCCAAAGCATCTGTTGGCAAGAAAACTTTGTCGTCAGCCACACTGGGGTGAGGTTTTGCATTGCGCACATTCAGCCACTCCAGTCGGTGTGGAATTGGAGCAGGGTGGGAGGATCCTTATGGATGGTGTTTGTAGCCTGCTACTTGGTGTATATATTTGTGGGTAGAAAATGTACTTGACAGACTATGTATTGTGCCATTTGTTTATTACGGACGTTTCAGGTTATTCTGTAAATATTTGTGCCTGGCACTCCTGGCTTGCAGGATATTGCTTTCGGTTCTTTACACTGGGATTGCAGCAACAGCTCTTTGCCAGGGTTCCAAGTGAAGCAGTTTTTCAGAAGCAAACTACATGTATCGCTCAAGGAATGTTTTTCACAGTGTTAACACTAAGTTTAGTTAAGCAAAAAGAATAGAAATCGGTAATCTTCTACTGCAATCTGTAATTTGTAATAATTAACTTGAAAGTCAAAAGAAAGCAGGGACTTGGACACTGTGAATTCATGATCTGCCAGATAAAGTGGTATTTTTGTTTTTAAGGCAAACAGAGGATTGAGGTTTGTTATTGCTGATTAAACAAATATCTTTGGCTTGGAAATCAATAGGAGAGCCTGTGTATTAGATTCAATTTAAGATACTTGTTTCATCTCAGATTTATCTGGATGCGAACAGCTCAGGAGAGCTATGTTTAAGGCCATCAGCACACAACTGTGGGTGTCACTGTGACAGGATTCAAAGTCAAGCTGGAGGATTGCAGCTGATTTAATAAATAAACAAGAAGCTTTTGTAGTGTTTACAAATTATTTACTCTGTTTTTTGATGGAAAAAAGCCATCCTGTTGTTTGAGGACTGTATCTCAGGTTTGGGGTAACAAGTACTCTGAGCCTGAGGCAGCGTCTTGTGTACTGATTCACTGTTTCTGTGGTCTAGGAAGCTTTTAAATCTGACTTAAGTTGTTGGGTTTTTTTTTTTAAGTTTTACTGAAAAAGGGTATAGTTGAAGGCATAAACCAGTATTACTATTTAAAACCCACAAAGTATGGTTTTACCTCAGAACCTGAAATAACACAGGTTGGTTTGGAGACTATAATTGGAAAGTGTTTAGCTGTTCTACATCACGGAGAAAATAAGCACAGTAGCTTTTCTAGGAATTGCGTTATGCTTGCTTCATTTTTTTCTTTTGTGCCTGTAATTGTGTGAAATGGGTGATGTGTCACAGTCTGTCACACAAAGGGGCCCAAGTAATGATGTTTCTGTAATTGCGTAGCAAGAGGTTAAGATGATGCTGAGTGGAGCAAAAAAGTAATGTCCAACAAAGTGGATTTAAACATCTGTTAGAATATGTGAGTTTGCTTGTGTAAATGGGGAGGAGAGTGTGTGTGTGTGTGTGGAGGGGGGAAAGTGTTAGGGGAAAAGGCTTTGTAATCCCTCCTCAAAAGCATGAGTGCAGGGGAGTTGTATTTCAGAAATACTCCCTGCGTGGTGGGTCCTGGCAATGGAGGTGTAACTAACTTAATAGTCAAGGAGTAAACGGAATAGTGCAAATCCGTCTTGACCCACGTGTCCTGTTCTTCCCTGGAGCCGCTTGCTGAGCGTGTTGCTGCCACACTCCGTGCAGAGGGAAGGGTATCGCTGTAGGTCTGGTGCAGGCCATTCTGACTTTGTATTCTGCTGTTAAATGTATTAAGCACGGCGGGGAACGTTTGAGGGTTGGTTTTTTTTGTTTGCTTGCTGTGAAGCATTCTGACAACCCAGGATGTCATGGCATGGCCAAGGTTTCGTCAGCACTGTGTGACCTGGAGCGTCGCCCGATGTGCAGGTCTGTCAGGCTACTGGCTGAGGCACAGTGGCTCACGGGGATTCACGCTCCCCATGTTGGTGCTTGCCTGGATGGCATGAACGAGGCAATGAGGACTGAAAGTTTCACAAGAGTAAGTCTTTAAAGCCGTGAGTGGGTGGTTTTGCACTCACTTTTCTGGCCATTTGAAATAGCATATTTTTGCACAGAGGAACTCTGCTTAGCGCCCGATCTATGTTAGTTACGCTGCCTTGCTGTCAGTGAAAAATATTTGGAAAAACTCACATTAACCTGGCTAAATCCTGCTGTGTGCTGACACAGCATGTTTTTTGGCATAGTTTATGATATTGTAGGTGGAATAACTGTGCTGGCAGCATAACTTCTCCCGTTGGCATATATTGTGTTTCCAGCATCAGATGTACTTTTAATGACGAGTGTTTTCCTGCTCTGTGCTTTTTAACTCGTGTTTACACTATCTGTGATGCTGGTGGGGTCTGTCTGTAAAGGCTGCTAGATCATTCCCCTTCTCTTGCCCTGTCTGTGCTGAATGGGCTCTATCTTTTCAGCCTGGTCTCTTATTTATTTATTTTCAGTGGGACTGGAAGAATCCTTTCTACTAATTCTTTCCCCCAGAGAAACATCAATAAGACTGAACTCTTCACCTCATGTATCCCTAAGCGGAGATCTGTGTGTTTGATGGCTCGTTGGTTTGTCTTCACCTTCCTTTTCTAATGTTCTCCTTTCGTTCCACGTTAGGTTTGGCGGTGAGATAAGTTTTGTGGTGCTTCTGCCATTTCCTGACGCCAATGGTTTTTCTGGAGGCAGGGAGTGTTTCCTGTCTGGAAGCTAGAGTCGGTGTTCCTGGCAGGATGGAGTATTTTTGTTTCCCTGGCTAGACCTTTCCTTGTCTTTTGGTTTTTTGTCTCTTTCTCTCTTAGTTGGTCATTCTTTTTTTGTTTGAACTTGGTCTGTGTTTGAAGTTTACATGAGTTTAACTAGAGCTATCATTCAACAAAAACCGGTCTTGGTGATGTGAAATAATCCACGCAGGGTTTTTCAGTTAACATACAATAAATTCACAGGCCAGGCAGCAGTGGAATTGGGCGTCCTACACTAGGTTTGGCACTAATCCCGCTGTGGAGTGAAGCCCTCAGTTGCGCTGGCGTAACTTTGTACCTGACCTGAGGGCAGTTACCACAGGTGTGGCGTTGGCCATAACAGAGTTTGGAAAACTGGCGTCCTTCCTGTCTGAATCCTGGGCTTGCTGCTGCTAGGAGAAACTGGCATGGATTATTCATATTCACTCAGTCACCCAAGGGTTTTTTTTTGGAAGTTTTATATTGAATTATATCTACCAAAATTATTAGTTTCTCTGTAAAGAGCCATATCAAACAAGACCAATGCAGAGTAACTACTCAGCTCTCAAGGGCGGAGATACTGTCAGTTTACAGGGGCTTAGTAAGCTGCTCTGAGTTGTCACAGTGGCTTTCAGAAATTGTGCCCAAGTTCTTCTCCCACCCCATGGTAAGGTAACAGCCTAACTTTTATCTTGCTGGAAGAATTCAAAATTCTTATTAACTTGCTCCCTTTTAGTTACTTTAGTTATTTTACTTTTCAAGTTTTGTCCAAAGTATGTCTGTTTTGTTAGTTGAGCTGGTAAAATAGCATCAGAGAATTAAAAAGTAATCCATTAATTTTTTCCAGCACTACTTATTTTGAGACAAAGTTACTTCAAGATCAGTGTGTGTGTTTTGGTTTTAGGTTGGTTGGTTGGTTGGTTAGGGCTGGTTTTTTATTTTTCTCCCTTGCCCTCAAAGTATGTTGGGTTGTTTTTTTTTTTAATCTGGCATAACCAAAAGGTTGGTTATGCCAGAGGAAAAAAACAGCTGGAAGATCCTGCCAGTCAGCTGGTCAGTAATATCTTTCCTCAGTGAAAGGCAGAAACCTCTGGCTCTTGCTGAAGTTAAAAATGCATAGGAGCCAGGAACTGAGGTCTGTTACCTCATATATATCCCCCAGTCTGCTGTGTCTGGTGTGTTGTTCAAATTCTGTGTGCTCTCTGGAACCACTGCTCTTGGTTTCAGATCCCTCTACTACAGTATTTGTCCCACTTTATATCTTGGTACATTTTACATGGTTAGTTTTTATAGCAGGGCAAACTTTAAAGCCTGCTTGAGAACAAAAACTTGTCAGAACTCGGAATGTAGCTATTGCTGTTCAGTGGGGCAGAATTACAGACCTGACATTACATCTGTGTATTCTGGAGATTTGTGAGTCTTGGTTATTTTCATTTTGGAGCAGTTTTTCTGTAGGAATGATCTCAGCGTTTGGGAGTGTTGCAATGTTTTCCGCTTGCAGGATTGTTGACACTGCAGGAAACAAAACTTTTTCTGGTATTATTTCACTGGTGTATATATTTACTTTGATCATTTTGCAATGTATGGTTTAGAATAAAAAGCAGCTGCAGGAAATTCTGAGGTATGGTTCAGCCGTAGTTTTAAAGAGTAAAGCCAAAAGTGTGGGATACTTGCTTTCAACTAAAAGAGAGAGCTAAAAAGCTCTGAAAATGTCCTTTGGGATTATTTTGCTATTGCTGTTCCCAAATAGTTTACTCAGTGTAATTTAGGCTTTTGTTAAGACTGATGAAGTATCTGGACCTGGTCATACCATATAAGCATTATCAGAAGACGATATTTAGAATTAAGTTCCTTAGTTCTTTTATCTTGACTGCTCTTACAGATAATTAGTAGTTTAAAAGCAGAATTTCCTGTATATTTTTGCTGTAGGGATGGGAAAGATTTTGGGATTATGGGAATTTTTTTGTCTTGGGCAGGTCAGTTTGTCAATATGTTGAATGATTCGTTCACACAGGCTTATTTTCAGCTGATGGTCAGAGAGTGCTTAGTTTACATGAAAGTATCAATACAGTTAGATTAAAACTTCTTTTTGGCTCATAGCATTGCACCTTGTGCAGTTTTTAATCCCTTAGTGTTGCTTCCACTTTACAGAATGCTAGTTAGATGTTGTTGTATGTTACTTGAATGTATAGATAGATAAATAAATCTCTCCATGGTATACAGAAGTGAAAATACATGCCCATCACTGCTCAGAGAGAATACATTTCCATCACCTGGCAAGAAAGAAAAATTGTGGTAGTGTGAAGTTTGTAATGATTAAAGGATTACAGTAGTTAAAAGTTGTGGTGATGTTTTGTTCTCTGCCCCAGTGTTTCCAAGACCTTGGTTTCTGTTGGCTGAGTTTGGTGTACATTTGCTTACAGTAACGCACCACAGTGTGTAGGATAAGCTTTTGACAAGGCGAGTGAGTGCATGGTTGAACTAAGGCTGCTCTGCTGAGTTAGATAAGGGAAAATTGATCCCGTTAGTCTTACTGGCAACAGATGTAGGCCTGGAGATTGACAAGCAGAAAGCTTCTCCACTGAGTTCTTAGCTTTGGTCAACTGTTGCACTCAGTATACTCAGATTTAATGCTGCTGGTTTGGAAAATTAACATTTGTAGAGTTTAGAATGGCCTGTTTGCCATTTGTAAGCAAGAGTGCAGTGTGGGCCCTTCAGAGGGGCTCTATCTTACCGTGGCAGACCTTGCTTATGCAAGGGCCGAGGAAAGCCTTTACTGAACATTTGAATCGTAGAGGAAAAGATGTTTCTCTTCTAAGCAGTTTTGTTTGATTCTGGTGTGTCCCTTTGGGGTTTGAAAGGATGGTGATCAAAAAATAAAAGCAAGCAGGCTGAGGGGAGGCGCTTTAAGTGTGCTCTTTTCTCTACAGGCCTCATCTGCCAGAGGAACAGTTGTGCTGGAATTTGCTATCAGGTGTTCAGAGGCTTTCAGAATGAGCCGAGCAGCTTGGAAGACTTCCTTCCCTAATAGCAGCTGTCATGGACACATGATGTGTATTACACATACATTTCTAAGGAAGAAGCATTTTTTTTTAATAAGCTGTTGAAGATTTTTCTAGCTGTCAGGATTGGTTTGTCATGTGCTGAATACCATTGTGAATTTTAAAATAGAACATTGTATATCACTTAACTTTTGGCAGTTCTGCAGTGTGTACTCTGCAGGCTTCTGTGTATTTTAAATACTGTCAATCTTCCGATTTTAATGCCCAGTCAGTCTGTCTCAGGCTTTGAGCCCACGCGGGTTCATAGCCTGTCTGTTTGCTTCATTGTTTTACAAACAATATTGCTTTGTTCTGTAAGTGAAAATAGAATTTCCAGATAATTGACACAGGACTTCAAGGAAAAATAAACTGCAGTCAGAATAAACTGGGACGTGTAACAGTGCAGTCTGTAGATTTTTAAGAGCTTAGAATATCTTTGCCTCATATGTGCTTTTCTCTTAAATTCTTGTATAATAGTACTTGTGAATATCACGGGGCTGGGGGTGGTTATTACATGATTTAGAATAGAGCGGTAATCTGGACATAAAAGTTGATTAAGGAAACCATAATACTTTAATTCAATGTTTGTTGGAAAATGCTTTCCAAATAAATTGTCCTTGCTTTAGTGAACACAGCAGTTGAAGTGCAGATGAACAGCTGAAAGAAAGGCTTGCATGTCATGAGGGAACGGCTTTTTGCCTGGTTTTGGTATCTGCTAAGTGTCTTTGTTAAATTTTAACAAGGTGTTACATAGTGTCTCTAAACGGATCCTAATTACTGGTAGACTTTCCTAAAGTGAGGTGACTCTGCATTATAGAAACTCCCATATGTTAAAGCAACTCCTTTTGCTCCTGGAAGATCCCTTGTTTCTCACTGGGTACTGGTCTAATGGCCTACGTGTGTCGAACTGGCTTGTCCCAGAGGGTTTAACTTCCTTTCAGTTTAGGGATAAGGGTCCTACTCTGTTCTGCTTATCAGTTCTGTGTTGATATGGGCATGTCCCAGGTCTTGTCAGCACCTTCGCTGGGCCTGCGCCAAGCTCCAGTGTGAAATGAGTGAGCGCCTGCTTGGTACCGTACTTGCAGGCAACTCTTTGCCAGTCTTTTGAATTTGTATAAATTTAAAATGTGAAATTATTTCACTGCAGCTGTTCTTCTGTTGTTTACATGTGAAGTTTGACACGGCAGATTTCTAAAGGTTTTAAAACATTGGTCTTTCAGTTGTGGATTTGCAAGTCCCGGTTTTGAAATAATGGCCTCTGTGCAGCTATCAGTAGTCCATTGTAAACATAAAGAAATTAGAGCCTAATTAACTAAATCAAGTGATTTTCACTCTGGAAAAGATTGACTAGTAGTAGAAGCAACTGGTAACTTTCATAACAGATGGCCTTCATGCTTTAAGAGAAGCATTCACATACGTGGCTCTTGGAACAAAGCAGGGCAGGAAAGTAAGGACGTCATCCTGTGAAGTGTCTGAAAGATAAGAATTACTTTTCGCTTAGACCAACTTATGTAAAATGTGAACGGCCATACTGGTACCCTCTTCTTCAAAAGTGAAAAGCCATAATGAAGTAAAACTTGCATGAGTATTTTTTTTTAAAGTAGGTGTACACAGCTCAGTTTGAGTTAAATGGATTATTGAAGTCGCCCAGACTGTACATTTTTGCATCCTGGCATACTGTAACAAGTCACTGTAAATGTTTGACAAATATCTGGAGGTCTGGCTTTGTTTTAAAAGCTTGAGAAATCTTCTGATACAAATTTGTTAACTTTCTTCCATAGAATAAACTTCTCAGTTTAATCCAAATACTATAATCCCTTTGATTTCTAATAAAAGGTGAAATTAAAGTTAGAGACATCAAAAAACGCCAAACTAAATTTCAATATCTTTATAGTCTTCTAAACATTAAGTAGAAAATGCTACTGTTCTGAATTTCAGTTTTTGAGGGGAAATGTATTGGAGGAGTCGTAAGTGCATTCTGCTAGTTGTTGCAATTAAGCATCACCTATGCTGTGCCACATTACCTTTAAAGGATTTTCTTTTTTCAGTGTTGTGCACATAAAGGTTCTGCCAGAACCTCTGTGTTTTGATGTAATTTCCATTTATTTACTTCCAAGTTGCAAAGAGTCAGTTCTGCTGGTACTAAATCATCTGTGACTAAACCAAGTGTGCTCTGACACCATGGTGGGGGGTTTAATGGCACAGAGTGCTACAGGAGCACCGAGCTGTCAAAATTGTTAAGCTCTCTCAGGCTGTTCCTCACTCTTTTAACCCTTCGTGATGCCAGACTTTTAGTTGAAACTGAGGCATGTGGAAAGTGAGTAGGACTGTATTCTTTTAGAAAACCTCAGACAAAGTGTTAGGGTCCCCCCCCCCAGTTTTGAAACTATTGTGGAATGAATTGGCATTTAAAGAATTCCCATTGAAATGTGAAATTTAATTGCTGAAAAGACTCTTTAGCATATTTTTGGTTTACATTTCATTCCACTGTTTTTACAGTTCTTACACCGTGGAGGTGGATTAAGAGGAAAGCATGGTTTTGAGCCTCTTCTAGGTGTTTAGAGGTACCTCTCCCTTAAGAACATCATCGCTCAGAAATTCCAGGATACTGTGCAGTTGACAGGAGGCGCTCATTGGGAGAAACGTATTTCAGATCTGAAGGACTTCAAGCTCTGGTATTTTTGTCTTACGACTCTTGAAGCTGTAGCAGTGCATCACAGAAGGCAGCTACAGAGTGTAGATGTTGGGAAGTACAGGTGTCAGAGAAGGACGTTGTTAGTAGTCAGCTCTAATCGAGAAAAAGCTCTCACCGTGCTAACACAAAGTCAGTGCTTGCTTAAATGGCCAGGAGCAAACGCCTAAAATGAAGTGTTCCTTTGCCACAGGAAGAGTCTAAATTTGCCATTTAACACCAGTGACATGAGGGAATGTTTAAGGGTTTTAGTAAGGATTTAGCTACATCTAGGTGTATGGTGGTTTTTCTCCTTTCCTGCGTGAAGGTTTAAGCCTGACCTAATTTTGCAAATGGGGGTGAAGCTGCTTACCCCGACCTGCTGCTCCCGTACAACAGGTTGGATGCGCAGTGAAGAGCTGGCGGTATGCTGAGTTTGGGCCTCTGCGGTCTTTGCAGGGCAGCTTGCAGCATGGGGGAGTTAGTCTGGCATATGGAAGTAGGGCTTTACCTCTCTTTTCTTGCAAAATCAGTAGGGTTATACTCCCCTAGTGTGTTTCTGAAAGGCTTTGAAATTGGTAAGGTAAGACAAGCAAAGATGATGTCATGGAGAGCCCTACTGGAAGGTATTTTTCACCCCACTCATCTCTGAGTTGAAATCTCCCGTTGCAGGATTATTCCAGTTTCCTTTCCCTCTCTCTCCATTATATGGTCAGCAACTTACTTAAAGCAGCATGGTTAAATAGAATCACAGAAGGAAATGCGCTGGATGGTATTTGGGTTTCCCCAGCACGCAGTTCAGGAAGGATCACCGAAGGAACAGATAGCGGTTAAGCACACGAGTTAACACCCGTCAGTCGTTGGCGCCTTTGGACATCGTGGGGTGCCAAGGTGTGCCTGCGCCGTGGCAGCTGGTGCTCTGCGGTAGCCTGTGGGCAGAGCAGAATGCAGAGCACGGCTGGAATTTGGATTTGTGGTAGGGCTTTAGGCATGGCAGGATGCCAGAAATACGGGTTTTCTGTAGCGGGGAAGTGCTTTTGAGGGAATGTTGAGGACCGCGGTGGACTCGCATTGTGAGGAGTGACACTCTGTGTGTGGGTTTTCTATCCCTTCGCTGTTGCCCATGGGAGCTTCTTCTGTATGCTGGCAGAGTTTATGCTGGTCGGTGGGAGCGGTGCAGAGCTGGTAATGAATGTTGCCTCTCAAAATCAGATTGTTCGTTATCGTTATTACCATAATAGCGTGTCTCGGCTCGTTTCAAGTCTTGATTTCACCGCTTCATTTTTCACACGGCGTACCTCCTTCACGCGGGCTCGCTGTTGCTGGAATAACGTGGGTGATGTGTTCTCTGGCTGTACAGAATCAAACATTTTTTACTTTTTCTCAACAAAACCACACAGATGCTCTGTTGGGTTGGGCGACGTGAGGACTAGCCAGCGCTCCAGATTGCGCTAGTAAGGCATTTATGATTTTGTGCAGCTCTGATCATTATTAGCGTTGTAACATTTGTCTTCATTTTTTCCTGTAATAAATCATCTGCTGAATCTTTTTCACTTCAGCAAAGTCATCTTTGAACGTCACTAAAATGGCAATCCAAAATTACTATATAAGGAAGAGTGTGGCTTTTAAAAGTAGCTTTATGCATTTAAATCTAGAGAGCGTAATTGATGACTGTCTGAAATAACCGGCAACTTCTCTATTCAGAAATCCTGTGAAAGTTTAACTGTTTTTGTCAGAAGAGCAATCTGCTCTTTCTGAGGGACTGCTTATCAGATCCCATTATGCCAAGAGAACTCTTAACACGGACTAGTCTTTCTTTAGAGCTTGGGAGAATCTTTGTTTATTAAAAGAAAAAGTACAACTGGTTCATCACCAGAGCTGCTATTTCTTGATTTTGTACATCTGTTGGAACTGGCAAAAATGCTGTAATACGCATTCTTTCCTCTCCAGAGAGAGGGAGGAGGGGAAGGATTGTAGTCATAGGCTTGGCTGTGTTACTGTGTTTACTTCCTATTTTTTTCTTTTAAAAAGAACCCCCATTTTCTTGCCTGAAATGAGTGCTCTGACTGCTGTGTTCATGTTGATCATGGGCTCTCAGGGCTTGAGGAGGATGGCACTTTCCACTGTCCTGGTAGTATCAGTGTGAACATGCAATTGTTAGTATGTAGTCATAAGAATGCTTTCAAGGGTATTCTTGCGCTTCTGGACATCACTTATCGTCAGCCATAGGCTATAGGATTTGTTCAGATGCTATCTGTACCTGTGATATGACATTATGCCAAGATCCCAGAGAGAAGGATGTTTCCTTCCGTCATCATTGTTGAGCAGGGTTTTTTGAGTGTCGCCTTTTTTAATTTAGATAAGGGAATGTTTTTTAGTTCATTGAATGAGAGAGTGGCTGTAAAACTTAAATTTGTTTTGGAAACAGAAGCAGGTAAAGCATCCAAGATTCCTTTTGACTAGATTTTAGGCTGAAAATATCCCCTTAGGAAGGGAGGAGAAGTATGTTACGTTGTTGAAATATGCTTGATTTTAGACCCTGGGAATAAAATAAGATTGATTTTTAAATATATATATGGCATTCCAGAGGTAAGATTTTCCTTTATTGGAGGAAAATTAAAAAAAAAGGAAAAGCAGTAATAATTTTAAAAAATAGAATATGGTGGGTTTTATGTTTTTTTTCTTAAATAAAACAAAAAGTCCAGTGGCCTAAGACATAAGATCTCTTTTTAGCAAAACCAGGAGATGTGAGGGTTGTCTGGTTTTTGGTTTTCTTTTAAATTCTGACACTCGAGGAGGGTGGTATTCTTAGGGGGTACTACGAACTGGATGGCATATAAATCGTGTAGTGCTGGCTTGGCGCCGGCTAGTGCATATGTGATGCCAAGCTCCAGCAGTCTGAAGAGAGCCCAGCAGTGGGGTTGCTGCACACGCTGCCCAGACGAGCTGGACAGCCTGTGGGCTATTTCTGTGTTTCCTCTTTGGAGAGGGATTCCTGTTTCCGCTGCTGGTCCGTCTTCCTCTGAAACTTCCCAGTCTTGACCCAGTCATGCCGGTGATCCTGTCCTGGAGACACAGAGCACACGGTGGTTTCTCGGCCGGTCTCCAGCTGGTGTGCAGACTGACTGTGCTCTGGTGCGTAGAGGCATTCACTGCGGCCAGCGTGTGTGGTTTGCCTCTCCATCTTCTCCAGACCGAGATGTGCAAGTTAGAACTTATTTTTTTGCATCGTCATCAGTGGCCCTCTACGTTCCTTTGTTTCTACCTTTTGATTTATTTTTAGTATCCAGTTTCTGATTTTTATCATCCCGTGGTAAAACTGTAGAGACCCAGTGCATCTCTTTCTGGGAGGTAAGTTGGGAAACAAAGGAAAGAAATGGTGCCAGCAGCAGTTGCATCCAGATACGCAACACTGATGTTGCCTGAGAAAAGCCTTTTAATTCTTCTGTTACAGAAGCAGTTCTCTGAGAGTTAGAAAAATACCTCTTGTACAGTCAAACTTCCAAGAAGTGGGAATATTTGCGTGTTTGGGGGGAAATTAGTGTTTTTGGTTGGATGTGATCTGCCACTTCTCGTAGCCAGTTGACAAGAAGATAGGAAAACACTGTTCTTTCTCCTCTTAGAGCCAGTCAGTTAAGCAGGAGGGAACAGAAGGAAATCCTTGCCATGATCTGGTACATAGAGAATAATTGAAGCTTGATATGTGATAGGAATCTGTTTGGGGGGATTTTTTTTTTTAATAAAAAGCAGTATGATGAAAAATTCAAATGTCATCACCTTACCTCCAGTCTTTGCTTGAATCGCTACACAGAAGTTGAAGGGCAAGAAGGTGTTGGCTGTCACTCACTCTGCAGCTCTGCTTCCTGAAATATTCAGGTGCTTTACATTATAAATATGCAGCTGCATACTTCTCTGAGAACCCTTAGGGTTTGAGAATATCCTGAGTTGTTTAGCCACAGGGACTTACTTTCTGCTGGTAGTCAGTGGATTCAAGACACACAGAAATATGTAGTTTGTTTTAATTAACTGTATTGGGTTTGTACATGACGTTATGGCATGTGTGGAAAACGTAAGGTAGAGAAAACAGAAAATTTTCCAATGCTGTAAGCCTGTTACTGTGCTTTACAGAAGAACTTGTTATACGTTTGCTTTGTTGTCACCTTGGGTTATGGTAGCTTCTACACATGCGTGCCCACGCACCACCCTCATTAGGGAGCAGGGGGTTGAAGATGCCGTTCCCAGCGCTGCTGAAGTGTAACAAAGAGATTCCTTGACCACAGGGAAATATCGGGCTTGTTAAGATGGGAAGGATGTAAAGGATGACAAAGCTGACAGAAAGAAGCATTGGCTCAGATGGTGAGGAGATGATGGCAGTAGTATGAATAACGGGTCATTAGAGTGCTGTGATCTTTCATAACCAAAAGTGATGGATGTGATTCTAATCTGTCTTTTTTTAATCTTTTCTCCTGATACAGGGAATTCCACTGAAGAATCTGCTGGAAGCGTATACATGTGAATTTTCTGCATGAAGCCTCTCAAACTGGATTACATAATAATGCCAGTATCCTCTGACTCTGTTGTTTTGATCCTTAAAAATGATTAGGGTTGTATATGAAATTTAACCCATTTCTGATGAGTGACCTAGACATGAGTTTACATCGGCAAATGGGCTCCGATCGGGACCTCCAGTCTTCAGCTTCCTCCGTGAGCTTGCCGTCAGTTAAAAAGGCACCAAAGAAACGAAGAATTTCATTGGGCTCCCTTTTTCGGAGGAAAAAAGATACGAAACGCAAGTCCAGGGATTTAAATGGAGGTGTTGATGGAATTGCAAGCATTGAAAGTATTCATTCAGAGATGTGTACAGACAAGAACTCTATTTTCTCCACATGTACCTCTTCTGACAACGGAACAACCTCTAGCAGCAAACCAAGTGGAGACTTCATGGAATGCCCCTTGTGCCTTTTGCGGCACTCCAAGGACAGGTTCCCAGAGATAATGACTTGTCACCATAGATCTTGTGTGGATTGCTTGCGTCAGTATCTCCGGATAGAAATCTCCGAGAGCAGAGTTAATATCAGCTGCCCAGAATGCTCAGAACGATTTAATCCTCATGATATTCGTTTGATACTGAATGATGACATCTTGATGGAAAAATATGAAGAGTTTATGCTGAGGCGATGGCTGGTTGCAGATCCTGATTGTAGGTGGTGTCCAGCTCCAGATTGTGGGTATGTGTTTTTTCCCCAATATCTGAAAAAAAAAGACAGCATAAATCATATTCATAGCATTATGCTTTTTGAAAAGTTAATTGCTTTACTTTAGCATTTTATGTGTTGTAGGAGTAGGTAGCAGGCAAAATTCTCTTTAAAACAAACAAAGCAAATGAAAACCAAAATAACAAAATAACCCAAAACAAACAGACAAAGGCCATAGCCGCCTTCCAAAATAAAACCCTTCCTTAAGTAGGATTTTTTTTCTGCATAGAGCGAATTTCAGCAGCGGCATGAAACTTATTGGTACGTGGTTGCTATGTACCTACAACAAGCCAAAAAAAAATAGTAGATGTTGCACCGCCAAGGCAACAGTGCAAACCTCAGACTGAAGAGGAAATTTGGTCACTGTACTTTCAACTTAGTCCATTTCTCAAAGCACCGTGGGTATTTTTTTTAACTGTGAAAAAATCATAAAAGCTTTTTTTTTTTTCAATAAAAAAAGCCTCTCCAGCTTCAGATATCTTCCATCTTGTGACTGGTTCAAACACCACTTGTTGCCTGTCAACAGGATTCTAATGTAAGATAATAATCAGCTGGTTCCTGCTTATTATCTGAGGAACATAATGTTTTAACATTGCTTTAATACTTACAGTTCTGAAACCATTCTGAATTCTGCCGTGAGTAGGCTGAATACTACTGAGCAGCTCACCCTGCTTTTCTGCTGTTGGTGTCTCGTAATGCCATTCTTCTGCAAGTGGCTTTTTCAGAGGTGGTTTGCATTACCATCATGTCTAAAGGTTATAGCCGTGGCTGCGATCTAGGAGTTTTTAGTGTGCACTGTACGTCCAGAAGATGACAGCTGTTTTTCAAAGCCTCACAGTTGGGCAATAAGTAGACAAAAAGGAAGAATGTCAAAAGAGAATCAGTAAAATAGGACTATTAAGTAGATTAAATACTGCAGTATTCATGTTTGTGTGCTTAATGTTTAGGAGGCTTTCACATTTAAATGATAATTTAAGAAACATATTTGAAATAGAGTTTTGCTTTCCTACTTTAGCAAACTGTGGTTTATTTAATGTGGGTCAGAGGCAGGGACTTGAAGAGTGATAATTTCTTAGATCCTCTGGTCCAAAGTGGATGGCGTTGCTGCGGTATAGTTTGAGCAGAGAAGGAAAAACTACTTGAGGGATGGATGGGTTGTATAACGTTGTAACAAAGTCGTGTGGGCAAAACCAGTACAGGTTGCTCTTAATATTTTGATAGGGCAAAAGAAAACAACCGCTAGAAGGCATTGTGTCATAGGCAGAAGTAAGCTTTGCCTAACTAGTTTCTATAACGGGTGAGTGATTCCTCCCTGCCCTTGTCTCGACCTATGAACCTTTCCTTATATTTTCTCCTCCCCATCCCACGTGGAGTGAACGAGCAGCTACGTGGTGCTTCAGTTGCTGGCTGGGCCTAAACCATGACACATTTCATTGATTCAGATACTGTTTTAGTACTTCAGTAGGTAGACTAAAGCAGATTTGTTTAATGGAGACGTTTTGCCTTGCTTATTTTTTGTGCCTCAGTTTTGTCATCTCTCTAAAAAAAATCCTAATTATCTTTAAATGGTCAGAAAACATAATAATACCACCATAAAAATAAAAAGTGAGTCTTCAGAGCAAAGTTAAAGTTCTGTGCAATGATGTGGGAGCACAGCAATATATAGCAAATACTGAACTCCCTGCTCCAGCACTGCCTACTGCACGCTCCTTGCTGTGAGCGTGGAATCCTGCGGAAAGCATGGTATACGCCAGGCAGCTAACCCACACCCACGCTTGTGTGGGGGAACCAACTAGTACGGTATGGGTGACCGCAACTGTGCCTTCGATAACACGGCTGTTTCCTAAGGTGTTGCACGTGGTCACACTGATAGATGGATTGCGTTTTTAACGCACAGATAGCACCCCCTCACTCAGTTCTCATTGCTAGTTTAAAATGGGCTGGAGTTGGTTATTTGGGTACTTCTCAGCAGGATCATTCTTTGTGGTTGTCATCCTAAAGAAACAAGAGCTCGTGCCATCGTGGTTTGTCTCTTTCCCATCCTCCTGATCACTTTTGAGACCTTCTGCGCCTTCAGATATGTTGGGCGGAGGGGGCTGAGCGTTCAGTTTAAATTAACCTAAGAAGCTTCGGGGGGTGGAAAAATACTTGATACAGTTTTTGATACGTAGGACTGGCAGAACGCGTTGGGGTGGTGACGGTAGCTGACCTGATGTGAGCATGCATCACGTATTTCATGAAGGGGCTGGATGGAATGCATTTACTAAATTTGCAATTAATCCCAAAGTAGGAGAGGTGCAATGCCTTTTGGAGGGTAGTATTCTTTCCTAAAGTTGTCTTTAAAATGAGAAATAAGTGCTGTAATAAATAGGAAATAGATGTAGAGCATTTTGGTAGGAAGGATTTAGAGCACAAATAGGTAAAAGAAGGAACTGAGTGGATGGGGTGCATGTCAGTGCTTCAGCTCTCCTCAGCCCTGATGAAATGTCCCAGGTAATACTGTTTCAGGGTTTGGGCATCACACTTGGACAAAGATCTGAACCAGATAAGGAGCAAATAATCATGAAAATTACTAGCAGGTAGATTCATATTGGATATCAGGAAGAAATTCTTCCCGGAGAGGGTGGTGAGGCACTGGCAGAGGTTGCCCGGAGAAGCTGTGGGTGCCCCATCCCTGCAAGTGTTCAAGGCCAGGCTGGATGGGGCTTGGAGCACCCTGGTCTAGTGGAGGGTGTCCCTGCCCATGGCAGGGGGCTTGGAACTGGATGGTCTTTAAGGTCCCTTCCAACCCAAACCGTTCTGTGATTCTATGAAAACTTTGATCACTGGGGGAGGAATGAGACAGGGGAAAAAAAGGAGGGAAGCTAGGTTAGTCTGTGGTGTTTTTCCTACGTCATGGGCCCCTGTCTTTTCAGGGAAGCAACAAAGAATATTTAAGTATCTCTTTCAGCTGCCTTTCACTCTGAGGTAAAAACACGTCCTAGAGTTGGCAAAACTGGAACCAAACAGACCTTGAAATGAGTTAACTGCAGTATTAAGTGTATTACTAGTTCTCCTGGCCCAGTGGAGAACTTGTGATGTTCCCATCAAGAGAACAAGGGTTGGCTTGGAGGAGAACCGCTGCTGCAGTAGATACACCATGGACAAGCTGCCTGGGCTACTCCGTCTGCGGCTTCTGTTTCAAGCTCAAATGCATCCTGACTGTTGTTGTTACCTAAAATACTGTTGTTTTAACAAGCCTTTGTGCATCAGTATTCCAAATGGGTTCTGCCTTCTGTCTGAATTATTTAATGCCCTTGCTCTGAGACTGTATTGCTGCATTAGTAGAGAGAGCACCGATTCCTAGATTAAGTTCTTATCTTTGTCAAGCAGAAAGCAGATTAGGCAGAAGAGTGCAAATTCCTCTTCTCACTGTACCTCCTTTCTTCAAGGAATTGCTCTTTGCCTCTGCTTTTTGTTTTACTTGTTATTACTTTGCATTTGGTTGGTTGTCCCTTCCCTCAGCCTGACAAGATCTCTTTGCTTCTGTGTCACCTGTTAAATGATTGCAAACATTGAAATTAACTCTGTCATCTTGTAGAGCTTGAGCTGAGATTTGCTCTGGTCTGAAAAGTTACTTTTTTTTAAAGATACGCCAGTGCATCGGTCCCAATTAGGGAGTGCTTTCGGGGATGCGCCCATTCCTTATTAGCAATGGGAGAGCAGGGTATAAGCTGATATTTGTTCTGTGGCCGATGCTTGAGATCCTTTGATATAATGTTAGTGGGTCTTGATTGTGTCCCTGATGTTGAAGAAGCGTTTGGATCGGTCCCTTTGTGTACGTACAGCAACTGAAGCACTAATTGCTTTGTAAGTGGGAAAACAGAGCTGATGAACTTGGCAGCAATACAGAAGAGCCTAGCAGTTACTGAAACAAATTTTTACTTGGCAAGCAAATACTTGAAAACAGACAAGCTTGTATCTCATTTTTATTTGTAGCTGCATCATCTGTAAATTTAAGGTTGAAAACCCCTGTTTGCAGAACCTCTTTGGCGGGGGGGGGGGCTCAAACATGCCGTTTTAAAACGCATAACGAAAGGGATAGGACTTGCATTAACTTTACAGAGCTTCAGATGTAGCTGCTCTAAAATGAAAACAGCTAAATTTTCCGATAGATGTGTGTGGAAATAATCCTTTTAGTGTCGTTACCAATAAAAGAATATTTTGAGTTAATTTTATGCAATTGCTATAAATTGGGCAGGGGGTAAAAGTAAACAATTCAGTCTTTTAAAGTAAAACTACCTTTGTTTGAAGAGCCATAAATTTAAGCACTGCTGCATTTATAAATCTGTTGAAGTCTATTCAGCGTGACTGTTCATGTGAATAAAAGTATAGATCTGGTTTAAGTGTTCATACCGGTGGATCTGGCTTTGATTTCTACTTTAAAAAAAGCTATTTGCATGAAACAGTTGGAAAAAAATCACAGCGGGCAGGAATTAAGGTGCACGTGTGTATATATAATGTTTAGCATTGTATAATACACATTTATTTGTGCCAACAGCTGTGTCAGTGTATAGAATTCTTCATGGTGTCTCTGATTTACAAAACTCTGTTACACTATTTTGTAGTCTCAGTGTTTTTGGAGCTTTTTGCTCTATCGTGTTGTCAGAGTAAAGGTGGCAGCGAGGCCCTGAACTCTTACATTTCAAATGGTAAATGCAGAACTTGTATTTTTAAAAATTGTCAAGGAAGTGAAATACTTGCTTCGTTGTTTTGGCATTTTAAAATAGAAAATGTAAAGAACCATCTATTTAAAGCAGACAGTGGTTTTTGTGATAAAAGGCAATTAGTAAAATACTAAAATGTGACGCAGTACCAAGTTAGATGCCTTTACAGTAGTAGATTACACTGCACATCACTTAGCAGGGCTCCCCCTCGAACAGAGAGAGGGTCAAGCTTAGGCATTCCCGTGGTGACTGGGACACTTTGGAAACTATAACTTTTCCAAGTTGGTTCAATACCTTTTTTTTAGTTTATTGTCCTGCTCTTCTAAACTGCAGGTGCTTTGTGATCGGCAACCTTCCCGTACTACATTTGGCCTTAAATACAGTATATTTCCGTACTGCGTGAAGTCATTACGGTGGCGTAGAGCCTGGCATGACACTGTACAGTCTTAGTCCAACGCAGTCGCTGTAGAGTCGTGGAAGGAGGTGCTAAGGGACCTGTGCTGGCCACCTAACGTCACTACTGGTGTCCACTTGCACCTGCTTCAGCTGCTCTGACAGCTGTCTTGTCTGCTTCGGTCTATAGCTAGGACTGTTTTTATTAACAAAATTCTCTCTTGCCCCTCTTGATCGTTCAAGATACGCTGTGATCGCTTTTGGATGTGCCAGCTGTCCCAAACTTACGTGTGGACGAGAAGGCTGTGGAACCGAGTTTTGCTACCACTGTAAGCAGATTTGGCATCCAAACCAGACCTGTGATGCTGCTCGCCAGGAGAGAGCTCAAAGCCTGCGCCTGAGAACAATTCGTTCTTCATCTATTAGTTACAGCCAGGAATCTGGAGCGGCAGGTATTTATGATGAGGATACTGTGTCTGTAAAATATCATTTTGGTACATTTGCACAATTAACTCTAGAAAGGAAAGAACTGAACAGTAACATGGTAGATTTTAGCTTCTTCGTCTTTCAGAAACATAAAATACATGATTTTAAGTTTGAATTCAAATTTTAAATGTTATCCTTTGAAGTACTGTGTGACCACAGCATCTGATTTGAATCTTACAGGCTTGTCAGCATTTTAAATTCCTCCTTTCTAGCTGAAAAATGTGAAGTCAAAGAAACCTGCTGCAAAGCATTCGCTGTGTTTGGCAGGCTGACTTCAGTAGCTGTATCGCTTACACACTGAGAATGCTTATTTTCCCCACTGTAGGTGAAATTTCACAAGGCTGTTAATAAAAGCTGTTAAAAATAAAAGTCAAACCCACTGATTTTCTGCTTTCAAAAGAGGCTGTTTGTCTGATGCCAGCTCTGATGTTTGACATCTGTTCCTTAGTACAAATTTCTGTTATTCAATAATATGCTCATCTGTCTTGGCTACCAGAAAGCAAACAATTCCATCTTCTTAAAATGGTTTGTAACCCCCCCCCAGAGAAAAGGATAAACTACTCGGGGCATTTGTTTTGCAGACCAAGAGTCTGGTTTGCTATTGATAAGAATTGACTCAGAGTTTCACCGAACTCTGATCTGCGTGGCAGGTTTTTGTGTCTGCCTGACCAAGTATTTGGGGAGAAGTCTCCCTTGCACCTTGCATGCGGTTAGAGCTGTCATGCTCCAATCCAGCCCTAGGCTTGGGAGTCTGATTTGTTGTTTGTGCTGGCTCACTTCAATGAGGCACTCTATCTTGTCTTCAGTTGGCATCTTGCTCTAGTTTTCAAATAAATTTTCAAATAAACTTTAAATAAATCAGCAAGCCAGCTCATTTCGTTGCCCTCTCAGTCATTCCCAGCAGGAACAGCTCTGCCACACCCATACTATTACACGGTTTAGTTACTGCCCTGTAGGCTCTGCGTCTGTTCCCATCTGGGAATCGCTAGTGCATCCTTTCAGCTGCTCGCTGTCCGTTTGCACTGGCGGTGGTGGAGGTACAGTTTCTGCTAGTTCTGCTCCTCTTCGGATATACTTTATACCAAGTCTCACCCCTCTCTTCCCTTTGTCCTCCCTAGGAGCACAGAGGCAGTAAACTTGGCTTCTGCGCTGGGAGCTGTGAGTTCTTTCTGCAGCTGTAAACAGCTTGTCCCAAAGGGCAGGCGCTGACCAGTGACGCGAAGGAGCGAAGATCACCGCTCTGGTTGTGTCAGTGTACCAGCATTTCACTGTTGCTCAGTGACCCCATGTTTGTTAATGATAGAGCTGCTCACTTAACCACACTTTTCAATATTTAACTTGGGAACAAGCAGAGCATCCAGAATTTTTTTTGCTACCGTGTTTTTTCCTGGGGAGTTAGAAAGCATTAAGTCGGGCTGTGAAAGGGACTCGGCGAGGTTGGTGATACCAAAGAAATGCACTTAGTGTGGAAGGGGAGATGAATTTGAGATAAGAAGAAATAAGAGTGGCGACTGGATATTCAAGTAAAAGATTCATAAGGGCATGAAATGTAAAAGAGGGTTATATTTAAAGAGCCCATATTATCAGTCCTGTATTAACATTCATATTTAATGTCGGACTCTAATTTATATTGCATTAAGCTTAGAAAATCCTTGAGCAGAGTATGCATTAACTATTCAGTTACTTGAATGTGATCTAGTATGCCTTGTTTTCATGAGTTTTACTTGGTCCAGAGTTTACAAATACCAATAGCTATCAAGTCATTGCCAAATCACGCTTTGTAATGAACTTACAATGAACTCAAACTTATAATGAACTCTTTTCCATTTTTCAGGTAACGGTTCAATCAGTTTTCCCAAACGTGTGTCTGTATTTTGATTAAATCTGCTTGTCCAAAGGACTGATATGATCTCGATATTCATTTTCAAACAGCTGATGACATAAAGCCATGCCCACGCTGTGCTGCTTATATAATAAAAATGAATGATGGAAGCTGCAATCATATGACTTGTGCTGTCTGTGGCTGTGAATTCTGTTGGCTGTGTATGAAAGAGATCTCAGATTTACATTATTTAAGGTACATTTAAGAAAAAAAAAATCTGTGGTTGGTAATTTGTTTTCTAAAGCATGTCAAAGTAGATTCCTGGGTACTGTGAGTCTGTCTGTCTTCCTCTTGGAGTAGAGAATCGCTGTTGAAGTACCCATGTCTGAGAATTAAGTTAGTTTTCAATGCAGGTGTTTAAATCAGTGCTTTGTTAGTAAATATTTTAAAATTAAAAAATAAGTTTTATGCATGCAGTGCGTACTTAGTACAACCTATTGGGTGTCGTAGATGAACATACCCAGTATTTTTACTGATGCCTTAATATTGCTGTATTGTCTTTGTAGTAAGCAGTACAAAACCTCTGATTATCTAGGTTACCTGTGAATCACGTGGGGTATATGCAATATGCTTCTCTTTACGTTGTAAAAAATGCTGTAAAGGCAAAAGAAAAAAAAATGAAGAATTCATGACTAATGATTTGGTATCCATAACATCTGTAACTTGAACCCAAGAACAAGAATTTTGTAACTAGAGAGCAGCTCAGAGGTGTATAGTTACGTTGATTTATTTACTGTTTCTTTACAGTTTTCTTCTTTCTTGCAGCCCATCAGGTTGCACGTTCTGGGGAAAGAAACCATGGAGCCGTAAGAAGAAAATACTCTGGCAACTAGGGACGCTCGTTGGAGCTCCTGTAGGAATCGCCTTAATAGCTGGCATTGCTATTCCTGCTATGATTATTGGAATTCCTGTGTATGTAGGACGTAAGGTAAAATGTGCTACAACTCCTAACATGCTACAGGTTTTACCTTCTGCATTGTATGACTTGGATAATACTGTGTTCAGCTGGCCGTCTTCACCAGCCTTTAAAGGAAACAAAAAAACCTCCAAACCCTGAATTGTTTAAGGATATCTGTTGCAATTGTACAGGAAGGAGAAGCAGTGTTTTTAAGAAAGTAGTTCCTCTTAAAATAGGCAGAGCAAAACACCAAGCAATTTCCAGTTTCTGCATCTTGCCATGGAAGTTCTTGCATGCTTTTTCAGAATTGGCCTGGTTTTTAATCTCTGTTTTCTCTTAGAATTAAACAATGTTTAGAGGAGGAGAAAGTCCAGAAGGAAATCCTTATTTTTCTTAAAAGCAGGCAGTTACCAGTATTTCAGTGTAAAATTCTGGTGGTAAGGGTTCATGCATTCACACACTTAAGCATTTAGACTCAGAAGCTTGTTAACTGCCTTGGGCCAGTCCACCATCTCCTACTTGTAATTTAGGATAAAGTGCTAAGCTATCCAGATCTCCTGGAAATGGGCTTTTTTGAAATGATGGCTTGGTTCAGCAGGTGCTGAGTTACATGTACTGGATGGCATCATCGGTTGAAGTGGTTTTCTGCTTTTATCAGCATGTAGTCTCGTGGTGACTAGCACAGACCCATAATTCTACATTTACTGGGGGGGGTAGAAGTGTGTCTCTCACATCAGCTATTGCTGCTACACAAAAAGTCCAGGGGTGTGGCTTTTCCACTATATTCTTTGTCATCTTTGTCTTTCAAGCAAGTACTCCTCCTGCCTTTGCTACGCTGGGGTTTTGACCCTTCTGTTCTGTTTTGGCTTAGTCCCATACCGTCATTGTAACCTTATAAATGATAGGGGGAGGAAGGCAGCAGTTACCTGTTTCAGATTACTGTTGCACGTTCTGCTTTTCTCATTGCATTTTGGGTAAGTCCCTGTCACTCAGCACCTTTCACATATTATTGGTCAAGTCTTGAAGTTAGTCTGTGAGGGCAGCCTCGTGAGAATTTCCGTCGTACCCCACTGCTTCATGGTCATTTTTCTGTGCGTCCTGTCGAATGTTTTCTCTTCTCTTCTGGATTTCCTTCTTTTCCTTCATACCACCTGTGGGTTTGTCCACTTTGAATGCAGCAGTGAAGCTGGAGCATTACTGCTGCTGGGTTAAAAGAAAGGGTGATCCTGTGCATATACCTGCCAGGTGTTTCTTTCTCAACAACATGCTATTTTCATTTCGTACTCTAGAACGCATACCCTTCCCCACTGTACTGGTAATTAAGGCAATTGGTCTCTTCCTGAGGGTAGTCTTGAACTAGTTACCGTTGTGCTGTATCTTATTCATTTCAGGCCATTTTTTTCAGCTTTTCAAGACTCATGTGAGTTCTGTCATTCTCGCAACCTTGCCAGATGGTATTGGCCTGAAACTCGACACACGCATCCTTCTCTGTCCATCTTCCACATTAATGACAGCGTTGAACATACTTGAATCCAGGGCATACCTCAAAGTTTAGTGTTGAGTTCCAGTTTGGTGTAAAAAGCACTAATGACAACTCGGATGTTTTCTTCGTAATCTGGACCATTACAACCTGCTGAGTGTCATATGGGAAAATGTCAGTTTTGTTGAAGCCAGTACATGACATCTTCTGCTCTCCATCCTCAAGGCTTGTCACAGAAGAAAACTGAATTGATGTGATTTCTGCCTGAAAAAAAGTCAGTGTGGCCTCTATTTCCTGCATTTGCTTTGGTGTCTACAAGTTCCCAGTTTTCAGAAAATTGAAATGCAGTTCACTGGTCTTTTAAAAAAGTGTTAAACAAGAGCTGAGGAGTTAAAGTTTATCATTGCAGTTTAACTTTTTCCAGTTTTCCTGATTTCCACTCCCCCCGACATCTATGGGTAAAAGTTATTATCAAGGCCTCTGAAATTGGGCCTGCTGAGAGATTTTTCAGATCAGACCATGTCTAACCTGCTGTTTTCCTGCAGACCTTGCTCCTTTGTCACCAGTCACCTGGCTCATAGGTCATCTTTAGTGACAACTGACGGGGGCGGGGAGGGAGTTGAACAGGCCTCCAGTTTCATCTGCTGGCTGTCTTTCCTTTTTTGTTAAATACCAAATTGATCCACTTTGGTTTTTCTCGTACTTGCAGAATAACTTCTTGTTGACTTTGATGTCCCAGGCTTTTTGTCTCCTATATTTTAACCTTTCTGATTTTGTCCTGACACCCTCATGCTGTTCCTTTGTACCCATTCATAGTAATCTGACCTACTTTCTATTAATGCTGCTGTGGCTCAGTAAAGGAAGCTTCGTCGTTCTTTTACGAGATTCTGTCTTCTACGTTGGCAGAGTTTGTGCTTGGATAAAGCTTGCTTAAGGAAGTGCTAGTCCTCTCTTCTTATAGATAGAAGTCTTGTTACCTACCAGTCTCCTGCATTTATGGAAATCCCTCTTCTTCTGACCAAGTATTTTTATTTGGATATTCTTTATTCTTCAGCCAGTATTTGCAAGCCTCTTATTTCCTAGCCATTCCTACCGGTATAACCTCCTATCTTCATGTTTTCAGTCAGTTTCTCCACTATAACCACTCCTTTCCATGCCTTTTTGTTGCTTTATGTTTAAGGAATCCACTAGCCTTTCTAGATCTTTCTTTGTTGTATGCGTTCTGTGTCGGTGGTCAAAACTGCCCATAACAGTAAAACTCAGTGCCTGAGGTGATCCTGCGAATTGGTTACAGAGCCCCATGAAACCTCATCTTCCCGGGTTTGTCGTTCTTGCTCGTACTGTGAGAGTGTTCATGTTCAGTTTTTCCTTTTCAATCCGTAGGGATGTTCCACATTCAAGTGCTTCCCTCACTCCTTGTTGCTCTCTGTACGACGTGCCTCAGAGCAAGTAAATGCGTTCTCATTATACACGGCACAATGTCTCCTCTGGCCTGTCTTGCCTGAACGAAGACAAATGCTTCGTTTATTCCAAAATGAGAGCTACCCTACCAGATCTCTAATTGAAATTACAACTTGGAAAGCACAACACTTAACGTCAAGCTCATTTTTGTCATTCTTTCTGCGGTAGCAGATTGGTAGAAAACTACTGTGGTTATCCTCTTAGTACTCTTTTGTGTTCCTCCGTAGATGTAGCGAGGATTAGCTCAGCCTCATGACAACCGTTAAAATAGCGACCTATTGTTCCTTTGTAATTAGGTCTTAACCAAGAATGATGACAGATGAAGTGCAATGTCCCTGAAAAGCCACGTTCCTAGAGAGAGAGTAAATGAAACACACGAGGAAATATCTAATCCAGTGATATTTGAAGGGCTGTCAGGCTCGTGTGGCATTTGGGCAGATAAGTTTGAGGCAGTCACCTTTCAGAGTTATTGCAAACTTGATCCATCAGTAAGGGTGTTGGTTAGCAGATTCCTCAGTAAGGAGTAGCACCACTAAGACTCAGATTTGCTAAAACGTTTCCTGTCTCGAGCTTGTTGTGAGAGGGTGCCAGAGCAAAGGTTCCTGCCCTCCGCCCCTTTCCAGGGTGTGTTTGGTGAAGGCTGCCTTACTACAAGATTTTCATGGCTCTGTTATGTCAACCTCTGTTTCCATGGATCTAATCATCTGGGGAAGTTTCACTCCATATTGTTCAGGGGAAAGATGGCTGGGAATAGGAAGTGTCAGTTTGATCAGATGTGGTAATGCTTTGACCCTGAAAATTGGCTACTTTTCCCAACCGCGTAAGCTGGAGTAGCGATTGAGCAAGCAAACAAAACGGTTCAATGATTCAGCGCTTGAACTTGAGAGTGCAAGTAAATGCTTAATTGCTGGAGGATGGGAGGACTTCTTCAAAGTTAGAAGTTGCCTAAAATTAAGGAATGTATACATTTTCTTTCCTTTGAGGTATGTTAAAGGATAAATCGTGACATAGAATGTGGTCTCACTGGAAGAGCAGGGTACAGGTTCCGAACTACTATATGTCAGTTCTTCTATCATTGCAGCAATGTATTATTGACGACACTAATATTCTAAAAAACCCTTTCTTCTTTCCTTCTCTCAAGATTCACAATCGATACGAAGGCAAAGACATTTCAAAACACAAGCGAAACTTGGCAATAGCAGGTGGTGTAACCTTATCCGTAATTGTTTCTCCAGTTGTAGCTGCAGTAACTGTAGGTAAGTAAATATTACTATTTTGTGTATCGGTAGCACCTTGCAACCAGAACTCTGTAAGAGCTCATGAATAAAACACCTGAGAAGTCCTGTAGTTTCCCTTTATAGGTGAAGGAACTGAGACAATGAGGAGTCTGAGGTTATACAGAATGGAGAATGGAGTACTTCAGGAAATGCTCCGTTAAAATGAAGAATTCATAATTTTTATCTTGCAAATTGAAGTTTCACATTGTCATACCTGGCTTTTAAAACTGAAGTATTTAAAGCTTTTTTTAAATGACTGACCAAGAAAACCGTGTTGCCACAGAGTCTGTTTGTATTTGAATAACTTCATATCCAACTTTTCTCAACACAGAAGAAAAAAAGTCTCTTAACATGACAGTAGCTGACAAACTATTTGTTATGCTTTGGGAGTCAGCTTGGATTCTATCCCGTTCTTTCTCATAGGGATAGTTGAGGATAGCGTTTGAGGAAAATCTGTCTGTACCTTACAAAATACTTGTCGTCATCTTCCCACATAATTTCAAGATCACTGTAAACAAGCCCTGATTTATTTTTGAAAGGCATGGACTTGCCCAGTGCTGCCTTGCTTTCCCTCTGTTGCAGCACAGGCATCCCTGGAGTCGCACAGTAAGCTGCCATGGACAACTGATTCACTTCATGACCCACCATTTAGTTTTAAGCTGGATCAGTCCCCTGACACAATTCGTCACGCAGCTGTGTGCGCAGTGTTCCCCCTTGTGCCAGAAGCAATGCTTGGAAGAATGAGCGGCCTCAGGAAGACAAGGCAGCTTTAGCAAGGGCTGGTTTAAATGGGCTGTGAAGCTGTGGCTCTAAACAGCTTGTTAACAAAGCTGGACCACTGTGAAAACGCAGATATGCTGGTCATGAAAGTGCCTCTGGTGTCTGTCTGCATTGTGGTGTCAGATCCCTGCTAAGCAGGTAGTGGGACACAAAGTCTCATAGTTGTATTTATAGTCTGCTTTACCTCATTCTTTCAAGCTGTTGCATATTCCTGACCAGAGATAAAACTTGGCTTTTCAGGGAAAGCAGTTGGGTTTTATTTTGTGGAGTCTTTACTCTTGCCCCGTGGCCATTACGCATGGCCTCCAGTCTCAGGGCATTATATGTCTTCCAAAATAACGGCCTTGAGAATAAGGACTTTGTCCTTGAATGCTGAGGAATTCCTAGTGAAAGGGACTTCTTATAACTGGAACCTTCTCTTATATTAGAGAAGCCTTTGCATTGGGTGTGCCTCTGTCCTGGCTTTTCCAGAACGTGCCAGGTTGTCTTTTTGCAGCCTGACGGGGGTATGTTTTGGGTTTTTTCCCCTTGTGCCTTCTGCGTACTTCCATCAGCAAAGCCATAGAATGGTTTAATTCATATGCCGAAGGAGTAACTTTCACAGACCACTGGAAGCGGCGGGATGGATGTGTGTGTTTATCTCCGTGCGCTTTAGCCCACAGTTCCTTTTGCTGCTTTCCCCTAACTCTGCTCACTGGAACAGGCTGCCCAGAGAAGCTGTGGGTGCCCCATCCCTGGCAGTGTTCCAGGCCAGGCTGGATGAGGCTTGGAGCAACCTGGTCTAGTGGAGGGTGTCCCTGCCCATGGCAGGGGGGTTGGGACTAGATGGTCTTTAAGGTCCGGTCCAACCCAAACCATGCTGTGATTCTGTGAAAACTTGTATAATTAAGATTTTTTTAATTTAATTGGTGTGATGCAATAAACGTGAAAGATCCCACAGTAACAATAATGTTAAGTCCTATTAAATTGATAGCAAAGCCCAGTGACTTCAGCAAATGCAAAATCACCTCCTTATTAAATTAGTAGAGGTGGGTAACATTTTTAGTTAAATAACATTTGAAATAGTTTCTGCTGTTTCTGCTCTCAGGTGGAACATTGTTACAGTCTCCAGTGGAGCTGATACGAACCTTTAAAGTATTTTCATTTTGTCTGTGAAAGATGTTATGGACGTACTGGAAGTATTAATTCATCAGGCATTAAGCTTCTCTGCCTACCAGTGCTGATGGAGGACATTGTCTGCCCAAAGTACTTTCCTGTCATTTCACCGTAGTGATTTACCAATATTTCTTAATTTTGCCTCCTCCTGATTTCTTTCAAGTGTGAAATATTAAGTAATCATGGAAACTGACATTTTAGAGCCTTTCATAAAAGCCATTTAAGTCACATGTAATGCAAGACTGTACTTTCCCCTGTAGGTATCGGCGTTCCTATTATGCTGGCTTACGTGTATGGAGTCGTTCCAATTTCCCTCTGCCGAAGCGGAGGCTGCGGCGTGTCAGCAGGCAATGGAAAAGGTGTCAGGATAGAATTTGACGATGAAAACGATATAAATGTTGGTGGAACAAATGCAGCTGTAGGTAAGAAAACGATGTGTTTCGTTGTCTGTAAATATGGGCTTGGTGACTTGTATTTGGTGTCCTGAGATCCTGGAGTGCTCGCTTGCAGAGGAGGCACTGTACAGTTAGGACTAACTTCGTGGCTGAAGGACCGGCTCTTGGATGAGGATAGCTTCTCTCTGTTTGTGCTGTGCTGTAATACAAGCACTAATTTTGAAATTCAGTGGGTTTGATTTTCATTCAAATGTTGCCCTTTGGACTGACAGCCAGGCTCCAGCAAAGTCTTCTCAATAGGTAGAAGCTTTGAGATAAAACGAACGCTGCTTTTTCAGAATACTGGTTTGTGGAAGCTTGCTGGCTTTCATCCTTTAATCTGCAGTGCTGATCTGGTGCTACTTTCGTTTTAGTTCCTTTGTGATAGGGTCTCACCGTTTTCCTTGACTCCACGTTACCTGTCCTGTCGATGGCTAACTTTTTGGCATCTGAAGTGCATGATGTCAGGCATAACCATCACAGCAGCTTCAAGAAAGGTCTCTCTTGTACAAAATTATCTTTTTGTCACAGCATGTTTTATAAATCCTTTTTCTCAGCGTAATTTCAGGAACGGTTTCCGTGGTCATGTCCTAGAAGCTACTAAGTTCTACTTCCATCACTGAAAAGCCGCCTTTCTTTTTGTCTAGATGCCACTTCGGTGGCAGAGGCACGCCACAACCCTAGCATCGGCGAAGGAAGCGTTGGAGGGCTGACTGGCAGCTTGAGCGCAAGCGGTAGCCACATGGACAGAATAGGAGCCATTCGGGACAACCTAAGTGAAACCGCTAGTACCATGGCCCTGGCTGGGGCTAGCATAACAGGGAGTCTCTCGGGAAGTGCAATGGTTAACTGCTTTAACAGGTAAGAGACCTGCTTTCTCCCCTGCAGTAGTCCTGCATTTCCAAGACATCCTGCCAGGCCACAGTCCTCAAAGAAGGGTCCATTTTTTCCAGGGTGAAGGAGGCCTGAGACCTTGTTCTCCTGCTTCCCAAGAGCGCAGCCTCTACCCAGAGTCGGAGGGAGGCACCTCATGTCTGACAGAGCCACGTTCTCTGGTGCATCTCCCCTGACTCATTCCGTAGGCTGCAAGTACCAAGCTGGGCCGCGAGAACACGTGGCTGGAGCGTGGGTTCAGCGCGGCAGCTGGACACCCGGCCTCGCCGGGGCGGCAACTTCTTGTCGCTGCCGTTCTCAGTGCCCCCGTGAACTGGGGCTTTACGGTTTGCTGGCTGTCCTGTGCCCTGGAGAGAGAGGGAGTGTCTGGAAAGGAGTGTTAGGGTTCAGGATGGAATTTGCTTTTTAAACCAGGTGCTAACGCTGCTCATTTTCTTGGGTAATTGGGAGGTCCGGGCTGTGTAGAATACGGGGGGCAGGGTGGCATCAAGAGTTGCCTTGTGTGTTTCGGGCTGTGGCTGCTGAGTGAGGTAGGCCTGCTCTTTGCTTGAAAGAGCTGAGAGCGGAAAACAAAATGACAAACCGCTTCCGATTCACTGCCAGAACATAGATAAGCAAGGCGTTTGGAGTAAAGCTTGTAATGTGATTTCTGGTTTGCCTGCTCCGCCTGAGTTAAGGTGGCTCAGGCCTCTGCGATTCCTGGTGCGGTTGATGACAATGCAGTATAAAGCAGAGTACGGAACGCAGTTCTCCGCCTGTTGTTTGATGAGTAATAATTTTGCAGCTGGGAAACAGGAGAACTACACTGTCTGGAACTCATGTACCCTTCTGATGGGGTGGGTTTTTTCCATTTTTAGAGTACAGTACACTGCCTGTTAAAGAATTTTAGCTAAGCCTGGAAGATGTTCTTGTTAAACCTCAGGGAGGAAGGAATCCAGAACCTCGGCTTAACGTGCAACATTTTGCTTTGTTGGGAAATGAGTCTGGTTTTGCTTTTGGGTGTCTTTGGTTTTGTTGTGGTTTATTTGGTTTGTTTTTTTTTTTTTAACCAGAAAATAGTCATTTTTGACAGTGGGAAGAGAGAACCTGTTTCAGTAGGGTAAATGTTTGGATCTGTATTGAAATAATTAATACACTGCTTACTATTGAGTGGTGGAGAAACTCTACAAGGTGACACTAATTCTTGGATAGTGTGCTTTAATTGTAACAACATGCAACTCTTCTTTTTTTTTCTTTCCCCCCGCTCCAAGACTGGAAGTACAAGCAGATGTGCAGAAGGAACGATACAGTCTGAGTGGAGAATCTGGCACAGTTAGCTTGGGAACAGTTAGTGATAATGCCAGTACCAAAGCAATGGCAGGATCCATCCTGAACTCCTACATCCCTTTGGACAGGTAAGAGAAGTGTGGTGAAAAAGGAAGATGAATAACCTCTGGTTATTCAAGGATATTCTGAGCATGCCTCAGCTGTTCCACTTTACTCCTTACCCTTTGCAAATTTTGTTACGAATCGAATTACAGGTGGAAATGGCCCTGGCAAACAAGCAGCCCAAGAGGAACGCCACTGTTGTAGCTCAGTAAAGTGATGGTTACTGAGAATTTTTGTTTCCCTTTGGGCTGTTTATTTAGTTAAACTGAACTTTTCTAAAACAAGTAGCATCTCTAACTTTCTCCTGCCACGTATCTTGGAAAGCAGTAAGGGTTTGTTTTGCTGTGTCAGCTGGCTTGTTAGATGACCGTTTACGCTCACGGATTCTTTCTCGTTCCAGGGAAGGCAACAGTATGGAAGTGCAAGTGGATATTGAATCAAAGCCAGCCAAATTCAGGCACAACAGTGGCAGCAGCAGTGTCGATGACGGCAGTGCGGCGGGTCGTAGCAATGCCGGTTGTTCATCGGCCTGCCTGCCGGAAAGTAAATCCAGTGCCACCAAGTGGTCCAAAGAAACAACAGCAGGAAAAAAATGCAAAGGCAAGCTGAGAAAGAAGAGTAGCATGAAGATAAATGAGACAAGAGAGGACATGGATGCTCAGCTGTTGGAACAACAAAGCACAAACTCCAGTGAATTTGACTCTCCCTCTCTCAGCGACAGTATTCCGTCTGTAGCAGATTCCCACTCCAGTCATTTTTCCGAGTTTAGTTGCTCAGATATGGAAAGTATGAAAACTTCCTGTAGCCACGGTTCCAGCGACTATCACACTCGCTTTACCACAGTCAGTGTTCTCCCAGAGGTAGAAAACGATCGCTTGGAAAACTCTCCACAGCCAAGTGGAATCCCCGCGCTGGTTCCAGCAGCCCCGAGCGCCGATGTCCCGCAGCTGAGTTACATCGCTGAGGAAAGCGGTAATAACGGATCTTCGCCGGCTGTAGATTTAGGTGTCGGTGAAACGCTGAAAGAAACAAACAACAACCATTCGCAACACGCTGTGGAATTAAGCGCTGCTGTTCAGACTGAAATCTAAGCCTCCAAGTGCTGCAGAAATACGTATTTACCACTAAAGAACCCTGTCTGAAAGCTGGTTGAATCACAAGTGACTTCGTGAAGTTTCAGGTGACCAGCAGAAGCAAGGTTTTGATACAACTGCGTTTTATAGATACTTGTGTGATAAGGCAGAATACTTCCTATGGATCTTACACCTGCGTGAAGAGACATGAAGGCTTTAACCAAGTGCATTACAGCCGTACGGATACGTCCATGTTTTGTATTTTTGCCACAACTTTGCTTGAAAGCATATACTTGGTGTATTTAGATTTAAGAAAAAAAAAAAAGGGTAAATTCTTAATATGTTAAATGCTGAAATGAATAATATGTCCTGCACTGTTCACTTGGAAAACGTGGGGGTTGGGATAAATGGGTGTTAGCTGAGCGTTAGTGATTTCAAACCATTCTTGTGTGAATTCTTGTTTAAGGGAAGCCAACGTTTTGCGGAAACCTATACAGACCCATTCCAACAGCGAATATTCATAAGGATGATTCTTGTTTCGTAACTGGACAACCCTGTATTTAGAATGCATGTGGAACGAGCCGCCTGTCTTCAGACGGATGTAGCCTGTGTCGGAAGTGTGTGTTTGTGTGTACACTTTGAGCAAGGTTATGGCATTTGCCGTAACTTTGAAACGGAAGAAATTGGTACTTAACACGTGGCGGAGTGGAGACGTCGCCTGCGAAGAACAGCGGGGTTACTTATTTGTTCATGCAACCAACCGCGCAGCAGATAAGGCTACTATATAGTGTATAAAAGACCAAGCGTAAAGTAACAATCCAGTGATTTATAAGCAGTGCAGAAAAGCGGATGCAGTCACCTTTCATTAGGGGGAGAAACGGTGCCCCGTCAATTCTTGGTGCCTTTTGGAAAAGACTGGGTTTGAAGTGCCTGGTCGCTTGAGGATTTTACTGTAATGTTTTCCAGAATGTCCTCTTTGGCCACCTTGGATCACAAATGAAAATTCTAGCGAATAAAATGACTGTGGTAGATAAATGTATAATAATACCGAAGTATTAGCCTACCAAAGACTCACTCAGGCTTTAGTGGACGTGACATCTCTTTGCAAGACGTGCGGGTCTTCAGTCCCAGAATCAAAGTGCGGTGCAATGACTGCCCAAGCGCAAAGATGGGTTCCAAATATGCTGGCTTATTTCTTTTTTTGTTTTTCTTTTTGCCTATGGAAGATGCACAGCTGAACACAAGCTGCAGTTGGCCAAAGCGCCTGCACTGTTCATGTGGGGTTTGTTTTTTTTTTGCTATGTAAGTCACTAAAATCTAAAAAAAAAAAAAAGTGGATATCAGAATAACAGTTAACGATGTTCTGTCTCGTGTTTCATGTGTTGCCATTATGGTGCTACTGGAAGTTTGGTTGGATAAAAAGAAAACGCCATCAGCTGCAGTCCTCTTCCATGACTTCGCCTCACCGGTTTCAGTAATGCGCTTAGAACACTAGTGCCAGTTATGTTATTTGATAACGCTTGTTACAGTATTTGTATATTTGCAATTCAGTTTCGCTCAGTAATATGCGTGTAAACTGCGTATCTGAAATAAATGTCTAAAGACTGACTTCTAGTGGTCCTTCCGGTGTGCCGCTGAGCCTTGGGCATGTGGCCAGCGGGCCGCCGTCTTCTATAAGGAGCCGACCGCTGTCGCAGAGCCATGGAATGGTTGGGGTTGGAAGGGACCTTAAAGACCATCCGGTTCCAACCCCCCTGCCATGGACAGGGACACCCTCCACTAGACCAGGGTGCTCCAAGCCTCATCCAGCCTGGCCTTGAACACTGCCAGGGATGGGGCAGCCACAGCTTCTCTGGGCAACCTGTTCCATCATCTCCTGTTGCCTTTAAATACCTGAATTTTGTTAGGTGCGCTGTGGGAGTTGAGTGCTGTCCTACACCGAAACAGGAGAGCTGAAGTTAGTTGGGTTTTGTATGACACTTCAACCCGATTTCATCTTTTCCCTCTTCTTTTCATCAGTAAACGGCTTTCCTGGAGGATGCAGCTCTGGCGCAAGCGACGACTCCACAAACAGAATTGCACCTTCGCGGTACGAGGGGCAGGCTGCGGTCGGACCGCTGAGCTGAACTCGGACTCTTGCTTCACCTAAAGCGATGCTTTTCTCGACTCTCACGGTCTGTAAGGAGTTCATCCGGAAACTTCAGGCACTCCAAGAGAGAATAGGGGCCGGGACGAGTGAGGTGGAGCGTACCCCAGAAATGGTAGCAAGGCGTTCGGGCAGCTTCAGCTGCGTCGTCGGGCAGTCCGCGTTGGAAGTGAGTGTGGATTTTACAGTCTGTAGGGAGGTTAGTGTTCGCGGTTCCTTCTTGCGCTTTGTTCCTGGTCGACCTTTATTCCCGTCTGAACGCTTTAAAACCCCACATTTTTACTGAAGCGTGAACGAATTGAACTGGGACGAGCGTCGACTGAGCGAAGCACGTGCTGTTCATCGTCTTACAGCGCCGGTTTGTGAATCCAGATGTCGTTTTTCAGGCCTGTATAGAAACCCTTCTGCCATAAAGCATTTACGGACTCCTTAGGCGGAGGCTGGAGGATGACGTGGAGCAAAACGTGACGCGGTGAGCCGGTCGTGCTCCCGTCACTGCAGCAGTCCCAGGGGTTGAACATCCTTCGAGGCCGCCTATTTCTAAACCTTGAGTTATATTTCTGTGCTGTCTCGTACAACCACCTCCGATTACTCCTCTTAAGCCAGGCGCTATTTGCTCCGTGCACGGTGAACCTCCCCTTTGGCTGTTGTTTAGCTCGGAGTGTGATGCCACACGCAGTAGCAATGAAATTATCGCTGATGTCTCGGGCTTTGGAAATGGTGATTTGGCTTTATTAATGCTCATAGCAGGGAACTGGGAGGTGGAAGACCTATTCTGTGAGTGTAAACCTGACTCTTAATTTCTCAGGGCATCGATTTTCCTGCGCAGGAAACTGGAACTACGGTTTACTCCTGTAAGTAAACTTTATCGAACGGTAGTGGTGGTTTTGGTTGCTCCGAAATCATCTTGGAGAATTTTATACTCCACGTTGAGGTAACTGATGTTGAAATACAGATAAGGTTTTTTCCTGTTCGTTTTTGGATAAGTTTTTAGTGGAAAACTGTTTTGCTGCTTCATTTTGTAACACTTTATTTAAAGATCAGACTGTTTCTACATCACCAATGGCCCTAATACTTCACCATCATCCAGATCCGCACATCGGCTGGGGAGCCCCGGTCGCAGGGAGGATTTGGAGAACCTGTCCCTGCAATTGGGAAATCCTACGCGGTGCATCTGCTCATAGGTGAGGGTCTCCAGCGTCGCTGCGAGAGGGTCCAGCTGTTATAGTTGAGTAAACAACCTTTGAGACTCCACGTGCAGAGACATCTGACGTTCCCCCTCCCTTCCATTGGATTCCACCCGAATCCGAAGGGCCCAGGGTGGAATCCAAAAGGGGCATCTGTGTCTGTTTGGCTCGGGCAAGGCTGGACACTGGCTGTACGGCCTTGGTAGTCTGTCACTAAATAGATCATATTAGGGCTTCATCCTCTGCTAACGAGCACACCCATCCCACCAGTGAGCAGCGGGCACTCCCACAGTCACAGCCCATACTGAGATGATGCTGGCCGGGAGATTCACTCAGAAGTCAACTTTGGTTTGAGGCCTATGATTCAGGCCTGTTCGAGGCCTGTAATCCAGGCATTTTTCTATCAAGCCCTGGCCACAGAAAGCAATGGAAACAGGTCCAGGTCTATCCAGGAAGCCAAGAGGAGAAAGAGATGGGACCAGAGCCAAAGCTAGGAAAGCTGCAGTATAATTCTAAGGCTACAATGTGGGCCCAAGGGCAAGACTTGAGGCAGGTAAACCTATGTAATTGTTCAGACCAGGAATGAAGGCCCAATCCTGAGTTTAAATGGTATTCCTTGGCCAATAAGCAGCCGGTGATGCTGGTCACAGTAACTGAAGCCTGATGGTGCACTTGGGGCCCTGAAGCAAACCACCACATGCTGGCAGCATCTATGTTACTAAGTGATAATTACGTTATTTCAAGGAAACCTCACTCTTAGCTTCTGAAATGGCTATTGGGAATGATCCCTGGGACCATGCAGAGTCCCAGACTATGCCTGGAAGTTGCTAGGGGAAGTACTGTTTGTCCTCAGCCAAAAGCATGTCATGGCCCATTTGAACAATTCAGCTGAGAAGGTTCACACATGAGGCAGCTCATCAGTTAGTGCAGCGTTGGATTTTTGAGTCTCTACAGAGTAAAAGGTAAAACACTTCCATCGATACACTAATACAGAAGATGCTGCTCTTATTTATAGATCTACCAGCATAAGAATTCCATAAAAGCAAAGTGTTTTTTTTTTTCCTTTTGCTGAAATAAACCACAGGGAGGGTCGAGGTTACATCTGATCTCCCGACATGGTGTTTCTTGCTCGGAAACTTTCTTCGTGCTTCCTGGCCAATTTGACTAAATAATGTCAGATAGTGAATCTCAGGATGAAATGAATTTTAATATCTGCTGTGTCAGAGAATACCTGACATAGTTGCAACTTTAGATAGACACAAACTCATAAAAGCTTTCCTCCTGGTGTTTGAATATCCTTTTTCTGTAGTAAAGCACCTGGACTTGTACATCCCTTCCGTTCATTGCATCGGTGTCTCACTTTTGCATGTGTGAGCTGGGAACTTTTCACTGATCTGCAAACTTTTTATTTTCACTGACTCATATCTCTTCCTGTCATTTTGACATGCAAATCCAAATTAATTTTCAGATAGCTGCCCAGTTAGCGATGCCATCGCGCTCGTGGGTAATAATGCTTTCCAAGGATAACCAAGCAGGTGGTTGAATGCACTTAATTTTCTAATTCAAAATGAATTTTTATTAGAACCAATAAAAATTGATTTAGGAATTTAGGGGAGAGATTTTAGTTGCCTTGCTCAAAACCAAACAAGATAAACCCAAACCACCAGGTCATATGCTCTGACATTGTCTCTTTAGAATGAATTCTGTTATAGCTAAGCCAAATCATACCAGGATGGGGCACAGAGGGTACTGAGCAGAAAATAGGGTACAGTCCCCTGTGCTGTGTAGGTGCCTGGAAAGGAGAGTTTGGGTGGTTGTTCCATGCCACACAGCCTTGCTCCGACGGGGCGTCGGTGGCGTTTGGAGCTGGGAGCTTGTCTGAGCCGCGTCCTAGGCACCGCAGCGTGCGCCCGCGCCTGTCGTCGCGGCTGGGTGCCTGCGCAGGGCGGGGGGGTGGGTTTAGCTGTTATTAGGGTTAATGTTCCTCGCGGTGGCTGCTGTGAGGTTGCGTTTGGGATCTGCCCGCAGGAGGGTGCTGATGACACTGGTGGTTTTCAGTTGGTGCTGGGGAGTGCCTGCACCAAATTCAAGGTCTCTCCCAGCTTCTGGAGCTGCAGTTGCGTTCCCAGCTTTCTCACTGCAGGCAGCGCGGGGGGACGCACCGTTCACACGGCTGACCCAAACTGACCGAAGGGCTGTTTCACTCCGTAGCTTGTTTGGGCGTTAGATAATTAGCTGGCAGGTCGGTTGGCTCTCCCAGTCACGCTTTCTCCCTTGGGCTCACTCAGACTCTGTTGGGATGCGCTCGGACTCAGGGGCTCTCCGGCTCCGACTCTCGCTACTCGGGGCCTGGCTGTGCGTCATCGTCTTAGTTACCTTCAGTCTCAGGGGGTGGGAAAAACAGACACGCGGCCGTGAGGTGCTCTGTAATCAAGGCGCTTGTGTGGGAGGCGGAGGAGGAGGTAGGGACACAACCACGAGGGTAGCGCTTAACTCATGCCTGACAGACGTCGGTGTAGGAGATCCCCAAGTCTTGGACGACGGCTCTGGAGATGTTACTCCTCAGTCCCCATCTGTGCTTTGTTGCTGTTCACGTGCTCATTATTAAGGACACAAACCGAGGGTACAGGCCCTGGACGGGTGAACGTGACGAATGAAGAGCCTCCCAGGAAGGGACGTGCTCTTGCACTGTTCTGCTTCCCGGCGTGGATGCTGCCCTTGCTACCACAGCTGCTGGCCCCCAAAGGAGGGAGCACCAAGTGCCCCTCCGAGTGCAAACTGGCTGTAACCTGGCTCAAAGAGCTGCCCTTACCCACTTCCCAGGAGGATCCCGGCCCACCAGCTGCACGGGCGGAGCGCGGTGCCGTGTGCTGTGCCGGCGATGAGGCCGTGCCCCGTGTGTGCAAGGCTGAAGTGCCGTGGGTTCCTGGCTTGCCCTGCTCCTCGTCACCAGCGGCGCCGCGGTAAAGGCTCCATCTCTTGAACGTGCGAAAGAACTGGTATAAAGGCTCCCTCAGCTCTGTGATGGGCCACCTTCCCTCCTTCAGTTCTGTGAAGTAACGCTGTAAAATACTTACCCTAGAGGAGGAGAAGCGACCGTGCCTCGCCGCCAGACGCTGCGTGGTGTGACTTGTGGGCCGTCTCTTGGACTCCGAAGAGGACGTTTGTCAAGTATCCACCAGCTCACGCAGCAGGTTCTGCGGTGACTTTCTGAGCAGATGCAGAGTGTTCGTGCCGGCTTTGAATGCTGCTGTAAAGAAGCTGCTGAGAAGGGAGAGCGGCCTCTGTGAGGGCGTGAAGCCGTGTTGTGAAGATGCCTTTGGAAAAGGTGCTGGGACAAATCCTGGCCAGGACACGTTGGGGTCTTTTTTTTTTTCCCCCCATGAGGAGGAGTTCAGCGCGCAGCAGCATCCCCGCCTTGGGCTGTACTTGTCCAAAGGGCCCTGTGCTAAACGAACTGGGTCGAACGGCGCATCTGACCCTGCTGTTGTTGTGAAGGGAACTCTTGGGCTGTGCTGGAGGAGCCTCTTTGGGCAGCTGCCTCTACACCTGCTCCTCGTCTCTCTCTGATAAAACAGTTTGGTTCAAATTCAAAGTTACTGCTGGAATAGGACACAGCACTCCACTGCACCAGACCGAAACGTGCGTATTTCAGGGTGCCCTTGAGTACAAGGAGCTGCAAGAGTCTTTGAGGTGGTTGAAAACACCAGCGTCAAGACAGAACTGAGGTGTCAGGGAATCCGCCGTAACAAACGCCACACAGTTGTATTTTCTGAGGAGCCAGATTTTATGTATATATCTCATATACGTGTAGTAACTACTCTATCTGTTCTCACTTCCTTGCCAGAAGGATTGCAACAGCTTTTCAGGAGGGGTTTGTGATTTCGGTAGTAGCTTCCCTGGCCTTGGTGGGGGGCTGCTGCCTGGGGTGCAGCATCCCTCACGTGCGAGGGGAGTGCCCACGGGTGCTCACGGGTGAGCGTGCCCAGCTGCGGGCTCCCTGCTGCCAGAGCTGCTGCTGGCCTGGCCGGCTGTAGGTCCCTCTTACCACGCAAAATCCCTTCGTGTCGCGTCTTGATCGCCCGAGTTTGGTTTCTGGTCCTTCTGGTCCATGGAAACCCCGCTGCTGCTGGAGGCAGGCTGGGAAAAGGGATGTGCCGCTGGGAGCTGTGGTTCCCCGCCTGCAGCAGGGAAAGCGTTCGAGGTGTAGGCAGAGCCTGTTCCTGGCTTGCGGTAGGGTTGCCGTGTGACCTTGTTCAGCTTCGCTTCCGCCTGGAAAACCTGAGGTTCCCCTCCTGGCTCTCACGGTGCAGGGAAAGCTGCAGGCACAGCGTGGCCTGTGCGGACCCGGCACGTTCAGCAGCATTGGGAAGCCCGAAGGAGGTTGGGACTGTGCGGCCGAGCAAACCTGTCCTGCTGCTCCTGTAACGCGCCTGGCCCCGTCACCAGCCCCTACCCGCCGGGTTTGGCTGCGTGGGCACCGTGGAGCACAGCAGGGTAAGAGCATCCTCTGGGCCGTGATCGCATTTGGGCTTCCTTTGCAAGGTTTTGGGTTGGGATCAGGCAGGAGGGCGAAGGGGTTATCCGCCTGGCACCCAATCCAGTCTCCTCGCAGCAGCTGGAGGCTCAACCACAACTGTGCAGCTGCGGTTGCACCGCGCTCGCGCGCCAGGCCGGGTAACCGCGCATCTTCGAGACGTGATGGCCTCGACACCTGCCTGCACGCAGGTACCAGCAGGAATCGTTTCGGTGGGCGAAGCCAGGATGCTGACAAGGTCCTGGTGAGCCGGATTGACAAAAGGATTGATCCTGCTTATCACCTCAACAATGGGGACATTGAACTTCCCAGCAGCTTAAACCAGAGCGGTGGCGTTTCGGCACCGGCCCGGCGCTGAGGGGGTTGGTGTGGCTGGAGCGACCCTTTCCTCACAGGCTGTGCGCCGTTCCTGAGCGCACTGCGGTGATCCCTCTTGCTGCGGTGATCCCTCTTGCTGCGGTGATCCCTCTTGCTGCGGTGATCCCTCTCGCTTGCCAGCCAAGAGACGCTCGTGCTGCTGAATTCGCTTACGGGGGTGGCGTTTAGCAGGCGGCGACCGCGAAATAGCGCAGGCCTGCACGGAAACGACGCCGGTGCCCGGCGCGGCCGTGGCTGGAGGTCGTGCCTCCCACCGAGGTGTTACACCCCGGTGCCCGGCAAACGGCGCTACATGGGCAGAGGGCGGGTAAGTGAGGCATCGCCTTTGGGTGACAGTGCCCGTTCGGCCTGGCGCTGGTTCCTCTGGAGGTTTCAGCAACGTCTCCAGGGGTGCAAAACAACCGTAGTTCCTTCTTCACCCCTCAATCTTCGAGCAGGCTAAGGCTGCCCCAAAAGAGGGGCAGGGTTTGAAGCCTGGCGGCCTTGGCCTCAGCCGTACAGCCCCGAAGGAGCGGTTTGGTTTCTGGTACCTTCTGTGGGTTCAGAAATTGCCCTGCCTGGCAGTCACCCCCGCAAACACCGCCTGAACCAGGCAGCCGGTGCCGGAGAAAGCGGAAGGAAGCCGGGGCATCCCCGAAACGGCTGCAGGGTACTACTCGTGGCCTCAGGAAACGGCTCCCGGGTCACTGAACCCCCTGTCGTTTGGGCTCGGCTTCACGGACCATTTTTCTTATGTTTGAGAGCTGCTAACTGTTTATTGAAGAAAACATACATATTTGTTTGTTTGACACCTTCCAGCTGCTGAAATATTGAATGTTTCAGCTGCCGCTTTATTCCCAGGTGCGCAGAACCTGCTGGGAGCGCAGGCCCAGCCTGGCAGCCGTTCCAGGAGCGCTGGACTGCGAGGAAGTGTCTTCTCCCTTTGGGAATCACGGACTGGGATGAGCCTAAAAGTTTCACAGAGCAGCTCCTGGTATGTGACGCTGCCTGGGGACGTACCGGAGCGTTGTTTGAGACTGGTGTGACGCTGTGCCAGAGGGGCTGCCAGGCCGGGCACAGAGATGCTCAACTAGGCAGAGCTTAGGGCCTGCCTTAAAGCGAGGGGACCAGGCGGAATCGCACTCCAAGCGAAAACCCACCGGGTGCCGGGTATTTCCTTAGGGCTGAGGTTAAGCTTCCTGGGAAGACCTGCCCTCTCCCTGCGGAGGAGAGGCGCTCCTCGTCAGCGCCGCGCTGCAAAGACGGTGCCCGCGCGGCGAAGCGCCGAGCCTCCGCCCCAGGGGCTGGAGGTTTGTCGTTTGGTCCTTTGCTGACCCCTCCGCAGCACAAAGCTCCGCGTAAGGGCTCCCCTCGCAAACTGGGCTGCAGCTCGCCCTTCGGAACTTCCCCTTTCGGAGTAATTTCAGCTTCCTGCACTGCTGATCTCCGTCACGTTGACCCCAAAGTGAGTTACCTCCTGGTAGCACCCTGCAGCTTGAGGGTCAGCTGAAACGGGAGTGTCCTGGCCTGCGGTTCGGTTTCGAGTGTAATGGCTGGGGATTGATCCAAGCTGTCCTAAAAGCAACTAACAGTGGTACTGCTTATCCAGCTGGGAACCCCTCTCCTTCCTCAGGGATACATGGATGTGGCAGGAACACTCTGCTTAAAAAAATCTCCTGTCTTTTAAAGCTTTTTTTGTCTATTCAATAATGTCGGGTTGCTCCGACAAGATGCTCCGAGGGCTGGAGCCCCTCTGCTATGGGGACAGACTGAGAGAGTTGGGCTTGTTCAGCCTGGAGAAAAGAAGGCTCTGGGGAGACCTTCCAGCACCTTCCAGTACCTGAAGGGGCTACAAGGAAGCTGGGAGGGACTTTTCACAAGGGCCTGTAGTGACAGGACAAGGGGTAACGGGTTTAAACTGAAAGCGGGGAGATTTAGAGATTGGATATCAGGAAGAAATTCTTCCCGGAGAGGGTGGTGAGGCACTGGAACAGGTTGCCCAGAGAAGCTGTGGGTGCCCCATCCCTGGCAGTGTTCAAGGCCAGGCTGGATGAGGCTTTGAGCACCCTGGTCTAGTGGAGGGTGTCCCTGCCCATGGCAGGGGGGTTGGAACTGGATGGTCTTTAAGGTCCCTTCCAACCCAAACCATTCTGTGATTTTAAAATGACAGGGCTGGTTTTTACGCTTTCTTACTGCTTCCTGTTACTAAGTACTAAGTAACACTGAACTCTGACGGTGATGTAAAGCAGTTCAGAGTGTAACTAAAACGCTCTGAACTCTAAAACATTTCTGAACTGAAACAAAAAATCAATTAAAACTTCCTTTGCGCTGGCAGTCGGCCGCACACGTACAACGAACCTTCTCTGAACAAACTCAGCCGCAGTGGAAATAGTAAGAGGGCTCACCTCGCTAGCTCAGGAACGGGAATCCTTTGCCCCCGACTGAGGATCGTTGGCTAAGTGCCACGGGTTCGGCACAGATCAGCGGAGCGACACATCTCTCCTGAACACACGTACTTTTCAAGAAAAAACCCCACCTTTATTATTTTTAATTAATGTACACCTGAGAAAAACCTTTCAGAACAACGTTGTTCACGCCATTTCTGCAGTGCTAGCGCGTTCCATACACGTTTATCTCACATGTGCGAAGAAGGCATCGGGCTGCTGCAGAAATTGAAAAGCTTCATCTCGAAAAAAGGAGCTTTGTTAGAATCAAACGTCAAATTTAAGTACTGCCTGAAATAACACCCCCCACATCAGACTGGCCCGCAGAATGGTTTTGCTTTCAGCTTTACAATACGTCTGTAAACAGAAATAGCTGGCGCACGCTGGGTCCCACCTTCAGCGCTGAACGTTCTTCCTGCTCAGCGCAGCCCCTCGCGCCGTTCACCCAGCGCTTCGGAGGCCGCGCCGAGGGCAGTCCTGCCACGCAGGAAAGGAAATCGCGCTCTGCGCTTGAAAAACTACCTGCCTGTAATCCTTGTAAAACCATACCCACCCACTTCATGGTTTGGATCCAAGGTGTTCCGTGACAAGCCAACGTATTATTCATCCACCTCTGCTGCTAAGCTGTTCTGCACCACGACACTTAAATCTGGTTTGGAGAGACCAGGGATAGCGAAGAGACAGACGGCCCGGAGTCGTTGATGGGGAAAACGTTAACACTGTTTGTAAACTCATTTTAGCAAAGCTACTGCTAACCGACCTGTTTCTCTCGAAGACGCTTCTTGGCGCCGGAACACGCGCCTCACAAAACAGTAGGAGAAGTGGTGACGGAAGGCGCGTTATCTGTCGTACCCACCAAGAGATTTCACATCCTGTCTAGGACGTAAACGACGTTCGGTAACTAGGGCACTCTAAACAAATCAGCGTGCCGCCTAACACGACCTCCGCTACTGAACACAAGGGCGTGCGTTACGTTCTAGAGATTAAAAACGCGGGCAGCTACGAGAAAGAGAGAGCAGCAAGTCTGAAGCGTGCGCACGCCATCCAGACGAGAGCGGATAGAGACCCGCTTCAACCCACGGGAGGCGGCGGGGGGCACACGTCCGTCTGGCGGGCGTGAACCGCGCGCTTGCAACTACTGAACTTCTTCAAGCTCATAAACCTTTCTAAGGCTCTCCAGATCTTCCAAGGAGTACTGATGATTCCGGTTTTCTGAAAGTAACTCAAACAGCTGCCGAACCTGTTCTTTCTCGGTTTTGCTAAGGAGGGCCAGCACCACCTGAAAAAAACAATTATCTGATATCAGCGCGGGTTGGCCGCAAATCACAGTATGGGACAGAGACAGAAGGAAACGAGACACTGATTTTGTAAGACGTGCCACCTTCTTTTAAGCTTCTGTTGGAGTTACCTGAGCATTCCGCCTTACCTTAAATCTTTCTGCTTTGCTCAGGTAGAGAAGGTGCCGATACACAAGGCCAGGATCTTTCCCGAGTACGTACTGCTCCAACGACTGGATAAAGATCAAAAGGATTTCTCCTTCAAGTTTGTTACTTAGGAGTGTTGGCAATTTTTTTGGATCAGTAATTGTTAGAAGATCTGCACAAGCAGCTTTATCCTTGCTGATATTCACTGCGTGTATAATCTGACCGAAGTCGTAAGCATTAGATGGTTCAGAAACGCGCAGTTTCTCAGAGGTCTTCAGCGGCACGCGCTGCTGAGCTGCTTCCTTGGAAGTAACGTGATCCGTCACCACAGCTTCTGATGTAGCACACTCCCTCTCTTCCTCTCCATCAGATTCAGTCACCTTCACAGAGCAGATGGCAACACAACATTTTAATGTGGCCATGGGGATAACCTGAAGCTTCATAAACTGCATGCAGATACCCGTCAGCAGTGTCACTGAAGTTGGCATTGCACTCCTCACAGAGGACAGGCATCTCTGTTCTTTTATGTCCCACCTCCCCCCAGAACAGTACCTCCCCACCTCAGCTTTCAAGGCTTGTAGTCAAAAGTGCGTATTTCATAGAACCCCAGAATGGTTGGGGTTGGAAGGGACCTTAAAGACCATCCAATTCCAACCCCCCTGCCATGGGCAGGGACACCCTCCACTAGACCAGGTTGCTCCAAGCCTCATCCAGCCTGGCCTTGAACACTGCCAGGGATGGGGCACCCACAGCTTCTCTGGGCAACCTGTGCCAGTGCCTCACCACTCTCCCCGGGAAGAACTTCTTCCTGATATCCAATCTAAATCTCCCCTCTTTCAGTTTAAACCCATTGCCCCTTGTCCTGTCACTACAGGCCCTTGTAAAAAGGCCCCCCCAGCTTCCCTGTAGCCCCTTCAGGCACTGGAAGGTGCTATAAGGTCTCCCCAGAGCCTTCTCTTCTCCAGGCTGAACAAGCCCAACTCTCTCAGCCTGTCCCCATGGCAGAGGGGCTCCAGCCCTCAGAGCATCTTCGTGGCCTCCTCTGGACTCGCTCCAACCAGTCGATATCCTTCTTATGCTGAGGGCCCCACAGCTGGACACAGCACTGCAGGTGGGGTCTCCTGAGAGCAGAGTAGAGGGGGAGAATCCCCTCCCTCGCCCTGCTGGCCACACTTCTCCTGATACAGCCCAGGATCCGGTTGGCTTTCTGGGCTGCCAGCACACACTGCCGGCTCATGTCCAGCTTCTCACCCACCAGTACCCCCAGGTCCTGCTTTTCACGTTTCCTTTCACTGCTTGGCACCCTGCTGCACAAGGACAGCTGAAGACCACGGGGAGAAAGCTAAGGGGACACATGGAATGGGAAGCTGCCGACAACAAGGACACCAGCAGCCAAGTCACCAGGTACCCAGGTTTCCTTTCATTGCAGCGCCTTCAGAACAGCGCAGGTGTACGGCAGCTGCGTCAGGTGCCGAGTGTCCGTGGGGAGCTCAGCAGGGTCTGAGGGCCTGAATACCCACTCACTTCCCCACGGTTTGCAGCCCGGATCAAGTTTCCTCAGTCAGTTGCTACAAAATGAACCAGGGTTCAAGTACACCTGCTGAAATCCACTGCAAGCTGTCCGGAGTTGTGGAATCAGTATAAACTGGCGAAACCTCATTGAACGGGGTCTCTTCAACACCTGCCAGGTTTTTCGGGAAGTCTGAAGCTACCGTGTTGCATAGTACAGCGTTGTGCTGGAAGCTAGATCCCTCGCTTCTGGGAAACACTGCGCTGGGCTTACAGACACGCTCTTCTGTTTTTTCCCCAACAACCCTTAGGAGAGAAATCCTGACTGTCTTATAAACCATAGCTTGATTAAATTGGAATCATAGGGAATAAAGCTGCTGCCAATCAAATTGTCCTTACGGTTATTTGCAGTCTGTTTTCACAGAACCACCTTGTAGCACAGCAGCTAAGGCAGGGGAGGCTCTCTAAGGGGGCAGCTGCAATTAGGATAACGAACATAAATGCTTCCTGCCCCACCCCTCTGCCAGTAATGTAGTTAGCTGGTCTCTGAACAACACTTCCCAAACTTCCTCTAAACACTTCCCAGGTCCCTTTGTTCATCACAGCTCAGAGCTTAACCAACGCTACACTCCGCTTATTCCAGTCCCATAAATCCCATGAACCCGTGAGCGTGAGATGTTCCATAACAAGTTGTTTCTGTACTAATAACTGCAGTTTCCGTTACACCACCACCCTGAAGATACACGACCGCATTACGGCATCGCTGTATAATGCTGCAGAGACTGGTAAACTGGGGATTTTACTGATCTGTTTTATACTGAAAAGGGAACACCCCTCACCCACCCCCTCCCCATTCTTAAAGGGCCAGCGCCGTTACAATCCAAAAATGTCAGATGACTGAGAAAATCCTTCCAGTGCCTAATTCTACGCAGAACTCCGCAAGGCCAGCATTCCGATCCAGTACGTCACGTTACATCACGCGCTTCTTCTCTAAGACCCTACATCTATTTTACCCATACTCTTGCCCTCTAAGGCCAGATTTCATTCTTCGGGCAATTAACTCGCCTACTACCGGGGCAAAACAGCCAGCGCGCCTGCTGACAGGACCCTTTGCCAGCACAGCCCCCCAGGGCTTCCCCAGTAGCACAGACTTTAAAAGCGCAACTGCTGTTTGCCAGCTGTGTGCTGTAAACAGGTTTCCTTTACAAGGAGCATATCCTCAAGTTTAGTGGCACCTAAATGTCCTTTGTCCCGTTTCGGCTGGGGTTCTGAATACACTTCAAAGCAGTCCAAGCTTTACTGTGAAACATAACAACGCCAAACACATCAACATGCAAGAATCCTCCAATACGCCCTCAAAATACCCTGTAAAAACCAACCCCATCCAAAAAAAAGGTGTATCGCTAACATGCACAAAACCTAAGCTCTAATATTATCTCTTCAAATGTGTGGCTTCCGTACTGCCTGCTTTTGAAAATGAACAGCTATACCTCCCGGATGGTTATTTTCTTCCGTCGCTTTTGCTGACCACCAGCTACAGCACCACCGGCAAGGGCGAGCAGTTGGGTGACCTCCTCTAGTTCCTTTCTTGCTTCAAGAACGTTTGGATCTATTAGAAGTACCCTGTTGAAATCATCAACACTGGCTTGATAGTTCTGTAAGTGGAAAGGAAAAATACTGTTTTTCATAAACACACCACCAGAAATACAAATTAGAACTACCAAACCGTCCTTTACAGTTAAGGATAAAAATGTTAGGATCTTGACATTAAGTAGAAAAGAATAATCGAAATAGAGACAGTGTACTTTCATTAGAGGGGAAAAAAGGAAACTGAGGATGAGTCTGAATTAGCATTTTGCGACTAAACACTTCCGTATTAAATATGTAATGTGGCACTGTTTATTCTGAGAAACACACTCCCAGTATCAGAGAACAGGTATCGAAGGTTGCTGCTGTTAAGCACGATGGCTTACAGTGTAACACTCCCTCACGATTAACATAATGTGAGACCATCAACAGTTTGCTTACTCGCTTTGCCAGTAAGACGAGCGTTAAATTACGCTTAGATTAAAAATACACCTAATCTTCCTGGGGTTCGATCCAACAGACCACCTCTTACAGTGTGAGAAGGGAAATTTTCGGTTATGCTTGAGAAGACGGGGATTACGTTATGAGCTCTGGGATGAACAGGATTAGAAGGAGAAACAGTGAGAGTGCCATTAGGACACAGTTCCTCAACTGTTAGTCTGGTAATGTGTTGAATGTTTTTATTTCAGATTTTGACATTAGGGATTAAGATTTTTTTTTAGACTAAATTTTTTGGAGAGACAAAGTCAATAGAAGCATCAGTTCTGAGGAAGACTGGAATATCACAGAAAAATCAAGAGCATCAAAAATAAGGATGAGATGTAACGGTAAACAGTAACAGACCATGCAGGCAGTAAAAGATCAACATAATCGCTAAACCGGTTAAATTACAGATGTGAAGATTCACAGCTACAGAGAAAGGAGATTCTGGAACAGACTAATGAAAATGCTCACAAGGGTCAGGAAACAACCAGCCCTCCTGGGTTCAAAACTGCAGCCTGCCAGACTTCTCAAAAAAATCACACAATACGGTTTGTACCCAAAGGAGGAGACCGGACTATCAGCTGGAGAAGATGCGACCTGGCGTCCTGGCTCCTCTAACAGGCCTAATTCAGCACACCAGCATGATTTTTTTCCTGATCTTCCCTTAATGACAGCTCGGTAAATCTATAAAAAAATCCTCCTTTACTACATTAAATTCCACTGCAGCTTTTGTGGTTAAATATCTGAATATTTATAGACAAATAGCACTTCCCACCTCAGTTAAGTCTTTGCCAAACTACGTGCTTTTAGCTCTTAAAATGTTTCATTACGGAGTCATTTGTCAACCTCAAATAATTTCCTGCTGCTTTCTCTGGTTTTATGAATCACCCGCATCCCTGGAATTAGCAATAATGGAGCCATTAAATCCAACCACAACAAAGCATTGTGGGAGTCCCCAGCTCAGACTGTTCTGAAGGAATCCACGAACAGTATGTTCCAGGTTTTGTCGTCGATAATACAAAAATAGTGATTTTTTCTAGGATATTCAAAAAAGCCGAAGGTATTTCACCAATTCTTGACGGTCTTCACTAGTGTGTAATTCCCTTTTTTTGACAGGTAGAATCACTATATCCCCTCTGATTTTTTAACAGCTTCAACAACCTAAGGTTACAGGTGATTCATACCAGGTAGCTTGGTACAGTTACAGAAAAGATTGTACACAAAATTAAGACTTTTCACCTTCTCTGAAAATTAATCAAAAGGAAACTTTCAAAATTTCATAGCTACGGCAACAGAGGAACAAATGTATCATTAAAAAAAAAAAGATCCCGTTGTTCCTAAGAAAGACTTGCGTTTGGAACGATAACACAGGATGAGAACGGGCCGGTACACTGCTACGCACGAGCGGGTTGTCCTCAGGCGAGTTGTAAGCTGAGAGAAAAGTCAGGTCGTTTTTTTGTTAAGGCACCAAACACAATGGGGGGATTTCACGGACAGGGCTGGAACTCGGCGGATGCTGGGAATGATCACGCCCAGCTGCGAAGAGCAACATGGGAGGAAGCACTTAAGACGCTTGGTTAAAGACACTTGCAAAGGTTAATCCAAAGTAGGTGATGACAGCTGCCGCCAGGAGCCAACAGAAGTGAGAAGCTGATCAATCAACACCAGGCAAGAGCCGACAGGTAGGGTAAGGATCGCTACGAAGGAATTGTGAAGCGTGGAGGCTAATTAACATCACTGTAGAAGGCAAACAACCAACAGCGGGATGGACAGAAGGACGGACGTGGTTCAAGGGATGGAACACAAGATTTGCAGACGCGTTCAGGGTGAATATGAGCAATACAAGTCTGCCTTTATGAAGAGAAGGTAAAAGGATACTCGAAAACCTATGTGTAAGATGAGCACAGTACAGACACCACCACTGCTGTGCAGATGGAAAGGGAAAGGTCGAGACCCCCCACTGTCCACAGAGTGAGAAAGTAGGTTACTGACAAAGGCTCGTAACGTGTTTGCAGAAGGAAGACGGCGAGAACGAAGACAGTTAAAACCCTGGTTAAATATGACAAGCACTCAAATATGAGCAGATGCCAAAAGACAGCTTGAGATTATAGTTTGGACAGATGAAGACAGACTTGGAGAGAATCCCTTTGTCAGCAGCAAAGATACAGTAAACACCTTGACGGAAAAAACAGACTGGGATACCCAGAAGAATATTAGAACATCAGAGCAGAGTTGAAACTTGCCTAACCAGTCTCCAGTCAAAGCTCATTTATTGCAATATTCTTGTATTTTCTCAAATTATTACAAGTCAACATGCAGGTTTTTATGTTGCAAAAATATATGTATAATACTTTGTGTATGCCTAATGCTTTACAAAGCACTAAAATCATCAGCACTCAGCACTGCACACTTTGTATTCACCCATGGACTGCAACTACCTGATTGCCTTTGAAGAGGATAAGCAAGTTTAGAAGTGCTTAAGAATACCTGCCATGTTCTTTTTCCTCACCTGTAATCCTTTGTACGCTAGTGCTCTTCTATAAAAAGCCTTAATATTAGAATCTTCTATCTGAAGAACATGATCACAATCCTGCTTAGCCTCTTCATATTTATACAGTTTCAAGTAACAGAGAGCTCTAACACAGAAAAACAGAATACACTGCAATATAAGTAAATTCTACAGCGCTGTGGTGCCAACAGTATCTGATTCATAAACGTTAATTACAATACTTCACACATTTCAGTCTCAACGTGGTATTTTTTAAAGTATATCAAAACCAGTAAGTATGAATAACATCACCGAGTGGATTTAGAGAGGGCAAATTCCGGCAATAAAAGTCAAAATTCAAGTGTGACTAACGCTTGAGGTTAGGCACGTAAGTATTTTAATAGTGGAGCCTATGTTGGTTTAACATGACAGTACAGCAGTGGAAATAGTATGGATTTTATACAGCCACTCCGGGTAAAAAGTGCCCTAGATTAAACAGGCAATAATGCTTTCTGCACCTTACTTGAAAGTCTCCTGTTCAACTACTGGCCTAATCAAATCCTTCTTAGTTTGTGAAAGCTGATAAGATTACAGCATAAAGAATTACGCTGCAGAATTAGGTCAACCTTTAAAATAATGCGGTTGTAGGACGGTGTTCCTACTTTTATTTTCTCAAAACGTACATTTGCTCTGAACTACTACTCTTCATATTTGAGACACTGCTACTGCACGTTAGTTTTTAACTGAATTCATACTAGCATCCTCAAAATATGCTGCAAAATGCCATGGTAATTATAACTTTTACTACTGCTTACTCTGCACAAAGGTTTTAAGATATATATCAGTGACACTAATACTTGGTCCCCTTGGAAAATAAAACAGTTTAACAAAAAATCAATTTTTAAATGAAAAACTGTTACTAAATGGAAAAAAAAAATCAATTTTTCACAATAACTGAAGTGATGCAAAATCTCTATTTGCAGTGAGAAAATATAACTTGTTATCCCACAAAGTGGGGTTAGATTTTGGATCTTTACCTGTTAGTGTAGATCGTACATTCCTTGGTATTTAACTTCAGGCATTCGCTGTATTTATTTACAGCTTCTTCGTATTTACCATTTTTTACACAATCGTTCCCTTCGTTTTTTAACGTCTTGAACTTCTCCTCAGCTTTCTCACCTGCATTACAAAGGATCACAGAGTTACATAAGAAGGTCAGTTCATTAAGGGTAGCTGAATAATCTACCCAGACTAAGTGCCGGGCATCTGGAGCACCTTTATCAGTCCGCACTGCCATTTCTGTCCCGGATCTCCCTGCTGGTCTCAGAAAGGCCTGAACTACCACATAAACTTTTGGCACAACACTTACTTCCCCGTGCGCCAGGGTAACTGTTTTGCTGAAAATAGCGGGAACGCAACCAAGAGCTCTATAGTTTCACCTCCTTCAGTCTACCCCTTCCGTGTGGTAGAGAGGGACCGTGTACCTCCGCTGACATACCAGTTTTGTTTACAACGGTGGCGGCTTAATCAGCAGGACTAAAGGCCTTCTAGATCTCCACCGTCACACCAAGGCGGATGTAATTTGACCTGATACTCTCTCTGCAAGCAACTATCACGATTACTACGCTAAACTGACAGCGACAAACAAATCATCGCGTCGGCAGAGGTTAGTGACACGTCACGAGCAAAAGATGCTTCAAGGAACACGCAAACACCTAATTATACTTTTTAAAATGAATACTGTGTGCATCCCTAATTGTCTTTCCTTCTAAACGCCACATCATTTGTTGCATATGCTTCTGGGTTAGGCTACAGTTTTCAGGTGTTGGCAGTGGAAATCCTGACTGCAGCTTCACGTCTGTTGCGAGCAGGCAAGAAACAGTAACATGGCTCTAGGCCCATCTGAACGGAAAATTCCACTTTTTGGGCCGTGCTAAACAGTCTGAGCCCGTTATCAAAGCTCCATGTTCTAAACACTCTATATTTTTAACCAGTAATGAAACTCGGTGAGTTCTTTTACGAAAACATGGCAGTCTCCTACGCCAGAAAACTACACGTGGACTTGGGGAAAAAAATGAACGATGTGAAGCCAGAAAAGGCTTATGCAAGAAACACACCTAAGCTATAACTCAAGTTGTAAGACACAAAAAACCAACAGCCAGTTGTTGCAAAAAACGTGTCAGTTGATAGCAAGGTTTAACTACTGCCTGAACGCGATTGCTGGCACGCTTCACAGACTCACAGAGGGGTAGGGGTTGGAGGGGACCTCTAGAGATCATCTAGTCCAACCCCCCTGCCCGAGCAGGATCACCTACAGCAGGTCACACTTGGGCACCACTGATCACTCTCAGGTCCCACTGGTCTTGTCCAGGCCCGAGAAGGCAACCACAACCTCCACTCAGCCTCCGGTGCAGAAAACAGCTACACAGCCTTCATTTAATATTTCTAAAACCAAAGCCTAAGCAAACCTGCTCTATTTGAAATAGATCCAGACGTGTGCTGCAGCAAAAGGCTGCAGAGCACCCTGGATGAAGACAGCGATGTGCAGTTCCGTTAACTTTCCTAACAGGCTAAACATTATCCCTAGTGTCCTCAGGAGCCGCTTATCTGTGGCCTTTTCACTACGATGATCTTCCAATTCCCTCTCTTATAGTTACGCAAGGTTACACAGATCCAAATTTACTATGGAAAAGGTTTAAATGGGTTGGTTATACATTGAAATAAAAATTCTTTAATAACAGAAAAAAGCTTGGAGTACAATTACTGCAACAAAAAGCACTTTTCAGGCTAAGCATTTATGTGTAATAGCAACAATTGTGCACGATACCAGTTCTCTACTTCATTTTAAGAAACTCAAAAAAAAGTTAAGCCCAGTTGCTGCCAAATTCCTAAAAGTGATGAATCAGTAATGGCATGGACTGACAACAACTGTAATGAAAATATTTATCACTGGATATTCTAAAAAGTTGACCAAAATTTTTATTGATTTAACTGAGCTTAAATTATACATAAACTGCCGCATGTTTCTTAAATGGAAAACAATTTTCTGTAGCATAAATGAAGTTTAGGATGCACTACTATTCAAATCACATATAAACTACACTATTACAAGTGTCCAGAACTGTGTCTCATTCTCAGGAGAAAATATCTAATTCTCATAAACGCGAGTATTTGTGAATTCTCTGCTGTTTTACATGAGGTACAAATAAAGGCAGTGCCATCTGAAAGATTATTCTGAAGTCACCGAACCTGTAGTGCCCAGGAGCGCAGGCTGTTCCACGGCAGCAATGCATTATGGACAGATAACCCTACGGCTGCCACAAATTTGGCCAGCAATCCAGTTATGCATCGCAGCCTCCCCTGTGTTAATCAAGGGGAGATCTACACTGGTTTTCTTTATACTGAAATAAACTCAAAGGGGAACTACTTAACAGTTAATTAAAAGTAGAAAATGATAGAATTAAGGCCTTTGCAAAAAGAATGTTTCATGTCAATAATGACTTACTCAGAATGGTTCCTGATTTAGTGGGGGAGGAAAAGAAAAACTGCAATGAGTGGAAAAAATCAGGAGGAAGAAACTGTCCTAAAGCAGTTGAGCACTCAGTGCTTATGTGTAAACAAGCCCAGAACTAAGACCTTTGAGAGGCGAGCACTGAATGGCTGCTGTCAAAGTTAGAATCCATAGTAACAAACCAAAAAAGGCCAAACCCCAACATCAGAAGTGTGCTTCTATAGCCCATTTCACGAACTACTGGACACCTAGAAGTCTACGTACCCTTTCTGTTCTGAAGAGCTGAGTAATGCTTTCAAGAGCAATTAAATGACAGCTGCAGATTACGCAGCTGACTGTAGTGCTGAGGGTGGGTGTCTGCTGGGGGAAAAACTGTGTTCTAACGGCAGTATGGTGTCAGGGAAACCACGGATACTTGTGACAGGACTCAATATAGAGCTGAGGAGAATTTCAGCTATATTTACTTTTATTGCATACAACTTCAGAAGTGACATGCTGCAAACAAAATCATTTGGCTTAAAAAAGTGATCGTAACTGTGGCTCCATAAAACACGTTAAAGCAAGTCATGTAAACGACCATCATCTGACTTGGCTTTCCACAAAGATCTCGGATAAATATTTTCTAAAGCAGTTTGTGACATTATTAAATCGTATTCCATTTTTCAATTATTTTCTTTTTTGTATATGTATTTGCATTAGCTATACATACGATTCATCTGCAACTGTTCTTCTCTGTTGACATCTGTAGTCCTGCTTGGCTTACTCTGTGAAGTGAAGTTTCCTCCATCCCACCTGTGTAGCTGAGCAGCAACTGGGACAACTGGAATTGGTGGCAGCTTCTCCCGCCAACTGGGACCATCCTGATCTATTAAAGTCTTTGTTATTCTGAAAGAGAAGAACCCCAACAACATGACTTTTCATACATTTCATTCTCACTTCAATAGCTTACACCCAAATCAAATAATGCAATGTTCCATTAAAAAAAAACACCCCAAAACACTGAAAAATTGTCCTTAAGACTAATTTAAAAACAGATTGTCACAGCAGTCCATGGTATTGCCTTCATTTAAGATTTAGACTTTTCCTTCCTTTTAGAGCATTTATGCCAGCATTTAGAAGACAAGAATCTGACTTCAGCGTGATCTGTAAATACTTAAGCAAATGATTGATTTTGCAACTAAGCACTAAATGCTGCCTACCAAATGCAATAAAGAAATTGAAAAAAAAAAGATCTATTTATTTTGCTTCCTGTTCTCAGCTGTTTATAGGTGTTATTTGTAACAAGTGTAGATTACAATATCCTCAGACAAAGTGTGTACCTAAATATGCCAATGTCAAATAAAAACTCTTATGTAACAACTCTCTAAACAACCAATCATAGAATCACAGAATGGTTTGGGTTGGAAGGGACCTTAAAGACCATCCAGTTCCAACCCCCCTGCCATGGGCAGGGACACCCTCCACTAGACCAGGTTGCTCCAAGCCTCATCCAGCCTGGCCTTGAACACTGCCAGGGATGGGGCAGCCACAGCTTCTCTGGGCAACCTGTGCCAGTGCCTCACCACTCTCTCCGGGAAGAATTTCTTCCTGATATCCAATCTAAATCTCCCCTCTTTCAGTTTAAACCTGTTACTCCTTGTCCTGTCACTACAGGCCCTTGTAAAAAGCTCCTCCCCCAGCTTCCTTGTAGCCCCTTCAGGTACTGGAAGGTGCTATAAGGTCTCCCCAGAGCCTTCTCTTCTCCAGGCTGAACAAGCCCAACTCTCTCAGCCTGTCCCCATAGCAGAGGGGCTCCAGCCCTCTGAGCATCTTCATGGCCTCCTCTGGACTCGCTCCAACTGGTCTATATCCTTCTTATGCTGAGGGCTCCACAGCTGGACACAGCACTGCAGGTGGGAGTCTCACAAGAGGAGACTAGAGGGGGAAAATCCCCTCCCTCGCCCTGCTGGCCACACTTCTCCTGATACAGCCCAGGGTACGGTTGGCTTTCTGGGCTGCCAGCACACACTGCCGGCTCATGTCCAGCTTCTCACCCACCAGTACCCCCAGGTACTTCTCCTCAGGGCTGCTCTCAATCCATCCTCCACCCAGTCTGTCCTTGTGCTTGGGATTGCCCCGACCCAGGTGCAGGACCTTGCCCTTGGCCTTGTTGAACTCCATGCGGTTGGCATGGTCCCACCTCTCCAGCCTGTCCAGGTCCCTCTGGATGGCATCCCTTCCCTCCAGCGTGTCGACCGCACCACACAGCTTGGTGTCCTCGGTAAACTGGCTGAGACCGCATTCAATCCCACTGTTGTTGCCAACAATGGTGTTGAACAGCACCGGTCCCAATACCAACGTCCGAGGAATGCCCCTTGTCACTGGTTGCCACTTGGACATCGAGATGTTGACCGCAACTCTGAGTGCAACCATTCAGCCAATTCCTTATCCATTTAGTGGTCCACCCATCAGATCCATGTCTCTCAAATTTAGACATAAGGATGCCATGCAGGACAGTGGCAATTGCTTTGCACAACTCCAGGTAGATGATGTCAGTTGCCCTTCCCTGATCCACCAACTTGTAGCCACATTGTAGAAGGCCACCACATTTGCCAGGCATAATTTGCTTCAGTGAAGCCATGCTGGCTGTCACCAATCCCCTCCTTATTTTCCATATGCTTTGGCATCGTTTCCAGGAGCATCTGCTCCACGATCTGACCAAGCACAGAGGTGAGACTGACTGGCCTGTAGTTCTGTGCGTCGTTCTTTTTTCCCTTTTCAAAGATGGGGGTTATGTTTCCCCTTTTCCAGTCAGTGGGAACTTCACCAGACTGCCACGACTTCTCGAATACGATGAATAGTGGTGTAGCAACTTCATCCACCAGTTCCCTCACGACCCATGGATGTGTTTCATCAGGTCCCATGGACTTGTGCACCTTCAGATTCCTCAAGTGGCCTCCAACCTGGTTTCCTACAGTGGATGGTTCTTCATTCTCCCAGTCCCTGCCTTTGCCTTCTGCTACTTGGGCGTTGTAGCTTGAGCACTTGCCGGTGAAGACTGAGGCAAAACCGCATCGAGTACCTCAGCCGTCTCCATATCCTGGGAAACCAGTTCTCCCACCTCCTTGCAGAGGGGGCCCACATTTTCCCTAATCTTCCTTTTATTACTGATGTACCTATATAAGCTTTTCTTGTCGAGTTTCTTAATGATTAAAGCCATACAAGACTTCAGGGTTCTATTACAATTTTGTAGCTTTTTTAACACAAACCCTAAACACGTTAAGCAATTATGAGAATGAAAATAACAGTGACGTAATCAACTCCTATTCTCAAAATGAGCCTAAGAGTCAAGTTCAACTGGTGTAAGTCTAATACCTACTTTAACAAAGGAAAATTCTGAATTGAGTAGTAAAGCAAGTCACATTGATACTACAGCCAGCAAACCTGAAATTTGTATCTTACTTGCATTTCCACCTAACACAGGTGTAAAAAACATACTACGTGAATACACATCAAAAACAAGTTTTAGTTTTGTTAGTTTTAGTTCTTTATAATATTTGAATAACAGCAACAAACAAACAAAAGCCTCAGTATAATACTATGGCAACAGAATCAGAGCACTCAGGACTAAACTTTTCCCACCGGAGTGTGATAGAAAAACTAATACAAGAAGCATCACCTGTTCTAATCTTCTTTACTGTAAAACAGAAATTACCAAGATATTATTTTAAAGAACAATATAGACTAAAAGGGCTGTTTGTAGAGCTATATGATGTGTGATTACAGAATGCCGCATACCATTTCCTGCATTTTTGAACTGAAACTAAGTTTCTTCATACACAGAATATCACATTTCATATTATTATCTAGTTGCTTTGTTTTCTAAGTGAACAAGAAGAATATTTTCTGTGTGTTAGTTGCATACGCCCTTCCAGGGATTCTCCTCTACCTGTACATTACTAAGCACTATTTTATAGGACATACCAGACTAGCAGCTTCTCCAAGTTCTGGTTTGCTCTAATTTTACTAAAACTTTAGATTTTTTAATGATGCTCTGAATTCAATTGTTGAGAAAAACGTGGCACACCATCAGAAATGAAACAGCCCTTAGATTTACTCAGGTTCTTTTACTGGAGAACAAAACTGTACGCTTCGTATTAAAAAGTCAAGGAATTAAGTTTAGGTATTTCCCACAGAAAGTAAGAGAGTAATTCTACAGTAAACCACAGTCCCATTGACTTCCTGTTTAATTTTTCTCCATTTATCATAACAGGCTTTAAAAAGTTGGACAAAAAACCCCCATTATGTAATCCATCAAAATCAACAGAAAGAATCCTGCAGTTTTTGATGATCGATCGACTTCTTGTAATATAATAAACAAAGAACGGACTTTTGCAAAAATGCACACCGGAGCGCCACGGTTAGCTTGAAAAGCACAGCTATCTCCTGAAAAAGCTGGGACAAATAAATACACTCAATCGCCACCTCCAACACCACCCTAACTTGACCCAACAATCTCGCAGTTTTGGAGTTTATCACGTATTTATCTATACAGTACAATACTCACACGGGAATTTGTGATAAAAGCTCCCAAGCTATCTAATGCAATTTGCTAAATGATATTAGGGACAACTGGAACGAAAAGTCAATTCAGTAAATGGAAACGCATGAACGTATTGCCCCACAACAGAGCTTCTGTATTTCTGACGGTGAAAAGCATATAATAAAACACTTAATTAAAACACACAAAGTAGGAATTCATGGATGTTCACAAAGCTGGGGAAATGCCACTAATCAAAAGCCTGCTTGAAATGCATTTTCCTCTGACTGGGCACACACCATGTCCTTCCAATTTATCTAAAATTCACCTCCGGATAACCAATAAAAGACAATTCAACCTTAGATAAACAAGATGATAAACACTCACATAACTGCTTATACTCGTTTTCAGTTGATTTTTCCTAAAAATACGTACTTACATTCGCGTTTCTTTTTGATTCCAAAACAAGCAGGTAAAGGCTTTATATTATCAGTTAAAGGCTTTATATTAAAACTTGTCTTTTATGAGAGAATTGTTAGAAATATCAGACGGCACACCCGTTCGATTCTAAGAGTTTTGGAAAGACTGCTAATTTAGATCTGTACAGAAAGACAAGCCTTAACATGATTATCAAACCCACCCAGAGACACAAGGAGGGTGATGAGTATTTCCTGTCAGCTTCCTACAGCACCACCATCCAACTTCCTGCCGGAACGTGAAAACAAAGAAATCCACCAATAGAAGCAGGCTGTTAAGACCTGATACTCCTATTACGCAAAAAATTTACATTACGCTTTGGGGTTGTCCCTTTAAGTTAAAAGGCAGGAGAGTAACAATAATTTTTTGTTAAAATTAACTTTTAAAAAGTTCCGTTACTTTGCAAATGAAAATTAATACTTTGATAAACGAGTTAAGTTTAATTAATAAAGAATAAAATATTAAAAAATAAAGTATAGTAGAAGTTCAATTATGCAGGAGGTCTATGCTTTAGGAACTAAGAATTTGCAAGCAAAAATGAATTACCAGCAGAAGAGAAGAAGGAAGAAGCAGCTGAAATAAGGTGATGGGTTGCCAGGGAGGAAAGAGCAATGAGCATTGAAGCTAAAAACATAAGGCCTAGAGAGGAGAAAAGGAAGAGTGTTAAGGGGAAAAAAGGAAATAAGCTCACTACTAAGCAAATTACAAGTCAAGGAGAAATATGGAAACAGTAACTGCAGAGAAAAGAGCCAAGAAGGTTAAAAAAAAGTACAAGAACTGCACAGATACCAGGACGAGCAGTTATCTCACCAATCCAAGTGCTCTATTATCAGTGTAGATACCGAAGATCGGTTAAAATCGCTTGTGATATCAAAAATAAGACTTGTAAGAGGAGATGATGAAGTGTCATGATCTCCTTTGGTCACCTCTGGTCAAGGAAGCAGAATTTAAAGATATTATGGACCTTTTAATGAAATACTGTAAGTGCTCATGGCCTTGTCTTAAAGAAACAAAAAAGGTACTAAATTCCACTGTTAAAAGTTGCATGCATGTGGGTTCCTGCTCAGTGATTAATGGCTGTCCTGCTTTCATAGATTCTTTTCTGCCTATTAAAAGAAGAGGAAAGGGAATGGAAAATCCTATCAATCACACGCTTAAGTACCTACTGTATGTTAATGAGAACACAATTACAGTAGTGTGTATACACTAATTTTACACTATCAAAATCTAATTATAGAAATTGAGACTTCTTTCTTGGCAGCAAGAATTAATGTTGGAATTATTAACACTTGTAAATAATATTCAATTATATTTTTCACACAGCTTTGTAGCCAACCAAGCTACATCACTGTTTACACGACTGCAACACACTGAAAGTCTCACACTTAACATAAATCTCCAGCGGCCACCGGAAGAGTGCTAATACGAAAAGGAAACAGAAGTGTCAGAGAAAAGCTATGGACCTTAAAGTATTACTTCACATGGTATCAGATACAAGTTAGGAAAGCAAGCAAGTGTAAAAACCTGCAAAAAAAGCCTTTACACTATTACATTTTTAGAACACAAAGTGACCTACTGCTGGCAGAGGAAAACTGTGAAGCTATGGGAAAACAACTGAACGAAAGGGTCAGTCCTCTAGTTACAACGCACCCATTGTGACGATCCTGCCTCCGAGGGATACAGAGCAGAGGGAGCACGGACACCAAACCAAATCAAATTCTACTTTCCTATTTCAACCGATACAAGTAGAAAATTTGTAAATGCAGTTACCTATTAGCACTATCATTTGCTGCTTGGATGCTGCTGTCTACTTGCAGGACTGTTTTATAATCAACGTACGCCTGCCGATACCGCTCCATAGACTCATTTGCCATTGCTCGTCGTAGAAGTGGCTTAAGAGAAAACGGTTGAAGCTCCAGGGCTCTGGAGAAAACAAAAGAAAAATGCAGGACTGAAACAGTAAACAGAAATAACATTAATAAAGCTATTTTATGACATATAAAACTATATGTAATGACTTTGTGATTTCAGATGGGACTTACAGTAACATAACCAAGGAAAATGGGACTGGGTGGTTTATATTAATGCCCTAAATGACATTGTTAGTGCTTTTACTACACCTTCCTCTACACAAATCCCTATCTTCCATCTGGAAATCACCAAGAAAAGACTCATGTAATTACAACTGTTTAAAAGTAAAAGCATTTTTTCTTAAGTGATGCCTAGATCTAGGGGGATTTCAAGTATATGACAGTTTTGCCTACATGACTTTCAGTTCTTCTTCCTTACATGGAAGTATGCACATAAAAAATACATTTAGTAAGACATGAATATACACCTGTCTATTTCTGGCTTTTAGGTTTTTGCCTGCATTTCATCTGTTTATTCTTCTGACTGTGTGCCTGGTCAACACTAGGCTCAATCCCTGACGCTGCGCAATCAGAACTCCTTCCAAACACTGCCAACAGAGGTATCATAGACGTTGTCTAACTAGGGCTGAGTGCAAGGGCATAATCACTTCCCCCAGTCGACTGGCTGTGGCTTCTGTTTATGAGTCCACAAGGCTGTTGGCCTTCTTTGCTGTAACTTGGCTGTGCACCATTACTCCTCCACTAAAGCTAGAAAAACAATGATTTCTAGAATAAACATTTCCAATTTCCCTTTTGTAAATATTTCCAACATTCCATTTGTTTCCATGTCACCGAATGCATTTGAAAAATACAACAGCACACAACATCATAGCCCCTACAAAACCTCTGCAAAAATGCTTGACATTCTGTAACTGACAAGACTGTTAACGCAATTTCAGGTTCCTAACATCAAGAATGAGGAAACAAACAACCACAAATAAATTCAGGGGAAGATGACACTGCTTGAAGAATATCATCACTGGGAATGGAAAACTACATTTCCAGGGTAGAATGCAAAGACAATACAGCCAGGGACCAAACCACACCACAGTACCAAATAAAATAACATTAGTGCCTATGAGCCCTATTTCACTCCTTGTAACAAGAATCAAAGGCATGCAAAATCAGTCTTGAGACAGAAAGATCCAACTGAGTGGTTTTTATACAACTCTAAGCGCTCAATAGCTCAAACTTAGTAAAAGATAAATCACAGAATCACAGAATGGTTGGGGTTGGAAGGGACCTCAAAGACCATCTAGTTCCAACCCCCCTGCCATGGGCAGGGACACCCTCCACTAGATCAGGTTGCTCCAAGCCTCCCCCAGCCTGGCCTTGAACAATACCTATTTTTGTATTGCGAATATAAGCGCTACACCATTTTTACTTTGAAATCAAGTCAACCATTTGTAGATCATTCTTTATGTTGTGTTGCCCGGAGAAGATTTGCCATTGCCTAATTCGTGTGTGCTTGCAGTTCTGCTTCCCAGTCTCTATTTCTACATCTGTTGATTAAGCAGCATGGGCCCTTCTCTATCCAGAAAATATGCACGACATTAAGGACACAATCACTGAGTAGTAGGAAAATAAGCTTCCAACTGGTAACAATACAAAACCCAAAAGCTTTGCATTACTGATTTCAGTTGAAGTCTGACATACTTTGAACCTCTTGAATAGAAAAATGTGATGGCTGTTAAGCATGCCATCTTGTTTTATCAACCAGCTGTCTATGGTCCTGCATCTGATTTCACAAAACACTGTTAACAAGTCAATTTTTTCAGATGACATTTTCTGAAAACTTTTCTGTCAGGTAGCATATATACAGTAAGTCAAACATTTAGTTAACAAAAAGTTACATTTTATTTTTAGGGTGTTTGTTGTTTTGGTTTTTTTTAACAGTTGAGTTGTGCTGTAAAATACCCAACTGATTAATTAACATGATTTCTAACTGTCTTGGGATCCTTTTTTGCACCTTAAGTGTCAATCTTACTAAGCCTATCTATGAAGATACAAAAAAGGACATCTAGAAATGTACTATTAATTGAGTAGAAGGTCGTGTTTGGAAGTTATTGAAGGTGTCTGATCCTCTCTGACTCCTGTATCCTTAAAAGCCACAATAAGCAGAGAGGATTTTAGCTCAATTCCTGAACAGATGTAATTACTGTTTATAACTATGCCAAGTACATATTTTAAAAAATCCAAACCAAAACACCAAACCAAACACAGAGAACACACACATACAATATACACATGCTTGAAAGCTATTTACAACACTGTGATAACCATATGGCTTAAGAAAACTTTCACATATAAGTCACTACAGAGCATCACTGAAGTAAGCCTGCTTTTATAATAAAAATATTAACCCTGCGATGCATTTCTGCGTACACAAGAAGCCTAACAGCTGCCCTCGCACAGTAGGATAGTGAGTTAAAAGCTATTCCTTCTCTGGGTTCCCTGTGATTGTTTACATAACTGACAAAGTCACCTAGACAGGGAAGCAGGCTTTATTGGAGACTGTTCTAAGTCAAACTGCAATAACAATGTATCAGTTAAAACGTTTAATCAGCATCAGGAATGTGGCTGCTCTACATGGGAGGTTGCAATTTACCTGTTACAATCCTGAATGCAGTCACTGCAGTTGCCTTCCTTGAGGTAACACGCTGCTCTGTTTGAGTACAAGATACTTAAATCATCTGGACTTTGTTCTCCTAAAAGAAGTTACAATTAAAATCAAAGACCATTACTAAGATGACATTCGAGACTTAAAGACCTGCATGCTGTAAGCTGGACTGCAGTGATGCAGTTTGCTGACAGCGCAAAGCTCTAAGGAGCTTTGTCACCTAGAAGACGTAATTACTCAAACACATAAATAAAAGCAAACAGCTCTGCCCCAAGGAAGTTTAAAGATTATTTCGCGCTTCCTATATTTTGCATCATGCGAATCACCCTCCTCTGACAACGACAAAGAACGCAGCGCACAGTAACCCCCGCCAGAAACCCAGGCACAGGGTAGCTCAGCGCACTTGTAGTTCCTTCAGATCATCTGAACGATAACGCTAGAGTGAAGCGTAAGGTAGCACACTCACCTAGACCGATGACACACTCAATTGCTTCGGAGTATTTGAGCACAGCCGCTCCAAACTGTCCACTCTTAAACAACCCGTTTCCTTCACTTTTGAGTTCGGCTGCAGCAGGAGGAAGCGAAGCGGAACTGCCACCACCAGCCGACGGGGACCCTGCTCCACGCGACCTGCAGGTCTGCTCGGTTTCAGGGCTCTCGCTCTTTCGGTCGCTGTGCAAATAGCCATTAACTTCACCTCCGTGGTCTGGCAACCGCTTTGGTGTTTTTTTCTCTGATGTGCCTTTTTTAAATCCGCTCCCAGTGGATTCCTTCTGCTTCTGCGTCTCTCGGTCCTCCGCCTTACCGCCACCGCCTTTGCCGTGAAACCTTCGCTGCGCGTTGCCCATCCCGGCCTGCCCGGCAGCCGCCTCTCCTCCCGCTGGCACGCCAGGTTCTACAAGGAAGTTAATGAGCCGAGTTGGAGCTTGCATCATCAGAAGAAACTATCGTCCTGGCAAGAGAGGGGTGGAGAGCCCAAGAACACCGCCCCAGATCCTCCACGCATCCTGAGGTTACCAAGGTTTATTTGCCTTCGAAAACACTTCCAGGAACACAGAAAAAATCCTGCTTACAAGTAACTTGCAACTATTACTGAGCAGGTGTTACTGTGAAACCTCATTTCTCCTGGCTGGGCACACTGTAAACCCCTGTTCTGTAGCGTCAGAATGGTACTGAGTTCACCTTGACATTAACTCCTTAACTGCTGGCTGTTACAGTACGGCTACTTGGGTTTTCCCTGACCAAAAGGCTTGCGTCTTCAGGTTCGGACACAGGGCTAACAAACGTTGCATGCTCCAAAACGCTCCTCAGATACAACGTAGGAGGGACAAAGATCTCATCAATCATTCTCAAAAAGGTTTCATTTAAACATAATGTCAGAAAGCCTTTTATAGAGTTCTGATCATACAATTTGCGTTATCTATTGCTAATTTAATTAGGAAAAATAAAAAAGTAAGGGTATCAGATATTAACATATCAATTCCTTATTCACCTGAATTCCTAACAGACCACCACCGTGGTATTCAAAACCAGATTTCAGCAGAAAGCCTGCTTCTTGATACTACCAGTTAAGCAAAGGCAACTCTGTGTTGCTACTCTTAATTAAGATGCTGGATTTTCATCTCCGCCTGAGTTGTGCTCATCTGTCCAACTGAATTTTTTCCAGGCCTTCATATATTGGAGAGATACTTCCAAATTGACTCAAACTAAATTCCTGAAGTTGACTGAATATGGATGAACTCCAGATTGTTCCAAATTACAGAAACTGGGGCTTTTTTAATGCATAAAATGTTCATTAAATCAAATTGAACAGGATGGGAAACCGTAAGATTTTTAAAACCAGCAGATTCTCTAGGGTCTAACAGACAAAAGCTCTCACTGCATCCTTCCCAGCTGTGGTCTCTGTTTTCAAATACCATGTTTAATAGTAAGTTCATATTCCACAGTGGGAACAATGGTAGGATAAATCTATTCTACCCATACAGACATTTTTATAAAACTTAAAGTAAATTATTCATATTTGAGGCTTCCATCCATCCATCCATCCATCCATCCATCCATCCATCCATCCATCCATCCATCCATCATCTTGCAGTGTCAAACATGCCAAAAACGTTTCAAGCCTATTTGGTAGGCAGGATGAGGGTAACAGACTGGCTGAGCAGATGAATGAAGACAGTAGTAATATAGTATTAATTTCATAGAACCACAGAATGGTTTGGGCTGGAAGGGACCTTGAAGATCACCTAGTTTCAACCCCTCTGCCATGGGCAGGGACACCCTCCACTAGACCAGGGTGCTCCAAGCCTCATCCAGCCTGGCCTTGAACACTGCCAGGGATGGGGCACCCACAGCTTCTCTGGGCAACCTGTTCCAGTGCCTCACCACCTTCTCCAGGAAGAATTTTTTCCTGATATCCAATCTAAATCTCCCCGCTTTCAGTTTAAACCCGTTACCCCTTGTCCTGTCACTACAGGCCCTTGTAAAAAGTCCTGTGTCCCGTCCCCGCCACCCCCAGCTTTCTTGTAGGCCCCCTTCAGGTATTGGAAGGCTGCTAAGGATTTCGTTAGGGTACAGCCTAAAACACTTTAAATCCACCAAACCAGAGAATACTCTGTGTACCTTCTACCAAAAAATTCTGAATGTCACAGACAAACAGGTGATAGGACAAGCTTTTAAGAAAAAATTCTACAGCAAAACACTCTTGAAGAGCATCACAACCGCTAGAGACAAAAAAAGGCAAGAAAGGCAGATAATGTGTGATGCCAATTTGAACATCATTAACGCAAACATCACTTCCTGAATACAGAATATTTCCTTAAGTGTATAGAACCAATCCTGGATGAAACAGGAAACATTTACAGCATTTGAAGTCACTCTGAAAATAAGAATATTCATAATTAACTTGTTTAACTGTCAGGTTATGTTAATTGCCTAAATATTTCTGGACTGAGTAAACACCTTGCACAAAATTGTACAGATGCATTTCCCAGATCAGTTTGAGTTATTATTTATAATATAAACAATATTCCTGTATTGGTCTCTACAGAGGAATGATATTAATGAAAGCAGTATTCTGGGCTTTTGCTTAAAAAGAGATCAGTGCTTACAAACTTTAAAAAAAAAATCCAAAGAAAAGTTAAAGAAAGGTATTGAAAAGTATGGATAGAATTTTGACCAGAATGACAACAATTACAAACTAGATTTCATTTGCTGTCTTTCCCATTATTTTCATTACATATTATTTAGCATTTTTATTTCATTTCACTTATTTTCAGTTATGAAATTGTTCTTATCTGAACCCACGAGTCTCCTTGTGTTTTCTCCCAATTCTCCTCCCCTTCCCACTGGCGGAGGGGGGAGGTGAGTGAGTGGCTGTGTGGGACTTGGTTGCTGGCTGGGTTAAACCACAACAAAATCATATTTATCAGTTGAGATTACAAATTTACAAACATGTCAAAATATCAGGTTGTCAAGTATATACATGATTTTGGTTTTATAGTGCCTGAATAATAGTTTTTACAGTTTTGAGGATGTAAGCAATTTTCTGTTCCTATTATGCAAAGAGGATTTTATTTGCTTTTGCTTTCAGATACAGGAGATTTAGAGACTACAATCTCATTTTGACTGTTTTGTTAAAAGCTGAGAAATCAACCCTTCAGAGCTAAACAAAACAAAAATATTTTGTTGTTTTTCTTCCAGTTTCTAAATTACAAGTTTGGTAGGAATGCATGAGGCTTACCAACAAGAATGTGAAAAAAACGTGACAAGATAATTGGACTGCATGGACTACTGGACTGACTGTGACTACAGACTAGGTGTGTAGAGAAGATGTATAAGACGCTCAGTCTACTTATTGCTCTTAGGTTCACAGAGTATGCCAGGTTTATTCAGCAACTGAACTGACTTTGTATTTGTTTCCAGTTGTACTTTAAAATCACAGTCTATGAAGATGCTTCCTAAATCTCAAGAATACTTACATATATCACATGAACAGATGTTAACCACCTTCCCTATGTTTAAAAGCCTAACCTCTCATCAACAGAATAGGAGTCTTCCTCTGGAGCTAGCAGGCACTTAGTCATCTGAATGCTGCCAGTGGAAAGCAACCCCAAATTATCTAGTATTTAAGGCTACGGACATGGTCCATCCTTTCTTCCAGGCTTTTAGCTGAGGAGACCTTGTGAGTATCTACTGATTTTGAAAAGCGTATTTTCCTTAAATTTGTGTCCAAATAATGCATTATGATATCATAATTGTGAATGTTAGGTTGTACATGTAAGTTGGAAAACCCACAGTTCAAGATAAAGAACTACATAGGCCACAAAAAACAGAAAAGCCACAGCTGTCATGCCACATTTACCTTAAAGAAACCAACAGAAAGGAGAAAAGGGTGGAAATCAACCCAAAGATGTTATTCTGTTGAAGGCTGGAGCCCAGACATGCAGCTGAATGTAAAAGCAACCTGCCACTTACAGCCCCTGCTGCCTCACTTCCCCCTACAAGTCATGTATTCTGATTATGCCAGTAGCTTCATCTCAGCAGTCTTACAGTTAGTCACACTAACCCATGAACCTGAGCGGCTCTTCAACTGCTTGTAAAATACATACAGTACAAGAATTACATCTTGTTTCTGTCTAACATTCACTTTTGGCGCCCACAGATGATCGCTTACATTAAAAACCAAAGAGGAAGATTGATAGTTTTCAGAACAACAACCACAAAAATCACATTACATGCCACTTGATCATTTTTACACTCTTCGATCCAATCAAGGGAGGAAAAACGCAGAAGAAAAATGTCACGGAGGGAAAGCAGGAGAGATGTGTGAGAGAAAGAGCTAAGGAACACAAAATGTTCTCTAACAGCAGAAGAAATTCCCACCTGAAATTGGATAGGATCATCATCATCAAAGAATAGGTATAAAATTGCACAGGTAACAGAGAAGTAGGTGATTCATAGCAACATTTTCCATCTGTCTGTTATCCCCTTTCAAGAAATAATTCTAAAGATGTGGAATAAAACTGGATTCTAGACTTCACTCAGATCTATTTTAATTAGTGAATATAATTTTAGTCTTCATACAGGCAAAATTCTTTGCAAGCAAATATAGATGAATTGTGTGAATAAACACTGCAATATCAAAGGTAATTATTTTTTTCCTCAGGTTAAAATGAAATAGGAAATTATATGACATGACTTTTACCTCCACGGCTTCTTTCACATTCTTCTGTATTTTCCCCTCTTTCCTCATCACCTTCTGAATCCTCTACGTCTTGAATAAGTAATCTTCTTCCTTTCTTTTGAGTCTCAGATACAGGCTTTAAACCTTTCAGTTTCTTTTCAGTCTCTAGCAGGTTTTTCTGCAATAGAGAAAAAAAAGCAACAGCAGAATCCTTTTTCTATTGGTAAAGAAACTGTGATTTATATACAGAAAATACATTCTCTTAAGTCATCCACATAAGATCCTGAAGAACTATCACGATAAATGATACCAATATAAAAGCAGAGAAAATAAAGGTCACTTTTCCAAGAGCCATAATCAAACCCAAGATTAACAGTCCGTTTCTGTGTCTTACAAACTCAGCAGATATCTCACAAACTAGTAAGTACTTTTCTTGAATGAACTGCTTAAGCAAAATAACAATTAAATTAAAATGAAAAGAAAAGTAGATTGTACTACTGTGGTAACTGGCACGGTCTACTCAGAAAAGACACACGGAAAACAGGCTATTTCCAGAATCTCCGAGAAAGACTAAAATCAGTTTATCAAAAGGTATGCTATGGAGAATTTGGTGTCTGATAACTGACAGAGGAGTGTAACTGAGAGAACTAGAACCAAAGGAGACAGCAACTTCTTAGCAGTGTAGCAGGAGGACACTGTTGAATAATGAAAAGGTTTGATCCTCTTTTAAGAGCTGCAAATTGGATGACCAAGCAGCCTCTCATTCCATAAACATTTTTTGGTTACTCAAACAACTCCAACTGCACTTTACACTTTCAGAGCAAAGTGAGACACACACGCAACATTACGCACTATTCTGGAGGGAATTCAACGCTGTAGAAGGGAAGTGCCATTTCAGTGCTCGCTTCCTCAAGAAAAAGGTAAAACAAGGACAGGATCAAGCTTCAAGGATGAAGTACCTTGAAGAATTCCAGTTAGTGACAAGCAATTTACCTTTATTTTAGTGACTGCACATAAGCATTCTCTCTGCATGTGTTCCATACATTCAAATTTAGCTCAAGAGGGTTTTGAGGATCCTCCAAGCAAAGAGCAACTCAAAAATGCTCTGCCAAGCACTCTGTCCGCTCTGGATGCCTCAGCCAAGGCATAATAGCTGGCACAGATAAGGGCAAACTACAGACATCTGTTTTCAGCTACAGAAGCATTGCTCAGCAAAGCTACTAATGCATTTGGATCTCCACAAGAGTGCACTCAAAATGAGTCAGTAGCTTACATCTGGTATTATCAAAAGTCTCAGCACAGCCCTATCTGAGAATCTTTTCACAAAGACTGTTGGGGAGTTTGTCAACACAGAATCACAGCTATTTAGTGGTTGAGGCTTACAAACAGAAAAAAACCCACAAAAGCTCTTTTAGAACGCAAATCTAGACACTCAGGTGTTTAAAAAGAAAGAAAGGGGGGTGGGGGGAGGCAGGCAGGTTGATCCCTTGGTTGACGTGAAACTCGGGAACTATTCTGGACAGGAATCTAGCTCCAAGCACATCCTAAAAGGGATGAATTCTGTATGTGGTGAACCTGACCCGACAGACTTGGACTTCTCTCACTGGTCCAAGCAACAGCAGTAATCAAATAACTCCACGGAGTTAGCAAGCAAGCAGCAAGTTGCTAGCAGCTCAAAATGTGCCAACAGTAAGAGCGGAACAGCAATCAGGTGATGAGGTAACTGCATGGCATCCAGAAGTCACACACAAAACACTGGGAGGGTAGCAGTATGATGGACTCCTAATCAACAGGCAAAGAGCAGTTTAGTATCAGAACTGAAGATTCTCCGGACACGCAGAGTCCAAATGCAGTGACTGGGTTCTAAAGCACAAAACACCCCTAGGAAGATACCAATGAAATGACACAAACCAATCCTCTCCCAGATAGCTGAGGTAATAGTAGTACACGAACCACATCCTGACCTTGAGTCTCCAAAGAAAGCATCTGGCTTTCTTAGATCCAAAATTGGCTAAGAAGGGTCCAGATTCATCAGAAGGTATGAAAAGTTTTTTATTCTAGCCTGGAGTTGAGAAATGAGGATTTATGACATCATACTGAACTGAGGACAGAACCCAGGTCCTCTCCTTTTGGGTTCACTTTACCACTACAACAATAAAATCTTGGCGTCTCTTTTGAATTTTTCCTTGTGAATTATGTGTCAAACTTAATACAACTATCCTAACGTATCTTTTTGAGATCTTGAGAAGTAGTGAAGAGAAGAACTGGCCACATTCAAGTACCTGATTTCTGCCACAGGCACCTATGTGGCTTTGGGAAACTGATCATTGGCACAGTACCTTGAGTGTGTCCTCAAAACTCCCATTGAAATCAAACAATATAAACTGCATTCACTTTACGCTACAACTGCATGCAACCTTTTTCTAGTCATAGTCAACTCATCTATCTTTACCTTAGCTATAGGGTTTTCTGGTTCAACACATAACACTTTGTTCAGATCCTCTATAGCTGCCGGGTAATTCTGCAGCTGATGGTGCACAGTGGCACGGCGCATTAGAGCTACAAAGGAACAAGGTGTATTATTTATGTATTTGAAGCATAAAGCGGATAACAATACACTAGATATCAAGTGTAAAACAGTTTTTAAAATTCTGCATTTAATTCATAATTAATCTATATTAGTAGTAGTAATTCTCTTGATCATTTCTAATGATGCAATTTCACATGACACATTTTGGGATAGCAATCATGAACTGCGAAGCATCTTTTCATATTTTTCCAATTTTCCCACCCTCCCATGCAAATATAGTTAGCTACATTCAAGCCCTTATCTTCAGGAAGGACTAAAACTGCAATTTCCTTTGTTTTCATGTTGCTTTTAAGGTAATTAATGCTTCAGTGTGGGTATTATGACTACAATGCACTGCACAAATACAAGAGGGCTTATAGCCATCATATAAAACTCAAGGGTTAGCCCGATGTTACTACATAAGAATACACATTACAAATCAACAGTATGGACTACGTAAAACTTCCCTGACCCTGAAAACACTGTTAAAATTACTTTGTGGAACTACTCTGTTTCCTTTTTTATACTTGGACAGGATCTAAAGCGCATGGAAGTCAATTAACAACGTGAATGGATATGCATTAATTCATTTGCGAGAAATTAAGTAATATATAAAGGGGCAAGTTTATCTTCTACTTTACCTTTTACATTGCCAGGTTCCACATCTAGTACCTTCTCACAATCCTGCAAAGCACTATCCCAGTCCTGCAGTTTGATTTCGGCTTGAGCTTTGTTATTATATGCTGCTGCGGTGGGTGTTACTGATATACTCCTGAAAAAAAGGGAGGATTGACCATGGTGGGCTCACAGTTAGAAAATCTGAACGCAGAAACACTTCACTGTTGGAAGCTGAAAACAGTATTAATACTGATATTCCAGCCACAACAGCAGATAGAAACTTCTTCCTGCGACCATCCACGAACTGGATTTACCATCTTGAGAGGTCAGTTGCTTGCCAGGGCTTAGATCTGAGATGTTGCAGGGAAGATGCCATGTCTTATCCGTCCCTTACACTATTACCTCTTGCTGCCATCTACACAGACTCGAATGAAACTGCCAAATGAAACCTTCAGAGTTGAAGAGCAACTACAGAACTCTGGAGGCCACGATGAAGAGCCGGGGGGCACGTGGGCTTCTCCTTGATCTTGCGTGTAAAAGGCAACAGCGCAGGTAGCAGCGAATGAAACATCCAGATCAACATCGGGCTGTGTGGCTGGTATTGTAGGCAGGGCTTTAGCTTCTCTAACAACAGGATGATCTCTAAGGAACAGGGACAACTGGGATCCATATGACAAAATGGTGCAATATAACCTTTGCCAACACCCTTGCTAACCTAGCAGGGAGGACTCTAAACTAGGTTTACTGGGAAGAACAGACTATAGGGAAGTGCTGGGGGGACAGCGTACTGGAAGAGACTCACACTTTCGTTGCATAAAAAAGCACAACTGAAGGACCGTCTCAGGTGCTTGTGCCCAAATGCACAAAACAAGGGAAACAAAAACAGAAGAAAAGGTCCGTGCAGCTATGACCTCAGTGAGACACGGTGGGACCGTTTGTGTGGCTGGAGTGCTGTGATGGAGGCATGCAGGCTCTTTAGAAAGACTAGGAAGGTAAGGAGGAAGAGATGCGTTCTACTCTCAGCAGTGAAGGAAGGGCAAAATGACAAGGCACAAGAAATCTATGAAACTTCTGTATCATATCGAAGGCAATGTCTTGACACAATCAACAAGCTGATGATCTGCTGGAATTGTTATTCACCATCAAAAACTGGTTGGGAATGCAAAAGTTGATGACAGCATTGGCTGTGGCAACCATGAGATGGTAGAGTTCAGGATTCAGGGAGAAAAGAGCAAGATGAACACTAGAATTAAAGCCCTGGACTTCAGAAGGCAAAATTTTAGCATGTTTCAGAATCTGCTTGGCAGGATTACAGGAAGAATGCCCTGTAGTGCAAAGGATGCCAGGAGAGCTGGTTGATCTTCAAGGACAGCTGCCTCAAAGCACAAGAATGATCCTTTCCAACTTCCAACATGCAGGAAGTCAAGCAAGCTTAGAAGCGGGCATGAACAGAGAAGTCTTGACTGAGCCCAAACACAAAACCTAAATACACAGCAGATGGCAGTGGTGATGGGCTATCCAGGAGAAACGTAGAGCCACTGGCTAAGTGTAAGTGAAGGAATTAATAAAGCAAAAGCTCAGCTGAAGTTGAAGCTAGAAAAGGGATGTGAGGAACAACAAGAAAAGTTTTGTGGGGTGGTTTGTTGGTTTTTTTTGATGTCCATCAGCAGCAAAACAAAGATTAAAGAAACTGTGGGCCACTGGTCAGCGCAGCAGAGGATGTAGTGACAAAGGACATGGAAAAGTTTGAGACACTCAGCAGCTTCTTTGCTTCAGCGTTCATCGGTGAGGTTTGCCCTCGGGCTTCCCAGGCCCCTGAGTTTAGAGGCAGATTCTGCAAGAGTGAAGCACTGCCCACAAGAGAGGAAGATAAAGTTAAGAAACACTTGAGAAAATAGGATATACACAAGTTCCAGATGGGATGGTCAGGATGGTGGCCAATGTTACAAGACTGCACTATATCATCTTTGAAAAGTCATGGTCACTGGGAGACATTCTTGGTGACTGGTAATGTGTATCTTCAAGAACAGCAAGGTGGAGGACCTGGGGAACTACAGGCTTGTCAGTCTAACATCAATTCTCAAAAATATTATGGAGCAAGTCATCCTGGATTCCTACCCAGGCACGCAAAGGATAAGAAGGTGACTGGCAACACCCAGCATGGATTTACCAAAGGGAAATCATGCCAAGACCAACCTGATAGCTTTCTTTGCTGAGTGGCTCAGTGAAGGAAGAACAGAGGATGTTGCTTACCTTGATTGTAGCAAAGCCTGTGACATGATGTCCCATAGTTTTCTTATAGCCAAGTAGGTAAAACATGGACTAGATAAGTGGACAATAAGGTAGACAGAAAACTGCCCGGACTGCTGGGCTCCAAGAATTGAACCATAGAAAGCCCAACCAGTGACCAGTTAGTTACTAATTGCCTTCCTTTGGGATCAAGTTTTTAACATCTTTATGAGGGGGGTATAAGACAGAACACACGAGCCCCCAGGAAGTTTGTCAGTGATGCAAACCTGGGGGTATACAGTCAGTAATACACTGGACAGTGGAACTCCAGTCAAAGGGGCATTAACAGGCCAGTGGAATGGGCTGGCAGACTTCTCAGGAAGTTCCAAAAAGGCAAGCGCAAAGTCTTGCACCTGAACAGAGTAACTCAGCTAGAGGCTCGGTACCAGCTAGCTAGAAAGCAGCTTTGCAGGAAAGGACCCGAGGGCTCTGGTGGACAAAAAATTTTAGAGGTGTTAACAGCATGCTCTTAAGGCAAAGAAGGGGTACCACAAGCTGGGCCATATTAGCAAGAGTCGAGCCAGGATGCTGACAGAAGTAGATCTTCCCCTAGACAGAATCCCCCTCCTAGAATGAATAACTATACCCTGATTATTTTTGTAGAGAACTCTACTCTTTTTCCCTTGTTAACCATATACAAAAAACCCTTCAGGCTATAATCAACTCACTCCAAAACATGTTTTATTTAAATATTTCTAAATGTAAGAAAATAAGAATTTTCAGGTGATATTAGAAAAGTGCCCAATTAGAACAATATGCAGTGTCAATATCATGTATTTCAGAAGGTGTACAATGCCACATGGGGGGCGAATATGGAAAGGCTCTCCATTAGGAAGGATCCTGCCCAACCTCATTAATTAACACCTTATTTATGCCCCAAAAGCAGAGAATTTTACTTATTTTTATATTACGGATTTGTTTGGGGGTTTTTTTTAATATGATTACAGCTATGGATGTTTTTTATATTCATGTTCAGGTATTCAAAAAACCCAACACAGATGTTAAGACTGCAAGTCAGGAACAAAAAAATACACATCAAATGCCTCAGTTTAAACAGCCTGTGCGCTATGAATATCAATACCTTTGTGCACATACTACATCAACAATCTCCAGGTAAATTGTCATAAACTGTTCTACAGAACCCTGCCTCCTTCAGTGACTGTTTGAATGGTGTCTCCTAAACATAAATCGGATTAATACTTATGTTACTGGTTTTGCACACCATTTATTCCTATTCATTTTCTCCATACTTGTCTGCACTGACCACAGATACATTAACTTCTTCATCATTTTTTTCAAGGATATCCCATTATAATATCATAGCCCAGGAGTTATCTTAACACTTCATCACACAGCAGAGCCATATCATTACCCTCCGTGTACACCAGTAATTAAGACACCAAGATTCCCATATGCTCTCAATTTCTAGTGACAGCTTTGACACTTCTGGGACTTGTGTTTTTTTAAGTCTTTATCATTTCAAAGCACTGAGTTTCCTTTAATGTTAGTTTAATGTGGTATGAGTCAGCACTTTTGCCACTCACAGCTGTAGTGTCTTGAGATGGGTGATCTACAAATAAGAAACAAATATCAATCCCGTGTGAAAATCCTGTTTTGTATAAATGGCATCATGTTCTAACACCATGAAAAAGGTAGAGAAAAAAAAAAAATTCTCGTTCTCCCAAGGTAGCATTCAAATACCTTAACTGAAACCCTTCTCTTCCTGTCATGGTCAATTCCGTTCACCTTGAACTTTTCTACTTTTGAAAGAAATACAACAGAGATCCTGTAGCAACAACCTCTATTTACATAAATAAAGCCAAAGTCTGAATGCAGCCCACACTGCACTAAATAAGGCAAGCAACCTGAAAGAGTCTCATATTTTTTAAATTCAGTGTTTGTGTATTTTTCTTCTGGACTGTTACTATTTGCAGACAGTGTTATGATGAAGTTGCACATAATGTTTTTTCTTCCTCCAAAAAAGAATTTATTAAATCAATTTTACTTCTTAACAATTGAGACAATCCTACCAATGTGATAAATTAAAATTGTTTGAAGGCGGAGAGAATTGGGGTTGTTCAGCCTGGAGAAGAGAAGGCTCCAGGGAGACCTTATAGCACCTTCCACTACCTGAGGGGCTACAAGGAAGCTGGGGGGACTTTTCACAAGGGCCTGTAGTGACAGGACAAGGGGTAATGGGTTTAAACTGAAAGCGGGGAGATTTAGATTAGACATCAGGAAGGAATTCTTCCCAGAGAGGGTGGAGAGGCCCTGGAACAGGTTACCCAGAGAAGCTGTGGCTGCCCCATCCCTGGCAGTGTTCAAGGCCAGGCTGGATGAGGCTTGGAGCACCCTGGTCTAGTGGAGGGTGTCCCTGCCCGTGGCAGGGGGGTTGGAACTAGATGGTCTTTAAGGTCCCTTCCAACCCAAACCATTCTATGATTGATTTGTAACAAATTTAGTTTCTCAACACACTTATACTTTTATTTTTGTAAACTTGCCTGTGAATCTCAATGATTTTGAAGAATCTGAAGAACTCTGTGACACGTGCAGATTGCATCCCATCACTATCTACCCACTTCTCCTCCTAGTAAATAAAAATTAATATCTGGATGCAACAGTCCTTTAAGTACTCTTCTGTGAAATCTTTTTGCCGTTTTGAAAATAATCCAATTGCCACTAGTTGCTTCAGGAAAAAGTTGGTACAATTACCTTGCCCTAAAATTAATATTCACAAGTAACAGCCGTTAAAATAAAAGAGTATTTACTCACCGGCTGTAATATGTCACTGCTTCCACATAATCCCCAATGGCAAAGGCTTCATTGCCCTTTTCCTTTTCACGAGTAGCAATAAAAATCTTCTCTTTCTCTGTCATGCCTAGAAAAAAATACTTAAGCATAACAACTAACAACTTTCACAGATGCAAACAAAACACTGCCAGCTAAAATAGGTCTGCATATTATTTTTTAAAATAACATGGCTTACTAAGAGACAAATTTGTATTTTGTTTCCTATAATAAGAACCTAAATCCTTCTGATACACATACTATTCAGAATGCAAGATGAAAGCAGTTGGCTAACCTCTACCATTGATTTAGAATAGTAGAAGTATGCTTTATTTCTTTACCCATGGCTCTCAACCTAAACACAAGATGAATATTGTAACTGATTATTAACACCAAGACTAGATGGATTTTTTTTTTTCCAAATACAGCTTTAGTTAACCTCCTAAAAACTTCTAGCATCTCTAGGGGCTGAAAAACAGATAAAGACACTTTTACCTCTAGAATATGCTTCCTCAATTTGTATTCACACTCTACAACACAGTATTACAATTGAAGAAAAATTATATGTTTCTAAGACATTACCGACTGTGTCTATTTTCTTTTCAATTATAGGTGGCCTTGGTCTACTAAAGAATCTTGCTTTTGAGTTATTTTCATGACAGCCTTCATCGATTTTAGAACACTCCTTTTCCACGTCGAACCTTAAATTAACAAAAATAACAAATTCAGTAATGCTGCACAGCAAGACTCCTCTACTAACAGAAAGGCATACTATTATTTCCATTACAGACCAAAGGAAAAGAGAGATAAAGGTTGTGTTCAGTTATCCATGACTAGTTAGGAAAAAGATTTGTAGTGTCTTATCTCCTTTCCTTCTGTTGTGTTCTTTGGTTTTGGGGTTTTTTTTGTGCACTTCTCCTGCTTATACATCACGTCCCCTTCTTCCTCCTCCCTTCTGGTTAAACCAAACCAAGTAACTGTCTGTCTCACCTGCTCACCATCCCCTCCTTAAAAGAGGTAAAATTTAAGAAACAGTATCATCGGGCTCAATCCAAGCCCTATCAAACATTTCTGTTAACCTTTGCCAAAATAGCTAAGAAACAGCTTCAAAGCAATTAAAGCTGCAATGGTGAGAGAGATTTCAAAGCAGTCTCGGACACTTCCACAGTTACTCTGACGCAGCTTTTGAAAACGGTGTTTAGGAATTTGTGTCAAATAAATATTGCTGCCATTGTCCTATAAAACAGATACAGCAATAAGCAATTCCTACACTATCTAGAAACACTAATCTCGCTGCTTTTTTATTCAGGACTTTATGAAAAATATCCTTTGTTTTCCACAATAATCTTGACAATATGGATTATTTCTATCTGAAACAGGCACAATTTTGAGAATATAGACAATTCAAAAACTTTTCTGGTAAGATTAATCTCCATTTAGATTCTGATCTTTTGCTAGCTTACTGTCACCTATTTATTATAATTAGCTACATTTCAAAATAGGTGCCTTTAAAATATGAAGTGAAACTTTTTTGTTCAGAAATTGCCTAAACAACTATTTGAAATTATCTTCAAGATGTTTTGAAAACATGATATGCTTCTAACTGGAACATTTCTTTCTCAGTATGCTCGTATTATCCAAAACAAATGCAACACATGGGAGAATTCACAAACTGCAGTCTTATCAGCATGCTAAAGCCTTTAAAGATTGAGCACATACAATTGCAAACCAAACCCCCAAATGATTACTTTAAATCATACAGAGGAAAGAGGGATGAAAGAATAAATTGTTGCAGAAGTTACTTTGCTAACCTGTTTTGTTTGTCCACGTTTGAGCGGGAAGACCCCATTTCTGAATCACACATGCATGAAAATAATATGCACAAGTGTTTGTAAGAACAGCATCTTATGCAGACAGGGCTTTTGTAGTGGTTACAGGGTACAGTGAGACATTAAGAGTTTCGTTACCCAAACCCTAGAGTCTCTAGGTTTAGCTCCCCATCTACAGCATGGAAACTTGTGCCTCCTCACTCTGGTGCTACAACATCCTGGTGCACATTTAAGGAGCTAGAGAGAAGCTGCTACAATGCAAAACACAAAGTACGTGCATTTCCCTCTCCGTGTTCAACAATTTGGGGGCATCAATCCATCACGTACGTTGGGAGGGTAATATGCCACCATTACATGAGGCAGCATGTCCTTGTCTCAGGGCTCCATCCCCCCTAGAAATAGTCAGTCACTGTCTAAACCTCTGATGACGTGTACTTGCACCTGAGCAAACTGATGCACCTGCCTCAAGCTCATTCTCTGTGGTCAGCGGGGCTGTGTGCAGGAATAAGGACTCATCCATTTTGGTTTTAATTCACAATTGTGACTTTGGATACACAGAAGACCAAATTTAGAAGCCTACATTAAACAACCCTCGAAGCACTTTCAATTAAACAAAAAAAAAAAAAAAAAAAGATAAATTAAGCTAATTTTAATCCCTCCATAGATTTTATATCTTAGATGCTGAAGAGAAGAATGAAGTCTGAAACAAAATCACCTTTTATTTGTGTTTTCTACTGAGTTGTTATCTTTCACACAGCTTGAACAGAAGTATAGGCTAAATTGTTTTCAATGCACTGTTTGTGTTTTAACAGAACATTTATTACAGAAACCCTAAGTTTCACTGAAGTGTTAAAACTCCCTGAAATGTTGACTTTAACACTACATTTCTGGAAAATACTTTAAAAACCAACATTTAATAATGTTCCATTATTAAACAAATATGTAAGGTATAATAGAGACTTAAATATAAAGGATTCAACATACTTGTCCCATTCACTGTAATCTCGTGGGATGTTTTTCTTGTTTCTTCCTTTGTTTTGTAATTTCTTGTTCTGAAAGAGAAACAGCCAGTCTGTACCACAATTGTTAAAGTGGAAATTCACAACCTTTGTTTTGTTTCTGCAATACATATTCCTAGTAACTGACACTATTAATGACTAATCTCAGCATAGGCCAGAAAACTTCATTTATTAATAAAGATTAAGTAAACTCAATTAAGCTTTAAAGAAAATGTTTAGGTATATGACATATCGTAATCTGAGAAGGTCTTCAGTCTCACACTTTCTCTCCACTGCCCTGTCGCATGTTACACAAGCACTGAATAAAACTTTCAGATATGAGACTGCTCTTCCTAATTAGCATCCCATGCTGTCATCTTCCAAACCATCCTTTCAACACAGCAAGGGAGAACTCAGTCTTGAGAAACCCCAGCCTTGTGATGAAGAGTTTGACAATGAGACTGAATCAGTAACCTCATTTTAGGCTTGCCACTCCCAAGTGAATGCGATGATATGAATGAGGCAATGGTAAGGATGCAAAGATTCTGATAGTCCCCGGAACCCTCACAACAAACGAACAAATGAAAAACTTGACTTCAAAATAGTGTCTGTACTTTTGACTAATCCACATTCCAGGCAAGATAAATCCCAGGATGATTTACACTCATTAAACAAGCTCCACCATTGAGATTTGCCTTAACTAAAAGGCTTTCATGCTTAGGACCTTCCTGCAACAATCAGTTGCAATAACAGATTTGACCGGCTTGTATTGCAACCTACCTCCTACACTAATGGAACCTATTTCCATAGCTGGCACCTCTGGCATCCCTTCTACCTCTTGTCATGAGACTCTATTTCTAGTATGTCCCTCCCTGCTTGTTGACTTCCACAATACTTATTAGCAAGGTGTGGTTTCGAACAGGTATTCCACAGTGGCGCATTCCCCACCTACACTCTCCTGGCTGTTCAGCCCTCCTCTTACCTTGCAACCCGTCACTCGCTGCATTAGACCAATGTCATTGTTTGCAGAGTTGCAGATTTACAGTTAACTGGGTTCAAACAAACGATTTGATAGAGATTACAGTGAAATCCCTAAATATCTGTACCAGTTCAACTGAGCACGTGATAAATTGGACCAAAGAAACAAGCAGCAACCTCTTAAACTAGCTTTACCAGTGGTGACACTGTATCTTCTGCAGGAAATACTTCTGCAGTTGTATGTAAACACCTCAATTTACATAATGCAAATGTGACCCTTCCTGTAAACACTTCTGACTATAATGTTAGTTACACAAACTCTTGTAGTATGTAACTTCAGAATTACCCTTAATGCTCTCAGTCTTTCAAGAAGATAGACAAAAACACAAATACATATAGTGATCAGTGCACTTTTGGAGGAGGTAACTCCCAAATACGGCTTCCTGAAATATGACTTATTACATATGCATCCTGGTGTGTATTACAAACTTACTAATGTAATAAATATAGAATTTTTTTTTTAAACCAGAAGTCCTTAACTTAAATGAGCACAAAGCCAAAGAAACTCCCAGAAGGAAATTCGTAAGGTATTTACAGTAACGCAACTTTAATTGAGGGACAGAACTACAGCATGTCCTTTTAAGGAATATGGAAGAAGTGTTGACTCAAAAAAGCACAATTTTTAAAATTCTAGATCTCATATTCTTAGGACCATTGTAACCAAGTGGTGGCTCCAGCAGACTCAGGAATTTCCTAATCAGTAATATTTCAGAGCATTTCCTGTGTGATCTACTCTAGGTGATCCTGCTCCGGCAGGGGGTTTGGACTAGATGATCCCTAGAGGTCCCTTCCAACCCCTAACGTTCTGTGAGTCTCATCAAAGAGGCTTTGATGAAAACTGAATGTTTGCATTCAGTGGAACTAAAAAAAACAAACAAAAAAATCTCTATCCTTGTCATTTTTCTTGCCAGAACTCACAATGCAACGGATCCCACAGGGTATGAAGTCTGATGAACTATTTCTGGACCAAAAAATCAAAGCAGAGATGGGCTTCAGTCCAGGTGACACAGACTTTCACCTTGGTTCTTCTCTGGGCCCCGCGGGATGGCCTGAGACATTACTATTGTGTGTCAGCTAACAGTAGTATTCTTTAGTTCAGAGTGTCCAAAACGATATGAAGGCGATGTAGATATACCACCACAGTGGATTTTTAAAACATAACACTTGGAATGTGCGTTGTGTGCCCTGGACTGTAGCATGAGGAGGTATCTGAGGACAGAAATCTTTCTGCAATAGTATTAGGAAACTGTCTTTGGCAAAGGAACCTAAGTCTGCTGAAATCCCACCCATACAGCCTTTTGGAAGTGAGTATCTCTAAACCCGTGCTTTAGTTCCATCTTGGAATGTGAGACAGCAAAAATAACAATTAAGCAATGTGGACAGTTAGGAACAGAAAAACTCAAGCTGTGTCTCCACTTCTCTTTTATTTTACAGTGTAGACGTAACCTCAAAGTCCTGGGCTGTATGAAAGAAAAATGGGTGTAAGACAGAAACTTCCATACAGTGTTAAGAAGGGAAATACTGGATAAAGCTCACTCTTTAAGTATTAATTTTTGGAAAATCTTCCCCATAACTTCACATCAATAAAAAGAAAACATCATATAGAGTTACAAGCTATTTGTAGTGAATTAAAATGGTACCTACATTTGATATCAGCAAGAAAATCTGGATACAGAGACAAGAAGATGCTTCTATTGACCAAAATTGTACCCATTGGTGCAATCCACTGTTTCAGGGTCAATAAGGATTTCCAGAACTGGCTTCATTGAAGATACTGAACTTTTTATGCATCAAATCAGATGAACATAAACAGTCTCCAATTAAATAACAAAATTATGGAAGGGTTTGTGGATATCTTTCCAGCACAGAGGAGAAATTTATCATGCCAATTTTATACGTAACAAAATTATGCGATGCCAGTGTAAAAAATAGTTACTGTCCTAATTGATTAGCAAGTATTTAAAAATTAATTTTTTCAGCAAGAAAGAAGAGAAATAAAAACTGATTAAGCATATTGAGTTTTCACATTACAGGTATAAATTTAGCGTACATTATAGAAACCGCTTCTTTTTATTCAGTACTGATCCAGTAGTGGTATAACTGCACTGCTACCTAGAAACACTGACTTCTAAAATTCAATTTCAGGCCTCCCTTCCCTCTTCCAGGACAGGTTACAATTACTTCAGAGGCCATCAGCTTGGACAAAAAGAATAGAAATTATATACTACAGATAAGGCATAAAGTTTTACCTAGGTTTCCTGGGTAATAATGCTATCATCTAAACCTTTTATAAAGAACAAAAGTGGTAAAAGCTTGACCTGAAGAATGTTGCATGGTTTAATGTAGGAGACAAAAAAACTGAATAAGTGTTTTGTCTTTGAATGGAAAACACATCCTCTTTAGTAAAACTGTATATCCTAGATTTCAAATCACTCTCCACCATTTTAGGCTTATATTCTAATCTGGATTCACTGAGTTCACGATATTTTATTTACCATTTTCTGTTCTAGTAAACATTTATAGAGGACATAAATCAAGAGTAAAGCTACAGTGGCACTCTTCATCTCAGCAAAATGGGATAATCAAGAGGAACATACATTGCAAAATGTGACAGAGGACAGATGAATTAAAAATAAAAAAAAAAGGCACACCTCAGTCCCAATACTAACCGCTTATAAAGCATTACGCTGGAATTCCCAGCTTCTTTGAATACCACGTAACAGAAAGTGCCTAGTTATCCCAAATGTCTTGGTCTGATGTCTAAGTACCAGCTGACAATAAGGAGCAGTTTCTGACAACACAGGAGCACAAATCAGGTATTTACTAATACATAATTATTCCAAGAAAATTTGTCAAATTAATAATTAAACATATCACATGACCTGTAAGGATCCTTTCACAATATTTCTCACTTCCAAACTTCCAAAAAGAAAAATCCTTCAGCGAATTTGTTATACAGGTCACAGAATTGCAAAGAAAACAGTGGGAATCAGACTGAAGCCATCCATTATAACATCTGAGAAGTGAAAAAAATTCCACCCCACACATTTTTCTGCCAATCCCTCCAACAGCACAGCATTTAGTATTAGTAAGTAAAGCTGGTCACTGACAAACAGATTTTAGGCAGATAAATAAGTGGGGAAAAAAAAGAGGAAATTAATACTAGGAAAAAATTTAAACGTTTGTTCTGTAGTTCTGAAATTTCTTAAGTATGTTTTATGGCCTAAGCTGGAATACCAAACTCCATGCGTAAAATATGGGGAATTAAAAGCTACGTATACACAGCGCAACACAGTATAAAAGTGGCAAACAATTGGTGCAGAGGGTCTGACAGCCACACTGTATCTGGTGTTTCAGGGTATTCGTTTTGAACTAGCTCCTGTCTGGTCACCTGGAACAAAAGCCTACTGGCAGCTGGAGAAAATCTCCTGGCATAATATCATCCAAAAGGAACCTAGTTTGTATGCTTAAACACCACTTTGAAATGTGAATCAAACAGCAGAAAAAGATGCTTAAGGAGATTTGCTCCAGAAGCAAGTTCTTGATCAGAATCAAAACATTATTACAAGGCACATGCTAGTACTAGGCACTTTTGTTTAAGCAGTGGTCTCTTGGCAAGGGAATTTAAAGGCTTTTATTTTCTGTTAAACAAAATAAATCTAGTAAGAAAGGATCAATGACTAGAAGTTTGTACATATAAAATTTCTCAATTTTAGAAAGATATACAATTAGCATGCATTAGAAAACTGGAGATACCTGATTAGCAGGAAGACAGGTGCTGGAACAACGAACAGGAGGCAAGTTATCTTGTCTTTCATGCAGTGTGTCTGTTCTCAAGAACTGTGGTTTCTTATCATCTTCATTCATTTCTGTCACCCAGCTCTGAAATGAAATAAATATCTGTACCTTAAAACAGTAGAGCAGATACACTTCACAGTCTAAAACAACTCTAACAATGATCCTTTCGATGCATTGCTCTTAATGGGGAAAAAGCAATTCAGACAAAAAGCAATTTGTGCTTTTTTGACTAGAAAAAAAAAATCAATCCCCCCCCCAAATCTGTAAAGTGGGTATTAAAGATCCAGTGACATGAATTCAAGAAAATAATAAACACCATGAACATAATCCTTTGATCGTTTAGTCAAATAATTACATTCAACTTCGGCACAAGAAGAGGAAGATTGATACATCAAAATGATTATATTACTGGCTATTATAAATTAAAGTTATACTGCACCATCAGTTCACCATTAATTGTTTCCCATTCTTCAGCTGTGAAATCAGAAGCTGTGGCTGCAGGCTTATCTTTCCTCAGAGCTCTGCTCCTTGGATCTAAATGCTCAATACGCTTTTCACAAAACAATGTAAGATCAGGGTAATACCCCTCTTCACCAGACCTTTAAAATGCAAAGATATAAAAGTTACGAAAAAGAATTCAACTGCACTGCGTCCCCCCTATTTCTCTACATGTAGGCTGTGTGTAGTCACCACAGTGACTGCAGAGGCCTATTTTCCTGTTACAACTGAATTCTACTAGCACCTAATAACATTTTGATCAGAAAATGCCAGTGAGTTAACCTCCAATCACTTTGCAATCGACACACATACACGGTTCAAAACTATCATCACAGTGCTCATAAAATGCTCGTGTCATTTACAGCAGAAGTTAAACAGGCATGGCATCTGAAATTACCACAGTCAATAGGGATGGCTTCGTGACAGAACCACAACCCAGCAGCAGCGTTTGAGAAAAACCTGGAATTGAGTTACTCAGACCTTTTGGATGGTTAAAACAGGACTTGGGTTTCTAGTGTTATCATTTGGACATTTTTAACAGTATTACTTTAACTTCGTATTTTCATTTTTAAATTAGAATGTCAAAAAGATTCAAGACAAATACAGTATTTAGCTATGGTTCCTTCGAATTTTACAGAACAGGAATATAATTAGTAATGAAGTTAAGAAAATAAAACATTTACCTTAAAACCCTGAGAATCTTTTCCAGGTGTTTAACATCTGTGCATTTTTCAATGAACTTGTAGTCCAGATGACCAATAGGTATTTGATACGTTTTAGTGGTTCCGTGGTCCAGGAAAAATGGTACTGACTCATCACCCATAACTAAATATTACAAGGAAAAAAATACAGAGATTCTGTGGGCACTTCGTTATATTCTGAAGCAACGCTGATCTAAGGAATAACCCTGCTCATGCTCCCAAGTACTACTCGGTTATGCACGCAGACCTATTGCCACAAAAGAAAAATTTCAAATTTGAAGACCTGATCACACAAACTGTTCTTGGCAGAGGTTTACTGACAGATGTACAGTTGTAAATGAGAGATGTTTCAGGGGTGAGGGGGAAGTACAAATCTACTGCTTCTGCAAGGCAGAAAAAATCAGAAAGACTGTTTAAAGGAAAATGGCCACTTTTTGCCTACCACATTCTCTATTTTTCTTTAAACACACAGAATCATAGAATTGTTTGGATTGGAAGGGATCTTAAAGATCATCTAGTTCCAACCCCCTGCCATGGGCAGGGACACCCTCCACTAGACCAGGTTGCTCCAAGCCTCATCCAGCCTGGCCTTGAACACTGCCAGGGATGGGGCAGCCACAGCTTCTCTGGGCAACCTGTGCCAGTGCCTCACCACCCTCTCCGGGAAGAATTCTTCCTGATATCTAAACTGAACTCTTTCAATTTAAACCTGTTACCCCTTGTCCTGTCACTACAGGTCCTTGTAAAAAGTACACCCCCCCCACCCCCCCCCCCCAGCTTCCTTGTAGCCCCTTCAGGTACCAGAAGGAATACAGTATTACCTATTCGAAGCCAGTGTGGTAGGGATGAAGGAGATTGCACAGGACCCTCTACTTTTTTCAGAGGGAAGATGTTAACCGACCCAGTTCATCTAATGGAATGATAACCTTTGCCTTCTCTGTAGCCAAAATAAATCCAATTGTTTACCCTTTCCTCACTAGCTACATTTTCTGGGCATCTGATTATAGTACTGTACCAATCTGAATATTTTCCAGTAAGTTTGCAACTGATGAAGTGAGGTGTTAAAATTGGGCATCTCCTGCCTCCCTGTACCTTTGATCTGCTTATCTGCATCTTGTTCTATTTTGATTCCAAGCTCTATGGAGCAGAAATCCTTTTGTTTTCCTCCCCCCACGTTACATAGCACCTAAATTGATCAGTTATTTTTAGCAAGTGCGATAAGGGCAGCTAGCTAGAATGCAATAACAACCATGTATGGTTATAAACCCAATTAAAATAACTGTGTTCTAATGTCCAGCATAATTACACATATTAATTTGTAGTGACACAAAAATGTTTACAATACAGCATCACTTAAATAATAACTGGTCATAATTAGGTACTGCACGAAGACAGTATTCTGCCCCAAGAATTTACAGTTTCAGTACAGAGAAAGAAACAACATGCATGGAGAGACAGCCAAATACAGGAAAAAATTAGACAGGAGTGAAAAGCAAGAGAGGCGCTCATCACAAAGCTGCATTTTCTCCCGTCTCCGTGTTTCCACAAACGTTAGGAAAAGGGAGTTGCCTGGAGCGCCCAGAGCAGCGCTCAGACCAGGCGGTAACAAGGAGAGCTCGGCTGCTGGGGGGCACAGCACCGCCACAGCCAGACGCGCTCCTCTCCTCCCGCCCGTCGCGGGCAGCTCCCCGAAGCCGCAACACCGGGCCCAGCTTCGCGGCCGCTGACAATTCACCCCTCCCGGAGTCAGGCATTTACCTTCAAATCGCACACCGAAGGCTCCCCTGACACACACGGCGCGGCCAGCCCGTGCCTAGCAACTGTTGCTATGTACAACATGGCGGCCGGCGGTGCGCCGGGACGGAAGCTGAGACAACGGTGTGGACAAGAGGCTGCCCTCCCCAGTGACACCCTGACGAGGCTCTCACAGAGCCCTCCCGAGCTCCAGCACCGACACTGGCGTCGTGTCCAACACCCACCTGCTCGGTGCCGTGCTGTCTCCAGGACCCGGCCCTCACGTCACCCGGGGAAGAGGGGGGGGGCGGCAAACACTCGCCGTTGCGCATGCGCAGCTGGACTGTGGCGGAGCGAGGCCCGGCGGGGCGGGCTGAGGGGAGCGGCGGGGTAGGCCGCGGCAGCGCTCCCCGCCTCGGGCTGGGCGGCGGTCAGCAATACAGCTCGGGCAGGGCAGCAGGCAGCAATGCTGCTTTACGAAAGCACCACCTCTTTATTTCCAGTGTAGTTATTCTGTTTAACTCAGAAGAGCCAGGTGCCCGCAGCACCACTGCCCGCTAGCCGTACAGTCTAAAGCAGGTCTGCACCCCTTCCTGAGGGCAGCGGATGCTCTTTCCTACACCTGCCTTAGGGAAAGAGGCGCCCAGTCGACCCGCAGGCCAGCCCAACCCATCCCTTATCCCACCAGACCTTTTGTGGCATTGGCACTGGCCTCTTCAGCAGGTAACTCTTTGAGGAGCCATGTCCAGAGCTGATCCCGTGCCTGTTGTGCAGGCGTGTGGTGCACGCGACACACACCAACTGTGAACGAAGCGACAGCAACCGGGTGGTAAAAACATTATTGTTTACACTCGAGTGTGTCTGGCCTCCCAGGAAAAACCTAGCCGTTAAAACTTTCTTACCTAAGGTGAGATAATCAGAAAATCTTAACCAAACAGCTCCAACCCAAACTCCCAAAAATGCTTCTTTACCCCCTAAACCAACACATCATAGTCCATTTGTTCAGCCAACACATGGTCATGCAGTCTGCAAAAAAAGATACCTTACTATACTGAAGAGTCAAACACATTATCTCAACATTAACAGCACTATCAGCACCATCAAAATCGGTATTTGGGGAGGCTAAATTAGCATCAGGCACAATCCAGCAGTATTTTGTACTACACTTTAGAGACATCGATATTTATTACTTAACACACTTCACAAATAGATGCAGAATTTTTGCTCATCAATACAAAACCATCACTTTGATCTTTCTAGTACAGACCCTTGAGAAGTCCTCTGAAAAGCAAAACAAGATGCTATTTTAGTTTTGGGACACTACCCAAATTATCTTCATAGCACAGACCTACTTATTTCCTTGTAAACAACTCAAGAAGCACTTGGAAATTTTCTGTTTACATGTTGCTTCTTAATGTTTACCCTGCCTCCCTTCCCTCTCCTGAGATTTTTTTTTTTTGGACACTTTCTCCACAGCTGGGTGCCCAAACTGTGTGCTCTCAAGTCCTCTGAGATTTGGTCTCTGGAAATTCAGGTTCATGTTTCAGAGCCAGACTTGCGTAGCCTTCTAGTTATTTCCAGCAGACTTTATTCAAACCACAGTTATGCAGGTCACAGGAGTCCAAAGAGCATTTAACAAAGGTGAAATACAACTAAAGCAATGAGAACAAGGTTAACTCAAAAAGAAAACAAACTTTGAACTTGAACTACTACATACTCTGACTACAGTTTAAACAACAGCTTTAGAAATCTATTGCTGGAAGACAGTATAGACAAAATTTAGCATCACAGTAAACTTTAATATTTCAATATTTCAAACACAAATAAGAGTGTGCATTTGTACACCAATGGATTTACAGAGGAAAGTCAAAGATTAAACTGCAGCATAAAGTCACTGTATCTTCAGCAGAAATCATCGGGCATCAAAAACCACCACTGGAATAGTAGAGTTAAAGGGATAAAAATGTGTTGTGCTGTGGTTGGAATAAGAGATCAGGGAGGAGGAAGGGTGGGGAGCAGAGGAGGAAAAAACCCACAAAAGATAGACTGCCTAAATCTAAAGTCACAACTAACTACACAAAAGCATTTCAAGACACATCTTTAACTAATGACACAACACTTTCCTTTTGATAACAGGATGACTAATATCAACTGTTCACAGTACATCACCCAGCAGGCTATTATATTTTGCACAGAAAATGGGAAAAAAATACAAAGTCTCAGGAAAGAAACCAAGATCCCCAGTCACACTGTAGAGATTTCCCTATAGTACCCTGCTCTACTGTATAGTTTTCTGGCCTTGAAGGATTCTTTACACAGTTACTCAAATCTTGCATTTGGTTTCCCGTATGTACCTTGTCTCCATCCACAGCTTCCCAAATGCATTCACGTGCCCATGTAAAAGGATACATCTTTTTGTCCTTTTCTTGTACATTATTCTGTAGCCACATTCTCTGCATCTGATAGGATCTCTTGCCTTTATTTCATTTTCTGTGTGACATTCTGATGTGATGGAGGAAGAGAAAGGGGGGTGGATAAATAAAACCAGCATTGTTAACACACAGATAACTTTCACAAGTCGTAATAGTCAAAACAATAAAAAAGTATTGTAGTGAATTTATATCAAGAACTAAATGGTATCAAGATACTGTAAAAAAAAGCAAACTTCATTTATACTAAGATCAAAGAGGATCTTGCTAAAAATTACCACATATTACTGCACAGAATACATTCCGCTCTTGTTACAACTCAATTGTCTGCTAAGGAAACTTCAGTTCAGCCCTCCAAAGACCCCAGTTTATTTTCTTAAAATGTTTCAGATATTCCTGAAGTAATGACTCAAAAATCACCCAATTTTTAAGTAAGCAGTTGATTTATCTAGAGGTAAGAGAGAATTTGACTACAGCACTTCAATAAAAGCTGAGTGACCCTACATCATTTCCAAAAAACCCACTCTCCAAGATGCACTAAATAGAAGGTCCAGTATCTGCACCACAGGCAGACACTTAGAGAAACGTCCTCTGCAGATGGAAGACCTCCACTCAGCAACACGAACTCTAGACCATCACTTCCACATCGTTATCCATATATGTGGTACCAACACCATGCTAAGCTTTAAACAACATCACGATTCACCCTGCAACTATTTATATTTATGTACTCTTCAGTATAATGATTATGTATTCTTCATTATTAAAACACTAAATCTCCAGGAACAAGTAAAAAAATTCACTGATGTCTTTTCTTTACCTCCACAAATGTAAATCATTGGCTGCTGCTTCGGAGGCTGAACATCCTTCTGTGAATCCATGTTCTAAACAAAAAACACAAAACATGAACACCAGAGTTTTATTGGTGGTTTTTTGGTGGTTTTCCCCCCCCCCCCAAGGCATACACTTTTTCATATCTCAATCAAAAGCTAACAGAAGATGAAAAACTTCCTTTAAAGTACACACAAATTCCATCTGTATTTGATACACAGGACATTGGATAATTCAGGTTGAAAGAGACTTCAGAAAGTTCTGCCATTCAGCTTCTCAAAAGCAGAGTAATTCTCAGAGCTTTTAGAGGCTTTCTATATCACATCTGTATGATGGAGAAGGCACGACATCTTCTATTAAACAGGATTTTAAACATTAAAGTCCAATGAATAATGTTTTCTTTCCTTCCTCCTGCCAACAGAAGAACTCCTTTTCTGGAAACATAAAAATAAATCATTTCTTACGTATCACTCGTAACAACACTGCTATCATTAACAAGATAAGCCTTGTTATTTTTTGTTATTTTTATTCCCCCCCCCCCCCCCCCCCCCCCCGATAAAACTAGCTAGCCTAATCTAGCTTTTTATTGATCAGAGGGATTAGAAAAAAAACTGGAAACAGACTGTAGATAGAGGACTGACAGAAATTTAACACACAAAAAAACCCCAACAACAACAAAACACCACACAACAACGAGGGGCCAGAGAGAAAAAATTCCACCCTTAAAATCCTAACATAGGTGCGTATCATTACCAAACTGATCAAGAGTTTGATAACTCAGTGGCACTTTTCAAACACCTCTTAATGCCCTATAATGCTTTAGATTCTTCAGTCTTTTTGGAGATGTTTTCCTTCACAGTATCAGACTACATAATTACACATATTACTCAAACATTCTACCAAGCTTTAAGTAATCCTATGCTAACATGTAAATGCACTTGCAACCATGAATTTATAGATTGTTTCTGTAACCACTAGAAACAGTAAATACTTTTTTTCCACCCAATGCAAATCTAGAATAGAAAGTTAATATCTCCTTTGAGGTTTCTTTGAGGTTGATGTTTCCTGTGTTTTCTATTCTGCCTGACATAGAAGACATGAATACCAAGCCTTCATGGTGCTTTCTTATGAGCATGACTCCCAGATGCTTTTTCTTAACATCAGAGTAAGGATTATTTCCCTGATCTGCAGTTTGTTTCAGGATAAATTCAAGTGGGAAAACTAGGGCCTTGAAAACAGGAGGACAGGCTTGACAGAAACAGGTCATCCTTTGTTGAATAAAGTCTCATCAGCACTTGACAAACCACTTTGTTAAAGCTCCCATTATACCACTCCATTTGAGACCTGGATATAATTCATTAAAACTCTATAGCTTTCACATAAGGTTTGCACTACCATAACCAGAGAACCATAGAATGGTTTGGGTTGGAAGGGACCTTAAAGATCATCTAGTTCCAACCCCCCTGCCATGGGCAGGGACATCCTCCACTAGACCAGGTTGCTCCAAGCCTCATCCAGCCTGGCCTTGAACACTGCCAGGGATGGGGCAGCCACAGCTTCTCTGGGCAACCTGTGCCAGTGCCTCACCACCCTCTCCGGGAAGAATTCCTTCCTGATGTCTAATCTATATCTCCCCACTTTCAGTTTAAACCCATTACCCCTTGTCCTGTCACCACAGGCCCTTGTAAAAAGTCCTCTCCCAGCTTCCTTGTAGCCCCTTCAGGTAGTGGAAGGCTGCAATGAGGTCTCCCCAGAGTCTTCTCTTCTCCCGGCTGAACAAGCCTGACTCGCTCAGTCTGTCCCCATAGCAGAGGGGCTCCAGCCCTCGGAGCATCTTTGTGGCCTCCTCTGGACTCGTTCCAACTGGTCGATACCCTACACCATAGTGGTACCTTAATCCACATGTGTTACAGCCTTTTTGTGTCAGTACATTATAGTAAGATATAAGTAGTCATCCCTAAGCACTTGAATCCAGCAGCTCTTCTAAAACAGAGAGCTGAACTAAGGAGGATCACAGTTAGAATTAAATACCTTGACTTGGTGCTGCTCATGAAGCAAAGTAATACTGCTGCTGAAGACAGCACTGTCCTACAGCTACGTATTTTGCAGGGAGGTGTCACGGTTCAGCTGGCCTTCCCGTACCCTGCAGCTCTATGTGCTGCCAAGCTGCCACAGCCAGCAGACACACTGATGCACCTGTGTGCACTGGAGTACAACCGCAACCTACCGCCGAGACATGCAGCACAGGCCACACCACCAGTGCAGAGAGGACGTCACACGTACCTGTAAGAGTCTTCCCTTCGCGTCCCTCTCAGAGCCCACGAAGGAGAAGTGGCCACCTTCTGCCCAGTCCACCGTCCCTCAGCCCCAGACAGCCCAGCCCGCCTCCACGCCGCACCAGGGCCTCCCCCACCACTCCGCGGAGCTCTCACGCAGGAGGGAAGCCCACGAGGCTGGGCCAGGCCTTTCCCTGCTCCCCACCCCGGTCCCCACCGCCGCGAAGGGAACTACCAGCGCGGAAGGGAAAAGCCCGACACCTCCAGGGAAGCCCCGATCCGCACTCACCCTTCCCACCAACTCCGCAGCCTCGCCGTCTCCTCGGCGCCGGCTGATGACGACACACGGCGCGCCAGCGGAGGCGGGGCCAGTGACGCCAAGGGCCGTCCCGCCCAGCGCCGTCCGTCGGGCAGTGCCGTTCTGAGCGGCACCGCGGGCGAGGGAGCTGCGGGAGTCCCAGCAGCGAGCCGCCGGCACCTCCGACCTCCTCCCCGCTGAACAGTTCGGTTGAGGAAGTAATAAATGCTCGGCGGTTGGCGTTAACGGCTTGGGAAACAAACCGCATAGATTATTTGGCGGCATTTTTTAGCGTATGGGCTTTTCACCTGACCAGCAGCGTCAGTTTCCTAAGAAAGAGGCACCTGCACGGTTAAATAAGAACCCACAGGCCCGGTATTTTTTACCTGGCTGTGCCCGAGCTGCTGTCCCTACCCGGGAAAACGAGCACCCCGCGCCAGACCTGGGCAGGCGACTGCGGAGGTGTAAACCGCCGAGGTGTTCTACCTCAAGGTCCTTTCCGTGTTCAGAAGCGTTTTATCTAAGCCCCGTGGATAAAAATCACATCTTGAGATTTTAATCTTGTGGGCGGTATCGTATGTACCGTACGCAAGGTATTAAACCAAACTTACCAGCTGCGATGCTGTATATTGTGAGTGTAAGGTCGTGTATGAAAGAAGCTCAGACGCGGTCGATGTCCGGAGCTGAAATGGTACAGACGAGATTGGAAACGATACAGGATGCTCGCTTCAGTCACTGGCTCAGCCTCACTTGGCGGCATGAATTTTGAATATGCGGTGTTTTGTAGAATTACCTGTCTTTCCTTTATTCCTGGGGAAAAAAAAAAAAAAAGTTTAACAAATACTATGTTTTGGGAATACACCGGTTTAAACGACTTCATAACCCCCAAGTTTAAGGAAAGGTCTTTCTTACTCTGTTTCTGAATACTGAATAAAAATTCTTTCCTAAGCATCCAAATGCATTGGTACGTTTGGTCAGTTGTAATGTATTGATGTAGTAGCAAATCACCTTCACACATAGCCTATAGCTTATCTAAAACGAACCTGAGGACTAATCAGTAATTGCGGGTTTCCTAATTTTGTATTTCAGCTAAACGTAATGGAAACACAAGTAAGGATTTTAGACAGCTCACCTGCTTCTCCGTCCTGCTGTGGATGGATAAAACTAAATATAACCTGCTGAGTGCCAGAATAAAGCACACGCGAGAAAACCGAGATGGGAAGGGCAGAGCTATTCCCCTCGACCCTGATTTCCCTGTGCCGCTAGGACCTGCGTCCACGGTCTTTGTAGGTGTGGGAGTGTACCAGAGGGAGAAAAAAAAAAAAAAAAAAAAAGCCTGAACCCCGGTAAGTGCACACTCAGGCATTACCATCTCGTAAATAAACAAATAAAACCTCCACTGCTATTATTTCTTCAGGCTCGTTTCCTATTTTAAACGCGTTTGCCAAACCGGTAGTTTTAAAAGGACTTACAACGGAAAAGCCAGTTAAAGCTAATTCTGTGAAAATCGGCTCTCCACTGTGAAGAAAGAAATGATGTAATTACTTCATTATTGGCATCCTTTAACTGTTCCCTTGGGAAAATAGTACCTTTTACCAGATCTTAAAGCTTCGGTTACTTTAGTCGCTTCCGATAAAGCCCTCCTTCAAGAGGAGCGCTTTAACAGCAAAACCCCATTGTGATGGGCTGATAAACATCAGCCCTTAAGATGCTCCTTAGATCTAGAGTAGCAGAAAGGGTTGTGGCTAGGTGGGAGACCTCCACTGTCCCGTAAAGTGAAACTCTTCCCGGGGAATTGGTGAGGAAAGCGTGGGGCGAGGCGGGGAGGTGCAGGGGTACTTTTTAGGTGGGAAGGAAACGCGGTCTTAGCCGAGCGCAGAGTGTCTTGTAGACTGCGTTAACTCATTTTGTTTGTTTAGAAAGAGTTTTCTCAGTTTTTGTTTGTTTGGGGCTTTTTGTTTTGATTTGGGTTTGGGTTTGCGTTGGGTTTTTGGGTGACGCTTTTTGTTAAATCACTCATTCGTAGTGCGACGTTTCCGTGTATTTCTTCCAATGCCGCAACTACAATTGTTCCGTATCTTGGGTATTTTTGATCCATGTCACGTAAGTTCACCCGGGTTTGGGTGACGGAGACTGAACCTGCAGCTGCTGTATCCCGCTTTAAGGAGCTAACAAGCTGCCAGTTTCACAGAAAAGCTAATTGAGTTTATAAATAAACACAGCTACTTGAAACAAACATTTTCTTCTGGCTCATGTGAAATAAATGCTACCACAGAAAGCACTTCTGGAAAAGTTGCATGACATTTCTGAAAATCTCTAGTGATTTCTCCTTCCATAAAAGAAGGGGGAGATACCCCAAGGTTTTTTCTCTTTTTATCTGTAACTCTTAGCTTGTAGCCACGTCAAACAATACTCTATATCTCTAAATGTCACCGTTTCCCCCCGCTCTGGATAGGTGAGTTTCCTCGGGCCCCCGGGGGCCTGCCCTGCGGTGGCCTTTCCTATGTCCCCGGGTGGCAAATGCCCGCGGGGCAGCTGCTGCAGGGCCTGAGGGCTCCCCGCCGCCGGCTGCTCCTCTGCCTGCTTGGAGCCGGCAGGTAGGTGTAGCCTCGCGTTATCCTTACCCAGCTCAGGAGAAACAGGCACACAAGTGTTAGTTGGGGTTTTTTCCCCCCCCCTTTTTCACTATATAGATTTACTAAAACACGGTAAAAAAATAGGCGACGTTACGAGGTACCTCCCACCCCACTGACTGCTGGTTTAAAGGACGTGGTGCCTGACAAACGCTCTGTGATTGTTTTGTTCCTGGGCCGTCGGGTACAAATAGCTCGGATTATCACCCTCATCACTCAAGCTTGTGGTACAGATAAGGTTCATTATGGGTTGTCACGGCCAACCTTCGGCTAGCCGGGGAGGGGGCTCCCCGCCTTCACCCCTTCTCAGGGAGCGCCGCGGCCGCCTCAGCCGCTGGTGGGGACCCTCCAGGCTTGGTTTCCCGTGCCAGCCATTTGGCTCCCTTCGGCTGACCAGCGCCTCTGAAACCGTCCCTCAGCCCTGGCACCCCTCGGCAGGGAGCTGAGGGGGCTCTGGGAGAGGCGGGAAAGCCTCACGCTCGCCAAACAAACACCTGAGAAGCGCGAGGCGAGGGGCAGACGTGACACAGGGGCGCTTTTAATGGTGGGCTGGGGGCGGCGGGGCTGAAGCGTGAGGGGAAAGGCGGGTCTTGGCGGTATCTTCTCGTGCCCCTGAGGAGCGAGCTCTTGCCCAGCGGAGCCGTTCTCCTCAGGCTGCCGGCTCGCCCGAGGGCCGCAGCGTGGAGGGGGTGGGGAGGCAGCGCCGTAGCAGTTAGTGAGGGCGGGTAGTTCAAACCCAAGCGAGGGAAAGCAGCGATAGCTGCTCGAGAGGAGCCGGTGTGGGTGGAGAGAAGCGAAGCGGCTTCCTCGCTAAGGGCAACGGGCCCTAGAGCCGGGCAAGCGCGCTGCTGTGGCGGCAGGATTCCCGTTCTCTGCAGCCGGCCGGGGAGGGGGACTCCTCGCCTTCAGCCCTTCTCAGGGGGCGCCTCGGCCGCCTCAGCCGCACTCGGTGGTGGGGGGCCTCTAGACTCGGTTTCCCGTGCGCGGCGATTTGCCAGATGTAGGGGTGAAGCTGTTGCTTTGCTGGTTTCTCGGCATCCCAGGTGATTGAGAGACCCTCGGGTGCTGGTCCCTAAGTAGCCGTCAATTATCTTCATCGCTGGGTAATTAGACATCGCAGCGAATGCATATAAAGGCGAGTTGAAAGCTGTGTTTCAGCTGGGTAACGTTTCTCTTACACCTCTCTTGTCTCCACATCCTTTCTCAGTTTAGGTTATCAGTAGGGGTAAACAGTACTTTGAACACAGCACCTTTGCTTTGGAAGATCTCGGGTTGCTTCATAAATTAGGGTAAGTGACGCACATCTTGCAGATAGGATTTAGCTTAATCTTCAATATTAATATCTTTGAAGGTATCAATGACTTGTCTGTTTTTTGATCTGAGTGCTCAAAGAGCAGGGTCTTCAGATAGTTTTACTGCATGATAACTGTTTAAACAATAGAGAACATACTCTTCTGTCACCAAAACGTTGCCTTTGTTTGTTTTGTTAACAACGGTGGAGGCTGATAAGGATAGAAAACATCTTGTTTAATGCATAAATGTTCAGTGTGTGCTACTGGGAATGTAAATTAGTAACAGGCACAGGTGTCCTAGAGCTCATGTCTGAGTTTACATCATTTACATCACCTTCTAGTAGCCAACATTTTAACCTCCTTAGGATGCTTTGTAGGACTATGCTGGTCAGAAATCATTCCTTGTCTGAATCCTGTTCTTAATTTAGTTTGGGTGTCTGAATATGAAGTAGTTTATTCTGTAAACTGCCAGAAAGTTTGCAGCTGACTTTTAGATCAATTTGAGAGCTACAAAATTAATAGATATGAGAAATGTGTAGAGCACAAGAATCTAGAGTTAGCAGATAAGCGTTTCATTCCTTCCTCTGTAACTGAACTGCGTGATCAGTCTTTTCTTCCCTGCACATCTGTTTTATGATGTCTAAAACAAGATTAACAATACTTTCAGAAATTACTTCAAGATCCCCCAATGAAGAGCTTGATGCTACGTATGAAATCTTGTAGGTGAAACTTTTCTCCTGATAAAAAAGGAAGTGCTTATAAAACGCTGGACAAGTCATAGGAGGTTTTATTAGGCATTTCTTATGAATATAAGTAGCATAGCAGTCTATTATGAGATGTTTATCACCTCTGAAAGGCTTTCCCTTCTGTATTGTGCTTGTAAAATGAAACCTTGTGTTAAATCTTAATTTGTACTAGTAATATATTTTGTGGGGGGGGGGAGGGGAAAAAGTGTATACAAAATTGAGGTGTATGCTGGGATTTCATGTAAAGAAGTGTAATGGACACTGTCACTCAGTGTCTGTATTGTAGTGGCTTCCCTGTAGTTTTTTAAGTTGTTCCTCAGAATCCATCCAGTAAGCTCACAGGCTCCTCCTGCTGGACCTTGGCGTATTCACGGCATATTTTTGGCTTTTACTTGGGTTACCACCATTCCTTTTAACTCTGCTATTCTGTTCTTCCTTGCAGCTGCAACAGTTTGTTTTTCTGTGATTTTGTTACTTGAAACACAAGTTTGCTTAAATTCTTTTATACTGTAATATTTTAAGTTTCCTCTACTCTCAGTTGTTCATAAGATTAGGTAATTTCTTCAACAGAATGTCTGAGAATGAAACAGCAAGTGTGAGTTTTCCTTTTGTTGCTTCTTCACCATGCTGCCTGAACACTAAGTTTCTAAACCTGCAAGCCTGTGTCATTTTTTTGAAATATGTGGTTAGTTTGACTCTCTTTAAGGAAAATAGTAATATTTTTAAAGGTAAGTGTGAATATGTGTGGTGGGTGGTTTTTTTTTTTTAATTAAGGTTTTGAATAGCTGTCTCTAAATAGCATTTGAAGTCTAAATATCTGTCCATCAGCATTTTTGGTAGGAATATCTCCTGGCAATATTTACTAACTAACTGTAGTTCACCAAAATTCAGCACAGAGAATGAAACCTTTATTCTATTTGTAAATCACACAAAGATAATGTCCTATTGTTACTACAGGTTTCTTACAGGTTTTTCTCCCATAACAAAAAGAGCTATCCTGATGTGGTCCTCTGCTTATAGTATGTATAATCAACTGAAGAGCAGCAATGCACTATACAGGCATTCTTCCTACGTTTTCCTTACCTTTTCAAAGTTGTTTAGTTCATGACACAGCATTTTCAGCCTATTGCCTAAAATGTTGAGAAGTGATGCAGATGAAACACTAGGCACTGCTTGGAGTTGATCGTGCACTGTCAAGGAAGCTATCCCTAATTGAGGTAATAACTAGCTTAAAGCCATGTCCTTGTGCTTCCCATTTGTGCTCATTTATTTTGCTGAGGAAAAAAACAGTGAGGGAATACAAATGTGAAAATAAGGTACTTGTAGAGGTAAATGGGAGAGGGAAAGGAAAGCAGGCCAGTCTTCAGAGTTTGTCAGCTACTTGGAATTATTTTCACATACCTTTCTTTCCAGGAAGAATTTTTCTCAGCTATATGAATAGATTGTTTTTTAATCTGTTTGATTTTGTACTGATATTAGCATGATTCTGTAGGCCTTAAAGCCAGGTTCTCAGTCTGCTCTTTAATATCCTGCTTCTTTTGAACCTCTACAGTGAGGAGACAGCAACATATAGGAAACAAGACAAAGAACTTTCTATATTGCAGTGATCTTATAAAGTTCATAGAATCACAGCATGGTTTGGGTTGGAAGGGACCTTAAAGACCATCCAGTTCCAACCCCCCTGCCATGGGCAGGGACACCCTCCACTAGACCAGGCTGCTCAAAGCCTCATCCAGCCTGGACTTGGAGACAGCCAGGGATGGGGCAGCCACAGCTCCTCTGGGCAAACAACTTCTCAATGGCAAAAAAGCAAGTCTGTATTCTTACATCTATTATCTAAATGGGTATGTCAGCCACTTATGCTTTCCTAAGGAAAGTTATGTAGTAGCTATTAAAAGCTTTTATAATTACTGAATTTAAAAGAAACTTTCTTTCTGTGTACATGGTGAGAGGATGTGTATAGTCAGTTCATCAGTTTCTTTAAAGTGTAAGTCTTCAGAACACTGTTTACCCACAGAGCCAAACAAAAGCAGAGAGCTTCTTTACAAATTAACATTTAAATGTTAAGACACATAAAAAAAACCACTGTTCACTGTGTAACTAGAAGACAAATATTAGTCCCTCCAGAGACTGTAGGGATCTAAATAACAGGGAGACCTGTAGACTTGTGACTTCATGATTAATCCTCTTTTTTTTTTTCCTCAAAGAGAAAATGCCTTTTGTCTATACTCTTCTATTCTCAGGGCTTCTGCTAGCTCTTGAGGATGGAACTGTTAGTGTTTGAACCAATAACAGTGCTAATAAAAATCTTGGTCCTATTGGAATGAGGAAGAGTTTTGTCTCTGATTTCAGCACAAATGAGACTCTAGTTGCTGTGTTCTTACTTGAAGTCTTTTCGCTTGGATGAGGATGGGTAGGTCAATTAGCTAACTGGATGCATGTTTTAATTTGCTTCACGGTATACTATGTATTTTAATCACTCATTCTAATCAACTTGATTGTAACTTATGTTAGTGTTTATGTATAAGTGCTGTTTCTACTAAGACGAATGACAATACTTCTGTCATGGCTGCTAGCTTGATCGACTTAAACAAGGCTCTCCCTAATCCGAGGGTGTTTTGGTGACTGCTTTTATTGTTTGTTTCAGAAATAACACTGGTACCTTCATTTACAAAGGCAAAGTACCAAGCAGAAGATGTCAGACAATCATTCAGTAATGTTCAATGTTCTTAAAAGAAATAGATTAACATCTCCCAGCAGCATTTTTAAATGCTCCAGTTTTAAAGACATGTGTTGCACTTCAGTAATTCTGGACAGCAGCTGCAATGAGTCAGTAAAAGATCCTGATGTAGAACATAACAAAGCACTCAGTTTAACAAGTTTATCGTTGCTGCAAAAGCATCCTGAGCGCATTCATCCGAACGGTCTCTTTCCTGTTCCATCATCTGTTGAAAATGAAATGAATCCTACCTCTGTATTAGAAAGAAGAGAAGCAAATGGAAGTGTAGATTTTTTTGAAACCCCTAAAGTGGGTAGAAAAGGCTCCTCCCTACGCAGGAGGCTGCTTTTGTCTAAGTCTGTTCCAACAGGCACAACTGTAGGATGCTGTGGAAGACAAGCTAGTTCTTCAGGAAGCAGGAGGAGAAAAATATTTTCTTGTGTTCTGAGCCCTGAAGAAAAACTTTCAGAAGCTGCTTCAGATTCTCCAAAAGATAGAAGTTACGAACTTATAACAGCTACCACTTCAAAAGTTGAGGTCTCTAATCCTGATTGCCCGAAACGGAGACTTTCCTATTCACAACAAAGGACTTCTACGCTAGATGAGACCAAGTGTAAGGACCCTCTATTGCTAGAACCAGATTGTTTATCTCCAATTCGGTGTAAGGATATTAGTAACGCTAATGAATTCGATGAAAGTGTCCTTACGAGTCTTAGTGATGAGTTGCTTAAGACTCCTACTTACAGTGTGTTACCTGAGGCCAATGAGAGTAAGCTCCTGACTTCTATCAACAGTCTTGTCGAGAACTTTAACTTTGAATTATGTGACAGAAACTCTTCCCCTGCTAAGCTGGCAAGTTACCCAGATCTTTCCACACCTGAGGATAGTGGATATAATTCAATTCATTTGGACAAATCCGGTGACGCATTCTCTGATCATGAGGGATCTTTCCAAGAGTTCTTCCAAAAGCGTAAAGAAAGTTCCATAATTCCAGATAGTAAAAGAAAAACAAGAAAACTTGAGCGAGTTAGAAGGTTATCCACTCTTCGGGAGCAGGGCTCACAGTCAGACACAGAAGATCATCCTGACAGTCCTTCTAATTCAGCATGTATGTTAATAGAAGAAAGAAACTTCTTCAGTGAAGAACATGCATTAGTTTTAGACAAACAGCCTAGTGGAGACCTAGTTGTAACCCCTGCAGATCTCACAAGGACTCCGGCTCTGATAGTGGTTCGTGAAATTTGCTTGCAAAGACAAAGATCAGCCCAAAATCAAGTATCAGATAATATTGGTGGAACAGAAGTATTTACCCTGGAACATGTTCTTGCTGGACTTATTGGCAAGAAAATGGGCCTTGAAAAATTAGATATTTTAACAGAATTAAAATACAGAAATTTAAAACATGTTCTTGCTATAGTTTTAGATGCTTTGACAGGGGAAAGTCTATGCAGGTAAGTACTACTGCTTTTTAATTTTTTTAAATTTTTTCATCCCAGAAAACGTGGAAAATACGTGTTTCTGCAAATAAATTAGAACAACTTTTGGAGTAGTGGGTGTTGTAAAGAGAAAAAGTTTTGTCACCATTAACGAAGTGGCTCTTTCTGTGTAGTTCTAACAATGTAGTGTATAGGGGTATTAAAAAACCAAAACAAGCAAACAAAAAGCCAAACATGGAAATTAGTACATTTAAAACTGAATCACAATACTTGTAATTTTTAAAATATATTAAATATTTCTTTAAGCCTACCAGGTAATTTCTTCTCATTGCAAGTTCCCCAATAATGCCTAGTACTAAAAATACGCTTTCTAGAATTTTTTCTTGTGTATTTAATTTTCTCAGTTAGAGCACAAAGGTGCCCAAAGAATTTTGTTTCATGAGTAATGTTCTGGATTAATGTTTAATCAATAGAAACAGTCACTTATTTCAGAGAAATCAAGAGTGCCATGTGTGTTATTAGCTACAGAAGGAATGGGAGAATAGGTGGAAGTATAAGGGCACGGATATCTTCAGAACACTTAACACACAAAAATGTAACTTCAGAAACAAACTCGGTAAATGGCTATGTGGAAGGAAGAAATGTACTTAATTTTGTAACTCAAATATCTGCTGTTACTTACCTTCCAGTTGTTCTCTAGACTCTTTACGCAGTGGGGCCTAAGAGTATGAGATCTATGTTTCATAACAGTATGGTGAACTAATATATAGCAGTAGTTTGTAAAGTGACCAGTGGTGTATGAAATCATGCAAAAATCTTTTAAAGGAAGTCTTACTATTGCGACTTCTGTACTACTTGGTAAAAATGTGAAAGTGGATAACTCTGTTCGTTTGTTCCAGCATTTGGAAAGTAAGCAAAAATTGGCGTGAAATTGTTGCACAAGATAAAAGTGCAGATAAGAGGAGAAAGTTGTACATAAAACACCTGAAGGAATCATCTAAGGTAAGGTTCATCTCAAAGGTAGCATATTTTTTAAAGTGGGGGGGGGGGAAAAAAGACAAGTCAGAGGAAGCTCTTTGTAAATCCACAGAAAGGTAGTTGATAGAGCCATTTTCAACATGAGTATGTGGTGGATTCTAACAGGAGAATGTAATAGCTTTTATTGCTTTTCAGCTGTCCACAGTTTGAGTACTAGCCTTTCAGTCATGTGAGACTTACTTTTCTTTCTCCTCCTCCCCTCTTCCTTCTTGAGAATCCTGTAGGATCTCTTCCTCAACTAATTCAGATGTTAGATCTTACCCACTCTCCATACCCTTGTGCCATGCTGTTCCTCATTTTCTGTTTCACTCTAGTCTGCAGTGCCGTAGGACCCACTGTTCTAGAAAACTTCCTGATTAGCCACAACCAGTCCTGAAAAATAAGCTTCTTCATGATGTACTTGTGAACATCAGAAGGATATATACAAATTTTTTAAGGGGTATCTAGAAAAGTAAGCTTATTAATAGCAGTATAATTTTTTCAGATCCTTCATGTGTTTATACACACACACTTCAGGGTGACCTTGCTTTAATTGTGACAAAACTTGTTAGCTATTTACATGCTTCCTATTGAGATGTGTCCTAACTCACAAATATGAGGACCAGTAGAGAGTGCTGGAAAACACTTTTTATGGCTTTTTACCTTGCTCATGGGACATTGTTTTTAATGGTTCCTGTTCTCTTACTAAATATAAACATCTAATGGATAAAATATGCACTATACATCATTTCTAATGTGTTGTTGCAGAGGGAAAACAAAACAACAAAGCAAAATGAGCTGCAAATCCCAAATGAAATAAAACCTTGAAAACCCCTGATTTGCCTCCTTTTGTCATTTTTTTTTTTCTTTCTTTATAATCATAACTTTAACAGGAATATTTCTTGAAAGCTGAAGATGCTGCCACAAGACTTAATGTCCTGAATAGATCTGCTTTAAGGTCTGTTCAAGCTCAAGCCAGAACTCCTGTAGCACAAACACTGCCTTCATACACTGAAGTTACACCCAGGAGATGCAGTTCTGTTCCCCATTCAACTAGTAGACAAGAAGAATACGTAAAAGTAGGTAGCCAAGAAACTCTTCACTTCCAGTTTTTGGAAAATTTTCATTTACAAGAACTAAGTAGTTCTTCTCGCCCTTCTCTTGCTACAGGTTGCTCAAACTCTGGTCACTGATGAAGCTCTAAAACCCTGTCCAAGATGTCAATATCCTGCTAAATACCAACTGGTAAAGAAACGGGGACTATGTAGCAGAGAGGCATGTGCATTTGAGTTCTGTATTTTATGTCTGCATGCTTTCCATGGGTCAAAAGAATGTAATAGTTTATCTGCAGAATGGAAGAACAAAAAAGATGCTCCTCCAGGAAGTGCCCAAAGCAAAAGAAATTTAAAAAGACTCTAAATTTGTAAGGCATACAAGTCCTTACATTTAATTCCTATTCCCCTTCTCCTAAATTGCTAACCTTGTTCATATTCCTCCTAAATATATGCATTCTGAAAGCCTCATTCAATGTGTTTTTTGCTGACTTACCTTGATAACTTCTCGTGTATATATCTTAATCAATTTAGTCTCTGTTTTTGAAAAAAGTGAGCATTTTAAAACGTTTTGTCTTGTTTTACCTGTTATATAGTAGCACTTACTAACATCTTTTTTAAATAAAGTATCTGAAATGTAGTCTTCAATATCTAGCTTACAGCACCACATAGATGTTTAAAAATGTGATTCTTGTCTTAATGACAGATTAAAGAAAACTATTTTTAAAAAATACTTTTAATGGGATTTATTGTTTGATTTCAATTACAGTAAATGTTCCAAAAGTCTCTTGAAGTGGGGCACTAGGTACATATGCAAAAAATACTTCCACCTATATAAATGACGATACTTCAAAAGCAATATAATAGCTCTCAGATACTGGATCATCCTTGTACTTTTGCTTGAATTAAGGGGTTAGACTGGTAACACTTGAACTGGAAGACTGAGAGGTGAGTTTATATAGAATCAGTTCTGTAGGATTTTGGGGCCAGCTAGGGAATATAGAGGTGTGTGTGTTGGTTTACAAAGAATGGCAATTCATTACAGAGAGGGAGAGTGCAAGTGGGAAAACAGAAATTATTTAATTTGTTTAATATTTGCATTTCCCTAAATGTTTGGCACTTTGTGTTCAAGGTCTACTTAAAGTTAATTTAGTGCAGATAACTATTGGATTGGTTATTTTGGTCGTATGTATAAAGTAACTAACTATACATCTTTAGAAATGTTTAATAGTTTCTATTAAAGGCTAAACGGATATGATGAACAACAACTTTCTAGGCAGGAAGTTGTATTACACAAGAATCTGAAAGCGTATGGTTTAACCTTAACATAATTTGGATTGGTTTTGTTTCTTGCCATTGAACTACCAAATAAAATAGGGGATGGTACTAAGTGTAATGCAGAACAAGTACAGCATGTCAGACTATTGACATCACTGTGTTTTACTTTGCTAAATAGCAAGGTACTTTGTCTCTAATACATTTTAAAAAAGCCAAAGCCCAGAATGAAACTTTAAATGCATCCTTGAAGTTGATGGGAGAGTTATGACAGACAGTGAGAGGATTTAGCTTGCCTTCTGATGTACAGTATTGCAGTCCAGTCCAGAAATACACGGGGTACAAGCCTTGTTTTGAAAACTTTAGCAATACTTCTGAATGTATTTCTGAAACAGCTGCACCTTTGGATGGGAAGCAATATGGGAGCTCATTTTAAGTATTGATTGTTAAGTATCCTTTCCCTTTGAGGAAAAAAAATCAGGTAAGACGTGTAACCTTACCCAAAGAGTTTGCTTTTGCTAAAATCTTCTTTTCTATGGGGTTGAATTAATTCTGAGAGTCCTGAGGTCAGGTACTAATACTTCTAGCTAGCACAGAGAAGGAGGATGCAAAAGTGGTCCTTGGGTAGATAGGGCAATGATCAAGATACCCTAAAACATCCTGCCCATGATTATTCTTCAGCTCAAGAATTTTTCTTACAATTGACAACAGATTGTTGGAGAGGGAGGCTTGAATTGTCTTTCATTCTGGACAAGAGGGATAATGAGATTAAAATTAATGTTCAAGATGATATGGGGTTTACTTGCTTCTGAAAGCCTTGTTATTGCAATCCTTATTTCCCTTCAGACAGGCATAATCTGTAGTGGGAGGAGTGATGTTGCCTACAAAGCGTGCTCAGGGCATGCTTTTAAATTTCTGGGGGTGATGGTTTGAGCCAGAGCTGTGGGTTTAAATTCTAAAAAATAATTCTTAGAAGTAACCTTTTGCTGCTGACATGTTGCTGCAAGAATTGTGCTTCATAAATTTTTTTTTTTTTTTTTTTTGGACCAGCAGCCATAAACCTCAAGCGGTCTGTGAGAAGGAAATTGAAATTACTTAAGTCTCTGATCATTCTTTCCTTGGTCACAAATATGGAAGAGCTTAGGCAAAGAAAATGTTACAAATCTTCTGGCTTGTTTATCGGCTAGAGAATGTTGGTATGTTCTATCACTAACTAGCTAAAGCGGATAACAAAATTGTGTTTGCTAAATTAAGGAACTCATCAACATCTGTCAGATTATTTTCCTAGTCCATATATTGGTTATTCATTAGTAGCCCTTTGGCAATTTAGGTTAATTTTAATAAAAAAGCAATTCCTTTTCTTTGTTTTCATAGGCACATGAAGAGTGTGAAGAGTGTCAGATTAGAAAGGGACTCTTGGAGACTAACGCCAAGCTCTTAGGTCAATGCATCAAGTTCTGCCTTAAAACTGGCTAGAATATGGTCTCGTGACTTTTGTTGGAGATATATTCTGGGTTGCTCTACTATTCACTTCACCAGTTGCCTTTTTTTTTTTTTTTTCAGCATTGCTATTAAAATAGCTATTCTATACATCTATTCCTCTCCTTAGACTTTGTGCCCCCAATGTTTGTGTAGTATAAATACCCCCTCACTCCTTATTTCACTGACAAGAAACTTCATCTCATCTCTTAGACACCACCTCTCTTTCTTTGATTGTCTTAATGACTCTTCACTGTTTCCATTGGAATCTATTATTTGAAACGATCCAACCAGTATTCCGTGTAAAGACTCCTCAAGACCTTGAGTAATATTAGGGCTTTCTTTTCTCTCTACCAGAAACACTTTGACCAATGCATATTAAGACTGCCATTTCTTTTATGTCTTCTGCACACTTGCAGTTTAATCGTTAGGTGCAGTACTCCAACATTCTTCTCTCACGAATTTTGAAAAGATCCCAATTTTTTCCATAAATTCTTTCTGAACCTTAAGTGCATAACCTCATACTTTGTACTACTAAATTTCAGGCTTTTTTCTTTCTCTACTTTAGTTTTGTGCTGACTTAGTATTTGGTGTGATTATACTATATTTTTGTAAACCCAAATTCTTTGTCCGTAGTGAATCTTATGGTATTTTTGGATGCAAAACATCTGGCAGATTCTGTTTATCACTTGTCGGATGCCCCAACAAAATTTGACTGCTTCTTGGGAATGATGTGTTCAGCTAAAGAAAACTAAAGCTTGCTCTTACTTTCTGACTTACTGAGCTCTAATTAGTTGAAATTCTCACTATAATAATGACTTAACACTCTTTTTTTGGTCTCTTAACTTTGACAAGCCTCTGTACAGAGTTAGAACCTGTCCAAACTTGTCGGAAGTCTAAATGCTAGTAAGGCCTTATTGAGCTGGGTGCTAATGGATGAGTAGTAAAGAAACAAACTCTTCAGCTGAAAATACGTATGGCATTGTGTTTTCAATGAGCTCCCAAACATTAGTGTTGGATACTAGAGGCTTCATATAAAAACAGAGATCTGACTTGGAGCCTGGAATTCATGTCTTAAAAATCTGTATAATGTTTTGATAGATTAGATGCTACACAGATCGTGGCAATAACGACACCTTTGACTTTTAAACATGAATTTTGGTTGCATTGAGAACATTCTCCCATCTTTGGGGGGGGAAAAAAATTGTACAAAAGAAGCAAAATATTGGAATTTCAGGTTCAATTTTTCCTTTACCCTTTTCCCACTGTGTGGTCTGTTGTGTACAAAAGCTATTACTGGGATGCAGTTATTCTCCACTCTTGCTGTTGGAAGAGTTTCTGTCAAGAAATTGTTCCAAGACTGTATCACAAGTGGGCATAGTAAGAGGGAGCAAGTGAAGCAAAAAGAGTAGGTGAAGGGCAAGCGAAGGGTCCTGTTTTCTGCTCCAAACAGAAATGCTCAAATGGTGTGCCATTCATGTTCCTGTTCTGGAGAGTTTCCTTGGTTTAAGTAACTGTCATCGACTAGTCCAAGGAGAATGTCATACAACACAGAATGGATAACAAGAAAACAAGCTAATTCTTGAAATACTTTGCTCAGTTAACTAAACGTGAAACCATATTAAGGATTGAACCGCCTTCCTCACTGAAAATTCCAAATGCCTACACTCCGTTGATAAAACCTATTTTATCACAAGGGGGCAGCAAAGATTTTTCTTACAGGACAGAACTTTAGCCGTATCGCGTCTTGTTTTAACCCTACACTCTAACTCAACATTACAAATGCAAAATGTTTTGAATAGCTTAAAGCAAGGGTGGCCATAATTCCTGCCCCCAGGAGCTGCATACCAAAATCTTCAAGAGAAGAGTGGCATCCTGGGAAGCAATTCAGATGGTATTACTTCTCCAGGGCCTCCTTCACAGGGTGAAGCTGTGCTGGGCAGAGAGCCAGGTCCTACAGCAACCAGCAAGTTTGGCCTAAACAGTGCCTGCTGGCTCAGTCGTCTCTCAGCCACTGATTATTGGCAGTCTCCATGCCAGCCTGATGTTGGCTATAAATGTGACTTTCTCATGGCAGTGCTGCCATTGAAGTATTTGAGAACTGATTGTTTCAGGAGCTGTATGCTCTGGACTTTATTTCCCAACTACAGAAAATGCATTTGATAATAAAATCCAATATAGCTTTACATAGCATGGATAAATCTAGGAGTGCCTCCTCTGTGTGTCATGATTTAAAATGATCACAAGAAAAACATCTCATTGTATGCATTTTATTCATACTTAATTGATGTTCTGATGGTTTTAGTGAATGAGGAAGGGAAAACATCAACTTTTTAAAACAAAATTTGAAAGGGGCTAAGTATTCCCACGTAAGGTATTTTAAACAATATTGGAATGGCAGCATTTTTTTAGTTGTAGTCTGTTAAATGAAGACTAGGTGAAAATTTGGGAACTTAATGTGTTCTTTATGCTTTAACTAGGTACTTCTGGAGAGTCCAGGAGAGCAGTAGGTAGGAAAGTAGAATACCTATAGAATAAGAAAGCTGGGTCGGTCTCCCAGTCTGCTTTATTATACAGCTACATAAGTAGTCATGGCAGCATAACTCAAAAAGCTGGGAACTGGTGGTCAGTGGGATGTGCCATCTCAAACAGCACTGCTGCTATCCACAGGCTCGATGCATCAGTAATATCAAACAGACATCAACAACAGTCCCCAAATCCCAGCTAAGAGCAAAGTTATCCATCTAACAGCAAGACTGGAAAGACATGATGCATTTCGTGTTTCTTGTTGGGTATACACCGCCTACTGCCCGGAGAAGACCTTGTTAAAGGATGTGTTTGGCATTATTGGCATATGTTAATCCTATCTGCTGAAGCTTCTTCAGGTGCTTCTTGTGTTGGCCCCTTAGTTGGTTAGAACACTTGTTAAGGTGAGATCAAGGAACTGGCCTGATTTAAACCAAGCTACAAATAACCCTGTTCTGAAAAAAAAGAAGTAATGAAATTTGCTGGCACAACTGAAAGTAAGAAGTGGTGGTAAACTTGCAAAGCTTAAATTAGCACAGCCAAAATGTATTACAAAACATGACTCCAGTTTATCTCCGTGAAAAATGGAGACTAGACAGTGACAATGCAATGTTTTGTATAGAGTGCCAAAATTTCTGATACACCCCCTGATAGTGAAATCTCTGAGAAATAGCTGTCAGAGTTTCTTCTGATTGGTATCTTAAGTTTCAGGTGAAAGCTATGCTACGTTAACTATAGCAGGGCTGCTAGCTGCAAACTCTGCCTTGCTGTCAACTTATGCACCATGCCAGTTTTTTTTATCTTGTACGTGGTTTGCTATCTGCGTGTCTGGTAGTTCTTTCCTGACTTTCATGTTGTTTTCACAGAATGACTTTATTTCTAATGCACTTCTTCAAACAGCCAAAATCTTGCTGAATAGTTTTTTCAATCTTCCTTTCCAAAGTTAGAAAAGGTAGTGCGATACTCTCCTAAAGTTCTAGCAGTTATCTGTTAAGATGCTAATACAAATTTCAACTTGCAGGTAGGAAGTAGGTAGCTGGCACGTACGAAGTGGCAAGAATACAAATGTACATCACAAATTGCTAAGTGGTCCTTCCAAATTCAGATTCAGTTTCCAGGTATGCCTCTGTATTCCCTTTATCTTTTCCAAGTCTCATACAAAGAAAAGGGGGATTGAACTTTAAACAAAGCCTTTAAACTTGATAAAACACCTGTATGTTGTCCTGGTAGAATAAGAGTATTATAGGAACCCTTGGGCCATTGGTGACATGGACAAGTCAAGGAATATTCTTCAGTGGCTATCCCAACAGACACTTTTGTGGAGGGCAAGCTCTTTGGACTTGCCTTCCCTTTGACAGTGTCCTCCACTAGTAAAAAGTTTCTAACGTTGAGAGACCAAAACTGTGTCACACCTCTTCCTTTACTGTTTACCCCTTCCTATTTTACTTTTAAGCATTTTCCTTTTCTCTCTTCACCTAGACTGTCTTCAGGATTTTTTTTTTCTCCTTTCAGAATTCTTTTGAGTGCTCATATTCCCAATAACTGTTTCCTCAGGTGTCTGCCTTAACTTTTTCTGGCAGCCACAGAATTGCATTAAACTGTGCTGTAAACTGGAGCTATCAATCAGATATAACACGCAGAGGCCGTACTCCCACAACAGACAGCTGCTGCCATTTTGCCAACAGAATAATTTAAGTCATTTAGGGGCCAGCTATCTGAGGATCAATTTGTGCTTTCCTCTCAGAATCTGACTCCCATTTTGGCAGTCCTGCAGTCAATATTTAAATAGGTTTCTTAGCACCTGTTTCGAGTTTGAGATTGCTGCTTTCAGATGCAAAAGCTAAAATGTATGTGGCAGCCATCCAGAGAAGAAAGAGTAGTTACATTTAACTAATGCTGGATTTCTATATAGACATTTGTGCATTAAAGATATCACACGATTAAATGCCCAACTGTGTCTGAGATGGAGAGTTTCTTTTGAAAATAGATGGGAATTGGTTCCTAGCTGCTATTGGAGTTCCCTCTAGATGAATATCTGCATTTTTTTTTTCATTAGCATTTGCTACTTTTTTAATTAGTTAATTATGAGGATGTTAATGACTTCACTGTGACCGCTGCCAGGATTCAAACACAGATTAGCACCTAAAAAGAAAAGTGCGCATTTGGATTTAATAAAGCAACCTAATTTGTGTCTTTTCCTTTACTTGAGCAAGTCACAAGGAGGAGACTCATTCCCCTACCAAGCTGGCATCAGTTATATGCTTGTTTCTTTGTGTGCAAAGTTGTCTCAGCAGCTTTGATCTGATATGCCTGGCTGACACTTTGAAATGCTTTCCTTGGTAAATGTTTGCAAGCATAAACTTCTGAGAAATGTTGAGGAAAGGGGACAGATTAAAGTCTTGACTGAAAGTTCACCTCTCCAAATGGCTCTTCAGTAATGAGCAGAGGAGGAAGACACCTGCAGGCCTGGAGAAGACCAACTTATGTTTTCCTCCTATTTGTCTTCCCGTGCAGATCTCTCACTGTGCTGGCTTTCTGCTAGATTACCATTTTCTCAAAATGCTAATAATTTGAAAACTACTTCTAGTTATTTTACTTTCTCTTGTCCAGAATTTTACTGCTATCACCTTTTTTAGAACTTATTCTCCATCCTGTCTAGCCATTCATCTTTTCTACAAGATCAGATGCTTTTTTGGGACAGATCATGGCTTTCACTCTATTTATGAAACTTTCTGTAGGTCTGAAGTTCTGCTAAGATAAGTAATCATAAAAATGAAAATAAGAGAAGAGCAAGGAAAGCGAAAAATGTGGAAAAGGAGGAGAATGAGCTTAATCTTTACATCTCGGCTTCATCAGCTGGTGAACATTTAACTGCCAACATGAAATCAGGACTGAAATGCACACACACACACAAAATATTTGACTTAAATGTGTGTTGCTAACTAAGTTAATGAGAAAGCGATAATGACTTCTCTGTGAGAGTACAGTGTGCATTTCTTGATGAGCGTAATCCAAAATGTAATCTTTGAAGTACACTACAAAAAGAACAAAGACCTAAGAGTTTTATACCAAAATGTACCAGATGACAGGAGGAGAGAAAAAAAGGAACTTATTTTTTTTTTTTTAATTGACTCATTTCCAAACTTCAATTCAGTTTAAGCTGGCTTGTGGCTTCCATTTCTAATTTTAAAAAAGACGCATTCGTCTTGTTTCTGTTGCTGTTTTATCTTCCAAAACGGCAAGCAACTAAGGAAGTTTAGGAGAATGTTACACACCAAAGATGATGTCTAAACCTATATCAGAAAGAAAAAGGGGAAGGGGGAAAAGGAGTGCAATGAACATTAGCTTAAACATTTGAAATGCTCTTAAGTAGTTTGGTTATGAGACAATGTGGTCTTATATACAATGCAGTGCAATCCTTCTGCCTGCTGGAAAGGTTTCACTTCACATTTTTAAGTTACAGTTATGCATATTTTTCTTACATATACATCATGCATTACCTACTTGAAATATTTCATAATCACAATAGAACATGTCCTGATAGATGGCACTAAGAAGCTGTGTGTTTAAAAGTATGCCATTCAGTTTTAACTGTTTGTTGTGTCTTATTAAATAGAATTTGAACCAGAGAACTTATGGGTAGTTAATGCTTCATCAGGTGTGCTGGGTTCAGTTAGGAAAGAGTTAACTCTCTTTACCATGGCTGCTAGAGAGTTATGTTCCTGGATGCTGAGAGAAGTACTGATAACTTCTTAGCTGGTGCTGGGGAATGCCTGCACTGAATTCAAGGTCTTTTTCTGCTTCTGATCCTGCAGCTGCATTCCCAGCTCTCGCTGTCTCGGTACAGGCAGTGCAGGGGACACACAGTTCAGACAGCTGTCCCAGACTGACCAAGGAAGTATTTTATTCCATAGTATGTCATGCTCGGGGCTTAGGCGAGGAGGAGGTCTGGGAGCCAGTACTCTCTCTCTTATTCTCTTGCTCGTTTTACTCCCATACACTTGCTAACACTCACCCTGCCTCCTGCGTGAGCTGCTTTGCTAACTAACTCCTGTGCTGGCTCGTTCGTGAGGGAGTTGGTGGGTCTGTTTCATTTTCCCGGTTGTGCTATCACTGACAGGGTTCGCTCAGAATCTGCTGCGATTGCTCTCGGGCTCCGGCTCTCAGGCTGCGGCTCTCGGGCTGCGATCGCTCTCGGGCTCTGTGGTTCCGACTCTCACTACTCAGCACCTGGTTGTGCATTGGTCAGTGAGTGGGGAGCAACTGTATCATAATTGTATAATATATTTTATTTTCTATTATTTTAATTATTTATTATTAGTAGTATTTGTATATATATATTTAGATTTAATTAGTAAATAGTTCTTATCTCAATTTTACGAGTTTCCTTATTTTTTTTTCCCTCTGACTCTTCCCTTTTTCCCCCCCACTGGAGGAGGTGAGGGGCGATTTGTGAGAGTGAGCTCATGGTATTTGGCTAGCCGGAGTTAGAACATGACATCAGGATACTGATCGTGCTATTTAAATTGTACATGGCTTGCTGAAGTTTGAATCTTTCTATTTTATTCTTTGCTTCTGTTGAATATGCTTTTCATATAGATCAAACTTTTGGCTGAAATATGTATTGTATCTTGGCTACGATTTTATTCAGCTTATCTCTTAGGTCGTTGGAAATACTGTTCTTCCCTTAAGTGGAAAAAAATACCCCAAAACCCCAAACCAAACCCCACACAAAACAATCCTTCCTAAAAAACTAATTGGACAGCTAGCAACATTCCACCAAGATAATCAGTAGAGGCATTGTTCTGGCATTTAGTAATTAGAGCAGGGAGTGTGGAATTTGGGCAGGCACCCCTAGGAGTAAGTACGCATGTGTGGAGTAGAGGGTGCAAAATACCATGTGGTTCTAGGAGATGAAGCCGTTTTCCCTGCTTCTATGATATTTGATTTGCTGCTTGTCCATTTTTGACTGTCATTAATTCCCGGACTTGTAGGAAGTACAAGTACTAAGTTGTAGTCCCTGAGCATGTGCATTTGTTCTGGTTTTGTTTGATCACGGAGTCCACCAGTCATGCATGAATTAAAACTTTTTCATAGCTGAAGAGCATGACTGGAGATACTGTACTGTTCCATGAAAGGGGGCACAAATGACAGAATCTACTGGGAATAGGAAGCTCTTGGTTCAATTGGGGCACTTCCTGAGTACAGCTGATGGGTTAGGCTTCTCAAAGAACCCCTTCATGTAACCTGTATACGTGACATCTTGTACAACTGATCCCAGTGGGATTTATGCCAAGCTACTGAAATGGTGCAGTTCTGGAAGTAAGCAGCACTAGAACCTTTGAGGAAAACTTTATTCCCAAAACCTGAATTTATGCAATTCTAGGATCAGATACTCACTAGGTAGGACGTTTTTCAGAGCCCAGTTGTGGAACACCTAAAGTGCACTGAAATCCTCACACAGGAACCTGAATTCCTCCGTTGTACACAGCTTTTGCTGATCATACCAGAAACGTGACCTTTTTCTTATATTCTTTTTCTAATATTTTCCCTCGAGCCAAAGAAGTATCTAACATTCTGGGAGTAGACTCTATTCTACATCTCTTAATATCTTTCCTCCTTCCACCTAGGCTATTTATAAACTTTTCCTTAACCAGGGGAAAACATAGCTGCAGCCCTTGGCAGCAGGAGGAAGCAGGGAATGCTGTTTAATTTCATTTCTTGCTGCAAGTATCCTCAAATTCCTAGTTCAGAGGCATCTCTTTAGGGACCACATCATCAGTGTGCCTGATATCCGAGTTATCTTCAGGGAGATTTGCATCAGCAGAAGTGTTTGCTGATCGCGCAGCTCATCCCGTGCATTGTTTGCAGTGCCATAGCAACCTCGCTTTGCTGTGAGCGGCAGAGCCAGCCTGCCCTGGTGCAGACCAGCAGCCTCCAGCCAGGCCCAGGAACTCTGCAGCTGCTTCTTCTGGTCTGCAGTCAAGGATTTCACCTTTGCAAATAGGGTCGTAAGCTTGCAGGTGTGAATGCTGGCCCTCCCGTATGGAGATCTGGGATGCAGTCAAAGAGGCTTACCACTGGTACGTAGTGCTTTCCACGCAGGGTGGTGGACTGAGTGTGTGTCAGACAGGGGCTCTGACCCCAGGGTGATTGTCTCGGGCGCAGAGGTGGTGACACAAATACAGACATTTTGAACTTCCAGGTTTAAGCTTGCCCAGCAAAATTCACCAGTCTGAAGAGAGAACTTTACTCCCTTCAAATGGCATCACAAAAATTGGAATATTTTCCTAGAATGAGTGAGATTTGGTTATCTGGGAACACCCACAATTACATTTTTTGAATTTTATTATATGATTTTTAGTGTTTGCTGTTCAAGGCTCCCAGAGTCTCATGCAAATCTGTATTTTCATTAAAACCAGCAACTGTCTAGTAATCACTTGCGCAGAGGAAAGCTGACAAGAAGTTAACTGATACATATGAGAAATAATCTAGTTAAATAATACTTAAATTATATTTAAATCATTCTTGTGACAGTCAAACTTTTTATGCATGGGTCAACATTACTGCATGTTCTTAGAGTTTATTTTATTTCCTTGGGCTAAGTTATTTTATTTCAGAATATCCAGGAAGGTAGTCATGCCTCACTACTTTTTGTTTCTGTTCAGTAATCACAGTTGAACAAGCTTGAGTGTATTGCTTGGATAACGTCTGGAATTTCGTTTTGTGTTTCAGAGCCTCCATGTATAACAGAAGAAGTGTTTGTAAGTACACTGTATAAGGCTTGATTATTCATTTTGTAGGGCAAAAAAAACCCATTTTGGGAAAGTGCTGTCTGTTTTCTCATTTCTTTCAGTATGGAGCACTGAGTAATTTCTTACAATTTTCTCAGACAAAAAAATACTTAGTTTGCAGATAATTAGAAAAAGTAGCAGGAAACTATGGAGAACAAGGGTGGAAATGGAAAGGAAAGGATGATGGAAGGAAGGAAACAATCAGCTGGAAGGTTTCAACATCACAGGTTTAACAGTCTTACCATTACTTTACTTCTTCTGCCCTTTGCTCACAGTAGGATTTCCCTGATGTTTGTTGTCATTTGAAAGGTATATATGTTTGTATGCTACCTCATATGAAACGACACCTTAAATCTTGCACCTTAGGTAATGTTTGACTCTTACACATGTTGGATGCTGCCTATTTATTTTAAAGTATAAATGTATTGCTGTTCCTTTGGGAGCCTGTAGATAGTATTTTATTTATACTATTTATTATCATGAACAGAATCAACGTGAATTCAGGTAGAAATAAACAATATATATAGAAGATATTTAGCATTTTTATATATGTACATGAGAACATTTCTCCACTGCTTATTTATATTGCGTTAAACCTTGATTCTGCAGGCTACTTAATGAGACTAGCCATGTCTGACTCCAGGTGAACTTCACACACGGACATGAAGGTGTCAGAGTTCTATGTAGGATCAGGGTTTTGTACTGACTTTAATTTTTGACATTTAAAGATGTCATTTATTATGTTTTTTTCAAGAGTGGAGAGATATTTATCGTTTTAGTGGGTGCTGCAACGTGAAATGCAAACCTTTCAAGATGGTGCCACTTTTACACGTATTCTGCTTCTCCTTTGGTGTCTTCTGTGTTTCTGTGCTTTTTCATGATGGCAGTAATAGAGAAAGCTATCAAATACTATAGATAGAAAGTCATTGGCTTTGTTTCCACAAAATTTCTAAGAAATGGTTGTATACCATTGCCAAAATGATTTTAAAATTCCTTTCTATGTTAAAAAAGTGATAGAAATCAGGCTCAGGGTATTCCTATTTGGACACAAATTGCACAAAGGCAAAACTGCAGTTTTGGACCAATTTTTAGAGCACTGTTACCTCCAGATGCAAGTGTAATGCAGCTTTTTCTAGTCATAATTTGGACATGCAGCAGGAAAGAAATGAAACAAAATGCTTCCTGAGAAAAAAACCCCTAAGCTCTAGTATTGTATTTGCAACTCCATAAGCTAAAATATGCAAATATGAAAGTGCAGCTATGCTTTCAAATGAAAATAAGACTGACCACAAAAAACCCTCCAAAACCCAGAGTATATTGTATATAGATGCAGTAAGATCAGTAAGTAGCAAAGCTTGCCTTAATAATATCATAAACATTTTATTGATTAATCAACCACTGTGTTTACATTTCTTGCTGTTATATGGGGCTAAAGAGAATTATAGCCTTGGCAAATTACAAACACATGTTACCTGCATATTCTTAAAGAGCTTATGCCTCAGCCAGTTATAAATGTTTCGAATAAGTCCTTTGAAACAATAAAATATTTTCATGGGCTACTATCATATTCAGCCGTTTTCAGATTCATCCTTATCAGTGTCAAATGTAGCTGTGCATTGCCCGGAACAAAGGCGTGGAAGACTGCAACTTGTTTCTAATGAATCAGGTCTGGTTCTGCCTTGTGCTGCACACAGGGGCCTTCCTGAGCTCACATTAAAGTACATTAGCCCGAGATTTCTTCCTTGCCAGAGTACAAACTGTCTCTATTTAGGTTAGACATGGTGGGGTTTGGATCAAGATTCTGCCTGCCTACGAGTGGTACCCTGTATGCTGTGCATAACCTCTCTTTCATGCTGCTCCTCACTAGCACATATCAATGCCATGAACAGAAAAGATGTTTGTGTCGCAAGACCTTTGCTGATATTGGCAAATACATTTGATCTAGCTTCATTCTCCTTGCATTGCAAGGCAGAAATAATAGAATATTCAAGAAACTAAAACCGTTTTCAGGAGTTTTCATTATACTGAAGACAGATTCCTGAAGACCAATGGAATTACATTCTACTTTTACCTTCTGTGAATTGAAATGGGGCTGGGGGTGGTATTGAATGCGGCAGAAGTAAGACTGGGTTCCATACTTACTGATCTGTCAACAGAAAAAAAAAAAAGGATTCCTATTCTACAGTTTTTTTAGTCTTGTTAGTGGGATTTAAAATGCAGGGGTCAGGAGGGGTACAAAACCACCTGCAGATGCAGCCTTCGCTTCTGATGAGGTCAACAGGAAGCCCCCCAGTTCTGTCAGATTCCAAGTATGGCATACACTGCTTGCTTGGTGAGCCAAATCATGGATCGGTGAACTCCCTTTTGTTCCCCAAACATGGCCCAGAACATCCCCAAGCAGCAGAGTGGGAGCAGAAGCAGGTTCTGGTGATCTTTTATACTCCCCTCCTTCCCAGATGCGAGAGAGAAAGGTACAATGTGGGGAATTTCTAGACTTTTAGTTCATGCACATTTTTTCGAAAGTAAACATGCAGATTTCCAGCATTTAGAAGCTGTTGAGTTTATGAAGGTTTTATCTGTAAATTTCTTGGCAAAGGATTTACCTTCACGTGTGGTTTTTAAATTGCTAAGGACCCCAGCAGTGTGCAATGGCCAGACTATAACAACGATGCTATGGTGATTGTGGGAAATAACATTTTGCAAAAGTTTACATGTCATATCTCCTGGAAAAATCATTGTTTGAGGCAGGAGTGCATACAAACCTTGTTAGTGCAGGTTAGTACAAGCCTTGCTTTGTGGTTTTGTCTCTCTGTAGGAAGAATACTTAGCCACAGATGATCTGCTTGTGGACTACTTCAATGAATTTTTGAGTCTTCCGGTAAGTACCTTAAAGAAATCCCTTGCAAAATGCAAGAAACACCTTACAAAGATGAATAGTAAGGTAGTCCACCTTGGAACATGTCGTATTTTGCCACTGGGTAGTTAAATGGCTTTTACAATATGTCTGTATTTTAATGGTAACAACTCTTATTGCTTAATGCTATCAGCAGTGTCAGGAAAAATAACACAGTATCTGGACTTCTGGGATAGATTTGTTTCTGCAAGTTTACATATTTAGATCACAGTGCACCAAAATGATATGAATAGGAAATGAAAGAGACACATAAATACTTATTTTAAAAGTATAAGGACTCCACTTTTATTCCTGTTTCACAACATGCTCACGTATTTGTCCTTTTACATTATTCTGGCGATGCACTCTGTGATTTAATACACAATTTAGCTCAGGAACCAACTCTGTTTCTCTTCATGGCTGTGAAGGTCTCAGAGTTGGCACTCCCTTCCTTCCTCTCCCATCTGCAGCTAGAAGGATGCAGCCTTACACTGTGTTCTCTTATGAGAGTCACATGTACAGTCCTGCTCCCTCAGCGTGGCAACCTCATCCAACTTCATTTTAGTAGTCTTGGCGCTGACTATGCCCATTCTCTCCATCCTCACACCCACACTCCCCTGCAGGGTGGCACAGACCTTTCCACGAGTGCCGCTCATGGCTCCCGTAGGGTCTCGCAGCCGATCAACCCCAGAGCTGCCCTACAGCCTGTCCCTCTCCTAAAGCACTGCAGTCCAACAGGCTGCACTATGGGAACATACACCCATGTGTGCAACTTGCTTGGTAGGAACCACCACCAGTGTTAGGAAGGGGCAGAATATTTCTTGATTCTCCTTGGACCTAAGACTATGGTACAACCACTATTGGAATAAATTCAGTTATGATTCAGGCTTACTAAACTGAAGTAGACAGATGTGTTCTCTAAGCCACACTGCAGATTTGTATAAAAGTACACAGAATGGACCCTGCAGAACTAAGGTTGGGAGAATGGGCTCCCCATGCCAATTTTTTATACTAAAATAGAATCTGGAAGTATTAACTCTGTATCAGCGTGTGGCGTTTGTGCACAGCAGCGATACTGACTTATCTCAGGAGCTCAGTCTTTACGTGCTTCCACCACACTGTAAGATTCCTAAGAATAATTTTTACAAAGCTAGGGAGACACAGATGGAAGAAAATGTGTGATGAGGGGGCTGGCAGTTCTTCTTTCTTCCCCCTCCCCCCGAGGATGTTTTAGGATATCTGCCTAAATCCAAGCCTAACTACACAGCTTTTAAACCCAGCCCTCCTTCCATGTGCCAGATTGTTCTTAGCACAGGAATACCTCCATGCCTCTGCTCCTTATTTGGAAAATATGCTCTATGTTTTTCCCAAATTGAAGAGGATGGAGCAGGTAAGAACTTCAGCCTGGATAGTCTCTGGCTCTCCTTGGACATGCAGAGTTTTCAGGACATCTATTAGAGGCCAAAATTATCCTTGGCCTCAGAGGGGTCCTCAGCCCACAGTCCTGGTGCAGCTCAGCACCTCTGAACTACAGCGATTGTCCAGGTGCTCCTGACAGCTCTGGCAGCCCACAGAAAAGAGTTCACAGACACTCCTGAGTAAACACTGTTTTACGCTGGTAACCTTGGTGGGTTTTTACGATGACACGTGGTCTCTCTTCTGTATATTTACATATCTTCATAAAAGCAGATGCTCTATTAGCTATTTTTATCTGTAATGTTCTTATAATTGGTTTTATTTCCTCTTTGATCTTTCCCTGAGGATTTACCCCTTCAGGATTAGGTTATATTAATACCTTGAATTCTGTGGTTTGAATACCTTATATTCCCTATTTCCCTCTCCTCAGAAGGCTTCTACTAAAACACCGTATTGAAATTTCCACTGCTTTATTCTTGTTGTGCTTATACGCTGTTGCCTGGGAACACCATTACCCAGGTGTGCTAGTAGTTAGGCAACAAGTTAAACTGAAAATATTGTGTGACTTGATAGAAGAAATCGGGGGTAGCGTATGCTTATTTTAAGAGACTGCCTCAGCGTTGATTTATAATGCACCACCAGTGCATGGAAAATTGTATCACTGGGGACTGGCTATAGCAGCAGCAGAGATTTTCTTTTACTTTGATTTACAGTATGTCCTTTAAGTGATTCTGTTGTTACAATAATATTCAGTACAAGTTGACATGAGTATCTAGGTACTGCAAAGCTCTACATACTGTAATGAAGGATAGTTTGTACAGAAAATATTTCTGAAAGATAAAATAATATAAAAAACCTCATGAGGGCACTTGTTGCCAGTAGTGCAGTGATTTCACAGTAGCAGAAACCAATTACATGACATAGAAAAGAGTTACACCTTCCTTAGTAACTAATCTAAAATGAAAGATTTAAGAGAAACATTGCCCTGGTTACATTCCTATTTCTAGCCGGTCAGGCATCCCTTGAATTAAAACCTGTGATCTGTGTATTTGGAACATCCAAGAATACGTTTAGCAAGGAATGAAAATTCAGAAGTCAGAAATTGCCATCCAGCTCAGTATTGAAGGGCTCAGTAGGAAAGTGCAGTAGTATCACCTTCTTTCTCCTGCACTCCACAAACTGCCTGCTACTCGTTCCATCCCAAGTCCATGCTGCGGCCTTACCCTTCACTTTCCAGTTACCACTGATCCTGATGAAGACACACTCCTCTTTGCAACCTCTAAGAATTGCGCTAGAGACAAAAGACCTAACTGCATCTCAGCTGAATTATAATAAGGAGGTGACACTCTGGGTGGCAAGTTCCTGGCTGTGGGTTTCCCTTGCAGCAGAAAGCTACCAAATGACCACAATTTTATCAACTTCAGATTTGAAGACCACTTCTTTCAAAACTCATTCTCACTATAAAAGCTCTCTGCTGAGTAGTCTGGGATCCAGGATTTGATGCAGGTGATGATTCTGAAAACAGCCCAAGTAGTAATGTTTGGGCCAGGCGGTCTTTCTGAAAACAGAACAGTCCTGCAAAACTAGTGCCGTCAAGAGTAAAACCAGGCCTGATCTAAGAGTAGATGACGAAAAGGGAAGAAAGCAAATAGCAATCCACTCTGCTGCATAGTTCAGGTCCTTCTCTGTTTTGAAGATGTCTGTGAATAATATGATGCATCAATGCATCAATTCAGGCCATCAATGCATGCTCATTAGTTCCCTCTTGTCTTTTCCAGGTGTGTGGAGGGAGGCTGCAGGTGCCAATACAACCTCTCTTAAAAAGGCTTTTGCATCAGGCAGGCCATAAATGCATGCTATGTTGAGACTTACCCAAGGCTAAAACTTGCTTGGTATCTTTGACATTCAGGGAAGCAAAAGAAGCATTCTTGACCTCTTTCCCTATTGATAGTGGGTTTACTCAAAACGTTCTTCTCTCCTCTCTTAATTAGATTGTGGTACATGCTGGTGACTTGTGTCTTACTCATCAATGAAAGGGAAATCCTGGACTCATTAAAGTCAATAGGAGATTTGACATTGACCATGTGCAGTATGAATTTTCCAGGCACTTCATAGAGCTGCTCAAATTCTCTTCTGGTTAGGACTCTCACTGACATTTATTTATGATACACACATACCCGTCTTAAGGAAGTTTTGGCTGAGCTCCTGGATGAGGTCTCTATTCATTCCCACCCTTTCAGGGCCTTAACCTAAGAGGCAGCCAAGCTGTGGTCATTCTGTTTCTCTTGGGATCAAACTATATTATTCAGGGTGGGATGTGGTGAGCATATTTACACGTTTGTTAAGTGTATCTGAAGTTAAGTGTATCTGAAAACTATTAAGGCTATGAACAGTAAGATTTATATGTCTGATATCCTGGCTACATGGTGATGGATGCTGTTTTGGTTTCTGTTTTGGGAGGACTGAGAGAAATTTGCCTTCCCTTCTGTTAAGTGGATAACTTTAGGTCTCACAATTATGTATTCTATTTATTCTTCAGCTGAAACCATATTCAATATGCATCTGACAGCTAAGAATTTTCTTTGCTGTCAAAAATGTACATGGAATTGTTTGTTTATTTAATAGTATTGCTGTACCACAGCCTGAAACCAGCTTTTTGTTGTTTGCTTGGAAAATTTTTCTGAGGCTGAGGGTCCTACATTGAGTTACATTGGTCATACTGGGTTCAAGGGGAGAATTGCCTGTGAGTGAAACAGTTTGCAAAGTCTGTAGACTTCTTATTTGTTAGTATTCTCAAGTCCTTGTTGATCCTATTTATCGTGCTAAATCGATAATGTATGAATCCCAAGCTTCAAGGATTTTGCCAAACCTGTTTTATTTTTTCTTAACATCTTGAGGTATAATTTGGCTCTGGAGTTTTCCCTCTCTATCTTCAAAGGATCAAAAATTGGCCCAAACTAGAGAGAATGATACACTTAGTCTTTGGTTAGTGTATTTTACTTGTCTGTAAAAAGCCAAAGCACTTGCCAAATGCGGGGTAAGAAAGACATTTCTTAGTATATTGGATTGGCATGGATAATTTTTCCCCCTTCCTTTATAGTGTAGGCTATCATCCACGCCTTAACATAGGCGTCTTCACTGAAGAGATTCCTCATTATTGCAATGACCTAGAATATTGGTGGTGCCATAAACCTCTCTCATTATTGCCCTGTGAAATACTGTAGGATTTTACAGCACTTGGCTTCTGTGGGAAAGGTTTTAAGTTCGCTACAGGGTATTGAACAGGATTGGTGGGTTGTTTTTTTTTTTTTGGCTTGTGATGTGTGGGAATGGTTAGATTATGTGTTTTTCCTGCAAAGTTTTTCACATACTGAAAGAGAAACAGATTGACTGTTCCTCTCTCCTGTAGGAAACATTTTCCCAGTTACAATACAAGAAATCAGGTTAGTGGTTTTTTTTGTTTTCCCATTTGATTTTTCTTATAACTTTATCACTTTTATTTTTGTCATGGGCATGAGTTAAGGTCAAGACTTGTCTCTTCTTTTATTATGCTTACAAAACCAATGATTTATCATTCTAATTTTCTTAAGTAAATGAGTGAAATACACTTCTCCAGAAAGGAGAATTAGAATTTAACAATTCTAAAATGCTTTTATATGATGGCTTGAGATGTTCTATCTGGTAGAATTTGGGATTGTACATCATCATAGAACACTCAGGCTAGAAGGGGCTTGGGGGGGAGGTCTGCAGTCCAGCTTCCTGCACAAAGCAGGGTCAGTGCTTTAGTACTGAGATCAGGTTGCTTGGCACTTTCTCCAGTTGGTCTTGAAAACCTCCAATAAAAGATTCAATAGTCTCCCTGGATGGCCTGTTCCAATGCTAATCATCCCACAGTTACCTTTTTAAAATATCCCATTGAGACCTCTATTGCTTCAGTGTATGACCATGTTCTCTTGTCTTCCCACCGTGGTTCTCCATGAAGATCCTGGCTCTACCTTCTCAGTAATTTCCTTGTAAGGACTGTAAGTCTGCTGCTAGGTCAGCCCAGAACTGCCTCCAGGCTAAACAAGACCTCTTCCCTCAGCCTTTCCTCATAGGTCAAGTGCTTCAGCCTCTGACCCTCTCAGTGGTCTTCTGCTGGACTTACTCTAATATATGAACATTCTTCTTGAAGTGGGATCCCAAAACTGTATTCAGCATTCCAGATGTAGTTTTATTAGTGTCACGTAAAGAAGATCTACTAGCTACTCTCTGATTGATACAAGAAGTATGTGTACCTCTTGATGTTCCTGGGGTTAAGTAGCAACACCTTGGTTCAAGACTCAAAAGTCTAGGGCAGAACCACCTTTTTCAGTCAAGTATGTAGTGTATGAAGTCTTAATCTTCTTATCCCATCAATGTATGTTCTTTTGTTTCATTAGTGTGTTTGTCTTATCAATGATTTGTAGTCAGACTCACAAAACAGCAATACAATTTAGATTTAAAAAATTGCCACTAGCATCTGTTTCACTGCATTAAAGTTGCTGTATGTTTTTTGTTCAGTTATTTAGAATGTGTACTGAAAAACCTAGATCTAGAGTAAGTTACAGAGGACGAAGTAAAAATGGATGGGTGTGATAAACTGATACTGTCTTGGCCTACGTTTCGAGTTGAACAAGATGAAACTAAATCAGTCTGGTCATGTCTAGTCATGTAGCCCCATATTATGGAATTTGCACTTTGCTTTTTTCTGCAAGCAAGAGTATTTCAAATCCTGAGACACTGAAGCACCTTGTTTGTTAGTGTACTTTCCTCTGTTTCTTTTTTAAAAATATGAAAAAAAAAAGAATGCATTTGGACGTTATTAAGGTTGCACAGTCACTCCCTTCAAAGCTGGTAGCAGCCCAAATTAGGTTTGAAAGTAAATGAAATGTACACATACCAAATGGACAGGAGGTCTGAATGAAGTATAGAGGAATCTACTATACATAAAAGGCTCTTTAAAATGCTGTTCAGTACATCTGGAGAAAAAACCCACTAAAACCTGCAGAATACCCTGGAGAATATTAATGCCAAAAGAGGCACAAGGTGTCAGAGAACAAAAACCAAGCCATGATTTCAACTGAAGTTAGGTAACTAAACTGACTAAGGCAATTCAATGCATGGCTGTGAGCAGTGACAGTCTGATGTCATAGGCACTAATCATACACTTAAAGCTCTCATATGCTATGTGCTTTGCCAGGCTGAGCCTCCACAGTGGGACGTTATGGGATAAGTAGGGAATGTTGTAACCACATGTTGCAGCCACATGGTTTGCTCCTGGTCACTGCTCTACAAGTTGTTGATCAACAAGGAGGCTTCAAACAGAAGCAACAAAATAGCTGCCACTGACATGGTTACTTTGGACTTATATAGGTGTGATTAAAACTGGCCTGTAATACACTTCTATATTATATATAACATGTATTCAGCATATGTAGCATGTATATGAATTATGTCTGTGTGTGTATATATGTGATATATGAAAAAGTTCAAGGAAATGAAAAATACAGTGCTTGAAAAAATAAAATAATCTTATTAAGTGCAGGGGAATGATGACTGTACAAACACCAGGTGGGATCGTGTCTGGAATGAGGCCAAAAAGAATTTTGGCACTGGATCTGGGTATGGCCAGAATTTTCTTTAGTTTTCAAACACAGCATGCCTTCTTGTCTTCCAGCTCATTGCAGAGATGCTTATATCCTGTGGTTGTATATAATCTCATATTCATAACTGTCTCGGGTATCCCCCATGACTTCTGTAAAATCCATGCACATTTTCTCTCTTCATTTAGGTAAGAGACTTTGAAAAATAGTCTTGTAGGGAAATACCTGATACCAGAGCTCAAAAGATGAAAGATGGCTCTGTTTTCATGTGTACACATGCAGTGGGGTTTTTTTGAGTTGACAAAAGTTACAATTGCATAGCTGAATGCTCTACCTCATGTATTACACAGTATCTGAGTGAACTAGTGATGTGTAATAAAACTTACTGTAGGCCATAGGTTTTGGTAGGTGTTTGACCTACAGGTAACAATATGGTGAAAAGCCTTTCCTGCATTTGGAAATCTTCAGATTCATATTCCTCAAATGCAACTCGCATTTAAAAGGTCAGCTTCATAGCTAATCTTTTCAAGCCTTGATTGTTTGTGGTAATTAACAGGAGAGTAACACCGGAGGTCTGATCCTGTAGGTAAGTATGCCCCTGCAGAGCAGTTATTAAAGTCACTGTGAATTATACATTCTACACATCTGTGTGCTGAATCTATTATTTGCATGTGAAAAAGAATGGTCTGTGATCTAGAATTAGTTAAACTCTCGATAATTAAGCATAGCTGAGACAAAAAAGTGGGAACACTTTGGAAAGCTAGATAGCAAAGAGACTGATGAACAAGAATACAGAAAAATTACTATTCCAGGCCCTGAACGTAAGCTACAGCAGGCAAGAGAAAGAAGCCTCATAATACCAGCTTGCATTCTGTAGGATGCTCAGTACTATAAAAAGTAACTTCCTTAAATAAATGGGTTCCTTTATTACAATGTTGTAATCTTTTCAAACTTCTTTTGTAGACTTTTGCCCAGCCACTTAAATTTAACTCCAACTTTGGGGTTTTTGAAGTAGTCAATGATGCCCCACAATGCCTGGAAAACCAGCTGAAAAAAATTCTGCATGATCAGAAACCTCCAAACCTCATTTATGATGTTCTAAGGAAAGCAGAGAATGATGGGCGGCTCTCCAAAATGCACAGCACTTCTCCAACCTTCAATATTGATCCAAATTACAACACTATGGTAAGCATCTTATAGGCCCTGAGTTTATATTTAGATCTTACTATAGAGATACTGGCAGTAGTTATTGTTGTGTTTGGCTTGGTAGCTTGGGAAAAATGTTAATTTATGTTACGAAAACATAATGATGAGCCAAATTATGCCCTGCAACCCACATGTGTCTAGCAGACAAGTGAATGGAATTACAGATGTACATTCTGTAGCAGAGAATTTTGAAAATTCTGTAGGGCAAGATTCAGTTGTGTGGTCTGAATACTTTTTAATATTAAAAGAAAAAATATTATGACAACAGTTACTTTACTAGTGATCCCTGGAATGTGCAAATTGACTGAAACTAATGCATCTCAGTCTTTCCTTATTAATTAATTTCCTTGTGTGGCTATGAGCTCATCTGTGGTCTGGCAACACATAAGCCTCTCTTCCATTAAGTCCCAAAGGATTTACATGGTTAGCATCAATTGAAATGGCCAGAGAAAATAATCTTTGGCAAAAAGAAAGCTAAAATAATGGATAGTTTGGATTTTAGAAGATTCTTGTTTAATATTTGCTCTGGCACTATCAATTTTGGTATGCTTACCTGTTTACTTTCAGGGTTTTCTTCAGCACCAAATTAGGCAGGTTAAAATAAAGAGCTGAAGAACTATAAGCACCTGAGAGAATACCAGACAGTATAATTAGTTGTGGGAGTTTACCATTAAATAACAAGTTTGGAGGAGAAAAAGTATTTCACTGGGATACTTGGTTTATTCCTTTCCTTGCTTACTTTGCATTGATGTGACTGATGTGACTTCATTTCATTCAAGGCCAGTGTAAGGTCTTGCTACATTTTTAGAGGTGGCTGCTCTAAATTATGTCATAGCTGGAAAGCTGAGAGAAAAGCAGGGAGTTGTAACAGACTGCTGCTTCGCCCAGCATAAGCTTAATGATTTTCAGAAAAGAAAACAGTGTTGGGAGAGGTCAAAAGGCAATGATGTGTAACAAAATGATAGTAATGTGAGATTGCAATTATCTGCATCTAAACTGGACAAATGCTGCCATAGGGCCAGGCTCACAGTATAATTATTTTCACAAATGTTTTGCTTGAGAGCACAGAATCAGAAGAGGTATTCTTGATTTCTTCTTTGCTCTCAGGATTCAATTGAGGAAATGTTGTGTGCTTGTGCAAGCATGACTAACATTGCTCTCTGGGATTACCTCACATCACTGAAACTGTGGATGGCCTTTCTTGACAAATTCAAAGCCATTTCACTATTACTTACATCTTTCATGTGGTTTGGAGCAACAGGGCTCTTATTTAAGAATAGATTTCTTTCTCTGGGCCATTTTCCATAGATGGGAAGCATCATGGCCTTTTGAGGAGCAGTATGCTTCAGTACACATTCTTCACCTTTTTTGGGGAAAGGATGATGTTTCTTCTTATTTTTGAGTCCTCCTTTACTGGGCAGGTAACATAGATGTCTCATCCAGTTCAGCTTAACATCTCAAGGCTGAGCTGGAACAAAATGTCCCGCAAAACAGCATGCCAAAATTATTACTGCGACTGCACCAGGTGAAAGAAGTCAGCTTCTTTCATTGCAAGGTTCTGCACATGGGTTGGGCATTCCCAAGCACAAGGACAGGCTGGGTGGAGAATGGATCGAGAGCAGCCCTGAGGAGAAGGACCTGGGGCGACGGGTGAATGAGAAGCTGGACATGAGCTGACAGTGTGCGCTGGCAGCCCAGAAAGCCAACCGTATCCTGGGCTGCATCAGGAGAAGCTTGGCCAGCAGGTCGAGGGAGGGGATTGTCCCTCTCTATTCTGCTCTCATGAGACCCCACCTGCAGTGCTGTGTCCAGCTGTTGAGCCCTCAGCATAAGAAACATATCGACTGGTTGGAGTGAATCCAGAGGAGACTATGAAGATGCTCAGAGGGCTGGAGCCCCTCTGCTATGGGGACAGACTGAGAGAGTTGGGCTTGTTCAGCCTGGAGAAGAGAAGGCTCTGGGGAGACCTTATAGCACCTTCCAGTACCTGAAGGGGCTACAAGGAAGCTGGGGGGGACTTTTTACAAGGGTCTGTAGTGATAGGACAAAGGGCAATGGCTTTAAACTGAAAGATGGTAGATTTAGATTGGATATCAGGAGGAAATTCTTCCTGGAGAGGATGGTGAAGCACTGGCACAGGTTGCCCAGAGAAGCTGTGGCTGCCCCATCCCTGGAAGTGTTCAAGGCCAGGCTGGATGAGGCTTTGAGCGACCTGGTCTAGTGGAGGGTGTCCCTGTCCATGGCAGGGGGGTTGGAACTAGATGATCTTTAAGGTCCCTTCCAACCCAAACCATGCTGTGATTCTACGATTGTACTACAGTACAACTGAACCAGAAGAAGTCATTCCATACCAACCACAACAAGTAGTTGAGTTCAAATTGGGTGATGCTGTCTCCTTTGCTTTGGTGGTTTCCTTCACACTGACTGAAGAGAATGACACTTGCTTTGAATATTACATTGCTACGAAAAGTCACCTTGAGTGGCCATCACTGGCACATTACTAATGAAAATGAGCTATATTTGGAGAATCCTAGTAGGCCTTTCAGGCTACAGCCTGAATTTAAACACATCTTGCCTAAGAAGTACACCCAGTGGTATTTTTATCTGTATTTTACTTCCCTCTCAGACTGTTACAAATTTACACACAAGCAAATGTTCTCTGCATGTGTGCATGCACACTGCAAATTATTGACATGGAGGAAAGCATCTTCTTATCAATAGTCAAAATCAACTTTGTGTAAAATATTTTAAGAACAAAACCTCCGGAGTTGGGTAGAATTGATCACAACTACGGAAAAAAACTGGATGGCATCCCACATACCTTGCTTCAGAGAAACCCCAGTTCAGCATAGCACTTAAGTCTGTGTTTAACTTTAATCAAGGGAAGTTAAACACATCCTTAAACTTAAACATGTGCTAAAAGCTTTGCTGGATTGGGTCCCAGCAAGGCCTAAAACTGACTGGGTAAGGAAGCTAACCAAGGTAACAAATCCCATCAGATTAAATGTAGCATCTTTGAGGAAGGGTAAAGAGTAGAGATTCTTTCCTTCTGATAGTATATATAATTTTGTGAAGCGGCCATGTACAGACGTGAACATGTTCTGAATCACTCAGATAAAAAACTGGGCTGTGAGTCAGTAAATACATAAATATTAAATGCCAAAATAAAGAGATGATCTTCTGGATTTCAAAAAAGCTTGTCAGTTACCAGAAAGAGGCATACTTTGTGTGGTTGGGAGTAATTAGTCTCCATCTCCACAAATTACATTGTATGAGCCACTGCCAACATAAGCTTTCCATATTTTGAAATATTTTCTTCTCTCTAAATGAAAACACCCATTTTCTGAGTAATTCAGATTTTTTTTTAATCCTCTACAGATATATATGAGGCAGAAATAACCCTTGTCCTTAATGGAATATTAGCTCATGGAAAGAAAATTTTAAGTGTAATCTATATAAAGTGATTATTTGATATAGCAAGTAGCATCCATCCTTGCCCAAACTTCACCTGTTTTTATGGACAAGGGTTGTTACTTCATTCTTCCTTTCTCACCTTTTTGAAAAGGAAAAATGCACCTCAGATAAATAAAACAGGTCAACCCCTAAGAGTGGAAAAAGTACACTCTTAAAAAAACAATATTACAAAGTGTGCCGTGTGTAACTTGTAAGGGAAACAGCTATGGACCACTGTGGCTCACAGTCAGGGATCTTGCTCTCTGTGTAAGATCTGAGATATAGTTTTTGGTTAGCTGGCTCTGTGCAGCTTGCTGCTCAACACTTCCCTCTCACCCCCCCAAAACCACTCTTTGGAGGCACCTTTTTGCTTTGATGAGGCACCGAGGCTTAGACCGCCTGAACAGAAATCTCTTATGGGCCCGAGCGGACTTAGGGCTCCACTGTAAGAGTTACTGTGTGCAATGCACTTATGCAATGCTCCAGCATAAAAGTGGGAAAGTTGATAACTGATTGGCTTGTTATTTGTTTGATTTTGGTTTTAAAATCCACAGCGCACTCATTCTGGGAGTATAATTCAATTTAAGGGTTCCTTATTCTTCAAATTCTTGAGGGAAAATGCAATAGTGGTTATTTATAAAATGTGATAAAGTCAGAAAAATCAGCAGTTTCCAACTGCAGAAAATTTATGAGCATCTAATTTGCATTTGGAATTGTACAAGAAAAGCATGATTCATACACACATTATTTCTGAAGAAAAAACAACCATGATTTGTTAAAAATGTTGTACTCTTATAGGTGAAATCAGATTTAAGACCTTTTTAGCTGCTAATAGGAAAGGAAATTAACTCAATTGTCCCAGCCTGATTAAGGCTAAACTGGATCACACAGGTGATGTTCACTGTATATTTCTCTTCCTGAGGCAATGCTTTTGTAGAAGAGGGATGGAGAGGGTGAATTACATGGCAAACAAAACAAGAAAGAATATAATGCAAAACTTTGGCATTTATTTTTTAATAGTGTCTTGACCGAGACCAAGGAATTCAGTGGATTAAGAAGGAAAGGCTTCCAGCATTTCTAGAAAGTGACTGTTACTTTGAATACAGGTATTGCAATCTTTTATGCTGTCTCAGTTTAAAATTTTACACTTTTCTCTTCTGTTTAATTCATCCTGACAGTACTTTTAATATGTTTTCTCCCCCCCTCTTGTCCTGTTTGTTTAATTTTAGCATTTTAGTGACCTGGCTCAATAACTTTTTCACTCATTGTTCTGTAACTTTCCTTGACCATTACATATTATATTATCCCATTACAAAGAGAGTAACAGTGGGGTTTACTGATTTCTGAATCTCTGTCCCACAGAGATGTCATGGTAGCAATTAATCTTTTGTTAATCAATATCTAAGACATGTAAGTCATGAACCCATGGCATTTATTTGGAAAAAATAACCAGTCCTTTTTATTTCAATTATTAGTTTTGTGTCTTTGGGCCCACTGTCAGACTTCCTTCTGCAAGGTTCTCTGTGGGATGTCGTGGCACAGTTGGATGATTTAGTTATACACTTGTTGTATTTTTCCAGATGTCCTTTCAGCAGATGTTCAGGAGGTTCAGTGTGTTTTCTGTGAGGATCTGCCTCTACATCCCTTAAGGTTCTATCTTGGTGTTGATAACTGTAGTGTGTTTCAGGGGTCCTGAGAGGAGAAGCAGCCTGGCCGTATGGTTCACAAAACTCAAGCTGCTGATTGCAGTGACAGACGGGTTATTGGAGTATAGATGTCTACATTTAAAATTTCAAAATATTCTAAACTTTTGATATCCTGAAGACCAAACTTAACTTCAAGGGGACAACTGCCCAAAGGAACAGCAAACTGTGAAAGAGTGCTCTGTTTTATCTACAGTAGCACGCTGCTTCACATGTATCTGGGCCTCATGAAACACTGACTTCGATGTGCTATGGCAAAGTATTTCTTTGATCAAGCAGTTACCTAATATAAATACATAAAACTGACTAAGCATGTACCTAATTTCCATTCGTACCAGTGGTTTAAGTTGCTTTCTTCAATGAGGATCGAGATAAGCTGAGATGTTAAAAGTGAAACATGTCTAAAGATGAAGATACCCCAATCCTAGATTGAAATCCTATTTGCCCTTAAATAGTGGGGACAAATGAAACTGGGTATTCATTCATGGTTGTAGGCTCAGGCAGAGGCTGTCTTGCCTTCACATGCATCTTGGTTGGATTTGTACCGCTTTCTGACTTAACTAAGTTCTGTCCCTGTTCTTGAGCCCAGAGCATGTTCCTATCATCATGTTGTTCTAAGATTGCCTTTCCTGAACATTGGGAGGTTCACACTAACACAAGGCAGCGCTGGGGTGCTGTTCAGTACTGTCAAGGCCTTGTACAGCAGTCAGGTGAACATGATAGTGCCAGCTGTCTTGTTATTATCTGTATGACCACTGCTTTGGCACGGCTGCTGGAAGATTGCTTGTAAGAGGAACAGGAGATGTGTCTGGGGTGATACAGGGCTTCTGCAATCTGGGAGAATAGTTCCATTTTAGTGATTAAAATGTTCAAGGGCTTCTTGGCAGGGCATAGATAGCTGCAATATCATCCAGACAGAAATCAGTTTTACTGGTAAAGCTGGACAATACAAAGCAGGCCACCATCTGTAAAGCTGGTGGACTACGGAATGGCAGTACTGGCATTTACATATGTGACAGCAGGCAAAGGGTGAAATAATAAAGCAGATCATGAAGTTCTCTGTGGATTTGTTTTTTATTGCCTATTCTGGGGAAAAATCAACTCTCTCTGATTAAAAGCAAAATTAACAATTTCCTCAACATTTAATTTCAGGCTAGCTACATTGATATCACAGGTAGAATGGAGCAAGACTGGAATTAATTTCATTATAGATAGTGACTACTATCCCTGGGTAAGGAAGCAAGATGCAAGTTCTCCCCCTCCCGAGGAGAATGACACTTCGTTGATTATGAAGAAATCCTACATACCGCTTGGCCAGGTAAAATGAACATGTTTAGTAGGTGTAACACCAAGAGAGATTGAATGCATTGGGTTAAATTATTGTAACCGAGGTCACAACCTAATTGTACAACTGATTGTCTGAATGTCCTTTATTTTCCAAGCTCTTTATGTTCCAGAAAGTTGATGGGCTGTAATACAGCTTAAGCAGAAACTGTGTTACAAGAATACTCAGCTACCGCCATACAGCTCTCTGCTGGGAGCCTAGGTTACAGAAATCTATAGAAACAGACTGCACGAAATGACTACAGACAGTAAACCCTCTGCTCTCAGAAGCACTGCAATAAATAGAGACATTTTAATTATTCTATGATATTTCTTTTCCTAGGCTACAGTTTCTCAGAAGCATCATCCTGTAGCTTCTAGTCAAATTCAAGATATTCACTGTTTGCCTGGGCAGCATGAAAGAGACAATTCATTAAGTGAAAAAGATAGCCTTCTGGGTAAGTAACAGGGTCTCAGTCATAATATCTATAACACAACTCTGACTAGGTGGACAGAAAAGGCATTCCAAGGAATTGCTTCTAATTCCACTTTGTACCTTCTGGGTATCATGTGGTATATTAGGCTTAAGAAAGGGATTTGTTTCTTTCCATAGCCACAATATTAAATGAAAATTTGAGCTAGTAGCCAAGTAATTTTGTGGTAGTAGAAGCCTCTTTTCTTACATATTTACGTCTTACAGATATCTGTAAGTTTCAGCCGAGGGTTGTTTTTTTCCCCATTTGATATATTTTGAAATGCTTTCTTGTCTGAATTCTTTGGGTATTTGATAATGTATGATTTGTGTTGCAGCCATCTTCTTAGGGTATTTATGTTGGGCACTTATAGGCCTTTGGCTGCCAATTTTTATGAATCTTATAGAACGTAATTGTTTGTGATGCTCCTGTATCACAAATTTAACTGAAATTGTTCAGCAGGCTTCAAAGGTACTGGGAGAGAACATATAGATGCACATATGGACATACCTGATTGCATAGCCTTGTTTCTGCTCTGTGGGCAGTAGCAAGATGAACAGAGAAGTCTCCACTCATATGTCAGGAGTTCCTTCTCCATCCTCAGAGGAAAAGCAGCCATTCCACTTTGAGGCTTGTACTGCTGGGACCTTGGAGTCCAATGGCTGAAGGGAAAATTGGAAGACATGGTAACTCCAGAAGTCTGTTTTCTTCCCCAAACCCATTAAACATATTGCTGATGCATAGATTTTTAATGAAGTTATTCAAGTCGCACTTGTTTCCAGCTCATGACTCTACCACCAATTTTTGCGGTGCTTTGAGCAGAGAGGTCACAAAAGCATCATTTTTGCAGTCTTGTAAGGTAGTGTAGCTCTCTGTGGCACTGGGCTGGGCACAGGCCTGTGGAAAGTGTCTTTGTAGTCTTCTTTTGCTGCAGCTGTCCTGCAGTCAACGGCATTTTGCCTCAGTGAATATTTTATGTCTTCTCTCTGAAAACTTTATTTTATAACAGACTTTAATTTTGCATGTGCTTATTACTCTTCTTCGTGCTTATTTAATGGGAAATCTAGCATTCTTTCTGTCCGAAAACTTTTTTTAGGCATAGTATTCTTTTGGTGTAAGGCTCATAGAATCACAGAATGGTTTGGGTTGGAAGGGACCTTGAAGATCACCTAGTTCCACCCCCCCTGCCATGGGCAGGGACACCCTCCACTAGAGCAGGGTGCTCAAAGCCTCATCCAGCCTGGCCTTGAACACTTCCAGGGATGGGGCAGCCACAGCTTCTCTGGGCAGCCTGTTCCTGTGCCTCATCACCCTCTCCATGAAGGATTTCTTCCTTGTATCTAATCTAAGTCTACCCTCTTTCAGTTTAAAGCCAGGGTCAGGCACTGAAAGCAATAAAGAGCATCAGCTAAGTTTCTCAGAGCCAGCCTGCAATTAAAGAGAGTTCAATAGCTAAACAAATTTGCTTGGACAATCCAGTTTGAAGTCCTTGTTCACTGCTTCAGCTGGATTAAGGTTAAGGTTATCAATTAGTGTCTTGAGCAAAACCTGGAGCCACTTGGCTTTTGATTACTCAGGAGCTGTGTATCTCTCTCCCTAATTGCCTCAGGTCCTGCAAAATCATTCCGCGTGTTTCAATTTCAAGAACAGTTTGGAGAAACTGTAATTTTCTTTGTCAAGTGAAAACACTTGAAATATTTTAGAAAGAAGAAAAGATGTTTTAAATCACACTGATTTTTATATTAATGTCAACATATTGTCCCATATGTACTTACACATGAAATTATCTAAATGCAAAGCAGGGAAATATCTATCCCATGTTCCTATAATCCAAGTATGTGCCTGTGACAGTGGCCAGCGCTGGTCAGACTTGGCTTATTTTCAGAGGAAGGTGGAAAGAATGTCTGACTGCCACTGCCATTTGTTGACTAGGCCACCACAGAGGGTTACACAGGTTGATAGCATTACAATTGTGAATTTAGTGGATCTGAGAGATACAGCTCTTTTCTGTCACAGCCTGACATGGTGTATGTGCTCAGAGGCTGTAGCAGCCTCCTCACTGACAATGTTTTGCCTTAGTGATACAAAGAGTATAAAAGCCTACATCTCAGCTTTAGGGAAATACAGAAGATCCAGTTCATTTTATAGTTTAAACACTGGACTGTTATGAAGATATTGCAGAGCTGCTGTTGAATTATAACTTTGTTTTTTTCTTACTTTCACTTAGATTCTGTTGCTGTTCACAAAATCTGTAGTAATTCTGCTCAGTTTTACAGCACTGACTTTAACCTAGCTAGTCAGTACGTATAGTCAAGGTCATCTTTGCTAACGTGCTCCAGAAGTATTCCTTTTGCTAAAAGTCTGGCAGAAGTAGAAAAGATATTTGAGCAAGTCAAAGCAGTAGGTTTCTTTCTCAACAGACCAGGATGGAAGGGCACACTTAATAGCATGGGGGTGATGATGGGTTGGGTAAAAGGAATGAAGTAGTCAAGTGTAGACCAAAAAACCAGGGCTGGTCACTGTTAGTTACGTTAGTTACGAAACATCTCTAAATGGAAATGGACTGTTTCTGGGTGGCAGACTGGACTGAGGATTGTTAAATGTTTCAAGAACCCTTGACATAATCATTTATTTTGTTGTCCTTCTGTGTATAGCAACATTTTACCCAACTGAGAGAGGCCTGTTTGATGTTTTAGTTTTTTGCAATAACCAATGTAAGTAGACACAGAATTATCACTTACTAGCTTTCTCAGGCCTAAACAAAACCCAGTCCTGCTACATACTGTGACTTTGATCAAACTATGACCAAATGCTCAGGAAGAAACAAGGCCTTCCAGCACAACAAGGTGTTTTAACAAATGCTGAGGAGCTGGGATCCTCAGCTGAGTAAACAAGACAATTGGCTCCAGAGGGACTTCTTCCTGAACTCTGCTGCTCTGCTGGAATTCAACAGGGAATGAGTTTCTGAGTCATGGGGTTGAGTTTCTAGCCAGATAGCAGCAGCGGAAGCACCTCTCCTATTCCTTGCTCTGCAGTGTGACATGGTCTGATCGTTGGGCAGCAACACAACATGAGGACGTTGCATGTTTTAACTTGGAAATGTTGATATGCAAGAGAACAGTCCTGAAATCAAAAGGTTGTTCAATGATCTTTCCTCATTTATTGCAGAAGCAGGCTCCCTGTCTAAGGAATGCCACCAACGGAGTTTCCTTGCCCCTTCAAGGACAGAATCAGCAAAAGCCAACATTATTAGGGAGAGATCCAGAGTGGTTGAGGAGGGTTCTTCTGTGGCCATTGCTGAACTTCCTTCCCACACTCAGTTAAGAGTTTATCTAGACCCAAAATGGGACAGTGCAGCAAAAGAAGAAAATGAACAGGAAAACATGACTTTTCAGACACCAGAAGAACTCATACCGGCGTATACTCAATTTGTAATGAAGGAACCTGTTTTGGAACTGACCCACCAGCCAGCTGCTGACATTGAGAGTGATGTGGATTTCCACAAACAGCCTGAAGTGTTCACACATGATTTAGCAAACAATGAATTTGCCCATGGTACTACAGACCCGCTCTTTTCCCAAAGTCCTTCTCTATTTGCAGTCTTGGACTCCAAGGGAGATGTAAGAGAACGAGATACTGAAGAAGTAAGCTTAAGATCAAGCTCTGAAAGTGATGGGGCAGACAGTAGGGCTGCCTGGTGTATTAGTCACAGGACTTACAACACTGGCAACAGACAAGAGTTTGAAAGATTCAAGAAGTTCATTAAAGGAACACTTGGGGAGAGGTACTGGTGGCTCTGGATGGATATTGAAAGACTAAAAACTCTCAAGGACACTACAAGGCAGCAAATGTACGTCCCACTATTTCACAGTTATTCCCATTGTTTTAATATTTGTAACCCAGCTAGATCAATGCAGGTTTTGAGATTTCAGAATAAATCATAATGTTTGAATAGAACAAACACAATTAAAGTAATCATGAGTGTCTTGACAAGGTTAAGTCAGGAATGACTGCTGAAACGGATAAAACTCTTCTCGCAGAGTCATGTTTCCAGCCAAATTTACATGGAGTCAGAATCACCCAACTATTAAGGCTTTGTTAGAAAGAGATTTGGAAAACAGATGGCAGAAATCAAAACAAGAATAAAAGAACTTAAATTCACAAGTAGGACATTCATGACAAAGTGCTTTAATGAAACGCTCTGCTGGATTCAGATTGTCTGTTCTAAGGCACTGTACATTTTATCTTATACACAACCTGTCTCCAACTTACAGAAGAATTGTTTTGGCTTCTGCCACTTGCAATTCAAAACAAGTTGCATGACAGCAGTTTAACCCATAGGATGAACTGTACTTGGTTCTGTATAGCATCTGATACATGCTTATGTGACTATTTTTGTTGACTCAAGGCAACTCAGTAAGATGAAAAGGCTGTATCTGCTGAGCAGTGGAGACTATTTCCTCAGTTCAGAAGTGTTACTCAGACTTGATCTACTGCATGGAGATCAGTGGAATATAAGGCATTTGAGACGGATTCAGCCTGAAGTAGTGAAACCTCTCCTTCTTTACTGGTATGAAAAAGTCAACATGAATTAAGATTCTGATATTTTAATACATTTCCCTTTTCTTTGATAAGCCTGTTAGGTTTATTTCATCTCATTTATCCCATTGCAGTTATGGGAAGCAATGTCATTGTAACTACTATCAGATTCTGCCTCTGAATTTTTAGTTGAGCCTAAACTACATTGCAATCTGCTGAGAAGCCAGGTAGATCTGCCTTACTGAGCTCTTGTTTTTTTACTGCCAGAGCATCTGAGCTACTTTGTGTACAGCTGCCTTGGATACCACTCAACTAAACTTTAGGCTCCAGGGTAGAGAAAACCTGCCAGACATAGAAAGTTAAATCTGTCCTAACCTATTCTCCACATTGCCCTTCTCCAGTTTCTGAGGATGCTCTCTGTGTACATCTATGTGCAATTTGACCCTGAGACTTTACTGTTCAATGTCTGTCATACAAAATGCCTTTTACATATTGACAGCTTAGACGAGGGTTCAAATTCTAACCTGTTTCCAAAGCATATAATATTTTTTTTAAGATATTCTCTCCTCCCAGTGGGGGTTCAACAAATTGCAGGCATAAACAAATACCTGCAATTGTGAACTTTGCTGTGGAGCCTGGCGAGAGTTGTGTTCTATGTCCTGTGACTTACAATTCTTTCCTATTCTTTGCTGTAGGATGGATGGGTAATATCCTGCTGCAGAGTCACAGGAAAGCAACTATGTAATGGTGCAGAATTTACAAACTATGTTTATTTATGTTTAGCTTGGTTTTAGATTTGGAAGAGCACAATGTCTAAACTTATCTTTAACACTAACTGATCTTTAAACTTAGGAGCATGTAGCGCCAGATCCTGATACAGTAAACACCATTGCGGGGAAAAAAAAAAAAAAAAGAAAGAAAGAAAAAGAAGATAAATAGATCAGTATTTCATGTTTTGGAAAGTTCTACTTATTAGCTTTTTTTTTTCCCCAGGGGTCCCAGATTTTGTGTCACTCATTCAACAGCAGTAGAAACTGCCAGTGCAAAACTGAAGTTCTGGCACACGTGCCAAGAGAGACCAAGGGTGGACATTGATCCTTTTCCACAAATAGTATCATTGCTGCCATTGACACCTAAGTCTTGCATGCCCAGGATACGACCTTCCCTTCCTCAGGTGGGTAGGATCACAACATTGAAAAACAAAGCCTTGTCCCATCAAAAATAATGATAAAACTCCGTGAATTCAATGGAACAAGAATGGTACTTGGTTGTTAGGACGTTAAGATTTAGCAAGTGGTCTGTTGCAGATGGCTGTATATGCATATGTATCTGCAACAATTGAGTCAAATTATCTTCTCAGTTACATCCTGGCTACTTCACGAGTCACTTGGGTAGATATTTTATCTTAAAATTCTCAAAACTGCAAAATTAAAGAGCGCAGATTCTGCCCTTCAACCAGCCTTATCTTAATCCAGAGTAATTCTTACAATTTTACTGCAGTTACCCTGAATCTATCCCTCATGTCTGTAAAAAGGGCAGAGTTCTGCTAGTTCTCTACACCACAGTCCTTCAATCAGCTACACATGATTTTTGCTTTCTACAGAGGGCCATGAACCACACAACACAGCGTGTAGCTTGCAGGTGGCCAGTTCAGTTTTGACCCTTCTTCCTTGAAAGCCTGAACATGAGAGGTAACTGCAATGAAAGCTGCACGTTTTCCTCATCACAGTGTTAAGCCTTAGGACAGAAGGCACTTGGAGAATGTGAATTGAGACTGTGGTTCCGGTATCAAGAACTGGATGGATGGGCTATGCCACAAATCTCTTCACACACACCTCCGTTACTTCGAGTTGGATAGCTTTAGACTGCAATTATATCTTTTGAAAAGCTAATTCATGGAGATAATGGAGGAAAAACAGTGGGACAGATTTCCTGTTCAGAAGAAGCTGGGTTCAGGAGCCAGATTCCTGCTGATCACAGCAGGAATGGGAGCCAGAAGCTGCTGCCTCTTACAGAGACAAGTTCTGGCTTCACAAGGTGTGCGAATGCCCCAGGACTAGCTGTAGGTCAGGCAGACAGGATCCTACTCCACATGTTTTCCAGCCCCTGTTGAGTTCAGCACTTGAGGGGAATGATGACCTGGCACCCATGAACCTCACAGAATCAGTCGATGGACTGTTTCTTGCTGCCTTTTTTTGTTTCTTTTTCCTTATTTTTTCCTGTGAGAAATCTGGACTTTTGACTCTTCCAGTTCCAGTGTGCTTGCAAGAGCTTAGAAAGAGCAGCAGCTCTGGGTGAATTTCTGAGGGCACTTTGAATGCAGCTGGTGTCTCCAAAGAGTCATAGCATGATTTTGTTCCAAATGAATTAGTGATGGTGTGGCAGTGGGGCAGAATGTCCCCTTTCTCTCCTAGTCTGAGTGATTGTATCTGTCTTACAGTGAGCTACTTAAGGTAATCTTAGTAAAGATTCACAAAACATGTTCACATGCTCTTCACCTGCCATCCTCTGTAATTCTGTACAAAGTGCACCTAACATACCACTGTAGCTGAAAAATTACATTTGTAACAGGTAGAAGTAATTAGGGTGTGCTGAAAAATCTGTGCAAGATACTCAGAGAAACCTTTTTCAATTTGGGGTTTTACACATCGTGATCAACAAGGAAAAATAGTCCTGAAACCCCTTGAATCTTTCTGAGTAAATGACAACATGTTAAGAAAACACAAAGGTGGAAAAATGATCAGAATTGTCTTATTTTTCTGTAATGTCTTGTAGAAAAGTAGGACAAGCTCACCACCAACTTCACAAAAACTAGCTATGCCAAATTCTTCTTTGAAGAGCTCATCAAGATTATCACCTACCCTGCCATCAAGTCAAAGCCCCCGAAAGGACGACATTTCTAGCCGTAGAAAGTGGTAAATATGCAAGCCCCTTGTACATCTTTCTGCACACCAACATACCTCAAATATTTATGAAAGGCTTTTAGATCTTATTGTTTTCATGAATACTTCTCTTTAATACAATAATCTGCTTAACGAAACACAGTTATGGTACAGATTGTGTGGATGGAGAATTCCTCCCCGGCTGATTAGTTTCTCATTTGTTTTTACCACAACACAAAAGGGTTTATTTCGCCAAATATACGTGTTCTAGCCACTCTTGTGTAATAGTTGGCGTTCTCTACATACATTCATGTTCTTTTAACCTGTCTCCAGTGCTTGCCCTCAAGGATACACTGTGCCAGTGATTTCCACAGGGCCACATGAAAAAGCATTCCTCTACTTTTTTTACATTTATATGAATTTGGACTCCATATACTTTTCCCTCTACTATTCATTATGTCATTCTACCACTCTCATGCCCCTTCTTAGCTGTTTATTTTATAAGCAGTCCTAGGGTTTTCTTAAATATGTACAGAAAATTTTGTTTGTTTGTGGATCCAGGCCAAAGTCAGTCAGCAGAGACATGATTCATTGCTTAGCTCTGGATGACACCGAACCCTCAGAATACCAGGGTCAGAGAAAGTACACCTATGCTGAGCTGCTCTCAGTAAGTGCTGCTAAAAATATTGGTTGTCTTGAATCATGGATTAACACATTTTATTCTGTAGTATTAAAGGGGAAGTAGTCAATGATGGGGAGAAATGTGTTTGATTATATGAATGCCAGTGACTTATGCAGAGGTGTAATTAGGATGTCAGCATTTTCTGTGTGATAGCTGTCACCTATTTGATAGGAAATCATGGCACATACAGAGGTTTATTTTCACTAGAAAGTGTCGGTCTTCTCCATGGTGACCATGTGCTCAGTAGGTTGTTATGGAAAACTCACTGGATAAATGCTTCAGTGGAGTTGTTGCCTAGGAAAGTATACCAGGCTTACAGTGAAAACTGGATCTGCCCTAGAAAGCCATTAGAATAGTAGAATTCATAAGAGGAAAATGCTTCACTTGTACAATTCCTCTTTATTGCTTGTGTACTTCATCCTTTTCTTGCTGAATTATTGCCTGCTAAGCAGGTCCTCAATCCAGCAAACCTCAGGAGAGACAGGCTGTACAGAAGAGCCTTTTCTCAGTAACAGTTAAAATACTGTCACACTGAACATGTGAGATGTTAAGATATGGCAATTTAAAATACATCTAAAACCTTTCACCTTGGTGAAATGGTCTTGAAACAGCCTGATGTTTCATGGAGGTATTGATACCTATGGCCTCACAACCGAAAAAAACCCCAACGTGTTATGAAATCTGGGCCTGTTTACATATGCAGGGAGTTTGCTGATCAGTTGAGCAGATGATGGTTTGTTTTTCACATCAAAATCATACTTTGTTTATTACTTCACTGCAATCATCTAACTTTTTTGTTAATTTTGACAGGAATAAAAGCTAGTCTTTGTAATTAGGGAATATTGGCAGTTAGAAACTTATATTCAGGAAATGTTCACACCATGAACTATTAGTTTTTATACACCATCATACAGAGCTTCCCTCTGGCTGAGGGAGGAACGTATTATCCATTTATACTCACAGGGCTGGACTAGCACCTCCAATCAGGACCTCTCAGTTTGCCATCACAAATAGGATGCAAAGGGAAATGCAGGGATTCATAGAATCATAGAATGGTTTGGGTTGGAAGGAACCTTATGGATCACCTAGTTCCAACCCCTCTGCCATGTTTAACTTCATATCAGGGAGAGGGATCTTCCTACTCTGCTTCAGCAGTCTGGCTTCCTCCTGCCCTTCTCCATCCCTGTTACAGTTTGGAAAGAAGCTGGTTGTCAGTCACCACACTCATCTGCTCCCATTTCTGCTATTAGGAATGGCAAGTCAGACAAAGCTTCTCTCCTGTGAACATCAGAAGTTAATTTACTACCTTGTAGCCTCCTCTGGCCTCAATCTGAGCATTGTCAAAATGGATGTATGCTTCCTCAAATGCTCCAGGAGCTAGCCACAGTAAAGAGCATGGATTTCTTGCCCTCTAAAATGCTCATGATTTTGTTGCTGATGTCAGTGGTGTAAACCCAGGGGACAAACCTTTTGTCCGTGATATTTGTTTCAGGCTTGACCAAATGAGCACCTGTTAACTTCTCTTAATTCAATACACAGTAGCCTGAGCTGAGACAACTTTTGACAGCTAAGTGATATGGTTTAGTATCATTGGAATTCCCTGGTTGTAGAGCTAAAGGGTTAACGACAGAACTGAGGCCAGGTTTGTTTTTCTGTTTCAAGTATTGAGGAACCACCTAAGGGATGCTATGGTCATTTTGCTACTCTGCGTGCCTTCAGTCATCAGACTTATTCCACTGGATCTGAATATTTCGTGGAAAAATGCTATAGAGAGCTAAGATCAATTGCATATGTAGTAGAAAATGGAGTCTAGCTTCTTGGAATGAATATACTAATTGAACACACTGCGTGGCCCTCAGTTGCAATGTATTGACATTTGAAAATAACGAGAGCCTGTTATTCCTTGCTGTATAACTATATTTTATTTGTCCAGGGAAAAAGTGCTGCTGGCAGTGTTGTCTTAGGGGGATCAAGAATGGAAAGCATGCTGCAGTCTCTTTATTTGGAGAACAGAGCAGGCTACTACTTCACACACTTCTGTGAGAAGTCAGGGAATAAGGTATGAGCATTTTCCTACCCGTGATAATTTAGTCCACAATTGACTGAATGCCAAGTTATAGAGGGCAGCCAGACCGAAAAAAAAAAAAAGGGAGAAAGAAAGATTGCTGACTGGATGAATTATTACTTGTGAGACTCCAATCCCTCAACAACAATAAACTGTTCATGTGTATATTCAAACTAATGACAGGTCTTAACCAAGCTGTCAGACCCTAACTGACTCAAACCTAATGGAAATCTGATTGTACCATCAGGGATAAAAAAAGACTAATCATTTTTAAAAACTAGCCTTTAACTTGGCAGGAAAAATGAGGTCTTAACCCACAAAAACATTTTTTAAAAAGATGGAAAATCCGCTATGCCATTACTCATGATAATCTGCCTCCTTCTTACTTGTTGGGTTAGTGATGTCCAAAATCTCCAATGTTTTAAAAACGTTCTTCTGCTTCCACGAAGCTTCTTGGATTTCTGAGAAACATAACACTATTTCTTCTCTGCAGTCAGCAGATCCATCATTCATTGCTGGGTGTAAATTGAGGATTGGTTGGAACAAGTTATGAATCTGAGTCAGTGATTAGTAGCTTTGCAGAAAAATTGAGTCTTTAGGGGAGATTTGAATGCAATCAAGATGGACATCTGTTTCACCGCTGGCACAACCCAGAATCCAGCAGCAGTAGCTAGAAATACCTTTGGCTACCAGAAAGCAAGAGCCAATGTTTCCAAAGCTGAGTACCTTCAGCTAAAAATGTTAAATGTGCATAGATAGAAATCTAAATAAAAGTAACTTATTTTTTCATCAGAGATAGGCACCCACTCACAAGTCCTCTAGCCTTTGCTAATTCCCTGCCCTTATCTTTTTGGCATACTTTATTGTCCAGTGATGGGGTTTTCAGGGTATTTTTAAGATCCAAACCTCCCAAGTACATGATTAAAACAGAGAACTTGGGGCAAGACCTAGACTCCTTCTTCTGAAAGATCTTTTGATGTTTGCTTGAATTTATGAAGTGAGGCCAAGACTCTGTGCCTCAGAAATGCATGTAATGGTAGTCTCAGTAACATGTGTCAAGTACACAATATTTAATTGTTTGGGTTATTGCTGCAAAGTGCTATTTCACCATGGCACAAATTCTGCTTGTCCATTATCAGCATTTCTTCTACAGTGCTGGCTTTATGCCACCGAAATGTGGTTACTCTTCAAATGTTAACTACAATATTAACAATTTTAATGGCCAATTATGCATAAAGGATACAATAAAATGTATAGTATCACAGGGACGATGCCATTAAATATGTTGTCTTTCTGTCAATATGCAAGAGAAGATTAAATCCATCTTAAATTGAGCTTGATTTATGATGACCCCAAGGAGCTAAAGAATTACTTGCATTGGAAAGTCAATCTTTTATAAAGCTGTGATATTTGGGTAGCAATAACTTACAATATTTTTCTTCTCTAGTTGTGGAAGAACAGTGCGTACTTTTGGTTTGACCTACAGGCTTATCATCAACTTTTCTACCAAGAAACTCTTCATCCTTTTAAAATACGCAAGCAAGCTCAAGTAAGTTGTAAATAATGTATTTTCCCTTCACAAATACATTTGTTCATTCCCTTCACAGATATATTTGTTGAGTGTAAAGACTGAAAAAAAGATAGAAAATAGAAAAGTTTCCAAATCTTGACAACCCACATCATAGTAAATTTGAGTTGTGGACAATAAGAGAAGCTTTTTGGATTCTTTCCATGGAATGTTTTGATTTAAATGTTAAACATGCACAGTTTGTTTTTTAGGCTCTGCTGCTTGTTCCCAATTTTATCTATTATACTCAGTTTACCTAATCTCCCCTTTGCTACTCTGTGTCATATTTGGAAACTGTCTGCCTAGTGTTAACATCAGAGATAATATTTTTTTTCTAGATCATCTAATTGTGCTGTACCTTTCCTTCCATCTCCTGTGTGGGTTAGAACTGCTGGTGTCACAGTCCAGACTTCAGATAATGAGCTTAGTCATGAAAATGGGTCTGTCAGTTGTCAGTCATGCTTTTCTTTCTCTGATTGTCAGGTCAACATTGTACTCTTTGTGGTTGTCATTCCCCCCTTGTGGTCTTTAGACCCTCACTTACTGTCAAGTGGAACCGATATTTCCTATAAACGAGCACTCTTAATTGAGCACACACTTCAAGTCAGGCAATAAAGCAAGAGTGAAGTGGTTCTCCACAGGCCATGGATGCTGATGGCTGTCACTGCCTGCAGAATAGTCCGATACTGCCAGGGAAGGACACTGTAGCAGTGTGACATCATTAGAAGAACTCCAAGCCACTTTTAAAATCACTTTGCGAAGCTTTGGTCTGTTTTTTCCTCAGTAAGCCTTGTGTAGGAGTATATCCTATCTGCATATTTCAATATATGGCGTAATAGAGAAAAGCGACTTCACATGTCGTTGGAACAAATATCTGTAGAGCGCAGTGGAGAATAATCTCTTTGTATGGCTTATGTTACTGAGCATCTGGACTTCCTTGAATTGGTCTTCTTTTCCTACTCAGACATTTTACTGGGGCATATTTTTGCATATTTGTCTGGAATTCTCACCTGAGCCACTGTTACTTGTACAGAAACTCCAAGCAGAGGCTGAGACAAGGATTCCTCCCTCTCTCCTGTCACACACTGGCTAACCTGGACTGCTACCCCATTTAGTTGTTTTCCCCTCCAGCTCTACTTACAGCCTGGGGCTGCGGGCAACTGACTGTACCCCTAAGACTGACTGTCCTCTGCATCTGCCCAGGCCTGTGTATAGCCAGGGACGCTGCTGACAACAGGCGTGCAAGCTAACCGTATCTAGATTGTGTCTTCATTCTCCTGTATGTTTTGTGTCAGGCCAAATCTTAGGTTATGGTCCACGATAGTTTTCAATTTGGTATCACTTCACACCGGTTTACACTCTTTCTGCAGTGGTTGCATGCCTGACAAGTAAGGCCCGGGTCTTTGGTACTTATCTTATTTCCAGTGCTGGCCTGGTGGTGACAGCAGAACATCGTGCAATCGGTGTTACCGGGCAATTGCAGAGAGCTACACACACACAAGAGCCATTAAAGTAAATACATCAAAACGAAGTATGTGAAACTGTTCCATTAGCATAACTAACAGCTGAAATGTAACATAACAAATCAACACATGTGCTGCAACATTTGGTATCATTCTCAAGCTTGCCTTTTAAGGCTGCACAGAAATTATTCTTGTTTTCATTGGAACGCGGTAAAGAGTCAAGCTGCATCCAATCTACAGGGTCCGCTTATGGAAGAGAGGCCTTCCCAAATTCTGCGCTCACCTTTGGCACAATAAGACAGTAATTCCAAATACTCCTAAGAGAATGTAGATCAGATTCGCCTAACACATAGTCATATATATTTTACTATTTATTACGGAAAGAGACATCCAGAGTATTCTCTATGAGTTTTGCCTGCTTCCTGTTAGAAACAACAGCGAACCTGGATTGCTGTGTATCTGCTACTCATTGTTTCATTGGTTAGGCATTTGTATCTCAGCTTTATGATAGAGTAAGAAAATGCATTCCAAGGTGTATATTCATTCATCCAGGGAAAGAAACTACAATGAGTATGAAATTCGGTGGATAAGAAAAATGATGAGTGCCAGTAATCATCTAGGAACATAAACGGTTATTCACTATAAACATATGCACAGAAGTGTAAAATAAATTGGGAAAGTAAAGCTATAATGAATCACATGTTGTAGTTTTCGACAAAAAAAAAGTTATTTAGAATTAGAAAATTTAATACAGTTATGGGCAGTACGATGTTTTAGCACTAGAATCAATTTAGACCAAGGGAGTTATCATTACTGTGAGCTTTTATGGTGAGACTCAAGATTTATGAGTTGAAAGTGACGACAGGGGTTAAGGCCGTTTAGCCTTTCCATTTAAGACCCGGCAGTGCATTGTATTCCTCCATCATATGATTTTGTTGAGCAGCTGCACAAGCCCCTCGTTTAGATCAGAGCAATAGCCACGCCTTTGGGCAGCAATACAAAGCACTTGGACTGAAATCTTTTTTGTGTTTCTTGCTTCACTCTAGTCATTCTGAGATTGCTTAGCAAAACCTTCTCATCTGGGGATGAATTCATAACAAAAACCAAGGCCTGAACAGTGCTGATTGGAAAGTCATAAACAAGGCTGAAGTCTTAATCTGAATTTCCTAAGAATTTAATATCTTAAGATTTGTGCCATTGCATGTAATTTCAAGATGCAAACTCGGACCAAATTTCCTCATAGGGTTTGGGGTTCAATCCATCACTTAGTCTAGGAAAATGTACAGCTGGCAGGTGGGAAAATTCTTTGTGTTTTACAAAAGGAACAAAACTTTGAATAAATGAAATATGATGTGCACTTGATGTCACATGCTTAAGATTTTTATATGAATTTGATAACCTTTGAGTCCATTTAATTTTCTTTTTTTTTTTTTTCCCCGTTGATCCTTTAGGATATTGGCTAATACACCAAATTCATTGTTCTACTGAGGTTCAGAAAACCACAAGACTTCCATGACATGGGAGTCAAAAAAGTCTATGAATGCTCCTTTTTAAAGGACACAATATATTTCCACCCTGTATCTTGCTAACTTCATTGCCCACTGTTGAAGGCTGTGAACACTGACACTTTTCCTCTTCCTTGGAATGTCTAGAACACTTTGCAGTTGGTTTTCCTGCAGTCCTTGCATTTAAATCAGTGCAGATCTACAGATGCACCTGAACCCTCAACAAGGGACAGAGGGATGAAAGCTCCTTCTCATTTCTCTCCTATTTGCAAGTGCATTCATTCACTGTGTCACTTGGTGATGCTATCATTTTACTTGGTGGGTCAAAAATCTCATGGCAATGTGTTGCTACAAGAATTTAAGCAAAAAGATGGCATCATGGCCAATCCTCAGACATTGTGAGTCTGCATCCTTCCAAGGTGAAGAAGCTATCCTGATTACAGCACTGAGGATCTGGTCCTTTGAGTTTTGGAAAAATGCACTCCTATCGCTAGCTTAAACACCTCTAAATTTCTGCTTCCCATGTATTACCAGCCCAAACTATTGTTTCTGGGAAAAAAATGTCTGTCTTTACTATGCTCCAGTTTTGCACATGAAATTATACAGGACTGGGGACAGTTCTGCAGGTAGAGAAGCCTGAAAAGGCAGTCCCTAGCATGGCAATATATTACAACTGTGTGTATGTGAGCAGAATGTCAACAGTTTTTGGCCAAAGTTTCCTTAGTCTGAGCAATTTCTGTAGGCTGATATTTTTTTTTGTCATCTGCAAATATACTCAAGTTACCCCATTTCATACAAAATAATGGGGGAAAGAAGGGTTCCACGCGAGAAACTTGTGGAGCGTTTGTTTTGATTTTATTCTTAGTACTATGCCAAAAATGATCAGCTATTTAAGGAAGCAGGTCAAATGTGTGCGGAAAGAATTGAGGACCTATTTTGGACCCTTTTCTCCAAATCACATATCCCTTGTGTGGTTTTGTGAGTCATAACAGGTGGAGCAATGTAGCCCTAATGACAAATAAAATGATTAACCCCTCTTTAAAAAAGTCTATTTTTAAAGATACCACATGTTTATATCGTTGGACTGGTCCCTTCTCATTTGGCTATTTTATATGTTTTTGGATCAGACTAGAGCATGATGTAAGTGAAACTTTACTAGTGTTAGGGTTCTTCAAAATAACGTACAACCTTTGAAATCACTGCGAACCTAATTAATGTCTCTGTTAATTAAATCTGGGGGATTTGCTGAGAAAGGTTTCATTTAAGATAAATGTGGTCGTCTTGTTCAACTAGGACTCTTCCTGTGGATGTCATCAATCTTAGAATTTACATTTACACCTCGGGGTCTTTATTGCACTGGGCCACAGTAGCCAGAAACCATCCTTGTTTTCAATGATTAGTTCTATGTAGGAGGAGGGTGGAATCCTGCACAGACAGTAAATATAGTAATCGTTCTAACTGGGGGATGGGTCAGCCATCGTAACCCTGTATTCCTCAGTGACCTCAGGGTCTAAAGAGGCTGTTTCAAATTGTTAAGGTCTAAAATAATGGGGACGTAGTCTGGTACTGCTGCTGTTTGAAAGAAAGGGTATAATAAATTGGCATTTAATTTAAAACAATCAAACCCAGAGTTATTTGATGTACGCAAACATTGTTCCACTGTGCTTGAAATCTAAACACAACAGTGTTTTATTATTGCTTGCACACAGAGTAAATGTATTAGTTTCTTCTTTTCTACTGCTTTGTACATCTGCTAGTTACAGCTGGATTTTAGCAACGTATGTAAAATGAGAATTATCAGAAATCTGTATTCTTCATTGTCAAAACTGCGTGATAATAAATAGTGAAGATGGGCTCTCCAGTGCTGTCCTAGAGAGAAATTCTGATTTATGCTACTAATCAGATCCCCTGACCATATACCTGAAAATTAGCTAGACTTTGACAATATGAGGAAAACATTTATAAGTATATGAAATCTATTATGGCAGCATCTTTTTTCACTGGAGTTCCTAGCTGCCGTCAGAATCACGATGTATTAGAAAGATATTCTGGAATACCTTCTTCCAAGATACTTGTGGAAGAAAGTATTTTTCTCCGAGTTTTCAATGTTTTAGTTCATAGCAGTTTATGAAACATTTAAAACCAGTAATTTGACTTAGGGGACTATTTTGAAAAAAAAAAAAGAAATCACTTGAAATAATAGAAAAACATTACTCTGTGCTTCAAGAATGAGCTGCTAGTGAGAGGGAAACATTCTCCAGGTTCAGCTTTCTTCTGTTTGTACATGTTGAATGGCAAACTACATGTGCTTCAAAAAAAAAAAGCATATTATAATCCTTGCTTTGGTAAGGATTCAGACCTCAGTTGGGCAGTGATATCTCCTGTTACAGAACCTGGACCACAATGGAGCCTCACCAGCGTCAAAAAACTGTTCAAGAGAATCTCCACACAGGATGAAATCTTACAGTTTTTCATTACTTTTAACCTTAAATTTGCAAATTCCCATATTTTCAGAAGTATGACTCTTTCACAAGTTGGCCCAGCACAGACTCTGCAAAAAAACAATCTGACTTCATGAAAAGTGCAGTTTCTGTAATGATTGTGGTTATTTGAATCTAAGAATCAGTCCAATTATCTCCAAGCAAAAATTACATTCAGCATTATTTTGTGACCTAACCATTTTTAACAAGTAGGAGTAAAAATAGCAGGGAAGTCAGTTATGGCAATAACTGAATTTTGGACAAAATAGTAATATTAGTTAAAACCAAGACAGGTGTAATCAGATGTATGTTCAGAATATACAGCAGGGCAGTGAGGGACAAACGTGCATTAATTCTCTCCTTCAGTAGACTGTGACCTTTGGAATGGATGATGGTTAAGAGTGTGTTTTTTCTGTTTTATTGCAGTTCCTCTATGCAACTTACATTGCCCCATCTGCCAGTATGGACATTGGACTTCATCAGAGTAACAAAAACATGATTTATCAGAAAATTGACCCAGCTTTTGAGGATCTTTTTGACCCAGCAGAAGAATATATCCTCACTGTTCTGCTGGAACCGTGGATGAAGATGGTGGAAGCAGACAAATACACTTATGGAAAGGTAACTGATTTGAGGACACTGCGAAAAATTCTTAAGCTGGGGGAGAAAATCCCAAGAGCCTTCGTATGCAACCCTGCTACGTTTATAGTCAGGAAGGGAAAAGTATTATGGGATGTTTCACTCACCCACTCCTTTCTACACTGACGGGTGGAGAAACTTGCAATGGGGATTCAGGAGTTGGAGGGCAGGAACTTGTTCCTGTTTTTCTCCACTATGACCTTAGATGAAGCATCTCCATTTTTGTAGGAAATAGCATCACTTACTGCTGATACTTCTGTCAGCATGTAATGAGAACATGTGTGCACTGCCCCCTGCAAAACATTTTGAAATTCTTTTGTGGAAGTACAGTGTAGTACAGTGTATTCCTGTTACTATATCATGCATGCAGGTATGAACAACTAGGAGAACAGATACCCAAAATCAAAGTTGAGAATGGTCTTCTAAGCCTATTAGGTGATGGGCCAGTATCAAACATTGAAGAATAGTGTATAAGAACAGAAAACACCCATACAGCAGCATTGCCAGCTTCAGCACTTTGCAACTGAGGAGGTTCATGAAGGTCTTATCCACATTTTCGTGTTTAACAGTCTTTGTTGAGTGTTTTTTTCCCCATGGGTTTATGCAAATGTGTCTTGAGTCATGATATATCATCTTCAGCCTCACTGTAGTAGTGGGTTCCAGGGTTTAATCATGCAACAGGAGAGAAAAATGCTTATCTTGGTTTGTTTGCGAAACCCTCCCTGATAATTTCACTCGGTGCCCTGGTTTTGAATGTCATGAGGAACAGTGAACAATTGTTATCTTGTCATATTCTCAATGCTGTTATGCTTTTACATGTTTCTGTTGTATTCCACTTCAATTACATCTCTTTGAAACTCAAGAATCCCAGACTATTTGACCTCTCCTCTTACAGAAGGTGTTCCATACCTTTGTTACATTTATCACCCTCATCTGTATCTGTTATTTTATATTCTTTTGATGAGATGGAAGCAGTACTCAAGATCTGGATGCACTAATGATTATCCAGTGGCAGAATCATGTTTTCTGTTATGCTCTTTGTTCCTTTGCTAATTGTTCCTATGATTCTAATTGCCTTTTGACTCCTGGTGAACTTTGAGTGGATATGCAAAATGTAAGCTAATAGCCATCTGCAATGATTCCAAGATCTCTTTACTAAGTAATAACAACTAATGGAAAGCCCTAAGTTGGAGCTCACTGGAATGACTTAATGTTTATTGTCCTTGAATTCAGCTGCCCTTTTATCATGCAGATGCTAAAGTGTCCCGAAATCCTGCAGCTCTTCACAGTCAATTTAATTTTTTGCTCTATGGAATCATATTGCAAACTTTGTTTTCTCACTCACCTCATTTTCCAGATAATTTCTGAATGTTTAAAAAAAACAACCTTAGTGCAGATCCCTGTGAGACTCCGATGGCAACTCCACCCCATAATGACAGTTATTTGTTTCTATATTTTTTTATTTTCTACCTTCTCGTTAACTCACAAGGGGACCTTCCCTCTCATCCTGGCATAACTTTATTTCCCTAAGAAACATTAAATTTTGAACATTGAAAAAATACTAAAATGAAATATACTAATCCAAACAAAACATTTTCTTTGCAAAATAGTCTCTTTGCTTTTCAGCATCTTTTCTAAGCTTTTGGATAAATTATTTTTTCTAAGCCATTTTTTTCTAAGCTATTTCAGCTATAATTATGACCTGTCTAACACCGTGTAGCCAATCAATGCTTTCATTAATCTGAAATTTTATTTACTTTCTATCAGACTAGTTTTAGTCTTTTGTAAATATGTATTTTCCTTGTGTGTTATCAATACTAGTTATCTCCTATCTATTGCCAGTCCTCACTGAGTCAAGTAATTGACTCCAATGAGTATTATTATACATATTTCTTAATAAAAAGGACTCTGCTTTTGAGTGCTCTCTGAACACAGTGTTTTCACTGCTTCTAACGATGGAAGAAATCCTCCAAAGTAAGAATTGAAAATATAAACTTTTTCTTTAATTTAATGCGTGTGTCAGTTTTTACCTCCTTGAGTTAACCGAGGGATAATCTATTGCCCTTTCAGTTTAGATGATGCTCTGCTTTGTGAGTGTAGTTATGTTCAGGCTTCTCAGTGCCCTAATAACACAAACGTCTTAATCAGAGCATGAAAAACCAGACCTGAGTCTTCTTGAGTGCACAATACATGTGTTTGTGAAGAGTTATAATACACAGACATAAACCGACCTGTTGTAGGAGGCACTAGAGCCTCTTTGTACTAGGTGCAGGCTGATGCTTAAGCACACTCCTTCCCAGCACAAAGACAAGGTCTGCTTTGTATTTTGTTCAGTCCCTGGCTCTAGTCTTCCCCTTTGTTCTACCATACAGCAGGATATATTTGGCCCATAATGAAACAAGACATTTTATCAAGAATTAGGTGAGTCCAAAATTGTTTATTTGGGACATGGTCAGTATGTATCTACATTTTTATCTTTAAACGAAACATGAAAACAGAAGAGTTCCTTTTTATTGTGACTCTCATCCTGCCTCTATCTGCTTTCTGTTTAAACTTCATGAAAAATGTTCCGAATTATTTTCCTATTTACTTTTAAACTACGTTTTCTTTTGAAGGAAAGAATACCCCAAAGCACTTTATAACAGCGGAATAGAGTTACGCTCAGCCTGAAGGCATTCAGATAACACGGTGATTAGTGTGTTATTCACATTTAGACCAAAGCGTAATGAGTATTAATCTAAAAACGCTCTTCTCTCTCTTGCACATAAACTCTCGGATAATAACACCACAGCTTTCTAATCTCCGTGATGGGCATGCTAAGCAATGTAACGCGTTGGTTCAATTTTGCTAAATATCCTAAACCCTGCATTTGAACGGTTTAGTCAGCCGAGAAGGTCACCGGACTGTTCCTTATGCAGTTACCGATTGTTTGCACATAACATGGAGAGCTGCTCCAGCGATCGACGTAAGGCTTCTAATCAAGTTAAAAAATCCCAGTACTTCATGAGTTCGAATCATGCACCATTTATTATTTTAAGGCATTTCCTGGTATAAAACTAAAGAAGGGGACAAGTGCAAAGTTTCACTTTCATTGTTTAGATGATATAATATCTTTCTTGTCTTAAATTGCCATGTCTGGAAATCTGTGGCACTCTATCTTTTTGACATTTCCCATAGAGACTCATAGTTTTAATACCTGTTTTTCTGCTTCTCAGTGGCACTTTGACCTACAATTTGCTGGTATAGGCAATCAGGTAGTCTGACACAACAGACACAATCTAGACACAATATACACAATATATTACATAGACAATTTAATTTAGATTTTTTTAAAAAATACAAAGTTCTTTTCTTATAGATACAGTTAGATTATTTAGTGGTGTTCTGTAGGAATCTACGTGTGATCCTACACAGTTCTGAAAACTTTTCAGCTCTACCGGAACTTTTAATTGAATTGTTTGTCACAAGGATGTGACTTCCAGGGTCTTCTAAACAACAGCCTCATTACTGGCAAATTTATTCTTTTCTATCCACTGTCACTGGCAAGGTGCCCATCCAGTTCTCCATCTTTCTATAATGTGTACTGTAGGGATGACATAAGATATTATTTTTATTAGGTGGAGTTGGTGGAAGAAACTCGACAGCTGGACTCCGTGTACTTTAGAAAGCTCCAGGCTTTGCATCAAGAGCGTGGTTCCAAGAAAGATGAGGTAAGAGAAGTACCTACTAACAAAAACAAACCCTTTTTCTATCAGAGAGGGTTAACGCTTTGAGTATCAGCAGTGGAACACTGATTACGTGCCAGTTTGGAGAAGTAAGAAGTCTGATTTCTGCCATTCATTTTGGAGACTGATTGACAGCCATTGTGTTAATTACAAATACAGGTCTTTTGTCAGTTACATCTGCACCAGGCCACCGTATGACTGAAGTCAGTGAGACAGTTTCCACTGAAGTCTGTGGAATGTATTTTGGGCACTTAATCCTGAGTAAATACCTCAATTTCAAGTAAATTACAGGTATATATTTGTCTATTTGATTATGGAACCCACACACACTGGTATGCAAACATAAAACTAAAGCTGATTAGGAGCTGGAGTCTTAACTCAATTTATTCTCTCAGCAATCAAAAAGCTGTTCTACAGAGACATAAGTTATCTAATGCAAGGATTATTAGACTGAGCAAAGTACAGAGCTGAAAAAAGCAGTTATGCAAGTGAAATAATTTCTTCCCTCAGAGTACGGTTGCTGACACTGGTCTGCCATCCTGCTCTGCTGCTCTCAAAGAAGATCTGCACTTGCGTCAAGTTCCCAAGGAATTGGCAGTTCCTAATCTGTCTGATCTGATACACGACAAAGAGAAGTTAGAACAGTTCTGGGCTTTTCTTCATGAGCATTCTGCAGGGTACGTTTCCTTGTTATTATTATGTTACCCATTTCTAAGTTCAGAGGAAATCTTTGCTAGGGATCTTGGCGATCTAAATGTTCACAGATTTTAGTATTTTTAAAAAATGTGTTTGTATATTTATGAAATACACATGCACATTGTTTAGACAACTGAATTGTCTTAACATTTTTGGGGTAAAAATTTTCCTGTCATAACATGTTTGTATTACAGTTCTGCTTTCAGTTTCATCTTTGATTAGTGGCAAACCCCTGAGAAGAGCAATTAGCCTGTAATGAGTAAAAAATTCGCTTTTTTTTAGTACAGATTCAATTTAGTACATTTTAAAAATTAAAGCTGGATGTTATAAAAATGTACAAATAGAAGGCAGCCACGTTATTCTCACCATGTGAGAGCAACTGCAGTTTTGTGTTTGCACTGATCTGAACAGAATTAAGTACCAGCTGGTAGCAGACAGAGTTTATGCAGGGCTTTTGAAAAAGTGAGCCCATTTGTTTAGAAATGAGGATCTAAACAGAACTTCTAGCAGAAGTAAATGTGAGTTTATTTCTTTTCCCCCAAACCCCACACTGATCTCTGCCCTGTTTTAGGAAAAGGCAAATCTACTTTTTAAGTAGCTGCTAGAAAATCCTTAAGTTGTCACTCCCTTCCTTTAACCTGGGTTCCCATGAGCTGATGCTTTGCATATTGCCTATTGCTTCTAGTCCACCACTGCTATCATTTTACATTGGATCTTGGTCAGCTTTTTCAATAGTGTCCAGAGATAGGCATCTTGCATAGGATACCTCTGGCCAAGACTCGATGTCATCACTTCTGGTTATCGTCACAGGTTCCATTTGTAGTCAGAGTACATACTTCTGGACACAATTCTTCTGAAGGTAACATCTAAAACCAGTTTGAATGGATCATTCCCAATTTCTGCTCACTGACTACAAAAATACTGTAGCTATCATGAGTATTCTGCTACTGAAGTTCTAATATTTTCTTCCTGCCCCTCAGTGAATCGTCTCACATGCCCCCTGAGCTGTGCACAGCACACTTTGGAGACCACTGGTCTAGAGTTCCTCTTTATCTGGGGAAATGGTAGGAATCGCCAGAGAGCAGGTCACTGGCTAAGATGTGGTCCCGGACAGGTATGCTGAATTGCCTCTGGGACTTCCTGTCTCTTTGCTTCACAGACAAGTCCCATCTTAAGTGATAGAGCCAGGCAGAGAAATGTTTAATTTATGGAGACATTTTCTTTTGTAAAAATGCATAATGAAGAAAAACTTTTGAAAGAGTCTTGAAAAACAGTGCTTTAGAGCTGGGCCCAGACCTAGTAACTCTGAAATCCAGCTGGCATGCTACAGTAAAGATGCCTAACGGTGCTGTAAGCTGAAATGGTCCTAGAACTAATGCAGTCCGGAAAATTTCAGCAAAACCCAACAGATATCTAATTTGCCTCTTCATCAAAATTCATGGTTCTATTATTGCCCAATTGTAAGTGATCCAGGTTTCAGGAAGGACAGGCTGCTGAGTACCTGGGCACAAATTCTGGTAAGAAACTAAACAAAGTTCTATTAATTAATATTTTGTTAACTATATAGGACATATTCACACAATTGCAGGACAATTTGTGCTATTTGGGGTTAGGGGGTTACCACTTTCTAGTCCTGTGAGACTAACTGACTATGCACATGCCCCTGGCCCGTTGAAAGGAAAAAGCAGAGTATGCTCGGATAAGTCACCACTGTAAACGGTTTAACTAACACACTTCAGGATTATGTATTTTGCTTTTTAAATAAGCTGGACATACTTGATCGGTTGTCATAGGTAGATGCCAAGGAGTAACTCCATAAACCACAGTACCTTGGATTGCTTGCATTTAGGTGAAGTTATTCCCGTAGTGTGAACCAGCAAATGAAAGAATTTCATTCTCAATAGAACTTAGCTCTGTAAGGGTCTCAAAAGACTTTTGAGAGAGGGACATCTCTTCTTAAATCAATCGGATGCTTTTGAAAGTTTTACTCATAGATTAATGCTTTGAAAAAGCCAGTTATTAACCAAATGGAAAAGTGAAACTGAATTTAATGTTTGATATTTCCTGCTGCAAATGCAGTGAATGTCCTCATTAAAACGCTCACAAAACTTCAGCTACTATGATACTATCAGAAAACGGTCATATAAATTAAAGTGAAATCGTAGGAATGTCACTTATTCTGTCCTCTGGTTTAAAGAACAAAACCAATGTGTGTTCCATTGACTATGAAGAATATACAGATCAAGAGTTGCATATGGAGATGGTCACCTACTATGAATAATGAAATAAGTAGCAGAATCAGTAATTTATCAAAAGGCAGCCAACAAAAAGCCCTAGAAACAAAATTCACCATCAATTGGTTTTGTCTGCTTGACTGTAGGCTTACTTTAGCTCTAGCACCTCACGTGGGGTAGGAAAAGGGTGATTTCTGGGGCTGACATTCCCAGCTGTCATCCCTGCTCCTCTCTCAGGCAATACAACGAGAGGGCAGAACAGGCGGTGTCGAGTTTTGGTGGGTGGCAGCCTCAGTTCTGCTAGAGATTCTCATCTGTTTCATTTCTCATTCTCTCTGCGAGCTCTGCACTGTGGCTCTGGTTCACAGTCCCGGCTGGATTTAGCAGCAGCATGCTGAGAAGGTTACTCCTTTCAGGGTACCCCAGAAAGGACCCTAAATGAAATCCCTAAGATATGTGTTTGATCTGCCTGTTCAGCAAGTGCCGTGGTCTCACCAGATGGTATGAGCAGAGAAAAAAATGACATAAAATTTCAGTCCAATATGACCTGGTATTTAGGACTTGAACACTTTGGTGGCTTGTGGTTAAATGAATAACTCCCTAGAATGCTGATGAAATTAACTCAATATTGAAATAACATTCTGTTTAAATTTGTTTGTAGCATGGATCTCATGTGCTGGCTAGATATTGAACAGTTCAGAAAGATGCTCCACAAGGATAAAGAAAAAAGGGAGGAAAAATGTAAGGACATTAAAAACAAGTACTTAAACAAAAAGTACTTCTTTGGACCCAACAGCCCAGCTACCAGAGAACAACAAGAACAGGTACCAGTTACAAAACTGCTCATAAAGAACGATACACTGAACACGACTGAGATAAAAGTCCATAAGAAGCTTTACTCCAGTTTTTCCCCAAGCTATCTTCTCAAATCTTCCCTACATTTTTGGCCAGAAATCTGGTTCTGCTCTGCTTGAGGGGTCCCCTCCTTCCTGTTCGGGTTCTTCCTCCCCCGTCCTTACAGAACATATCTCTTAAACCCTGATCTGAGGCCGCAGCCAGGGCATGCAAAACACAGCTCAGGAAACGTGTAAAAATGGTTTTCAAGCAGAGTGACTTGTTCCAGCTTTCTATTTTAGTATGTCAGCAAAGCCACAGACAGCGAGTCAGAGCTGTGGGACTCCGATATATCTTCATACTTAGGAAATTTACCCTGTCAAGCTGGGGTATTATTTGCTGGAGTCTGCATTCTATTATAGGTAGGGACAAATGTAATCTGTTCCCTTTTATGAAAAGTACATGTGAGCCTTGGGTAAGCATGCATTAAATGCTTTGCTTACAGTTAAGCTCATGCTTTGCCAAATCGAGGATGTAGAGAGATAAAGGACTTTTGGTATACACAAAAGTTTATGTCATGTGTTATTGTATTTGGATTGCTTAGCTAATGCATCCAGGTGGAGGATGGGGACAAATCCTTCATGATCGGCTTTCGGCAACGGTTCTGCTAGAAATTCAGCAATGCATCCAGAAAAGATTAGAAAAACAATGGCTGCCATTGTTCCTGGCAGATGAGCACCGTGGGGCGGAGGGACAAGCAAAGGTAATTTTTTAACAACACCAACACATCCAGGCATTGTTTTTTGTTTGGCTCATAATTTACCACTGGGATAAAATGGTTCAGAAAAAATGCAGCCCCCAACTCACACTCAATTTTTGTGGGAAGATGCTCTAGCATGCACAGGTTGAAGCATTTAGCTTGATAATTATGGAGGCAGTTCCTCTGAAGGCTTAGTCTGGCTGACAAAGTTACTGTTAGACCCTAATTCTGAAGGAGACGGTGTTCACTCTGCTACTAGCCAGGCTGCCATCAGAGTAGACTAATCTTTGCTGTAGTGTTGCACTCTCCATGTGCCATTCTGCCCTAGCCATACACTTGCACACAGACGACATGCTGCTTTGTGTAAAGGATTTGCCCAAGGGGACAAGAACCCAGGCAAATGAGTGGGCTTCCCACGTTGTTTTCTCTCCATATTGTCCCATCTGGAGCTGCAGTGCCTGTAGAAATTACTCCAGGCCTTGTGAAATTCTGCTGAGTGGGGAGGTTAACTGCTACAAGCCTTGTTTCCAATTGGTTACTTCAGAAAGTTGCCAGAAAACTGGGAATGAGAAGCCTTCCACTCCTGCTGGCTCATTAGGAAGACTGGGGAATGGGCAGAGCTCACATCTGCCTTTCATGAGAGTGCCTCTGTGAGTGGGATCTGTGTAGGGAGATCATGCTGCTGGGGACAGATGCAAAAAGACTTGTGTTTTGCACTTCCACACAAGCCCCAGAATGCCAGTGTCACAGACGAAGGAAACTTGACAGTTCCACCAAGCAGACATGTAGGCGGACAGCATCGATTCATACAACTTGTTTTCAATCATCTGTTTAACATCGAGAAGGTTGTCAGAAGTGCATTTGAACTGGATCATTTTCATTGATTCAGAGCACTAAGCAATCTGAAAAATGCAGGTTCTGATAAGGCAAATTGTAATTTTAATAATGATTATGTTAGAGCAAAATTTCCTAACCCTCTGCCCATTTTTAGCTCAACTGTCTTCCTTACGGGCCGTGGCACAAAAACCACACGGTACGACTAAGCTGCTTCCAGGTCTGGAAGCCAGCTCATGCCTCTTCTTGCACCTGCTGCACTGTGCTGGCAGGGAGAGTGACCCATGCAATTTAGAGAATGCTGTATTCCACTCTAATAAACAGCTTACAGGAAATACATACTTCTAATGAACTTTTAGTCTTTTCCTAACTGCATTTATGTCTGACTGCTCTTTTCTTTTTCTTACTGCAAATTCAGAGGATGAAAAGGTCCTTTGAAGAATGTATTTTAGAAGAAATGAAACCAGATGACATTCTCCACTTGGCTTCATATTTCACAGTGACCAAACACTGTGGGCATGCTATGTAGTCCTTATTCAGAAAATCTGCCCTTGATTTGAGGTGTATTTTTGCTACAAAGAAGCTGCAGGATCAAGCCTGTATTTCTGATAGAGCTGTCCAAAGGAAGTAAAAACATTTCATAGAAAAAAAAGAAGAGTTATAGACCACAATCTGTTCCAAACATAAATGGTCACTTAGAACATTATGGGTAAGGCGAACCAGTGGAAGAGCACAGTTTGATTGCCATTGCCTCTTGTCTTCTTCCCAGTCTTAATGAGCATGCACTCATTTATAGCTCAACAAGGGATGGCGTTCAGTGTGGGTCCACAGGTTTCAGATATAAAGATCCAAATGAAGATATATCAACCATTCTGCCACTGTGGTCGCAATCACTAGAGGGTTGAACACGAAACAAGAAGAGTTAAAAAATGCAATGATAATCTTTTCTTCAACCCTAGATAAGTGACGTAACTGAAGATCTTTCACGCCAAAAACAGAAGAAGAGGACTAGGATGTGGAAGGCAAGTGAAGTTTACTGTGTGCCTTGTGTTTGCAGTTTCACTGTCTTTTCTGTTTGGACCTTGCACATCCTTCACAGTTTCCCTGCTGACAGCGTGAGGCCCAAAGGTAACGCTGTCAGAGGCAGGCGTGACTGCACTGGCTACACTGGACTGATTACTCACATTACTGGTGAATTTAGCTCCCCGCTGAGTGTTCACAGTACTCGTTCTTCCTGTCTGGAGAGGTCATAGTTGAGAAAAACATGTCTCATCCTGGGCTTTGGAGCACTCTTAACCCTCCTCAAACTGGCACTGTACCTTTAGTTCACATTTATCTCTATTTTGCATGCAGTGGACTTATTGGGACAAGCTGTTCATTCCAGCATCTGGTAGTTTATTTATTATTGCGAGTGGATTACGTGCAGACATAAAAGGGAATGTGAAATATGCAGTGGAGTGGGCAGGTTTAATCATATCTCACAGTATCTGTTTCATTTAGAATTGTATTTTAATCTTACAGTACTGAGATAATATCAATTTTAAACATCTTAAACCTTTGTAATAATACATTTCATCAGATGTTTGCCAGTTTTTTCCTCTTGAAGAGCAGTGAACTCTTTGCGATTGCCAACATGCAAGTTGTGTACGTTTATTCAGTTGAACTTTTATTGTCTGTTGAAATCAAACTGGAGACCCGGTCACCAATTATCCATGCAAACCATTAGCTCGAAAAGGATCCAGAGTGCATGTGGGTTCTGTTAACTGGGTTTTCCCTTTTTCTGTTTGTTAGGAAGATGGTTATTATCCCTGTTCTGCTTCAAGGTTGTTGACCCATAAAATAAGCAGTATTTGTATGTTAGTATAGGGGCGGGAGAAACGTTTTGTTCTTCCCTTCAGGAATAGGACTTCAAAATAATTTTTCGCAAAAGCCGCCTAAATTCTGGTCACAGGGGACGGAACAACATTTGGAGAATTGGAGGAGGGCTGAGAAGATGCCACCTTCCTGTAGAAGTTGAGAGAACTTTATTTTAACCAAAGGACAAGCACCACCCACCCTCTCGCTCTCATTCCTGGCAGGCTCTGCGCAGGACAATAAGCATAACCCCTGTTTTTAAGAGAAGCTGCAGAAAGACTTTCAGCTTAGAATCAGGTTAGATTTCCAGGCCTGTCTGCAGCAACTAAAAATGTTTCTATCCCATGCTGGCCATTGAAAAGCACTCCTTCCCTCCAGGACTTCAGGAGTTTTATACCACTGTTAGAAGATAGTTTTCATTCATCCATCTGATAACAAAGAGGGGTTGTTTGGCTTGCTCCTCAGTGACAGCACAAGAACTGTTTGTTCAGAAAGGCAGGCCAGCCTGAACTTCATTTCAAACAAACTGTTCCTGCATAAGCCATCTTTCTCTCTCCACCCTTTCCTGGCTGCTTACTGCTCGGTGCTTTGCAGCATGAGGATTTCCAAAATGTCTTGATGACTTTAAATTCTATTTCACTGTTGGTAGCGTTATTCCACAGAGAGCAAACTCTCTGGCTTCTGTTGGTGATCATGGCAACACATTTCAAAGCTCATTTTGCTGGTGAGATCCCTGTCAGAAGCATTTTACAACTTCAAGCTATGTGGTTTGTCTGTTCCTTTTTCTTTGTTGTTTGTTTGCACAAAACTCAAACTGTTCTCTCAAAAAGTAGCCTGTTGCCATAATCAATAACAATAGCTGTTTCCATACTTTCTAGTATGTAGTCATATGGTCTAAATCATTGTCAGTCATTTCCTCTCCCATCACGTCTTCCAAAGAATGTTGCCCAAACCAAAATGGAAAAAAAAGAAGGAAAGAAAGAAATGAAACCTTGCCACATTCTATTGTATCCATGTCATAAACTCATAAACTACTGAAGGTTAGGGTCAGTGCACAGATAAGAATCAGACAGTTTACGCTAACTAATGCCTTTGTTATTGCTTTTTGAAGCAAAGTTTATTTGGTGCGTTTATTTCTTCTTTTGACAGCATGTGGACAGTAAGTGGGTTCCTTCATCTAGGGAAATAATTGCTTTCCGCAAAGCGCTGTTGAATCCAGTGACAGCAAATCAGTTTCAACGCTTTGTGTCACTGAAAGGAGACCTACTGCAGAACGGAGTGCTCTTTTGGCAAGAGGTGCAGAAGTATAAGGTACGGCGGTAAAACGGAGCAAGGGGAATATCATGCAATTTGTAAGCAAATGAATCCATTACTGCATATTAAGAGAATTTTAACAAGAATATCTCTACGCATTTTCTTGTTCATAGTGAAACCTTTCACGGTTTAAACTGGTTTTTTTTCGATGAAAACCCTTACATTTTATTTTGAATGACTTGAATATATTATCCCTGCATTTCTTTATGCTTCTTCAAACTGCAACATTCTTCTGAGTCTCTAAAGGGACACTAATAACTAGCTAATGACCAGATTTCGGTATACATCTGTTGAGCAGCAGAAAATATGCAAGCATTTAAATGTTCATTCTGTCTTTATAGTTACATACTGTTAAATACTAAGATTATTGCCGAATTTGATAATCCCTCAAAAATCAGAGAAAACTTTAAATTTCAATCAAACATACAGATGTAAAGACAGTATTTACCCCGCAAGCTTATATGTACAATGCAAACCCCGTCTCTCTTGCAGTCTGTAAAGTCACATTTGACTGCAGCTGAGGATGTGGCCAAGGTGAAAAGTGATGGGGAAGGTCAGCATGGATTGCGTCTCTCCCAAATCCATGCCCCTTTGCGAAATTGCTTCTGCAGGGGGTGAAACACAATGGGAAAACTCTGGAGTGAGCCTTAAAATCACACTGCAGCCTCCACGTAGCACCTTGGACTGAATGCAGGCGCACCATGGATATTTCACTGGTTCCCCGTTCCTTCTCCCTCTGGGATATTGCTGATGCAAAAGTGCTACCGGAATGCAGAGCCTCTCCTGGGCTCCTGAGCTTAGCTGGCGTGCAGATGGCAGGCAGGGAGCATGAAGTTGGCTAACGTGCTCAGAAACTAGGAGGTAAACACACTTGATGCTGCAATAGCAATTGGAGATCATGCTGCAGACATGTTGGGTGTATTTTCACTGTTGAATTTTATGCATTTGAATTTGGGATCTGCTTTAGAAGCTGAGGCTCCTCTGTTTCCAAGAAGCAATCTTCCTTCCTCAGTGTGTGGTCCCTAAGCAAGGAGTCATCAGCTGAAATGGTCTCTGGGGCTGCTGCTGTCTGTCTCGGCTACACAGTGGCTAGCTTAGAACAGAAAGGTGACATGAAGCCACCTGAAGTTTCATGACATAAATCCTTCCCAAAATATTTGATGTGGGTTTTTTTCAAATTTGTGACTCTTCATTGCTACATCTTGGAGGATGGGGAAACTTTGCAAATGAATGTGGAGTGTAGTTTAGACTGTTCTCTTTGTGGATCTGCTCTCTGAAGAAAGCCTTCATTGTTTTATGTCCCGCCCCCTCTCCTTCACTTATGTTAATTTTATTTGTCTTATCAAGAAAAAGTGCAATCTGACCATATTTCTACACGCATGCAATTTGTCACGCTTGGCAGTTGATGCTCTTTATAGAAGCAAAGGGCTGGAGCAGTAGGAGTGCTGTGGGTCAGGCTGAACCAGGGGAATATTGCCAAAGACGTGGGCAGCACTTCGCACAGCGCATACTTGTATTGTCTGAGCCCTATCATGCCATCAGTTTAGACAGAACTCCCTTTAGGAGTCTGTGACTGTGTTGCTCCTCGTAACCCATTGGGTTGGCAGCACATCTTGGGACAATCAAAAAACAGAAAAAAACTTTTTTAAACAAATATGAAGAAATATAACTCTGTGGATCATTTCCATCTGTTCCTCTATGCTCATGTCTCATCCCTCTTCCTATCATATGGCTTGTTTCTCTTCCCTCTAACTACAGCTCTGGCCTTTCCTTCTATGCTAGACGAGGAAAGGAAGCCATAATATATTCTTAGGATGTATTGAATCTGGTTTTGTATTGCCTTACTTTCTTCACTGTAGCTGTTATCATTCTTTTTTTTCCCTTCACAAAACTAAAAAGTATTCATAATAAAACAAGCCAGCTCTTTCACGTACCGCATTTCTGGTTAAAAGCCCTGTTTTTAATTTCTTTGCAAAGTAAATAGCCAGCCTCCTATACCAAACGCACATTCTTCATTTAGAGAGCTCTCTTTCTGAAAATTCTCTAGAGTGCTCACTGTCTTTAGTAGATATAGGCGATAATCTCCTAGTGTTATAGTTCGTGTTTCAAAGTGTTTGAAGGAAGTTCTGTCAATTATTTTTTCTCTCTGTCAAAGTCCAGTGGTAGCATCATCAGAGTGTGAAAATACAGTAACAACAGGTTTATAAGAAAATAGGATCAGGCTAAAAAAAAAGTAGAAACCCCTCAGTGTTTCTTTGAGATTTCCCCCTTGTAAGTCCAGGTTTCTTTTGTATTCTGTTCTGCGCAGAGACACTTCAAACGCTGAGGTTTTGGGAAACTAGAAAATCTTAATGAATGGGGAAACTAGGAGATTTCAGTGAAAGGAAGATTGTACTGGTAGCTGAAATTGTCCCCTCTTGTGCCAACATTCCTGGTTATAATACCTTGTACCCTCTAAATAATTACTCTCTTTTCCTGGTGTATTTAAAGTATTTCTTCATCATATATTTACCATGGCTCTGCTAGCCACATCAGGCTCATTGTGAAAATCAGTGCATTTCACACCTGTAGGTGCTTTTCTCTTTTCAAAAGTGTCTCCTATTTGCCAGTAACGTACTTAGGCTAAGTGCGGGACAAAAACTATCCTGTTCTATCAGAACGTGGAGTAAGAAATTGTCACCTAAAAGCAATGACTGCGATCTACCCGCATTTGCAAGCCAGAAATCCCAGTCATGCCTTAACTATGTCTTTGACCATGCACATTTGCTATCAGAATTTTGTCCTACATACTGAAGAAATCTACTCTATAATTATTTTTGTATGACTATTACTCTTTGATCACTGGGCCCCTGTAAAGAGTCTTGCGTCTCTCTCCATCGACTGAATAAGCTATTTTTTGTGTTTCAGGACTTGTGCCATTCTCACTGTGATGATGCCACAGTCCAGAAAAAGATCACAGCTATTATCGACTGCTTTATTAATTCTGCCGTACCCCCAGCTTTGCAGATCGACATCCCAACTGAACAAGCAAAGAAGATTCTGGAGCACAGGAAAGAATTAGGACCTTACATTTTCAGAGAAGCACAGGTAAGAAGCTGGGACAATCTCTGTAGCGTATTTGGCTAGCGTCTGTGTGCCTGATTTTAAGGACAATCTTTGCTGCTTATGTGACAATTCTGACTCCGTACATAAGCCTGGGCATGAAGAGGAACGCTACAGTCACGCATTTCAATGAAGTTTGTATGGTGGAGATGACAGAGAGGCTTCAGATATTTACTGCTTGATAAATCCCTGACAGCTTGCTAATCCTGGAAAGGTGTTATCCAGGTCTGTGTCAGGAATTCTGGCAGTACAAATTAATTCTGTCTGTGATTTTACTTGCTTGTTCTTTACCACTTGGTTAATGTCAGAGAAGTAATTTGTAGCTAGAAAGTTTGTAGATTTTGTAGTTTATGAAAAAAAAAAAAAGCTGATGTGAGTGAAGCCCAAAGACAGCTTAACTTACTGAGTATCTTTCCCTTCTTTATTAGAGAATGTCTGTATTAAGTGGCTGGACAATTTTCTCTCTGATCATTGTACTAATCAGACTGAACAGCAATCTGTGATCCTTTACTACAAGCTTACCATTTTCTTATTCCTCCTTACTGTCTTCTCCGACTCATTGTCTAAACCCCACAAGTCTAGTTCCTCTTCTTTTCCTATAAATTGCCACTAACACCTTTAAACGTCAACTGTGAGTCCATAAAGCGTTTGGATCACAAAAGATGAATGGTTTCTTAGAGAAAAGGGTTCACATAGGTCCTAAGAGGAATAAGAACTCTCCTTTCAGCCTGTGTAAAACCCAGTGAACTCCAGAAATGTGGCACAAAACCAAGGCGAGACCCTGGCCAAAAAGCTGTGACTGGAACATGACAGCGACTCACATGTCACTTTCAAGTCTGATGAGCCAGAAGCAGCGAGGTGCTGAGCATGCTCAGGTCCTTGGAAGCCAAGTTTCTCAATGAGAATTAAACATCTAAATAAATTGAAAAATGTGAGCCTTGGTACGTGCAGCAACAGAATTCACTGAGCCCCTCTGTTTGCTTTTCTAAAATTGTTTTTCTTATTCTAGTTCAAAAAAGACCCTGTGAGAGATTATATCATTTAAAAATTATCCAAGATTTGCTCATAGATCTGTAATGTGGTTTAAGAGCCTTTCCAGAGGCAAAAAAAGTATTTCCTTTCTCTTGAGGAGGGAAAAAACCCCCTCTCCCTAATGAACTGAATATTTGAAATACTGAGCAGAACACTGGTGCAAAAGCAATTCTACTGGTGTATATTTTATCAGGAATACTTGTAAAAAATGATGGATGTTTTCATTAATGCAAACAATTGTTTAGGGAAGTATAAAAGAAGAAAGTGCCTTTTAACTGTGTTTTAAGAAGATTTCTCACCAGTAATAAACACACTGATGAAAAGCATGTGCCGAGCGAAGCTGGGCTGAAATGTCAGGACACAGTACGTGGGAGGAACAAGGCTGTGTATTCACAAAGAAATAGTTATTTCATTCTCATGGTAAACTATGTTCCATTTTACAGTAAACTCTGTTTTCTTAATATGGTCAAGACTGACTTTCTTTTCTTCCTGTGCAGATGACTATTTTTGCTCTTCTGTTTAAATTTTGGCCAAAATTCTGTAAGTTTCGAAGCAATTTGGCTAGTGATAAAATTCTGCTTGCCTTGGAGAGAAAAAAGGGGAAAAACACGCAAAAGAAGGAAGGCAAAACAGCAGAGGTAAGGCTCACAAAGTGTTATGCCGTTCATCAGGTGACAGCTGATGAACGGCTTAAAAACTCCTTCATGAGCAAACATTCGTGAATTCAAATATTCCTTTCGCAGCCTGATCCAAAGCTACCGAAATCCTTTTGTTAGAGTTCAAGCTTTACACGCGACCCAGTCCTAGGGTGATTAGTTCCCAATCCTGCCAATGCATATACATATCTTTAACTTGAAGCAGATGAGTCAATGGAATACTCCTTTTATTAATCAAAGGGGAAAATGTATTTTAGTCATCTTTTGTGCCAAGAGAAGAGGGAAAAATAAGGCTGAATTTAAAGAAAATAATAATCTATGTATGATCCATGTGTACAGTGGGTAACTGCAGACCTGTTTGCACTTTCAGTGTGTACCGTCTGATTTTAGAATACAGTCCTCTTGAAAGCAAAGCAAAACCAAACCAAACCAGATTTCATATCTGTTTTTCAGAAGGAGCATTGGAAAAGTCTGCACGTTGTTTTTAAAAATCTTTACGTTCTAATTGCTTTGTATAGTCTTTATCTTGTCTTGAATATTTCTCAGCTTTGACGGTGAAATTGTTAGACTGTTCACAAGGAGTTTCCAGACAGTCTCAGTGTATTAACAGAACTGTGACCTCCACAGCCGAATGTTTCCTTGTGAAATTGTTTTTCTTGGAATTTTATTATTAAAATATAATGGATTTTTTCCATTGATTATAGGCTTTGCAAAAGTTTATTTTTTACGAAATGTAATTGTTTAGCTAGGTTTGAGGAGAGAACATTCCTTTAAGAGCTGAGAAATTATTGGACTTGCAAACTATCCTAAGTAGCATTAGAAGACTTTTACATATTTTAAATACCATGTACACATGTGTTGAGATGTTACTCATGATGAGAACCACATGAGTACCTGGGCAGATAAAGACATGTATGCCCGTAAGAACATGTCCATGTTGTTATCCTCTTTTAGACATGAACACTGAGGGCTAGTGAAGCCTTACTCAAGGCCACACACTGATGTCAAGTGAAGTCTAAAAGTCCAAGAACTCGCGTTCCTTTCTCCAAAGCACGTTGCCTCCGTACAGATATGTCTGGCAAGGCCATTGGCAATACTTACAGTGCAAGAATGCAATATTTCAAAGTAATGCACTTTTGTGTTTTCACAGGCTTATTTTTTCCATCTGTTTGTTGCCTGTCTGTACGATTTCTGATTAAGACCAAGGAAGTAAAGAGCGAATCTTGGCCAGGAGGGCAAAAGCCTAGCTTTTATGGGGAACAAATGGGAAAGGTGAATTGCCCTCCTGAGCTGGGAAATAGGGTACGAAATTTTAGAAAGTGACAGGCAGAGAATGCAGTGCAGTAAATAGTCTGCAGACTATTCTTCTCACAAAAAATTATCAGTAAACCAGTTACCTTTTAAAATCTCTTGAAAGAATAGGTGGAACAGCTAAGATTTTGAAACCCTTGTCCTCCTCTATTATTGTTTAAAGAATTTACCATGCCTTGTTCTCTTGCCTGAGGTTTCTGGCCCCTCAGTGACAACATAACTATTCAAAGGACTCAGTATCCCTGAAGGATACCAATAATGTTCATCCAACATAAGCGATAGCAGGTTCCCTTGGCAGCTTGTAGAAGGTGATGATTCCTTGGCATTTAAAGTAATCCCTCACAGCAGGGGGGTTGGAACAAGATGATTTTTAAGGTCTCTTCCAACCCAAACCATTCTGTGATTTTATGATTCCTCTGCCCCACCAGGCTCATGCTGATGGAGAGGAAAACTCTGTCAAGGGTTAGAAATTACATTCTTTTCTGATATGTATATACCCATATTTGTTTCCCCACACAAATCAGTTGCCATTTGGGGTTTATATCCCATGGAACAGTCACAGTCCTGGGGGAGGAATTTTACTTTCTCCCTTCTCACAGATTTGTCCCTGGGGTGCCCAGTCTTCCTGGGCTCATTTCATTTTCTGAACCGACTGGGTAAGAGTTGGACTTTTATGTAGTATAATGGAAAAAATGGGTAGACAAGGAGTTTTTCACTGGACAATGATGCATGAATTGGTATTATTTGACTACCTCGGTATTTTTTGTGTGTTCCTATTTGTTATTTATGGGGCAAATCCTATCGAAGGCTTCCTGCAATGGACTCGGTGGAGGGGAGGAGTGGCTGACAGCGAGGGATGCCATGCAAGCACTGTACAATGCAGAGACCTCTTTTAAGTTTAGTGTCTGGAAAGCAGGGATGGGTGAATTAAGCTCTAACTTTCAACATAATGTGATTGCCTCAGTATTGAGCTGAAAATGTTGTTTTAAAAGGTATTGCCTTGGGAGCGTATGGTTTGCTTCTCCGTTTTCACATACTTGCCCCTAGTGTGACACAACTATGTAGGCTCATCTTTGACCCATCTGTGGATCTGGTCCTTCATTAGCTCTTAGATGCACATGCCACATGCATACTTTAAAAAGTATCGTTAGTCACTTCTTGCAGACTGACTTGATGCCAATATTTATAATTTGTTTTATACACGATTGCGTTTTACCTCCAAAATAGTTTTTGGACTTTTGGCTTTCAAGTGTACAAAATAGTTTTACCTTACACTCTAAATCTACACTTACTCTTTCCGTGCCATTAGCAGAGAAGGGTAAAACCATAAGCATTAATTTTGCTTTTCCATGTTTCACTCATCTCTCTTTTTGCTTCTTAGCAGTAAGCTTATCTGTTAGTAAGTGGTGTAATGTCATGGGATTTGACATTGCCATAACATTGCCTAATTTATTATGAGAAGACATTATTTAAGACCTCATTTAATTCACCATTCTTCATTGAGAAAGCTAGCAAACATAAACTGTAGTATGCACACTATTTCTGTATTTGCTTTGGCAGCTCTGTTCCATCAATCGAGCGTGCCACAGAAGTTAGTAAGCCTGTTTCTGGAGGGAAGATAAACACCACGCTGCCTGGGAAGTTCTATACCCAAAAGTCACCCTTATAGATGATGGGTCCGGTCCATAGGACAGTGGGGATGCTAAGGAAGGAAAAGGCACCTTGGGAGCAAGGATGTAGCATATTAGGATCATCTTCCAGATCGTTCAGGGACTTTCTGAGTGACTTTGGGAACCATTTGATTGACCTCTCTGTTTTTTTCTCATTTTCTCCTTTGCAGCAGGTCTGCCCTCTCACTTAGCTATATTTTGGAGCAGGTATTGAATCTGAGAGGAAGATAGTCTGCAGGGGTACAGAGGTCAGGAAACTTTGGTTAGGACAAAGAAATGCTTTTAAAAAGCAGTATTTTCTGATATTTTTATTGTGCCCAATGTGATGAATTACAAAACTGGACATTATAAAACATTACTCCATATGACAATATCTTTTTTCAAATGTCAATTTTTTTCTTCCTCAGACTTTGCTTTTTATTTTGGCTTGGTAATGTCTTTTTACATCTAATTATGAGTTCTTATTATTGGCAGGGTAAAGAAGTGGATACAAAACTCATCAGTCTGTCAAGCAGTGCTTTGGTAGATGAGACTGGTGTGGAGAGAGGACCAGCATCATTTTCAAACGTCTATGGGTGGCAGGTGAATAATAAATATGTTGCTACGAATATAATCATTCAAGAGAGATAAAATCACCTTGGGAGAATGGGAAGGTGGTGTTTGGTATTGAATACTACTATCACATGGTTCCTTGATAACTGTTCATTCTTCCACAATTAACTTCACTGTTGTAAGCTTACCTACCTTACAGGTGATTTTTTCATTGATTTTTTTAAGATTAAGGTTTTGAGTAGTATTAATATCTAACAACATATTAACCCCTTTAGGTGTATGGATTTTAAAAGGATTTTTATTTAAAGATGAATTGAAGAAAAGGAAGTACAATTCTGGAATTAACAAACTTTTCGTTACTTGTGAAATTCATACCCTGAAAGAATTTGGTTTAAGCTTGAGTCCTGTTCTGCTCATATGTGAAAAACTGAAGCTGAACTCATTTAGGAAATCTAAATATTTGAACAGAAAATCTGTCAGAAAATAACTCTTTAGTTCTTCTTCCAGAACAACCCTCATGATGCATCAAATCTGTAGTGAAAAGGTAACAGCCATTTTATCGGAGAAACAGGAAGAACAGACATGCCACCCTGGGCATATCAAGGGATCATTCATAGCTGAGTGGACACTGCCATAACATAACGGGGGATCTGGGCAACCCCAGAATCCCAGCTGTGCCATGTGATGCAGGAATAAATTGCACTTTGGCCACTGCTTGTATTCCATAGAGTTCTTCCCGTGACATTACATTAGCGATGAGCAGAATATAGAAACAGGCAGTCTGAAATACCCCCAAAATCTGAAACCACTGTGCAAACTGCATAGTTAATCTCACACTCTTATCCCGTAAATGGACCTTCTCACTTTGGCTCATTCTTCCTAAAAAACCGTGAGTTGAGTGAGCCCGTATATCAATATCATACCGAAGCCCCTTTCTGCTAAAGGAAGATGCTAGAAGTCCTTACTGAGTTCTTTCATGACAAATTGGCCCCAAACATCTCCGGCTGTAAGGCAAAAAAATGGCCAAATAAAAGTACAGTTCTCATACTGATTTGGGAGGGTGACCTAAAATTTACATGGAAGCTGAAGTGTGGCTGTTGCCATGTAAAGAGCAACACTTGCTCCTTAGAAAAGCAAAGGATGACATCTCCAGTGATCTGCTGCTAGCATTCTGACAGAGAGGGCAGGCAGGAAGAACCGGGAGGCCAATTAGACCTGAGAAAGGATATGGCAGGGAGATAAAATCAAGTCCTTGGTAGCACAAAAGACTGGCATTTTCGGAGGGCAAAGGTCTGCTGTATTTAGGTTTTGAAGATGAAAGGTGAGAGAATAGGAGTCAGACCAGGGATGGAGAATAAATGAATGTACACATCATATCTTTCATACTTGCTTAAATCGCATTTCATGGTGTTTTGAGATTTGCTTAGTTGCAGCAATACTATTTTTCCCATGATTCCAATATTGTCGTGACAAAAGTTCTCTTCTTAATAATTGTGATTATTCAGTAACATGGATATAACATAAACAAGGTTTTTTGTCTCACTCTTTGAAATGGACCAGGAACTACCAGTGATATGGTCTGGAGGCTGATGGTTCTTACTGGTTCTTGCAGGCTTCCTGGTCCTATTCCAAGTACATAGAAGCCTTGGAGCAGGAGAGAATACTCCTTAAAATGCAAGAAGATCTGGAGAAAAACTCATCGTCATTCCTTACAGGTTGCTAACCAAGCTCTGTGGTGTAGCAGGACAAGCTTATAGCTTAGGTGAAATTCCCTCAGTATAAGGGCTTTATTTGCTCTCTGTGGAGCTGCGTACATAAACCTCTGCCGCTCTTACGCTGTCTGCAGGGGAGTTGCTTTCTGCACCACAGTGGTGAGTGTTCAGTTTTCTAAGAAAGGGAAAGTTGCAGGTTATCAGCATTGCCTTTCCTGCACGGCTCCTCCTGCAGAGAGGAATATGGCCATTTTTTCCTTCTCCAGAGTGGCATGGCAATCCGATTTGGTTCGCACACATTTTTGCCTCCCTGGCTTCTTGTGCTTCATCTTACATACAATCAGAGACGTGAACTTTTTTCTCACCAGTTTGTCCGTGTGCTTTTAGGAGATGCAAGAGGCACTGCCTCATGCCTGTTGCAGCCGTGAAAGTCCTCTTAGGTCTTCCCCAAGGATATTATGACCTCTTTGTTCATTAAATAGCTCCATTTAGCAGTAGGGATAGCAATAGCGCTATGTAACATTAAACTCCTTCAGTTTCCCATCATTTTAATTTTCTTTCCACATGCAGGTACCTCCTCTATGTCCTTCCCAAAGTCTGGAAAGTCTGAAAAATCCTCCCTTTCTCCAAAGGGTAGTGTGACTTTGGAGAAACACTCCAATCTTCCCAAGAAACAGAAAGTGAGTACCAGACTGCCAACAAATGTGCTTTGAAATCTGGATTCTTAAAAGCTAGTTTTCCTGCTGTCAGTGCTGATGCTCATTAGTACCAAGTCATCTCACTCCAAATCACGTTTAACTGAAGCTGTACAGCCTCAACATGAAGGCAAGATTATTTTTCACTTCAACCATGGTTAGTGGACCTAATGTTGACCAGATGGAATTTTGTTGCAAAATGGTAGTCTCTGAAATGCGGTTATCTAAGCTTTCCAGTTAAAATATTTTAAATAGGAGCATGAGATGTCTGGAAGAAGCTCAGACCCCATGGAGTTACTGGCAAGGACCTGACACAGAATTAGCAATAGATCATCTCTGCCGAAGTCAATTAAATACAAGAATGGGAGAAAGAAGTGGGACAGCAAAGAGATCTGATAAAGACAGAAAACCAGATTTTTCTTCAAAGCTTGAATTCCTAGATGGAAGAATCCCCTGGAAAAAAAACATTTTTTTTTTCTTTAAGCCTATGTTGAAATTAGATGGACTTAAAAAAAGTTAACAGAAATCGGACTGTTGCTCCCCTTCCTTCTCTGCTCCTCTTTCCTCTTCTAATGCTGTACTTCAACATTGCTATTTTAGGCAAGTTGGTGTCCTGCCCTCGCTAGTCCTCCTAAACTTCCCAACACACTCTTCCTGTGACAGCATTTTCTGTACGTGGTTTCAGAGGAAACTGCAGCATTCCTTGGTCTTCCCTCACATTCTCCTTCTGCCCTTTTATCACCTCCTCTAGGTACAGTTAGGTCCAAGGTGACTGGATGACACTTCTGCGCCTCTGCAGGTATTACTGTATTTCATACATTTATGCCCTTTTATACTGCAGTTCTGCTTCCCACGCAGCTGTATCAGTGCGGGGAATCCCTGTGCAGGGGCCTTGGGCCTGGTCTGCAGCTGAGGGCCCAGTACTCAAAGAGGGCCTACAAGGTAGCTGCAGTTCTTGCTGCAGGCCAGCCCAGCAGTCCCTGGTCCATCACGTTATTCAAAACCTGAGAGCTGCATTCCTGCCAGGCATCAGGCTGCGGTAGGGGCTAACACGATGAGAAAGTAGAGGTCTTGAACAGTTTGAGAGGTCTCTCCCACCCGCTTCAGCTGCAGCCCGCTCTCCAACCCCACTGGAAATTTGCCCTGCTCTTTCCCTCCCAATAGCTCAAGTGTTCCCACAGCCTTTGAGTGGTTTCCTCTTCTTCCATTGTGGCCCTCGCGTGGTTCCTCTCAGTCACGCTCTCTGCGGTGATCTGATCACTGCAGGTGGGGTGAGATATCTGCAAAGTCCACCACTGCTCTTGATGGGACAGCTTCGCCCCACTTTGTCACAGAGGAGGTCACGCCTTGTGTATCGGGTATAAATGGCAAGGTGCTGGCGCTGGGGGGCTGCAGAGGTGGCTTCCGTGAGGAGAGGCTGGGGCTGCCCCATGCTGCACATAGAAGCTTCCAGCCAGCTCCAACGGACCCATCACAGGACACAGCTGAGCCCACCAGCCAAGACGGTGGCACCTTGGGGAAACATATTTCAGAAAGAGCAAAGAACGCCAGGGAGAAGAGGATGGAATAAAAGAATGAAAAGCAACCAAGGCCAGAGGAGGAGGAAGAGGAGGTTGAGGAGGTAGGAGGTGCTCTATGGTGGAGCGGATATTCCCTGCAGCCCATGGAGGACCCACGCGGCAGCAGAGGAAAAGAGTGAGAAGGAAGAAGGGGCTGCCCATTGCCTCACTGAAGGGACTGCGTGTAACCTGTGGCAATAACAGGGAGGGAAGGAGAGGTGCTTGGAATGAACTTGAACCTGGGAAAGTGGAGGAAAAGTGTTTTCCCCAAGTGTGTAAATTTTGGGTTCTTCTTTTTCTTGTTTTTGATTCCCACTACCCAAATGATGATTTATTCTAATTGGCAATAAATTATTTTCCCCAATTCAAGTCTGGTTTGTCTGCAGGAGTAATTGGTAAGCAATCTCCCTGTCTTTATCTTGACGCAGAAGCTTTCTCTTTGGTGGTTTTCCTCTTTTCTCCCCTTGTCCGGTTGGGGGTGGTGGTGAGTGAGCAGCTGGGTGGGAGACTGGCTGCTAGTGATGGCCAACCCAACCACACCTTGTTCTCTCTTTTTGATGCATTTATTGAAGAACTGTTCTCTTTCAACTGGCTCCAACACAGCAATGACATTCTGTTGCCTTTTGCAGGCAGATAAAAACCTCTCTGAGGAAGGGACTGCACAGACACTCAACGAAGGTGGGCAAGAGACACAAAAATAATGTGCATGCAAGGTTTGTACTTTATTTCCAGAGCAAAGATGACGACTTGGAATATTATTAAGAGCCATGGGACATTAGTCAAGGGTAGAAAATAAACATCTTCCAATGTGTTCCATATCAACGTGATTGTGATACTGACTCCTGTGTTACTCATGTTTGATAGGACACCTTGAGGTCTACTATTACTAATCAGAGTAAGATTCCACTGAAATACACATGGTACAAACAACTAGGTGGTCTTGGTCCTAAAGATCTTATAATCAAACCCAGTTCTTCAGTGCCTGATCTGATGAATATGTAAAACAGCGCATTGAACTGACAGCCCTGAAGCAGCGTGTCTTGGCATACTAAGCTCTCAGTACTGCGATTCACGCAACTGCTATTCATCAAGGATAACTCCTGAGGCATCTGAGCTACCATAAAATCAAACCCTGTTGTGGTTTGCTATCATCAGTCCAGTCTGATTCCTGGTCCAAAGTACACCTTCTGCCTCATTTCTGAGTTTTGATCCACAAGAAAGGCTTAAAATACATCAGGACACAGATGTGATTGAGAACTTTTGTAAAATTCATTCCTCCCAAGGCATTACTCATCAGAATGTTGCAGGAGCTCATTGCTCTTGTGTTGCTCTCCCTACTTTCTTGCTTCTTTTCATAATTTTAAGAGCTTTAAAAAGAACTGGGGCAAAGTTGACGTTGGGACTAGGGCCAAAGGATTAATTGGGAAGTTAAGAGAGGGCAGCAGCAGAATTAACCGCTAGGCAGGGGATGGGATGATGATAGACCTCTCCACATTCTTCAGACCACTTTAAACACCAGTCCCCAGCCACAAAATTGTTGGCTTCACTCTTCTCTACATGTGTGTAATGCATGTAAGAGAAAGGCAGATCAGTGAGCTCCAGCTTGCTGCTGAGTTCCCAAGGACAGCCCTGAGTTAGGGATGGTATTGTCTCCCACTACCCCTCCCAACCTCTTGGACAAGAACGAGCCGTGCAGCCCTCTCTCCGCTGTCAGAAATAAAGGTCCTTCACGTGGAGCTCTTCGATCGTACTGCTAAGGACCATTCATGAGTGCTTTCCTCCTCAGCGTGGAGTGACAGACAAGGACAACTAATAGTCTTTTTCTTTTCCACTCTTGACACAATGACAAGAAGTGTATGGGATTTCCATCAAGGATTGCTTCAGGCAGGCTGGCAGAAAGAAAGACTCTCTTTTACGGATGTAGCTGTCCTGCTCATATATCCTTGCAGAAGGAACAAGGGAAATCATCGATTCGGTTCCTACACTCCCCAGAGTTCAGAGGCAGTTTGCTTCATGCCTATCTCCATTTCTTTTGCGTTTGGGCTCTTTGCTCGTTTGACGTACCTGAGAAAGACATCTTGAGTGGAAGCCTCAAGGGACTAAACCACATTTCTTGCCTCTGTTTTTCACGTTTTCCCCAATTTCACAGATGCACTAAACTTTAATGCTCAGTACATCTGAGGAGGGTGGAATGTAGCATCTTGCAGCGAGCAGAGCACATGTGGTACTGTGTGGCCTACCACTCATTAATGTGAGAGGCAAAGAATCATGAAATGCCATAAATGCAGTGATGTACGTCAGTCTAAAAAGCACGTGAAAAGCCACCTTCTACTGCTGTGGTCAGTGCAGTGCACGCAACCAAATGCTGGAGCACAGCAGTTGGTTTCTGTTTTGTTGTTTTGCTGCCTTCATGGCATTTCGAGACAGTTAAATAACATGTAGGCAATGCTTATCTTACGCTGGTAGCTTTGACTTGAATCATGCTTGGATCACTTCTAAAATGAAAAAAATATTATCCAGATATTTGTCACAGATGGTAAAACTCCTTGTGGATACGTTCCAACTTTGCCAAATTGTTAATGAAAATTTACCAGCCCCCACGCAAAAACTACTGTCCCAGACAGCTGCTGTGATTAATACCATACACGTCTATCTAACCTAAAACAACAAAGAAAGGTTCTTTGTGTACTTCCGTGAGTGAGTAGAATCTTGCAAACTGGATCTATCCACTCAAAGTTCTGCAAACCGGGGATAACCCTCAACCCAGTTTGCAGTTCTGTCTCCACGTGAACTGGAATATATATGCATGTATATATGTGTACATACCCCCCCACGCACAGTCATTTATAGGCCATGTCTTTAGTATGCAACTGAGGAGGATGACACGCGTTAGTAGGGCTAGAAATACGTGTCATATCATTATGCCCATTTTATGTGTTAATTTTAAAGAAATATTGAGCAGTTGGACAGGGAATATGTTAAGATGCAGGGACCCTTTCATTTCTCGGTTACTGGATCTAGTCTGATGCAACAACAGATATCCCATAACTGCTACTCGGTGGTACATCTGGAACGGAAGAGTGGTTTTAGACTTGTCCCGAGGGACCAAGCAATGACCATTGCCAGCTCCAGCAGGCAGCCTGAGAACTGAACAGGCACAGAGACTAACGGAACGTTGGTGTTCTAACTGATGGCTGTATCCCTTCAGAAAGCTGCACTGCTATTGCCTGTTTCTCTTGTTCCTGAGATCTATTCTCTCTCTGCTTGCTGATCTACCACCTACGTGAGCTCAGCAGTTTTAAAGGGCTAGAAAAGTTTTACTCGGCAACCCTAGCACCTCTCCCTTTAGGTAACTAAAGCTTTATTCCTTGTTTGTTTTAACTACGTGTGCTTTGGGACTTTCAGAGGTCTACAGCAGAACAACAGTTCTCTGTGGAGTTTGCTGCCACAGACAATAAAACCAATTCTCTTTTCAGAAACCCGCAAACCTAGAAACCCTTCTGGGTGCATTTATGCTTTAGTGGTGTTCAAAATAATACACAAACCGATCATGTTCATTCAGACTTACTTTTGTTGTTCACTCCCAAGTAACGCAGCATGTTGGGACTATTTTGGAATATTTCTAAGCTGTGATTTGGATTCATAAATATTTACACTTAGATGCTGTTACTGTGTATTTCACTTTTCTCTCATCAGACCTGGCATGTTTATTAAAACATTTTGTAATCTTTGAGGGTGCAGTCTTGAAGCTGCTCATAGATTTAAATGTCAACACAAGCTGTGACTACGCACTTCGGGAAGGGGCTTTATATATTGTGCTTTGACTTCTCCCCTGCTACTGCATCTCCCAGGGTATCAGGCTATGAGATGAATTCCTGAAAATATGTAGTGCTGGTTATGTTTTTAAGGTGCACGCTCACAAGGTTTTACGAGTGGTAGTGGTGGTCACCAGGCCATTTAAAAAGGGGCAGAACGCGTTCTCATCTGTGTCTGCACAACGCTGCTCTGCCACTGCCTCCACACTCCTCACGATCTCTTTTTATTGGTTATTTCTTAACGGGGAAAGGTCTTAGACTCCGAGCTGTGGATTCGTTTGACCCTTTCGAGGTATGGAAATCTAGTATTTAATCATCAGGCACTGAGATCAGCAACAAAGCGGGGTGCTTTGCAGGCCCAGCACTAGACCAGATTCTGCAGGTCCACTTTCCGTTATTGGTTCTCTTACTATGCAGTACTGGGTGGCCAAGGCCAGACCGGTTTGTGCCACCCCTTCTACATCTTTTACACGAGAAGAACTGCTGTGACTCACTTGGCCGATACGTTTGACTTAAAAAAGGAGAAAACTACGTTAATGAAGTCTACAGATAAATGCATCAATGAACCGGGTGTTTTCATAAATGCGGGACATTCGGTTTCATGCTTTTGAGAGTACTGAAAAATGGCAGGTGTCCCTTCATTGATTTTTCTGTGCCTTGGAGGCATTTTCCATCCTCTGCCACTGGTACTCTTGGGAAATGGCTAGCCTTCCTCGCACCCAACACTGCTGCTCTAGTCACAGCTATTGACTAGCTTGTGTGTGTGTAAGAATGATTGAAGAGAGACCAGATGTTTCCAAGTTCTGTCCCAAAACTGGAAAAGAAAATCCTTAATTTCTATTTCTGATGTTAAATAGTGGTCCCAACTGGTCACTGTGCAGCTGTATGTGGCCACTGGAGCCGCAGTAATCCAGCTTGAATTTGTCCGTTTAAACTGTCCCAATACATTCAACCGACGATTTTTGTCACTGCCTTTTTATAGAAATGCTTTTAGTCAGTCACTGTGAATCATGTCTCAGTACAGCTAAGATGGGGTTAACTGGTATTTTTTTAAGCTTATGGAACATTGCTGGTTTTAATACATTCAGTAGTTGCTGAAAAAATGTTAGGGAAAGACAGGTTTCAACAAAAACTTTAAATCTGGATCTGTACTCACGGTCCAAACCTACCTCTAATGGCCTGATTTGGAGCATTCCCAGGATTTCAGAGTTATAATTCACATCTGTGTTTCTAACTCCTTCATGCATGATTGTTTGAATGTGCACTTTTGGAACAGGTCCATGTCTAATAGGCTAAATTGTAGTTCCCAAATCAGAAGCCACATGGTATTGCTATATAGCTTTTTATTTTTCCTCCTATTACGTAGCTTTCAAATAAGGTTCTGTCGGTCCAGCACAGTGGGTTAATACAAAACACCACGGTCTACACTTTCCACCTACCTGCTAATGAACTCACACATTTTGATTTCTACCCGTGATTTAGTGTTGGAACAATGGCCACAACGGGCACTTCTCTGCCAAGTAACCATTTGTCAGAATGCTGGAGCTGATTGGAATTAGGCAGGACCCACTAAGGTGTCCCAGCGTGGGAAGGGTAGTCAAGGTACAGATGAGATTCTCTCATTTTTAGTATTCATTGAGCCAAGCATATTTCTTGCCGGCTGCATTTACTTGGAGTTTCCTCTATTTCTCTACTAATTAAAATATTTTAGTGTCATGGTAACATATGTGAAAGTGTTGACAACAGCATTGCTTATTCCACATGTTAATTATGTATTTCTTCAGAGTGCGCTGATGAGCTGTGTGCATTTCTCACGTTAAGTTTTCATTTCATGTCAAAGGAAAAGTGGAAATGTAGTAAGTGCATTTGTGCTTTTAATTTTAGATATTTCTTTTTCCTCTGAAACAATCTTGTACATGATTCCTCTGTACCACATGCGTTTGAAAATCTTTTGTTGGCAAGAAGTTTAAAAAGAAAGTAATACTCGCTTCTCAGAAAAGGATTTTTGAACAAAGCAAAGCAATTGTGCCATTAATGAGAAAGTTAAATGAAACAAATGACAAGGCAAGCAAGAAAAAAACACAGCATCACACTCCAGGAATGCACAGGCACACAATAGCTTATGCAATATCCCCCATCTGTCAAAGTCAGTAAAGACAGAGATTTCATTGGAAGTACTCGTTGTAATAGGCCACGGTGCCTATGGCTCAGCGAATGCAATCAGCAGCCGATAGATTGCATTCTTAGCAGTTTTAACCTGCGGACGACTAAATGAATTCCATCCAGCTCTCAGACCCAACTCATCGGTACTGGTTTTGTAAAAACTGATTGGTTTGCATACCACTAGTTCCTGAAAAAGGTACTTGGGGAATCAAATTTGTCACATCTCTAGAGTAATTGATGCCTTTGTAGTTTTGTGTGTGTACATGTGTGTGCAGGCGTGCGTACATGTCTATAAAACCTACACTTCATGGACTTGTGTGTGCCTGTGTGCACATATGTATACACACCATACACCTACACACATAAAATTACCTGGTTTACTAAATTAATTCACTGCATAATCACAAAGGGCTTAAGTTTGGTGTAGATCATCTTTTTCCTCATACAATGTTCCAACCATTTTCCCCTGTGTATCTTTTTGAAATGAAGGTCTTTGTCGTTAAAATATTTGGGTTTGTACTCACCTGCGTTTGAGAGGACAGAGCCATTACACCTGCTTTGTTGAGGAATATGGCTCTTTCCAGAGGTCTGCACGGCAGCTGGAAAGAGAAAATAAATGCACTTTTGGGGAGTTCTTTTTCCTCTAGAAAGCACATGCAAGGGAAAAATTAACTTTCTCTGTGTTGGTTTTTTTTTATTCTCCCAAATGAGAAAGCGTTGGGCCATCCACTACAGAGTACGGTAAATGGTTTACTCTTTTCAAGCTAATGAACTGAATGCTTGATCTAAACCAGGAGAGTGTGGACGGTTGCGTTCATCTTCCAGTTACGACCTTCCGTTGCAAAGATGGTCTTAGCTCCTGGCTGCCTGATCCTGCAAGCTGCTGAATGTAACGAAACTCGTTCTCCTAATTCACAGCTCCAGAGGTGCTCAGCACCTGGCAGCGGTAGGCCTTCAGAAACCTGTCCAAAGGACGAAAAATGTGATCTCTTTTTTTCTGAGTGAAACACCAGGAAAGCACGACCTTGTCACTGCAGCTCCACGTGGGAGTATATTAAACACCAGAAGAAGGGCAAACCAAAATCGAAACACAGAAATACATAGGCTCGGTTGGGCTTGCCAAGGCAATGTAGGACTAATCACAGCTCGTGTTCTGAGAGAACAGTTCAGCGTTGGAAACAAACTGCCCAGGGCTCTTTCGGTACCCTTATTGTCATCAGAGGGCTTCTAAAAACAGATAAGATGCGCACATCTGCCAGGAACGACTACGTATTCTCAGACCCGTGCTGCGGCAGGGCAGCGAGCTGATGGGCTCTTGAGGGACTTACTTTCTCTGAATCCATATTCAAGTTGTTCTGAACGCAAAAGCTTAGCCTCTGCTAAGGAATCTTACGACAGTCAAGGGCCATGACACTTCATTTGCTCTGCACCCGAAACTCCCACTGAAGCCAATTATTCAATCTAATTTAACAAAGACCACAGCTTCTCTGGCTGTGCAATTGTTGGTAACCATCAACAAACTGATTCATCTACAATTGGGCCAAATGTTACAAAATCTGTTTCTGAGTTCTTGTTTGTACCGCCATCGTAAGATTACACCAAAATTAAAGCATGCAGTACTTGAACTGACTTCAAAGGCTGAGCTTGCACTTCTAGCTAGTTCAGCCTTTTTATTGGTTCATGTTTTCCATTTGGCTTCAACATCCTGTTCCTTACTGATGCCCTTCTAGAGTTTCATTTACAAATATTACGTCCCTGGTTAGTGAGCCATGCTAATTAATACTGTGGTGGAGGCTATGGATTATAGTAATCTCATGCCTCCTGCTTGGAAAAACGCTGCAGTTGTTCCAGACGTTTACATGTAATGCCGTACTGAACATGGCCAAATGTGTCTGAGGAAAACGTATCCTGAACTCATTTAATCAAAATATATTTAACTAAGGTTGCTTATGCTGTTATCTACTGCCAGTTTTGGTAATCATGAAGCTCAAAAATTTCAAGGCAGTAGAAACCTGAGATCCACAATTTCCTAATTAGATTATTTCAAACAAAACAGCAAAGTTAAAACAGGCTGGTTAAAGTATACATATTTTTAAAAGTTTATGCCAATAACAAGTTTGTTAAAAAAACATGAACAGATGATCTGACTACTTTCTGGAAGCCTCACACTTCTGACTGGGCCTCACCTTTCAAACCATGGCCCGACACGGATTTTAGTTCCTCTGGGGGATTTCGTAGCCAGAGACTCCCTGACTGCTGGGACTTCAAGTGTTGCCAAAGTTACGGTTGTAAAGAAAATCTGTTATATTGGCAGTACCACGAATACCAAATACAAGCTACGGAGCCCGCACGCAACATAGCAATCCTAAACCGACAAGTTCATCCAACACCAAAACAAGCGAGAGCAATGGCATTTTTTTGGAAGAGGGGATATCTTTTATTAGACCAGGTGATGTCATTGGAAACAACAGACAAGCTTTCAGGCTCACAATTTGTTCACCAGGTCACAAAGAGGTCAAGAAATACATCATCTCTGGGGTACTTGTTATTTTTTGGTTTGTTTTTAATTGTGTTCCTGAACTCTCCTAAATGGACACAATTTGGTTGACAGGACTGCAGTGGGATGATACAAGTCATAACAAATCTGAAAGAGACACCCTCTACTCCTTCCAGACCGTCATTTCAGACCCAGAAGGGAAAACTTGTCAGCATCTCTTAACCATCACCGTGTCATCACCTCAATGTGAATTAAAACAGCCTAAAATCAGGGGTTTAGAAACCTAAGCGAAAAGGTCTAAAAACTTGTCACAGGAGACAATTGCAGAAGTGGCACTTCACGCATAGCCCGGGCCGGTCTCTTTGGTCAGAATGAGCTCTGTGTCTGTCAGACGGGGTAAATCAAATAAAGGGCGTAGATGTCCCGAGGTTAAACCCTACAGCTGCAGATTTCTACGTGTCGCTGTCGCGGGGTGCGGTCCCTAAGCTGAGCAAGGCCTCTTCTCCTCTCTGCGGAGCTCGCTCCTCTGGAAAAGCAAGGATGAGGAAGGACAAGATTTTCTCAGGGTGAGGCGCTCTCAGCAAACGCAGAGGAGTGAAGGAACAGTATAAAGCGTTGTTTTAAAGGCTGCATAACCTTTAAACCCACAAAAGAATCCTGGTATCGTTTTGGTGGATTTGAGCAAAGAACTGGGACTGGAAGGAGGTGTTCTGGTGGGTGTGGGTTTGGTTTTTTCTAAGAAATCAGATGATAATGTAAAACGTTTCCGGCAATCTGTGATGATTTAGGTAAAAACTTTCGGGTAAGAATGACACATAATAGCGTGTTACTCGTTTAAAAATCCAGTTTGCCTAAACAAGGTTTTCCTGTTGCTGGAATAAGCAGTGCCTCTCTCTCAGATAGGCCCTCTGTTCCTGGAAGACTTCAGAGTGAGAGCAATTAATGCAGAACCACGCTCCAGCACAGAGAAAACAAGTGGCAAAAAATTACCCCATGACTGTGGATGACTGAGCTGTGGAACCTGGTGTGTTGTTGTTCTAGTTCTTGGGCCCGAATGCACACATCAGCCACGTCCTGGCCGCAAGGTGGGAACTTGGGAGGTAGCTGGGAACTTGGGAAATAGCTGAGTTTCTTTTTTTAACAATATAGGTCACGATGGTACCAAACACAGGATCGTTCACGTAGCTATACCACTATTTGGTGTGTGTAAAAATACCCAAATCGGTCTCTTTACAAGTTGAACAAAACTTAAGAAATAGATTTTTTGAGATTTTTCTGTTTCAGAAGCATGCATAAAATCAACAAAGGCTTGTGAAATCTCTGTCCGCTCCATTTATTCTGATTTGGGCTTTTGCTTTTTTTGTTCTCCTTTGTTTATAATGCCCTTTTGGAAGTACAGAAATATTTTTCTTCCCCCTACTTATTTTGACTTTTTCCATTTAGGAATCATTGATTCACCCTCATTTTTTGTACAGCTGCCATTCCAATTCTGTTAAATAACTTCTTGTGCCACAATATCTTCCTTTGTTGCACAGCACCATTGATTGATGTCGACACAGCCGTGGTAAGAAAGTATCTGATTAGTTAATTTCTGGCACGGAAACGGGAGGAGGATTACAAATACACGCATTTTCATATGTGGCATATAGCATTGTTTAATTTTCTTCCTTTCTTTCGTGATGGAGAGGTAGTTTTTATAATAAATTATTTAGGAATGCAGCTGGCTCAGGGGATTGGTGATGTCCCATGTGATCTTTTTCCAGTAGACTTTGGGTTCTAATTTGATCCAGATTATGATTATCTAAAGACTTTTTGCGGCATATGCAAAATCACTTGATTGTCACAGCCCTGTTCCTAGTCGGCTCCAGTCCATACCACAGAAAGTACAGTCCTAACTATCACAGCTGGCACTCTTTGTGGAAAAGACAAGGATTCACTGCCTAAATTTTCTCTCACTAAAGTCAGAGGTAAATTTTATTTAACATTTCAATGGAGCATAAGCAAGAAATGATTTAGCATTAATTCCTGCCTTCACTCCTCAAAAAATGAGGAGTGTCCTTCCAAGGACACCATGAAGAAGGGACAATTGTTGCTGGTGCTGCGGTATTTTGGAGAGGAAAAGAGGACTGCAGAATCTGGTTTCGTAACTGTGGCGCCTTTTGAGCAAACGGTCCTGATAATCACGTCCAAAAGGCAACTGTGGCAGGTTCCAGAAAGCCCAGGGCCTGGGTGGATGGGAAACGACTGCTGTTGTGCGTGTTTGTGTGCCTCAGCGTCCCCAGACGGCTTATTTGCTTTAATGGACTTGGGTGCACGGGGTCAGCTTGGGCCCAGAACCGCCCTCAGTCCTATAATCCGTTCAGAGACTGGAGAGGTAGGAAGCAACTCTGTGCACCGGCTTCATGGAGCTGGTTATCTCCGCCCTCCCTCCACAGCTCTTCCTCCAACGTATCCCCTACCCTTTCTTCACCCCTTATTCGCACAGTCCCGAACTGCCCTTTACACGGAGCAATAAGGAGTTGGCTGTATATCCCACAGTAATGACGTCAAAGAGTAGTAACAATTAGCACTTCATTTAGCATCTTAACTCTAACACGAGATGCCTGGCCAGCAGCATCTCAGGCACAGGGGGAAACGGGTCACACAGAAAAGAATTTAATGACCTGGCCGGCCATGAAGTAAGCTACAGAAAACAGCAATCTGGATGTTTTTTATCTGCAGACCTAGGCCCATCCACCAAAACATTCTGCCTCACCAAGACCGGTGTTTATAGGAAAATTCCTCAGGTATAATTTATAGTGACAGTAGCCGTGAAAGCTGCTACGCTTTTCTTCCAGTTAACGTCACATTCCCTTGTTCCGACGTGGCGTCATACGAGGGCAATACGAGCGGAGCCGGTAAGACCCCCTAGACAGCTCCCTGCCTCTTCTTTCCCGGGCTCACCCAACGGCCGCAGGAGCTCGCCTCAGCCGCGGCGCGGACCCTGGGCACCCGGGTGTTTCCCCAGGCCCCCCAGTCAGGCTACAGATCTATCTCTGGGTGCGCACAGTGTATGTGGCGCAGTGTAACACACACGCAGGTGCCGCTGAGGTGGAAACCTTGGGTAAAACACACGTGTGCCTTTCTCGGACATGATGTACAGAAACCAGCCCGGCCGTATCTGCGAAGGATTACGGCTTCACCCCCCCCCAGGGAGTGCGCGCGTTGCCGCACTGGTTTGAGCCGAGCCGCCCGCCGTACCCGGGCCACCGCCTCCCGCGCATGCGGGGTAGCGGTGCCGCAGAGGGTGCGCGGCCGGCGGGGCGGAAGGAGGTCGGTGGGTCCGCGCTGAGGTGAGGCCGCGTCCGCGCTCCCCCCACGCCCCCCCCTGCCGCCGGCTCCCCGCTCTCCCGCTCAGCCTGGCCCACCGGCCGCCGCTCTCCCCTCGGCCGCGGCCCGTGGCGGCAGCCCGTGACCTCTGCGCGTCCCTGAAGGCGGCGGGGACGGGCCTTGGGGCGGCGGGCGGCCAGCGAGGGGCCGGCTGGGAGCGGGGAGCCAGCCTCGCCCCTGCCTTGCGGCCCCGTGCCGGCGGCGGGGCTGCAGAGCGCCTCGTCGGTGATGGTTCCTCGGCAGTGCCAGGGGAGCGGGGGCGCGGCCCCGGGCAGCAGCGAGGCCTTTGGGGACGGCTGGGTCCCCTCGGCCTGCCCTTCGCTCCCGCTCCCGGGGCGCGGGAGGCAGCCCTGCGGGCAGCGCTGCCGCGGGGCCGCTCCCTGCCGAGCAAGCCTCTGACCCGCGTTTAAGGAGAGCCGCCTGCTTCGGGCCTTGCGGGTTCTCGGTAAATTCTTACAGACGGAGCAAGTTACATTCCGCCTTGACCACCACAGCGGTTGCGGTTACTTAAAAAGCGAAGCGCAGAGTAGTTGAAGAGGCACGTGCCCTGCCTTAGAAAGGAACACAGCGCGGTGAGCGGTCTGAATGGCTTGTGATGCAGACACCGGGGCGGCAGGCCCCGCAGGCAGGGAGGGCTGCGGTGTGAACAGCGAAGGCCAGGCCTGATTCCGTGAGTACTGGGTGTAAGGTGTGGAAACACCCGTCGCCAGAACAGGTTGGCCTTGAATGCTGCCCCTTAAATACACCCACTGGAAAGTCAGATGGAGAGCAGCGCTGGTGCTTGTGCTGTGACGATAATTACACAATACAGAAAGCACCGTCTTTTTAGCGCAGAGTTACAGAAAATGATTTAAGTAGTGCTTCTTGACCCAGGATTCCCTTTTCTCTCTCTTTCCCCCCCCCCCCCCTTTTAGGAAATACAACCATGTCGTCTGCACTATTGCCTAAGCCACAAATGCGGCGCCTTTTGGCCAGGCGGATGAAGTTTCACCTATTTGGGGCGTTTTTTGTATCTCTGGGATGTGCAGCTTTATACAAGGTGAGCTCTGTAGTCACTCACTTATAAACTGGGCTCGTTAGAGTGCTTGAAGAATTCATAATATTTTTGTGTTGAGATTTGGTTGAGCTGTTCATCAGGAAGATTTAGTAATGTATTTGTGTAAGCATGTTTCCAGAATATAAATAAATCTTCCTAATCTTCGTTTGGAGAAACGATGTGGATAGCCTGATGCTTTAAGCTGTGTGATCCAGATCACGCAATTCGTGACAGCTTAAGCTTGCATCTCCCAGTCCCAGGCTACTTTCGATCATTTCCATGATTCTCAGATTCACAGAGTGGTAGGGGTTGGAAGGGACCTCTGGAGATCATCTAGTCCGACCCCCCTGCCAGAGCAGGATCACCTAGAGCAGATCACACAGGAACAAGGCCAGGCAGCTTTGGAAAGTCTCCAGGGAAGGAGACTCCACCCCTCTCTGGGCAGCCTGTCCCAGTGCTCTGGCACCCTCACAGGGAAGAAGGGTTTCCTCACGTTCAGGCTGAACCTTCTGTTTTCCAGTTTATGGCCATTGCCCCCAGTCCTGTCACTGGACAGCACTGAGAAGAGCCTGGCCCCATCCTCCTGACACCCACCCTTTAGATATTGATAAGCATTGATAAGATCCCCCTCAGCCTCCTCTTCTCCAAGCTAAACAGACCCAGCTCTCTCAGATTGATGCACATTAACTCTGGGTAGTCTGTGCCTTGCTCTGTCACGGTATTTGTGACTTGAGAGAGTTGTCAAAGTCTTTGCTTTAGACTGATTTAAGCAAACTTGCTTGTAAGCACTTTGGAAAACCCGACCGTCACACTGCGGGTATCAGTATGGAGGAGGCTGGTGTGGTCCCGCTGTCCTTTCTTTTGAAGTATCCCATGGAAATGGCGCTACATTTGAAAAAACTGCACTTGCAGATTGCGGTTTGGTCTTTGTGGGCCTTAAGAGACTTCTGTCAAAGAGAAGAGTGGTGGTTGTTCTTGAGTGACTTCACTAAATAATTCTTGGATCTCAAGCACAAAGCAAGCAACGCAGTTTGAATTATCACAGAGTGGTTTGGGCTGGAAGAGACCTTAAAGATCATCCAGTTCCAACCCCCCTGCCATGGGCAGGGACACCCTCCACTAGACCAGGGTGCTCCAAGCCTCATCCAGCCTGGCCTTGAACACTGCCAGGGATGGGGCACCCACAGCTTCTCTGGGCAACCTGTCCCAGTGCCTCACCACCCTCTCTGGGAAGAATTTCTTCCTGATACCCAATCTAAATCTCCCCGCTTTCAATTTAAACCCATTACCCCTTGTCCTGTCAAGTTCAAGCTCAGCATCTACTTTCCAGGTCAGTGGAGAGGTAGGCGAGCTCCCTTGTGGTCACACTCCGAATTTCTCCTAACAGCCCGTGGCTTTGCACCTGCTGTGGCACCCCCACATCAATCCACGAGGAAGGCCGCAGACCGTGTTCAGAACAAGTCACGGGGATGTCAGTAGCGATTTCCTTCCTTATGTGTTAAATACTGTTGGACAAACCCACCTTGGACTTCCCTTCACATTTCTGGGGGCTTTTTGAGTGTATCCCCGAAGTCGGGATTGTGGCTTTTTGTGTCGGTGAGCTGCAAGAGTGGCTTGGCAGGCTTGTAAAATTTTACCAGATGTCCGTGGCTGACGTGCAGCGTAGCTGGAGCGTAGCCCGTGGCTTTAGGAGGCCGGTTATCTGGGGTTGCGCTTTTGCAGCTGCCCGCAGGCACAAAACTTGCTGTAATGGCACGTTTTACGTACAAAAGGAGTAGCGGGGAGGGCACAGAGCTGTAATTTTTCAATGTGTTGCTTTCCAGTTTGGAGTTGCTGATCCCAGAAAACGAGCTTATGCAGAGTTCTATAAAAACTATGACCCCATGAAGGACTTTGAGGCCATGAGAGCAGCTGGCGTGTTTGAGTCCGCACCGCCCAAATGACGGGAACCCGCGCGTGCAGGTAATGCGCTGCGCTTGGACAGGAGCGAGGTAGGTTGTTTCAGTGCAACGTTGGGCTTCCGTCGGGAGGTTCTTCCTTTTTGATCAGAAAGGTGCTCCCGGAGAAAAAGGGTACAGAACGCGCTCCAGAGACCTCTGCGTAATAATGGGGACGGGGGCAGCGGGGAGCAAGGGCGGAGGGAGAAGCTCCTTGAGCACCTTTGGGTAATTTTGTTCCGCTTGCATGATGCTGGGGAGTTGTGCGGAGTGATGCCAGGCCGTTCCCTCCTCACGCAGCTGTGGAGAGGGGACAGAGCTCTTGTATTAAACTACGAGACTTGCCCGGTACCACTGTTACATCGATGCTGTCACATCTTGACCTGCTTAGCTCCGGGCCGTCTGTATCTCCCGCTTACGTCCTTGCGGTGGTGCAGTGAAGGAGAGACTGGAGAGGCCGTTTCTCGTAGCGTGCATCGCGATGTGGGAAACAGAGAGCTTCCACGCATCTGTCTGTCTTTTGAAGCTGGTGCGAGGGGGAAGATACCTGGTCGTGAGGGGAAGTACGCTGAAGCACGTACATACGCACAGACGCGTAAGAAGCGCGGTGGCGTACAGCTCTGTGTACCCGTCCTCGCGTTTTTGCCGTACGGAATTAAGCGTGAATGGAACTTTGTTCCCGACGCTGTTTTCCCAGCACTGAACGCTGCTGTTTGTTTGAAGACCACCAAGCTCTGCTCCCCCTTACTTGTTGTCATAACACCAGGAGAAAAAAAAAAAGGTCTTGATTTCAACCTTGTCGTGGTTATTAATAAGCGTGCTCGCTGATCTGCACAAGCCCGTGATGTGACAGCTCAGTAAGGAATTCCTCCCCCTTTCTTGATCCGAAATTCTTACATTGGGTTCTCTGCTTCTCTTAAAGCGACTTCAAGCTAATCTAGAGTGATAGCTTTTTCATTCTTTTGGAATGTTTTCATATTGGGATCATTACGTGATAATCCGTGGCTCTAATTATCCCAGCCAGCTGGATTTTCTCAGCCTGCTTGCTTAAAGCAGCGAGACTGAATAAAAGACCTGTACTTAACGCTGTTAATACTAAACTCTGTCGTGTGACGATCGACAGCTCCCCGGTTTCCGCAGAACGTAATCACGTCAAAAAAGCAGAGCCCCAGCCCCCCTAACGAATGTCAGAAACCAAAGGCAGGCCCTTGGTGTGTTTTTTGGTGGGAGGGAGAAACTTCTCTCCTTTAGCTGTCGCTGCAACGAAGGCAAGTACCGAAAGGATCGATTTACCTGGTTTTAATCTCGGTAATTCTGCCTCTGCTTCAGCCCTGCTGCTCACGTATCGGCACTTCTGAACTTCGTCAGACGCCGCAGTTGCATTCTTCAGTCAGGTGGCCTTCATCAGGGCGTTGGGAAGGGCCATCTGGTGGCAGAGTCATTCGAAACAAACACTGTCAACAAGGACGCATGTGGAATGTTTAATTGGAATCACGAGCAGGGGGTTTTCAGTGCAAACAGAGCTCCGCTCTCGGTTAACTTGCGCTCCCATTTGCAGCTTACGAAGAGAAGAGGTTGCACGTTGTGTGCACCTGTTAAAATTAAATGTTTCCTAAACGTTTCTTCCGTTCCTTAATTGCCTCAGCTCAAAAGAAAACGGGGAAGACAAATCTTTCTGTGTGGTGGTGTGTGAATTGCCGATGCTTCTTACTCCTTAGCCGACCGGTACAAGAACTGGTGCTCTTCACTCACTCGCAGGAGAAAGGGGCTATCTTTGTGCCCGCACACGAATACATTAAGTAGGAGAAGGGGAAAGCAATGCCAGCGTCTAAAACGTTCCGGAACGGCTGTGCGAAGGACACAGAGCGCGTGGAAGACGTTTTCATTGCCTCAGCAGCTTAACTCTTAGCCGTGGAAGTTGGGAGGGGTTGAACTTGGTGCTTGTTTTGGTGCGGTTCCCTAAGGATACAGGGTCCTGCGTGCTCCGCATCGCCCGTTTCATCTGTACGTGGCACTAACTACAGTGGTTTAACCTCCCTGAATCCTCGCTCCGGAGCCCGCGCGTAGCCCCCAGATTGAGGGAAGGGTGGGGGAGGCTGGGGGAGGATTCACTAGCGAGGGCGTTAGCTTGGCACGCTGCGCCGTTTGGTCCTGCTGGGCGCCTAGGCGGCCTGCTACCCGAGTCGGCGTTTACGCTCTCTCCCTCCGCGTGGTGATACCCATCGTGGGACCAAGGGCCAGTATAAATTTGAGGAGCGTCCTCCCGCTGCCGTGTGCTCGGGAGTAGACCCGAGGGGCGAGCGGGAGAGCTGGGTGCTAACCCCTCGCATGACTCTCGGCCTGGAGCGCAGCTGCTCTTGGATTGCGTTCAGTACAACGCGGAGAAGCAATCTGAGTTTGGTTTTCTTCCTCCCTTGGTAGGTTGCCTACACCACTTGTTTCCTCTCTGGCTCCTAGCTGAAGGCTGCATTCCTTTCTCTTTCAGGCCCTTAGCAAGGCCGATTCAGTTATCGGTGCAGCACGTCTAGCAAATGCGATGTGCTGTGCAGCGTTGTTCCAGCTCTTGATTTGTTCCACGTTTCACTTCTGTTCGCCACATGAAGGGTGTGTGAACCTTAACCCATCAGGAAATAACGGGGAATTCCTCCAGACAAAACCACCACATCAACGTTTCTCTCCGCGGCATCGCCTTCGTACATACGAAGATGTTTACTCAGAGCTTGCGCTTTGCCCGACGTAACTTTGGGGTGTTTTTTGTCTTGCAGGTCCCCTTCAGCGTAAGGAGACTCGACGGCCGACCCTCGTCTGTTGGCCGAACTGCGCAGCGTGACGCGTTCGCTGTAACTCGCTCAATAAAACACGTATGGCAGTGGCGCTTCTTGTCTTCGTCCCGGTGAACCGCGTCAGTGCTTGGGTGCTGACAGGAGCAGTGGACAGCCTTCACAAATTGCTCGAGGTGACTAGGCCTAGTTCTCGTTCCCCCAGGCATTTGCAGCTCTGTTCTGGCCAAATTCCGCGCTTGGTAACACGGTGTATCCCTCAGCTAGCTTGTCCCAGCTGCTGGTGGGAACAGGCAAGAGGATGGGTGTTACAGGAGGGGAGAGGCCGGGTTTCTGGAAGGATCTGTGTTACCTCTGGCTTCACAGGGTGAACTGACCCGGGGGTGACAGAATCTGGAGAGGAATGCTGGAGGTGTACACACCAACCCTCTGGTCCTTTTCTGCTGCCGTCACTGCACTGCCTTCCTTATGGCACCAACCTGTTACACCAAGACGGTGAACTCCTCTGCACCTGCCTCTTACGTGGTTTGATACTCCACCCTTACGCGTGGTCTGTTACTCCAAGTGGGAAACGACTCTAAACTGCGGGTGTGTTCACGTACAACGTGACACACAAGCAGACAGAGGGTAAGAGCAGACAAACCAAGAAATACCGAATTCAGGATGTGGGGCAATGAAAACCTTTGCATGCTGCTTCTAGGCACGTTTCGTCTCCTTTCTAGTATCTGGACGTGCTCAGCTGAGCGTAGTTTTGGTCCCTGCCGCAGCCTGTGTAGCCCAAGCCCTGACGCTCCGTCTTCTGCCACGATCCCCGGCGTTCGGCCCCGGCTTGGCACGCGGCCTGTCGCCGCGGTCGGAGGCGGAACCGGGACTGCAGCGCGCGATGGCTGAACGGGGCTCGGTTGCTGCAGGAGAGGTGTCGGAGCCGATCGTGCTGCTCTGTCCGCGGCAGCCCAACAAACGAAGCCATCTGCGTTGTATCTGAAGGGCTTCGGTTCAAGTCCTGTTTGGAGTAACGCTTATCATTTCAGATGGCTCGTTAACTACGTAACACTCACCAGGTATCCGCGAGCGGTGTTTGGGGCGCGTAAGTAACATCTTTGATCCAGCACCGTTACGCTCCAGTAACGTGTTCGCTTCAGCGCCGGTACGGAGCTACACGGGACGTTGTTTAAACTTCCCAGCCTGGCTGCGCTTCCTTCAGGCACAGGGAGAAGCCGACCTTAGTGGTGGAGGGGAAACCATCTAGTAACCAATCAAGCTCCGCTCTTCCAACTGGAAACCAGAGCTTAACCGTAGCAAACGATGCCCATTTGCCCATATGCGCCAACTAACGATTTTCTCAGGTGTGACCTGCGGGTTGAGGCAGCCAGGGCTCTTCAGTCATGCTGGCAGCGTCCGCGGCCAAGAAACCTGCGACTGCCAGGTGTGCAGGCTGAGACCTGGCTGCCCCGGCGGCGCTGGCCCCTCTCTTCTTCCCGGTTGCTAAGAACTGAGCTACTTTTAAGGCTCTGCTAAACTGTGGCCAAGAGCGGTTGCTGTTGTGGGCGCTGCTCGCCCAGCGCGTGCTGATGGCAGAGGGGAGTCTGGTGACCCAAGGTAGCTTTTGGACCTCGCAGCGGAGCGTGGGGCTGTCTCTGGCTAAAGGAATCCCACTCCATCAAGGTGAGCTCTGACTTCGCTGTCGCCGGGGCTTTGAGCGGTGCTGTCTGCCTGCGTTACGGTTACGCAGCGGGCGCAGAGCAAGCCCGGCCTTCCGGCAGGCAGCGCCAACCAACCCATCGCTCCCCGTCCTCCGGAGTGGGAAGGGAGCGCAACGCTGGGGAGCTACCTGGGAGGAAGGAAGCGCCTTCTCTGAAACCAGCACCGACCCACCCGTTTTCTTCTTTGGCCTTTGCCAGCAAGAGCTCAGCTGGTCCTGCCTTACCAACGCTGGGGAGCGGGATGTAGCCCCGCGTGAGCCAGCCCCGGGTGAGCGAGCCCCTAGCCGCCGGCTGCTCACAGGCTCTGCCGTGCTGTCCTAGGAGACGGGGCGCTCGCAAACACGCTTGTCTGCTGAGACCGTCCCAGCAGCCCCCGTAAAGGCTTTGGCTATATTTACATACTAAAGAATACACAAAAAGGAATTGTTTGACCTAAACTACGCCGGGTGGGGTCTTGCCGTGTGTAAGCCTGACCGCGCCTTCGCGTTTCTGGCTGGCCGGCTTCATCCTCGAGTGGTTGCGGCGTGACTGATGGCTCTGGAGGCAAACTGAAACGAGAGGTTCGCAGCTGTGAGCTCTCCGGGTGGCAAGAGCAGCGTGAGCGCAGGCGCGCGGTCAGAGTCCACGCTGGCGCGCTCCAGCGGCTCCGCGCAGGCGGCTGCTCCCCGCGCACCCGTGTTCTCAGAGCTGCCAGGCAGGAGAGGCTGATGTGCGTGCCGTCTCCATACGTGTGGTCGGAAGGGGGAGAAAGAACCTGCCTGATGCAGCAAAGGTGCTCGCTTAATCCTCCGAAGCGGGCTGTGATTTAAGGAAGTGTTTAGACCTTTGTTTGGCCAGCCAATCAGTTTGTATTTCCAGAGTACTGCCGCGCTCTAGCGCGTTTTCTGGAACGCGACGAAGCCCGGTGAGCAGCCGGAATCTAACGGGACTCTGCGTGAAGCTTGTATGTCTTGTCGTTCTTCTGCAGTGGCCTGTTCGTTCCCTTCCAACCCAATGGCCTCACAAAACCAAGCGTTAGAGGAATAGCTTTATTATCCTTAAACAATCTCATTATATTACAATTTCTCCACCAATATGCAAAATTAGAGTATTAAACTATTTCCATAAAATACTCCGGAATGAAGCACGGGTGTGTATATACACACACGTTGTTTTAAATAGTGTTACTCAAACAACGGCTGAGTTATTTTACTGTATGAAATGTTGATAATGGATGGGCTTACTTCCCAGTCAGAAAAAAGGACGGCGCAGATCCCAGGCTTCTGTACCTTCAGTCCACGAGAGACGCGGCTTTTAGAAACACCTTTTAACGAGACAGAACCCACAGGAGAAACACCGCGGTTACCACGTTCTCGCTTGCTGCGCACTCGGTCACCCCAAGAATGCATAGAAGTTATTAGCTACGAAGCATCTGTGTCTGCTCCGAAGGATGGTCAGATGTTATTCCAGTTCTTGTCGCCAATTTGGAATCCTCAGACCGCGTTCGTGCCCGTAAGTACCCAGGAAAGGGGAGAAAAGTAACACGCGTAGGTGAAAACCGAGTGAGGTTTTGTTGTTTCAAATAAAACTGCCGGGGCCGGGTTTGGTTTCTAAAGTAAACTGGGCCCAGAGACGGCCACTTCTCCTCCGCCACAAACTAAACCCGCTGAAAAATAAGACCCTTGGAAAGTTCGTTTGTCTGGATGGGTTTAACATCCTGTTGGTGAGCGTACGGTGACGGCATCACCAACTACCAATGGAATTGGCGCCTGCGGGCCCGTACGTCATCGCGTCGCTTCGCGCGAGCGTGTTTGACGGGTCACGTTCCTACACACCCCTGCTTTTCTCCGTCCGTGACACGGGCCGGGGCTTACGCGAGCACGTACCGTGTCAGCGGCGGCAGGTCGAGACCCAGCAAGGCCGTGCTCGGCACCTGCCCGCCTCCGTTCCACGGAGCTCGGGCGGCTCGGGTGGATTTACAGGCGACTAAGCTCTGCTCCTGAAACCTGCGAACTGCGTGTTACCGGCTCCCAGCACCGACCGGACGGCGCGCAAGGTCACGGGTGCACCGAGCGTCCTGAAAACCTGCCGGTGGAACAAATAAGGTGTCTCCACGCAGCCAGTTTTACAAAGACGTTCGTGTTGCAGTTCACGTTTTGTTCTCCAAACCGCACGAAGGCACTACTAGTTTTCGTTAAGGACTAAGGCCCTGCAAACCTTCCGTCAGATAAAGGGAGCTACTTTGGGGTCGAAGCGGTGCTAAAACCCGGCTGCCACTCGTAACTTCAACCGGCCACGCTGGTTCTTTCAGACTCCGGGGGGGAGGGAAAACGTTGCGCTTCACGACGTACGTGGTGTGGGGGGAGCGCGTGTGCGGGGGAAAGGCTCGGCCTTGAGCGGGGCTTTACAGCCGAGTTGTAAACCTGCTTCGCAACAGAAACCGGCAGCCCCTGAGATGTGATACAGCGGGTGCTGATACGCGCCGCGCCTGCGGCAAAGGGGTCTGCGTGCCCACGCGTCTTCCTTGCGCTCCCATTTTTGCTTACTGGAAAAAAGGGTTTTGATCCAGCTACAGCCCAAGGTCCTTTTCGCTTAGTCGTTAGCTGGAACGCTTTCCTTCCGGCACCAGCATTTTGGCGGGGGAGCAGGAATGCTGTCAGGATTAGAAAAGCTTAGCTTGGTTATATCATCTCCGACCCCCTCGAAAATTACAAGCACCTCTGCTTGGTGAACGTGCTGCAGAGGAAGCGTTCCTTTCGGAACGGTTTTACCGTACTCACCACGAATAGTTGCTAATGAAATCCTTTCCTCAGGGCTTTGTTTTTCACCGTGGTGAATTTGCTGATGAATACTTGGGCAAAATTCGGATCAACCACATACTGATACGTTTTCAGGACAGCTGGCGGGTGTTCGGGAGGGACGGCCTGCGGCGCCGGCGCTGCCGCCGCGCCGGGAGCCAGGTGGTAAGATGTCTTGGTGACGTACTCCACAAGGCGGTTGTACTGTTGTTCCGACAGTCTCTCTCTACCTCCATCGGCCTGAAAGCGGATGAGATAAATGTTACTGAGGAGGTGACAGCCACTGAACCCCGTAGTGAGGACAACAACTGCCACGTTACTCCTGCAGTTAAAAGTCTTGCTCCCTGGCATCTTCCTTACTGGAGTTTAAGGGATGTTTCACGCGGCAGTGTTCCCCCGTAGGTAGCGCGTGGTGGACTAGCCCCCTCCTTTGCCTCGGAGAAGCTCTACCTCTGCCATAGAAAACATAAGTGCTATCTTTTGAGACTTTCAGGGGTGGACACCCTGGTCCAGAGCAGAGTTTTACAACGGGTCAGCTCTCTGCAGAGCATAAAAGCACCTGAACCCCTTGTAGAAAAATGCCGGTAGCTCCTGGCAGCGCCTACCGAGAGCAATTTCAGTTATCAAAGCCATTCTTTTCACAAAGTGCAACTAAAGACAGCCCCCAGCTCTATCTGGGCAGTTAAGTCTTTACCTTGATTTAAAATGACGACTAGAAGCTACCTTCCCTGCGGATGTTCTAGGACAGGATACAGCCACCTGCTTCCGGTAACCAAAACCTCTGGGTCAGAGGACCCACACCAGTCCATTATTTTGTTTTTTAAACAAAAGGGTTTTAGTAAAGATGGTTTGGGTGTGTTGTTTCTGGAGAAGAAATTAGGGTGTCTGTGCAAACCGTCTTTTCCACCAGGAGTTGGAAGGATTCCTCTGGAGAAATCCCTTCTAGCGGGCTGAAATACACAGAGGTTCGAGGCTCCAGCGGGAGGGACCCAAGTAAGTGACCTCTAGTGGAAAAATGCAAAGAGAAGAAAGGTGGCATCTACCAGTGGTTCCAGCCAGATCAGGCGTGAGATGAAAAGCCACGGGCAAACGTGGCTTTGGAAGGTCAACCAGCCGTGCCCCTTTCTGGAAGGAGCGGACAATGACTACGGCTAGCTTGAGGAGGGACAGCCTGCCCACAGGCACCGAGCACGCCGCGTGGTTTCAGAAGAATGCAGCTCAGAAATGCCACCGTGGACGCTACAGGGGTGTCACTCCAAGTCGCTCAGAACAGCAGTTATTTCCAAAATGTGACAATGAAGAAAAAGGCAGAAGCTATCCCAGGGCCGGGCTCTGATCCTTCCTTCCTTCCCCTCGGAGAACTGCTGACCCGTTTCATTTCTGCAGGGTTTAAAGTGCCTGTCTTTGCTGGATGGTATTTTCCAACAGTGCCATCCGGTTCGGTTTTCCATCCACGCTCAACACCTTGTCACATCTCTGGAGTGCAAGGCTCATTTTAAACAACCCGTTGCTTATTTGAAGAAAGGATTACTGTGATTGATAGATAGTGACACGTGTCACATCCAAATCAAAACAGTCCCCTCTGGTTCTTTCTTCCTGTGCCTCTGGAGATGGATGTGCTGCTCAGCCAGCAGAAACACTCCTGTTTTCAATCACCGCCACAAAAACGCTGAAGGAAGCAGGCGCATGAACAAGCTCAGCAGCTCAAGGCTGGAGCCTGTGCCTGGAGACAGCGGAAATGATGGAAGGGGCAGAGGGGAGTGGGGTTTCCACGAACGCCCTTCCAGGGAGGGAGGGAGGGAGCCCAAGGCAGACGGCTGCAGCGCACTCACGGCTAATCGTGGGGAACGGCGTCTGAACCACGTCTTCAGCCTGGTGGCACAGAGAAAGGATCTCGGCAGTCAGCCTGTTTTACCAGTGGCAAGGCGAGAAAGACGCAGAAGCACCACCTGTGTAAACTGGATTTTAAGTTAGGGGGTGAATCGCGCACGTGGGTGGGCTCCACATTCTCTCCCGATTCCTCTTTCTAGGGAGGTGAGCCCAGGGGAAGCTGGGTGGTAGTTCTGCCTCCACACTCACCACAAGACGCAGGTTACCAAAGGAGATGAAAGGGTGCCGGCATCCCTGCTCGTGTGAACCCGTTCTTCCTTCAGCCCCATCCCACAGGCACAGCATAACGATTCAGGAGGAAACAGGAACTGCACTTGGATGGTCTTCCAAAGTAACTGGGACCCTGCTTGCTTCCAGATGACTTCATCTGCAACCGTCCGCTTCTCCAGCCAGTTTCAGTTTAGCTTATATTGTCAAGACAACAACAGAAACTTGGAATTGCCGTTCATCTACACTTTTTTCTAAATGGGACCTAACGTTGTCCCTAAATGCCTCAGCCCACTACTTGCAACAGCTATCATGCCGACAGCCAGACCATTCAACGAGCCAGACTTCGTCAAGGGCGGCTGAATGCACCTGCCAGGGGAGTCCGAAAGGTATCGTGCCCTGTCACGCCAGGCGGCCATACTTCTGGGGTAACAGCTCCAGACTTCTTCTAAAACTCCTCCCATCACGACATAGAAAGAGCAAGCCTTCAGCCGTCCCAGCTCCATACGCGGCGCTGGTGGGCTGCTCTGGGCACACCAACTGAGGACGTCCCGTTCTTTAGTTGTTTTTTTTTTTTTCCCCACTGCTTTGAAAAATCCAGAGATTGGTTTTCAGCTCCAGAGCAGATAACATGTAGCACTATCTCGAAGTCCATGTTGCAGCTCATCACAAAGAAATTTGGGAATATCTGAAATTCCAGGGCCTTTCAATGTTTTGCTGTCGTCTTGATGTTCTGAGCCCTACCGAGAGCAGCTGGAGGAGCAGCCTTTTGGGTGTGCTGTCTGCCTGGCAGCAAGCAGCGTCTCGATTACTTTGGAAGATCATCCAAGTACAATTAGTGCTTCCCTTTCAGTAACAGTGCTGTCAGTGCCAGAGGTTTCAAGAATCCGCCCAGGCTATTCCTGGCCAGATGGATTAAGTTATATGGTGTGGAGGCGACGAAGCCATGAGGCAAACCTACTGCCGAAGGAGTCAAAATACGCTCTATAACATCTCCGGCGATTACAGCTGTAGGATAACGCGTGTTTTGTTGCCTCATAGTTCCAAGAAGCTGAGGAGAGGGAAGGGGAGAAGCTGTTTTGGGCAGCGCTGACACAAAACTTTTGGCAATTATTTGTGTGAGCAGTTGAGACAAAAAAGTGGATTTTTGTAATGCTGAAATGAAATTTCTTGTACTGTTTCTAGGATCTTTGACTAAATTAGTCATTTTTTATATTTGGTTACATTACCTCTATTTTGCTAAACTCACCATAATATTTTGTTTGACCTGACTGGGCCTTTTCCAGCTAAAATTTCCGCCCATCTTTACTAATGCCATCAGGTACAGACGTGTTTGCGCTTCAGCTGAGGACACCTTCGGTGCAACAAGGCTGCCTACCGCTGACGTTCAGTTGTGTCTGTTGAGGTGCAGGTCTGCAGCCCCGAGGCTGCTCACCCGTGAGTCACAGCTGGCTGCTCCTGTGCCTCCCGTTCCTCGCCACATTCAAGGAGTTCTCAGAAGCTCCTGTCGGGGAGCTGCAGGGGAGGCCCCAGGCTCCCACCAGCGCGGCACACGACACCCCAGGCACCACAGAACTGACATGCTCGGCTGGAGAAGGGAAATAATTACTATGTATGAAATTTCCTGATCCACTAAGGCAAAAAGCCATAATAAATTATGAAAGAATATTATTTAAATCTAGATAATTACGAAAACCTCATGAAGCTTTTGGAATCTTCCATTGTGTAGCTGCCTTAGCATTAGAAGATTTAAACTTCCTTATTCTTGTCTGCCTTTCTTTCAACTGCTCCTCCTTGTAGGAGGACCTTGTGTGGATCACTCAGTGGATAAGGAACTGGCTGGTTGCACTCAGGGAGTTGTGGTCAGCGGCTCAGTGTGTGAGTGGAGACCAGTGATGAGCGGCGTCCCACAGGGGTCGGTGCTGGGACCGGTCCTGTTTAACATTTTCATCAGTGACATGGACGATGACATCGGGTGCACCCTCAGCGGGTTTGGTGACGACAGCAAGCTGTGTGGTGCAGTCGACACGCTGGAGGGAAGGGATGCCATCCAGAGGGACCTGGACAGGCTGGAGAGGTGGGACCGTGCCAACCCCACGGAGTTCAACAAGGCCAAGTGCAGGGTCCTGCACCTGGGTCGGGGCAATCCCAAGCACAAGGACAGGCTGGGTGGAGAATGGATCGAGAGCAGCCCTGAGGAGAAGGACCTGGGGGTGCTGGGGGATGAAAAGCTGGACATGAACCAACAGTGTGCGCTGGCAGCCCAGAAAGCCAACCGGATCCTGGGCTGTATCAGGAGAAGTGTGGCCAGCAGGGCGAGGGAGGGGATTCTCCCCCTCTACTCTGCTCTCGTGAGACCCCACCTGCAGTGCTGTGTCCAGCTGTGGAGCCCTCAGCATAAGAAGGATATTGACCAGTTGGAACGAGTCCAGAGGAGGCCATGAAGATGCTCAGAGGGCTGGAGCCCCTCTGCTATGGGGACAGACTGAGAGAGTTGGGCTTGTTCAGCCTGGAGAAGAGAAGGCTCCAGGGAGACCTTATAGCACCTTCCAGTGCCTGAAGGGGCTACAAGGAAGCTGGGGGGGGGACTTTTTACAAGGGCCTGTAGTGACAGGACAAGGGGTAACGGGTTTAAACTGAAAGTGGGGAGATTTAGATTGGATATCAGGAAGAAATTCTTCCCAGAGAGGGTGGTGAGGCACTGGCACAGGTTGCCCAGAGAAGCTGTGGCTGCCCCATCCCTGGCAGTGTTCAAGGCCAGGCTGGATGAGGCTTGGAGCACCCTGGTCTAGTGGAGGGTGTCCCTGCCCACGGCAGGGGGGTTGGAACTGGATGGTCTTTAAGGTCCCTTCCAACCCAAACCATGCTGTGATTCTGTAGCACATTTCTTTCAATTTTCACACAAATGTCAGCATCAGTGTCTCCATTCTGAAGCACTAGTTTTCCAGGCCTGTTTTGTACAGCATCACTCAGCTTTTGCTGTCTCACCATCACTGACTTTGCTGCAATCTGGGGCACAGGCACCCTTCACCACTTTTATCATGCCATACATCTTCACCCCATTCTCAAGAGCCTGCGTCAGCAAGGGATTGTGTACTGAGGCTGGGTGGCTCCAGGCTTACAGCTCCTGCCACTGCTACACCGCTGGAGTAGGACGCCCATATTTCTATCCAGAAGTTAGGAAAAACACATGTATTTGGTCCAGCGCCTCCAAAGCAGGTCACACTGCATGCGCTACCGTGTGTACGTGGGGATGCTGGACTCCGCCCATGCCACGTAGGGTTGCGCTGTGCACGTACAGGAGCCACTTGCCCACATGTCCTACAGGATCCCAGCTGCAGTGGCTGCGGTGACTAGAATTAGGCTCCCTGTCCCTTGCTTTCCCTTCTCCCAGACGGGCAGCCCCTCTGCCTCATCACCCTCTCGCAGCAAGGTGCGGGCAAGCAGCCCTTCCCCCAGAGCAACAGCCCACTCCTCACCCCTTGGGTAACCAGGGACAAGAGCCATTGCACTACAGCCTCATAAAACCAGACCCGGGCTGGCACCAAGTTAGGGTTCGGATGGGTTGAGTGCATCAAATGCCTGAGGGAGAACAAATTGTCTTCCTCTTCCCTCCAGGACAGTAGCTCTGGACTGAGCAGGATAGTCTGGATTCAGTCTCATGTGTGCCTCCAGCAACCACACAGCACTCAGGGGTAAAAAAGCTGAGCGTTGCCCACGTCCATCAAAATTTAAGTAATGCCTCATGTAGCTTTGTGGTGAGAGAAGACAACTTCAGTCAACAGCACTCTGAGACTGGGGTTAGCGGAAAGACAATAAATGTAAATAGAGAATTCAGCACTAAAAAAAGCTTTCACAGAAAAGATCCAAGCGCTGTCATGACACGGATGAAGTCTTTGCCGCGCTGGAATCGACGGCAGAACTTTTCAATGACTTCATCGAAGTCAGGATTTTAGTGAAGGTGCTGGAGCCTCCCCTACTTTTTAACACACCTCATACTTCATGGGGTTCTGCATGTTCTTTCCTTGTATCTGAACCAGAACTTTCTGGTCCGGCAGCCTACGAACTACCTGGCACGCTTTTATAAAACAACAACTGGGACATGCGTGTTTGTTTTTGAAATGATCTCTCATATGATTCCACTTGAGAATTTAATACAATAAACATTGTTTCCCGAAAGTGTAAAAATACAACATTCTTCCACCATTAAAAGCAGATCATTCACCCAAAACCTCAGTATTCAAATGGCTCAGAGATCTTTCGCTACGAAGATGAAGGACTGATGCCCTTACTGGCAAACGCTGGGTGCATCCAAGCTCAGCAAAAGCACTGCTCCGTTTCAAAGCTAGTGTTTGCAGGAGGAGGAAGATCTACGGGAGCGAATACAGCTAGCAGCCAAGCAAGGCCGCTGCATGGGGCGTGGCGAGATAAGCGGCACGCTGAAAGGAGCAGGCATCAGCACCGCTGGACTGTTAAATTCACAGAAGAACAAAAGGAACTGTTCTCCCTGGGACTTCGCAGGCAGAGGCAGCAATGCTGACTTGCCAAACAATAAACGCCTCACGCACATGTAGTCATGAGACCCTCTGCAGAGAAGAGGTGGTGCTTACCGAGAACTCGGATTCCTTCACATTTTTCCGTCAGAAAACCGCTGTCACAGATACGAAATGTCACAATCAATAAGAGGACAGAAGGGAGGAGACACGTCCCTTTCACCCCAAGGGCAACAGCACCAGCTCTGAGGTCTCCTGCTTTGGCACTTAGACCTCTTGTCCTCCCGACCCAAAGGCGAGTAACACGCCTGTTGCCGAAAGCAATCGCCATCAGTGTAACTTATCTTTGAATGAAAACCGTACTCAAGTCTTTACCTCCAAATCGGAAGGCACTCTCTGCTGCTTTAGCTGCACCTTCAGCAGGTCTTTTTGCTGATCATCTTCCAGACAATCGATTTCGGTCACGGGGAATGCCTGCTGCTGCGTGTCCTCACTGATGCTGACCACAAAGAGCACCTCTGAGGTGAGCAGCAAGCAGCCTTCATGCTGCTGGCCCGATCCACTCACAATCATGACGTCTAAGGCCATATGGACCTCCGGCCTTCCTAGAGATTGCAGCATTTTCCTGCATTATCAAGGAAAAAAAAGAAAGGCAGAAAAAAAAGAAAAACCCAGTAGTAGTCAGTGTTATGCGCTGGAACCTCCCGGCCTTCTTTTGATCAGTAATGTTTTCACTTAAGCCTGTAGCTATCACGTACAAAATAAGCCAGGGAGTATATTCCAAATGTCCATTACTGAAAGTTGTAAGACTTACAATTTAGAGAATAAATGCAAAACTGTTACTTATCAAAACTCCTTAATCATTCACTGCAAAATTGGCCTCATAACAGTGCTGGGTCAGCCTATTTCCCATCCTAACAGAAAAATTACCCTGAGAAGTGGCTTACAGATTCAGTGCAGAAAATAAAGCTATCTTCACTAACAGCTGTTTCTGGAGATGTGCACTCTTTTTCTTGGGCTCGGAGCAGTGATAAATAAGTAAGAGCTCACTGAATGCCGTTAAAGAAAGATCAGCCCTGTAGTTCCAAAGCTGGAAGCAGATCAGCAGCCCCATCATTTGCAGATTGGGTTTCTATGCACCACCTTTGTGTTTAATGTTCCTAAACGAACGGCCATAACTCAGCCTTTCCTGGGGAAGCAGCCTGTTCGCTTGACCACAGGCCAGAACCTATTAATAAACAATGTGGATGTAAAAATGAGCAAGTGTCTAAATAATTTTACCAGACGTATTTGACGTGGCTGTTTGGAGCCTGCTCAACATGTTGATCATTTGGATGAGAGCGCTGCTTGGGAAGCTGAGAAAGTCCAGCTCCGTGCAAAATACCTGTGGTAAGAGAATTTAAGTTTTTTTTAGTAGTTGTTTTCTACAAAACGCTTACATGTTGCAGTGATGTCATCTGCTCAGAGCAGTTCATAAAACAGTGCAGATCCAAAATGATGTCACATCTTTGGAAGCCGTCGTCCAGATAATTCGTTAAATCTTACAATGCGAGAGTTGCGCACTTAACCCCGGTGATCTTGCGTTAGCGAGAAACAAAACCCACCCCACTGCGTGTTTGAAAAATCAGCCGTACACTCGCAACCAGGAGAAACACAATGCTCCTGAGAGCCATCATTTCAGAGCAGGATCGGATACACCGCTTAGGATTTAGGTAGAAAAAATCGGGACCGTTGTTAACTTTCTTGCTTAATGTTAAAATACTCCCGTATACGTGTCACCATCGGTACAGATTAGAAGGCAAGTTCGCCTAGATACTGTACTTAAATGTTCAGTTACTTAATCCAGCTGCTAAACACAGATCCAGATACGTTTATGAGATCTCCCGGGGCATCTGGTTCACTGTGAATTCTCCTTAGTGCCAGCACAGAATGGAGACTAGAAGAAGCAGTTAAACAGGTTTCTAAACAGACTATCCAAAGCTGCCGATGATACAGTATGTAGGCTTTCAGACGGCTTGTAAACTTTTAAAGGCGAGGTATGGTCACCAGAAAGAATGAGGAGGTTGCAAGAAAAATTCACAAATTAAGCAGTTTTCAAAAGTTTTACAAGACAGACAGGAAGTAGGTTACGCAGCAAGCGCGAGTGTCGTACGGCTCAGCGCAAAGTTGCTCGTTAAATAAACAGAGAAATTTTCTTTTGTCTGATTAAGCATTCCATTGAAGCACAAGGCATTTCTGCATAAGGGTGTCAATAACTTAGATTCCTTTGTACACAATGGATAATAATTTAAACAAAACATCAGCGCTGAAAAAAACAACCCCTCTAATTTTTAGCACACATGTTGATGGTAATACTTAAAAGCAGCATCCCAGTTGTAACAGTTGGCTTACTGAGGTTCTCAGCATTATGTGAGTGAAAATGTTATTTACAGATGGAGAAAGAGAGAACATGTGTTTATTTCTGTGTGGTCCCCCACCCCTCGGTCCCCCGCAAGAGGCACGGTCCCTCTTCCAATGCAGTTGTGGGTAAGAGTTGCTTGAACTCTTGTGTGTTTTCCTCTCACGCACTGTCAGCTATTATTGATACAGTTTTTATGTATTTTTCCTGGCTAAGTCTTTTCGTCACATGCTCATGGAAAACATGATGCCTTGTATACCATATCTGCGACGAAAAGTGTCCCTCTACTCTTACACGTTTCTTGATGAAGACTACAGAGGAATTAAATCTAGGAAGAACAGTGCCGTGGGCAGCAGAAACAACACGGAGGCAGCCGACAACAGACGAAAGGTTTGTGATGGTAGTGATACAGGTTTTACACCTGTGGGATGCATAATTCAGGAGAACAGTTATTATTCGCACTCATGCAAACAGATAATTTCAAAGAATTGTAATAATTAAATGTTTCATTATTTCTTTAAATAGATCGCTTCAAGGAATGAGTTCTGAATGGAAGGGGAAGCATGGAAACGATGTCCTAAACTTAAGCCCTAGGAGAACTACTCGTATTCTAACCGACACATCACAAACGTAACTACTGCTGGCGATTAAAGGCTTAAATCTTCAAGATTTGTCCGGTGTAATTAGTGAAGCAAAATTATTGACACACTGTCCTCGTATCACCAGGTCTCGTGGCTATTCTTCCCTGACTCCCGCCCAGCCCTTTAAATATCCAGACCAACACCTTTGATTTATTGACACCGGAAGCAAAGAAATTAGTGTATTTTGATGTTTTATCTTTTACGGTTTTCGGTCACCCAGAAGTATTCCCATCAATCTGAAAGGTTTCACCACCACTGCCACTAAGGGCTCAGTCTAGCTGGAAAACCCACCTCTGGTTGTTAAGGTTACCCGTGTATCCAAAACGGGGGGATGCTCCCACTGCACGACTCACTCCTTTCTCCCAGGAACATAACTGTGTAGAGACAGCACAACTCTTTCCTTGCCACAACGAAGCGATCTCAAAATAACGCTCTAATTGGATAGAGTGTTGCTCTAACACTTTTATGTCAAAAACTCTCTTGTAAGCACATATGTTTCTGTAACTAATTCCACTGTATTCCAAGAATTACTTCATGCTTTCTGCATTCTGTGTTCCTGCGGCTGTGCAACGCTGCTCGGTAACACGAGAGAGAAGCACGACGCGATGGCTTTTAAGAAGTCCAGCACAACTGTTCAGCGGTGGCATTTCCAAATCTGTCTCCAAGTCACACAGCTCCTGAGCCGAAGACACAGCAGGCTGTACCTGAAGAGCATTTTAAAACCGAAACAGAGCTGTTGGAAACAGCGAAACTCACCGTAACCTGTCTGGGAGACGAGCTCGGCTGCCCCTCCGATGGGCTTGGTGAAGACGCCCATGATTCCCTTCCCCACACCCGAGATGACCCCTCTGGCTTTATGCCCGGCTGAAGCCTGGGCCTCAGATACTCGCTGAAAATTCTGCATCGGCTGATCCACGATCCCAGCGATTGCACCTGAAAAAACAAGAGTCCCCGGTAATTAGCGAAGATTAATATCCCAGAATAAGAGGAAATCTTACTCTGGACCTGAATGTTGCTTGGATTACGGACTGTACCGCGCCCTTCTCACGCAGCTCTTCAGCATGCCACCACGTAGCTAAACAACACCTTAGCTTTGGTTTAAGTCAGATCCCGACTGCCTTTTCTTTCCTAATCTATTTTGCTTTTTTAGACCTTCAGATCACTTCACCTGACAGTACGTTTTCAACTTGCAACTGCTTTCACTACACGCTTTGGCGGAGTTAGTTTAATTTAGCTCATTCTGTGTCGCAATCCTGAGAATGTTGGGCTTGGAATAAAATCCACCGGTTTTAGACGACCTGAGCTGCTATGGCAATGAGATTTTCACGTAAGCCTGAGATTGACTTCATGAGAATAAAAACTGCCTGTGTTCAATAGATCATTTTTATATCCTCTTCCACTGCCAGAAGTGTTCATAAGCTAATGCAACTTTTGATATATTGCTGAGATTAGCAGAATTAGACTTTGAGACTTTTTGTTACTTTTTTGTGAAAACAATCATATTTTACTTTAATGCGCACGGGTCAAACTTTTACAAGTGACCCAGTGACCTTCCCAGCTTTTAGTATCAACAGAGAACTCCGACTTAAATCTTCCTAAATGTAAACAGGTATGTGAGGTGGTACGTTTCTTTGATCTCGAGTTTACTCTAGCCACTTAACCACAGACATGCCTCTAGTTATTGTAACTTTGATAGATAAGCTATTTGGAAATCGCTGAGAGTACGAGGGTTGGACAAAGTGACATCGGTTAGAAAACGGTCTGCCTGATCCGGGTTGCTTTGCTCAGCGACACGCAAGCTTGCAGGCTCCTCGGCTAGCTCTCCGTTTGCACCTTCGGCTGCCAATATCAAAATACAAGTTATTTAAGGAGCAGGACCGAGGGACACCTTGCTGATCAGGCATTTTTACTGCAGCCCACACAGCTTTGAAGATTCTGCTTTGTATGAGGAAGCAAATTCAGGTGTAATTCCACAGATTTGGACAATCACAGCCGAGGTGTTTGGCCCCATGTGTTTACCAGCGTGACACGCACTAGTCAGCTAGCCGCTAACCACTTTTCAGATGGTTTCAGTTACCGTTGCTGGATAGATGGAGAAGTTGCTGACTTTGAACAACCAGAACTAACCTTGTACTTGTACACTGGTATTCTGTCCAAAGAAAAGACATTTCCCCAGATCCTTGTCCCTCGGATACTATCTAACAGCAGTTCAAGAAACTCACACCCCTCATAAATTTTTCCCTTTCCTCTTGGAGAGATTGCTTCCAGTTTCTATATGCGTATCCTCTACTGATAAACGTATAGCGTTTCCCCAGACAACGCTATTTTTCATGTGGTACTCGGCTTTTACTGAGCCCACGCGCTGAAGCTGAGCGTGCGGCTGAACGTTCGCCCTCCGCACCACGAAGGCCACGAGGCTTCCTTAATGCCAAAGCCATGGAAACGATACAATTTGCAATTGAATTCTGTTTCATGAGTACTTACCAGCTGCTCCTGCTGCTTGACTAAAATAATACCCCAACACCGCATTACACAATTGGGATTGTTCGTCCAGTCTTTTTTTTTGTCCAATTGTGATGCATTTGAAGGCATAAAACAATACTTGGTATTCTGCTAAGTTACAGTATTACTTTACCCTGTGACCTCCTTCACCCTGTCTCTCGAGGTCACCCACAGCAACTGCGCTTTCAGAACAGAAGTTATTGCCTTATTAAATGTAATCCATCTAAGTCCTAGCACTAATAAATTATTTACTGCAATACACTTGAGCAAAGTTATAAGGTAATAATAAATAAGAGCCTACTCCAAAGGACCTGTGGTATGCTCCAGGCACTTCTCAGCTGGAATTAGGCCCAGAGGACAAGGAAGCAGAATAGAAACTGCTGTGACTGCATTATATAAGATTATTTATATAGTACCCCAAATAATACGCAGCTTAATTAGCCAGTTGTTTAGTACTCCCCACACTTTCTGCTATTCTCCCATTTGATGCACACTCTGAACTTGTCTGTGAAGCCACTGCGCCTTTGTACGTCAACCCCTTTTGCAAGTCCTGTCTTTCTACCTACAAAAAATATAACCAATGACCTCCTCTTCCTTCTCTGCTCACCCTTTGTAATCTCTAAACTCAACCTGCAACTCACTGACGGAACTCATTCGCGTGCTGTGGCCATACCCACCAAATCACGTAATAAACTATAACCTTACTCCTTCAACATGGAGTAGCTGGTCCCACCACCCTCGCGTGGGGAAGCCAGACCCGTGCAGCTCCTTTCCTGTGCGCACCGTGTGTGGGCAAAGGAAAAATCCCAACAGGTCAAGGGCTGTGCAGCCTCAAAACCCAACAGCAGTGAGATAATGGTGACACACACATGAGGGTCACTGCACCTCCCAGCACCAGAACCGGTGCAAAGATGTCCACGTGGCTGCTTTCTTTCTAACACGAAGTTAGTGGTTGGAGCACCACGGTGGATGGACTCACCACGGAAGGGTCTCGCCCCCAGATTTCAGTAGGGTATCAGGGAAGCAGAGCATGGAACCACGTGTAGTCGTTCCTCCCTTCCCACTCTCATTCTCAGAGCATAGAGACAGCTGTGGTGTCCTACTGCTGCCCCGTCCCTTCTCGGTCACGTTCCTTGCCCATTGTTATTTTTTTTTAGAATGAAACCGTTCTCCGTTTTTCTTTCCTTCCTTACCCTAGGCATTCAATTTTATATGCATGTCCACATATGTACACACAGATTATGTATGTATAAAGAAAACCTCAATAAAATTAAACACCAAAGCAACAAAACAAAAACATATTCTTCCATTGCTGGACCAAAGAGGTTCCAGCAACACCGTAACATCTGCTAAACATCAGCTGGGGTGTGCTCTGGTTAATACATGTTTCTCAGTAACCATAAAAAAGATACTTTGATAACTACAAAATTCAGATAGTTCAGAGTGTATCACTGTATTACTTCAAGAAGAATTTGATTACGGGCAGCAACTGGTTTGTGCGGAGACTGGCGATGTTCGGTGAACGTAACACGGCTCACAGAACTTAGCAAAGCTTGGGCTGCTTGTGCTGAACTCTCTCAGACCAAGAAATAATTGGGGAAAATCCCCCCCCCAGGAGAAACTGGCCACGCTTTGCCACGCGGCTGGAAGCCAGCCAAGCTGAAACCGTTTCGCTTCCTTTTCTCCGATGTCCTTCAGGATTTCTGCAAGTGATCCAGCCTGAAAATCCGGCTGAAGAGCAGTCTCACCTCCCAACCACCACACAAAAATACAGCTACGAGGCAAGGGCTCCCGTTGGCACGCACTAGCGTAGAACTAGTGTGTGGAATAGCACACGCCTTCGGGATTCGCGCTGGCTCTCAGTATCTCGCCCGTAGATAGGCAAACGTAGAGTGTCCCCGATTCAGCGATCGCTGCACAGAAGGAACAACCACCACCCCCCGTGGTAACAAATACGCGAGCTTCCGAAACCCCGGCTCTGTCTCCTCTAGCAGCACAGTTACACTGTCAGTCAGTAACGTTATCGATTCACCTTCCCCAGAGCAGCAAACAGTAACTGAAATGCTGAGCACATTTCCCACCGTGGCTTTTCTAATAGCTGTCAGCTTTTCATTTTATTCGGAAATGCTCGACTTCCTAACGGGAGCTACTTCAATCCTGTGTTTTTCACTAGGAGCAGTAGTTGAAAATAAAGTCCATAGTTTCTATAGTCTCTTTTACACGGTTCTGAGTTACGGTTTTAAGCTTGACCCCATCCTGCAAAATGCAAGGACAGTTCCTTGGTGGGAAGTGTCGATCCCCTAAATATTTTAAATACGATTTCACTGCATTTTTATCTAATCATATAAAAGAAAACACACACCTACCATAAGCTTTTGCTTCTTTTCACGCACAAATGTTACTGATGTGACCCAGAAGTCTCCCCCAAACTAGAAAAGATGACGACAGCCGGCCAAAGATAACAATCAAATCAAACAACACCCTGACAGCGCTTGAGTCATTTAAAACGAGACAGGACAAAGCACTCAAGAATGTACCACCGGGAACAACTTGCACTGAGGAGGAGACAAGAGTACATGATTTTGGCCCTGATTCAGCAAAGCTCTTAAGCACATGCTTAAGTGCTTTGCTGAATTAGGGCCACCATGAGCCAGATTTTCAGAAAAATCAGAAAGGCAACTCTTCTTTCTGCACAGATACCACAACGTATCGGTGAACTCCTACATGCCCGTGCCTAGGCACGAGATCTGCGTTTGCAAGTCTCTGAGCTGCTTGCATGGCTCGGGTGGCTTTGAGAAACATGACAGTACTGTGACTACCCTAGAAATCTTTTTCACACTTCTCAGTTTTGAAGTTAGAAAGTCACAGAAATTATGGCTTCGAAGGGTCTTGCTCTCTGCATCCCTGTGCTCATCCGAAATCTTCATCCATGGGAAGGAAAATAACCTAGCATCTCCGCTTCGTTGCGTTATGTACGAAGAACCTGGACGTGTTTTTAGAGTAAGCATGTTCGTGTTTACTCTGAACAGGCTGGTGAAAGAAAGAAGCACGGTGATACCGCCCCTTCAACTAGGACTGGGTTTTCTGGGGGTGAAGCCACAGGATTTTTTAAGCTAAATGGTCAGTACAGAAACAGCTTTCTGATGCGTTTGTAAAAATTGAAATGTAGGTCTAGTCCTAATTTAGGTCTCGACACAGTTCACATGAAAGCTGCTCTGTAAACAGAGAAAACATGCTTTTTGAAAGTCAGGTTTAAATAGAAAAATTATGCCTGACACAAATTCAGTGGAATATTTCTGATTCCTCCCGTAGCGAGAAGCCCCGTGTTTGTCAAGTTCAGCTACACAGTAACTGTAGCTGCTCATCTGGGTTCTTCGTTGCCTCCACTGCGAAGAACAGAGGTATTTAGCAGGGAGGAATCTCTAAATAATAACAGCGGGCGTAAGAATGAGATCCCAGGCTTGCAGAGGGGCACTGTTTAAATGCTAACACGAAGCTCTACGATTCTAACATGAAGTCTGATTTCTCAGGGTACCAGGGACACTGAAATTCTGACTCTTTCGGTTTTAAATCGGGCATGCTCCCGCGAACAGCGAAGCCTTGTGCGCAGGGAGGCACAGCACGGCGTATTTGTGCACGCATGTTACGGGTTCCCGGCTTTCCTGAACAGCAGAAACTTTGCCTTGTTACAGCCGACAGGACAAAGTTCTGCTCTTTATTTCAGGCTGCCCAGCCGACACTTTTAGCTCTGCAGGGCTCTGGTGTGTGAGTGAAGGGGATACCCCCCACATTATCTCGCCGTCTTACTAACAACCGAGCCAGGGTCACCAAAGCATTGACCAGCACGTATACAGCAGGCTGACACACTGCTTCTAAAAGTGTAATTTTTTATCCAGCTACTCAACCTGACTGCCCTTAGCCCAATAAAATAAGAGGGAAAAATAAAACCTTCTCCGAACCGCCTCTGATTTGCAACCCCACTAACAGCTTACTATTGGGATAGTAGCTACTAATATATGAAATTTCTCCTTTATGCACATTTCTCCCAGGACACTCGCTTGCCGGTTTACAGGCATTATCAAATGACAGTGCTTCACATCATCTAATGTTATTGCTTAAAATAATTTCCAGTAACTTAACCCAAACTTGTAACATTTTTACCACTTCCTCTTTGGGGCTTTCAGGGTTGCGGTTGCAAATTTAGGAGTTGTGTACACTACTGAAGATTAGGAAAGAGGACAAATCCTTTCAAGCTTCAGCTCTTCTAACCTTTTGCACTGGACTGCTTTTGGTCACTTTGATCTCTAAGGGATTCGTACTCTTTAATACGTACTGAGGAACTCTGCCAAACAATACAGTTCTGCATTCCTTTGCTGTGTGACAAGTAGAAGTAACCTAGAAAATCCAGCCCCTTACTGCAAAACTTCTTGCAGAGATTTTTTTTCCCCCCAGCGCGGGTTAGTTTGCAAAGTTTTAGGTACTATTTTGAAATGGCCAGAGTAATCTTCACTTCTAACCAAACCGCTGCTGGATGAATACAATTACACTGAATCAAGATGCTCTGGGTCTCTTTGTAAAAGCAGAATTCCTCATCAAAGCTTACTTAACATCTGCACTAAGTTCAAGTGGTTTTCAAACAAACCCAAGAATCTCTGATATCTACAGTGCAGCAAACCCGAGCAGGTTCGGAAGGCATTCCTATAACTCACTGGAAAGTAAACATCAGCGTGATGACGTCTTTGTGCTGAGTTACAAGTCACCCTGCCCAATGCAGAATTATTCTTTTCCTCTCAGATACACATCATGTACTAGTGAAAACATTATTTCCCAAAGAGCGTGCAAACTCGCTCTGTATCTGCAATTATTTTAGCAACAAAAACCATATACAAAAGCCACTAAACCTCGATAAAAAGAAACAGTATCTCATATACATACTGTGAGGCTATTTCACAAAAAAACACCAGAACAAACAGGATTTGCAATTATAACTCACACGTAGAAAAAGCTGGTGAGCAGGTTAGAAAACAGCATTATCACTCAACTTGATATTGAATAGTACGTTACCTAAAAGGCTAATGCCTAAACGAGAGAGCCCCTGTCTCAGTCCTTCTCCCAGGCTCTCTGGAAGCTGCCTTCTCCATTCTTCTTGTCTGTTGTAATGCTCCTCATCCAGTGACAGCCTATCCATATTCCGAGCAAGACTTGTTGCCAGATTGGTAATTGACGTCAGTGTACCTAAATACATGGAGATATACATCTGGGTCTGGATCAAAATACTTTAATTTAAACCACGGAGACGTTCTATGCCTCACCGCAATACCGAGCTTACGAGCAGAACAGCAAGTCAATTGAAAAGTCGCCCATGTGTAACGTACTTTACTATTTGTTAAGCATCACCACGCTGCTTCTACGGTCCACGTCACGCCTTTTACATTAGCCTGCACCAGGTTTGCCTGGCTGGTGGGAACAGCAACTCATCCGAACATCCTTCCCCAGTTCCCAAACTTCTGGAAGGCTAACCTAAATGGAGGGAGGGGTGATGGGAAGGTAAACAAATATTTACAGAAGGAGCCCAGGAGGATGTGTCCTGAGGGAGCCTGGAGCAGCAGCGAGCGGCTGGTCTCTCCGGCAGCTGAAGCCACGCGATGGCACTGTTTATACAGGCTTCGCAGAACAAAAGCTGCTCCTGTTCTCAGGCCAGCCCAGCCCTGCTGTCAAAACCTATCCACCTACTTCCACAGTTGTGACAACTGTATCCACTTTTTTTTTTTTTTAAAGAGAAATAATAAATATGATGAGGCGACAGAGTGTAGAATTTCTGATGGTTAGCAGAAGTACAGAACACCTTTAATATTCCTGCAGTTATCACATGAAATACTGGCTGAGCCAATCTTCACTTCCCACTGGGAGGTTTAAAATTCTGAAGTTTCTGAAACATTCTTATGCACCGTAGTTAAGCGGTGATCTGTTTAATATATAAGATGTTATATGTGAGCTTTGTTACCCTCCCAGCATTTCGCCGCAGCCTAGCAAGCCAAACAAAGCTGCAAGCAATATCGTTTAAAACTTTAACACATCCTTTAACAACGCACGGAAACAAAGCAGTAGTTGGAGCAACAAAGTGAAAGCTCTACCTTTGGAAATGTGTTTTACAAATGATGTTGTTCCTCTGGAAACTCCACTGACAAACGCTCCGGGGCCTCTGGTCAGCCCTTCATAGGGGAGCCTAAAGAAATCGGCGATGCCGTTCCCTATGCTTCTCACCAGACTAGCTGGGCTTCCAAGAATTTCCAACGATCCAACAACCCAGCCTGTGTGGAGAAACAAGACACATGTTACGGCTGCGAAAACTGCAGAAGCAGCAGTTGTGAAAAGGTTATTCCTTAATTCTCTTTTTCACACTAGAATTCATCGCATTATGAACTTCCTTTGAGCAAAACACGGGAAATAACTCATCCACTATGAATTCAGAAATGGCAATCTTTCATACTTCGTAAATCAAAGAAATCCTTTTGGCAAAGTCACAAATAGCTTTAGAATGACTTCCTTCCAGGAGCTTCCCGTATTTCTGCTAAAAGTGTGCTAGGGAGGCGGATGCTAGAGCCTCACCGCTACGGAGGAACGGGATTGCGAGTTCAGATCGCTGGGTCGGTTTTAGATGCTGTAAGGCAGCGTTGTGATTTCACATCCTTATGTGATAGCATTGTGACAGGGAGTTTACGCTGATACAATGTACTGCTTTACGGGAGTGTGCAGGTCAATTGCTTGATGGAGTGTTAGGAAAGGGGATGCAGATTTTTGACAAGTGCTTAAGAAGTTATTTTAAATCCACCCCAACCCTTCTAAGCTGATCATTTTCTTTCAGAGTGCAGTGAAAGCCAGACAAATGTCTTTTGCTCAGTACAGTTGTGTAAACAGCAATGACATCTACATGCTGATTAGGTTACTCATAGGGGAGTATTCCTTATGCATATCCCAGGAGAGGTATCTGCGGATCTGGTTTCCTATATAAACGCAGGGTTGCCAGCAGCTTGCTGGATGGCCAAGCGCGCAGCAATCTGTTGCTGGAAAGCTGTTTGCAGGTCTTGTCTTTCTCAGGCTGGTTGGCAGCAGATTTATTAGGGAAATAGTGCTGCATAACTCTTCTTTTTTTTTTTTTTTGGCAGCCCAGAGAGAGCGATTCAGAAGTGGCAATAAACCTTAAACAGGAACTGCCTGGTCTTTGGGCCCCGGTACCATGAATTTCAACTGGCACTGTTGGAGCGACACTAGGCGTGACAGGGCCGGGAGACGACACGAGGTGTGACAGGGCCAGGAGACTGAGAGATGGGCAGACTGGCCTTCTGCTCTCCCTCCGAGGGCCCTTGATCTGCGCTGCCCTCATTCCCATCTCATCACCACGAACTCCTGCTATCCAGATGCTTTTCTTGTTTTCTATTAACCCCTCCCAGTCACTCCTGTGGAAGGCTGAATCATGAAACTGAACAGAAAAGAAAACGTTACTCATATGAAATGAATTAATCTCACACTATCATTCTAAGCTCCTGGAAAACCTATTATTCTTGTTGAATCTGTCCCACATTTCAGCCCTGGCAGGTTGAGGACTCCAGTACGTGTAGTATAAAGAGCAGGACCCACAGTGGTCATAAGGAGGAGGGTGGGATGGACTGTGAAAACAAAAAAACAAGTACTACTGGCAACGAGCGCTGCGGCCCCACAGTGCCTGCCCTGGAAAGGAGCGTTCCCCTGGCAGTCCTTCCCTGCCAGGGACCTGGGGAAGCCGGTGCTCCAGGCCGGGCTTGTGACTCCCTCGCTGTAGTATTTTTAATAAATTATCCTTGCCACTGTGTGAAGTGATGAAAAGCTGGAGGGGTGGGGAGGCATGTACAGATGGAAGAGATGCTCTTTCTGTTTTTTCTGATCAATAATGTTGCAATAATCCCTTAGAGCCTTCAGCTTTTTATTTTTCCTAAAAATTCTTGGCAGTCCTTGCCCTGAGGTGGTGGTGTGGCAGATGGGGGGGCTGCATGACACCAGGCCTTGCTGCCCTGCAACACCCCCAGCCGAGACACAGGAGACTCCAACTCCGCTCACACATTTGGCCAACCAGTGTGTTCAGGAATGAGAACCAGATTAAAACCAGGAATGAAACCAGTTAAACACAAAGCCGAGGGGGTGCCTGGTATCCCAGGGATGGGCTGTTGCAGTCTGGCCCCGGCCTGTGGGCTGTCAGTTTTGGGAACCTCTGGAAAGAGCGTGCTCTCCCTCGGAGAGCACACGAGAGGAATGTGCAACCTGCAGCAAGGGTGACCCTCCTTGGCCAATGCTCAGAGCAAAACGAATGGCTCCACACTGCCGGCATGGACCACCCAACCCAGGGAGGAAGGCGTGGGAGTAAACTGGGAATAGGGGAATGATGAATCAGGAATAATCCCTCAATTCACAAGCTCTGTGCTGCATTTTACTTTGTAGAAATACAGTATCATGTCAGGTTACCATTTCCCAAAGTATGCTTAGTAATTATACCCACTAATATGAAATAATTACGACCATATTAGCTAGACCCACTGCTTTTTCTTTACAGGCAACTAAAGGGTGAGACCTGGCTGATACCAGTAATATTTTTAAATAGAATTTTACTAACTTTTAAATAGAAGCCAGCTTAATTAGAAAAAGATGGGAGATTTCCATTGCAAGTTTTGCTAATTTGAGACAAGCAATGCTAATGAGCGTATTTGAGCAGAGCTCTCCAACCCCATTCATTGCTGATGAGGCATGGATTCTGACTTCTCCTCTGCAACGTATAGGGCAGGCTGATACATCCTCATTAACAGGCTTTGGGGCAAATTGTGCCCCTTCCCACAGGGCAGCAATGGTCTCACACACAGCTAAGGGCAAAATGAGACATTTCCCAACTGGAGCACATGGCACAGCCGTATGGGAATGCCCTTTGTGCAGATGCTACAACGATTTCTGCATGGGACAGTGGTGAGCAGAAGGGGGTCAAGCAACCCGTTGTTCTGCAGATTAATGTGGTTAAAATGCAGGAGAGTGAGGTCCTCTTCCACGAGAGACTAGTCCAAGAAGAGTAACTCAGCTGGTGAGGAAAGGACTCAGGGTTTGCAGACCATATACACCTTTTTGCTTGATTTTTTTCCTCCTTCTTAACTTTGTTGACACAGTCAGCCTTTTGGTAAGTGTCACAAACTCTTCAAAATGAAGCATCTTCTTTGCCCAAGCAAATATTAATCACAATTAATTCACCATTTTAATCACAGCAACCCCTTTAAAAAAACATTTTAGTTTTAGTGCTTTGAGTGGGATTTAAGCAGTAGCTAGGTATATGCTTATGTATTTCCCTGAAGAGAAGTTCCACTGAAGCAAATCTTATTTCTTAATATTTAAACCTGCCTGACCTCAGCTACATCATGAGCCCAGAGAAAGGGGTGGCCTGTGCACTGCTGCACACTGCAAGGGTAGCTAAGGAGGAAAGACCAAGACCAGGCCCAGGAATCCCTAACTCGCATATGTGCCTCACCTGGGATGTTGTGGATGGAAAACCAGTGTAATGCCAGTCTCCTGCTGCAGTCTATCACCAATTGTGTCACCACTCCTAGCCAGTTGTGCGGAAAAACATTCACACTGTGGACCGTATTCGGACACAGTTTCACTCTTAATTAGCAAGAAACTACATCTCCCCTTTGGGACTACGGGATTTGACTGCAAAACAAATCCAAACAAGCAAGAAAAAGAAAACCCTGCAAATTTTGCAAGCAAAGTAATGCAAGAAAAGAATGAATTGGTGCACAATGTTCTGGTGCACAACTGTGTACCCGGATGCCATAATCAGCTATGCAAGTCAGGTATGCACAGTGAAAGACCAGCTCAGCGTCTCACTGTTTCTAAATACCTGAAACGCACACACAGAATTCTGGCAACTCTGCACAGAAATCAAGTCGCAGCTATTCTTGCAGCACAAACAGAAGCATCAGCATTTCAGAAAATCTGACTATTGGTATTGCAGGAAAATAAATCCCACGTTTCAGTGTGAAGCACATTACTAGTGTGTGATCACGGAGGACCTTCCTCCTATATCACGTACAAATTCTGTTCCACACTAAGACACATCAGAGACCAAATTTCATGATTACATGATTAATATTTATGGGAAACAGAAGGTACCTGCTAACCTAATAGACTAATTGCTCACCATTGATCCTATATGGGAAAAAGTTAGTAACAGCAAACTTCATAGTTCTTGGATCAAAGGACAACAAACATCTGTGTGCCAGTTTAGCATGAAGGCCGTATGAAGAAAGACAGATTCCTAATCATAAACTGCAGCCAAAAGGAGTTTTAACAACAAAACAACATTCAGGGCTATAATTTACTTCTGAATGCAGAGCAACATGCTGAATAATTTGATTAAATGTAGTTTTGGGGAGTTTATGTGAGGAATGTGGGTTGATTCTGACTAGTGCTATAATATAAAATGACAAAACCTAAGCCAGCTAGAATACACTTCTATGCTGCATTCAGGGTTTTGTAAAGCCTTCAGATGGCTGGCTAATGTTTTGCACAACTTTGCAAATCTTCACTGGTGTCTGCTCAGCCATTTTATTTCTCTTCTGTCATATGGCAGGACAGGAAAGGTGTCTGAAAATATCATTATCAAACAGTGTCTGAGGAAAACAATAATTGTACGGCTAACATCTCGGTTATCCAGCTTGGGAGACAATCACAGAATCCTGGTACCTAATAAAAACGTTACCTGTTAAGGAAAAGTACTGACCTGCTCTGAAAAGTGCTCCAGCAGCATAATGCATGGCCAAGGCATGGACAAGTTGCCTGGCAGTGGTGAAGATGGGTCCTCGCTCAAACACAGAGAAGGAGAGAGGGGTGTGATCTGAGGCTATGTACAGTTTCAGTGAAGCATGAATACTGACAAGGAGGTTAACAGGTTGTATTGTTAATTTTCTTAACTTCACTGGCTTGACTAAAGCTCTTGCATGCTCTCTCACTTGTTCAGGTAGTATCAGGGTAGTATCTGAAGTATTCATGGACTGACAAGTGGCTTTGTTTTCTGGAAGATATGTATCAAACAAAGTCTTGATGTAGTAAACAAAGGTGTCTTCCACATACAGCCTAGCTGGTTTGAGCTCAAAGCTGAGGTCGTTCACGTGAAACATGAAATTCTCTTCCTCAGAAAAAGCAATGCAGAGTTTTATAAAGCAGTTTTCCTTATACCTTTCCAAATCTTTGTTACAAACAATGAGGTTGCTCACTCTTGACCACTGCACACTCTCATTTTTCTCTCCTTGGCACAGCAGGACTGCAAAGTGGAAATTGGATTTGCTGTACAACTGATTGTCCAGTTGCAAGTCTTCACAATACACTTGGAGACTATGAAACTGCGGGAGGCCTTCCACGGCGTCCCGCTGGAAGTCCTGCGACAGCGGTTTCAGGTAGCCGGTGGCTGGGGCCATGTGGAGGAAAACGTTGTCTGCTGTGAGACGCAGAAGTTCGGAAGACACTTTGTGGTTCGTGATATCATCGAACGCAGCAAGGCTTAACTGACTGATGAACATTTTCAGCGACAGCGTCTGCTCTTGGCTTCTAGGCAGGAGGGAAAAGTTGTTTTGTTACTTCACGTATTTTGAGTTCACCTGGCATCATGCTTTCTCAAGAAGCTGTCAGGAGAGACGTTCTCTGTAATACATGGGAAACTCACTGTGCAAGTCCCGTTAATGTTAATAGGATCTGGCAGCCTTAATCACCATGGTGGGTACCACCCAGGAGGTCTTCTAAGAAATGGGATATTATACATCTATGTCAGGTTTCTCTTTCTTTCTTATCAATCAACAGGATCGTTTGGACAGGAATGTCTCTCTATATACAGTAATTCCCTATTAGATTTGCAACAGAGCCAGATATTAAAACAGACAACAAGTATGTTTTGCTGATAATTCACGTACAGCCTCAGCTGTTAAAATATTTTCTGGGAGCTACAACTGAAGGTTATTATTATGGATAATTAATTTCACAGCACGCGCAGTGAGTGCCCTCCAACGAAGCCACCACAGCATTTTTACACTGATGGCATTGAGGGCCTCCCCACCTCCAGCGTTAACTGCCCACTGCCAAGTTTAACTAGCAAATGGGCTGTTATGTACGGCTGATGACCAGCTTCTTGGGTATTAATACTTAATTACAGTGTAAATAAAAACAGTACAAGAAATTCCGCTCTAATTGTAACAGCATTGCTGGAGGCCATGCATTCTGCATCTTGGGAATAGGAGCGTTATAATTGCACTTGAATAGAGCTGCGGACCAGGCTGTGGCGTGTTATGGAAGTGGGGAAGTCTTCTAAGGAAGAGTGTTATAATCAGTTACGGTGAATTACTGCCTGTAAGACTATTTCTACAGCCCTTGCACATCAAGCTTCCTACCAATTTTAATGGGAGCTTCTACAATTACCGATGGCAGAATCTGGCTACATACACTTCAAACTGAACAACGCTCAAAAATAATGATGAGGGAAAATGTCTTTTTTTTAACGAACAACTCAGGACTTCTTTTTGTATCAGCCATCTAGTGTTTACCCTAAAGTGACATGACTTTTGAAGTTAGATTGTCCTATTATAACTCTGATATACAAAGCATAACGTATGGTCTAAACATACGCCACAGAGCACGCAGCAGTATTAAACAAAACAAACAGTTAAGCCGAAGTTCGTAAGTCAGTTAACACTTAGAAAGCCGACTGACCTCTCAGCACTGTTTGGCAATGCTTTTTATCATCTTTTATGTGCTTTCTGTACCTGTTGAGGTTGATCTGGACAGGTCCCGCTCTTCCTTCTGGGGCCAAGGTTATGACTATTGTTCCACACTGATGGGCGATGTCCACATAAACATAGCCAAAGCCAGTTAAGAACACAATCTAGTGGAGAGAGTTAGAAACATATGGAATGCTACCAAAATTACTATTTTTAATGTCATAACTTGAATTAATCCTATTAATGCCTTTTGGTTGAGATCTTTTACTCAAATCATGACACTGCCCAGGAGAAACGGAAACAGGTTTCAGTACTGCAGGAAATATCAGCTCTGATACTTGAAGTATTTCAGTTGTGCAGCAAGATGAAATTTGCACCTCATCCCTTAACTGTATGACTGAATGCATTTGAATATGCAACAACTTCTCCAGAAATAAGCAAGATGTGCTGGGGAGGGGGGAGGTTATACAGAAATAGGAAATTTTAATTTGTGATTTTGGATTAAGGAGAAAGGCATATTCCGGGAGCTCTGCAAAATCCCACCTTTTCCCCCAGAAAACAAACCCTAAATTAACATTATGCTGCTATGCCCTAGCTCAGAGCTGATTAGATGAGTGGCTGATAGCATGATGCAAAACACACGAAGACTGAAAATTAAGTGAGATTTTGGATTCATGAAGACTTGCTTAACAACGCAACACTGAACACATTTTTATGACATCCAAACTGGTTTTGCGAGAACACCTTCACAAGCAAGGTGCTGCCACAAAGATATGGCAAGAGCCTATCGGTTAGTGTGAGTGTCTGAAAAGGCAGGAAAATGGGAACTTGACAACAGGTTTGTGTCTTGCTCACAGATGTGCAAACTTTCATTCTGAACAAGATGTCCTGAGCAATAAACATTCTACTTAAATAAATGACGTACTGTTTTTGGAGCTTAATTCTGCAACATGTCTGTGCAAGTTTTGTGTTTTTCCAGAACATAAAAGACTGAGGTCTTTTTAGGTTTGGAAAACTCACAGCAGTCCTTGTTAGAGCAAGCTGGCTTCTGTTTTCTTGTAGGGCTACTATAAACACAATTATTTACTAGATTGTAATGACAGAAGCTATAATTTAAAGGAATGCAAACTCAAGGAATAACACAAAGATAATGGGCTAGCACAGGTAAAATAAACAGTTGTTTGTCTTGAAGAATCTTTCATGCTGTTATCAAGCCACCAGAAGGAAAAGCACTTGGAAGTTTAGTAGGATCTGCACTTAAACTGATTCTTGTTACACTCTTTATAATAACCTTGCACAGATAATTAAATTTCATTCATCAAGTTATGTCTTACTCTTCTGAGAATTACATATAAAAGAATTTATAATTTTATATGTCAGTTTTAATCCTTTGCTTATCTGAAAGAGATTCGCAATCCTTCATGATGGAATTGGAGAAAAAAGGACATTTACTGAATTTTCAAATCACTCTCATTATTCTAAAAACCCCTCACTGATCTTAAAGATTGTTCATATTAATTCCAATTTCAGATGATTCTGACAATAAACACCTCACCTTAATTTTAGTAGATTAATAAGATTTTGTTTCTAACAGAATAAGAACAGAATAGGTAGAAAGACTACAAATTACTGAAGAACCGCTAAATCCCAGTTATTTCGCAATCGGAACTGAGTTGTAGGTGAAGCTATTAGCATATTCCTTATGTACTTATATTTATAGTTTTCTAAGAGAAAGACCGAGAAATCCTGGGGAAATTCTCTACATGTAAACCCTAAACTTTCGATAACAGAAAGCTACACTTCTTATTTGGAGAGTTCTTCAAGTAGACAATGATCCCCAAATGTTGTCTTAGCATCTAATTCCTTCTAGGAGCCAGATACTTATAAAGAACCCTCGTCTGGCATAACATTAATGACTGAAATTTGAAACCCTGCATTGCTTGACTGGCTTGCTGAATGAAACTGAACTACTTGCTATATAACATAACACTCAATAATCAAGAGCATTTTGTGATTGGTCCCCAGGGAAAACATCTGAAACTAGTATTGCTTTCAAAGAGCCAAGCAGTTTATGTTGATTCCATGTAAACTAATGACTTCAAAGATGGAAAAAATTCCCATCAAAAAGAATTACTCCAGTCAAGGAAGTTTTCATTTACCTCAAAACAGGAAAAAAAAAAAAAACAACCAAAAACCCAACAGTAAGAAAGAAAAGAGGCTTTTTGTTTTGTTTTAGAAAGACCTGTGTAGCTTCTGTGAAGTCACAGAGGGAGAATAACAATGATGATTCCGATGAGATGCAAAGATAAAAAAATCCTGTGATAATGAAGTTACCAAACAGAAGGATTTTCCTGGATCCTGTGGAATTCTTTGCTTACTGGGGCCAGAAATTTTCAGGACTGATTTTTCCAGGGTATGCTTTAGCCTTGCCAGGGTGATCAAAAAGAAATTAAGAAATTCAGTGCTAGAAAGCCTGTATTTCTGGTCTAGCTATTTTTAAAAAACAGCCAGTGAAGAAGGTAACCTGTATTCTAAAACTTCCATGGGAAGAGGCTTATGAAGGCGCGTTCCCAAGACTAAAATAAAAACCCAAAACCAACAGAAAGGATATGCTTATTGCAGAGGAACAATATACTGTGCAGGTCAGGAAGACAACCATTCATGCTGTGACCTAGGATACAGTTTATAATGATTTACTTGTGTTCCTTGATTGTTGATGTCCACAAAATCACTCCATTCATTTACTAATTCATCGGATGACATCACTTTCAGAAGAATGCTGGGTAACAAATCTCTTGTTTTGCAATCTGGATAGCTGGAGACTTGATGGTAGAGCTCATGATGAACCGAGCATTCAGCTGGAATCTTTCTAGAATAAACTTCAAACTTTGGTGTATCTGAAATTTTATAAAATGTGTAAGATTAGGGCTTTCTAAAACCTGTATTAAATCAAAACTCACCTATGGTTCTACAAGCTACGAAGTTTCTGCCCGAAATGCTATTAATAAATAAAACAATTACTTTTTTTATTGGTTGAAATGTTACATGTTTGTATTTTTTTCCTTTTCTTTTTTTATGTCATTAAGATTTACATTAAAATGTTCCACTAATTATTACATTAACATACTGTAACTGGAATTTTGGCAATATGTTCTGTGTTACATTTGCAAATCTGAGGAGATTTAAATGTTCCATGGGATTGAACTGATGTCAACAAAACTCCACTGCCTACTAGTTTCCTATAGTCAAGTCACCTTGACAGCTGGAACCGGGGAGACCCAAAAGCCTGGAGCCTTGTTAAGTTCATACTCCTGACCCGACTGTTAACTCCAAGTAGCTTCCAGGCTTCAGTATCTTCCAGAGTCTCAACACTTTGAAATAAACCTTTATGAGGGCATCGAGTTCTTGTTGTAACCAAAACATACTGAAGTCAACTTTGTACTGGAGATACAGTAAAATAACTTATACTACAACAGTGCACTGTTTCTAATTATCACATTCTACCTACCTTTGAAGTTCTCTTTTACAAGCAGTGGAACAGAGCACCTATTGTGGATAATTATACGAGGACTAGGATCTTCTGTAAGTGTCAGGTACGTCACGCCAAGATGCTCTTGATAAGTCAGTGCTATAGCTCTAAAACAGAAGCAGATATATTGGATTATGCATGTTTTGCATGAAATCTTTATGTATTATTACTCTGGGCAATGAAAAACATTCAAAACTAGCATTTGTAAGATTCTTTATGATCAAGTTCCAATTCCACAGATATGTATATACATTTAGGCAAGTACATATCTGCACTGAGAATTATATTTAAACAGAAGAACACGTGGAAATAGCACGGAAAACAACATTGGAGAAGAAATCACTTCATAGAGAGTACTCATGAGTTAAACTGAGCACGTGTGTTTGCAAGATGAGAGCTCTAGCCAGCAGAGATTTATACTAAATTAAAAACATGAGATTGTAGGCCCAAATTTTCAACATAAATCTTTAAATTTTTCCGGAAGAATTTGCACGCATACTTCTCTGATACACATGAAAGATATTTTTAACAAATACGTAAATCTGTAACTGACTGCTCCCCTGGAATGATCCACAATGCTATCACCCTTTCAAATGTAAATGCTATGGAACATCACGACAAATTTTCATAATGAAAATAAATTCACTTAGTTCTACTCATTAGCTACATAAAATTTCTTCACCTGTAAACACAAATTCTTTCTTGTCTTGTGCAGATTTATTGGCTATTTCTAAAAATCTTTACCTCACAATGATTTTAAAAATCCAAACAGTTTGAAAATTTGATTAGGAACATGAGATCCTCTATGCCTGTCAGAATTATTATTGTATTTCCTTGTTCTTCCAATTAATTTTTTTTTTTTTAATTCGAAGTCTGTATGAGAATCTTTAGTACCCACAATGACACCTCTTAGACTCTGCAGAGGAACTGCATGAAAGTCTGAATGATATCAAGCACTTCAGGCAAGAGAAAGATCATATGGCTGGTAATAAATACTGATGCCGCTTCTCTAATTTCAGCAGATTGTTTCTTGTTTATACCAGTATAAGCATGAGTAGATTCAGATATCAGGTTTGAGAACTGAATTTGGGCATCTGACAAGTCACTGTCAAGATAGTTTTAACACTGTCAAGTTAAACTAGCTGGATGCATTTATTTGTAAGTGGAATGCACATCTGGATATTTCAGGCTTTAAGAATCGGAAATTTCCTTGTTGTAGTCTCACAAAAGTTTCATCCCTTTTTTGCTTTTCCCGTTTATCCTCCTATTATTCTTACTAAAATATATTTTTAGCTTTTAGAGACAAAACCTAAATTTTTGTACTGTAGTACAAAATAGTACACTGTTCTAAAACTCTTAAATTGTTACCACCAATTAAGACCATAATCTCAAATACAAAGTTTTCATGCTCTTATTCTGTACACATACAAAAAAACCAGCAGCCCATACATTATAAAAATTGTACAACTTGTACACGGTCATAACATGATACCATTTATCACAAAAGCATCAAAACCATCAAAAGATAACAATTTTTAAATTAAAGTAAGATTTGCCTTTACATATGGGGGGCATGTGTTACTCTGGCTTTGGCATTAATCTCTTAGGGTTTATTACTAGCTGAGGCTTTATAGCAACAAGCAAAGTTCATTACTCATAACTGTCCAGCGTTCAGTACCTGGTACAAAATCCACTTTCACTACAAAGCCCGGTGGGCACCGCCACGCTCTGCCGAGGAAACTCCTGTCTAATGACAGCTGGTAGGCTCCACAGCTCACAACTGTCCGCGCAGCCGCCTGGACTGAAACTCAGCAGCACGCGTTTTTCAGTAAGAGGTGCCTCCGAAATGAAGGGACTGGCGTCTGACATCAGGTCCCAGCAAGGCACAGCGCTCAGCGTCTCGCTGGATGGTGCCCCGGCTGGACCGATGCTGAACACCATACTGTCTGGCGGGTGGAAGTCCTGGAAAGAAAAAAGATGGTGGTAGCAAGACACGCTGGCTCCTAACAGGAAGATTATTCATGTGGCTCTTGCACAGAACAGTAGCCAAATGACCACAACTAAAAGTTGCACTCAGTCTAGTGCATTAGAAGCTAATTAGGCCAAATTCTGTCTGCAGGTATACTTAGGCAGTTAACTGAGCAGAGTTCTCTACAGTTCGCTCTCAGCTGTGCAACATAACTCTACCAAAAGCAACAGTTATATCACTGTCACATAACTGTGAGAAGAAAATCCATCTACAGACATAAAACGAAGAATGGATTTTAGCCCCAACATTCTTCCAATTCCCCAAACCGTAAGACTGCCACAAAATGTGTGGAGCACAAATGGAGATACCAATGTGAAGGAAACTAATGCAGAAGTAAAACAATACAGAAAAAGGGAACTTTAAAAATTTATCTGCCAACTCTCTAGAAAGAGTTTGACCCTGAGAATTCTTTCCACATATTTTACTATAAATGTAATCTTCAATAAATATGTATAAATGGTTGATTAAAATATATTGACCATGCATACATTTTGGTTCCTGTAAGCTAGTCCTTAAATATACTGTGCGATTATTAGAAAACTGATATTCACGATTTGATGCAGTTCACTGAAATACATAAACTTTGGGCACGTCTCTAGTTCTGCCGCTTCCTTCAGATAACTGGAATCTTCCCAAAAGGATAACAAAAAGTTTTCAGCCTGCCAGGCCACTATACCTCTTTTACACGCAAACTCAGTAAAAATTCTGAGAACAATTTCAACAGCTACTACGGATTACGCTGCCTATTTTACAGAAATGGCCATTAGTGCCTGAACAGATGGAGAACAGGCAGAACTAATTCTGCAATGTGCAAGAATCTCCTGCTTCGCACAGATTTCTGATCGCAGTTAATTACTGGAGTTGAGTTTACCCAGGACTCTGTATTTTAAATTAAAATAATATAACATTCACTGTTACGTTTAAAGATTTCTGTTCAAGTTCTGCTATATGCAGCTGGGAGCATACAAATGTAAACACCAATGCATCGCAGATGACAAAACCAGCACCCACAGTGCTTTACCTCTTCTCCTGAGTGGGGTTTGGAAATACAAAGCTGTGGCCTGTAGTAGATGTGATATGAAGTATCATTGATTACTGTTGTCTTATCTTCTATCTGTAGAATTTGTATACCTTGTTGAACCACAGAAGAAATGCAGAACTGGCACAACTGTAAGATAAGAAAAACGATGATGAGGTCACACACAAACCCACGAAAGGTACGGAAATAGAGTGTCAGAACCGCCATTTTCTTTTTAACAGTGGAAATCCTGTCTGTGTTCGTGCACTTTGTAACTGGAGCCACATCACATACTTTGGAAGTTGCATCTGTCAGTGTTTTCCAAACAAGATTGAGAATTCATTAATTTGTTTTCCAGGAGATGGTGTATTATCTGGATGAGTTAAGCAGAAAGTTTTTGACAATCTAATTCTTTAAATTATACTTCATACATTGTTTACACGCTAATTATATTTTACATGTGTTAACATAAGTAGGGAGGAGCTTTTAAACTGCACACGTGATTGTTTTCATCTGCTATATGTCTCTGTTTATAAATGACAAAGTTATAAATCATGATAATTTTCTTCTAACCTTTTGATGACCTGGAAAAGCACCAAGTTTTATTTCAGCTTCAACAAAACCTTCTTCGTCCAATGTTACTACTTCCCCGTTATCTGCATCCTTCCATTTCGGGGAGGTCACATTATGAACCAGTTTAATTGCCACTGATTTGTGCACTGTATTAGTGTTTGCCCAGTATATTCCAATCTGAAAAGCTTCCTGCAAGTGAAAAATGACCAATTATCAGTTGCTGACAATTCAATATGCTTCTACTAGAACTAAACGTAGTTTCCAGTATGAAGTCATTATCATTTCCCCCTTTTCTCCCTCTGGTTCTTTCTATGCGGTACAAGGATAGATGAAACCACAATGCGGATATGGGACTGGCCCTCATGCAGGAATCAAGACCACAGTCTGTACTGACACGTGTTAATAGGCAGACCTTTTGTTTATTAACAGATACACATGGGTGGAAAAACAAAGATGTCAAAATAAACAGGAAGTATCAGAGTATCCAATTGGAATTGACAAGCTGCTGTCTCAAACTATTTTAATTATTTCAAAATTAAAGAATATTGGGGTTGTAATAAAAAAGCACACGAATGGCCAAGCTAAGGTATGTTAGAAGATCCATTACACACAAACCCTGAATTCAGGAAGGCAGGCATCCTAAAGAAGCAAGCTCATATATAATTTGCCTTGTCTCATTATCAAACCTTTCTTGGTAGCATACAAGTTATGAAACAACTCTGGATTAACAACCATTAATCTCATCTGGATTAACAACTGTTCTTCAGAACCAGAATGTTTAGCAGAACTGTGCCTGTTAACGTCAACGGCAAAGTTACCTCGAAGTTGGGAGGTATAATTACTTTTCCAGTAGGTACTTGAAGAACAATCTTCTCTCCTTCAAACAGCCAGAGATCCCACTTGGACTGATTGATAAGCAAAGCCCAGGGCAGGAGTTCTATCAGCAGAGTTTTAAGACACGGTTTCCACACGGACAGCTTTACCCTCATTGGGCTATCCCACTGGGACAGTTGTTCATTGCTGTTCAAAACCAAGTAAATACAAAGATAAAGTAAAAGGAATTATTAATTCAAGTTTACAAATGATAAACCATTATTTTCAGAAATTTGCAAGGCTTTTCTGCTTTTGAAATAGGAAAACAACCTCCTTTTACCTCATCGTTCCTGAACATACTGAGATGCTGTCAGACAGATCTACATGTAGGCTGTAAAGACACTTTTAATTGCACAAGCTCAATCTATATTTGGTCAATAAAAGAAATGCCTTAACAAAATTACCACTATCCTTCAGAACTGAACCTCTGACTTCTGTTGTCATAAAATCACGTTTCCATTTTTTTTTCCAGCAACAACTCCTACATGAAGTCCCTGTTTCTGTTGTGAAACAGCCAGCTACTGAATAAACAACAGCCTCTAGATCTGCACTTAAGAAGGTGCATTCGCAAAAAATAGTTCCATGTTTTTAATCCTTGCTGATGCAACCTTCTCATGCAATCAAGGGCAGCCCCGACGCTGAACTCAATTCTTTCCCACCTGCAACAGATTCTGCAGCTTACATACACGAATCATGAAATTACTGAAAACATATTTAGAGTTGATCACATTTATTCTTCTTGAACATGATTTCAACTCATTTGAAAAGCAATGCAACAACCATTAAGAAGGTTTAGCAAAGAATTACCTGTCTGAATCCTTCCTATTATATGGCCACGCGGGCTGGGGAGGATTAGGGGTACCGTAGAACTCAGTCAGTATTTGGTTGACATTGCCCCCTGGATGGGATTTAGTCGCTATCTGTTTAATGAGCATGGTTGAGATAGGGACTGCACACTCTGATGGATCATCTTCCTCCCTGTCATTGACAAGACATTCAGTCACTTACACAACAAGATCAAGCATTAGTAGCACTAACGTTTTCTTTAGTGAAGGTTTCCAGGCATCCTCTGCAGTAGGAACGCTCTCAAGGTTGTCACGGATGCCCAACAAGCTCCTGAGCACTAACACTGTAATGACCTTTGCGCCTGAGACCCTAGGGACTCCTCAGTATTCTCTAAAAACATTTCAAGATGATGTAGGTATTTATTTCTCAAAAGAGAAAAACATGGACTGCTTACGAAAACAAATGCCAATGTGTTTAGGATAGTTATACCGAATTTAGTATTTCCTATCATATCACTTCAGGCCACGTACGCTTGTTCTGTTGTATCTCTTCTGCATATGCCACACTCTTGGAAAAAAATGCACCGGAAATTAAAGCAGAAAACTTATTCCTTCTTTTCCATACAAATGGACCATGTTCAAGGAAAGTGAGTATTTTACCTGGCTTGAAATGTCAGGTGGTGCGTAAGATCAGGTTCTATATTTTGCAGTGCTTTCTCCTGTCCTTTCCCTGGAATTACTTGTGTTTCATTCAATCCCAGACTTCTTTTCTCTAAATGTATGATAATTGGGTCTGGAAGGTGGCTCCTTACAATGAAAAGAGGGCTGAAAACAATCTACAAAAAGAAAAGAATATAGTAATTTAAGGCTAATTTTATTCCAGTATTACAGCTGTTAAAACAAGCCGTTAATAAATCTTTAAAGTGGGTCATTCTGCCCTTAATTTGTTATATGACATGTAAGGCGTAAACATTTAGATTTCAGAGACGTTAAATGTACTTACTAATCTCTGCTGCACATGAGAGTTGGGCTCTAAAGTCAACACTGTGCACCACACGTATGCAATTGAACTCCTTGAGGATGGTACCTGTACGCAGAGAGATGAACAGCATTACATCAAAATTATTACAGGATGATAATGTTCAACAATTGATCATATGAAATGGAATTGTAAACGCAAAGTCCCCAGACAGTTATAGGGAATACAGTGTTAAAAATATGTCTGGTCATACCTGAATGACAGTGCTGTGTTCTGTATGTTTAGAACTTAGACATACGTCTCGGGACCAGTCTTCATCTCCTGTAGCTTTCACACTCAGCTCGGTGAGCTCATTGCTTTCTAGGACATATGAAGGCAACTTCTGCTTGGCTGCAAGGCAGTTGATGTGTTCTTTAACAACAGCCTGTCCATCCTGGCTAATGTAATGCTGAATCATTTTCAGTTCAATACTTTCAGAAAGGTAACTACAGACTGTCTGTCTTCCACAGATTAGGATCTAAAACACACAAAAATATGCAGCTCATATATAAACAACTGTGAAAAAGAAAGGTCAAAATTGAATTACAGAGTGAAAACCTGTACAAGAACAATCTCCTTATTTTAGGTTTTCCCAAGCAATGCTGAAGGCAGTGAATGGTAAAATGTTATTTTTATTGGCCAAATGTATGTGCAATTTCATAGAAACCTAGGCATTAAAATGCCTGAAATATTGCTAAGGCAGTATCCGGGCTTGAGAGAAACGTGTAACATATCCACTTTTGCTCCCACTGAGCTCAGCAGTACTGCCCACGGCTGACACAGGTCTGGTCTGTGTACTGGTCTGGGTGCTGATTCCTTTCTGAGCAGACACAGTGATATACTTCAGAAAAAAGGTTTCTACTGACACCTCACATTCCCATCACAATCCAGTGATCCAGAATTTTCGGTACGCTTGCTGTTTTAAAGGTTATCATTCCATTAATTGGCCAAATCAGAGTTGTTGCTGTGCATCATACATGAGTTATTTATCATAAAACATACAACTGACTTCTTCTAAGCTGTACTGAGGAACAGCATACCACGTGTACCCTTGCTACAACCATCTTCATTTGTTTCTCGTTAATGAGGATGCACACCACAGCTACAACCTACCAAGCAAACTCTCAGCAGGGCTTTCCGTGACGCCAGACACTGTTCTTGTCGGATCAGCTGTATTTCTGTTGCGCAACATAAGGCGCTCTGCCATATCCATGTGCTGAACGTGTTATGTCCACCACATGCTCTGGCTTCTGCCAACACAGGCAGAATGACTGCAGTGTTATTACAGATCTTTTACAAAGACTGTACGTGAAAAGTTGCTGCACAGCAGCCCATTTTCAAATGTTAATTTGGTCATTACTTCTTTCTCTTTTAACAATACAAAGGCCTGAATTATAACCCAGAATAAGGTATGAACAGTTTCTTAAAAACAAACAAACAAACGAAGTTTTGCTTCTCAAGAGCTTAGAAAATGCAAGAGATTGTGTTATTTAGCCCTGTCAGAACTTACAAACCACGTAAAGGGATGTTTACCGGAACATGTAAAGTATATCGTGGTAACTGAACTATTAAATGCTAAGATTCATACCAAAGTGAAGAGGAGAGTTGTAAAAATATCCTGAAAATACCCCCCGAAGACTGTTATACGTGTTGTTTTGCAGATTCCCGTAGGAGAGAATAAATAATAAGGTGACTAATTTGTGACTAGATAACAGTTTAAATTACTCATGTTATTTTTTCCAAACTAGATCACACACTTACTTGCTTTTGCACTCCACTGAGCTGCTGAACCTTGATAATCAGTGACGCTGTTCGGCCCTTGTACTGAATGGTACGAATAAAGGTCCCTGTATTGTCCACACTGAACGGTTCAGACCACCGCCAGTTTCCCCAGCCTTCAATACAGATGTGTAACAGCTGGAAAGAAAGCAATTACTACTTCAATACGTAACTGCGAAAAAGAAGCCTTGCAGTAGGATAGGAATTCCCATGACAGAGAAATATTCTTGGTTTTAAAACTCAGCAATGCTAGGCACACCAGTTCTCGGAATGATCCACTCATTCTGTGATTTCAGATACGAAACAGAAGACTCAACGATACCGTAAGATGGCTCTGCATCATGCATTTCTAACAATTATCTGCTTTAACAGTGTATTTAGGATGGTAAAAATCCAGCACACAAGTATTCAGAAAAAAAGGTTATGCAGACTAGAGGGCATAAAACAGGAAATAAGAGATTTTCTTTATTGCCCTTGAAATTGTTCTAGCAATCCACCGTCTTTATTACCAGCAAGGTGATATGGAACACAGGTCCAGGGTAGATTTTTGGCCTTCAGAATAAGAAAGAAAATTACAAATACCCTTCCCTTCAAAATAAAGAAGGATGCAAGCCTACTTGTACGTACGCTTGTATAGCTTGCATATATACGCGTGTGTTACACATACAACATTAGCATATTGCTGAGAGATGGGAAACATTTCATTTCTTACACAAATGTGGTGGCAAGTTCAAGCTTGACTGCATGAGAAGAAATTTAACTGCATAATTATACTCCCTGTGTGATTTATTCTGGAAAAGGAGTGGCTTTTTTCCAGTTTAACTTAAATCACTTCCAGAGCAATATCGTCTTTCATCATTTGAAGAGCCTTTCATCCATTTAGCCACCATACACACTTACCTCTATCCCATGGAGATTCTTTAAGCCAGAGTAGTGAAAATTGGTACTGTTCCATGTAGGTCAATGAAGTTACATAAATTTACGCCAGCTGAAGATCTGGCTATTTAGCTCTGTATAGATCTTTTGTGGCTGTGCAAACTTAAGAATGTGAGTTATATATAAAGGATCAAAGCAATAAGCATTCTGGGTAAAATTTATTCTTTGCAGAGGGCCAACACAGAGCCTAAGCATCACTTAAGTCCTTTAAAACAGTTATATAAAGGCCTTGTGGGAATTCTCTCTTGAGGGTTGAATTTCATTCTGATTTTAGACATCTGTCATTAATTAATTTAAGTAATTGAGAACAGGATCAGGCCCAAAGTTTGATTATTTGCACGAGCAAAAATTGAAACTTGTAAATATGTTCTCCTGTGATTATTTCCAAAGAGAGATAACTGACCATAGATCTGGCCAGTTGGACTTAGTGAATGGCTGGATGTTGGGATTTTTTTTTTTTCATTGTTTTAAGAAACAACCACAGCAACAACTTTCAAAGATATTACAACCCAGTAGCCTGTTTGCAATTTGTGGTATCCTCAGCACAAGTTACACACAGAACAATAACATCCATTCAGTGGGTGGCTTTTGAGTTTGCAAGAGTGATGACTGTTGCATTCAGATTCAAATTAGTTTTTACGCTGGAAGCACAAAGGCTAATATGTGCCAGTGTGCAGATGGGCATGCATCTGGATGTGCACATGCGTGGGCACAGCTTTATATTCAAGAAAACGTTAGAGGGAAGCTGTGCGCTAGGACACTCAAACTCATAAACAAACACATTGCTTTGATTCTTAAGTATTAGTTACAGAAAAGGAAAAACAAAACAATCCAACTGCAGTGGCTGGAATCAGTTCAGTTTCTTACAGAGGCAGCTGGGAATAAATCTCATCACATATGAAAACTAAGAGAAACAAGAAAACTGTTTACTTTGGAGAGACTGGTAGCTGGAAATGACAGCCAAATAATGAGAAAAGGTACTAAGCGGTCAGTCTCGGCTGAAGGCGCACAAAACACGGTGCGCTCCAAAGACAGATGTCATATAAATGCCATAATTGATGATTAGTAATTGTACGTAGCTCCAACTTTAGGTTGTCTCCCACCCTGTATAAACAGCTTTGCTCACGAGTTGAATGTTCCCAAGGAACATGCTGTCAGCTTTCCCTGAGCAGTCATTAGCTCCCAAATGCTGCCTTACCAATTTTCTTTGCGGCACAACGACTAGTCTGCGTTCAACTTCACGTTTCAGAAAGTAAAAACCAAAAAGAGGTATTACCACATACTGGCAACTTCTTATTTTATAAACATACTATTTGTATACTGGTAAATGCTACATACAAAGGGAACAGCCTTCCTAAGTTACTGAAAGATATCTCGTATAGTTGTATTAATGACATAACCATGAGAATTGGGTACTGCGTAAGTATGCTTCTGAGCCAAGAAACTGCATTCCAAGAGAACGCAAACTTGAGGTGAATCAGTTATTTAAATGTGAGATTTCTGGAAAATGTGGCTAGGAGTGATTAGCAAATGACGCTAAGTGATAGAGAGATATATGGCAGGAAATAAAAATCGAAGTAATTCTAGAAAATGAAGTAATCAGGTGTTAATGTTATTTTAGCAGAAGACATCATAATAGATGGTGTTAGATACTCAACAAGGCAGAGCTCTAATATTATAAACCTGACCTAATACTACAGATTCATGGTAATTACCATGTAACTCCCTTTCTTTTATCAAGTTTTAAGTAAATTCTAAATAGTTACCAGACAGTCTGCTAAAGAAAAAGTTTTAATAGTATAGCTAACTATGGTACATATAGTAGGAGAAAAGACAAGGCGTTGCAAAAAGGTACAAAACATACTCAGTGGACTTCAAAAGCATTCTAACAAACATAATCCAGACTAAATTGCCATAAGTGGCGATTTATGGCTTAGAGAGAATTTAAACCAGACTATCTATTGTGTATGTGAACTCACAGGCACTCATCTGTGTAACCATTTGATTTCTGCGTTTTCTGCTAGGGAAACATACCAACAGATAACACAGAGTTTTTTGTGTTGACTAGACTTTGCTGGAGTTTGGATTCCTAATTCTGAGCCATCAGGGATTTCTGTTTTGAAAGGGAAAGAAATTGCCTTTGGGAAGGCAGACTAAGATGAAGCTGCTCCTACTGCAGCGACTGGCTGGAAAAGCTACACTCTTTATCACGTCTCTTCACAGAATGCTTCTATGCACTCCTCAAAATTCACTTAGGTTTTCAGCAAGATGTGTGAGTGAGGGATACGATCTGAGTAAATAAAGCTAAGTGTCATATGACAAGGCATGAAGACTAAAATGGGGGATTAAAAATGAGACTAAGAATGGAGCCTGTCCAGAAAAGGCAGCATTTTCCAGCTGTATAAGTAATTTAAAGCTTGTCCCTCAAAATGCTTAGTGATACAAATTTGATTTCTACTTTGTTTGTAGATCCACCAAGTTAACTTGCTTTCATTGCAGTTAGACTATATCTGTCTTCTAAGTGAAACTGGAAAATACTTTTTGGGAAGAATATGGGTTATTGCTCTCAGCTCTGAGAGACTGGGACGAAGCAAGTGAGGACTTGGTTAATGGTGTGGAAGCAGTGGGTTAATTTAAAAGAAGAGACAGTAAAATAAAAGCTGTGATGATGCAGCAGCACAGAGGGAATGGAGACCTGGGAGCTGAATTCTAAGACCTGGAGCTAAAGCAATTTTTAATTCCTCAAATAAAGGAGGATGATGGGTAGTTTTTGGTTGTGTTTTCAGGACACAAGGTGGCCCTTGATCAGGATTAGGACTTACAACAATAAAACAAGTTATTATTTGGGAAAAGAGTGAATGAAATGTTCATTCTGCACATTGTCAGCTGCACCAGCCACCAAAACAGCTTGAATTTCAGTTTGCCTTCATTTTCTCATGGCATCTGGGAGATCTGACCAGTTCTACACCGTCATCCCTTGTAAGACAGAAGGCCAATACAGAGCATGGGAGAAAGCAATTTCCATCACCCCCACGCTGGCTAGTAGACAAAAGGACACTTGGCAGATAAACTCTGACCCTCGGGGGCTCCTGGAGGTGTTTCGAGGCTCAACACAACCTGAAAAGCTGGTCTGAACCTCGCAGGTACAAACTAGCAACTAGTGGAAGAGAAATGATGAGGGTTCATGTGATTCATGGATAATATATATAAAACTTTATCTGCCCCAGATATTATCTAGAAAGTCGATCACAGATCATATAGCCATTGATTTCGAAGGCAGCACCCCAAAGGAAAGCAACAATACATTTTTCACTTCATTTTTTTACAGCATAGAATAACATAAAACTTTTTTTTTTTTCCTGCTGTTGAACATTTACATTCCTGATGCAAATGACCTGGGGAGGATCATGTAAAGTACAAAAGGTTGTGCAGAGAATCTCTAACATCCCTAAACAATAAACCAGGAATATATCCCAATAATAGCTGACATGTAAGTCACAGATTCTAGGTTTGAACCCATGGAGTACTGTATATCATCTTATACTTTATATAACTCAATACCTGAAAGAATGGCAACTTGGAAATAAATAGCCATGATTTATAATCCTGCTGGAGATGCACCGTAAATTAAAATTTGGCTTCATTTTTTTGGTAGGAGAACAAGTAGGAGGTTCTTAAAGCTATTTCCAAATCTACAACTGCCTTTAACAAAGATGTTCATACAATTCTAGCTGAAGTTGTGCTTTGCAGGCACACTATTTAAAATAAAAGAAGAAAAACCTTAAATGGGTTTTAGTGAAGGTATTACTAATACGCTAATCACTACTAATATCTATTCAAGAATTTATGTGTACGTTCAGAAGAACAGAAGAGCAAATGATAAAGATATTTTCCCTCAAATTCTATATAAGTAGCGATAAAGTGGCACAGGCACAGGTGTTTCAGGCTTATTTACTTACTTTGATAAGAAATAAATCTATTTTGCTTTAACCAGTAACTTGGCCACATTCTCACTGAGGTCACTTGTCCAAATCAACACAGGAACTGATTTTTACCCACTAACCTGCCGTTTCAAGTTAAGGATGGTGAAAAGTGAAAACGGCTGGTATTATAACGCTGGGAGAAGACTCTGGAGAAAGGTTTGGGAGCTGCTACTTTAAATGCAGACTTCCCCTGTACAACACTATGTTTTGCACCGAAAGCAAAATAATGAATTTTTGCTTATTCAGAAGACTCTGCTGAAGTTTGAGCGGGTGAAAATGAACAGTAATAACTAGCACACTGTAAAAGATTTTTGCTCTTTATTCACAAGCAAACAATCTCTGCAGAATAGATTCAGGGGACTCTCACAATAATAGCTGATTTCTACATTTGCTGTGATCCCTAGTGGGACCCTCCGACTGCCTACTGTCTTGCAAGATAGAATTCCTTAACTCTGAGTACATTGCTAGGAAGATCTGATCTCTTCTAAATTCAGAGTTTCACCCTATGTATCACATGCTCCAGTTCTCCTAAAAAACACAGCTGTCTTGGAGACAAACATGACTTTTGACATAACTGGGGCCCATCCCACAAAGCAACTTGAAGATCAAGATAAGGAGCACAGGCTGGATCCAATAATAATGTAGGAGCCAGTGTTGTCTGTAGAGCACAGGAGTGATGTAGCTTCTCTTCCCTTTTAATGATATCTAACAGACCTCTAACTTTCATTAAAATCTGTGAAAGGAACTCACGAGGTCTGGCAACTTTTGCTAGAATTGCTTAAAGCCTCAAATATCATCAGTTTTGGACCTACCCCAACTCTGAAAGGGGCTATATAGTTGGGGGTGTCTTATCCCTAAGGAAGGTCAAAACCTCATGAAATCTGAGGAAAACATGGGGGATGGAGGGGAGTAGAAGAGCAAGCGTTGGACCTCAGACTTATTACTGAAATACTAGCCAAACTAGCGAGACTTGCAGGAATCAGAGTGAAAGTTAAAAGGGAAAGGTTAGGTTCCCTGGAATGTAGAAGATCCGGGCTGGGAAAAAACAAAGGAAGGAAGGAGCTTTAAGTTAAGCCAAGCAGTTGGAGGGACACCATCAATAGTTGATAAATCCAAATCCTTGGTGTGTGCTATAGCTGTTTTCCTAACATGAAAAAGTTGAACTATTTTTAATTATAGCCTATAGTAGCTTCATTAATATTAAAATTAATTCTAAACATGAGTAAAGCATTATATAACTATCTCCTATTACAAAAATTACTTATTTTAGGTATATATATTTGTGTTAAATAATTCAAATGGGCAATTACTGCATCTCTCACTATGCTTAATTAGCAAAAGAAAAATGGAGAATTTTATTGATGTGAATATGAAAGAAATACAATCCTTTTAAAACTATTTATTTTCATTTAACTGAACTGCCTTGCCATACTAAAAAAACATTTTGCAGAGGTTAAATAAAGTATTTCATGGCAACCGCTGCTTCTTAGTGCCTGTGTAACAAGAAACATGAGCCAGCCAAAGTTGTGCAAGTTGGTTTGCTTTCCCAGTAAGAGAATGTGGTATCTAAGACCTTGTCCTAACTCATTTTATCCCCAAGAGTAAGTCAAGTAAGTCAAGTATGAACTAATGCCTGGAGGGAAGTCCCTGACTCCAGAAGTATGGATTATTTCACATTTATCTTACAATCTGCTCTCAGAGTTCTTAAAATTCACTAACTTGGCAAGTTGGGAATTATCATGAGAAATGAAATAATTTCATAACTATGAAGTCATCTAGCATTCCATGAATATGACACTTGGAGGGCTTGTCCATGCTTGGGCATTATTCTGACCTTTGGATAATAAGCTGTTAGATAGTTTTGCGTGGAAACAATTAGAAAAGTGCCATAGCATAATAGGGACAAGCTGATGTCTTAATTGAGTCGACATCTTCATTTCAATGATTTGCATTAATGACTGAAAAAATCTACATGACAACATTTGTACTAATATTTAAACAAACTTCTTTTGTATGATCTAAAAAACAAAGGATTGTGCTGTTTAGCCTTTCTGAAGCATGCTAAACTTACAGCGATTTGTATTTGACATTAACCAAATGAACAAGGCTGATAGGTGGATGCCGAGATTCTCCGACCTTTGTAAAGAAAATGTGCTTCTAGCTCAACAGGGTGTGGAAAGCCTGTGCTGCTATATACTTTCAGTGAAATTACTCCAGTGCTATTTTTTAGCGTCTAAATTTCCCAGCAAGAGATGGCTGTTGAAAAATATTAAAAGAACAGAAATATTCTTGAAATTATTCCAAGGGCTGGGACAAGGGAGGTATAGCCCTCGTACCAGACAAGCCTGCTGGCCAGCAATGTGGTTGAGTCAGGAGGAATGAGCTGTTAGCTTCGCCATCTCCTGGGACGTGGGAATCCAACATGACACTCCTGACTGTTTATCAGCCCAATTCTTCAGTGAATCTGAATCTGATCAGAGTAAAACAGAATAGGGAAATCCTTTGACATCACCAACTTTCAGCTGAAGAATGAATATCTGAAAAATGAATCCTACTGTCAACTCACCCACTCCCTAAAGTGCAATTTGGTTTTCTGCTGGACTTTTCTATCTTTCATCCTGCACTTTTATTTTTCTCTTAATAAGAAATTTACATAGCAGCCATAAAAATGGAATGTTTTGCACTTCACAAGTCTGCATCTGACAGGACAAACTAAAGATCAATGTTTTAATATTTAAGATTTCCAGGTGTTGGATGGTTAATGCCATATGTTGTGCTGGTGATCTTTAGTGGCTCAGCTCCAACTGACAGAGAGTATCACTAACAAGGTGCAATTTTAACTCTTCTACTTTTCAGTTTGCTTGAGATAATCCTCGTTTTCAAAACTCTTTCCAGTTTGCACCATTATTGGAAGTACACCATTATTAGTAATACACTGCAATCAGAACTACACCAGCAGCAGAACTATCTAGAGTGATGGTCAAAAGATGATTCTACCAACTGAGTAATTTTACGTAAGTAACCAGAAAATGGATAAGAAAAATTGTTAAGAGGAAAGCCGTACTTTGTTCTGGCTGTATTTATAATTACTTTAAACATTTCCTTCTTCTTCTGTGTGTTTATGAAAAGGTTTAAATTACTTTTTGGGTGGTTGCTACCAAAGCAAGTCATAATTGGTTATGACATATGGGTCACATTTAGGTAGCTTTCTGCAAGCCTGGTTGTTGTTTCTCCCTCACACAGCCAGAGAGTTATGTCAATCATAACCCAAGCATCAGTACTGTCACCTGATGAGTGGGGGACCTTGTCTCGCAACCTGACACTTGCCCAATTGCACACAGCACAGTCACCCATTTGGGTTGCTTGCCCATGGGCTAGGGCATCACAGGCGTTTTGCTTGTATGAGAAAACATGTCCTTTTTGAAAACGTGACAAGGAATGTACAGTACTCCAGTGTCTCTAAGTGCCCAAAGGTCCCCCTCCGTGCACTATTACACAGCGCACACTATTTATAACAACTGTCGCTGGGGTGAGACGGCCCGTTATTAGCCTGCCTTCCTCAACTTACAACTTGACTTCAGTGTCAACTTCAACTGTTTATCCTGGCTGAATTTGCTCTGCACAGATTACTGCGTTCATGTAAAATTCAGTAGCTCTGCATATCCACCAACCGACATATGAATGAAAAACACCGTAAATTTGCCATCTCTGCTTCCCAGTGAAACCTGGAACTTTGTCAGCAGTGAAAGTGGGCACAGCTCCTGTTTAGAACTGCCATCCAAGTTTCACCTTGCTTCTCACGTGGCGAAGGCTGGTATTTTCCAGAGCTCTAGAGGAGTTAGGAACGCCCATCCAATACTCTTCTCCTAGGATCTGTAAAGCTTTTAGTAACTCTTCAGCACAGGACTGCTGCTCAGCAAGTGGGGTGGCACATGTCTCTAGTCTCCCACTCAGCACAAGTTGGGTATATATTAAAAAGAGACAATAAATGGCTTTTCTGTCTCATAAACACTTTTTTTTCTGGATGTAAATTCTTGCCCTATCTTGAATCAAGATGAAGAGTGCATTTTTCACCACCACTCAAGGAAACCAACAACATGGTTTCATTGAAATATTTCCTGTTGATAATTTTAAAATATTTTATTTCAGTTTCAGTGTTTATTCTTAAAAAAACACCAGAGAAACAGAGACTGCATTATTTAAACTATATAAGTGGGGTGTTTCTGACAATTTCAAATCTTTTCTAATGCAAGCACATGCTGAGTTGAGAGATTTGTCCAGTTTGACCCTGTTCTGCAAACAATTTCAGTGAACAGATGCTTCTGGTAAAAACAATTCATTAAAAAAATTCCCCAAACCTCTAATGTACATCACAGAAAACAGACACTGATCACTTAGTTATAAAAACCTGGCAAGCGATCTTCTTTTGCTTTTTTTCAGAAGCTTCAGTTTCCACAACCGCTCAGTTTTACAGAAAGCGGTCGTGCACATCCAGTTCTACCCTCGAATAACTTCTAAACACTTCTGGCTTTCCTCACTCTTTGTTTACCTTTTCTCCCTGACGCAGCCCCAGCGTGTGGCTCCTGAAAGGACTGGAACGTTAGGACAGCTGAGGCCGTAGGGAAAACCGAAGGATCAATGCATAAAGCCACCAGCCAGCTTTAGCGATTGCTGCATGTGAAGGGCTGTTTCTGACGTACCTGCGGGGACTTGTGAGAGCGCCAGCTGTACTGGTGACTGTGGAGACTAGCCAGCAAAATATTTTCATCGGTATCCACCTGGCCAAACCGCAGAGTCTCCTGTGTGTCATTACAGATCACAAAATGGCTGAAGACCAACTCCTCTGCCTCAGGGCATTGGTTCTGAAAGGAAAGGGATATGAAAGCCAGTAAGCATCAGATTAACTGCAAGACATTTGGCAGCTGTCTGCCCAGTGGCGACTGTTACAACACTGAAATGCTTCAAGATCTCTTGCCATTAGCTTTGCTCTCATAGTACTCTCCTCTGAAAAAGAAACAGTGTTTGGGTTGACAAAATATATCCAAGGACTTAACATATTTTACTTTCTGTTCCTGCAATGCAAATCTTTAACATTTAAAACTACAGTAAAAACTAGATTCCCTAACTTACGTAAAAGACTTCAACGAAAATCGAATATAGTTGAAAATGACACATCACATAGGGCAGGCGGGGCGCTGCAGACTGAGCAGAGAGGCATGAAGAGGTTTCTCCATGCTTGACAACTGATCTCTCCGGCCAACAGGCTGCACTTCCTCTTCCCCAGCTGCTGCTCCTACTCTGGGTCAGCAGCAGAAGAATCCCGCTCTCCCGATACCACAACACTTCAATAATAACTAAAGAAAAGCAGGAGACGTGGGAAGAGTATTTTCACAGCTCCATGAGGCTAGTTTGAAAAACCACCATGCAATCTGACAGTTTAATAGGAAAAATCAAAAGCTATCATGGGTTTGAAAAGTATTTTAGCTCTTACATTACTTTTTCTCCTGCCTGCAGCACCCTTCCATCCCTCTCTCTCAGTTGTTCATCTGGCTGCTTGTCACTCTGTTGACACAATGAGACTATATGATAGTCATAAAAATTACCAGAGCTACAGGTCTTCCGCCCCAGAAGACATGAACGATAATCCCCTATACGGGAGAGGTCAAAGTGTGACGGACAATTTGATTTGGAGATCATCTCTCATATATTTCTTTCCTAGTCAATACTGGGCTGGCATCTTCCACTCACAAGCAACTGTCCAGCAACCATAACAATTAGTCCAGGAAAGCAACATTTGGATACTCTTCATGCAATTTAATGGGTATAACCCAAAGAATTCATCTGCTTGGGCTTTTCGTTACCTCTTTTTGACCCATCTTTCCTAGCACACAGTTTTGACAATGCTTTATTGTTGGTTGGTTCCCTTCTCTCCACAATATAGCCCAGCTGCTCTTTTCTCATCCTTTCTTCCCATGACGTTTTCTCTAACTTATGGTCTTAGAGAGTTGATTCTGTTTTCCTTCCTTGCTCTCTCAGTGGACCTTTTAAACGGACATAATGAAGCTAGCACCTCCTCTATGATCATATGGGTCTCTAGTTCTTTGATAACTATGTACTTGGAAGTCTGCAGAAATTCAGAGATCAAACGAGAGAGAAAAACAGTTCTTGATAGATCCCTATGGATCCTTAGTTATCCATGCAAAACTGTTTGGTACACTGCTTATAGCACATTGCTGGGTGAAACATGTGGAACAGATTTTCTGAAAAGTGAAGTTAGCAAGATAAGTCCAACTTAGCATCCCTGAATGCATGTTCACTACCATTTTTAACTTCAGGAGAACCTAAGGTGCACATCTACAGGCAGGTCCTGTGATTCCTTGTGCCTGAATGTCAGAATGGGTGGCTGGGAGAATTTGTGTAAAAAATTATTCACCCTAGGAGTATTTAAACTTGAGAATATTTAGATTAAAGTTTATCTCCTATTCTCACGACTTCTTCTGCGTAAGATCAGGTATCTTCTGCGAAACAAGAGTCAGGCAAGCATAACCAAAATCTCACTTTTTCAAAGCAGTAAAATTCATTACAGAGCAATATGTCTGTATCACATTCAGTAGCAGGTCTGGGTATGCTATAGGCTGACATTTACAGTGCCACTTCAGAGTGCAGAGTTTATTTTGGCATTTTCCAGTGGTGGATCTATGACTTTATACTGTCAAGCTGCCATACCCACATACCCATAATTCTACCACAAATATATATCTTTTCCTGTTACAGCCTTGCAAAATGTTCTTTTTAAAAGGGAGGATTTACTATCCACAGAGCTCAGATAACTCCAGGGGAACTAAATCAATTTTTTTACCCCAATACATCTTCTTGCTGATTATGTGGAGACTGAAGAAGACCACCAGAAGGTGATGAACTTTCTTCTTCTTACCTGACTGACCAACTAAATTAGTTTCAAGTAAGTTAATACAAACTGTAGGTTTGTGCATATACCAGAGGGAAAAGAGAATCTACCAAATTTTTGACCTGCATAGAACGTCGTACTGGGGGAACGTTATCCCATTGGGGATTATTATTATTAGACTTGCACACATTTTGGTGCTGATGCATGACTGCATTTAATCACTAGTTTTAAATGCTAGATTTGATACTAGAATTCACTGCTCCTAATAGCAACGATTCTCAAGGTTAAGCAAAAGAGGTGTTTTAACTCTTTCTCTCCGTGCAGAAAATGCAGGAGATATTTCCCAGAGAGAGTACTACCCATGCTTCTCAGTCCCTGGAGAGCTGCAGCAGCTCCCTGCACCCATCACAGGTAACTTGGTCCTAAATTTGCTGCTGAAGTCTGACAGTAGAAGACTCTAGAGTAAGCAGAAAAGGACCAGAAAAAAAAAAATTTTCAATAAAAGGATGGAGTGAGGAAATCTTGACTGATAAAAGAGAGTGTAGAGGAACCAGACATAATAAAACCGAATAGAACTGGGCCATTTGTGTGGCAATGATGCTAAGGGGCTGAATCATGATTCCAGGAGCTGAAAACACCTAGGTGTGGATTAGGAAAAAAAATACCCTCTCTGAATTAAAACAGTAAAAAAAAAGAATCAGTAAATATCAACAACCTGAATCAGATCAGACTAGGGCCAGTTCCTGTGGGATAATTTCCTGCCCCTCTCTAGATCATTTTTCAGCTGTTCTTTTTCTCTCAGAGAGGCCTGGAAAGTGTCTCTCCTTTACTGGGCTTTCAAATATTTTGTGAATTCTATTCAGAGAGGGGAAAACCATCCCACATAACACTAGTCACCAGGCTTTCCCTGTCTCAGGACTTTCTGCTCATGTCTCAGCTCACAGCTATTTCAAAGCATTGCTAGATCTGGAAAAAATACCCCCACCATAAAAGCCTAGGCCTCTTTACATGCACAAAGTTATTTTCTGTGTGCCTCACTAGCTACCAAAGATCTGTGCAAGCCTTCTCTTGCACGCGCGCATGTACACACACACACGTACACCCTTTCTTATCTAGTACTTAGTTCTGTTTTTTGGACAGAAGAAAGTTTTTGGCCTAAGAAAGCCCTTAGCAATTTTCCTATCCCTCTCAAAGTTCCTTTAAGAGAAAAGAACATTTTTCTTCTAATTGTTTAAACTTTATTCTTAAGGCAGTATCCTGACATTATCAGCTAGAAAGTTAAACTGAAGCTACAGGCAACTTTTCTGTATCCTTTTCCTTTGTTCTTTGTGCTTATGGTAGGAAGATGGGGAGACTACTGTGATCACAGATGTCATTTTGACTGATCCCAGCTCATTAAGAAAACTTACGCAACTGCCAACACAGAAAGGTTAAGCACCACACGGACCTTCAGGAAAAGAAGTTCTAATGGTTTAAAGCAGGTTTAAAACAGAAGCTTTTGTAACTTCTGAGTGATTTAGGAAAACATTTGCAGTGAGAGACCACAAAGGAATAGTTTTTTTTCCCCCAGGAACACTCGGTACCATACCTGGGGAGCTGTTTTCGCAGCTGACCCTGTGTCTCTAGATAAAGCACTAACTAATGCTATAAAACGATTTGTGAAGGCTTAAATGCCCAAATAAAGGGACACCCCTCCCCCTTCACCACCCCCATATAGTCACAGAAGACACACATTTTCTATCTCACTTGATACTCTGAATGTTATTATTAAATAATAAAACTCAATTAATAACAATCTTGAAGTTTCCTGCCCATTTATTTGATTAGTAAAGCCATTACTTTGGCTTTGCATTTAGATGTGCATTAGCCTGTTACTGCCTGTATTTAAACAGGGATTTCAGATTAGACAGTGAAATATGTCAAAAGGGGAAACTGTTTGTAAAAAAGTGCTAATCCTCTCAGATTTTCAGCATGTGACTTGGAAGTATAAAGCAAGTTGTATGCCTGGTGTTTTTTAGGCTTAATCTGCTCTCAAAATGTTCATCGTTACTTAAACAAAAGACCCCCAAAACCCAACCCTCCACCCCCCCAAAAGAAGAAAAAAATCAGTCCATATCTAGGAAACAAAGACACTGACAGAGGCTTCTATTAATCCTGAACTCTTGACCTAAAGGTGGAGGGCCAAATCATTTCATGCTTCATCTGCCTGTCCACTGACTACAACATCACTTGTTTCAGATATTAATCCAGTAAAAAATATGTGGAGAATTCAAATAACCTTTCCTGCTTATTAAATACATGCTTCTAGTTGGCAGCATTTGTAGTGTATTTCGCGTGAACAGCAAACATCAAACAACGCTTACCATTGGGAAATTCATTCCCTCCCTGTGCAGTTCATGGCACCCCACCAATCTGGAGGTAAAGCCACATACAAAACATGTTGGTAACAATTAATTTAATAAGCTGTTTTGAACCCACTTGTGTGTTAACTGTTCCCTAATTTCAAAGCGGTGCAAGTTTTTAATCTCAAATACTCAGGGCTAGATACCCACCACATCAGACCGTGGTGGCAAGTACCCTTGACATGAGAGGAAACGAGAAAATTACAGCAACAATTACAGAAGTATATCCTCCTGTGGCTCATGTTAACATTGCCAAATCCATGTATAAATCAGTACCAACTATTCATAGAATGTACCTGTCAGCAATATACTACGCGACATATGGCTCTACTTAATCAAATATACAATTCCAGTTTTTCAACTCAGAATATTCCTTCAAGGCACAGAGTAGTCAGTCAGTCATTCACACTGTGATGTGGTTTAAAACATTTAAATATTTATGCACCATATTTTATTTATATGTATAGCTATGTCTGAGAGATCTTTTTTTTTTCCCCATCCTAAGAGGAAAGTGACCTTTCTGAAGGCCATTTTGCAGTAGTTGCCACACATGTCTTAGATGAGGGACTAGTACTAAAGTCAGAAATATTTTGGGTTTAAACAGCCTACCAAGGACTCTCTTATACTTTCTATGTTTGTTTTTTATTAAAAGCATTGTTCAAAATATGACAAAAAACAGAAATTGGAGCTACAAAGATTTTTGTTCACATTGATATTTGAGCCAGCTGTAAAGATTTAAATCACACTAGATCTTGTTTTATGAATGTCCTTTTGCAACAAGAAAACCATGGAATGCCCTTAAAAAAGAATTTTTTGATATAAAACAGATGTTTTATCCTTTTTTGGGGGCTTTGTTATTGTAGTGCCATGATAGGTAATTAATTCCCAGGCTCCACATAGGTCTTCAGGCAGATGAAGAGAATGATTTGATTTCAAGGCTAGAGTGGAGTAAGGGAATTACAGGCCTTTGAGGGGTCATTGCAGAAGCAAGGTTCCTTACGCTGGGACTGGCTTCAGCCATTAATGCTGCTTGCACAGAATGTAATGTGAAACTAGTGTTGAACTTCAATAAGGATAGAAGTAGTAGCTGGAAACAATATGCTCTACCGCTCAGACTGAACTGTGCTTACACATCATGCATCACTCACCTTAAAGCTTTTACATCTTGGAATATTTTTAATGAATACAGTTGGCATTCTAATTTGCTATTAATTACATCACAATAGCTGCATTTTTTCCCGATATTGTATTTGCATACCTGCTGCCAAGCTTGAATTGCTGTATTTAGAGAATGAAGTGCATATTGGCCAAAGTTGATGAAAATGGGGTCCACCATTATCGTGCAGTCAAACAGTCTTCCCACCGTGCTGTTGGAAATAGCAGTCTGCCCCCAGATTTTAAAAGGTTTCACAACACTCTGCATAGTCACGTTTCGGCACTCTAAAAGTTTACAGTCGGCTTGAGTAGAAAACTGGATCTCCTGGAACATTGACTCATCGCTCCACTGACGCAGATATACATGAGGCTCATCAAAGGAAATTATCATGTATTCTAGTTCAGACGGCATGTTCTTATCAGATAAAAATGGCTGAAGAAACTTTGGTGGTGCTGAAAAGAACAAACAAGACTAGAACATCACCATTGCCACATTCTGTATTTTTTTTTTCATTTGTTTTAACTGCTTGTACATATGATGAAAACAAGTAAAATTCATAAAAGAGTCAATGTCTCTGAAATCTGAAATTAATCCTGTTCACACTGTTTATTAGATGTAAAAGAGAATTGTAATTAATAGCAGCTGCAAACAGAAAGTATCTGCAAACCAAAATCCTTTCCTGGTAAACAGATCAGCCAGCCAAACTGCTTTGTCTACACACTGCACAATACTTCAGACAGCATAATGGTCTCTGCTTCAAATAGGTGGCTGTGACAATTTTTGCTATACTAGACATATACGATATTCCACACATAGCACATTATGAATACAATAAAAATTAGCAATATAATATTTGCTGCCATGTGACAGTGCAGGCTAACAGGCTCCACAATGAAAATTGTCCTCGCTGCAAGTACAGAGAGTTCAAGACCACAAACCCACTGAGATGCGACGTATTGCCCCCTAATACTACAAATTAAACAAAGCAGTATCCTGAGACTAAAGCATGAGAAATATATAATAAAAAAGATTTTATCGCATTCAGTGAAGTCTCGGTCCTGCAAAGTGAGCTCTATGGCAGCAGACACTGCAAGGCACGTACACCACTTGTGGAACATTAAGCATGCGAGTATTTCCATTGATGTTCTTATTTATGTTCCTGGAACTACTCACATGCTTAAAATTAGCATATGCTCAAGTGCACTACAGATTTGGAACCAAAACACTCATCACTTTCCAGGATCAAGCCCTATTACTCTACAAAAGTGTAATAGATACAGTAAGTTTTGTGCTTCCTTTGCGTATAACATAGCACAACAGAGCCCCAGAACTTAAGGCCTTTAGATGCTATAACAAGAACAACAGCAGCATCAGCATAAACTTGGTCACTGTTGAAAACTGAAACAGCTGGGTCTGATTTTAATCTGATTTTTGCTTTTTCCAGTATGTGTAATTTTAAAGATCGAGCATCTGGAATTAGAGTGTAATAGTGAGGAAGATTATGTACTGATAGAGGTAGCTGATAGACAAGAAAGTATTTGCTAGACACTGAGTGTCAATCTCGGTGTGATTTGATAATGAACATATTATAATACTTGCAGAAACACAAAAACTGCTCCTGAAGAAACCTTTCCCTGTCAGAACTATCTGACATTTGCTCATCTTCCATGGAAAGCATTTCTGGCATTTGAATATCAGACAATAATCTAAAGATCTCTTGGAATGTACTTGCCATTAATGCAATGACAGAGAGCACTGAACAAAACCAGATGTAGCTCCAAAAGTGATCATAATTGAAATAACAGTTAAATCTGCAGTTCTTAGAGCTCTTCCAAGGAATTCTTACTAAGGGGGTTGCAAAATCATCAAATATTTTAATAGTACTGTTAATATGCTGGAAAATTTGAAAGCTCAAATTCATTCTCTAAGATGGCTCAAAACCGAAGTGGCACCTGCTGTCACTAATCAGACCACGAAAACTGGACAGCTTCTACAGTTACCCATTCCGGAGGGAGGAAGGGGGCTGATTGGCCAGCCCCACTGCCTACCATATGTACTTTGTCAGTGCACAGAAGTCATCAGTTTTACCCCGAAGTCTGTACCACCAGTGGCTGTAGGTGATAATTTATTTCAAGAATGGGTTATAATTCATTTCAAGAATGCCTGTTTGAATGATGAAATGGGGACTAAAGACAGCAAACCAGCGATTGAAGAGCACGTATCAACTCTGTGCTTTTATTATTCTGTGTAAAGGAGTACATACCTGTGCCTAGTTGATCGAGATGATGGCAGAGGTGGACTTCCAAATAAGTCAATTGGAGCAACACACTTAGGGATGGCACAAACCAAGGAGTAAAACAGGAGTCAACCCTCGTACAGGCTGCTAATGCTGTGGGAGTTACAAGCTGATCACACGCGCTTTGTGAGCCAGATTCACTCTCGGAGCTGTGGAAGGTAGATAACAAAGTGGTTGTTCAGCAATTCCAGGAGTTGTTGCTTTTCAGTAGGACCTGATCATGTGCCATGTTGGTTTTCTGACAGAGCCAATGTCATCGTTCCCTTGTAAGTGCTAATGTTAGTGAAGCAGAACACAGCGGACACCACTGCAAGCCAACAACGCTTTTATCACACTGCACTTTCAATTTGCTTGAACCAGAGAAGCAAAGCATACTTACAGAAAACAAAACCAAAATATACCAGGTATCTTTAATTGTTGAAATAGCTACAGAGTACATTACCAGAGCTATAAGAAAGAGCTGAAAGCTAATCTGGACAGAGAATGATTTTTTTAATACTACTAATAATTTTATTTTAAGGAAACCAACTCACAAGTACCAAACTACTTCTGTGCATTAAACCCTGTCCCTGTAAGCTTTCTTTCCTTTGCCCTTCTCATTCTACAGTCCTCATTTGAAAAGAAACTCTGTGAATTATAAGCTCAGCCTGGAGCCCTTACTAGCACCTATTACAACATGTTAACTATACATTTAAGATGCCACCCCACTGATTTTTTTCCTAGTCGTGCTACTGATGCCATGAATTTCCTAGCATTATCTTCCAGTGTCCTGAGAGAAACTAACACTACATCACAATTCTATAGGCTGCTAAGACACCACTGAAGTACAAATAAACTTTCTAATTTAAGCCAAATCGATCCTTAATGTTCCTTATTCTCATTCCCGTTGCAGTTTGGCACTAAAGAGTTCTAGTTTAAAAGCATAGACCTGATTGAAAAAACTATGCCCATGTCCTCAGTCCAATACTGCTTATATTTTTAAAATAACAAAGTCTTACATCAGGCCAACTTGCTGTTTTTGTCAGAAAGTAATTAGCTTTTATAAAGTACCATGAACAGATTTCCACTGACATTTTAAAGACATTTTAAATTCAAATACAACTTCAAATTTGGACATTGGCTTTCAAAGCACCATGTCTTACGCTTTTCGGACATGTTTACTACATTCCATGTGTGTTACTGCAAAATTATGCACAGCTATACTAGGTACTCAAAATGTTCCAATGCAATTGTGCAGAATTCCATCAACAGATAAATTTATCAGTATTATTTTGTGTTACAGTAACTAGCCACTATAGTATTTATTTATGGAGCTTAAATCCAGTTTTAGATTTCAGGACATGAATTAAGACACTTGTGTAGAAGTAAAATCCAACTAAAATTAGCCCATTATGAAAGAATCAAGACAGAATATCAAGGCCGGTTGATATATCAAGGATTACACTGGTGAAGGATGAGAGACAGATCGCTTTTTTAGCTGCTTCCCTGTGCTTCTTCATCTCTTCACATTGCCTGTTTACCTTTCAAAAATAGTGTTGTAGGCCTTTTAAGAACTGGCATCTTTGGAAATAAAATTATTCTTTACGTTCACATCTAAAAACATGTGTGGGAGTGGACTAGAGTCAGAGAAATGCAATGCTTTGCTTTGCTTTACCATGGATATTCCTTACATTGCTGGAAAAAAGCACAGAAGCAAAACCAAAAGCCACTAACATTCATATGCTGATTTAGACCATTAAATACTTTTGAACCTGGGAAACTGTTTAGTTCTCTCTTGAATAGCTGTCAATCTTTTAAGAATTTTTGCCCATTCCAATTTGATTAGAGACAGAAGTTCAGTGTTGCATGCAATGGAAATAGAAAAAGGGTAGAGGGGTGCACAAAAATGTTAACAGAACTATGAGGAACTTTCAAAAAAATAATTACACTTTCATATTCTGAATTAAGCCTAAATTTGCACTAACAGCTATAACACTAACAGCAGTAAAACAGAAGAACATTCGTTTTTGAAATTTGAAGGTTCATTCTAAAATGACAGATTTCCTTGGAAACCTATTCCTTCACTCACCTATCAGTGACTCAGCATTTTTATTTCCTTAGATATGGGGTTTTTTTTGAGATGGACATTTTCATAAAATAATAAAAAAGAAAACCCTCCAAATTCTTATTCAGTCAAATCTTATATACCTGCTTTTTATTTATTGAGCATTTTAGTGTGATGGGACCTTTGACATTTCTCACTCCTAACCACAATGATTACAGGGCAACATGACATGCTTGATGCAGGAGGAAATGCGGCAGGAGCTTCGCAGCAGCGAAATCATTTAGAGCATTTAGTCATATTTTGCTGCAATTTTTCTGCCCCACAAGCAGCAGACCATGCGCAGGTAATATCCTGGAACTTAAAATGTTATCGTACAATCACAGAAGCGTTTAGATTGGAAAAGACCTTTGAGATCATCAAGTGCAACCGTTACCCTAACACTGCCAAGTCCACCTCCAAACCATGTCCCTAAGTACCACATGTGGGAAGAAAAAGATTCAAAACTGCTTTTTGTTTCCCCATGAAGGATCACCTTAGAAACCAAAAAGGCCTACTACTGAAAAGATTCCCTAACAAATTTCAGAGTCCAACCGCATGCTTAAAAAGCTAACCAAAGAAAACCAGCAAATGATGGTGGGACAACGTTGCTCCCTGGGACAGAACTGGCCTTGTATCCCCTCCCGTGGCAGGGAGGCGCAAGTGCTGGCAATTGAGGGCTGAGCGGGGCAGCAAAATGTGAGCTAAACCACGTTTAGAAGGGAAAGTCACTTTACAGAGAGAAGATCACCTTCTAGAAACCATCTGAAAAGAAATGCAGCGAGGATTCTTTCATCACTGTTTTCCTATCTGCCCAGATGTAGCTCAGGTGTTACTGTTTTATCTGTGAAGGGGTCCATTTGGTTTTTACTTAACCAGAAACCATATTCAGAATTATAGCTCCCATGTTGTTAAGTAAATAAAAATACAGTAACAGTGTAATCCAGTTACAGTACAAAATAGAACTAAAACCACCATCCAAATTACTACAGTATTGCCTTAAAAACCATCCGTAGTAAGAGATCATAATATTGAATGAACAGTTTTTAAAGGGGAACTGTAGTGCTTACAATCACTACCGTGACCCTCCGATTTTAAATTAAATCCCATTTAAGCTTTTCGCTTAGGTAGACTTCCGTCAGACCTTTAGCACTGCTACCTTCTCCGTTTACCTTGCACAGACCACAGAAATCAAAGACGCAGTCCTTCACATACTGTGCACAGGCAGAAAATAAAGCAGTGTTAGCGGAAACCCCAGGAAACTTCCTATTAATCTCGGGGAACACCACTAGGAGCATTAATATCAGAGGCAGATCTGATTGTGAAATCAAAATCTGCGCATCAGATGAATACAGTATCAAAAAGTCCTGCATTCTTTGGCTGCTTTGGAGCTACAAAATGCAGTGTGGACTGTGTACAATTTTTCGGCTCAGGAGAAAAGGAATAACCAGCTTCTATAGCTTTGTGTTTGGCACGACATGCTGAGGGACAGGTGTAGCAAAATCAGGGGAAATTCTAAACAAAGCTGACGTGATTTTAACACCAGACTTTTTTTCCTTAAATCCTACGAAATATCAGAATTTTTTAAATGGATAATACCTACATTCAAAGACATTATATATTATAAAGCATGATAGTTTCATATCACGCAAAACAGCTCACGTTAAATACATGGCAAGCAGGAACAATGATGTAACAGTGACCTGCACTGTTCATGTTATTTTAAGAATAGAATATTTAAAGCAAAACTGACATTGTGATGAAATTGCAACATGGAAAAATATCCACTGAAAAGAAGAAAGAGACCACTTAACTCATTTAATTTATGACTCAAATGCTGGTCTGAACCCAAATTGTTAGAGGTCGAAATCCAGTACATCATCTACTTTGAATAAAAGCTAAAACAATTAGTAAGAAACATGATCATGATTCCTCACTTTAATTTTTAAGAGGTAGCAATTTAAGGCTTATTTAAAAGTTATTGTACTTGTTTCATGGTTTGTATCTTAAGGCGTTTTCAATTACTATTTCACATTAGTATGTCAGCAATTATAAAAATACTGTTTACATTACACAGGAGATGTACAAATATAGAAAACATCTTGTAACGTAACTCATTCAAACAAAGAATGATAAACCCCTCCCAACCAAACCAGGGAGGGGCTTTAGCATCTCACCAACCAAACAGAGCTTTAAATAAAGGTAATTTTGATTATAATTTGCTAGTCCTGCAACATGACTGAGTATCAGCCAGCAGTGTGCCCAGGCGGCCAAGAAGGCCAATGGCATCCTGGCCCGCATCAGGAAGAGTGTGGCCAGCAGGACTAGGGCAGGGATTGTCCCCCTGTCCTGCGCACTGGTGAGGCGGCACCTCGAATCCTGGGTTCAGTGTTGGGCCCCTCACTGCAAGAAAGACACTGAGGGGCTGGAGTGTGTCCAGAGAAGGGAACGGAGCTGGGGAAGGGTCTGGAGCACAAGTCCTGTGAGGAGTGGCTAAGGGAGCTGGGGGTGTTTAGCCTGGAGAAGAGAAGCCCCAGGGAAGACCTTATCGCTCTCTACACCCACCTGAAAGGAGGTTGTAGTGAGGTGGATGTTGGTCTCTTCTCCCAAGTGACAAGCGACAGGACAAGAGGAGATGGCCTCAAGTTGCACCAGGGGAGGTTTAGATTGGATATTAGTAAAGGTTTTTCACTGAAAGGGTTGTCAGGCATTGGGACAGGCTACCCAGGAAAGTAGTTGAGTCACCACCCCTGGAGGTATTTAAAAGACATAGTGTGGCACCTAGGGACATGGCTTAGCAGACTTGGCAGTGTTGGGTTAATGGTTGGACTTGATGATCTTTTCCAACCTAAATGATTCTATTCTATGAAAATGTAACCTATAAAAATAATTTATTTTATGATATTTTTCTTTCAATCACTTATTTTAAGGACTTCCATAAACAGTGATTTATGCCATATAAGATTCCATGCACACCATACTAAATCCCCAAGGGGATGCTAAATTATTTCACTTAGGACTTGAGATTTGTTCATTCATTGAATAAACATTCATAAATGTTCATTCAAACCTTATGTATTCATTAAATAATGAATGGTCTACAAAATTCTTAAAAATAAACAATGTACACGAATATCCTATGTCCTTAACCAGATGGCTCCTTGATTTTTATACTTCTAATTACTTCCTGATCATTCGCAGAAAGAGCTTCCATACCACAGGATTTGGATCATGACTTCTTTGCATATTCCCATATTCATTACTGGTTGATATACTTCAGTCTGCCAGCTACTGCTCAACATATCAGCTGGATCCACATCTTCTCACAAACGTTGTTTTCCTGTCACATGAGCCACATAAGTTTCATACTTTATAACTGATGTTAGGAATCAGTAATAAAGTACTTAGAACACAAGGGATCAGCTCTCTGGTATTAATAATTAGCATAACATAAAGGTTACCACAAAAAAAGCCCTGCAGAATTTGAAGGAAAAAATGTTATCATTGAGAAGCAGCTGCGTGCATATGGCAGCTGTTAGAATCTGACCCAAAATACAAGATCAAACCATGGAAATAAACTTCAACAAGACTACAAGGTTTATACTTTACAATTAATAGTAAATTAAATTTGCTAATCAATCATACAGTTACAGCGTGTAATTAATGTCAAATCACTATGAGTCTCCAGGAAAACAGAGATTCAACTTCCACAGAGTCTTCGCTTTGCGCTCTCACTCCCAGATCCCTCAGTCTTGAAGCCCCCTGGTCTAACACTTGGCAGTGGCTTTAAGCACAGCTCCTTGTGGCTCTTCTCACAAGTCTGTAAGACCTCATGTTAAACTTTTGCTTTAGGAACAATCCTAACACTGACATGTACCATGACATGAGGCAGTCTCTCTCTCCCAAAACTGGAAAACTTTGGCACTTTTTGGCCAAGTAGAATCCAGGCTACATTTTAGGGTGCTTGGTCACAAGCATATATATATCCATACTGTTAGCAGTGGGTTTGTTTGATGAAGATAGAGCCACGGTTTCAGCAAAGTTACTGCCAGTGTGGACTTCTTATGCTACTAGGGGTCACGAGATGTTGGCCTTCTCTGCAGGACCACAGTATCTGTCACCACCTCCTAAACGAAGCTTCCCTTTAACAGAACATGATCCTTTGGGACTTAACCATTACCTTATACATGTTCTGTAGCTGTAACTATATGTATTTCAGTGCTTGTGAACTGTCCCTAAAACCCCCAGGTCAGTGACATGTGATGGGCACGATTTGCTTGTCTCCAGGAAAGAGATATTGTGCCTCAAACACCATAGGTCAAAGCCCCATCTCTGAGGAAGAGATTCTCTTTTTCTGTCCCATTAAGTGTCTCTGAGAAGGATCACTCCAGGCTGGTCAGGACTACTTCCTCCACACCAGTCCTTCCTGCAGTCATCTTAAGAAATCCTGCAGTACAGCCCTGTTTGAAGTTAGTCTAAAGAGAGATCAGTTTGCATTTCTATTTGAAAGTGCGGTGGATGCAGGGAATTTAATCTTTTCTGCAACTGAAATCAGAGGTTTTCCTCATGTACCCCTCAGGTCTCTGGCTTCCGGATGAAATTCAACCTGACCTACAAGAATCTTTAAATTTCCAGTCTCCTGTTAGTTTATGTAGGTGTAAACTACAGCTCTTAGAACCATTATAAATTCCTCAGGCCACCAAAATTATCAGGACTAGTGACTCTGCAGCCTCCATGCACATGCCTAAAGAACTGGCAGTTCCTAACACCTTCCTTGAGTTCCCTCTTTCTCTTCTGTTTATTGACCTTCAAATGCTTCAGTAGCGTGGGTCACGGTTTTTGTTGCCTTCTTTCTATTCCTGCTATTCCTATTCAGTGAACAGCTAATGCTTCAGTTTAATTCCTGTTGTATTTCAGTTGTAGTTTCTGCTTTAGCTTTTTGTGTACACACACAATCTGGAGGACACACTGCTTCTAATATCATTGCTGTAGACAGAGTAATTGCCTTCTTTAGTCTTCTGATACCTCAAGGCCATCAGGACATTTCTACCCCGCTATAACTTGACACCTTCATACCACTGAAAATAGTCACTACTGTGGAGCAGGCCTGCAGCCTCCAAACTGCAAACTCACAAGTTTAGACCTTCTAGGCAGGTGAATTTACCTTGTGCTGTTAATTCTGATGTTAATCACAGTACCAACTGATTTTATAAATATTTTTTAAAATTATTTGTGCTTCATTTTAACCCTAGCCTCTTTCAGAATGATTACAACTCATTAGCTTATCAGAGCTCCCTGAATGAAACACTGCATATAGTGTTGAACCCTATTTGAGCAAAAAACAATAAACATGATTACAGTGTCAAGTGCCTTGATGAAAAAAAATCTACTGAATTTCACTACTTCATTTTCAGTTCCCACCAAGTTCACATTTCTGTGGTGTTAAGCTGACCAGGAAGGCAATTTTGCCAAGGTCCCACATTCAGAGGAATTAACCTTGTCTAAAACACTTAACTTCTCAATGATGAAAATGCATTCTTTCACAATTAACATCAAGAAATCATTTCCAACCTGATACTATTAATGGAAACCAGATGTTTAATTTTCTTCATTGATTTTGTTAGTCATGTTCGTATTTCCTCATTTCTCTGAATTCCGTTGCTTCATGTAACATGTATGTGGATGCTACACACTCATTCAAGCATGTGTTCATCCACAGGCAGCAACAATCAGTAAATACATATGATCCAACGGGGTCACTCTGGGCTTTCCACTAACTATAGAACGTTAAGAAGGTCTGTGAAAGCAAATCCAGTGCTGTTTGTGGAAAGAACTTGTACGCATTTCTTCTCACTCTACATATTAACCAAAGAGAATGAATGCAAATAGAGTGAATATCTCTCGTTGTACACTGTTTCCAATTGTAAATACAATGAAAAATGGATTCTCAGAGTTTGAAAACACCAATTAAATTGTTTTGCTCTCAGCACAGTAAGCAAGCTGTGTGAATAACAGCGTAATGCTCTTGAAGTACTAAAGTTTTGTTTAATACACTTAAAATAGACACTTATTTAGTCATTGACATGCACTGAGGACAGAAGAAAGGTGATGTATGGGGGGTGCATGGAAGAAGAATGTTTACTCCCACATTGTGCAATGGATTGTGCTTCAGCCTTCTTTTGTTAATTAGCTAATTTTACTTCTCTGTGCAGCTAAGAAATTGCAGAATATGGCCTGCTTGTCTTTACTTTTTGTTACCTCTTGTGCTCAGAGAACTGATGAATATGATGCTGCCAGGCTACCGATAAATCTTAAGAGAGCTCTTTTTTGTGCACTACTGTGAACTACAGTCTGAAACTCCTTTAAGACCAGCTATTCTTACCGCGTATGAAAACAGTATCTGATTTCCTAAGTCTCTTGAAAAAGGTCTCTCAAGAGTGTAGCATTAGATTTCTGTTCTTCCCTCCTCCTTCAAACTTACCTTTGGTCATCAGCCACATTCTGAGTGCTGTTCAGGACAATCCTCCACAGATCAGAGGCGATGAGCTCCTTCTGATCATTCACAAGGTTGATACTGGGCAGCTGTAGTTCACAGACTTTGCTTTCTGATAGACTGAATTCCCGGAATGCAACAAATGATTTCTGAAGCTCATCCCAGTACTCCAAGCTGCAAGGAATCTGTGATGAAAGGGAGAAGGCATAATTACTTTATGCTTGATTGCAAATATAATGGGATTTACTGTACATGCTAAATGTGCAAAACTCACTAAACTAAATAAAAGTAAGCTCTCATAAAGAAAATCAGAACAATTTTGTGTTGTCTTGACTTAAGTTTTCAGAACTTCATTGCAGTATAACACTTCAATATTTCTCTTACTAGGTACAGCAATAGCTATTTGTTCCACAGTACCCAAGAATAACAAAGACTACTCAACTAACTATTATTTGTATTATGCAGCCAAAAAATCCATCAGATGTCATCAAGTCATGGTACCAAGGACATTCTAACCATCACTGAAAAGTATTTTGTTTGAATTTTATTACATAACAAAATATTAATTTATTAACTACCCATTTATTGTCCCATTAAAATGATCAAAGATGCAGAATAAAAATGATAATAAGCAACACAATGCCTTGTTGTGGGCCAACACATGAATGAAAATCCTGGGACAAATCATGAAGAACTTGTAATCACATGATCTTTTATTTCACGGAATATGCTGTTTAGACAACTGTGTGATTTTGAAAAACCAAACCCAAGAAATACATAGTAGCTTCAGTTTAATTACACCCCTAATTTTAAGTCTGTAAATAACCCACTTGGATTATGCCTGGATGCATCACTGAACTGGAGAGAATGTTATTAGAAACATTTCTAGAGAAAACAGAAACCAAATTCTAATTAAAGCATAGATTTTAAATGAGTGGGACTTAGGCCGCCTTTTTTTTTTGCAGTAATGTGAATGAGAACATGAATTTAAGACAAATGCAAACTCAGTAAGATATGCCGATTTTAGAATTAAAACCCAGAAATCCACAGTCATTGCACTTGTGTATGCTCAAGAAATACTAGAAGTCAAGTTGACGTAAAGCAAATATTAAAAATGGCGTATATAGGTGCTATGACTTTTTTATCCCTCTGTGTCTGTGTGTAGACATATGTATATAAAAAAACAGGAAAAAACAATGTGGTAGAGATACAAGTAAATCAACATACAGCTAGAAAAAGGTCTGTAAATATTCTTCTCTGTTGCTCAGTAAGGACTGTAATACACGTGGAGGTGACAGCAGGCTGATTAATTAACAGGAATGAAGGTTAAGAATGAAAATTCAGGGACCTCAGTGGTTCGAGCTGGGGAGGGCAAGGGAACATAGATAATCACCAAAAATTCTGTAACAATTAACATGTGGAATCAGAGTCTGAAACACAGATATTTTTTTACTACGTCTGTCAAGTCACAATGATGCATGAAGATTGAAAAAAACAACCACAAACACTAAATTTTTGAGGTCAGGATAGAGGGAAAAAGAAGATAAATCTATTTGATAACTGCAGCAAAACCGTGATGCCAGTAACGTATCGAACAGCCTGTATATAATAGCGTACGAACACAATCGGGAGTGCCAATTTAATTTCAAAGACTAGAGCCTGAGAAAAAGGGATTGATTTAACATCAAAAGCACGCACCATATACATAAAGATAGCAACACATTTTCTTATAAGCTGCATAAGATATGTAAATGTCAGCTGCAAAATTGTAAGGCAGTATGATGATGCCTAGAAAAAGCAAATGCCATCCTGAGAGACGTCAGATGACTTATTTCCAAAAGCGAGGGACAAATATTAATTGATTGCATAAGCCACCCGTAGGGCCTCATGGGGACTACAGCACACATTTCCTATTAATCATGTTAAAACTGTATTAACTGACACTGGGATCCATGCAGAGTCAAGGACCAAATGAAGGAAAATGAAAGGACCCTGATTGCTCTACACAGACACCTCCGGAAAGAAGCAGTTAGTAGACAAAAAGGTCTACGGAAACTATGGGTCAAAACTGAGTTGCTCTATCAATAAAGTGTAAGGCTAGACACCTGCACAGAAAAAGAGAGGGAGTTTCGAGGACAGCCTTGGTGATCCTGACAGCTGCTTTTAAAAGCCCAATTTGCTAATACAGCGGAGACAGCAACCAGCATTGCCCCAGTGGGAGAAGGCTGGTCTTGATGACCCAGAAAACACCTTTCCTGGTTCTAACTCTACAATGGTGCTGTGCACAGCAACAGGAATATGAAATACTGCATCATTGTGCTCATAGCCTATTTCAAAGTCACACTATATTTATTCTTTTTGCTCTTAGTGTCACTGTAGAGTTTCAGATTTCTTCAAAACTTCTAAGTGTTGAAATATTTTAACCTTTAATGCTGTGGACAAAGCCTCAAAATTGCAATACCACAGTAATGTTCCTACCTTTCAATTATGGATATACCCAAGGAATTCCCCTACGTTAACTACGAACACAGAAACACAAAAATCTCCATCATCGTCTGTCTTTCATTCTACACTGTCATTCTCACTCACACACTTCTTTTCTAAACCTCCATAGTCTCCAGGAATGATAAAACATTTCTTTTTATTTAAAACATTGCAATACTTGGCATAATTTCTATAGCACAAGGTTGTGGAATTGTATAATTACAAAGGATCTGTATAATTTCTGACAACAGCTTGCAGCCATTTATGGTTGCAAAGGTACTTCTACATACAGTGGTATTTATTTCTGTATATTGTTAAATCTCAGTCCTTAAAATACTTTGAGATTTTTTAGGAGTGTGGTACAATATTTTGAATGCTTGGTTCGGTCTTGTACTTCCTATTGCCTTTCAACACCTAAGTTATCTTTTCTTGTCAATGCTGTGAGTAACATGTGTGCAACAGAAGTCTTGTAAAGCTATTCTATTATTTATGATGTTTATTTCTTTTAGATTACATCTCACAACAAAACTTTTATTTTAATATGCAAGTTTCCCTAATGAGAATCTCACAAAATGTCAGAATGGGAACTAGTGGGCATTTTCAAAGCAGCTAAGCAAGGTGATGAATTCTACTCCCACTGAGATACATAAGCTGAAAGAACAAGCTAAAGAGCACAATAAAGAGAATTCCTAAGTGGCACTACAATATGAAAAAATGTAAACCTATCAGTAAGGCTAGAGAAAAGTAATATAGAGAGATTGAAGATGAAGATTGAAAATAAAGGGAGATTAAAACTTGAAAAAACCCCAAAACAGATTGAATTTTTTTTTTTTTTGTATTTTTTAAAAGAAGTTAGGTACTTCATTATTTCCACCACTACATATCTTGAGGAAAAGAGAGATAAGTAAAATGAGCAAAACAATTATTATGCCATAAAGAATTAATAACTCCTCTTCAGGAGCTGGTATAACCCAATATAGTGTATTTGCCTTTTAGGAACTTTATGGTGGCCTCTTAAACGAATTATTAAGAATTTGAAAAGGCACAGGAATCATCACTGGACTCAGCAGCAGGAGTAGCCAGCAAGAACGAATCACCTAACAAATAAAGCAGGCTGGTAAGCATGTTGAAAAGATTATTCCTCTTTATTTTTGCTTATGAATCTTTTCCTAATTGTGCTGTAATATGTCAACAAATCTATCAGAGCAAGAGACAGCACCTTTTAAGACATCATCTGCACATCAGAAATCAAAGTCACACTTTATGTGATTGCCTGTACAAGACACAGCTCATGCTTTGGGACTGTCCGAACTGTAAGCTTTCTAGTTTGAAGCTTGCAAAAGACTTACTTGACTTAGAATGTTTGATTCCTACACATCTAGCTTTATTTGTTCTAGGGGGTTTATTACTAATGCCTGATCTGGATAAGTTTAAGGAAAGATGGTAGCTCTGGGCAATATTAGCTGCCAAAAATAATAGTTGTGAAAGCCTGGAAATGGGCTCTAATGCCAGGACTGAGTCATAGGCAGTGGGAATAAGTGAATTAGCTGCAACAAAAAAAATTCCCCATATGTAGAATTAAATATGGTGCTTTTACCTTAAAATATTATAAAACCTAAGCTATAATTCAGATAATTGTTACCTCTTAGGAAATGTGACCGCTAGTGCTACCTCTATAAAACTAACGAAGCATATCTAACCACAAACTTCTTTGCTAACAATAAGCATGCTTCCTCAACAGACACTTCTCCACGGCTTTTTGCCTTCTTTCCTAGCTCTCAAAGGAGGTTTTAATTGCAACGGTTTTATTCACCTGTAAGATGCAAAAAGAACCATTACTGTACAGCCCCTGTTACTTATGTGTGCACAAAACTATTATTTAACTGTGGGCTCAGATTTAGCCAAGAATCTCCATTTTTCAAGAAAACCACGTATTATGGCACAAACACTTATTTAGAAGAGTTATGGCAAGAGAAAGCAAAACAGCAGTCAAATGCTTTTTTTTGTAGCTGCGCTAACAACAGAGATCAGAAGCAGAAGTGAAAAGCTACCAGCTTTCACATTTGTGAAAAGAAACCAGCCTAAACTCTAAGTACTAATAACAAAAACGGTTAATAAGATAAATACATTTAAAACAAAGCAGAGAATTTGAAGATTCCTCCTTTCTCTCTTTGCTGATGTGGACTACAGACATGGGACATCTGAAAATGAAGTATCACTGTTCTGATGAAGAACAAAAACGGTGTATTAACAAGGAAAGCAGTTGCCTCTGAGTGACAGTTCCAGTCCTGCCCCCTCCAAGCACAGGGCTGAAAGAAACAACTGAGCTGAAATCGTTGCCTTGGAGGAGAAATCATTTGAATTAGGTAAGTGTGGATTCCTGCCCTCTGTGAATCTCCCATTTTGCTCTATTTTAAGGAAACCCAAAATCTGCATCTATATTACACTAACAGACACTGTGAGAATCACTTCTGTGCGTACACATCAACTCTCCACAAACACAGCCTGTCTCAGCTTCAGCAGAGCCAAAACCTTTACCATGTGCATTTTCCCAAAAAAGGAAAACTCCAAACAAAAAGAACCTCGAAATCCCCCTTAAAGACCTGCATCCATTTCCTACACACCTGTTAACCTTTCAGCAAGACAGTATTAGTAACCACCATGAAGTATTCCCACCGGTGCACTACAACGTGACAGATCATGGTTTTTCTTATTCATCATCTATTGTGCCACACGTTACCTGTACCAGCATCATTCAATTCCTATCTGGAAAGCAGGGGTCAAGAAATGCTACAGAATGTGTTAATGCTATGTCATACATTAATATTTTCACCCATGTGTTGCACACCCTGTTGACCACACGGATACTCCTTCTTTCCAAGTTACGTGTAATAACGTCACAATGGGAGAGAGATGACTGTTGATCCATAGGCGCTTTTTAAAGGCTTTCGTGACCACAACATGTGTCCAGATTTTCCTGTGAGCTGATGTTACTCTCCCAGCTTTGGAATACTTCACCCATTTGGCGCTGAGAGGCCTTGGGGTGCACACCGCTTGTCACTGGGGATGTTTCTATTGCCGAGCTCTCCAGGTGCGCACAGGGCCACCACACTCCCACAGGCTGCCACCCTGCCATAAATGATCATACCTATTATTAACCATACCTATTGTCACAATGCCGACAGGTCTCAGACACACACATCACTGCCATTTAGGACAGAAATAATTAAAATATCTCAATTTCTTAGCTCATCCCATCTTTTCCAGCAACATCTTTTTTGTCTCTAGGAAAAAGCTACAGCCATCTGCCTACTGCCTTGAGGTTGCAGAATGAAGGGTATATAAAAGTATCGTTTACTTACTTAAATACTGGGGCATATAAATTTTAAACTCAATATTAAAATTGGACCTTTAACTATACCCATGCAGATTTCTTAGGCTGCAAAATACATCTTGTCCAGCTGAGAAAGAAAGATATTAACAGCTGGGTTACAGAAGAATGCGCTTCATGTTGTTTTCAGCGATGCTTCCTTCTGATTCCTGTTTTTGCTAGAAAATAAGCTTTTAAAGAATAAATGTTCATTTCTTGAATCTCAGTCCCTCAGATGGTGGGTGTTTCCTCTTGGAAATGAAATTATTCTTGTTCCAGAAACAACTACTGTACAAGAAAACGCACACAGAAGACAGGAAGCGTGTGTGTGTTTTATCTTCTCCAAGCAGGGCCACCTAAGTGAATGAGAGCAGAATACAATACAAACTAGCACTTTGTGTCAGACGCCAACCCATGCTGAGATTTTAACTCCAGCTTCCTGAGCATGAATAAACTGATTGCTCTGTAATAAAGCTTTTCTGTTATTAGGATATTTCACTGGTTTAGGTCCAACTGCCTCAAAAACACAATTCTCCCATTAGGTGAACAGAAGTTGCAGTAGTAGGAAATAAAAAGCTTTACCCAGATTTTTATTAGGGAAAAATTCTTGGCAATAACTACCAAGAGCATTACTTTTAAATTTGATTTTGAACTACTACTCATGTAAGTGTAGCAAAAGGACCCTACAGAAAAATATATTATGTAGAAAATATGCTCAAAAGAAAATTAATATTGAATAGAATAAAGCCTGTGTAACATGCCTGTTCACACCACACACAATCCAATATGGCCAGTGGAACAACATCCTGAGGACTGTAGGATACTTCAACATCCACATTCCTGTTTATCTTATGTGACTGACATTGCGAAATCCTGCTACAAGCTGAACTGCCCGTTGGGCTAAGATTGTATCGTATCAATGCGGAAAACAGCCTCTCCTGGCGCAGCTACAGACCACCAATTCTCCCTTTTCATGAAGATCCAAATAATAATAAAAAAAATGTGGTGGTTTACAGTGAGGTAAAAATTTAGCATAGTATTAGTGGTATTAGGATTAGCAGTAATACTGGGATTAAAAACATTCTAGATGCACAAAGTATTTGCTGTCCCCACCAAAACCTCCTTTGTACTCATCCTGGTTTTCTGTACTTTGACACTATTTTGATGTGTTCCATACCTGTATATTTTGGGCAGTAAATGTTATTTCACTATGGTGTACTCTCAATTTTCAACACTCAGGAATAATCAGGTACATAACTGGAAAAGTTTTTCAAAATTATCCCATATAATTTCTTTACAGAATTTGTTTCACTTCTCTTTGAATTCGGTTTAACAAATTTTGTCCTAAAGCTAGAATATTTAAATTATAAATACTCATTTAAAAATTGAATATGCAATATCTACTTATTTTTTTCCCCATCCATACTGAGGTCTTTGGCTGAATAATGAAACTAACTACTGTTTTGATTTCTGAGTAATAACATATACCTCGGCTCATCCAACTTCATTTACCAATTTTATTTATGGTTTTATTAGCATATTTATTTCATTTTATTTAATTTTACATCTGTACTGCAGTTTATAAAATAAATATTAGACTTATAATAAAGAGATGTGGAAGAAAACTGTCTTCTGAGAGAAACTTTTTTAAAAATACATAACTGCCTTTTAGCTGACTTTGGAAAAAAGCTTCTATACATCTTCAACTAATAGAAGCCATAAAAAACCCTTTGTAATATTGGAACCAGTTGAGAAACCACAAGTATTCAAATGCAGGAAATCATGATTTTATAACATTTTAATGTGATCTACTCTTGGGAAACAAAGTTAACCAAGCCCTATTTCTGTACAGGAAATATTCCACTGTACAGTTGTAATACATTGTGGTGAGGGGTACAGCTGCAAATTTTTCACCTGTAATGCCCCACTGGTATTGTGGCTTACTGAATTGCATCAAGATTGCCTTCCTGTCCGGAAAGCCCTCTAAGTACAAACAAGACTCTAAGCCCAGGTTTTATTTTCCCTTGGTATCAGAATATGGTAATTTAAGAGCCCTGAGAAATGCTTTTTAACCTTTTAGAAGAAATATGTAGCATTCTTTTATTAGGAACTATGTTCTTTGCCTTTTTAAAACAACATATGACCAACTTATCTTATCAATTTATCAGGCTAGCAGGTTCAGAGCGAATGCAGGTGTGTATAGTAATGTAATCTGTCACAGATACTGGCTTTTTTCTTCATGGAAAAAGTACTCCAAACACACTAACAGCTTTTGTTAAGAAAGCACAGAATAGCGCTAGGCTCGAACAGGATTTCTGCACGACTTTTTAAAAGAGAAAATGTATGTACTATTAAATGTCAAACCCATTTTTTTTTTCCTACTGTCACTCATCTTGAGACTGAATTTAAATCACTTTTCTAACAGCAAAAACAACAGTGTTTAATTTAACTTATTAGGGCCTTAATTTATTGTTGCAAGTATCAAGAAACAAATTTGTATGGATAGGAGATCTCACATTAGGGACTTACCTACTTCTTGTAATATTCCTTATTCTCTTTTTCTGATACAGGAACAATCCTCCACATTTTATTTAAGGCTTTTCATTTTCTAAGCTTCAGTATTTATTCATAATATAAGCACTATGCTGTTGAAATGCAGTCACCTCTGGGATTGAGGGTAGCAGTCTATTAATACATAAAGTATAGTGTAGTTTTCGGTATATGGGCTATTTTGACTACATATTCTCACCACAGTAAAGCCTGACTCCTACAAGTGCCCCAAGCCCAGCGTACAGCAGGAAGGACTTTGATTTGCAAAGTTTCAGAAACCAGAGTTTCTGAAAAGTACAGAACACGAGGAGAGTGTAAATCTGTCATTAAGATAATCTGATGGTTTCGTCAGTCCTCTGGCACCTGGTAGAATTTTCACTGGCTCAGTAACCCCAAAGGGTAAATTTCAGTGTGATGCACAGGCAAATTATGCACAACTTCCATTAACATTCCCAACGAGTTACGCTTAACTCCCTGCAGACTGCGCAGAAACTGTAGGCCAAACGATACAGTCTCATCTCGATGCAGTGAACACTAAGATCACACAGCAAAATAATTAAGATTATACACACAAAATACAGTAACAAAATAGTAAAGTCTGAGATAATCCTACTCTCAGACAAGGAAGTCCACAAATAATGTTTAAAGCTGGAATTCCTAAAGAGAATGGGCTCCGTTTCAACATCTGCTTAAGACTCCCTGTGTAACACTGCAATGCATTTAGCTCCTACTTCCTTCCTTGCAAGAAAACGAAGACAGTACTTGTCATTAATAGTCGGAGTCTTAACGTTCGAAAACATGTGCAAAACTCCGCCAGCATCACAAAACTTGCTCGCATCCAGATCCTCTGAAGTGTAAGCGGCTCAGACTCAAAGCGAGCCTTCAGCCCTCTGAAACAGTGACCTGCATCCAGTACACATGCATGGATGTAAACACGGAAAACAGTTTCCTACACAAAAGGCGTTTGTTACTGTTCTCCTTTATGATCAGATATGCTCAAAAATTATACTGGATTGCTTGTAACAGCTCTTCGAACAGTAGAGAGATCATAAAAACACGGATAGAGTCTCTGTATGGTAGTAGTATGACTACTACAGTCATTTTGAATCAGAAGGTAAAATTAACAAGAAATGTAAGTTTTAAAAAGCAAGATCCCAGACAAAGCACCAAATTCTAATTTGAGCAATTCACAACAGCCAGACAAATTATTTCACCACCCATCTACGAAGTCCAGTTATGTTAAGCCAGTACCGAACTGCACGGCAGTAGATTCAAAAATTTGCAAACTGACAGGTTTATCGATAAGCACGGTTGAACTTTACAGCTTATTATCTAATAACAGTTCGAACTTAAATCACTAACCTGTCACACACAAATCATCTGGATTTCCAAAATAGTTGTCGCTTTGGGAATGTAAGAAATAAATCAAACATGAATAAAATCTGTGGTTTCCCAAAAATCTCTTTTCCCAGCCTCTCAAATGCCCAGCTGAACAGTGTAGCCCCAACAGGGAATGAAAAGTAAAAAGGAAGCAGAGCCAGCCAAAAATGAGGTATTCTCTGTTAAAAGGAAAAATGAATGTCTTTGACATTGATCATAATTCTTTTCCTGTTGACTGTCATGTCAAATCTTTCCTGGAATAATGACTTACAGTAGGTCTAATGTCAGTCATTCTTAAGCTCATGCTTCCTTAAGCCACTGTTTAAACAACCACAAGGTGTTAGAAAATGACTGTTTATTGGCTGAGAGTGTTGAAAAAATCGGATTCCAGACTGCAGAATCTGCAAATACTTTATTTAAATAACATAAGCATGTAAGGCAATGCAACGGACAATTTTTTAAATCCTTACCTTTTGAAGTTGGAATTATTTTATATTCTCCTAAAAGAGATTTCATCATCTCAGTAAATGCTCTGAGTGAATTTTACCAGAGTAATTTTATTTACTTAGTCTTTCCCTATTAAATCTCAGTTAAGCCCTTGCAACCTCAGAACTATACCCACTGCCCTAATTTTCTCCAGTAGACCTTGAGATTTGGTTAATTTAATCACCACTTTTCCAAATCAGGAATAAGTGCTCTGTTTATTAGGACACTATATAAAGAAGAAAGGCCAAAAAAGGAGATCTCAGCACACATTCATCTTTTCATCAGCTGTTATAATGCTGACTACACTTGCATGCAATAGGAATCCTGGCAGGTACACAAGGGAAACATACTCAAATAAAAGAACCTGTCAGGTTTATAGTTCAGTAGATGTTTTAACTTCATATGGAGAAATGAAGAAATGCCATAGATAATCTTCCTTTTGTCTTGTAAGCTTTAACATCTTGTATCTCTCACTGGATGACAATCCAGGAGACAGAATTTTAAGTCTGTGTTGGTGATGTGGATGAAATAAATCACAGAGCTCAGAATTTGGAGCCTTACACATTATACGATCACTCTGATTAGACAAATCCGGTTTTCTCCACCTTTTAAATCCGTGGCCACTTGTGTAAACGCTCTTGTGTAAATACATAGCTTTTTGTTAGCGATACGGGGCAGTGCCAGCAATATCCCTTATTGGAAAGATAACTACAATGGAATAGCAAACACTGAGCATCTCTATGAAAATGGCACTAGCCTCCAGCTGTACAGGAAATAGCCTGTACGTCCTGTTCACCTGCTTGTACAGAGGAAACACTTCCTACAAGGCATACAAATTGCTTTCCTATCTTGGTGAGCCCCTCTCAATCTTTGCTTTCTGCCCTGCCAACCCAAACCTTGTTCTTGGTAAAGACAAATGACAAAAATGTGGACCAAATGAAATCAGAGAGGTGAAAGTACAAAGGCTAATCAGAGGCAAAGACAAACATCGATCTGAGGTTTTCAAGACTGCAGGAAGACACGGGAAGACTGGGAAAGTAGTCACATAGTGCCAAGTACAGTTTTATGCCCCACAGCACAGATACCCAACAGCACTTTCTTTGAGCTTAAATGCCTAACTGTGGCTAACTCCATATTTTATCTGTACAATTTGAAAGTCTCTACTTAATCACTAACTGAAATATTTTCCCACAGCTCCCTCCTTCAAATTGTAAAACCACAGAAATGAAGAACACTCTCTGCAACCTGACAGATCAAGGAACTGTACAAGCATGGTTGAATTTAGCTCTGAAATACAGTCCCTTCTTATGGTGTGGAATATATTCTTCAATTATTCTTTATATTCTGAGCATTATCTGCATAACTATAAACTATTTTCTGGAATTAGAAATTGCTCTTCCTCTGTTATTCTTAATGCCATATTTCCAAAGCAACAGAAACAATCAGGAAGGAGGAAATAACCACAAATTCTCTTTCAGCCATCCTTGTAACAGGCTTGATCCAATATTATCATTTGAGAGATGAGGAGAGAGACTATGAAGCCCTTCCTCTGCAATTTAAGACTGTCTAGCACACTTGTGTTTCCGGATTGCTCATATATCTTCTACAACCCTGATATCCCTGCAGGAGACATTCCTCTATATATCTATATCTTATAAAACATATTCTGCTTGAAGGCTATTACCATGCTTCAGAAGTCTGCAGTGGAAAAAACTCATGGACAGATTCACAAGAATGACAATCATCACCACCAACAGATTCCAACTTTAACTGCTATGAAACAAGACGATCACAGAGGAAATAAAAGACCTGTTGCCCTAACAACAATGAGCTGGTTGCCTTGTAGAACAGCGTTTACTGTCAAACTGGGAAATTGAGGCATGCCTTAATCTTCACATTTGAAAACTTGCTGAGACAAATCTGTAAACATCTGTACAATTTTTACTATAGAAATTATCTGCACAAGAGAGTGTCCTAAATGTAACATTAACTGTATTGCAGCAAGAACAGCCGGCTTTCTCTTTCTGGTTCTGTGTACGTATTTTCTTTAAGTACATAATAAAATAGGCTTTAAAGTTGCTCATCCACATGTCTTCAACCACAAGAGTCTCTTACCAGCAATCTACTTGAATGATTAAAAAACTTAATCTGCTGTAACTGAGAGCCTCAGAGAACATCCTTTTTGATGTACCAATATCCATCTTCAATATTTTACACTAACGGCATTGCTACTTCATCGTGATTATTATCTTTGGAATTAATATTCTGATTTTTTTCCCCAAGTTTGGACTTTGCTCTGCTCCTGAGGTGTGAATATGATTCTCACATCAACACCGTTCTACCCTTTGCCCTTGCTGATTTGGGCAGTAATGGATTACCCTGGCTTACATGATATTAGATGGAGTCAGCGCTGGGATTAACTTCACTCTTAGGAAATGTGTGCTGTTTTAAGTGATCAGTGGAATACGCTTTTTCTTCCCCATGCATTTAAAAAATAATCTTTGCAGCAGTCAAGATCAAAAGGGTATGCCTTAACCAACATTTGAGTTGCTGCCTGAAGGTCTTTTTTGTAGATCCCCTTTATACAAGGGATACATTAGCGGTGGCTTAGAGCAGTATTTATCATATTACTTGGACAAGACACAACCTATTTACTTTTTCCTCTTAGATGAACATGAAACTACTGCTCTTGTATGCATTTTCCTTCAACCCACATAGAACTTTACTAAGATATTTAGCTGTGCCTAGAGCTTTCAATCACCAAATCAAAAAATCTCACAACTTGGAAAAAAGGCAACCATTAGCAGAAATGAAACAGAAGTTGATAGAACAATCCAGAGTTAATAGTTCTGATCAAGGAAATAGAAAGATGTTGACTATAAAAGACTGACGAATATTCTACATCCATAGCCTATCTCTTTCTTGATACAGAACCCAGTATTAATTTTCTTTTTTCAGGTAGCTATACAAGTTGAACTCAAAACACCTGTAAGCAGAGTGGCAAATTGGGTTTTCTTCACTTCATTGATTTTGTGTTCCAAAAATAATACCTGTGTATGTCCTTCCTTCTTTAGTAAGAATTTGGAAATAGTACTACATAAACTTTGAAACAGTCTTGAGAAGGTTTACTCAGAAAAGATCGTGGCAGTGATGTAGGCATAAATGAAGTAAAAGAAGAAAAGGTCTCCAGATAAAAAAGGGTTAAAAGTGATGCCAGACAGTCGTTTTAGTATCTGAGGATAAGAAACACCGTATGTCACAGAATGATAGAATCACAGAATGGTTTGGGTTGGAAGGGACCTTACAGACCATCCAGTTCCAACCCCCCTGCCATGGGCAGGGACACCCTCCACTAGACCAGGTTGCTCCAAGCCTCATCCAGCCTGGCCTGGAACACTGCCAGGGATGGGGCAGCCACAGCTTCTCTGGGCAACCTCTTCCAGTGCCTCACCACCCTCTCCGGGAAGAATTTCTTCCTGATATCCAATCTAAATCTCCCCGCTTTCAATTTAAACCTGTTATCCCTTGTCCTGTCACTACAGGCCCTTGTAAAAAGTCCCCTCACAGCTTTCTTGTATGCCTACACTGAACAAGAACTTTTTAAAACATTAAGAAGAGGTACCAGGGAGGTCTAAAGGTGTTTAATCAAAAACTAGTTATCTGAAAGAACGGGAAATCACCTAGACCCAAAGAACACTTGTAGCATGTGAAAATGGAACAATTTGGGATTAAAAATTAAATAGGAATAAGTAGCAATGTCTGGTAAACGGGAAGAACAAGTTCAGATACTCTTAATCTCTCAAAAGAAATACAATCCCAATGCAGTTTCTTGCAAGTGCATCTAGGATTCTCACTCACTTCCTTCAAAAAAATAGCTCAAACATTTTCAAATCGCTAAAGAAAATGCAACATGCCACGCCATGGCAGAAACATCAGTGCTTCCTTTTTCCCTCCACAAATAAAAGCACGAATGTTTGGATTGTAAAAAAAGGAACGTACTAGAAACTTGTCAAGTGAAACTGCTTACCTTTGCAGCAACACAAGTAAAAGCACAAGAAAATACGCTCTTGGGACAATCTAGAAATAGCAGCAAGGTAAGGTTTTACAGAAACAATATAGTTCCTATCAACTCTTATAATCTGAAAGCTGTCTGCTTATCCTTTGGCCGCAGCAGATGACACACAACTTCAATATCTAGAAAAATTCTCTTTATAGCAAAGCTTTTGCAAGTTCCAGGAATTGGAAGAATAGCTATAAAAACAAAGAGACTTCTAAAACCTACCCATGATTAAGACTATAGGTCAAAAGAAGTTTAACAAAGACAGAAAGCTAGATGAAATGTCAAAGCAACTTACTCGGAAAGAAAGAACACACAACTGGCAAACTTTTAATTCAAGACAAACTACGGAACTGCACCTTTGCCTGGATTTATGTGAAGTACAGGATTAAGGGAGACTGGTAACACAGCTGTTGACATTATGACTCCTAGCATTTGAACATATACACAGTGCTGGGAAAGTTTTTAAAATATATTTTTAATATACTTTGATATCATTATTGTCTTTAAAATTAGATCCTTTTTTTAAAAAAGCAAAGTCTTTGGCTTGCAGATGTTCCTCTAATGTTTCATGTCAAGAAGTGAATAAAAGTGTTGTTTTGTCTTCTTTCTCTTTATATTTTGTGAATTTTCCATATGCACTAAATATGCAGTATATTAAGAAACAGACCTACATCCATACAGGGAAAAAAGTGGAGCTCGTGAAAGGCCTCCTGATTAATTTAAATCCGAACCTAAAGTTAGAGATGACAATTTGGTAAATGTAATTCAACTCAAGAATTTGAAAATCAACTCTGTAATATTCCACACGTATCTATGTTAGACTAATAAAACAATGCACATTGCCCATGTTTAAAATGGCTGTTTATCTGCATTTTGCAGAGCTGCTCTTTGTAGGGACATGGCCCTTTTTGGAAAATGTGATAAATGACCACCTAGAGCCAGGCAACAGTTATTGCCATAATTAATGGACTGCTACCAAAACGTGCAGAAAATCCATTTCTGCACTCCACGTGCCCAAGAGCACAGGTTTTTTAATAGATATCCTCTAATTTGGCTGATATCTTTCACCTCTTCCCTTGTAACTGAAAGCCCAAGGTAGTAATATAAGACTTTCTAAGAGTTAATTAACCATAAAATTGACAGACCTTAAGAAGAGAGCATGCCACAGTAAAAAAGCATCATGGAGGGAAGCTATACAGGAACGCCTGACCACAACCCTAAACCGAGACTGATGAAAACAGTTGTCTGTGGTCGATGTATAAGATCAAATGCAAATCTGAAGAATTACCTGATGACCAGCAGAAGTTGACAGAACCTCAGTGCTTCCTGGTTTCTATCTTACTGCCCGAGGCAATTGCGGGAAAATGAAAGAGGATTGCAACTACCTTCTTTACTCTAGACTGCAGCATGGACGCACGAAGCAGCAGAATGCGTGTGCTACTAGAAGTCTGGCTGTGTATGCCCACATGAAGAACCACCGACATCCCCCCTGCACAGGGTCATATTATTACGCAAGCACATACACTATGTTCATGGTGTCTGTTATCTATAATGGGAGCGTAACGTAATTATTCCAAAAACTTGGTGTGCTGTGCTCTGAAAATACCATCCTGAAAGAAGGCAAATTGCTGGCTTTCGTAGCAACCTAATAGGGTCATCAAGACAGCATACAATAACACGATTTTGATCTTTGATTCAAACCTCATGCCAAGCGGAGCTGATTTTTTTCCATTTAATTTTAATTTTCATATAACTGAAAGGAGCTGACATTTGGCTGTCTAGAGGGCAAAGAAATTGGCAGGACACTTACATGATCTCACTAACAGTATGTGCATGGTAATAACATTATACCATTTATCTGAGGAAGATTATCCTACTTACCCATAACTCAAAGCATATTCGTGCATAATTCAATTTTAAAAGCAATTGTTAAAGTTCTAGCAATAATGAAATAGAAATCAACATTTCTGAACAAATAGGAAAAATTGGGAGATATTTATTTCCCTTGACTCACAAGACTATTCTGATTAACAAGCAGATTCAAATTAAAAAAAAAAAATAATGACAGATCCAATTTGCAATACAAAAAAGAAACTGATATTAATAAAACTAAAATTGAGCAAAAATCAAAATAGGTATGCATGGAGTAAGTACAGTTATAAAGATGAATTACACTAGGCAGGAGAGAATGTAACTACCTGACTATATTTTCGAAAGCAAAAATTCTCAGTGTAACCATGAGTTATGGTCTATTTTTGGGGCGCAGAGTCACACAGCTGCAGCACTCAGTCCTCCTTTGAAAGGCAGTTCCATGACCTCACACAGTCAAAGTGGACTGCCCACTTCAACCCTCCCAAGCAGATCCTTTCTCTCTACCCTGTGGATCTTACTAGAAGCACAACCATCTGCCATCAGAGACACAGGACAGGATGGCTGGAGTGGGGATTTTAGTTCAGTGATTCCACTGAAGCTGGGCAATTTTAGACCAGATCTTTCCTCACACATTTCAGTTTCAAATCAAATGAAGTCTTTAAGTAAAGATTGAGGGATGAAAGCACAGGAAGACAGAACAAAACCTCTGCATGCCTGCACACCAGAACTGATAGATTTGGCTATAGCTTATTATGTCAGGGTAAAACTTTACAGGTAAACGGTTAAAATGCTTGCACAAATAGTTTTAAAACTAAAGATGTGCTCAGGCTGTGGAAATTACCTCCTACTGATTTTATAGATCTCCTGACATTAGTTTTGCGCTATTTTTAATAAACCTAGTTTTGAAAACATTCACTTGACAGCAGGAACATTTTCTTTTGTTAATGAAACTAGAATACTCTCATTACCTACCTGAAGAACATCCCCAAGGTCAGCCGTGCTGATGTCTGGGTCTTCAGTGGTATTAAACGGAACAGGGTTAATTCTTACAAGAGTGAGCACTCTGGGTTCTGGATATCTCCACAACATCATTCCAGGACTATCCTCAGTTTCATTGTAAAACACAACTTCATAGGCACTGGGAAGTTTTTGTGCTTCTGTCAAATGAAAGACACTTATTCTGTTATATAATTTCTCGAAAGAAACATGCTGGTTTATGAGACCAAAGTAGTTAAAAATAAACCCCTCAGGATCAAAAGGAGAGAAAATAATAAAGCAATTTCCCTGACTTTTAAAAGATTACAGCTTAATGGAAAGAAATCAAAAAAGGGGTTTTTTTTCATTCTAGCAGATGTGGTTTCAATTACTTTTCCAAAAAAAGTAAAGTATTCTTTTAAGAGGCAAGTAATATTTAATAGGTTACTACTGTATTTACTTTATAATTAAAAAAAAAAAAAAAAAGCGCAATAATATTCTTCTTACCTGCATCTTGTATATACTGAAACAGGCCTGTTCTCAGATCATCTGAGGTATGCTCTGTTTTTGAGGCCTGATTCCTCTCTGTTGAAAAACAAGCGGGGTGTCTGTGTTCAGATATCAATGTCTCTACATGGCCCTTTTTGTTGAGGTACTGCCACAGAAGCTCCCGGAGAAGAACTAAACAGTTCAAATGTTCTTGACCCCAGAAAACCTTTTTTAAAAAAAAAAAAAGAAAAGAGAGAAAGACAAAACAATTACAAATATTTAGTCATTTTTGAAGGAAACAAAAAAATCACCAAAACAATAGGAACTTTACATGACTTTCAGCCTGCTCTACTTCACCTTTATTGCTTGCAAATATGCTTAATGTGAAAATAAAGAGGAAAACCAAGACATTTCTATAAAAACATTTGGCAAATTTGTTCTTTTCAGCATTTGAAGGAAAGCATTAATTCTGCCTGGAAGAGTACAGAACGTAAAAATGACATGCAAGACCTTACAGCTGAGTGCAGTACGTAGGGCTGAGACTTGTCACCAGTGCTGCAGTTTAGGATGTGAGAAAAACCCCTTAGAGATGCAAAGTTTAAACTGTCCAAAGAGCATGTTGCTCCAAAAGTGGAATTCTGGAATGCATTAAAAATGGAGTAAATGACACAGCAAAGAAAATGACTAGAAAGACATACGGGAGATCATCTCACGCACAAATATTGAGTATATACAGTGTATGAACTGGACGTGCTCTAAGTTCTCACAGCGAGGTTTAGAAGTTTAAAGTTTTTTGAGGTTTAAACCAGAAATTTAGAGAAATAACTAAGAAAAACTGGCATTAAAGACCAGAAGATTCATACACTTTACAGCAAAATAAAAGGCAAGTAGCTGGTTTTGGTTGTGGAGACCAGTGATGAGTGGCATCCCACAGGGGTCGGTGCTGGGACCGGTCCTGTTTAACATCTTTAGCGGGATTGAGTGCACCCTCAGCAAGTTTGCCGATGACAGCAAGCTGTGTGGTGCGGTTGACACGCTGGAGGGAAGGGATGCCATCCAGAGGGACCTGGACAGGCTGGAGAGGTGGGACCATGCCAACCGCATGAAGTTCAACAAGGCCAAGTGCAGGGTCCTGCACCTGGGTCGGGGCAATCCCAAGGACAGGCTTAGTGGAGAATGGATGGAGAGAAGCCCTGAGGAGGACTAGGGGGTGCTGGGGGATGAAAAGCTCAGAGGAGGGTCATGAAGATGTTCAGAAGCTGGAGCACCTCTCCTGTGAAGACAGGCTGAGAGAGTTCTGGTTGTTCTGGAGAAGAGAAAGTTCCAGGGAGACCTTATAGCACCTTCAAATACCTGAAGGGGGCCTACAAGGAAGCTGGGGGGGGACTTTTTACCAGGGCCTGTAGTGACAGGACAAGGGGTAACAGGTTTAAATTGAAAGCGGGGAGATTTAGATCGGATATCAGGAAGAAATTCTTCCCGGAGAGGGTGGTGAGGCACTGGCACAGGCTGCCCAGAGAAGCTGTGGCTGCCCCATCCCTGGCAGTGTTCAAGGCCAGGCTGGATGAGGCTTGGAGCAACCTGGTCTAGTGGAAGGTGTCCCTGCCCATGGCATGGGGGTGGAACTAGATGATCCGTAAGATCTCTTCCAACCCAAACCATTCTGTGATTCCATGATTCCTCTCCCAGCTTTGACAAGCAGCGCTGCTTTTCTCAAATCAAACTCCTGTTTGAGAGAATCACATTAACAGAGGCAAAACCTTTAACCATGTGCAGAAGCGGGCCCAAAAGCAACAGGGAAGACAAGAAGCAACAGCAATTGATACAAATGAAATGAGACCTAGAATCTGTGTGGGATGAAATCAAAATCACCAGAGAGTAACTTAAAAGTCCATGGTAAGGATAGGGGTAAAGTAAATAAGTGAGGTGTGCACATACAGAGCTGCGCAAATTCTTTCACTGGGGAATACCAATTTTCAAATACGACCAAAAAATTAGAAGATGCTTAGAGGAAGTGCAATACAGCTGTCAAGAAGAAAGTTTTTCCTTCCCCTGCATCGACACATAAGCCCATGGAATCAATCAAGTTCGTCTGGAAACCCAGCTACAGCTAGTCTGAACTAAATAGTCCCGGGCTACCCAGGTTATCTCCCTAAACAGTGCATCTCTACTGCAGTTTGTAGAGTACCTCTCAGTTCATGGTCCCACACTTGGTCTAGCACCACCTCAAAGGAGCCCTGTGTCACTTTAGCTGATCTCCGAGGCCTCAGTCCCCCACTGATGGAGGAGAGAGGAATGCTTTGTTTGCCCCACTTTCATTAATTTTACTTTTAGGCAGCTGGAACTCCAGAGCACGGAACGCCTACTAGAATATTCACAGATGAGGCACCAATTTCACATAAGCTCTCTAGGCTCTTCTGCAATACAAATTAACAGTGGTAGAAGATGAGGTCATGTTTAGAGCTGGTAAAATCATTAGCCGTAAATAAATTAATTTGAAACAGAATTGTTAATGCTTTTGTCAGCATTCTCAAACCTATTCTGCCAGACCAAATACTTAATTGTGCTCTACAAAAGCTAATTATCCCAGGGTATACTCTAATAATAAATGTCTTTCTCATTTATAGGTATTTTTCTGGTTCTTGTCAAAACTCCAAAATTCTGGAAAAAAAACCAACAAACCCAACAAACTTTTAATTATTACAACATGTAGAGGTAGTCAGCCAAGTACCTGTGAATAACAAAAAAGAAGCAGAGCAACAAACTGACTTTATTTGTTAAGAGATAATATTTTTAAATTCGTATTATGCTATTAGCCCTATTTCCAGTGCTGTGGTTTTAATAATGTCTCATGCCAATTCTGGGAAAAGACCTAATGACACGACTAAATGTCAAAATTTCCTTTTTGTGTTCTATATGCTTGATTTATATATTTATTTTAAAACATTTGGTGTGTATAGATACTACAATAAAAATAATTAAAACAAGACATATCTTAAAGCCCACTTGTTTAAGCCCCACAGAATCTATTTTTCATTTCAAGAACTCCCATGCTTCTTGGATTGGTTTCAAGCTGTGGGCACTTCCAAAAAGGAGAGGATAGCATGGAAAATTGAGTATTAATTGCTACAAACAACAGTTTATAATTACTCCCCTGAGAAATTGGTGTAAGTTTAAAAAGAAAGGATATGTAGTTCTTAAAGCTACCCTCAGGCATTACAGACACATAGCTCATGGACAGACAAACACACACATCAGAACAGGGCCCTAAATATTAAGTGTTAGTAATTTGATCCAGTAGTTTTAAGGGAACACACACATACAGCTACAATACATGGCTTAAGCAGTATTAAAAAAAAATAAACCAAAACACTGTACACAATTTTTCAATCAACAGATTAACATGAAAGAATAGATACTTATTTTAAAAGGTAAAATAAAACCCACCCAAAACAAACAGGCACAAAACCCCCAACCCAACGAACTGTTGTAGACTGCAAAGCTTTATAAGGCTTTTGTGCTATTTATTTATGAAATCGCAATCATCCAAAGCCAGACCAGCTCTATAGCAGAACCACAAGCATCTTATACAGACCTGCAGCAGTCCTCCTCTCAAATCGATGTATATTTTTGGAATAGATTGCTCTGGGCCAGGATCACCACTGTGCTTACACCACTTGGCTTCCACATTAACAGAGCAGCAAAAAGGGCCCATCAGAGATCTGGCTCTTTCTCTGAGACTTGTTTTAACTAGGAAATCTTTTATGTCAAGGACAAAAGATGATCCATGGATTCCTAAAAAGAGAGAGTGACAATTAATCCCGATGGTAGATATTCTCTCAAAATTTATGTGCTTCCCTGAATTCACTTTACCATGAGCCTGGGAATCTCTGCCCACAAGCAATTACTCACACAATCAGTTCCACTGATGTTCATGGAAATACTTGTGTGGACAACTGCCCCCCTCTCCAAGAACATCACAGGTGGGTAACAAGACCTGTGATTTTTTTTTTGGCTTGCTCTTCCGACACCACTGAGCACACTTTACACAGTATTGCAGTTACAGAGCAGGTATGTCTCATGAACATTCCTTACAAAGAACTATTTGCCAAAACAATATGACTTTTTACATGTGTGAGTATTTTAAGGTTTATGAGAAGAGACATTTTTCATTAAACTATGAATTTTTTTCCAAAAGAGTATATTAAGAACAAGAACAGCTGCTTCACTTGATTGTATTTTAAACTGATAGGAAATAGCTATTTTGAACGATTCTCTGCTCTTGTTCAGGTTAGTTATTATAAAATATTGCCTTGTTAGACTTCAGAGTGCTCAGAGTAATGTTTGAATTCAAATAATTCAAAACAATTATTGTAACTCAAAATATATAACATGTGTTTACCGAAAAAACATTTTAATCTAAACTTTTTTACATCACAACCATTTGCACTTTACATAGCTTTATAAAATATAAGAATTATAATGGCAGGTTAGATTTATGACAGAACTTATGTGCCTTTCATTAGAGACACAAACATTTTTAGGAAAGAAACACCACTGAAAAATGACACATCTCTTGTGAATTTAACTTACTGAAAACCACTGTTTAATAGAACAAACCATGCTTAATATCTCTCTATTTGGTTTGTGTATTTACATGAAAAGTACTCTGTCTGAGGTTGGGGTAACTTTTTTCTCTTCTGGTGCTCCTATTTGGACTCAACACCCTGAATATTCCATGTCACCACACTTTATAATGCCCCTGGCTTATTTTTCTAATGAAACTGGATATTTACCAAAGGCAAAAGATTCAAAAACACCTAAGGCTTACATACAGACGTTTCAAGGTACAGTTCCATTTTATATTTTCATACCTTTGGTGGTAGAAAAAAACCACTAAAATAGAACTCTCTGTTTTGAATACGTGCAATAAACCTTCTCCTGTGAATGTCTTTCAGAATGCAGACAGAAGTCTGTCTGCATACTGGGAGTTACGCTTTCATAATACCAAGAAGTATTTTATACAATGAAGAAAAGAAATTGGATTTATTTTCTTAAATCCAGCACCCACTAGGAAGGTGGTCCAACAATCAATAATGGCATTGAATTGTATTCAACCCGAGTAGGAACAACGAACAAGAAGAAACTCTTCCTTCAGCAGTTTGGAGTTTAGTACAAGTGATCAAGGGCTCGAGCAAACCTTTGTGCCATGCCAATCAACAGGACTGTTGTCACCAATTGGGAAAAGGGTTTTAACTCTGGGTTATTTAAGCTGGCTTCTGAACCCCTGGGTCTGGTTTTATGTGTAACAGGTTTATACAACAGAAAACTGTTCAGTGTTTTTTTGACACTGAACTTCAGTGATAATCAAGAAAAATAACATCAACACACCCTGATGCCTCTCCTTTTGGTACTGACTCACACTTGATTCTGCAAACTGGGCAATGAAGCAGCTTCACATATAGTCTTAAACCAAGAAAAAGAGGTAGTTTTATGGGAAGGGTTCACCCTTACCCTGCTATGCTCTGTCTAGTTATTTTAAGAGGTACTACAATATTTTGAAATTCAATGTTTTTTATAGTCTACATGGAACTTTGACTTTAAAGAGGAGAAATTCTTGGTAACTATTGCACAATTCTGCAAAATACAGAAATGTTCTATAGTTTTACTGGAACACGTGCCAAGTTTCAGAAATAACAAAAGGGAAAAAGGAATGCCAGAATACAAGTGGTTTTATTTATGTTTTCCTTCACTGGGATTACACTTGGAAGGATTATACTTTGCAGCCTTTTTCTGTTGTCATCTCAGCTCCACAAAGTACAAAGAAAACACAATATCCACTGGCTTAGAAACAGAACTGAGCATTTAGCACATAATACTGCTGGTTCAGAATCAGCAGCGCCTTTCCCAAATGCTATATAAACAAGGAGAAATGAAGACACAATTAAGAATATGGGAGTGTTGGTAAATTTTAAATAAATGAAATATTATGAGACACATCCATGGATCATGTCCTACAAATACCAGGAAAAGCTCAGGGGCATAGATTTTTCTTTTTCTTGCTGCAACCCAGAGTGCTCTTTTATATGCAAGAATCACACCCTCACCCTTCCTATCAGTTACATGTACATGCCTTTTGGGGATGATGTGACTCACTATAAAAACCACTGTGCTCTTAATTAAAAAAAATAAATGCAGAGAGCATTCAGACAAACCTGCACAAAGTGATGTCCTGAGAAAGCTTAAAGAAAAACGAAGAACAACAAGCATGCACAAACCCTAGAAAGCAATAGTAAATAGAGATCTCTGGGCCTAAAGGAAGCTTCAATTGGGTACCAATACTATGAAAATCCTAAAAGGGTGTCCTTCAGAAAAAAAATAATCTGTCATCCTAAGGGAGTGAAGAAATAGCAGTAAGCACTTAAAGGGAGATTATTTTAAGACTGCTAAATGCCATATCAACATTCAAAGTATATGCTCAGTTAGTGAAGTTGCTTTCTTATGACTAAAGCAATCATCTCAGAAAGGTAAAGATGCTAAATATTCTCCTCTGTTTTTTTTCCCTTCCCACACACTATTTTCAGGCAGTCCTTTCATGCACGTCTCACAAACTTCTATTGTAGAACTGTAACTTCAGTTTAAACAGATTAAATCAAAGTCTCCATTTGAAGTGAACTTGAGATGGCACCACACAGAAGTAATATATCTTCATAAACGATTGTTGTGATATGTAGAAGTTAACTTGTTCTGTTTGGATTATTCTTCATGAACACCAACACACTTTTCAGTACGTGCAATAATTTACTTCTAGGAACAAATAGTTTCATGACTTTTAAAATACTCCTCCAAGAGACTAATAAATATGAAGCACTTGCTTTGGACAGTGTTTTAAAAATGCTGCCAGCCCTCCACTGTCAGACTCCACCCAGACCCACAAGAGCACTGCAACATGCCGCCACGCTAACTGAGAGAAGTACAACCTACACTAGGCTTCTGCACGTCACTGGAAGGATTACCTACGATATATACTCAAAAGTAATATCCAGGTATTTGTATGAGGTTGGAAACAACATGGGAGGGTTTGGAAAAAAGCTAGCACTTCCTAGGTAGTGTCAAGAAATTAATTTACTCAGAAATTTAAGATGGTGATCGATACAAGAAAATTTACTAAAAGACACGTTTTCTTTGAAATTCTAACATCTTTTTTTAGTCAGCAGAGACATGATTTATGCTAACACTTACAGAGACATCTCACAGAATCTGAGTGCACTACTACAGTTATAAATATAGTTATATTAGGGTTTCTGCATAACCATAATATAGTTATATTTGTGCTTCCCAACAATAAAAGGCTCCATGTTTGTTAAACTGTCCTGTGTGCATAAATCTATTTGCGTGTACAAGAAAAAAAAAAACTGCCCCATTTTAATAGATGCAGCGATACATTAAAAAACCCTTTGCCTTATAGTAACAATCACTTAGTGTTTAGGCAAAACAGGTGTTAAGAAAGCATTCTGTTATTTTTCCTGGTTCACAGACAAAGGAAGAGACAGTGTTTTGACATCAACTATGGACTTTTTGTTTTCAAAAACATTTTAAAATATTGATATTTGAATCAACTCCAAATGAAACAACTAGCAGTGTAGCAGGAGGTTTTTTTTCCTTCTATCACACATCGTGTATTTGCTCTTCCTCAGATAGTTTCAAATCCTGTTTGGTTCACTGCACTGTCACCTAATACAACACAGAGTGTGATTTTAATTGGCAAAATTCTATATGGGAAAAGAGTTTTAAGAAAATGGAAACACATGAATTATAATAAATATAGCAAACGGCACTGGCCTATAGTCAAACCATCTTTTGAAAAGCCTTTTGAAAGCTAGTAGCTTTGCTACAGTCAAGGAAGAAAACAGTTTTTCTGAGTCTGGGGCAGCTCAGAAGCAAGACCGTATCCAGGGGCACAGAGCCTGCCACGCTGGTTCGGACTGGGGAAGATGCACGTGAGCGAGGTGGTCTGCACCGACCGCAGCAGCTGGCAGACTGCATTCCCACCCCAAGGACTGCAGTGCACTCTGAAGGAAGAAGCCCGAGCTCTCCCTTGGGCGCCCCATGCCTGGGCGGCAGAGAGAGAATGTGGCTGCTGAAGGTTAATTAGTGAGTGGTTTTCCTTACTACCTTCTGCATTAATGTCACACATCACTAAGGTGATAATCTGGTATTTGCTTCTGCGCGTTCACTCTGCGTATTGGCAACTTCAGCAGCTAGTTTAAAGATACTAAAGATAGTTGCCAAAGATAATAAACCAGCTTTGAATACGTAAATATGTTGTTATATCTAATATATTGATACAATTACCTACATGATTTTTTTCCTTTTAAGAAAACTTCAGGTACATCATGTAATGAGCAGCTACACTACAGTTACCCTGCTCTGTTGACAGGTATCCTCTAGGAAGCAGCTCCTGAGAAGAAATGGTAATAACGCTATGAAAGTAATTACCGGGGAAATGCTGCAGTTAATTTAAGAGTCAGCCAATTTATTCAAGTCTAGAAACAGCAGTAGCAAACAAACGGTGAGATGTAGTAAAGGACAATTTTCCAGGAGAGATTTAGTTAACAACCCACTGACCGTGCTGGATTTCTCATTAGTGCCGAGCTGAATCTTATCATAGTTCATTCTCCCCACGAGAACAGTATTTACACACTACCAATTAACTACTCTTTAGTGAAGGAGAGTTTTTCAGCATTGCATGGGGACACACATGTGGGCTCTGTAAAAACATGAGATATGTAACACACGGTAAACAGAAAGTAATGATCTTAAACAGGCCAAACCCTTGAATTCGTCACTAATAAATGTCCCCATGCATTCAGCAGTCCTGGCTGCTGGGAGCCTGTTTTCTTCAAATACTTCAAACACTAGAATCCAGGAACATTTATTATTTTAATCCATTACAGGCAGTGCTTGATTTAACTTTATTGGTTGTGGTGGTGGTAGTGGTTATAGTGGGGGTAAAGCTATGTTCTTTTACACATCATTTCAAAAGGGCTTAATTATATTTTATAGCTCAGGCCAGGAATCCTGCTTGTTTTGTGTCTAACAAGGTTCAAATGGAGTTCAGGTCAGTGATGAATCAGAAGAGAAGTCAAAGATGGTTATCTATTTGAAATGAGCTCATCTCCCTTAAAGAGTAAGTGGGCAGGTACATCTGTTCATTACACTACTGCATACTAAATAGCTGAAAAATCTCTCAAAAATTCAATTGTTCAGTTGGCAGGTTTGGATTTTATGATGCCCGATCAGAGACTGCATATTAAAGTTACGGTCTAAAGGGATTTTCATTTTTGGTCGAGGCTGTCTTTGATAAACAATAATTTAGAATATATTTCTACAGCTCAATATTGCCCTATCTTATTCTATGTAAGTGGAGAAAACATAATGGGAAGCAACAAAAATAGTGTTCATTTTGCACCTGTGAGTCTAGCTTTCAATACTGAGTGTTATACTGACATGAGTAATAACTACTTCTGGTATCATAAACATATCAGCAGTTTTCAGAAAAGTGACTGAACATTCTTACTCCAGCTTTACAGCTGGGCACAGAGAGGTTCTTCACTTTAAAAAACAATCCATGCATTAAGACATATTGTTTTAGGTGGTTGGATGAAAAATTTGGTTTCTTTTCAGGAGATAGCTGGTACCTACAACTGTCACTGGTTTATTAAGTTACAGATACTTAGCTCTACCATAAAGTCAGTCATTGAATGGTTGCACAGTAAATGAAGCATTACAAAATAGTACATTCTGCTCAAAGCATAGCCCTATATAATTGCCACAAGACTGAATTAAAGTTACAGCTTTGGTGTCTTGCTCCTCTGCTCTACGCTTGATTCACTGGATTTCAACTGCTTTAATAAACTAAACAGTCTATGAGCTAAAGGGCAACTTTTCTTTATAAACATCCATCCTGAAGATAGCGCCTGGCAGCTGAGCTGTTTAAACCTCTATAACCCAGTGCATTACGCTTGTGGAAGCCCAAAGGCTTGGCAGATATACACAGGGCACACAAACGAACAGGTTTCCCTGCACAGTCAGGATGTGGTTCCTAAGGATTAAGACCAGTCCATATCAGGCTTCTATGTTTCAATTTTTCTCTCCCCTTCGATCCTTCCTCCCCCTCCCTCCTTTATATCCTTCTCTTAACTCTTTTGTGCCAGCATGGTCACTAAAGCGTACCTGTCCAGTGAGGCCGCTCAAGGAGGCAGTCTTGCTGGCAACTTTCCTGTTGGGTTATTTGCAGACAGATCAGTGATCAGCTCCATGAGCGGCTGCCCGAGTAACAGAGCTGGCACAAGGCAGAGTGTACAAACGTGTGGCCACAGTAACCTAAGCTTCCTATGGAACCGTATCTTTTGTTTGGCCAGCAAGCTGGTGATCTCATCCCACGAAAAATATTCTTGCCATAGAAAAAGAAGAAACATGTTGCCAGGATGTCAACAATTTAAACAACTTAAGGAACTGGTCCTTGAGACTGGGCAATAATGCCTAATCTCTGCGTTCTGTACCTCACACTGCAAAATGTAGATTGAACTGGAGGAACGGCACAAAAAGCATAAAATGTACAAAGAAAACATGCAGCCCTCACTGTTAGCTGTGTTTCCTCATGAATGCAAATATTCTATAGAATTAGCTAACATGAAAATGCTGTATCATCTACTACTGCCACAAATAGCACTGGGAGCCGCATAACAAAAGAAATTCCCGTCTCAAAAAAACCCCGCAATTATTTTCACAATGAAAAGATCAAGAAATTACAAAACCAATCTGAATCTGTTCTGAATCGAATTTCATTTGGAGTTTACTTCTTATAGTCAAGTTATTTCAACTGCAAATGAAGTTCTACAAAATCAGTGTACGCTCTGTCGAACCAAAAACCTACAACTAAGTTGTTTTTTTTTTTCCCCAGAGTTAATGTGCTAGTTCATCAGTAGCAATTCTGAACCCTGTTACAAAGTACCAGTAGGGAATCTGACCAGGATTAATAGTGGTACTCAGTCCTGGGATTAGGTGGTGTCTTGTTTCATGGATTTTAGGCCATCTGTTCTTCCCTCCTACATTATACTTCTGCAGAACTATAAACGCACCTCCACCTCAGGGACTATAGAAGGGAATTAGAATTCTTCTGCTTTTCATTATCACAAGATTCAGTAACTCATTTCATTGTCAGGATAATCCCCTTTTACTCTTTCTTTTGCGCTTGCAGGGTATGCCAAAACGACAAATAAAATCCCAGATGTTAGAGACCTGATGAGGTCTCCACCTTTGCTTGAGTGTTGGGTTTAAGCTACTTGGGACATAGTGTCAAATCTGACAGGACCCCAATGCCCACACCCAATATTCATTAAGGTTTGTTAGTGATTTGTATAGCTGTCTACAAGCTGCACTTCCACCTCAATCCTCAGTGGCCATTTAAATATTTAGTTTGTCCTCTGGTTTTTACTGACAAAGAATTAATTTCCTATTGTTCAAGTGTTGGAAAGAGTTTATATTTCTTTCTAAAAGTAACAAAGGTCTTCTGGGTGTTGTAAATGGCTTGTTACTGCTGCATATTATTTTAGGTAGTCATATCTAATTTAATGTTTTATTTCCCCATGGGCTAACTTGCGTATCTGCAGCATCCAAAGGCTATGACAATGCCTTAGCAGAGTTTTCTCGGGAGAGTCAGTTAACTCCAAAACGAAGTTTGCTCTTTGCTCTACACCAATTAATAGCTGCATTTAAGTTTTAATATTTCTGTAAAATCTCTTCAGTATGTAATGTCTTTCAGGTTTAGTAAAAATACTTACGATTATCATATGCTCAACTAGTGGTTACGTTTTTCCCTCATTTCTATGCTAAAGTAACAATCTCTGCATACGGGACGAAGGGCTGGGGAATTCTGTCTATGATCTTTGGAATATTTTATGTCCGTAACACTCTCAGTTCAGACACTGAACAGCAAGACTTCCCTCCTGTGTCCAGCCAGAGCAAAATAAGGCTTCACCGAGAGGCTTCTTGCTGTCTTTCACTCTTGGGAGAATACAGTCCTCAACTTCTCTCATTTATCTGCTCTTTTGGCAGGTAGGTAGTGCTAATTTCAACACCGAACCCAGATTAACTGCAAGTCATATGTTTAGAATTGCATTCTATTTCCTAGTATTTATCGGTAACAATGATTTCAACTTTAATGGCATGTGACTGTTCTGAAAGGAGCTGCATACCTCAAGTGTGATATCAAACTATCTCAAATCTGACGGCGTACACCGCACTTGAGAGGTCTAGCCACGTTGCAGAAGATGCCACGTACTTCAGAAGACAAAAATCACTGAGCCAGGTCTTTAACCTGAAGTTTCCATGAACTGTACAAATAAGCTGCCAAAAATGGGCTAAATTTCTGTTATTTGCTGTGTGAAATGAGTACAAGTTTTCCTTGTAAGTCTAAGACACAAAATACAAAATTACTACAGAGAGTTATTTTATTTAACATCAATATGACAAACTCTTGCCCTTAAGAGTATCAGAAAAACTATACTTGTAGCCTCTTCTAAAGTAAAATTAATAGGTGGGGTTTTTTTTTGGAAAAGGGATTTTGCTTTGTTTTGTATTTTTTGCCAATACAGTGCATCACGTTCTGCAACAGTATTACTTCACTAAAAGCAAAATACTCTGGATTTCACCATAAGTAGAGGAGAACATAAGTATTCTAGCAGAAATAGTAACCATGTTGTTGTAAGTAACTGTTGTATTAAAACATGAAAAATGTCCAAAAAATGAAGTCCCTTGACACACTAGATGTTTGGGGTTGTGTAACAGTGCAGCAGGATATGTACAGTGGAGGTGTTTTAATTTGATCCAACTGCAGTGTGAGTGTTCAACGCTTACAATTTATTTTGTTAGAAGTGAAATAATTCAACTAATTAGCCCCTCTGTTTTTCAGAAGCTACATCTTTTTACTTTCATAAGAAATTAAGAAGAAAAATTAAAACAGAAGGCCTTTAGCTCCCATGATTAATCCAGGGAAGTCTAGAGGGAAAACCGATAATTAAAGGAAAAAAAGTTGTATGGCAAGCTTCTTCTTAATTTTAGCTAAAAAAAAATCAAAGCATTACACAAGGTCATGCACTTTTGTTTTCCCCCAATAAGGGAGGAAAAACATCGACAATACATTCTTGCGAAGTTTTTTTGCTAAATAATTCCTAGCAAATAAGATTCCTTACAAACCGACCTCATCTCCTACATTAAAACTCATCTGGAAAAGGGGTCGTTTACACTGTTTATAAAACACTGCCACATAAAATGTGTAAAAAACCATATTTCACTAAAAATAGCTTGCGTAAGTAAGGGATTAGAGTAGTTTCTACTGCTATAATTGTTCCTTTGTAGTTTTTTCCATGATGTTTTTGAACAGTGTTTTTAACGATGTTTATTAAAGTCAGCACATCAAAAAGGATCAAAGAGAAAGCTAGTGAGAACCAAAGAAACCCCAAGCGTATTGTGTTGTCTCACTGGGGAGTTATGCAGATTCAAGTAAACAAGTGCAAATTGTTGAGGTTTTAATGAAAATTTTCTACAATTATTGTATCTGAAGTCATTCTATATAATAACATCTGTACAGCAGATGGCCATACTGTACAAAAGGCAAGCAACGCTCCTTTTTCTTCCTCTGTTTTAACAGTACATCTGAGATGACTACTTTTGTCATTGCGCTTAGTTTGGTTCAGCAAATAATTCGTAAAATGCAGCTGCTGCAGATGGTCACAATAGTTATTTGACTGTAAAATCAAAGACGCAGTGAAGTATTTGCGTATTAGTTTCATTCCATTAAAAAAAAAAAAATCTGAAATTAACCCTGTTCAGCTCAAAAGGTATAACTATGAGACCTTTCGGGAAAAGAAAAGTAGTGGAGAACTGACATATTTAAGTATTCCTTGTTCCCAAGACACAGCTACGACACTTTTTTTTTTTTTTAATTGAGTTAGCTTGCATAATTTCTTTGCAATAATAAAACACATCTAGTTAGTAACTAGGGTACTCTTCTAAAGTATTCTTAAGACAAGATTATAATACTGTTTCCACCCCACTTAAATTTATCTTCTTTCCTGAAGTTATAATTTCCACTTTGGTTTCTATCAGCACTTTAATTTCAAATAAATAATTTTAAATAAAAACCCCCAAAAATTATTAAAAGAATTTTTGACTGTGTCAATGTTTTGTTGAAGTGTCTTTCACACTTAAAACTTTCACTCTTGAAACTTAAAACAATTTATGGCACTGCCACTATAGCATGCAAAACCTCATGCACGCGTATTTTTCTTTTTATAGAGAAAAGATAAGGCAAGTTTAACAGGAAAAAAATGTGAAAAGAGTCTGATGATGTCTAGTCACTGTCTGGTTATGAAATGTCTTCATACAGAGTAACTAATTTCCATTTTCATTAGATTCAGCAGCAGTATTGCTTCACTTAACAGTGCTTGCCCGACTACAAACATACTGAAGATTCATGTATAGCTCGTGACATGAAAACTAAAGATTGGCTTCCTCGGACTGCCAGAAGAATTAAAAACCAGAACTTCGTAGCAGAATGTTTCTGAGGTTTAACATTCAAGGCAAGGTACATCCTCCTTCTGGGAGGATGAAAAACTCCAGGCTAAGTGATATACACTGCTGAGTTTGCCAAATTGCTTTACTGTGCAGTGATGGAACGGGCTCGGCTTTGATATATCGAAGCTTGCTGTGGACACCACGATGTACCATGGGACGGATAATGTATAAATGATAGAGGGGAAATGATGGAAGGAAAGAGGATTATTACACGGAAAGAAAACAAGAACTATTTAAAGGACATTAGGAAGGCCTCTTACTCAGTTGCAGTGCTTTCTATGCTAGGGTTTGCGATCCGATTGGAAAAGCGTGGGAACGCAGGCACTGTTCCTGCCTGTACTGCTGTTTATTTATGGATAAATCAAGAGTTTCAGGCTCCAGCACTTTCACAGGCTTTCATGTCCTATGAACCTTAAATTTTTCATTTTTAACTTTTCAAACAATAAAGAAGCACTGAAACTGCTGGCCTGAGGAGAAACATTTCTGATGAAAAAGAAATAAATCACCACCTCGCTTGGCCACAACTTGTTCCTCTCAGCTACACACCATTTTACCTCACAAGCTACTCTGCCAACTACCTACGTCTGGCTCATCTCCACATCATGCAAATGTACCATCTGATTAATCGACTAACAGAACGATTTACAAAGACACTCAAAATTACTTCATTTTAAATGAGTCTCTGGCATCCTGTTAATTGCGCCCAACGTGCAAAGTTTCCTTGCAGCTCTGCAGTAATGAGACTCGAGAGCCCGTTTTCCCTGGGTGACTCTCAGTTGCACAGAGGAAGCATGTAAAAGTTTAAAACTTCCTAAGTCTAAAGAATAATAATGGTATGACCCAATATTTACATAGTAGTATATGTCAGGGCTCTGAACAATTATTTTTTTTTTTTAAACAGAAATATAGGGTCCTAACAAGAAAACATAGTTACAGAGTGAAAACTGTCAAAATTTTGCCCTTTGAAGTATGTGCTGAATTATCAGAGTACCAGAATTCCATCAATATCCAGCCAGAATTTCATCAATAAATTAGTAATTACAAGCTAGGGGACATTAAGTACAAAATTAAGCACTCTTTGAGTGCCTCCTCACTGAAAGGAAACATCAGGTAATGGAGTTTATCAGGGATATGCTATTTTCTGCTGTGGATTTGTGATGTCAGCTAAAGGAGTTCCCCTCAATACCCCACACTTTAAAATGGTTACTAGACCACCACTTGAACACATCAGTAGCACTTCCAACGTTCAAAAACTCTTACCTGCAGTTTTATGTCCACTTTTAATATCCAGGCTCCCACTGAGGTTTGATAAAGAGACTAACAAACAAGGTTTACTGGGATGTGGGATGGTTTCCATCGAAACAACCATTTGAACAGTGTGAATGGAAATTTTCTGGAAGCAGGAAAGGGCTTGCCACAAGTTTTCTTGTACTGAAGCCTTTTGTGCAGTAGGCAGCAACTCCTTCGTACTGGGGTGTTTGGTTATTGAAGTGACATCCTCATCTGGAATAACGCCAGCTGATGGAGCAGCAGCCTCCTTCCTGGGCTCACCATCATTTGTGGTTATGATTTTCTTCAAAAACTGGTTTATTTGATCAAGTCTGACAAAACTGAGATTCGCTTTCAGGGGTTTTGATATGTCCACACTTATGTCAGCTGTAGGAGAGAGAAATATGAGAAGCTGTAGCGCAATTTTTCGAGCAACGTAAAAATATTAGGCATATAGTGGAGATAACGCCATTTCTACCATGTTTCACTGAAAGGACTGAATCGATGGTGAAAGGTAAGGAAACAGTATTTTTAGGAATAAATCTGAATTAAAACATCATGAAAAGTACTATTAGCAATGTTCACTATGTAGAGTTTTACAGGAACAAACATGCCACAATGACGATCTTATTCTCTTGTTTCTTCCCAGGGATCATCGCAGCCATCTGAAAGACACACACTTTATTCAAGTGTGTAGGAGGGTAAATACATTAGTCCTTTTGTGTCAGAAGGAAAATACACTTCACATTCTCTTGAGTTTTACATCCAGTAGAACTATTTGACTAAACTCCAAAGCCAACAGCGAACATTTTCAACACATTTAAATGAGCGAATAACATGTGTATTGTGTTGTTTCCTACACAGCCAATACGCGGTATTCTTCAATGCATTTTCAAGATGTAATGTGAAATAAAAAGCAAATATAAAAACAGAGGTATGTTTAGATTCCTTTGTTTTCCAGGGAGATTGGAATAACCTAATAATTTTTAAATGTTGTCTCCTTAATAAAGGATTTTGGTACTTCCCAGACTGCTAGAAGTCTCTCAGAATCTTTAGAAATCACAACTAATATGAGCAACATGGAAAAAAGTGATATTTTAGTGGCTGAGATGTTGTAATTACCAGGATTATTTCACAGATGGGAAGCAGGAGTTTATGATGGTTGAAACTTATTTCTGTGCTGCTATCTGCCTTTTCATCAGGACATTACACTTCATTACAGAAATCCAGCTTTAACTTAAGTTTTTTAAAATTTTTCACTTCAAATTCAGCTTTCACCCAGTAATGAAACAGCTACCCTGTTTGCTTTTCACTTTGCTGTTTGATTCCCTTCGTCCCACCCCCTAGATCCAAAAATGATTAGAATTCTGTGCATATATCCAGGCTAGATTGAATGTCAGAGAAAACAGCACTACTTAGTTTCAAATTTCATTATAAATATATATAGGAAACACTGTTTGCTCAAGGTTTTACACCAATTAATGAATATTTCATCAAAATTTGGACCTAATTTCAAGCTGTCCAGGACTCCTATTTTACATCATCACACATGATGTTAAGTGATGAGCTCGATTCTCCCATTCTTTAGGTAAATTACAAGTTTTTGCCACAACAGTAAAGCGCTGCAGGAGCAGACTTTTCAGAGCTGCTCTTAAGCACAGGTTTACATTGACTTCAGAAAGACCCAGGCACACAGCAAAGAACTTTCCTGACCCCCCAGAATATCTGGGGGTTGTAAATGTCAGTCAGATGCTTTGATATCTGAATAGAGAAGTCTCTGAATTTTAAACTAGCACTTTTTCTGCCAAGATAAGAGAAACTTATTAATGGCTATGTAAGATTTGTTACAGCTGAATTAAAAAAACCAAAACAATCTTAGAAAAAAGGCTGTAGCAACCCACAAGCCACAGTTAACTGAAATTTAAAACTGAAAAAGTATTTTAATCATAAGTTACAATTTTAAGTGATGACTTTCTGAAAACACTTTCTCTTGTGTTAAAGCCTTTGACACTGAACTAGAAAATCTGGGAAGACACTAGCTAACCTGTGGGCCTATCAGAAAGGCAAGTATCAAAGATGGACATTAGAAGACAGCAAGATTTTTTATACAACCAAAACCACACATGATCAACTTGGAATATTCTTCCAAATACCTCTGTATTGGCATTTTTAATTAAAACCAAGGGAGGAAGAATGTCATAACACTTTTGAAAATCTCTGCACCCTTCTTGGCACTAAAGAATACCCCAAGGCTTGCCTGCCTTTTTGCACACATCTTTGGTCCTCTCCTCCCTTCAAATGGAGAAAGGAGACTTACGAAGAAAGTAATGAACCATGTGACATTATGATATGAATTTACTTATGATACTCAAATGGAAAGGAGTCTTACGATTCTAATGAAATGTTTAAAAAAAAAAAAGTGATCACATTTGAAAAATGACTCAAGTTTGAGGTCCAAATCACACTAGGATTTGTGTTCCTGAGCCCTTTAGGCACATTCAAAACAATTTCCTTATCGACTTACTCTCTCCGTTAGTGATGTAGTTATAAAGGAGTAAACCAGAATAGATGTTCTTGGCTTTGCTACATAATTAAGTTTGTAATTTACTAAATAAGGAAAGGACCCTTACTGTTTGGTGTGACAGCTTTCCCAACTGCTTTGAAAAAAGGCACATTTTATTGCCAACACTTGCCTATGGTAGTAGAGCCTGGAAGAGGAAAAGACAACAAAAAACCCTACATCCCAAAGACTGCTTACACGTAAGTTAGTAGAACAGATGTCAAGCTAAAGACAGAGAGCAAACTGTCTGAGAAAGATTTAAAAGGAGGTGAATATGGGAGCAATAGGTCTCTCTTGGGCTTCCTCAGGCCAGGGCAGAGAAGATACAGGGTGCTAGTGCATGGCACCTGTGGTCCCAGGCCCGTGTTTCATCACTGCTGTTGGACACTTGTTTTCACAAACACTGTGCTCATCCAAGACAGCAGTAAAACGATGGACACTAAGACACCAGAGAAATAACTTCCCTGTCTTCTGTGTGGAAACTGCATGTCACACAGAAAAATGTCATGACTGGTAACTCAACAAAGGTTTGTATTAAGTTGTTACGCAGAGAATCAGCCTCAACAGAAGGTGGTGGCAGACAGAAGCATAATAGCAAAAAATGTAACTCTGGAAGCTTCACTGCAAATATTTTAACTATCTAATATGACATTATTTTTACAACTGTGGTAAGATTATGTAAGGGGATCTTTTTGGTATTTTAAGTAAAATGTTCAAACAAGAAAAATTCAATTGAGCAATCAACATGCTTTCAGTCTTTGTGCTGTTTTACACTTTATACTTAGCACTGTAACAGAGACTTTAACAACCCTTCTAAGAAAAACATATTTAAGTGATGGACAGAAACAGTGAAAACTGATGAAATATGGAGAGCTATTTATAGCAGTTGATGAAGATAGGTGTTCAGCTGTTCCTTTGGTCACTCAAAATGGGCTAAAAAGAGATGTTACAAATGTAAAGGGTCACCCAGATGCAGTGGGAATAAAATTTCCAGGGTGCAAAATCCAAGGGTAACAGTCTCTTAAAATTATTTTTAACACCTTGGGATGCACACCACACAACACGGTGCAAATTCCGTACCAGTGGGAAAACACAGGTTCCTATAATTCAAACAACTCTTAGCATTGTCCAAATATACACCAGAATCAGGACAGGGCAAAAGATAGCTCAAAGCCACCTTTAACTCCTCAATTACATCAATCTCTCCTTTGCTTACTAGTGACTAGCTACCACAATTATACCCCGGTGCTTTCTGTAGATTTAAGAAATAATAGCATTAACTTGCCAGTTTTTACCTATTTCCAGCAAATAAATACTAAAGAAATTACTGTGCTTATAAATAGATTGCGTTCAAGTGAGTTATTTCTGGTTATGTTTAAATCAGACTGAACTAGACTATATCAAAGCAATATTTTTTTTATTACAGTGTAGCGTTTGAGTGTAGAATTTGAATTGTTTTTTCTCTCTCAATTTCTTCACTACATCTCTTTAGATTACCCAGTAAATCCATGTCTGTCAATTATTAGTTTCTAATTACCCTTCACAACTTTCTGAACAGCTACTAGGAAACAGAATGATGAAATAACTATTGAGTTAAAAGGAGATTAGATAAATATAAATAAATTACACTTATTATATGCTCCCACCACACCAGGAGATGACTTAACAGCGAAAGGAAAAGAATCACGTTGCAATAATGAAATCAGAGAGGGACTTCAGGTCCCAGAGGCGATTCTACAGAGTTTATGTTAATGTACACCTTGTGGGGGACCAAAAATCAACTGGAATAGTTTCCTGAAAACTGTTTCCAGCTATTTTCTCATTTAAAAAGTTCCAACTTCACTTGACCCATTAGTCATCATATTACTTACATTTATTATGTATTTTGAAATCTATTACTAAAACCCCAATGGATTCAATATGGCCTGTTTGAACAAAATCATAACATCTATAAAAGAAAACCTATAAGCAGCACTCTGAAAATTCTGTCTGAAACAATTTCTTTCTTTGTCATTTTATTAGAGCTTCAGATAAAAAATTTCAGGGGTTATGAGTATTTTACCCTTGTTCTCCATAACATTCAGATTTGTACTGTGAAGATATAATTTTATTCTGTGAGATACAATTTTATTCTGTGAATTTGGGATAATGGTATTATTTGGTGGGCTAAGGATGAATAAGCAACACAAAAATAACAGAGCTTCGAGCAAGCCGCTTTAGGTCAATCCCAGCTCTTACTGAAGTCAGTGGTCTTATTCAAATACATGCCATAACTTAATGTACACCAGGTTACTATTTCTATGACTAATAAACTACCATAGTACCCTCTTAATCTGAAAAACCAGAAAGTAAACTCCATGAAAATTATTTATAAGCTTTATTTATAAGACTGGGATCTTTTCACAGACTATGGGAAACGATGAACTGTGAGAGAGAAAAATACGGCATTTTCCAAGAATTTGTTCACTTCTCATAGCCCTCATTCTGCAGCGGATCTTTATTATTTCCCATAGCTAATATAGAAAAGGCCAGGTCTTTCTCCCTCAGGCTGGGCATGGATCTCGCTCTTCCCTACCCCAAGCAGACTGTAAAATATTAAACTTCTTAATAAATAGTACTGCTATAGAAGAAAATACTCTTTGCCCCAAACTCTTAGGAGGCTTGAATTTCCCAGTCCTAACCAGGAGAGGAGCTGACAACAAGCATGAAACATTTTACCACCCGTAATATTCTTTCTCTGGGAGGCACCCATCCTGCTGTAGGTAGTTTGAACAGAGGAAATCTGAGGAAGGTAAAGGTAATCTTGAGCCCTGATTCTGATTTGGAGTCAGGGTGGCCCTTCAGTAACAGGGAAATGACTGAATTGCAAAAATTAAATTTATAAAAATAGGAAAGAGAGAGACATGTAAAGAAAAAGACTGGCTGCACTGTTCTCAATTGTCCCTGGTCAGGCATCAAAAGAGAGACAAATTAAAAGAAATTGAAAAGCAAGAAGAATCCAAATGAATTGTTTTTATCCTCTAATTCATCATTCCCAATTTGGATCAAGGCAAAAGAAGGAAGAAACTTGAGACAAAGCTTCAGAGGCCATCTGCAGTCCATCTTGTATTCTGCTTCTGTGAGACAGATGCCAGTTAGTCTGGAAGAAGCTGGTAGTCACTGCTCACTATTTCTACCTACTACCGCCTGTGTGCTGCAGGCCCGCAGAGGCAGCTCTGTCATACCGATATGCCATACATTACGGCAAATAAAGGCATACAGCCTTCAGGGAGCTTTAGAACTTGAGCCATGCAGGGTGCTCCCTGGTGGTAACAACTCCTACTTCCATACCCTAGTATGTCAATGACGTTACGCGAAGGTGACACTAAGACATCAACAGCTTTAGCTAACCAGTGTCTGCATTTGAGATCTCAGACAAGGCTCAGGCATATAATTCTATTATTTTTCTTAAATCGTTACAACTGAACCAAAATAAATTGTTGTAGGTCGAGAAGACCGAAGACACCCTTAATAAAGGATGGTGGGTTACTGTTATTCCCAGGATGGTGACTGAAAGGAAGCAACTGTGCAGCTATCAAATATATTACAGAAGTGTGTCAAGGGTTGGGTGGCAAGGCCAAAGACTATAATGTGGGCATTTCGAGGAACCACTGTGGAAGGAAAGCCCTAGCTAAGGGAGACATTAACTCTCTCAACAGAATGAAGAGGTTTAAGCAGGTTTGGAGCAGGTCTGTGGAAAAGAAAAGAACCCATAAATACTAACTCTCTATTATCTGCTTTAGCTGCTGAACAATAATCTATATTAAGACATACATGACTAAGTGAAAACAAAAAAAGAAATAAAAGAGGATTTAAAAAAATTGAGGAAATGTTTGAAATAAGTTTTAAAAACTTACACTGAAAAAGCTACAAAGAAAATATTTTCAAGCTTATCTACGTGGCTTCAGTGTGGAGTCTTCATTTTCAGTACTTGAGCATTTAAGCAACTACATTTCATTTAAAATAAATGTTGTAGACATTGCTTTTAGAAAGGTACTTTGCTAATTCTACACATTATTACACTGATATTACAGACAATAGATGTGTCAAAACCAAAGCAATACCTACAGGCTGGTACACCTGTTTGGAATATTTCTCTTTGCCCTCTTAATCAAATAAATATCATTTCATGGCTACAGTGTCAGTGCTTTAAAAACTTGTTTGTAAAAGAGCAAAGGAAAAAAAAAACCCTACTAGAAAGCTCAAAAGTTTTGCAAATGACCCAGAGTTAATTAGAAAAGTCTGCACCCTGGCTAGTTCCCCTTCTCACGTGTCAGCTCTCATTAAATCAAAAAATTCTCATTTCAAAGTTAACAAACACCATGGTTAACAAAACTGTTAAACTGGGATCAAGTGGGCACATTCCTAGGTTTATATATGATGTCATGCTAAGCAGCCCACAGCTGAACTTGCAAGTAGTATGAATGATTTTTCAATATATTAAGTATCTGATCTAATGCTAATTTTCTCTCTATAGGCTAACTGTGCTGGGAACAGGTGGCCCTGCTTTCAATTACGGAGGGCTAACATGCCAGTGTGAGGCCTGGATTAGTTCACCTTCTCACAGGGAATTTGCCTCGGTTGGGAATGGATTTATTATGGCTTCACACATGGAATGGAGCTCATGTCAGCTGAGGGCAGTGATACATCATATGATTCAAATTAACCTGCTGTGGACTGTTCCGCAGGGCTGATATTGTGTATTAAAATGACGACATTTTTAAAACAGCTTGAAAGAAACCAGGATTGCTGAAGTGCAATGGTTCCAATTTGTTCCAACTAATCTATCACCTGCTGGAGATATTATTCTAGTGGGTTTCTGGTAGCTGCTATTTTCCAGGTTTCTCCAAACCACTGACCTTGCTAATGGATACAACTGTTGCCTTTGCGAACAGGGGAAAAAAGCTGGACAGAGTGCCAGGGTGCAGTTTTGCCTGTGGCTTTTTATGTGTACCCAGTGCTGTGCCCCTCACAGTGACCAAATGCCAGGGAGGGAGTGGAAGGATACAGCCACCCACCCTCCCTGGTCCCCCAGTTCTCACTTTATCTTCCAGTGGGACACGGTATTTCTTAGTTTGCCTGCTTAGCTTCTTCTGTAGAAATTATTTCAAAAGGCGAAGTATCAAGGACTGCAGTTACTTCACACCTAGCCTAACGTCGTCCCAAGAAACTGCTGGGGGAAGAGGACTTTGGCACAAACCATCTATACTTTGCATGTGTAAGTATTTTAAGGCAATTTGTATGAAGCTGTACTTCATAAGCATGTTTTGTATCATTTGCATGCGGAAAGAATACATCAAAAAGACAGCTTTTATAGCTAAGAAAGCAGAGTTGATTAAAAAAAAAGCCCAAAGAAAGGACTACGGACTAAGGATAATAAATTTTCAAAAACTATTAAAACAAGATGGTCGTATTTGTTCCTCACCTAATGAATAATATCTAGTGCTGAAGCAATAAATAGTTCACTTATATGTATTAGACAAGAATTAGATGTACAAGCCAGTAACAGACGGAATTTAAAAGAGAAAGGGTCATGTAAACTGATGTAGATGGAATTTAAAAAATTTTAAATAATTAGTTACTGTAGAAGGAGAAAGAATAGTCCTTTAATACATTGTGGGGTTAAAGTTGAGGTCTGTTCCCACAGGCCTGATGATGAATGCTTATTTCTCCTAGGATCCTATTACCTTAAATCTGGAAGAAATATCATTTTTCTTTAGTTGCCAAAAATGTACAAAATAATCAACTCATGTGGCAAGAAGTGCATTAATGTATCCTGTTATTCTCATTTAATTAGTGGTTTCCAAGTTTAGCTACTTGCTGTAGTTTTTTGATCTCCGAGTTAATATGGACTGACAACCTGGTTTCCTGTGTGGTGAAACCATACGATTTTTCTGTGGAACACTATCTACTTATCTGCTTCAGCTGACAAACTATTTACAGGGAGTACCGGTTTTATCTAACACAGCAAACACTGGGAACCACGTGCAGATTTTTTTTAACTGCTTGCAGAGTAGTTTGCATCATAAAACGTAGGCATGTTTGATTGTTGTATCTGAAATTTAACCTCAGCGCAACAATGTATTTTGTAAGAAAAATGACATTACAGTTAAACCACTGAACCTTGAACACCCAAGATCCACACAGAAAACTCTGTAGTTATCACAACTGCTACAGCCAGATTTCTAAAAGCTGTGCCTATGCAGCCAAAAAATGTGCTGACTTTTCAGAACAGATCAGCTGTACCCAACAGGTAGCACCTACTACTGCATCAAATGCATTTCAGTAATCACTTACTGAAGTTATAAAATACACATACATATATGAAACCACACAGTATGTCCTTAGAAAACATGCCAGTTAGTAGCAGCATTATTTGCCAAATGTTCGCTAAAAAAGAGTAGGCCTTTGAGGCCTGCAACGTAAGTGTACTCTAGCAGTGCACATATTTATTAACTGCGATGTCTTCCATCACAAACATAATTTGTCTGGTGACCTTACAAGAGCTCTCAGGAGTTTTGCTGAGGTTCTCGTCCTCAGTGAACAACTGCCAGCTTAGTTAGGACCTGGTGATACAGACGCAGGTCTGCGCAGTCTCCAGGCCTGCTGACGGCCAAGCTACCTCACCCTGGAAGAAATTGTGGTTTCAGGACTTCTTTCCCCCCAGGGGAGTTAGTAACTTATTTTCCAGTAGCCTGCTGAGGAGCTGTCAAGCTTTCATAACTCTTTGCGTGCGCTATTCTGACGCAATCACATGCAGAAAGCGACTTCCATTACTCATCCAATGAAACCTCCACCCCCAAGGAAGGCTTCTTGGTAAAGGTTAGTTTATTTGAAAAGGCTCTCACAGTGGCAACAGCTGAGGTTAGAAAAATGTGTAAAGGAATGCAGAGCTGTTTTGTTATAATATACTGGTAGAACACTTCATTAAAATTCAGAGTAATTAATGTTGAGTTATGTGTAATGATAGTTCCAATTAGCAGCAAAAAGGATAAAAAAAAAAATACCTTTTGGCTAAGAAGACATCCTAGAGGAAATTATTGAAGTATTACATGCTTTGCAAGAGTAAATAGACTGAAGTTTATGAAGCATTCATTTATGTTTTTTTAGTTCCCTATTTAGCCAAACACCAGGGAGGGGAGAGATTTAGCACCACTTCAGGATCTAAGTGAATTGTTGAGAGCAGGGTAGACAGACTACTTGTGGATATATAGTTTGCAAGCTGGTACCAACTTCCATGTTTGCTAGTTTAGTTAGAAGTCTGTCCTACTGACAAGAGCGCGCCAGGGAAACGCCTTCAAGAGGGTAATAAATTAAAAGCTGCGTCTGGAAACTGCAGGAAGAACCTTGAGAAAAGGGGACGAAGGGTCTGGGGATATGCCAGATGAAGGGAGAGAGGACACAAAAAAATTGGAATAAAAAACCCAGAAAGAGGATAAAAGAAACCCAATCTGGCAGCAGTGACCAAAAGATCGTAGCCTCAAGACAGACTACGTTTTCCTTTTGGCTTTCCAACAGAACTAAAAAAATTCTGACTCTTGATATTCCTCTGCCTTTATCAGCTCTCTATAAAGCCCACTGATGCTCAGTGTCTCTATCACTCCTGTGCTGGTTCTGCTTAGAATGAAAATCTACTATTATTATCTATCAATCCTGTATAGTTCCAATGGCAGTACAATGTGCATTAGGTCCGAAGGTTCAAAGTCCTGTTAATGAAGTCAAATTGATATAAATATATCAAAAATGCTGCAGTGCCAGGTGGTTTTAAAATCTTGTCTTAAAAGAATGCTTTTAAGGCAGCACAAAAACCCCAAAAGGGGCAACGATGAGTTGTCCACATACTTTATATTTTCCTTGAGAAACACAGCATCAATATTTTTTAAATTTTACAGTATCGACACTTAGGATGACGGGAACTTGCAATGCCAGGTATCCAGATTCCACAGAACCCAAAAGGTGGCTTGTAAAAACATTCAGAAACAATTTAAAAGTTGGCTTTTATAAACATAAGTGTAATAAGATTTCAGTTGTTCTAGGGCTAGAAGCAGGTAGCTTTCATTCTGTTGGAAATCTGCCAACCTCAGCCTTCCTGAGGAGGAAAATGTCTAAATTTACTTTGGGAAGAAAATAATTAATTAGACCTTAAACCAATGAGTGGTCCAGGACTGACCATTCCTCAAGTTTGATTTCACATCAGGGTAATTGTTGGAGGAAAACTTCACATTCATTAGCAAGGAATACAACATTTTTCTGATGAACTAATGAGTGTGTCTATGTGTGCGTATCTATAAACAGAAAACATCAGAAAACACAGATGAAAGTGCAATGCTTACCTGGCCCGTTAAGGAAGTCTTTAATTTGCAGAGTGATAAGAGGAGGCGGAATACCAGTTTTAGCATCTACCTCTCCTGCTACCGTCTGCAACCAAGTGTTGCAATAATCCAGAGCTTCTGGTAGAGTCTTCCCAGGATCTACAGGTGATAAGGACTATAGTCATTAATGATATTCCAGGAAACAGAATACACAACGAAGTGCTGCATACAAAACTGATGAAATAAAATTAAAAAGTTTAAAATGTAACACAGTAAATAATATTCATAATACTACTGTTACAACATCGCATTTGTGCCTACAGACCAATAGCGCGCGTGTGTGTGCACACATGCATGCAATGCATGAATACATAGGCAGAGGGCAAAGCTGTATTTACACAAAATATGGAAACACCACAAAAATACCAAGTAAAATATGAGCAAAAGACATCAGTCACCACAAGATGACTTCAAATAGCACACAATTTTAGCTTTAGCTATGACGACACATAAGCAGTCCTTATAAGTGAATCTGTGCTCAAAACCCACTAATTCTAAATTGTATTTTTGTGATCAAGTAAAGAAAAATAACAATGGAAAGACAAATGATAAAGGCTAAAAGACCAGCATGCTACCAGATCTCAAAGCCTAATGACAATGTGGTTGTATCATTCTCTTTAGAGCTTCACTCCATAGCTTTTAAAAACATCATTAGCTATGCTTGCATACCACCTTGCATTGTATTCCTTTCATCAGTCTACAATACTACAATAGTACATTAAAATTAATGTCCTCCAAGTGCTATACTTGTCTTCATTTTCCACATGGCAAAAACAGTAGGGTAAAAAGGCTTTTTAATCTTTAGCAACTCATGACCTTCATTATAATACTCCTCAATTCAGATATTACAGGTCCTAAATTCTAAATAATCAATTATTCTTTATTAACAAGACTGCTATGTGAATTACTGAATGTCTGTCTCATCCTTAAGGACTGAAGGATGTTTTCCTGATGTTACTCTTCGCAGTCAATTTTCAGTCAATTAAAAACTGCTATAATTGTTTTATTGCACTGAATTTTACTGTATGGTTTCCTTTCAAGAACAGTATTTACATACCCACTATTCCAGTCAACATATGGTATCGTGGTATCACAGTCATGTGGCCTGGGTATATAAAGTCAGCTTTGGAATTTGTATTTCTTGACCTTATCATGTGATTCATATAAAACATGGCACATACGAACCCTTATGTGATTTCAAAGAACCTACTGAAACCAATTGATCATGACTTCAGATCTATATGGAAAAGATCAAAAGTTAGCACATTCTTCTGTTTTTATTTGATCAATTTTCAGGCAATGACTTTACAGCAGTATTTGTACTGCATGGCATATACATTACAGCCTTTCCTTCCCTTTATTCCCGCTATACATTTATAAAGTCAGCTCTCAACAGTTATTTAAGAGCTGTCACTGCATGCAACAGATTTGTATATTTTCCATGTGAATTTCTACATTTTTATGGTTCTCAGACCTTTACTTTAATTACACTAACCAGAATGGCGTGGCACACTCCCTTTTCTAGAGTAACTACTTCGGGGAATATCTTGTTTCTTACGTCTGGAGTTTGCTAGTATACTGAAAATAATAATGATAATAAAAAATCTTCACCACCAAAGTACCCATATTTTTCCAAATTAGAGTTTGGTAGTTTTTCTGAACAAGGATGTTATCTCTGTCTTGGATCTATAGCACAGTATCTTGTTTTGTGCTAGTAGCTGACCATAAGTAACATGTTAATGTTTTCCAGAATATATAGTGTAAAACATTGTAAAAATTACTGAACATTGTGCAATGAACCACAATAAAACAATTAAATTGATCTCTAAGTTATTGTTCTTTCATAAGCATTAGTATTAACATTTAAGTGTACCAATATAGGGCAAAATGTTGCAATATGCCATAATTTTTTCTCGTTTCTAAAAGATAGCATCACATACTGTATATAGCAACCTAGATAATTCACTGGCTTTTCAGAAAATCCAGTAAATTTAGTCCAACATTTCTTCTGCAGAACACATTTACAGTTATTTCTATTATTATCTTAAGATGTGTTTATATTATAAAATAACTAATAATTATTTCAAAGTTGTAGCTGCCTAAGATGAGAATATCTCTGATGAAAAGAACTTACACAGCAGAAAATCCTTGCATGACATAATACATTAGCTATACAAACACTGCCCTCAGGGCACTGGGAATTGCGGCACGTAAGCACAGAATCAAAAAAAAAAAAAAAAGGAACCATGGGGCTCTCAGGAGATTATTTTGCTCTGTCATGTCTCCAAGGAGTGCCTTACCGTCACCTTTTCATTACCTGGGGCACTGCAGGACTAGGATACATGAATAATGAGAAGGTCTCCAGAATTTACAGATTAGGAACACAATACAAAGAAACCTCAATGCACAAAATTAGCCTGACAAAATATATAACTTGTAACCCAGCACCGGCCTTACTGATTTCAAGCACTCCTTTTTAAGTTCAAGTGAAACTGTGTTATTCCAAAACTGAGCTAATTCTGGAAGCAAGATAGTTGCATTGACACAATTTTGCATTGCAGGTAATAATTCCAAAGGGCCCTGCAGAGGACTAGTTACCATGACATGTGATTAATTTGGAACCTGGTTTACAGACTTGACCATCCGCCAGATAGGGATCAATAAATAAGTATTTATATAATGAGAAGAAAGCTAAAATTCAGAGGTTTCAAACCTGACTACATTGTCTTAAAAACTTGAAGGGAGTTCCAAATAGGAGCTATAATATATATCTGGGTAGGACAAATGCAGTTACAACAAAGGTCAAAAAACTGAAATACGCGTATTGATTAAAATAACTTCTAAGGTAGAAAATTACATGTGCATTTTCATAAGATTAAGGATCAGGAAAGCAACAAACCAATTTCAATTGATCAATCCCTACGCTGAGGGCATAGGAATCGCAAAAGAAGCAACTGAGGGAAAAAGAGAAAATTTAGACTGAAAAGTGAGGAATTCCTGATGGGGAGAACTGTTAGAAAACAGGATTCTTCTCCCTCAAGGAAATGATGGAAACGTTCAGAATGTTTAAAAATGCACTTGACAAAACACTATAAAATATACAATAGGGAACAATTATGCATCAGCAGGGAACTGGTCTGAATAATGTATTATAATAGGTCATTTCCATTTCCATTTTCTATGATTCTCCCAAAAATCAACACTTAAATTTGCAGTTATTTGTATAAAGAAAATGCTGGAGAAAACCCAAGGGATGCATATATAAGTAAAAGGAGAGGCTAGAATTACTCCCCAGCAAGCCAGGAGGGAGAAAGGAAAGGCTTGAGAAGGGAAGAGCAGTGAATACGGCCAGAAATTCTATCCACTACACCATGTGAAAAATTTGTCTGTGGCAGCCAAAGAAAAATGGTGAGACAACTATCATAGACTGACAACCAAGACTGTGATATAAAATCCCTAAGTCTGAGAAGCTGAGGCCTTCAATATGTCCACATTTCCCCCCACTTTTATTAAGAAAAAAACACCTAATAAATCTCTGGCTACTTTTGAATCCACCCAAACATCCAGTTTTAGCCTCGCTAAGGTCCAGAGCTCACTCCAAACTTCCCAGTTTGTAAGTATCTTCCTAAACTTGATTTGAATTTACAAGCTTTTACTTTCACCTGCTACCTGTTCAGTTTTACGTTAACAGCAGACAGCAAAAGCCAAATTTCTGAAGAGAAAGGGGGAAGGAAAGGAGGGAGGCAGGAGAAATTTCACATCCTGCATGACTTTCAATCTCCGAAATGGGGTTTTGTTCCAGTTCGTAGCTGAGCACCAGGGCCATGCAGGGGCATAGCCCATGGGAGGCTCTAATGGAGGGCTCAGCGACCCACAGCACCCCAGCAGCTGCCAGGCAGGGGACAGGGCTACCGAGCGTGTGTGCGGGACGGCGACTTGGCCCCTTCAGCTGGAACTTTACCCAGACCAAATGAGCTCTGCAACACGCTTTTATTTCAATGGATGAATCATATTTTGGGCTGCAGTCAATTTTAAAATCCAGTACGATGCTGCAATCATCTCTGCATTTCAAACCCTAAAGTGGAACGCTTGGTCTTGTTTTAAAAATGGTTTCCATTGGAATTTAAAGAACACAAGTGGGAAAACATTTCTACTAGCGTACTCACAAGTGCTGTGTCAGGAAGTTCAAAAAAGAGCACTTACAGTAAGCTGAGGAATGCACATTCCCAGGGCAGCGTGGCTGTACGGGTGGGGGCTGCACACTCCCCACGTCCATGGATGCAGATGTACTGGACAATAAATACACTCGGAGGGGAACAGGTGACACTCCAGCCAAACTCCCTCCATGCTATGCCAGGAAAGAGCCTTAAATCCTCTCTGCCTCGTAGGAAGCACAGGCTGACAGAGAGGCCGTGAATCAGACCTCCTGCCAGAGCCAGCCTGCACTGCTCTCCGAGCAGCCTGGGCTTTCCATTAGATCAGAGGTTACACGTGGTCTCAGCTACTGCATCTGCTCTTCATGGACCCCCTGCCATCAAAGGCGTGGGTGTAAAAATAAAATAAAATCAAATAAAAATCAAGAATAATTCTGGATGGCCTCACAATGCCTGTTTTTTGCAAATGCTGTGCTGGTGGAAGTGGAAGAAATTCCATGCATAACATATTTATTGAGAAATTTCTCTCCCTTAAAACAGCCAAGTACCACAACCTCCTCTTTGAAAATAAACAAACAAACAAATAGAAAAAAGATTTTTCAAGAACGCCCAGAGCACAATGCTCAGGAAATGAGGCAATTTTGTATCTGGATTACATTACCTGAAACAAAGCAAATAAAGATTTAAAAAAATATTTATAAAAGCAGCTTATGAGATTACATTAAAAACAATTGCACCCACTCTTATATAAGTGGAAATGGCCGATGCTCTGTTTGCAAAAACTAACGGTTAGCAGATGCCTTCTTGTTAAATTCAGGATGAGCACTAAGTAAAGAAAGGTTGGTTTATGGTATCTTTCAGGCTATTTATACAGAATTTTACAAGTACGCTCAGAGAACAACTAGTCTTTTTAATGGCGCATATTAAGTAGCTAATATTTATCCCATTAATCCACTTTGATTTGAAGTTCCTATACCTGGCAGCAATGTAACCGCAACGAAGCTGTGCACTTACAAAATAATTTAAAGCACAAATGATCAAGTTTAGTGCAACCGTAATAAAACTGAGCTAACATTTTAATAACCTAAGAAGTCTCCTCCTACAGACTGACTTGCCAGTGGACTTGGTTGGAGAGAAGGACTGAGGAAATTGAAAGCACAACCACGAGGGTCTTTAGCTCCAAGGCAGGCAAATGCTCCCACGTACAGACACTGGCCTGATGGAAATGTGCTGCTACTAATTGCTAATTAACACACTAACAATACTTACAGTACAATAGCCTATTTCCTCCTATTTAATTCTTAAGTTCTTATTTCTTTCATGTTTCAGAAAGTAAGCAAAAAACCCACAGCTAATGACACAAGAGCCAAGTTCTTTGGATGAGGTTTGGTGTTTCAGCCACTGCAATACTCGTTCTCACAAAAAAAGACTGACAGTTTAATGTGCAAGATCCTAAATGTTAAGCGCTATTAGCTTGAAATCTTACAAAAATAAGAACAAAACCCTTGTCCCAAATTAAATATTTTTGGCTGCGGAATAGTATTAAAAACTCAATTTCTACACATGTTCAAAGCAGTAAACCACCATAAGGCAGTACGCTTGATTTTGTCACCAGCCTAGGATTAACTATTATTCTCACTGAAATTCATGCTGGTGCAGTTTTACAGGATAATTTCCCTATTTTATTCAGAGCTTCATAAAACAGACTCTCATCAAACTGCCTGTTAGAAGCAGTTCTAAATTCTAGAGTATTCTTCGTTAACTTAGAGCTGTACAATGTATTTCTTAGAAATACACTAATGGCAGGTAAGGGATGGAAAACATAACTAGGTCCAAACTATTATCAGCTTTTCTTTACCTTAAAGTTTCTTTTGGAACTAACATAATTCAAAAAATAAGACCTTCCTAATGTCACAACAGAATTTTATAATTGCTTCTGCCTGGCAAGATTTGAGAGTTGTTTCAGAACTGTAGATTGGTAAGGAATTATAGCACAGTATTTCACAGGAGCTGAATCTATTGCAGTTGAACTAACAGTAGTCTTCAGAATTACACAACAAAATTGAATCAAAACAATTTTTCCAAGTGCTTTAAAACATCCCTAAAACATTCTTATGCTGTGTATATGGTGTAGATGTATACACAGAATGATGATTTGAAATGACAGAGTTTTTATTAGCATGTTTTGGATCTAATCTACCAGTCACACATAGCTTAACTATGTAAGCTTAACCATATTAGTGTAAGTAATGAGAAACCACCCCCATAGGAGGTTTACCAAGAAAACTTCATAACAAATGTCATGTATTTTTCCTTTTGCCCAGACAAGCCCCTATTTTTTAGGTTGTGATGAAATTTGCTATGTTATAGGCCCGACCTTCTGAGCTGCTGCTGTGCTGTTGCCTATCTCCATCACGTGGTGTAACGCACACAATGTTTTCATCAGGCGTGCTTGCCTAGTCCTATTATTTCAATGGTTTTTTAAGGGGGAATATGCTCCATCGGTTCTTATAATGAAGTTAAAATATATCCTATATGTTTAGCTTGTGTCCTTTTCCCCATCCTACCTTAGATAATCGAGAGAGAGTTTCATGCATACATACAGACAACAAGAAGAGCAAATATTCTATCAGCATCACTGTAAATTAGAATTTACGCCCTCTTCCCATCCTCCAGTCTTGATATACAGAGAAATACAGGACTATAGTGCATACCTATTGTACAGAGGGAGAGAGGCTAACTTAATTCTTTCAAATAAACCTTACACTGGTGTTCATTTGGATGATACATCTCTTTCAGATAAAACTATCAGCAAAGAGTCACAACGTCAAGAAAAATTGGGGTGATTGATGAAACTGACTGCAGCAGCATAGAAAATGCCACGCAAAACTCCTGATGCTGTATTATATGATATGCCATACATAGAGCATATCTACATATATATACACACATATATATGAAACACATCATTCATGGCTATTTTCCCTCAAATACGCATGCTAGAAATGAAAAACAGCAATTTCCAAAACTAAAATATTACTACAGTGGTATGACAACATTAATCCTAAATGATACAACTCCAAGCACAGCAGGTCTTCCTAAACAAGAGGCAACGACAAATTTATACTACCTATACTGCTGTGCAAATTAATGCGTGACTTCAAGTGTGGATTACTTTTATTAACTTATTAATACATTTAGGATGGTGTTTTTAGGCACTACAACTTTGGCACCCACCTCTCCAACTCTTCTGAACAGAGTCTTAACGCTTTGGTAGCAAGCACAGGAGTCTGTCTGCTACGTCAGGTACTTACTACTGCCTTGAAAAGCAGCAGGATGAGATCAGAACTTCCGCCTTCACATAATGCCTGACTCTTTTACATTTGCCTCACACAGAGCCAAAGAGCCAAAGAGAAGGGTAAGACCCACGCAGGACTAATCTTTGGTCCCCCAAGATGACCTCTTTGGGTGTCAGTGAACAACGGCTGGGAACCGAAGAGCTTTCAGGCTGTATGTTCCTACTATGTTATTTAAACTTCTTGGCTTTATTACAGCTCATGTTTTGTAAAATTGCTCCCGTAGATACGAAGATGGTGAAGACTTCAGAAGTTAATTGTAGGAGCAGAATGAAGAAAACATTGCCCAGTTTATCGGTAACGTGTTGGCAGCTTGTACAAGGACACACTTGAACGCCTCAGATGTGAGGAATGAAGAAGTCCTGTCGCATCTTTCCAAAACACTGTTGATGAAGTTGTGTTCTTTAACTTACAACTACTCCACTTTCCTTCACGCTTTGTTTTGTTAATCGTTTTGTTAATTATTTTCCTATTAATTGGTACTATGACCACCTTTTATATAGTACTTAACAAAAATACATGGGAATCTGGAGTAAATCAAACTCATAACACAGCTGTGTTCCTTTCAAGAGAGGACAGCAACAGCAAAGAAGAATGAAAATGGAGGAACAATAGAAGAAAACATGACAGAGAATGAATCCTCTTTTAAGTATCTTCTCTTCAGCTGCCTAAGCTTCCTCACTGTTAAGTCCCTCTTAAAAGTTCCACTATAGTGGAACTATAGTAGATTTCTAAAAAGAAGGTATGTTCTATTAAAAATAGCATTTTTAGTCTTTTGCATTAGTACATTATTTTAATGTCAATTTTCAAGAGGTACGATCTCATTCAGCAATGACTGGGTACAGCTGTACAAAGAACGTATACTACTTTTCACAACCAGCATGCTGTGTAAACTCTAGCGACAAAAAAACTAGCAATGATGTTTTTTACCTACAGCTCTTGTTCAGTGAACAATTTAAACCCCCATTCTTTTCTGGCTGCACGTTCAGCAGATCTCTGCATCCTCATTTACCCTTTTTTTGGGTAATACTCTGTAATGATGTATCGCATTAAATTCTTACACCCAGTGCTGGCTGTCAGACAAATAAATTGCATTTGTTTGATTTCTCTCTTCAGCAGTACAGACAGAAAAAGAAATGTTCAGAATATTTGCTACCAAACAGTTATTCTGCTATTTGTTATTACATGTTTTGCATGTTAAAAAAAGGACATTCATTAAGAGAAGGAAATTCTTGCAAAACCCTATTACTCAGCTGAATGAAAACTTAAAATACATGACATCATTAGATATCATTTGGAAGATCACTATAATTTTCTTATAGTTTATGACCGAAACACCAGGTGCTTCTACAATGTGTACCTTTAAATTTTATCAGCAGGCTAACACAGGAAAATATTGTCATATTCAGTAATAAAAAAATTATTTTTATGAAATCAGCTTGGCTAACAACTCGCTTCCCTGGAAAACATGGAGAAGTTAGAGTAATGCAACATTCCCTGTTGCAATCTGGTAATGAGAAAGTAATATCGAGGCACAGGAAGAATCGGTGGCTAAAAGGTTACATCTTAATTAATTTCAAACATTTTACACACTTAACTTGATTCAGCTGTGGAGTATAGCCCTAAAAATAAGTATATTTACCATTCAACTTTTAAGACGCCCTAGAAGTCTCTCAGCTCTTTTCCACTGCTCCAGTGACTTGGAGACGTGCAATTATTTTCGCAGTTATTGCCAGGAGTGTTCTGAAATGCTCTTACCTGCACACTTGTAGTCTGAGGCTACTCCTTTAAGACCAGCGTCGAACACTGATATTTCTACCTTTTGCTTTCTGTGGTGGCAGCTCAGGAGCACAGAGGGCTGCGATACGACGAGGTAGAGAAACGGCTGTAGCTCTGTGTCCCCAGTTCCCCTGCGACCAGGCTGCCGAACGATAGTTACACCCAGGGCTTGTCGAGCAGATGACCTTGTGGAAGCATGCAGACTTTCCAGTGACAAAAGGCCCGTTTTCCTCCCAGTAGACAGCGGAACGTTACTGTTCAAAAGATCATCTGCTGTGACGGAGGAAATGCATGGTTGACTGGGCTTCTTGGTATCATGGCTGCCACCTGAGCCTGCTTCTGGAAGGTTCAAGGAGCTTTTGCTTATTTTCTCACCATCTTTCTGATCCTGTACTGATTTTGATTTAGGTAAGGCAGTGCATGAGTAAGTCATCAAAGAGATTCGACTTGCTGTAACAAAAATGTCAAAGGGAATGAAATTGAGATTCTTCACGATGGAAGACTGGCGGGAAGGACGGGCAATGCGGTGCTGGCTGGTACCACTGTGCTGCTCGATCTGAACGATTCTGATCTTAACACTGTCACTGCCAATCCCGCTGTCCTGTGCCCCGCTATAACGGGAAGAAGTCTCAACTGTTCCTCCATCAGGCACATCCATTTTTTTCTGCTCTTGTTTGGAAACCTGCAAAGGAAAATATTATATTAACTTACAACATGCATATCCCAAGTATTTCCATTTCAGTGGCAGCAAACAATCACTATATAAACATGATGTCAAAAAAGGGAATTATAAAAAAAAAATCTGCCAAGTTAACTTTAACACAGCAATCACTCATGAAAACACAGCAGGTGTCTGTTCCAACGAAATGATGACTCACAATAAATGAAGTGCCAAAAAAACATGTGAAGGAAAAAAAAGGATTAAGGATTTCTGGGTTTAAATGTCTTTTTTTTTTTTTTTTAAACTATTTCCTTAAACTCTAAAGAATCTATAAGAAATTTATGGCTTAATATAAATCCATATCTGTGAAATAATGCATTCTAAACAAAAAGCCTAGTCAGAATTGTTTTTAAGTTCTAAGCACTGATGCTTAAAAAGTCCTCTTTGGTATTAAAATATTTTACTTTAGATAAAAGATACATAATAATCTACTGCAAAATCACAAGACTAAATGGAAATTGTAAGCTGAAATGTATAAATATTGTATTGTAGAAACAATATTTTTCTTAAGAGTCATGGAAATGACAGCTGCCTTATATAAAGCACTAAAGTTGAAGGAAACATCAGCACTATCTAAAGACTGGCTCTGTGATGCAGAATGAGCTCTTAGCTTACCAACGCTCACCGAGGCTACGTACGGTCTTGGCAGTGACATTCACTGGGTTTCACATGAGAAATATTGCATTAAGAAATATTTGAAAAAGAAAACATACATCACTGATAAATAGTAAAACCAACTTTTGTTCTACCACAGGAAGTGTAAGAGTGAAACAACAAGAAAGTGCAAGGCTGTATCTAAGGACCATAGTACCAGATCAAGAGACAGAGATATCCAAGACAAAGAGGAGCTTCAGGAAGAAAACACTTTCAATACTGTTCATGAAACAAGCAGAAATCCTATAAAGAGCTTGAGTACAAGGTGGGGAGCATATCCTAAGATATGTGGAACCCCCCCTGCAGAAATTCAATAACAACAACAAAACTAATAATGATGACAAAGTATGGCCAACTCCTGATTCACACGGAGCTGAGACTCATGCATTCACCCTAGACAGCTTCCACGGCATAACTAACACTTCTCAGAAGAAGTGCTTCTACCCTGCTCCGTACAAGAACTAACATAAGAAACACTCGACTCAATCAGACGCATGACACATCCAGCCCAGTACGCTGTTTCCGACAGCACTAGGAGGAGACTCTGTCAAGAGAGACCGCAGACCCTGGCCACTTCCTGCACCCTGTTCCTCTCCTACTCCCCAAGCATCCATAGCTGTTGCATTCGGGATGCCAGTGGTACACACCTGTGTAGTCATTTCAGTAACCATTTCAGGACTTCTGGTCCATGAATTCATCCGCTTCCTTTCTGAACACGCTGACAGTGTCCAGCCTCCACAACCTTCTGAGGCAGCAAGATCCATTTTTTTTTTACCCCTTTGGTTTAAACCAATCTCCTACTAGTGTCATTGCATTTCCATGTTGTTTTGTGATTTGAACGTTCAGGTCCACATTCAGCTTTATCTCTGTTGACATGACTTTGTAAATGTTGATCATAGCACCACCTCAGCCTCCTCCTTTCCAGACAGGGAAATCCCAGCCTTTTTAGGCTCTCTCCAAAAAGCAGCTGCTCCAGCACCTTTAAATATTTTAGCTTCGCTTCTCTACTTCTGCAACTCCACTATGCACTTCTTGAGTATTCTACACAGTATTCAAGAAGCGGGATCACTACTGTTTTATACAGCAGTAAAATGAAGCCTCCTGTCTTGTTCTCAGCCTCCATTCCAATGACGTCCAATATTTTGTTGTGTTTGGTTTTTTTTTTTCCTTTGGCTACCACTCCACATTGACTCAATGATCTAATTTCTTCGTTCCAGGACCTACTTAAATAGCTTCTTTTTATCTTCTACATCCTAGTGGCTTTTTGAAAGGGAGATATAAACGAGGGCAAACCATACATTAACTTCCACTTCAAAAATATGATCATGAATTACAAGTACTTATAAAATTTATCAGCGACTTAACTGCTGGCATGAAGGGCAGTGAATTACTAAGTTTTGTCAAACTTAGGTCTTTATGCAGCAATATTAATAGATTCTACATATACTGCAAAAATTGGGTTGTGGGAGAGTTAAAAGATTTCTTTATACTGTGCTTTATGAAACAAAGGGAGCATCCCCCCCTCCTTCTCTTTAAAGGAACGAACATACTAAGAAAAAAATATTACAAAGGAAATCCTAAAACAGAACCATTAACTAGCTGAGATTCTCCTGGAAAAGGTTTTTGCCAGCTCTGGTTAAAATCTTTTCAGATTCACTCCTGTACATATTTTTCAAATAACCAACAATATTCCTTGCGGCTGATTTCTATGGCAGATTGATATCACTGACTTGTAAATGTGATACCACTTTTAATGCAGCCTCTGTAAAAATAATTAGAGACCGTTTTAATGAATTACTGTATTGTGAGCCAAGCAATCCGGATTCCTCCTGATGTCCTAGCAAAGTTAGGGTGTTTACACCTTAGCCTCTCCATACGGTAACCTACAACGTGCTTCGCCCATATCCTGCACTGATGGTACTTTCTAAAAGGTGGTTTTATCGTTCATGTACTGAGGGCAAGCAGAAGGGATGGAGCTGTGAAACAATCTCACCATATCATTTCATGGAAATGCCTGAAAGGAAGTAGAGGGCATATGCTGCTAAACCCAGTGATTTTTAATTGCTCCACAGCCATCAGCTCAGTCTGATGAAGAATCTTCTTAGAAAGCACGGTCCTGTAATGAATGATGCTCTCACGGGTACTGCTTGGTATCCTCTTGTTCTGCTCTATGCAGCAGCAATTTCTGCACCTACGTGGCATTCAGGTTATGCTTGACCGGGCTAGAGGGACTGAACATAGTATGATCATCTTCCAGGGAGAAAAGCATTGCATGTGTATGACTGAGTAGAGGGAGAAAGCACAGTACTTCTGGTTTCTGTACGGTTCCTCTCTTCTCACACCTAAAGAAACTTGAAGCCCAGCTCTTTTCTTCTGCCTCTTTTTATAATTAAGTATTTATTAAACGTGCTGTCTATGCAAAACACCTCAAGGAAGGTGAGAAAGTAGCTCTGCCTCCATCCCCATTCAGATACAGTTTCCCTGTGAAGACTACTGCAAGGGTGCTAATTGGTCCCAACTGCTGAGTTTCCTGTTATGCGGACATTCGACTACAGCAACTTCACTGAGACCCCAAATCAATTCACGCAGGTCACCGAACAGCAGTCAGATGGTAACTTCTGCTCAGTGCTAAGCAGCATGGAATATGAACCAGTGCCCGAAAGGTGAAAGACACCATATCCTGTTACGGTTTTCCATGCCACCCGGTTCCACAATGAAACTTTGGCTTATGTATGCTCTTACCACATATATTATAAAGGCTGGAGCAAGTGAGCCATGATTTGCAAGACAGCTTTATATAACAGAACTGGGTAAAAAATAAAGGTGCAGAAGTACCACTGGAACTTCTTGCATCCATTTCAGTTCAGTAAGCATCAAGCCTTCCAATCTAGTTTCACAGTTAACCTGAAAATACGCCTAGTAATAAACTTGGGAATCGTTTAGGTATTCCTCTAACGGGATAAGGATATGAGAGGGCATGGCTCTCAGTATAACAACCCTAAAAAGATTCTTTGCTTTATTATGGATTAAATGGGCCAATACTTTAAAGATGTCAAGAACAGCAATATCAGCTTGCTGTTAGCAAATGTAATGGTAACATTTATCATTGGGCTGTATTATATCAATTCTCTTACTCTTTACATAACCCATTTAAAATGAACAATAAAAGTTTTCTTTAATTAGCTACTGGTGTGCATTAACATGATCATGATTAAACCATAAAAACCAACTGTACATTACTCTGGTCCCCTATCCCATGTGTTTTAAATTATTTTAGTTGAAAATGTACTTTGAGTCCCTTTTAAAAGTTCGACCTTCTGCTTTCAGAGAATTAAATGCATATTACTGTAGTGGAGAAGATAATGTTTCAGACCTCCAGGCATATATTAAACACACTGGCAGCACATTAGACAAAATGCTTTACTTATTAGATACTTCCTATTCTAAACAGTGTCATCAAAGGCTAAAAACAAAATCCATATAAAAGCTGCACAATGCTTCCACACAGAACCTGTGCCAAAATCCCTGTACTTTCCAACTAATGAGGAAAGGATGTGTACTCTTAACATATGAATGTAAGATTTTCCAAGCATTCACTTTAGGAAACAGGACTATTGATTCCACATGGCTTATGTTAAATGAAACTGTATTGGTAAAATAACCTTTAAGATATTTGGCATGATAACTATAATTAAACAGTATTCAAAGGAATAAAACAAAAGGGAATTTAGTTCCACAATGGCTAATTAAAATAAAATGAAAAAACACAGCATGTCATCTATCAAGATAAATTGTTATTGTTTAAGAACTATTTAAATACTGTTAAAATATACTTTTCGATAAAATCTGAAAGGACTGGAAAAATATTTGTGGCTTAAAAATGGATAGTTTGGCGTAGAAAAAAGTATAGGACGTTGAAATTTTATGCTGAGATAATAGCTTTAAAGCTTTGAGCATAACCAGATGGTACTTAAATCAGAGGAATTCTACAGTTTCACTGTCAGAGTGAGTTGCAATATGGAAAGGTTTTCAATAGCAAGAAAAAACATGTCAAGATGATAGTTTACTTCTTAGATCACTTCAGTGCATTTTCTCGTCCTTTCACAGTTATACATCCTATCAATACTAGACACCACAGGAAAGGTGTTGAAAGGTATACTAGTAGCTAGGGAACTGTGGCTAATTCTTCCTTTTCATGTGTTGAGATAGGTAACTTTACTAGCTTAACCCCTTGAGTTCAATAGGGCATATGACACATATATCTATCTAATGAAAGGGCATGGAAATAGAACGCACACGGAGAAATAGATCATAAAATCAAGGGTAAATAAATATATTTGCTTTTTAAAATTGGCAAGCACTCCTGTCTGAGGTCACTGCAATTTTAACCAGGTAAAACTCTTATTTATTTTCCATTTCTGATAAAAGCATTCAGATAGTAGAGACATGTCTCAAAGCTTTCAGTCCTTGCAGAGAGGCAATAAAACCATCAAGGTAAACACACAACCTAATACTTTAGAGCAATAATTATCACATTGTCCAAATGAAAGAGAAGTGTTTTACAACAACTGACAGCATTTTTTAATTATATTTTCACTTTCCTAATCTCTCAAAATTTCTCAAGAATAACAAACGTAAGCATGTGCAAAATTTCACTATAAACACTTGTATCAGTTTTATTTTCTTTTACTGATACTTTACAGAATAGTTAATTAATAGAATAACTGTAAGCAACATAATCTTTGGAAGTGCAATTGCTCTAGATCAAAAGCATCCACATCTGCATAATTTTTCCAGCTTCTTGTATCAGTTATGGTTATATAATGACACTAGTGAAGTAAAATTTCCAGCCTTCTGCATAGCTGTTCCTTAACTGGGATCAAACCCCTTCAGCCAATCATGAGATCATTCTTCACATTACATAAATTATGGAAAGAGTCACAAGTGTGAAACCACAGAATCAAAGTGTCATTCACATCTGCTCCATTGCTGTGGCTTGTGACCTAGTTTTATTTCTTTTGCTAAAAAGTAGTAATATTTTCATGGAAATAAAAATCTTGCCTACCACACAAACTGAGCTACAGAAAAGGAATATGTTCCAGGGTTGGGTTTTTTTTTTCTGTAGTGCTTAAACCAGAATTAGGAAGAAAACTGCACAGGTCCTTTTTAGCTTGGTTCAAAGTACTTCATCTACTCCCTCAAAAAGTCTCCAACACTTTAGAAACTGAACATATCACTGTTATCTAAAGAATGGGTTTGGGTTTTTTTTTGTGTTAACCAAAGTTTGCTACATTGTTCCTACTGAACACTTTAATTAAAACAATTTTATTTGGGTCTGCATATGAGTTATATGATTCACTTTAATTCTGACCACTATCAGAAATATTTGTAAATTGACATATTAATCTCACAGGGAAAGTATAACAAAAGACACACATACAATCATATTAGACTGCTAAATTATGTCTTCCAGTCTAATAAAGTTTCTCTTTTAAGTTTTAAATTAGGTCTTTAGTCCTACTCTTTAAACTAGACAGACTCACTTCTACTTGTATCAATCCAACTGTAGAATATAACATCTTTGTAACATGTATCCAAATCTGTCCTCCAAAAATGGAACTATGAAACCAAGCCAAAATGAGGCAACAAAAATATCAGAAATGTTTGAAATAGTTTATGCCATATAATAGCCAAATGTATTTTTTTCCATTAAGGATTTTTTTTTAACCAGAATTCACTGCAAAACAAGTGAAAAATGTGACAGCAAGGGGCAATACTAACAGCTTCTTTGTGCAATGTTTTTCCAGCTCTTCAGAAGCAGAGTAAGAGGCTACACTGTGTTAAACACTGAACCAAATATTCATAAATCAAAGCTATGCTAAATGTTCCAAGTGTAACATGGATATATGCAAATGCGAAATCCTTTGTAACACCAACAGAATTATTTATTTATGTTTACTTTGCTACCCTATGAAAGACCAGTAAGAAATTTTTGTGAAACTGTTTTGTTTTTTTTTTCCTAAAGAAATGCTTTAAAAAGATGTGGCAGAGTACTTTGTCCAACAGTAATTCTTTGTTAATATTTTTACTGAAAGTATTAGCTTTTTTGTGTTATTTTTCAAATTTGATTTCAGAATTTTAAGTTTATATCTTTGCTTTTATATGAAAAAATCTGGATTAAAATAAATAAATGTATTTAGACAAGATAAGGGTTTGTTTGTTAATTTTTTGCACTTTTTTTTTTTTTTTTTTTTTTTGGTTTAAGCCAAGAAACAGCATTTTTCCACGGGAGTTTGCTTGCATATTTCACTTGGACATTTTAAAAAGAAGTAGTTGAAATTTCAGCTTGATTTTGCATGACATTCTCTAACATTTCAGCGTTCAGAGTTCAGTAGGAGACTGCAGTTTTACCTGTCTCAGTTTTGGGTCACTCTTCCATGCAGAAATATAAATTAAACTAAATGGTGGTTTAGTGTTGATCTGATCTTATTGCAAGGAACTTTTCTCATCAAGGTAGCTGAACCTTTCAGGAGACAACTAACTCTCACTCTCTGGTGTGCCTAAGTACATGGTACGGAAATGCCCCTCCCCAAGAACCCACAACAAAAAGCATGCAGGGACTTACAATTTTAAGTCATTAAGACTGTGGTTTCACAATGCAAGGCTTGCTCTCAAACACTAGAGACAGACCAATTGCCTAAATCAGCGCCCAGTATGGCTGCATAAACAAGTTTGACATTGGAATTGGCATGTCACAACCTGCGGTGGGATTATTTAAAGTGGTGTTACCACTGACCAGTCCTGGGAAATCACAGAGCTACTGGGTGGCACCGATCATCATACTGAGCTTAGGTGCAAAAAAATCCCTGGGTCCTACATGTTGATGTTTTCTTGACCAGGTGTTCAGTCACAGAATCACTAAGGTTGGAAACAACCTATGAGAGTGTGTAGTCCAACCATCAATCATGGATTAATAACTTTCTCACATGATGGCTATGTTTAAAGTAAGAATTCAGTGAACAACTCTTGGATGCAAGAGTTGAAATAACGATATGAAATATGGAAGTACCAGATGACTCAGTGTTATGCCATCCAGAGATGAGAAACATAACAGTTATTTACTCTCCTGGCATAGTGAGTGACATACTCACTAATTAACTATATCCAGTGTTCTGCAAAATAAACAGATGCAGAAGCAAATGCCAAATACTCTGGCAGTGACTCAAAGCAGGATTCAACAGAGCCTCAGAATGCAAATTTAGGCATCATTTTCTAGGATATGATGAATGAATGTATGAACAATGAAGAGTAATTACTGTAGTGTAGGAAACTAACTTCCATAATACAAAAACTACCTGCAGCCTCTTAACTGAATGAGCATACAGATAAACGGACTATCCCCAAAATCAAACACTACAATCTTTCCCTTAATATATATATATATATATTAGAGCCTTCACCTGTTTTGAGCATCTTAAAGGCAGTTAAAATCACTAAATTCACAGCAGATTAGAAGGCGTAGTGTACGAATGCTGCCCAACCAACCAAACTTCCTTCTACGTTATTTCCAGTGATGTAAGTCAGACTGAGTCAGACTGTATGTCACGAGCAGAAAAATCCACAGTATGGGAGTCTCCAGTGAGAAATGTCCAACTGCTGGCACACGACTGCTCACTGAAATGTGTGCTGGGATGTCAAGTCCTCAGGTTTTAAAGCTTCCAGATGTCTGGAAAATTATCTTTTCTACCTCATTGCTTTTTTTCTTTTCTAAGAAACATCTCACCTATATCAAGCCAAATAAACTAGTATCTAGCTTAATGTACGACTAAATCATGCTTCAATTTGTCCAGACTGCAGGAGGAAGTAAAGCATGTAAACATGCCATGTGAAGTAGACTAGGAAATTAAGAATTCCAGAATGTGCTTTATTGCTAAGCAGGCCATCACAAAGCATCCCCATTTTCAGCAAGTTGTTTGTCACAGCCTTAGTGGGCAATTCCATGCCAAACTGAATTTGTGTCTCCTCATTTATGCCTCGTAGATTGTGTAAAACAGCCAGTGCAGGGTCATCAGGTGTCCAAAAAATAATCCCAGAAAAAAACCCCAACAAAAGACCTAAAAAAACCTGTGAGTTTTTTTTGCCTGTTCTGTTTCCTGCACTGGCTCATTGTACTACTACAAAGTAGAGAAGGAAAAGGACAGACTGTGGCAGCCCAGCTTGGATTAGCTTAATGAGCCTCAAAATTGCATCCTAAATTGTGCCCTCTGAACTCATTTAAAAATAATAAAAATAAAGAACTGTGGTATCGGAGCAGGAACGAAAGGTCAGAAACAGGTCCTTCCTAAGCCCACTCAGGAACAGATGACACATGGAGCTGCATCTTCAGGCTGCTCTGACTGATCAAGCCTGGCAGTCTTCCAACTGCCTTAGTCTCTCAGTGCTAGGAGGCTGCTTCAAAGCACCCAGCACTCAAACCATGCTGAGATTTGACTTTGTACCTTACTGGAAAATCAATGGAGAATTACTACGAAACACATCCTGCAGCAGTCTGCAGTTTTCCAAGCTGTTAACTGCAGTGCTAAGATTTCATTGGAGCCATCTAACCTAGTGCTGCTAACGACTTTAAAGACATTAGGGGACCTCGATACAAAGACAAGTTTTCTTCTTAATGAAAACCACTTTTGGCCTTAACATGCTTCTATAGGGCATGAATACAGCATATTATATTAAAGATGTAAAAAAATTGCAGATATTACTGAGCATTATTCACATATACTGTTTTTTTCATTAAAATAATATTTACCCAATTTTGGGCCGTGAAGTTCCTTTTGGTTCACTAACAATTGCTGCTTTTTTCCTGCCTTGTTCCTACTTGTTGAATGTTACTGAAATACTTTCTTAAATATTATGCTATGTATCTTTCTAAAATTGTGCAACTGCTGCAGTGCCGACGTAGAAAATATGCACTGTTGTAGATGGAAATGCACACGGCCTAAGAACGATGTGTCTGTGGGCCACACTTTCAAAATATTTGTGAGGTGCTGCTTTAAAAACCAGTGTTCGAAATAGCTTCTAATTCAGCTACGTAGGCTGTGCAAGGTATTCCTTTCTGCACACCATTCTTAAAATGTCAGTTGTCATTCCTAGTACTGAAAAAATAACCTTTGAAAAGCAAGCTCAGGCTGGTCCATCTCCTGAAACCTCCAGACAGCCCTAACAAGAGATGGCCAAAACTGCCGTATCTATTTAACATGTGGTAAAACACGACATTTACAAAAGTAATTTCAAATGTTCATCCTTTGGTGTACTGCTATAGAATATTTTATCAAAAACAATCTTTGAGGAGGTACCTTAGCATTTTCTGTTTGTGTCTAAAGCTTTTTTTGGAACACCAGACCTGCAGTACATGCAGTGGTATGACTCAACTATGAACTACTTTTAATCACATCTTTAATCTACAGCAAAATAAAAGTTAGGGAGAAGCATAAAATTAATGAATGGAGAAAAAAACCAAAACAGCTCTGCTTGAATTATTACATAAACCCTAACAAACTTTAAATGTTTAGACTGATAATCATGATTATGCACACATATAAATAATCATATAAACAATTATATAATACAAAAATCAATGTATTTTTAAAACTAATTTTCAATTTTATAGCACCTAACAGAAAATTCCCAGTCTGTCAGAATGCAGAACATAAGAATCTGGGAAACTGGCTACTGAATTCAGGTTCAGCTTGCTGGGAAATACATGAAGCCTTGTTCAAACAGCAAGGATGCGCAACTTGGCCAAGCTAACTTACTATCTTGGTAGCTGGGCCACGCTGATCCTGGGCACGAAGCCATCTGCTACGGTGGGTTTCATCGTGGGCAAACCTGAACAAAGACCCAACGAGGCACCCAGCCCATCAGCCTACTGAGAAATTACTTTGTACAACACTAACGATACAAGAGACTCAGTGGGTAAAAATCACAGATGTTTGATGTGTAAACAAATATCTGTGTGGGGAAAATGTCTTACTGCAACATAACATGAATTTTGTGAGAAACAGGGAGATTTTCAAGAGCATGTAGATCAGTTAGGTGCTCATCTCACTGGAAAAGTAAGAGTTTGGCAGGTAATTTATCTGCGATTCTGAACCTCTCCTACTCTCTTCTGCCCCTATTTTGGAAGGGAAAATCAGCAAAAGAGACTGATCTCTGTGAACAGAATTTCAAAGACCAGATTGCACTTTCTAGTGGGAAATCTAAGAAAACATTCAAATTACTGCAAGAACGCAGGTGAACTAATGCAAACACACAGACCTAATTATCCCTGTCGTGATGTGCAGAAAAAAAGCCTGACTTGCTAAAACACTGTCTTAACTCACTGTTCTTCAGACAGATGGGAGTTTCATGAAACCTGTTGGCAGGATCCCTACTTGGTAAAGCTAACAGATTTTCAGTTTTATGGATTCTCTGTTTTAACCAACTTTCCAATAATTTGAAATAGTCGTCACTGTTCATTTCCGAGAATACTCTACTAAGTCACTATTACTCCTGTGCTTTGGGAAGTTAAAATTAGTGGAAATCTTTACTTCGGAGTCAAGAATGAAGCTTTCAGTCTTGAATCATGCAATGAGTCACAGGTAATTTGGGGGGAAGGTAGAGTCTCAATGAAGTGAAGAGAGTTGGAAATACTGCCTAGAAACATGCACTGAGGAAAATAACTGCTAATATGCAAGGTTATTAAACAAATACATTCACTAGCACAGCAGAAACACCAAAGTTGCATATTAGGTATAAACAACTGAGAGCTTTACAATGTCTGCTGCTCTCTAGGAAGGTACTGATGGCCAACTACCTGCAGAAGTAGGTTCAGCATAATTGGAAACGGCTGCAAGCCTGAATTTCATTCATTAAATGTTATTAGTATCACGTGCATGACTCATATCGGTGTCTTATCACAATCATAATCTATAATTTCACCATTTGGTACAGCAACCAGTAATTCAATCAGTGAAGCTAGCTGTAAAAATATAAAAAAATGACTGAAGCATTGTCCTGCTCTTTGATCTCCTCCATACTCATCAGAAACACTCAAAACGCAAGTCAGTGTGACAACTACCTCTATCATCTAAATAGGAATAGAAACAGTACCGCATTTCCTACTACTTATTGAAGCCACAGAACCTTTGCATGTACTCGTCATCCTTGGGTGACACTGTGCTAAAATGTAGTTCACTATATGGGCTTTTGCGGCATGCGGCAGAATATATCAAATGTATTGGAAATAAATCCCTGACCATCCCTGCAGGCAGGCCACAGAACAAAAATAAATTGCTGGGATTCAGACAGGCTCAGAATCCCACATCACCACAGAAATTAATGCTGCTGATCAGGGTGAGAGTATTCATATCAGAGAATTAATGTCTACTTTTGGAAACCTCAGCTGAAGTGTGAAGTTCAAACTGTATCCTTCCATTCAAAATACCTAGTTTAAATTCAGACATCTCAAAATTTTCATGGTGCAACTGCGGATTTAACTTGTGCAGCTTTGCAGGGGGATGAACGAAGCTCTCCAAGCAGTTTAAAATAAGCTAAGAAAACTGCTTAAATTTGAAGCCTAAAACTAAATAGTGCATTTCTACAAATTCCAGGTTAACAGACAACTCGAGGCATTTGTCCTGAGAGGTTGTCCCTCTGTGAAACCTGTGTGCATGCATGGACATCCACATACATGCATATGTCCGTTTGCGTAATCCTCGTACGTTTTGCCTTTGTACCTGCAAAATGGACCTTTCTCTTAAGACTTCCTATTTTAGTGTGAATTTACTATGGTCCCTCACCTCTTTTTTTTGCTTTGTTGAAAATTAAGATTTCTGCTTTGAAGAGTCTCAGTACAATCACAGGCATTTTCCCAGTACAAGAACTGCATCTGCATTTCTGCTGGAATGAAAACGTTTGCTCACAGGAAGTATCAAAAAGTACTGCACATCCCTTCAAAAAGATATCTTCCTGCTGTTTCTGGCGTCAGAATCAAATGATGAGGCAAAGCCTCCTAACAATGGAAACATGGTATGGCGATGACTCAAGATACTGGCAAGGACTTTATTTTCATAGTGTCCTTGAACTAACCAAAGATCACTTTGTTTTCAGGAAAACATCCGACAAGCGGCTCTGTGGGAATCCAAATACTGGTAAAACTACCAGGAAAATGATGCAAGTATTATGCAACTATTCCAGCTAAGGGTTTTTATTGGCATTCTCAAGAAGTTACACTTTTGGCATACTCTCTGACACTATCATCAAGCTACAAGTTTATGTTTAAAACCAGAATAGCCCAATGGTGAAAACTATCAGAAGAATTAATGACATGTATATTTCAAAAGATTTAGCCATTCCACAGATTTTAAGTACTGCATTACAAGCAAGACTCCACAGAAACCAAATTATGGGGCAGACCACCAGAGAAAACAAAATAATACATAGCCTATTTGTCAAAAATAATACAAATACTCTATTCATCTTCATCTGAACCACTAACACATTAAATTCTCAAAGAAATGAAGACAACTTGGCTGAATGGAAATTGTAAAGCAAGAATCTACTGCAACAAAACTTACATCTACTTATAAGAAAGATGGGGAAACACTTTGTTGCCTTCCCAAGAAAGGGAGAAGTCCACACTAAGTTTTTCTTAATTGAAATGAAAAGCCATTTCAGATTCACCAGTCAGAAACTCTCTTTAAGCAGCAAGACCATTATTTACAGATTTTCAAGGCCAATTTCGCTTTGGCCTGCCGCTTTCATTCAGGTGTGAGTACTCTGTACGAGGTACAGTTTCAGCATTGCTGGAATAGCGTCCCACCTAAAATATGAAATAAGAATCTACTGTATTGCACACTATTAAACGTCAGCAAAGACTGATTTTAACTTACCGCACAACACACACCACAAGGAAAAAAATATGAGAGCAAGGATTTTTCTGCCTCAAGGGAAAGAAAGCAGTTGTCAGACATCAAGATATTTGGATGTTTATTTTATTGGAATCCTTCTTGTTATAAAACAATTCTCATGCAATGTAAAGGATTAAATCTAGTAAGTCTACTTACTACCTATGTGGATAAGATTAATCTGTAGAATAACCTATCCTAAGAAAATGAAGTTATACATCGTGCACATTTTGTCTGTCAATTCTATGCACACGTATGTCTCAAACACATCTTCATGTTGTTATGTATTTGGAAAAAACCTACACAGCCATCACATTAATCCATACAGCTTCTCTTACCATTTCAAGGTTTCAGGTCCTTAACATGAACAGAATTAAGAATGCATGTCACCTTACATTTAAACGTTCACCATCCTAAACAGGTGCTGTAGAATACAGATTTTGATGAGACTGATTCATCTGCCATTATTTTTCTAAGGTCTAATGAATAAAAAATTTTGATCATGGACAGGAATTTTTTTAGTTTAAAATATTACAAAAATTATGAAATGATAATATGGCCATAGCTAATCCTGCTCAGCATACAACGGTTTGTAAATTGCCCAAAGATACTACTGCAGCTCAGACTCACGCAAATTCATTTGAGAAGAAACAGTACACAACACTTATCTCTGTCCAAGGAAATAACCTGGACCTCTTGAACATCTTTGCATCCCTTTGACTTTATATACATAGAAGGCTATTCCCTTTTATATTTAAGCTCACTACTGATAAAAAGAAAATTTATTCATACAAGTATTCTTGTCCCTCTTCAAACTGTATGAAAAGCCCTTGAATTTCTGCTAGAAGGAGCAAAAGAGTTTTTGAGAAAATACCCTGATTTGGCCTTTCCTGCCAAATTCCCTGGCATGAGTTACAGGATGCATCATTCTAATAGGCAGTTTCAGATGATGCAGCATTACCTGAATTTGAAAACAGACTACAGCTGGACAGAAAAATTTAAAAAGTAGGAAGGCAGCTAACAAGATTAATAGCAGTACAGTCCAAAAAATTATGCCTCGTTGCTTAAAAGACAGGGTAGTACTAAAGTGCAATTCTGCTCTTAGCAAAATCAATACAAAGTTAAGCAGCATAGTTATCTCTAGTTGACCACCCACACCACACAAGACACACAGCTGGCCAGACAGTGTCTACTGCCAGCTACTCAGTATCAGCTTTTCCTCAGTGGCAACACCTGTTTTGGTTTCTCACCATCCATTTCCTGATTTTCACAACACATATTAAAAAAAAAAAAAAAAAAAAAAATTAACACTGAGAGTTCTATTCTGCTTTCTGATTTGGTTGAGAGCACAAAATATTCCGTATTACTTGAGAAAACTGACATACAGAGTGATCATATTAGCTTTATTTACTTCTGAAGATACATTAAAATGCCTGAAACAGACTTTCTCATGAAGGAATACCAGACAAAATTGAGGACTACTCTTGCAGAGAAAACAGGGAAGTTCAAAATCTGAGAGTCTGAATCTCAGATGAATCTGTCAACTGACTATTACTTCAATTAACTCCTTACTGGTTTCAACTATCCTTCCTCCATTTATTCCTCAGCTTTCCCTTTAAGAAAAAACCCACAGTATTTCCCTTTAAAATGAAGAGAATTACAGAATCCATGTGTTTATAATTACTGTCAAGAATCCAGTTTTCCGCACTACCAAGCAGGTGATGTTCCATACAGGGAAGAAACTGTAACCGGTGCTGTCTAACGGTACGGTTGCCACAGCATCAAACTCTACTGTATTCAAGCGTTAGATGACTCGAAGGAGAAGATTAGTCAAGATCAAAGAATGCAGCACCCTCAGTCATACATCGTGTGACCTAACACTCAAATTTTCGTCTCCTCATCAGACGATTAAGCAAATCATCACTATGACACATTCAGTGTCCACAGTGTGAGAAAGTCCAAGCACGTGTTCTCTCATACTTCTTCTCTTCAGTGTGAGTTTGAGCCACCGTGCTGCCTTTATTGATTCTGTCCTGCCTACATTTCAACAATCAACTGTATTTGTTATTGATGGCAGAACTATAATAATTCTTACACAATTTCTGGTTTCCTTTTTTTTCAAAATGAACCAATATGATGTCTTGCACACATTCTATATTTTAAAGAACAGTTTGAATTTTGGACCTACTTCATAACAATATTTTTATTATCTCTGCAATGTTTGCTTCAGTTTTTCTGGTTAACACATTAAATGATCTGAAAAGGCAAAGTTTTAAATTAACATTACATACCGTTTAGTTCTTAAAAGAATTTTATTTTGATAAGAAAGCACAATAATATTTAAGTTACTGAAAATAAAAAAAATATCCACAAGTCATGTTCAAAATATTGTTAGGCAGCGTATGTAATAAAGAGACTGGACAGAACATTTTCATCTTTTAAACTATTGCACTGAGGGTATTATGAAACAAAAGAAATGTAATTTATAGACTAGAGACAAGAAGGTCTGGTTCAGATAATTAACTACTGCAGGGGGGGCGGAGCCCCCCCCACAACCCCCAACAAAATAGGTGGACTGAAGCCTAACTTACACTTAGAACTCAGGTATAAATTGTTCTACTCCATGAGGCTCCATCTTAAAACCCTCAGAAAAATTCCAAAAGAGAAAATTTAAAACCACCCAAACCCTGAGAAACTAATTACTATTAATATGAACACAGAGGAAAATCCACACTTTGGTTTTTGTCTTTTCCTTTGTTTTGTTCTTATTGTTTTTTCATTTTGCTGTTATAATTTCTTCTTTTCCAGAAAATAACAGTCCCTATGAGCTCTTTTCCCATGAGCTCTGGTCCAGCACGGCAGTATCATTACGCTTGAAAAAAGCAGGAAGTCTTTAAACATTACTGATATGAAGCTTCAATGTATTCTGATGAAATACTTGTATTCTTCCTTTTGTTTACAATACAAAATATCTTTTGATATTGAAACATTATTCTTTGGAATGTTCACGCAAGGAAGATTTGGAAGCATGCCTGTAATTAACAAACTTCATTGCAGATTATTATTTTGTAAATTCCTCCCCAGCTCTATCTTATGCGAAGCCTCAATATGCATGAACATCTTCCCAATGTAATTTAAGTGATCACGGAAAATGTTAAGAGAAATGTCAGAGAAATTGGTCCTGAAGCAAGAACAGTGTTTAAATGTCTATGGAATTCAGCTTCCCATTTTTTCTTCCATATAGTTTGTGTGTTTGTGGACATTAAAAACTAGCAGGAAAAAATGGTTACTTCCAAGCAAAAAGGAAATATGCTTTGAATCTATAATTTCAAGTTTGGTTTTACTATACTAAGAATTCTTTACCTTGTAAGGTTAATAATCTTCCTTATTTCATATGCTTATTCATCTTTCTAAACCACATAAGGCAGAATGCTTATTCACTTCGTAAAATAAAAGTTTTCTTATCTTTATATCTCAAAGAGTGACCATAAACCCCATTTTTTTCACTTTAGTTTTATATTTGCAGAATCTGAGCATGAAGATCTCTTCAATACAGCCATTTTTGTTGCAAGAATCAGTCTGGAACATTTAATTTTTTTCTAGTAATTCTAGGAGAGAAGCTAAAGATCACATATATTTACAGCCAAACAGATTTCCCTCTGTTTCCTAGTTCTTCATTTTCCTTTTTCCAAGTCTAAGGGCATTGCTTGCATTGATAAGAAATGCCATTCCTCCTTATCAAAACTTTGTGAGCTTTTAGGTCATGAAGGTAATCCTCTTTCACAAATTTATGTAGGGTGAACAAGGCCTAATCTAGATTTAAAGCACACAGAAGTGTGCTCACTATACAGGAATGGAAGCATATGACCTCCCTCAACACCAGTGACACCAACAGATCTGCTTTGGAGATCTAGTAGTGGTGTGTGCTTAGAACTACAACTTTCTGCAATCCTTCCCATCCGAGAAAGCATTTCTCTGTGAATGATCTGTTATTTCCAAAGACAAAATAAGCACAGTGAGAATAACCAAGCCTAATTTTAAGATAACCCTGTCAAGCTGCTTAAGAACCTCTATAAAACTGCTTCAGATCTAAATAGTCCCAATGTTGTTACTGTATCTTCTTTCTTAGGGCTGTTATCTTAAACTTTACACTTTGTAACCTAACATGCAGTTTTATAATGCCTCATGCTTTTCAATCTACTCATGAAAAGCAAAAAAAAGGAAGATACATTTACTGATTATTCATGCACAAATGTAGGCCACATGTCCCAGGTAATGAGTTTGTTGCTAAAAATTTTATTAATAAATTAAACATATTAACCAGCTGCCATAGATTTGTGATTCTCTAATTGCTGCAGTGCTAATCCACCAGAAAGCATCTCACAGCCCAGGATATCAAAGATATGGGACTACATACTGCGTGACCTGCGCTAATCCTCGATATGAAAATTCAAAGCTTTAAAACATGGGGCAAAACTGAGCAGATACGCAAGATCCGATCAATAATCGGGCAAACTACAGGAAAGACAAAATTATCTGCGAAGGATTTTATTGGTTCGCACTTCAGTGCTTACTGTTTCTGGGACATTACTGTTACCATACGCTAAGCTTGCCCTGCTTCTAGTCATTGCAACAAATTTCAAATGCACAGTAAAAAAAAAGATCTTTAAACCCTCAGGAAGCTATCTTCACACAACATTACCTTTTTTATGTGCCAACACACTCTTGGATATCAAGACATACCTAAATTCATCTGATCTATATAAAATACAGAAACTGAGACTGTTTTGGCTCTCTAACACTGATTACCTTAGACTTCAGGAATCAAAAGACAAAAGATAAACAGCTTCTTCAAAAGAAACTTGTAAATGAGGATGCCAACTTCTCAAAGTTTCAACATACTAAAAATACTTCCAATTACACAAGCTTTCCATAAGGATACTAACCAGTCTATACAACATCTGTGCAACATGTGCATCTGCCACTTCACGCTTTGGCTGTCTGGCTTCTTAAGTAGTATTATCTGGAGCTTGTTTTACCAGTTTTCTGATTGTTATTATTTTTAAACCAGATATAAATGGAAAGTAAAGTGTTTGTTTTGAACAAAAGTATGGTACGTTTTTTCCCCCATTCTCCACAGAAGTAATAAACTGATAACCCTGACTAAAGCTTCACTAAATTGCTCTTCATTCAAGAGAGCTTGCTCTGTTACAGTACCACAGGCTAGAAAGACTCCTATGAACACCATTAGCTATCATTCCTTCAAGTTTTATGTGTCATACAATTGTAATAGGACTTTCGTACATACCTCCTGCTGATCATGTTCTTTAACCTACAGTGAAGTTATAGCAACAACAGAAGGTTGATGACATTGCCACAAACAGGAATAAACTGCAAGAGAACGTAAGAGTGGTCCTACTGCGTCAGACCAAAGGTAATTCTGGACTCCTGTTTTCTGACAGCAGCCAGAAGTGGATACTTAGGAAAAAAAAGGATAAATAAAGCAAGCATAGAGAAATACTTCTGCAGGATACATTTCCAGACTTCCTGAGCCAGCATATTACAGTGTATTAGAATTTATCAGAAATGCTTCCTTAAGACTAATCTGCAGTGATAGAGAATGACTTATATCTTCTGCAGATATTACTGCAATGTCTCTGATCTGACAAATGCATACACAGTTTGATTCAACCAGGCTAGAAAGGAATCAGCTGCTGCAGCTGAGTTTTCTACACCTTCTCCCTTTTGGAGACCTCTCAGTTAATAATTAATTCGCTGTAATTACTCACTGAAGGCTTTGCTGACTTTGTTGGGGTATCTGTGCAGACAGGAGCCATACATCCCCCCGCCTTTCCCATTATTGGGATGATCACAAGTAATATTCTGCTCTCTATGAAATATCCAATCTTTACATTAGTTAGACACCAAAAATAATTTTTGTGGTAAAAGAACAAAATGCCGAAGTTGAAACAACATTTGGTTCTCCCCCTCCCCAAGTATTAATATCATTTATTCAGGAAGCTGGTGGGTTGTCTATGCAATTTATCAGAACGTGGGGGTTAGCCTTATGGAACATGTCACATCTGCCGGTGGGGTTTACTCAAAGTGGTTGGCCAAGAGCCAGGTCTACAAGCAAAATATCATCTGGTAGGCTGATGAACACTGCTGAGGCCAGAGCTCGGGTAGCCCAGCAGACTGCTTAAATGTTGAATACCTAAAAGCAGGTATTACAAAAGCAGAAAACATTAACCAGCAGGTCATGCTGTGAATTTCTGAAAGAAAACAAGTATCTGCCCACACCAGATGATACTTTCTCCCCTTTTTTGCTCAATACTGCCCACAGGTGAATGACAGCTTGTGTCCATTGGCTACTGGCTCTGACTGCAAATTATGCTTGAAATGTGTATCAGTTATAAATAAAAATTCCAACCAGACACTTCATCCCAGGTCATTCTTTGAATGACCATTTTACCAGTACATCTGGGTCCATCCTTCCCCAGCTCAATTGTTCAATACAATTTCCATTCAACTTTAACTAAAGAAGATTTTCTTCGTGTGTTCTGGGGGAAGAAATAATATTTTTAAGCATCAAATTTGTGCAGGATCAACTGTATTCTAAAGGTTGGCAACACACAGATACAGGAACAGCAAGTACGTTGAAGAATTTTGGAAGCCTTGTTCATTGCTCAGGTAGAAATAAAAGAATGCTAGAAAGGGGCAGAGGAGGTCTGAGAGGAATCCAAATCAGGGAAAATTTTTTGGTTTCTATTTCCACTGTGAGGAAATATTTCCATATTTGCAACAATGGACTGTTGAATGGTGCATTCATCACCACAATTAAAAACTTATGAATAAGAAAAGAATGATGGATAGAAAAGATGACAAATTTGGCTATGATTCTTTCAAGAAATAGCTTATGCTGCTTTTTATTAGTATATTACATACCTATCTGAATTTCAGATGGTATGGGATAGGTATGGACTTGTACCCCACTGAAATATGCATCTGGTCTAATAGAAAATAGCCAACCCAAGACTATGTAACCTGACAAACAGGGATGGAGGAGATAGGGAGAAATACACTGCAGAAGACAGAAAATGGATGAAGGCTTTAGATGACATGCTCTGGAAAATACTTCAGATGTTTAATTTGTCTTGAGCGCACCCTGTGTTCACTGGTGTAACTGATTTCTCTCCTAGAGCCACAATCGTCACAGCGACTTTGTGAAGAAAAGTTAAGCACTTGAAAGTACCAGTAAGTTCTTCATGGAAGGTACAGAATAACTGTGCTTTCTATTCTTAATTACCTCCAATGCAGAGTTATTAGGCAGGAACATTCTTTAGGGTATATTTAAGCAAAATTATCACTTGTGCAAAAATCAGTATGTTTTCAAAGGTCTAGCCTTACTCTGAAGCTTATGAAGGAGTACTTTGTACAGAAAATAGTTGGTAATGACCTCAATGGTCATATTTGATTGAGGAGTATAAGATTTACTGGCTTGCAGTAAGATATGTTATCCATGCATGCCTACATGGATAGCAGCAGACCAAGATGAGTGTTGGTTTGTATTTCATTTCTTTTTCAAAGAGGAGTTCTTGTATATTCCACTTCCAAATGCTAGTATGACAAATAGATGCTCTCTTGCCAACAATCTCCAGGTGGTAAGTGATGGACACCAGGAAATGGGTTTGCCAGACTAAGAAGTAAACTCCTTGAGAACTCACCTGTTCTATCACCAATCAGCACTAAAAATAGTTATCATTTATACTGGAAAGACTTCTGCCTGAATACTAAAAATTCTTTGAAGAATGAAGAAATACAGTTCTTTTACTAACATCTTACATGCACCACTGAACAAAATCAGGACATCGACTGCACTTCACTCTTATATTTGTATTTCTTTTCCTAGCACTTCTGTTTCTGTTCTCCACGTGCAGGTATTATATCTTGTTCTTGTAAGAATTTGGCATATATTAATTCTGAAAAAGTGAATAATTATGAAAAGGCAGCAACATTCTTTGCCCCTCAAGTAATTTATCAAACACCACATATGTGTCCATACTTTAAACCTGTCAAGCAGATCAAAGCAATATTCTTTGCAATAATAGACTATACTTTATGAAGAAGTCAGTACAATAGGTCTACTGTACATCAAAGATGAATTTATGAAAGAGTATAAAGCTAGGGCTTACAATAAGTGAAAACACAGCACTTGGAGACCTGGCATGAAACCCTTTACAGAATATTAAAACACTAAAAGAAAAAAAAAAATTTACTCATAAATCATCACCACTTTATTATTTTTGTCTACACTAATGTTTACAACATTGCCCTATAAACCTCCAAACAGAGTCCATTTGGAAATCGCACCTTTAAAGTCTAAACAAGGGGTTGCTACTTTGATGACTGCCTATATTTATGTAACCAAAGCATAAAACAGAGAACCGCAATGTATTCTATTTTTGAGGCAGGAGACAATTATTTAATGCTTCTGTTTACCAAGAACTTCCAGTGTAATCAAGCTTCCTAAATGAGATTAATGATGTTTATAGTTACTCAACAATCCTCATGATTTATCTAGTCAAATATTTGGAAGAGAGAGAGAGAGATGTTTTTTCACATCTTAAATGCCACTTAGGCATTTAGGAAGAATTTTTCCTATCCTTCTTCAATACACATGAAAAACATTTTCCAAATTAGATTTAAAGCCAGTATATAACCAGTATATTTTCTCTTTATTCTTCCAGCTTTAAAATATAGTTAGCTATTTCAAATATGGTTTCCAGACAAAATGGAACTGAGTTAACACAGACTGCCACTCTGTTACTTGAGCATTAACAGAAGACATGCAATTGTTGCATTTTCGAAGTCACAGATTGTAATTTTTAAACAAGAAACAAGATGCGCTCTTTTATCTGGGAAAGAATAACTTATAGGAAAAAGTTATGAATGACTACAGTGGATACTCTATCACTGAGTTATTCTATTATTTTTAGAAAAGTTATTTATGGAACAGATAATAATTTAAAAATCTCTCTAATTAAAAGTCTCTCATCTCAAGATGAATGAATTGAAGGATACCTTATGGTCTGCAGTAATTCCAATCACAGTGATCTCCACTGTCACCTTAACCAAGGGTTCTATAAAGCTCTGAATTATCAAAACCCCATAATGATAGAAAAGCGAGCACACCTGTCAACCTTGCTTCTAATGTTAGACAACTTTCCAAAAGACAGCCTCTTTATATGCCCAAATCAGTTTTAAGGTCATTTCTTTCAGCCTAAACGCTAACTACTTGTCTCATTCAGGCTAGTCATATGGGTTATCTGTCTGAAATTTCACCCTTATCTATTCTCCAATTCATACTTCTCATTTCACTTTGGCAATTTATCTGTTTTCATTAAAAGTTTGTTAAATCTCCTAATTTACTTACATTCATATATCAGTAAAAATTCCAGTTGTTACTTCTACCGAAAATAGTGACTAAAACTGAACAAATCCAGTATCAATACCAGTCCTTCAAAGCCCACTTGATGACTCCAACAAAAGCCATGTGCACCAATGATTAGATAATCCCTTAATGTATCCAAGTTTCTTTCAATGTACCCATGCTTGGGCAAAATTAAGAGCAAGTGGATCAGCTTAAGATATTGAATTAAATACTGGCTATTTATTGAATAGGTGCCTGCAATGATCTAATATCATTCGAACCTGCAATGCTAAACTGTTGAAAGAAGAAAGTTAAGAACAGGTCTTGGCACTTGGAAGTATAGTAGTACTTCTACTGATTTCAATAGGCTAATCAGCAAGTTAAACAGAACTCTAACAATCCTTATTATTCTGCATATATAGTCATAATAAAACGTTCCAGAAATTCAGCAATGCCAAAAGTTCAACTCTTTTATTTCACTAATAGAGCACCTACAACTTACATTTTGATCTTATGTTCAAGGAACATGTTCATAATTCTATTTTTAATTGTAATGTTCTGATAAAAACTAACAACTGTCAGTATTATGTCTTCTAGACCTATTAAACAGGGGTTTTTATATCAGTAGAATCACAGATTAATCCATCTAGTTGAGTTCATGTTGAGAAGAAAAAACATTTTCTGAGGTCACAGTCTTACTAACTGAATAATTGCAGTTTACTGGATTAAGGCCTGTGGGTTTTAAGACCCATATACAGATTGTTTCCAGTCATAAACATATTTAAAGGAAAACTCAGACATCCTATAAAAGATTATAATTCTAACTACTGAGAGAATCTGGCAGCAAAGAGCATACTGGTATCTAAATACTTACAGAGATTTTATTTCCTGCACTATTAAGTGTTCTTTGTAACCTTTCTGTAATTATATTTATTTTTGGAGCTTCTCAGATGTCTTTGCAAGAAGCACACAACAAATTCCCGAGTACTGTCAAATCAAAATATGCTAAACTGCTGTCTGGCTTTGTCAGCTAATCCAGTGGTAAGAACAAACTAGGAGAGCGCTTCCCTTTTAAGACCAAAGAGCAAAATTATAAATTTGACTTTCAAGATTGCCTTGAAGAACTAATTGCAACAGATTCCTAGTAATAACAAAGGCAAATAAAGACATAGAAATATTTTCATATTGGCCTAATTTGAGGGTCAATATTCATTTGTATACATTGTAAAAGCAGAGATTAAATTGAAAAGAAATCCAAGATACTCTCTCTCACAGATACCAAGTAGTACCCGGTGGTTTTTAAGAACAGGAAAAAACTGCGTGGGCACTTATTCTAGGAAAGTTTTGGTGACTACAATAAAAAATAATTTCAGGATGTGAATTCTGCTCTATTTCCATATTTCAGAGTCTTTAAAAAACAGGGTCTACATTTTTTAGGTTGACGAATTTATTGTCAGGAACAAAGTTATTAGGCACATATAAAGAATTGTAATTTTCTTTTTGCATGCTTTTCAAGGGGAGAAAATGAATTTGTTGCTCCTCCACAGAGGATATGCATTAGAAATGTCATTAGTATAGCAATATACATTACTGGAATATAATTGCCCTAATTGGAGTGATAATACAGCTAATTTCTCTTCCTATTTACTTCAAGTATCAGTGCTCTTTATCAAGAGTAAGATAAACCTCAGATGACTAGAAGCTACTAGTATAGGTTATGTTTTCAACCACTGAGAGATTAAAGAAATATCTATTATTAAATTACAGATATATAGACTCTCACAAAAGGCTGTAAAGTACTTAGAGTATGCTCAAAGGATGTTTGATATGCTACTAGCACATATCACCAAGAATTAAAACATAGTTGATTTATATACAGAGTGAGATCAAGACTGAAACTGTTGAAAGTATTTAGTGCTTAAAATTTATCCATTGTAATACTGCTGATTCATACTCATTTTCTACAAGTCAACAAGAATACGGGGGAAAGGCAACCATTGCATTCTTCCCTTTCTTTTTAGAGAAAGATTATCACTGCTCACAGTCAGACATGTAATGACATTCCAATAAGTGATTTATTCCTATAAATAGTAAGCTACATGTGCACTTTTTGGTTTTGGGGTTTTTTTTTGTTTTGTTTTTGTTTTTGTTTTGTTTTTTTGCCTTGGACAGCATGCTAAGTGGATTATTGCCTTTCCAGGACCTGAACCTAAAGTTCTTAATTTTATCTGAAGCCCAGATTTAGACCATCATGTTGCCACAGGAAGCGGGGGGAGGAAAGGCACAAAGATCCTATTTACCTCAAACCTTAAAAAACCCAGCACAGTTGCTTGCCTGACTCCACAGGTCAGATTTTTATTAACACATCAAAACAGGCAGCTGTAAACTCAGGCTATTTCCAGTCTTAATTACTTGATCATTTAAAACACCATCCATAAATTTATCATAACCAGGTACAGTTTATTATTAGAATTTATAATCTGAAATTTTACACTTCAAATTCATATATGTACCTATTGCCCTGAGCTAAAGTCAGGGTTAAAAAAAAATGCATTACTATAACCATGATCAAAAAAGATAAATTACTTGTATCCCATTACATTACTGCTAGATTTTTACTACCAGTACTTTTAGACAAAATTTAATTATATAAAGATTTTTCAATTTGACTAAAATAGAAATGAATTTGGTTTTGAATGCACTGTCCACTACTAAACGAACCCACACACGCTTGCAGAACTCTAAATTTCTCTGTAAAACATTAATTATGTTGGCTGAACAGCAGGGATGAATGTACATTTATGTAAAAATGTATATAAGAAAATTAGTTCTATTTTCAGTGTGTGAGAAACATGTGTAATATCCATGGTACCTAATGCAAAACATCAAAAGAAGAAATGTTTTCCTTCCAGTGACTGGTGTCAAGCAGGTCATATCCCTTTATGGTACTAAACATCTGTTGGGCGTGAATTAATTTCAGTGGCATGGGTTTTCTTAATGAGCGATGTGCCAAAATTGTGATACAATGTGGATAGTCACCTGCTTTCAATCTGCTTAAATCCAGTCCCTTGAAAACGTTCCATGACTTTCCTCAATATATCCTCAACACACATTTAAAAAGGCAAGTGAAATATTAATTATATAACAGCGAGAATTAAACTTAGAAGAATATGGACAAGAATATTCAGGAATGTCAGTTTTTTCGCCACAATTTGTTGTGCTGGTGTGGGGTTTTTTTTCTTTTCTTTTTTTTTTAATACGCTAAGTTGGCTTGCATAAAGGACATTTACTTTTTTCTTTTCTCCTTTAAAAATAAAGAACAAACAAGCTCTCCAGTTCCTGCTGCTGAAGAGTCACAAACGGCTGTTCAACGCAGCTATTAAAAGATTGTTTTCTTTCCAACAAAACTGTGTGGGTGGGAAATAGGGAGGGAAGGGGAGAAAGATTAGTACCAGACATAAGACCCCAATTCTCTTACCAAGATTTATAGAAAAGGGAGATGGAAAAAAGGGAGAAGACCACTGTACCAACATATAAATCCATGTGTGGCTGTCTGTATCTTGAATATTGGGTGCATTCTGGTCTAGCAGTCAAATTCTGGTCTGGACCATGCCCCATTTATTCCTCAAAAATGGACACTATAAAACTGAAGAAGAGTCAGAAGAGGTTAACAAATATAACTAATAGAGTGGAACAGTTTGTAGGGAACAACCCTAGTTTAAAAAAACCCGTAGGAATCTGGAAGAAAAGAGACACTGAAAGCAGGGTATGATCCAAGCATGTAAGATAAAATGGGCCAGAGATGGTAAGAAATAGGGTTTTTTCCTACGATAACAATTTGATGCAAGATAAGTAAAAATAAATTAAAAAAAGAAAAAAAGAGGGGATGGGGGTGTTGTTCCCATTGCATACAGTTAGCTATGGAACTCCTTCCCACTTGTTATTGCAGATTATTAAAGTTTCCAGGAATTTAGAAGGAAATTAGAAAAATCCATGAGAAAAAAACACTTAAGACTCTCAAGTACATAGACATCACCACTATCTCTGCAAATGCCTGAGCTGCAAATATGACATTATAGCTGAGAAAATGTTGTAGGAATGCATAATTCATGTATCTGTTCTTATACTGTTTCAAAGTCATATGCTAACGTAGGGGTACGTAGTATCAGTTTAAGCCCCTAGGGTCATTACTGTATCATGTCCCTCACATTTCAGCTAGATTCATCCAGTAATGTCAATCATATGTATCTAGTAATGGGTCTGAAACCTCTGTATTAATTCCTTTCCACATTCTGTGCACTAAGATCAAAACCACAGATGAATTTGCCACAGGAAGTACTTGTGAAAATTTTGGGTACTTAAAAGAAACTCAAAAAAGACCAAGCTAGAAATTTATAATGGTGCTTTTCAGGCTTAACAAAGACAAAAACCCCAGTACAATAATGGTACAATAGGAATAAGTATGCCATCCCTTCCAAAAGATGATCCAGGAAAAACCCAACAGATTTTGAACAAAAGCAAATCTGTCAGTGAATCTATCAAGCACGAAGAAATCCTTCAGAATTTGTTCTTTACTATAGCCTTTTAAGTTAAGAAAAAGCCACCTGCAAAGTTATTGTGACATTCTGAAGAAATTTTCTTCCTGTGGGAGAAACAGGACAAGTCTTCAAATAACTTCAGAAGGCAGAATGTGGCATTTATCCTTGCTTTTATTACATAATTTCCAAAACAGCAAATCTCCACGATGAAAAAAATGGAGAACTGCATAGGAGTATCATGACTGAATCTAGACTGCTGGAAGTTAAGAGACTTATGTGTGGATTGATGGAACAAAGTAGACGGTAGGAAACCACGAAGAAAGAGTAAAGTCAGAAGACTGGGAGAAGGAAAGAATATTATATTAGCTTTACGACTTGAAGGAGTTTTTATTTCTGTGGGATAGTGGGCAGAACACACATATAGATCAAAGTGTATTCCATCGCTGGCTCTCTTAATAATGTGGTTCATCCCTGTCCCCTTACAAGATGGGTTTTGTTTTGTTAAAAAGTATAACTATTTAACGTGTTTGAAAACACTGGTTTCAAAAATACTCATGTGTTATTCTTTACACATGGTTGTTTTTAAAGTAGACTTAGCATGATGATTACTTGATAGTAATGACCAACACAATTAATTACTGTAGGTAAATCCACTGCCCCTGGCAGTCTTTACATGCTGAAGTTCCTCTTTGTCTAACAAAAAGAGATTTACCTGCTTAATCATTTTCAGGCTTCAGAGAATGCAATTCACTAATTTTTGCCTTTTTAACTATGTGTGGCTTATTTTTTGAAATCCAGGGCAGAAGAAAAGAATTTAATTCAAATCACGTAAATTAGGAATGAATAGGGGGCTCTTATGAGCATTTAGAAATGATAACATTAGAACCAGTTCAATCATAAAACCACAGCAAGTAGTCTTCTACTGGTATGAAAAATCAGTGAAATGACCCCAGCTCAACATCTTTTTGTCAGGTCCCTTGGCAGTGTTCTACACCAAATAAGACTTTTCCTAACATTCATGCCTGAATAGTGTTTCCTTTCATTTTAAATTATGTAACTCCATGTATATCTCTGTAATTCTTTATACAACCCTAGATGATTCTACTTCAGCCTTGATGTTTGCACTTCTCAAATATTTGTGGCTTCACAGCTCCAAAACATTCATCTTGCAGTCAAGGTGTATGCATTTGGCACAAAATCCATTCCCTGCCCCATAAATCATACCCAGAATCCCCAAATATTTTGTTGTCTTTCTCTGGTTAGCCTCAAAGGGCTGCTTGCTGGAAGAGTTGTCATCAGCCCCCCTAGCCGGCACCCTTGAGTGCTCACCTTGCTGGAGAAAGAATCAGCAGAGAGGCCTACAGAAGGAATGCCAGGGAGAAGCAGAAAAAGAGACCAGCTTTATATATTTATAGACATTTACATGAACATTTACTGCCAGCAGTAGAAACTATGGGCTCTGAAAAAATGTAAAGCCTTGCTAAGTGTCAAAGAAGATGAACACAGCTAAGTGACAAAGCTAAGACGAACAAAACAAAGCGTCTGACTGACATGCTTTGCCCTTCCTCAGGATCCACAAAGCAGGTACCTATCAGATCACCTCATTACCTTTGATGATAAAATGGCTGGATCTTTGGACAAGGGTAGATCAGCGGATGTAGTTTACCTCATCTCTGGCAAGGCTTTTAACACTTCCACAATATTCTTGTAACCAAGTTTGGACATTACAGTGTGGATGGGGGAACTACCAGATGGATAAAAAACCTGTTGAGCTCAGAGGGTACTGATTAATGGGAAGCAGTGAATATGCAGAAGGGCAGGGCTGCTATCCACAGGGACCTAAGACAGGGTAAATGAATGAGCTAAATAGGAACCTTAGGATACTAAACATGGGGAAATGTGAAGTCCTTTACCTGGGAAGGAAGAAGTTCAGCAATGACACAAACTGCTTGCACAGCAGTCCTGGTGGACATGAGCCAGTGGCATGTCTGGGCAGCAAGAGGGGCCAGCAGCATGGTAGTCTGTATTGGCAGAAGCATAGCCAGTAGACTGAGGGAAATGATTATTGCCCTTTACTCAGCACTCATGAGATTCTGTCTGGAATACAGTGTCCAGTTTAGGTCTTGACGGTACAAGAAAAATACCAACAGAGTTCAACAGAGGACATCCAAGATCATTTCAAGATCACGACATCAGTATCAGAAGATGATGCAAAGTTTAATCAGCTGGCATCCATGGGCATGTACACAACTACCTGACTGCAGTCCACAAAGAAGGCACCAGACTCTCCTCAGAGATGCCCGGTGATAGGATGAGAAGCAATAGACAAAAGTAGGAACATAAGAAACTCCAATTAGATATGAGATTTTTTTTTTTAAGCCATTTGAGTGGTCAGCCAGGCCGCCCAGAGAGATTTTGTAATTTCTTTGGAGGTATTCAAGACTTGATTGAAGCCCTAGAGCAACCCGATCTAATTAAGCCTGCTGTGAGCAGAGGCCTGGCCTATATGAGCTCTGTAGGTCCCTTCCAACCCAAATTATTCCATGATTCTATCCTACCTTAACCTTTGTATACTAGAAAGGAAATCAACTAATTTACACATATGTGTAACTGTTTCAACAGACACTAACAGGAAACAAATGCAATGAGACGGATATACAATTCACCACTCCTGACTTTTCCTTTAAATAAGACCTCATACTGTAAAAAATGATTCATGAAGACAGGTTAAACACCTCATCTTTAAATGTGGTTGAACAGCTTGCCTCCAGGAAAGATACACAATCAAGATTATCTTAATTAGTAATAATGGGAGTGCCTAAAGGAAAACCAAACAAATACACTCATTGCCTTAAGTCACTGTCATACAAAATTCCACTCATAATCTGAGTTCCAAACTAACTTTCCTTTTTTTCTCCCAACCCTGGTGCTCAAAAGCCCCTTCAGACCTTAAATTTCCCTAAACCTTTTCACTAAATCCAAACATTGATTCTGTGCATTTTATATGCTCGATTGCTTGTTCTTTAAAGAGACTAAATCCCTACTAGCAATGCAGAATTTTCAATCAGCTGGAAACCTTCAGAAACAAGAATTTTTTGCAACTTTCAGAAGTCTGTTGTCAGATCTGTAAAAGTTAAATGGATTTCTAGGAGGTTTTCAGTATTTAATCATCTGCAGTGTCCTTAAAGTGGCATCGACACATAAAAAAGATCCCATGAAGAATTTACCATTCTTGTTCTTTTTCTACTTTTAGGCAACTCTTGAATCCTACAGGTTCTGTTACAGTTCATTTTTCAGTACTGAAGTGGAGAAAAAAAAGACAATCAATAAAACCAATTTCATTTACGGTCAAGAAATTCAAGGCATTCCTTTATCCCCTTTTGTATTCAGAGAATGCTGGTGTGCACTGTTTTTACATACTTTTGTTTATTGTGTGATTGCTCATTCATTCATTCGTCCCTGAAGCACTGTATGTGCATAGGTTCTGAATACCCTTGAAAAGAGCTGAACAAGTACTTATAGCAAGCAGTCCAGCGGTGTAAATTCATGCACAAACACAAAAATAATATTTATTAAAAAATGTGTACAAATGTCTCTTCTACAAAAAAATGTTCTATTCATTTCAACTTAATAATAATTAAAAAAATCAGTGCCATGCTATCTTGGGGCAGGTTTGGAACACAGGTTTCATACACTGTGATACGGAAATCAGCTTTTCTTAGTTTCTCCATTTCATTTTGTACATTCCCATGAGGAATAGTTTCTTCTGCTTCTTCCTACTCTTCCGTTAATCATGCTAAAGCATCTAAAAGAAATATTGGTGAAAATCCTCGAATGCTATGAACCAGAAGCTCTAAATCTGCAAAGCAAATAGGCACTGTGGGAAAACAACATCGTAAAGCTGTTTTCTATGAATCGTCTCACTGAATATGACTGTGTTGAATGGGAATGCAAACGCAAGACAAACCCTACAGCAGGAGAAAGGAGCACAGGTTCTGTGCATCATTATGATCTGTATAACAGCTTAGGTAATTTGCAATGCTTTAGGAAAGCCTTCGGAGGATGGGTAACGTCAGCTCACTTTTTTCTCTTAAAATGTCAGAGAGAACATATCCAAAGGTGTTTGAAGTGCCTCTGCTGGGATTCTCCTTACCGTATGTGAAAGGACACATTGTCTGGGAGTCTTTGATGTCTGGAAAATAGTGTCATGCCCATATTCAAAAAGAGCAAGAAGGAGGATCCAGAGAAGCTACTTGATGGTCAGCCTCACTGTAAACTTTGGGAAGTTGACAGAACACATTGTCACAGAAGCCAATTTCAGGCACTTGAAGGACAAAACATTTTTGTGGAAAAAACAGCACATATTTACCGAAAGGTCTATCAAGCCTTACCACAATCTGATCGTCTCCTACGCTATGATTAATTCTGTGCAGAGACTACTGGATCCAAACTGTTGGATCCAAGTGTGAACTGAATGGGTGCACTACAAAGTGAGTGAAAACCACATGGGACCACTAAAATCAGAGAGTAATGGCCAGTGTTCCAAAGTGTAGCTGAACTCTAGTTACAGAGTGACAGTCCTCAAGATTTAAGGATGTTTAATGTCCTTTTAAAAGATGTTGGCAATGTTACAAAACATACCCCAAAAAAGCTCACAGATTGAACCAAACTGGAGCAAGTTACTGATAGATGGATTGGTAGACCTGACAGTTCAGAGGGACATCATTGACAAAACGGAGGAATAGTTTAACAGAAACCTCCAGAAGGTCAAAGGTAAACACAAAATCCTGTGCCTGAAATGAAAAAATCCCAACCCAAATACAGGCTATAGGCCAATTGCAACAATGCAGCTTTGCAGAAAAGAACCCAGTGGTCCTGATGTGCGACACATTGAACATGGGACAGCTGCATGCCCCTGTAGTGTTGAAGGCTAAGCACCTACCGAGCAGCATTAACAACAGCACAGCCAGCAGAACAGAGGTGAGACTATTCCCTTTTATTAGATACTGCTGAGTCCACATCTAGAGTACTATCTCTAGCTTTGAGCTAAATAACAGAAGAAAAAGATTCACAAAGTTGAGTGGGCAAAGGATCATCAAGAGGGTAACAGGTTAAAGCACAGAATTTCTGAGGAGAGGGTGAAAGAATTAGGTTTGCTCTGATGGAAAAAGAGAAGGCTAAGGATGGTGGTGGGGTATCAAATTACTGTTTCCTGTTACCTAAAGCAGGGTTATGAAAAAGATGAAGTCACACTGTTCTTGGAGATGCACAGTGAAATGTTGAGAGGCAATGGTTAAAAGTTGTATCAAGCAAAATTCTGAATGGATATAAAGACAAAAACTTGCCACAGCGAGTGTAGTTAAGTATGGGAAAATTACCCAGAGGGGCAGTGCAACCTCCTTCCGTGGAGATGAAGAAAGATTTGACTGAATAATGTGCTGAAAAGCCTGATCTAGCTGTGACATTACTGTTCTGAGTAAAAGAATGGTTTCCAGAGGCATCTTCCAACCTAAATTATGTTTTGATTCTTGAAAGGAAATAATTAGCAGGTGTGAATTATGAATAGCCATGTGCAGGCTCCAGACTTCATTCACTGAGATGAAACCAGCAGCATACAATGTGTATTATGTTGCTCTCTGCTGACTGAAGGAGAAACATGAGTATGATAGTAAACGTGCGTATATTAGAGGGTGGGGTGGCTTCATACAGGCACATGAGACTACAGAACACTGAAGAAAGAACTGGACAAAAAGTAACCAACTATTGGATTTTACATTTCAGTAGGGTGAATCAAGTTATAGTTCTACAACTTGTTAAAGAAAAGACAAACGCCACCTTGAACCAGAAATATTCCCATTACTCATTACAGAAGATCTCAATAATGCAAGGGCGGTATCAGTGAAGAACAAATAGGTATCTTGGGATGCAGTCAACAAAAAACTTTGTGAAATTCTGTACTAAATCGCTTTTAAGTTTGTACAGTCCAGATCAGTCATGCAGCACTTCTGCACAACGCCAACTCAAAATTAAAATTCCTGGCACACATTCAAATCTTCTGATTCTATTCATTCCACTGACAATGGGAAAACAGTGCTCCACAAATTATTTATTGAAGATATTCCCGTATATACTTATTTATAATGTTCATCTCCAAAAGAGGCCCTGTGTCTGCAAAGTATCCAAGGAAAAGAAAGATACACTGCATTTCTTTTCTCCATCTTTCATGTTTCAACATGGTAATGAAACAACGCCCTTTATTTCCCTCTATCCTTGGGAAAGGATAAAAGAGGAGGGGGATGATGTGATGCCTAGTTAGCAAGATACAAAGAACTTCTGGGGTTTTGACAGGGTGAGGAGGGAGGAATATAAGTAGTTTGGCTGCTCTAGAGCATTCCCCGTTTCCACCCAGACTCACATTCATGCTGATTCTGTAAGAATCAGGAAAGGAAGGAGAAAAGTTTCCTCAGCTCTCCCATTAGTCTGATTCTTGGAAAGGAAGAGCTGACTCTGTGTTGCTCTTTAACTCCCTCCCTAACTCATGTTCTCATTTGTGAAGATTTCTCAGGGAACCCAATAATCATTCCAGTGGAATTAGGAGCTTGTCACATACTAACTTCTGATACTGTCAGCCTGACTAGATACCTGATTTGGAAGATAAGAAAGACATACTGTTTCTAGCAGCACAGATTTCTCCTTCTTTTCTCCTATTTTATTTTGTATCAGTCCAGAAGTTTAATAATTTAAACTTGCAAGTCTGTCACAGTTTGTGACTGGCTTTTAATGCAAACTGAAGTATTAACTTCCAGAAATAAAGAATGACAAATTCAATAGACAGATGCTGAGCACTGTAAAATTCCAGAAAAAAAGGAGGTACTGATCATTCAGAAGATGAAGGACCCATTGCCATTCTTTCTGAAGAAGTATGAATAAATAAAAGTTAAAATTCAAATGCCAAAAGACCTCAAAAACATACTTCAAAATTGATTTCCTTCATCACTTACATAATTCTCCTTGTACATAAGATGTTGCAAAACCATCTTAGTCTAATTTACTGAACAATACTCTTTCCAGAACAACACACCCTAGTGTTAGAAGTACATTACAATGCATTTTAAAGCTTACCAAACAAACAATAACACGTATTCCATTTATCTATATAACTCTGTCTAGATGATGCAAATACTTGATCAGAGCTATGGTACTCAAAAAACCCCCAAGAAAACCACCAGCCACAACCCAGGGAAAAACTTACCTCAGTGGTGCTACTGGAAGGTTCCAGTCCAACCATATTGGCTTGTACCAGCTGCTGAAGAAGCTGTACTTGAGCCACATTGAGGAAGAAATCCAGATTTGTTGTCACATTCACCTCCAAAGAATGACCACACACCAAAATTTCCTGTGGAGAAATTAAGGGAAAATACTAGATAACGACTACTGGGGAAATAATTTTCACTGTCTATATAATTGTTTTCTGATTCTCTGGTGTAAATAAATGCTTCAACATTGTGTATAGAAATAATCAGGTCTTTTTAGGAGAAAGTAGTGTCTCAGGCATATAAACATGGATGTGGCTTATCCTTTGCTTTGATTTCAACAACATAACTATTAAGACAAACTTTGCAAGAGAAGCATCTCGTGTGTGAGGTCTCATTTTCATCTCTTGGTAGTATCAAACAGCGGACTGTCAGATTTTTATTTCCTGGCAATATTCCTTTCCTTCCAAAAAAAGGATGTAATTTATTTCTTTTAAAAACATAAACTCTGCTTGATTTATGATGAAATAGTGTTGGAACACACTGATAAGCAACCTAATTGATTTCTCTTTGCCTGTAAACCATTGTTAATACCTTGGCAAAGCTAGCTGGACAGTCACTGTTTTATTGGTGTTACCTAGCACAAAAAATGCTCTTTACCACTGTCGGCAAGTGATAAAGAGATGAAAACCAGAACCAATGCAGAAGGGTTGCTTAATAAGTAGAAGTACCGCTCCTTTTTATGACAAGGTTGCACAATGTTCAAGCTCTTCACAATTTAAACTAGACCTCTCCCTTCATCAGTGAACGTCACCAAGGGAATAGATAACAAGCAGAATGTATGCACAGAAAACACTGAAATTCTTGAAAATAGGCATTAGTAAAGCCCAGATTTTTTTTTTTTTAAAATTTAATAACTTCTGTGCATCCTAGCCATGCTCTAAGCTTTCTCCTTCTTTGTTACATTAAATAATCATAGAATGGTTTGGGTTGGAAGGGACCTTAAAGACCATCCAGTTCCAACTCCCCTGCCATGGGCAGGGACACCCTCCACTAGACCAGGTTGCTCCAAGCCTCATCCAGCCTGGCCTTGAACACTGCCAGGGATGGGGCATCCACAGCTTCTCTGGGCAACCTGTTCCAGTGCCTCACCACCCTCTCCGGGAAGAATTTCTTCCTGATACCCAATCTAAATCTCCCTGCTTCCAGTTTAAACCTGTTACCCCTTCTCCTGTCACTACAGGCCTTCATAAAAAGCCACACCCCCCAGCTTCCTTGTAGCCCCTTCAGGTAGTGGAAGGTGCTATAAGTTCTCCCCGGAGCCTTCTCTTCTCTCTTTCTCTTCTCTCTTTCCTCTCCTCTTAATTCTTAAAATTATTCCAAAATACTTTTGCATCTGCCCTTGTAACAATGCTTTACACAAAATATGAAGCTGTCAATTTTTTCTTTCTATACCCATTAGCTATTATTTTCCAAAAACACACACCTATTGCACATTGTAATACATACCTAATACCCTTTACACTCCTGGAGGTAGCTGTTATGAGAAATACTCCTTGTGAGCTGACAAAAACTTTCTGATCCTTCCCTTGCATAAAATATTTTAAATTCTTGAGCTACAAACTACTGCCAAAAAAGGAGCCAATGCCTTTTGTGTGTAACATTCATCACAGACTAATCATTAACAAGCAGACTCACAGACTGGTAAAAGTGATTGTTAAATCTGGAATACCTTAGAGTGCCCACAGTAATTGTTGGGGAGCGGATGCTTTGTGGAAATTTGTGGGCTTGGAAATCTTGCTAAAAGAACTGTGTCAACTTTCTTCTTATAGATAGTGTATAGATTGCATTTTCAGGCTTCTTTATGAGAAGCTTGTGAATATAACGTTTCGTAATGCTGTACTATCGCACCACTTCTCAACACCTTTCCGTCACAAATCTTTTAAAATGTTGCTGGAAATCATGAAAGGATTCCCATTTTCTAAATTGTAAGCAGGCTTGTCTAACTCTTGTCTACCTTTAATATCAAATGCTATACACAAATTCTTTCTCCAACAGAGAAAGAACATTTCAGCTAGTGATTAAACCTATTATTTTTTCCTGTTGGCGATCTCTGTATTTGAAAACATCTGAACAATTCAAATGGTGGAACAGTAAAATATTAAGATTATCCACATATTAAAAGTGATGCTATTTCTGTTCACATTTTGTACTAACCTCTGGGTGCAAATTCTCTGCCGCATCAATTTTTGTAAATATAATTGCAGGAGCTGCAGTTACTCGAACAGTGAAATCTGTTAAAATTGGAGTTAAAATTGCTCTCCTCTCCTGATGCCGCCTTATGCTTAAAAGGAGAAAAGAAAAGAAAAAGAAAATATTAAATCCCATTAGAAATTGTTGAAGGGCAAAACCTCCTATTCTTCTTTACATCCAGTATGTAGTACAAAACTTCTTCACCGGTTTGGGATTTGATTGCTACCCTTAAATATCATCATGATAGATTATCTTAATTCCAGTCCTAAAGACAGACTTCTACCTTCATTTCACAGAAAAAATATGTCTGCATATTTGACTTTTCCATCCATCTCCAGGTAGGCAAGTTTGACGTTCAACATTGCTTCTCCTACTGTTCAACAAACCTTACAAAATCATTTGAACAAAGACATAAAATTTATTATCAGTATGTTTCAAACTTGCCTGTGGATGACCTTCACTTTACCAATAGCTGTCCTTAAGCCTGCAAATTATATTTCAATTCATGCATTACAACTCTCTGGTGAAGAAATCCTGCACACAACAACATAACTGACACAAAAATCAAAGGCATGAAAAATTAAGCTAGCAAACCTCATGGAACTCTAGGGCTTGCACATTAAATTTGTAACAACTACTGCCCAAGATGTTTAAAATGCCCTGAAAATATAGGGATGTCAGTCTTCCTCCACTGCTTCTGTCACTGGTTGCACTCACTTGGTACCTCTTCATCTCAGTATCAATGTTTGCTTGCTAAGAATACTTGTGCCATTAAACTTGATAATTACATTTGTTTTCCAAGCTGGGTGTTTATTTTTTTCCCTTTACCCAAGTACTAAGCCTAGAGGCACAATCCTGTTAAGGATGGATCACTAATAGCTTATGACAACACATTCCAAATAGCCAGAATCTTCTGGGTCAGGTCAAATAAACTATTGCCACAAAATGCCATCTGAGAGCCTCTGATCAGGGGAAGAAAAAAAATTAATAATGAGATCAAGATGGTGCTCAGCCCCTAAAAGAGGATAGACCCAAATTCCTGGGAGAACTTTTCCACCGAGATAGTTCTTTGTTAATTCCTTTTACCTATCATCATTTATAGAAATGCAAAATACCTGCATTTCACCAAGGAGAACTCTAAAAATCATTAAAAGTTATTGGTCCAAGGTAAGCTATCCTATGCTTGCAAATTAAAAAATTATCAACTGTGAAACAACGCAAGTTAAATGTATAGACTAAAGTATGCAACTGCCTATCACGATATAAAAGAAAAGACAGAACTACACCGCCATATGCAATAACAGAATAGATCCATGCAGGACTCTTCAGGTGTATCTACATGGCAGTTAAGTGTCCCTGTATTACCTTTAATCTCGCCATCTCCAAGTAATTGAGAGGTGGCAGTTCGGACATCACCATAAATCACAGAAGTAAGCCAGACACATGAACTATGCAGCTAGACAATTAGTCCTTACCATCAGCTAGAGTCACCCATGTTAATGGCATTAAACAATAGGCTTATATGACTGTCTATGCGGAAATCTCTGGACTGCATGGGAAATGGGTAATTAAATCTCTTGATTAAGAGCAAGTATCGATATATATAGTCTAGTAAAGGCAATGGTTCTGAAATGGGTTCTCTTTAAAAGTACAAAAATTCCAGGACTGACGGTTTGTATGCCAAGAGTTAGGCTGAAGAAATTAAATAGGTATCATAACTGTCAGTAATTCAGTCAAGTTAAAACTGTTCAAAGTACACAGATGACAGTTTACTGCTTCAACTACTTTGATTTTGATGCTTCAAATTCTACTAACAATTTCCTTAACCGTCCTCAAAACATGGAGAAAGTATGGTGATCTGTAAGGGATTAAAAACTGTCAGATGTGGGTAGGCCTTAAAGCTTTTAAATTTATTTAGGAGAAGAGTATGCAGAGGTAAACAGCAGACGTTACGCAGCACAGAGCCAGTATTTAGTGAGCACACGTCTAATAAACTTTTGCTTCAAATGCCCTTCACAAACACTGCTGAACAGGCTGCACACCACCGTGAGTGGCATGCAGCATGCTTAAGAGGAAACCAATTAGGGAGTGTGAGAAAACTAGCACCTTATATTAAAAGCTTTAATATTTTGGTCAGCTGTAGCTCTGCTGGTCCGTAATCATGGTTTTTAAAGCAAGATTAGTCTAATTAGATGGCCAAATTAGAAAGTAGACCTGTTAGTGGTTAGTGTACATCTTCAACCAAGAAAATGGTCTTAGATTTTGCCAACTCACAAATGTTTCTCTCCCTGCCATCACCTTCATTTTAAATTTAAACCACATGGCTTTCTACCCAATTCCTATTTCCCCTTCACAATAGGATGGAAACAAAATGCCTTTGTTTTTGAGGAAAATCAAAGAGCTAAGTAGTAGAACAATTGTATGAAAGAACACACAGCTATACATTAGAAAACTTCTACTTGAAGGGGCATAAAACTGCTAGTAAGTATGACTTCGATATATGAAACAGAGCTATAAAAGCAAGTTATTGGTTGAACCCCAAACCCACAACTGGTTCTCTTCAGTCATTGTTCAAATTATTTTTCAGCTCATACATATTTCCATTTCTGAATTTTCAAATGTTATTCTAGTAGAAGCCCAGTACACTGCACCTTAAAGGTATTTTTGATAATAGAGATTGATTGCCTTGTTTTCAATTTTATTTTAAAAGCATACATACATGGTAACCCTGTCCTGCTCTACTTACTAGTTTCTGCATCTCTAGTTGGTGAATTTGAAGCTGAGCCAAATCAAGTATCAGCAACATAATTGTAAGTACAAACAGAAGGCACACAGAGCACAGTAAATAATGAAGGGAGAGGATATGAGAAAGAGCACAAAAGGAACAAAGAAACAAATTCCACTTTGAATTATTAAGTCTTCCACACTGCACCTAAGTGCACCGTTAACTTAACACAGGTGTACGCCACATGAGCTTATGAAAAAACTTGATTGTGAAGAGCGTAATGATGGCTCTGTGTCTGCAGCACATTCATTCCATGGTTCATTTATGCATCTGTTATATATTTGTCTTGGAAAAAAAAGGAAAAGCTAGTACTTTTAGAGATGTTAAAGCAGTTGATCATCTACACTTAAAAGTACAGCACAGTTGAAAGACCATATGCTAACGCAAAGCAACAAGGCAGCAAAGCAGTTATGATAAGGCCTGGAGGTGCCTTTTACTCAGTGCTGAATTTGGGCTATATCTGCACAGTAACACGAACTCTGGTTATGGACCAAAGATCCACATTGTAAAAGCACAGGACAAAAATGGTCTCTGCCCTCCAAGGCTTACAATTTAAGTACAAGATAAAGCACACCTGAAGCCAGGGAAGTAAAAGGGAAGAAGCAACAGCACTGAAGGCAACGATGTTCAGACAGTGGAAACCTGAAAGTTGTCTTATTAGTTTTTATATTACAGTATAATAGAAACTCATTTTTTTGGTGGGATTTGGAATAAGGCATTTGAAAAACATTGTGAATGTTCAGAGGAAATTAATCTATAACATACAGGTTAGCCTAGGAGCATGCAAGAAAGTGCTTCTTCGAAAATTATATGCGGCAGTCCTGGTAACCGGTATGATGAGGTTTGATGAGCAGCGAGTTTCGATATGTCACAGCAAATGAAAGAATACACGCAAGAGGAAACGGACAGACACAGAAGTTTAGAAGCACCTTGAAAGCAAAGACATGTCTAATGATTAATATGATGAAAAATGTTGTGGGAAGAAAATGGAAAACAAAAGTGAAGAACAGAATTCTGTAATCAAAGCAACAACATTTGATTACATCAAATCAACTCATCACTATTTGATGACATCCGTGCAGAAGCACGTTGGATTTATATGAGGATGAAGGACTGCCAAAGAGATGATGTTGCACTAATCAAGGAGATGAGATGATGTAAGACTGGATTAGCTGTGAAAATGCACAAGAAGGACTATAACTTGGCCACCTCATGTGGAAAAATCTAATCGAAACAAACAAAAAATACTGGTCAGTAAGAGCTAAACATAACCTAGATGTAATACTGGTCAATAAGAGCTAAACATAACCTAGATGTGAACCTTGGACATGTTTGTCTTATTCTTAATTATAATTTTTTTCTTAATAATACCTTACTGAATCTAGAGTTTGTAATCTACACTTGAAAAATACGTAAGTCAGGGAGAAACCCATATACGTTCAATACACGAATCAAGAGCTCATTTATGCCATGTACGTTTACTATCCACCAAGAAATGAATCTTCACAACGAATTCTGTGACTTGAAAAGGCAAAAAAGTATTATTCCAAGTATTAACATGGAATAGGTCACATAATCAAACAGTGTTCTGGAGTAGCGCAAGGCACACAAAACCAAAGATATGTTGGTTTGCATGTTAACCTAGGACTGTAGACATATAAATCAATAAAGCACTGATCCACAAATGTATTGGGACTTATATAAATACTAATGACATCATCACGCCTCAGACCTCCATCTCCCAGTGGGTAGAACAGTTCACATCCTTTCAGCTGCGTAAGGTGTTGCAAAGACACATCACGAGACAGTGAAATAGCAGAGCAACATTTTGAGGACTATCTAATGACCAAAATTGGACAACGAACAAACGTACACCATCTGGCTGTACAGAATGACCATAGTTATACCGCTCTGTCTCAGTAAAGCTATTTTTCCTGTTAAGAATGCCGTTTCTTTGCTGAGGATTAATAAAATAACACCTTACTAAGTAAGGCTTCATACAGTACGAATACAAGCACGACTTCAGGTACAATAAACACAGCAACTGGAATACAGAACTGAACACAAATGTACTACATTTTACTCCAAAAGATTCACAGGGAATGCCCCTACTTCCCTACACATGGATCTACTGATCACTTTTGTGGTCTTCCTTGTTACAGCTTGGCAAGCTGCACTTCAACTTTCAAAAAAACCCATGAAAATGAAAACTATTCAAAGAAAAATCTGCAGGAAAGCTGTCTGAGGATCCTTGCAAAGCAAGAGTGGTATTTTGTTCAGTTTTGTACGGTAGATCACTGACTCCCTGATGTACTCAATGAGAGTCGCAGAGAGCTGTTCCAGATGGTGGTATGCCAAGGACAAAACTGTAATGCAGTATATTGCCACACTCAATTCATTACCACACAGAGAAGTAATGCTTTTAAGCTCAATTAATTTTTTTTCTAAACAGAGTTTATTCAGGCTGCAGGAAGCAGAAGTTGCTGCTGGGAGCTGTAGAAGGATTGCACAGGGACGGGGGCGAGGCCTCAAGAGAGGATATATTTCTTTATTTCCTTCAGGGCTGTTGTTTTTTCCATTGAGAGGAGGGAGAGGGAGGAGGAGATCTGCAAGCTGAAAAAGCAGTTTTCAATCAAGAAAACTTCTTTTGGTTAAGTACTCCCAGTTCCCCACATGCTGTTCGGTAAAGGGAATAAATGTGGACAGGTTTCATTTGTACATAACCTTATTAGAACTGTCTGACTGTTTCCAGTATTCTTTTTATATATTATACCATTAGGGAGCTTTTTATAACATCTACAGTGAAGTATAAACATTTCATAATGGGAAGAGTGATGATCCCTGATCCTCAGTACAGCACAGCATTGGGATGGGTTTTTTTCTGCGAGAGCGCATCCAACCTACTCGACTGTTCCAGTTCCCCCATTCTTCTTGGGGTGACATGTGAAGGCACAGGAGGCATCACACCAGCGCTTCACAATAGCTCCTCCTTAGCGTTACACTAAACACCTTGAAATATTCAACATTCAGTCTCGAAGCAAGACTGCTTGCTTTCCGAATTACAGTGTAGAAGTTTTCAGAAAATTCAAACCCATGAGATATTACCTACTAGAAATATGGAACTTCAGAAAAAGTAGTGGTAAAATCTGAAGGATTTACCTGTTAATCTGAAGCTTAACAATCTGTGTAAAGATTGTTAAAGCATTATAATTAAATTGTCACAAGCTTTCAAATTTTTATTTGTATGATATCCATAGATTTTATGTTTACAGCGATTTGGCTTTCATGCAAATTTTTAAAACAAGACCAAATTTCAACCCAGTAGGATAAATTACAATATAATCTATTCAGAATTTCTATAACTATCAAATGTAGTTTTAAAGACCAGAGCAATACTTTTAGATATGGGAAGGGAAAATGAATGGCTGGTATCTATGCTGAAGTTTTCTGTAAAATAACTATATGAAATACTTGGATATTGGGTGGATTCTATGCTGTACCACATAGTACCTAAGAATTAAAAAAATGATGGAAACAGATCTCAAAAAAGAATTTAAAACCTAGTGAACCTAATAAACCAGAACAACTGGGTCTAAACGATCAGTAAAAACAAACAGAAGTATATCAATACCAAACAAAGAAATGAACCCTAAAATAACTCAGTAAAAATAATTCATTATGTTCCAGGTTAAACATATCTAAGAAACTCAAGAATTAAAAAAGAAAACAGTATCACAAATAGGTCAAACGATTAAGTTGCTGTGGTAGTGGCAGGAAATCTTAAGATAAACTTCACTCTGCAAACACTAAGCACCATGTAAACCACCATGCAGCCACCCTCGTGGTGCACGCTGGAAATATCTCAGCGGATGGCAGAGTTCGATGCAGGTTCTCCCAGTTCTCAGCACAGCACTTCCACAGATCACAAAATAAACCCAGGTGAAGCAAAATTAATTGCCAGCTAAAAAGCAAAAATGTGAGCATCCTGAGAAAGAACTCTAGTAAATCTGTAAAATTTTAAGTCAAAAGGAGAAGAAAACAGTCATACCAACATTCTCTTTGAACAAATTCAGACTGGAATTAAAATACTGTATTGCATACCAGAAAGGAAAAGCTAATGTATTTAATTACAACTGATCTAATTTGAAAGCCAAGGAGAAGAAGCCTTCAAAAGCAATTTCAAAACAAACATGTTTGTTTGTCAAATATATACTAATAAAATTTATTTTGAAAGTCTGCTGAAGAAAAAATTAATGTCCAAGCAGTTATTAAAAAAAGAGAACTCAGATTATGTGTAATAGCTGCTTCCCTTATTCTTATCTTAATAGCTTTTCAGGAATCAGACCACATTTCCTATCCAAATCTATCACCATAAAGCTCAGATCAAAGTGTGTTGGCAATATTATTTCAGACACCAATGGGGAGGAAAAGGAAAGCAAATTCCTCAGTGGCTGGTTTGGCTACATAGCTCAACTTGTAAATTGGCCAGAAGTCCTCTGGAGATTAATGTATTATCTTTCAAGAAATGCCAGTGGCTCCACGTGGTTTTGCGAGGAAGAACTTCAAGGGCAACTTGCCTAACATCAAGGTCCAACTAGAAGGTCATACACATTTTTTCAAGACTAATAATTTAAAAGAAAAATTATTTAATTACATTACCTAAAAAAAAAAATCATTAAAAGACAGGAAAGAACCAGATGATTTTATAAAAGAAGAGATACTATTACTGTGTTTAAATTTTTTATCCACACTCCTGTCGCTCCTTGTGGTTTTATTACACTTGGTTAGATTTGCTTTTCCCACCCTCTATTTTTCAGTGATAAACTGAAATTTATTTCTGATCACATCTTTTTCCCGCACGTACTCCTCCAGAGTGAGCTTATTTTCTCTCGGTGTTTCATCAATTCAGCGCTTATAAAGCTCAGTCTATGTGCCATCCTCATAGCTTCTTTTGCTACAACTTGCCTCCCTTTCAGAAAAACCTCTGAAAGTTCTCCTTTTGGAAATTGAACCAGCAATAGTTCAATTTCCATCTTTCCTTATGATTCTGCCTGCTTTTCTATGTTGCTTTTAGGAACTCATCCCTCAATTCAGGTAGGTATTTGTCTTAGGAGCCATAAAATTATGCACACATTCCATAAAAATTGGATTGTTTTTGCATGAATTAGATATAAAGGACTTTAAAATCAAAATAAATAAATAAGCGTGTGGGCAAACAGGCACCTTCTAGCACAAATGCATCTAAATCCACAAAACAACTTCTGAAAGATGGCTCCTGGCCGTCAGACCTTATTCCTGTCACTTTGAAAAGAGGACTCTGACTGCCACACAGTCTATAAAAATTTAGTTTTAAAACATCTGTATGAATTTTTAAGCATAAAAAAGTACATTAAAACTAAAGTAGAAATTTCAAATTTTCACAAATTAGCAATTAAACTGCCCTTATTTTATATCTGAAAACACCGACATTTAAAATACCACACAAGGTTATACATGCTTTATCTTTCAACCCTGTTTAACTGAAGCGCATGGCTTTGCATACACGTATCACACAATACACAATAAGGTAGACTCAGTTAAAATATCTCATTTTCAAAATTCATCTGGTTTTAATTACAGAAGTGCAAAAAAATGTTCAGAACCAACAGGAATGTTCTACTTTATCCTCCTCTAACTGAGAAAAGTCTAAGCTGGTTTTACTGAAGCTTTGTAAAAATACAAACAAAAGTAGTTTAAAACAAAAATAATAAAGAAAAAACCAAAGCCTCACGTTGCTTGTAGACTGAGAAGCTGAAGTCTGAGCCCTGGAGTCCTTGTTGTGGACATAGAGTAAGTCCCTCAGAAAAGAGCTTATAATGGAACCAAAAGCACATAATTATTATTGACAGTAACTACAGTAACTTCACAGTAACTGCAGTGAAATAATAATAGCAATATACATTTCAAATGTATAACCCAAAATCCCATGAAAATGTAAATCAAAAATGATACAGAATTATTTGATTCAGATATACTGCAAATGATATCTGCTTTTTTCGTGCTGTTACAGTAGAGAAGAGTAAGGTAAAAAAAACTTCCTACCTACTGGCCATGTTCCATTCAAGCGCTGGATTTTGAGAATTTCTTTCACTCTCTGTCAAAACCCCTCCTTTTCCATTTTCTTTCTCTGGTTTCAACTGATTCCAGTGAGCAGTGCCGATGTTTATAGATTGGAGATCTATCTGATATTGTCTGTCTTCAACCTCTGATCCGGGATCTCGAAGTATTCCTAGATTCAGTGCTCTCCTGTAATGCCAAAGGAAGGAGGGAAAAAAATAAATCAGTAACAAAGGTCAAAATCAGACCAATCAGATATTCATTAAGATAAAAAATTAAGAAAATTAAGGTATCAATTTTGGCATTTTTTACTACATCTAAGCATTATTTTAAGTGCAGATCTTCAGAAGTATTCACCTGCCTCTTTCTTAGGGAATTCAACAACAGATATGCAAATAAGTATATTCCACCAAAGTTTAGCCAGTTCCACCGAAGTTGATACATGATCAACCCACTGACTTCACCGCACTTTCAATCAGGTCCATATGAGCAGCCCTGTGGGGAAGCAGGACTAACTCATATCTACTGAATAGATAAACGATGTCACATTCAAGTCCTCAACAAGAACAGCTATGAATCAGTATTACAATTTCATTGTGAGGGAGTTGTTCCACCTTTCAAACTTATCAAAGAATAAAAATTAAAAAAACCCAACATCCCAAGATGATGCAAAAACATTCAATCTTTTCAGCATGGAATTTCAGTACAGCGCTTTGTTATTAAAATTCTTATGACAAGTGAGAAGAAAGCATTTTAAGTGAACCACATTACCTGTGAATTCTGCTAAATTCTACTACATTAGATTCTATGAAATATTTCAATCTTGAGCTGAGCTTGGGAAACAGTCACACTCAACTTTAACAAAACATTCAACAAAACATTGGATGAGTGGAGGCTCCTAAGACTGTTCAGTTTTATCAGTGACTGGTATCAAAGGAGTCTTCCAATTACCATGTGTCTTCTGTTAAGAAGCACTAGTAAATCTTCAGAAAATAATCTTGTCCTTTCTACACTGGGAATGCAATAGTTTTATGTGCACTACTTATTTGATATTACAGTAAAAACACACAACTGAACTTATAATTGTTTTTCAAAATAATCTGGTAAAGGGATCTTTTTTAGTTTGCTTTGAATCTATGATCACATCAAATTGTAGCCTGTTTTTATTGATTTCCTACATCTGAAGCGAAGCTTAAGCTTCTTATTTGCATATGCCATCCAATCTACTGTTCCATTCTAGGTTGTTGTCTTATGTCAGAGTTGTTATTGAGTATATAACTGCTGCCTCCACAGAGAAGTAAATAATTCTTCAAGGATTAAAGCAGCACATCTCAACCTGTGACGCACGCGCTGCATGCAATCCATCAGTGCAACCCCAATGCTGTCCAACACAGTTGAAACTGTTAGTACCATCGCCATTGTCACCAATGGAGTACGCTAGCGATTAAGAAAATTAAGTAATTAATCGTATATGCCCAGAGAGACATGTGAACGGCAGGAAAGCAGTTTTGACCAAGTCATTCCTGGTGAGGCAGTGCGATGGCATTGTTCAGTAGCTCTATAACTTTCCTAAACGCTTAGCAGAAATACACTGAAAATCTGTTATGTCAGTAGTGGTATTTCAAAATTAAATGTGGTTTCTTAAAACTCAAGAATGTGTTTGTCAACTTTCCACACAGAGAAATCTAACCACAACAACTGTGTCTTTTATTATTCTTTCTAGGCATTATTTCATCAATATGAACGCAGTTGGGGTTTTGGTTTGCTTGTTTTTAAAAAAAGCAGGGTAGGTTATTGTACTACCCAGTGTTTATTTATACACTTTGTCTAACGCAGGCAAATACTGGAATGCATGTTTTGTGAAATATTACTGAAAATAAAACACCAAATCATGTATTTTATGAAATCCACTTAAGTATATAAAATGCAAATTGTGATACTAATTTCACCTGCATAATGAAATGTGCAGGTGAACTCTTCCATCCTGTGCTTCACAGCAGAGATTATCTTTCATTCTTTCTTTCCCGAGCAGCTTGAGAACTTGGCCTTAAGCTGCACCTAGCACTACATTCCTCAGGCTCCTTCAGCTCAGCCACGACCCTATGTACCAAATACCTAGAACAAAATGTGGCTGTATGCACCAATCTGAAACTCCTCGTTTTGACAATGGCTTTCTTCCCCTCGTAAATTGACTTATTTAAATATAAACCCCAATGAAACCACTCTTTGGCACACGTTTTCAGGTACAGCAAAATACACAGAGGTACTGTTCAGACACAAGGTACCAATGCATTGCATTGCTGGTAGAAGATTGGTCCGTTGGATCTTCTCTTTATTTGATCTAATTAATTTTGTAAAATCTCAAGGAGTGGATAATGTTTTTACTGCTTTGGGGTATAATACTTAATATTATAGCCTAATACTTTCATGCTGATATAAAACCTGCATTTTCATTCTGTTCCTACTATTAAGAATCTCCTATAATATGACAATACAAAACTCTTCCTCTGATCGTTTAGATACACCTTTGAAATCCAAGCAAACAAATTGTGTTTCTGTAGATTACCCATATCAAGAAACATGTATTTTACACATACAAGTAAAACATGAGGTTTAGTTATTAGTGCCGTGATGTTTCAAATAAGCTGATAATTGCTTTCAGAAAGTACATCCTGACAGTTTCATACATGGATCAAAACACAGCCTTTTCCCAAATAAATTATAGCTACAGGCATTTACATAAGCATTAATTTCTGGTTATCATATCAAGTATTTTCCTAATTACACCCTGAATTTATTGGTTTTATACTTCCGAAAAGGATGAGAATAAGCTAAACCACAGCAGAACTGGCCTAATCTTAAACATACATGCTGTGTATGAACTCTGCAGCCTTTTGGATTCTGCAGCTTTCAAAATCCTTGTAGCAAATACAGTCAGGTAAAAAGGGTAAGCGAAATTCATGACTTTCTACCCCTAGCATAAATGCTGCTTTACCAGGTGAAATGTACTGTAAGGGTTATGATTTTAATTGCTTTGCCATTCCGAAAACAACTTCACCATCCCATCTGAATGTTTCGGTAGGTGGTGTAGAATACAACAGTTGGTCAATAATACAGGACAATCACAAGCAACCAAAGACAACCATGAGCATGTAACAGGAAACACAGCTTTAATGTTTTTTCTTTTCAAAACTGATTTAGTCTGGGTCAGGCTCTTTGTATGTTTATATAAGAAACAGCTCACGCTGAACCAGTTACTATATGCTGCTGAATAGGCATAATTCTGAGACTCGCTGTAAAGAAGTTAAATCTATTCACTTATAGCTCATCTGAGACCTACAAAAAGCTAAACAAGCCAGGAAAATGACATTTAAAGACTATACATTATGTAAATAGTAAGGAAATTCACAGACTTTACACACAACAGCTAATTTTTGTTAGCACTTACTAGATCTCTCTGTTCACTGATTTCCACTTCCAGATACAGAGATGACAAACCTATCTATCCAAATTTCAATTACTAAAGGTTTTGTCTGGTGGCAAAAGATTCTTCCTATTCTAATTTAAAAAGGAAATAGACAGTAAGCATGGACCAATATATAACCTCTACTTTATAGGAGCAAAACCAGTGGCACCTTGTTGGACCTGGATATAGATGCCAGGCAAGAGGATCACTGACTCTTCGGCTTAAGCTTGTGGAGTCCCAGCCCAAAGTTAGTCTGAAAGCCCATCACCTATGAACGAGACGTGACTGATGTAGTGTAGAAATCACAGTCCTATTTATCACTAACCTCATGCTCTTCAACTGCCTTATTCTCTATTCAATTCAATAAAGTTGAATTGAATTCAACTTATTCTCCTCAAAAAGGCCACAAAATGTGTTATACCAAACAGGGAAAATGAAACAACTGTTTCTTAGGGAAGCAATAGACCACAGCTCCATTTGGAGTGAGATGTTGTAGATGTTAAGAAGGGCACAGAACAAAAATGTGGTAAACCTAGAACATCTATGGTAACAGTACTGGCCTTTGAAAATGCTGAGATTCTGTCAGTAAAACCCCAGACAGCAATCAGCTTTCTGAAGAAAGGCTTTTTTTTTTTTTTTTTTTGGGGGGGGGGGAGGGGGGGGGGGCAGGTTTCTTTTTAAATTATAGCAAGTAGATGCCACTGTCACAGACAAACACCAAGAAAAAGAACTTCTCCAGCATCACAGAACATACATACACATGATCTTAGAACAGGAATAAAAGAAACCCTTGTAACATGACAGTTCATGATGGAAGACTTGGATTTGCCTAGGTTTGGAGAGACTAAAAACATGTATTAGTGAGGATGACTGAAAGAAAAATGAGAAGTTGAGAAGAAAAGGAAGGCAGAGGAGTGGACAGGAGGGAGAAGAAAGATGGGATGAGAGCACTAATGCTGAACTTAAGGAAAAGCAGCAGGTAAGAAAATTCTGTTATTGCAAGAAGAGAGGAGGAGATATCCTTAGGCAAGAAGAGAGGGTCCTGAAAATTTTCTAAAATTTTGTACATGATCCTGGGTACACACTCTGCCATAATGAGTTCTGTATCTTCCCTGAAGGGTAACCTCAGCTTTGCTTCCCCACCTTGCCATCCGTCCACAGGGAGACTTATTTGTGGTTTAACACACATAGTATTTTACGGCTGCCGGGATGTTGAAAACAGTTTATTTCAGTCTGGGTGAGTAGAGCAGGCTCTCAAATGCTCCCAGCAGCAAACTAATTCTCACCCGTTCTGCCTCTTCCCCAGGAACTATGCCACATATGACTGGCTTTGTTGGCAGCTGCTCCTTCTCACCTCTGCAGCTCAGCCTCAGAAGAACTCAGCTGCTGCCCCATCTCACACTTGCTGGCAGCATACTCTGGAATGGATACCAGCAGATCTTTATTAAATACAAAGATAACCTGAGTACAGTAAGGGGCCTTTGTTTAATGCTTTACTGATTAGGAAGTGTGCTGGTTTTAGTCAGGAAAGAGTTAATTTTTTGCACAGTGGCTGGTATGAAGCTAGGTTTCTGGATTTACCCTGAGAAAAGTACTGATAAGGTGTCTTTTTAGCTGGTGCTGGGGAGTGCCTGCTCCAAATTCAAGGTCTTTTCCAGCTTCTGATACTCACTGTGTTCCCAACTTTTTTACTGCAAGCTGGGAGGCAGGGTGGGAACACACCCCACACAGTTCAGACAGCTAACCCAAATTAACCAAGGCAGTATTTCATTCCTCAGTACATCATGCTCAGTACACAAGTGGGGAGTGGGCTCGGGAGGCCATAACTCTCTTTTGATCCTTAAGTCTTTTTGCTAACATTCTTTTGCTAATGCCTTAGCTCCTTTGTTAGCTGCTTTGCTAACAACTTTGCTTGGTCACTCGTCAGTGAGTTGGTGGGTTGGTTCGCTTTCCTGGCCATGCTGTTGCTTGTGGGTTTGCTCAGCCGCTGCTGCGATTGCTCTTGGTCTCTGGATGTGACTTTTGCTGTGCAGGACCAAGCTGTGTGTTGGTTGGCGGGTGGTGAGCAACTGTATAATAAGTTTTATTTGCTATTATTTTAATTACTTAGTAGTAGTATTGTTAGTATTATTAGTATCACCATAATATTAATATATATTCAATTATTAAATAGTTCTTATCTCAATTTTACAAGCTTCCTTGTCTTCTCCTCCAATTCTCCTTCTCCACTGGAGGAGGGGGGGGAGGTGTGCGAGCTGCTGTGTGGTATGTTACTGCTAGCAGAGGTTAAACCACCACAACAACTGATACTGTTTCATTCATATGTCTATACTCACGTCACTTTTAATTTTAACATTATGTTCCATCTTTACAGGAATCTGTTTCACAATAAAAACTACATTCCCCCTGGCTAGCTCTTGTGTTGTGTTCTGTACAGCCAGATACATCAGCATTATCTACAGAGGACACTACAGGGCTGGTGTCCTGTAAGTCATAGTGGTTAAGGCACCTGGGTTCATCCTAAGATGTGGAAGACCCTTATAAAAAGAAAACATCAGTGCTAGCTCCCTGAGCAAAATAAAAATGACTGACCACTTCTAAACATTTACACAGTGGACAAATAGATCACACTGCTAACGCAGAGGAAGAAGTTAGTAACTGAATTCAAACTTAATATGTTTTGTAGTTCATCAACCAGCATACTTCTAACTCTAGAATGATTTGCAGTGTTTATAGCTTTTATGAATAGACATAAATCAACTTAGAAGTAGATTACTTCTGCAACTAGTATGTTGAAAAAAAAAGACAAGCAGTGACTGAAATGTATACAAAACCCTCTTTTGATTGTGCTAGAGTGCTTCAAGCAACCTAGAACGTCTATGATAACAATACAGGCCTTTGAAAATGCTGAGCTTCTTAGTGAAGCAAAAGTACAAGTATAAAGGGTAATATTCCTCTATTTTAAACTATAGTTGAATAAATGTATGAGTCGTGTGTCTTGGGAACTGATCCCTTGTTTGTGCTCTGTACCTACAGATGAGTATCACGGCAAAGAGAGGAACTGGTCTAAGTCCAAAAAGCTAAAGAAGAGGATGAGACACCAAGTAGCTATAAAGATCTTTAGGTAACACAAGGATAAGCATAGTTGAGAAACTATGGAACTTGGTACCTTCAAGTCATTAAAAAATCCCCAATGGATTGTGTGCACTAAGACATCATTCAAAACACGACTGTCAAAACACCACTTCAGACGTACAGAACAAATCATCTACCTCACGATCATCCAGAACAGATCATCAAATAAAAGAATACCAAGATTTAGTTTAGTGCCATTACACGCCTTGTAGTCTCCTCAGTGTCAGAGTCTGGAATACATAAGGATATGTTGGATTCATGCTTAGAAAATTCAGCCTAGAAATGGAGTTTGATCTACTGCTATTTCAAGACACTCTGAACTTCTAGACACCAGATGCACTGCACAAAATCTACTACTACAAAGATCTGTTTCTGGCAAACAGAGGGTGATACTAAGAAAAAGTATTCAAGATCTTCAGCAAAGCCACACTACCTACAACTGTTTCTCTGAATTATCTCCAGGCTAGGCATTAAACAGTCACATTTGAAACAAATGTCGATGGGTGTGCTGGTTTAGTCTGGGAAGAGTTAACTTTCTCTATACAGATAGACAGAAACAGATAGAAACACAGACGTATCCCCTCCCTCTGCTTCTAGATTTTCCCAGTTGTGTTCTACAGAAAATAGTAACAGTAATAACAAAGTACGTAACTTTTTCTAAAAAGTCTTACGAACATACACTATTTTCTTTTCACTAATACTTTTCACCCCAGCTTTTTCTTGCCAAGCTGAAGAAGATAAGTCTCTTACAATTACTTTGCAAGATTTTTCTTAAAAATATACAACAAAAAAATTTCAGTTCTTAAACAATCTGCTTAGAGATGAAAGACTAAAATTACAATCACTTTTCTTCTGGCTAACTACTTTGTGTCCTTGACTTGGCCAGTTTCATCAACTGCAACCATTGCACCACACAGATATTTTCTTTCATCCGAAACCATTTTAAAAAGGAGTGATTTTCACTGACCTATCATAATGCAGGAGCAGAGAGATTTGGGTTTGAACATACAGAAGGAGGAATCTGGAGAACTGAACTCAATGGTTTGTTCCTATTTTTCATGTGTGGCTGATACCCTCTCAAAAGGAACAGAAAATGCTGTCTCAGGCAGAGCTTGAGGTGACAAACCTAACTGGATGCATGGAAATGTAGAGGAGCTAAGTTTGCCAGGTTTTCATACGTTGTGCATAAGAAGGTCTGGGACTAGGGAGACTGCCTGGGCAGGCCTACAGGACACGCTTCCTGCTCTGCAAAGCTAGAACATGCCAAAGGAGAATAGGAAAGCCAGATTTCATTCCTATTCTTTCTAAGCTCACTTATTATGTGGCTCTAAGCAACAAAATTAATCTCTTCAACAGTTTACTGATATATATGGTGGGCATAATGGCAAAATGACGTTATCAATATTATTAATTGCATAGAAAACATTTTGAGATCATTGTATATATAGTGCTATAATAATGCAAATATATTAAAAATGTATAAAATTAACTATTTCAAATTTTTTATCAATATACTATTTTATACAAATTTTATTTATAACTACTAAAATACTTTTATTTCTAAACCCAGTAGGTACATTTTCAGAGGAAAAAAATATCAACACCCCCTCACACCCATTAATTACAGTGGTCATGCCAGGTGGGTGCTACTATTCCATTTGCTATCCATTTAGGAAGGTCAGATTTTAGTGAACTGGACCACACCAAGGTCAGGATTCATACCAGTTCACTGATCATATAAAAGCTACTGAACACATGAAAGGAATTACAGTATATCACACATCAAACATTTTGGCCCTGTGCTTCCTTCCTCTAGTCCTACGGGCAGGAAATGCTCTACATATCCTGTGAGGTGACCAGACATTTAAAAGTAGCCTCTTGATCCCAAGGCTCTGGTACAGAAATTGCCTGAAAAGAAGCTGAAACTTCTGCAGTGCAGTTGTCTTCTGGAGTTGTATCTGGAACACAGCATGGACGATCCTATGTCGATAAGGTATGCTATAGTAAACTATAAAGTAATTTCAGTCTCTCTCGAAAAAAAAACAACCAAGGCATAAAATGAAAGAAAGCTGAAGTTTGCAGCTGTGCATTTAGATGTCATCTGTTTAATTACTTCTGTAATTTTATTGTTTAAATTCCTCAGCAGAAATAACAGCATGTGCAAGTCTGAACTTTTAAAGATCAGTTTTTCATTTTTATACTGTTTAATGTTTAGACAGTTTGAGGAATCCCGTTATAGTTTTGAAGCATTCACCAACATTCAGTGAGCACAGTATAAATATACAGCTGACAGACTGTATAAATGATAAGTATCCACAATTCCAGAAGAAGACCTGTATGATATTTTTGGATGCCAAGTGTTTCTAGAAAAAACAAGCGGAATAGAGTTTCTCTATTTAGAGTCAGTGACGAGAAAGCTTGAAGAGTTTAAGTGGGTGGAGTGCAAGTCTGGGGTGGAGGTTAGCAAAGAAGCCAAAATAAAACGTAACACAGAGTTTTACGCTTATGTTTCATGGTGAAATAATTTTATCTCAAAACAATATCGTTTGGCAGTAAAAAGTTCCTTAATTTTGAATTTCAAAGATTTCATGTGTAGTTGGTTTACCACACAGCTAAGGTAAATAATCTTGTGATTTTCCCATTCCTTTCATCCTTTATTTTACTTTTAGTTGATTCACCTAGTTTAGTGGTACAATACCTCAGTCTTTCCAGATGTTTTATAAATTCACTTGGAAATACTGAGGTTGAGTTTCACTGAACAAAGTCTTCATATCTGATGCACGGAAGTTCTTTAAAGAGCGTGGTAGAACCCGGTATCATGGTACAAGCTAGAAGACATAATGCCCACGGTGTGTTTGATAAGCTGACATAGGACAGGATTTCTTTTCGCTGTTGTGTCAGTATATCGAACTCATACCTGGACATCAGAATCTATAAAAGTAGTACAGACCCTTATAAATAAATAAATATCAGGTTTTCCTTTATAATAAACAATGTGTACTAACATATTTTCAGCAAGTGTATATTATAATAGATGGCGTTTATAGCACAGATAATACAACAAGAAACAACTCTACAATGTGAATATTTAACTTTCCAAGTCAATTCACATTTATCTTTGGCGCTGTTTAAATGAGTTTCTCAAGATGTCACTTGTATTTTCTTTCTGCAGAATAATTTTATTGATAATGGCAAGTCAGGATGACTTTCAAAATACTGAACATGATATTGTAAAATACGTCAATAACAAAGTCTTAAAAATTATCTCCTTTGTTTTTTGTTTTCTGAAGTCCTTGTCTGCTTTTTGCATTTAAGTATCACTGGGAAACTGCCTTGGTAGAAAACTCATTTCATATTCATGATGAAATATATTACTTTTTATGTTAAAACCAGTATTTTGTCTTCCTTGAAACCCCAGTCAACTATTGTTCGCAGCATGTCCAAATTCAACATGAATCTATGGCCTAACAAGACATATTGAAGGGGAGTTTACTTCTAAATGTACTTTCGAAGAGAAGAAAATGAAAGAAAGAAAAAATGCAAACAAATTTCCTCATTTGTTCTCAATTATCCTTAGGACTGAAAAAGGAAGGAATTACTCGTAATTGTATCAAAATAAGGGAATTATATTGAATAATTTGTATTTCATATTTCCCAAGAAAATTAAAATTTATCTTCTGCATACTGGAAGAAACCCCACCGTATTAAATCAGGTGCAGAAACCAGAGCCATCTATACAAATCTGATCATCCCACATCAATCACCCCCTGCAAACCATTACGAATGGCTCCCATACATTATAAGCTGGATGGGAGTACTGGAATCTTTACATCTTGTGTTTGTTTAAGGCTATAATGATATGATTAAGGTAGCTACTTTTTAATTGAATATTTTCTTATATGACTTGAACTTATCTACGGTATGCCTTTAGACCACATTAGAAAATCTGGAATTCTCCAGAAATGCAGGTATCTATTTAAAATAGTTTTAGACACAAAATATTTGGACCCGCAAGTCTGAACATTTCCCTTCACAAGATTTAAATTCAATTTTACTTCTCTTCTTCAGCTACATCCCGTATAATTAATAGGTCCTGAGTTCAGAGAGGTCAATGAAAAATCATCAGTGCCCACAAAATACCAAGTTTCTCCCAGTTTTAGTTTCCTGAGAGAATTACAGCTTTGGGTTCACATGCCTGTGGGCAGAAATTCTAGCTACACAGACAGAAGCTAACCAACAGGGGAGACCTCAGTTACACAGAAGATGATTCTTCTACTTCTGCGTTTACTTCTTTCTAGGGGAAATTTAGTATCAACTACATGCTAATAAGCAGTTCCAGTTCACTTACTGTAAAGGTAGGAACATTCATTTCAATTCTTAAAGGAATGAAGAGCTGAAAGGCAATTGTTCAAACTGGTGTTTCTCCTGCCTCCTTTTTATAAAATATTAGAACTTGAGCAATCAAGGTAGTGTTATCAAAACACAGGAAAAAATGCAATTTATCTGATAAGATTTCTCCTTTCTTTGCCTAGAGAATCCTTCTTGAACGTAAAGTACAGAGTGACCTTAAACTCCCTTGTCTGGCATTATTCCTTATTGGATTTTTATAGGTTTCCTGTCAACTGCTTGAAAACCAGAGAAAGCACAGTCACAAAACCTTGCAGCTTTTCTAAGATTGTGGAGATTACGCTATACCTTTTGGTGGCATTTCACCAGTTCTTTTAGGGACTTAAGGTAAAGGTTTTTGAGAGACCTCCCCTCTTCTTTACTACACTCTTTCTATTCTTTCTGGAAGTATGACTAATGGAATCACACCTAAAAGTCAAGCACGTCCTCCCTGACTTACAACCACTAGACAAAGTTTTCAAGAACTAACAGCTTTTTGTCAAAGGGGGTAAACTTCCACAGAGCAATCTAGAAAGGTTTTCTAAAAGAAACAGGAGACTAAAGCTATTGAGAAGTATTTTGCAGATCACTGAAAGGACTGATTTTTTTCCAAACATCATTAACTAAATTAATGAAACGTCCAGAAGATGTGGGAGGATGCAGCAAAACTTCAAGAGGTCAGTTTACAAATGAAGTTCTGATACACAGATTCTTGCTTTAAAATCTGTGACAAAGATTGTATGACAAATTTTGAGTTCCATTCTTACCGCAAATTTTAAACCCATGAATTCCTCCATCTTATATAAAAAAATTACTGCAACTTAAATTTACAAATAGTTATTTCAGCTTGAAGTGACTGTAGCTTTTTGTTTCTCCTACGGTGAAAAATAATTTGGTAGCCTTTGCTTTTAAAGCATACTACTGCTAAACCTTAAACTGTGACATCAATATATCGAATTTCTTGAAAGCAAACTCCTACAGTCAAACCACTTTAGAAGGTTAATTTGTGTAAAGGCTTTCTAAAATCTTTAGAATATGCTTTAATAGATGTAAAACAGAACAAATGAAACCTATTAGGAAATTGACCTCAACACTCATCTTTAGGATGGAAGCATAAAACATATAAAAATCTTAGAAGACCACAGAGAACAGGTAAAGGACATGACAAAAACCAGCAGAGCCCAAGCTCCAGAAGATTCTCATTCATTATAAACCGATGCTGAGGTAGCTTTTGGCAGCAGCAGACAACATATTCTTAGAAACCTACATCCTGCCATAGGAAGCCACAGAATACACCACTGCTTTTCTAAACATTAAATATCAAGTCTTCACAGTAAATTGGTTAAAGCCTAGTATTCAGCATGTACACAAAGCTTGTTAGAGATGTTTTTTAACTCAGGTTTTAAATAAGCTCCACTTACAGGGCAATATCAGGTAAGAGTCATCCTCATCTACTCAAAACATCCCGGTGTATTCACAACATTGACCATGAAGACTACAGATTCCAATGTCAGGTAGTTCAACCAACTCCATGAGGCACCCAAAATACATCAGTGGTGGGTGGTGGTTATAAAGAAAGCTCATTTTACTTTCTGCTTGGAGCTAAAATAAAAAATGCAAGGACACCACACAAATACAAATACACACAAATGCCCAGCTCACTACACTTGCCCATTTGAGAAACAGCAAATTCTATTATCTGTAGTTAGAGTCCAGTTTAGTAAGTATAGTTGCTTCACTTTTTTTACAACCTGCAAAGTGTTAATAATACAATATGTAGATTTTAACAATCATTTTTAGAAAGCAACTTCTACAACACTTAGATAATATAACAGACATTTTTTGTTATGCCAAGAATGTGAAAAATCAACCACTGCAAGCTGCTGGAAGAATAAAGTGTATCGGAAAAGAGTCTGAATGAACACATAACAGAGAACTGCTTTCCCCTGAATTTTCCTTGAATATACATACACATCCATCCTTAAACAGAAAAAATTTCAGATTTACTTTTCAGCTGGAGTTGGTAATCTGCAAGTTTCTCCCAGTTCCTTGAAAAACTGTCACATACAGAGATTAAATAATACTATTCAATAGTTAAATAACTTCAGTTATCAGGAAGAATTCAAATCTGTTCTGCTCCTATCCTGCAAGTACAGGCTATATCTACGTATAGATATTCCTACGTTCTATTTGTATCACCTCCACACCCATTTATGTTTTATTCCTGGAGAACACACGCTATCATGCCAGCAAAATGGAGTATCTGTGATTTATGCCAATCATGGACACTGAACTCAATGGAGATGCCTGACACCATCTCTGCATTTTATTACTCTCAACACGCACTCATGTTAGCCATTAACATACCAGTGTTAGCCTTCACATACACACAAAAAAATACCAAAACCTAACAACCAAAAGCATCAGAAGGCATGAAAAAAATGTTTTGAGAGGCTGAAGAATGCTACATTTAGCTTTGTGTCCTACAACTAGTAAACCCCATAAGAATATGAACAAGTCCTAAAAAACAAAAAAGGAAGAAATAATAGCTTCAAACAAACCCACTGCATATAACTTCTAAATCTGTTTTTTATGCAGCATAATCAGGTTTAATCGCAGTAATGGGAGACAAAGTAGTGTGCACAATAAGAGCTTAAACGTAAGAAACATCAAGCATGACTTCTGACTGCACTTAAGGTGGTCGAGCACTAAGCTGTCCTGGAAAATCAGTGAGGATGAGGGACCATGCTCACTTAAACCATACAATTTGTTCAGGATAACAGTAACAAGGATTTAATTTTGCCATGGAAGCTTTGAATAGCATCCCATAGAGAAACATGCGCAAATAACATGTAATCATTCTGTATATTTCTGATAATCCTTTTTCTTAAATAATTGAAAACCAAAATAGGAATACTTAAAAACGTTAAGTGGAAAAGAAAGACATTGGCAAACAGTTTTGCAAAAGAAAGAAATCTATCCAAAAAGTAGTTTAAGAACTGTGGTATGAATTTGTCATAGATAAAACCCTGTGAGGGACATCAGAGAACCCACAAATATTTATGCAATGAACCGCAATCTGTATACAGAAGTTAACAAATGTCTCATTACAAATGGGATATGGTTTTCCCAGTAACAGAAGCACACAGTATGCGTTACTTTTAACTTAAGATCCTGTTATAATTAAAAATGCTACAAAGAAAAAAGTCTGGTTTATATATTACTGGAAAATACTTTTTAACAAACAAAACATTTCTTGAAACTCAATCTGATAGAAATTATATTTGCTCACAAACATTTAAGAAAACTGTAATAGAATAATACGTTTTTTAAGCTTTCCCAAAATATTTTACAATAAATTATCACAGCCAAACTTTCTGGATGTTAATTTTCATTAAAGTTATTTCATAAATACAGAAAAGTAACCTAGCTATGCAGATTCAATTATATATTTCAAGAATCAGCACAGCAAATCCAGAGAAGAAATTGTAAGGAGTTTGTGTAAAGTAAATGAACTTAAGTAACTTGTATAGAGGGACCATTCCAACTCTTAAAATGGTATTAATTCCAAAGGACCAACTAATTATTTTCTCCCACATTAGCAGAAACCCGAACACCTCTCCTTATTCCCTCGTTCCAGTATTTTACAATAATGGACAAAATATAAAGATACTCGGTTAAAGAAAAATAAAGATTAAAGGGAGGTAACTTGAAAGAAGAAATGTAAAAACTTCAATAATATTGCTTCATAACATAAAACATACAACACAACTCACATAAAAAATAACTCTAGCTTTCAGATTTCCTTTTATTTTCCAGTTTTACAGCATAGCTGCAACATTTTTCATTGCATTCATGTTGCTGATTATGTAAACTGTGAAAGGTATCCTGGGATTTTTAAATGGTAGTTAACGTCTTTCTTCTTTGTCTCTGTGCCTTTTTTGTTTATCTTTTTAAACGGTTACAGTATGTTTAATAAAGTTAATGCTGAATCTGAGAATTTTATTAAAATTCTTAGTTCATGTGTCAGGTTCTGTGTTGTGTTTCAAAAGCCCGAAGCATGATGGCAGATTAAGCTGATCCAAACCTAGGGTGCTGCAATACTACTTTTTGCTAAGGCTAATCTTGTGCACCTATACAATAAACAGGCTCAGGGCAATGACCTGACTGAAAAAAATTGCCTGATGCCCCCTAAAATTTTTTAGCTCCTTCATCTCCCTCAGCCAGCTCAGTATACACAAGTACAAACAGGAAACCCCATGGAGCTGCAAAGAGAAGTAGGTCCTGGAACAGCTCGAGTTCAGATTTGCAACCTCAGTGGGCACAAACCTCATTGCCTCAAGATGACTGTGACTAAAATAATGTGAAAAAAGAACATTATACCACCCCACCCTGGGCTGCCCCAAGGAAGCCTAGTTCCACGCTTTACTCCCTTAGCCCCTTCACTAGGCATGGCTACTCTGCACATCGCTTTCCTTTGATGGGAGGGCAACAGACTCTGGTCAAAGAGCTCTTCAAACATCTGTCATGTTTTCTCTCCACCACCGTAAATCAAGAATTAATTTAATTCAGTGAAGCAAACAGTTACATAACGTGATTTCACTGAAGGAGGTGTTTTTCAGTGCTGAATAAGGAGAAACAGAGACAAGATTTCTGAGGGGTTCATTTAAAATGAGCAAAAGATTATGACACAAGAAACAGACAAAATTACTCTTCTTAGGGAGAAGCTTACAAGAACTGCAATAACTTAAAGGTCTCAATAAAAAATAAAACACCAATCCACAACCACCAAAGACTATGAACAAGTATTTATCATCTAAAGAACATCAAGGAGATATCAAGGCAAGTAGTTCAAATGTTGAACATTGCAGTATATAAAATGGTAATAGAATATAATTAAAAGTTCAAAAGGATTAAAATTAACCAAATGCAAACAATTTTTGTTTGATTTTTTTTTCTTTGATTTTATTTTGTTTGGCTTCACTATAATAGGCTTCATCACAGCAGAACTGCAGTTTTTAGGATTAAAAAAAAAAGGAAAGGGAAAATAACCTATGTTAAACAGCACCTCAAACCAGTACAAACAAAGGAAATCCTAATCTCTCCTCCACTCAGTCCCCATAAACATATTACAGATTTCAAAACTGAGGTTGTATGAACTTCGTGTGTCAAGCTCCAAATATACCCTACAGCAAACACTAATTAACTGTGTTAAAACAGTATTTGAAACAGCAAGAAATATCAGAAGACCAAGGAAGCTGAGTTCAGGCTGCCGTGTATCTTTAACTTAGCCTTGACTCCGCAGAACATACGGTAGTTAAGATCACCCACAGCTGAGAAACCCTTTTATAGAACAAAGTGTTGCGCACTGGCACAACAGAGAAAGCAATGCCCTTGTGAAAGCTTTACTTTACCACCACCATTTACTCCTGGCCGTAAGCTGTTAAGTGACGGCATCTTGATTAAATAGTCAAAGAAATGGGGTACAGGCTACAATAAATTCTACAAAATACGGTACTGAACGTTTCATAGATGCCCTTTTGAGATGTTTCTCTCATGCCCGTCTCCCAGGTTCACAGCTGAACGGTCTGACCTGAGAATCTCACAACCCAAAGCCACAGGCCAGTTTAAAGGAATTCAGAAAACCTATTCCCAATTTAGTTCTAAATAACACACAGGTGTTAGTGAGAATGAGCTATACCTGAATAGTGAAACAATCACAACCACACTGGAAACTCAAAGCTGTAACAGAAAAACTAAATGCGGTTGCCCTAAGCACTGAGCTCTTTACGGCAACTCCACTGCTTAGCGAACGGACTGCAGTGAGACAAACAGCCAAAACAAGGCTTGAGTATGCAGCGTGAGGTTGTTACCGTCACATTTGCCCACCGAAGTGTGTGTGCAGCCATAGCTAGCCAGGCGTTGATCTGGAACTGGCACATGAGGCCGGGGGAGACCACTGCACTGCCAAAGAATGGGCACCTCCACAAGGCACCCAAGCTCAGGGTGGTTCTCACCGGAGAGCCACCGGAGCACCACCAGAGTCCTCCCCAAACACGTGAGCAAGTTCCTGTCATCTTCCAGGTCAAAATGAAGGAATTTGAGAGATCTCTGAAGATGCTCTTTAAGACCTCTGCCTTCCTCTAGAGCAGGACTATTTGGCACACAAACACATCTCTGAATCTCCATAAAACTGATTTCATTCCTCCTCCCACTCCTCCTCACGGAGGGCTGGGATGCTGCTAGGGTGAGCACATTTGTGTAAATACCTCAGCCAAGCCAGGAGCAGTGCACCCAACTGGAAAGAAGGAACAACTCTGGAGATAGAATGGATATTAAGTTCTCAAAATAAAAGTGAAAGTAACAATAAATCATTAAGGAGGGATGTTATTTTTAATCTTAAAATCTTCTTATAATATGGTCATTGTTTGAGAGTTACTAGGAGACTTATAACTTTAACAATTTTACAGATTTCACCTTTGCTCTGTTTAAATGAATTGGTTATTCCTTGAATTCATTCTTTATTGACATTGACTTGACAGGGTTTTTTCCTGACATATTTAATAAGGTTTCCAAAACAGCTGCCCTGACTAGCAACAAACGGGTGCTTAAATGACATAATTGCAGAGCTCTTTGATACGAATGTTTCTATAAAGCATATTTCAATTTGCTTTCTATGAGGAACTGCACAAAGAAATTAAAACGTATTCTAAGAGTCAAATTAAAAAAAAATCAGTGCTACTAAGTGAAAGAGAAAATATTCAGTGGTTGTGTGTACTGAGCACACAGTGATTAAACTGATGACATAAAGTGAAAAATAAAGTTGTAGAAATTATTTTCTTATTATGAAATGTATTTTATCTTGACTATCGCAATATAGGGAAATGTATTTTAAATGTATGTACCTAGGAAAATTAGTTATACATTATTAGAGATTCCAGTAAAACTAACAAAGAAATTTCAAGTAAAAATACGATTGGTAGTTAAAGCTGAACATTTTTAAAGCTGAATTCCAAATATAAATTTAGCTTTGAATAACTTTTGGTATTAGATAATTAACAAGTTACATTTCTGAAACTAAATGGGCAGTTCCAGCTGTTATTTTACAATTAGTTTCCACTGAGGGTTTTAAATTAATAACTGCTGCAATAGCCTCAAACATGCCAATGTTAATTAGGAGCGGTGTTTCCATGTAACGCTATCCATATATATGAGTATTTTACTGGGCGAAAGGTCTAAGTACAATTTTTTTTTGTCTCTCTACTAAAGATAGATTAAGAGAAATGTAAAGCAGTAAAAGTCTTTACTTCCAAGCCTTATTCCAAAACGAAGTACAGGATTCTTATAGAACATAAAGATGACTTTCCTAAGGTTCTTACACTAAAAAAAGAATGGGTTCAAGTACAATAGCAAAGGACAGTATTTAGAACTTGCCATTTAATATGAATATTCTGATTTAAACTAAAGCTAAAGATTATTAAATAATAAAAAAAAGCATATCCAAATTAAATGTAGAGAGAATCTTGTTTAAAAAAAATATATATATATATCTAAGGGAATAAAAACATATGATTTGAAATCTGAAAAATTAGAAAATAAATGACAGGAAAAAGTTCAAAATATTCATTGTTACAATTTTTTTGCATTAACACGGGAAGAAAAGAATTGAAAAAGGTGGTAGTGTAACCCTGTTTCGCAACTGCTAGGCAATAAAAGAAATACCTCTCCTGGACATACTATGATTTTCCCCCCCTAAGTTATTTTCCTGCATAACATTACCTCTACAGTTTTAAACATTTTGAAATTAAAGAAAAACTGCAATTTTATGACGCACTGTAAATTTTACTTTTTCTAATTCCCTATAGTACATATGCACATTTTAATAAGCTGCTCGCATTTCCATCAAAAACTATGTACACATTTTTTCACTGATTATCTTTGTTGACGTTCTTCAAAGAAAAATAAAGAAATTCAGGTCAGCGTTAGCTAAGTCTTTGTTAGCCTACCAAATCAGCTTCAGTGAATTATTCAAAAAATAAAGTAAAACAGAAAATAAGTTTTATTAGAATCTTTACAAATAATTGTCTCTTAAAAGCAAGTTATTCATATTAGGTGTGTATTCTGGGAACCATTTAGTTACCTGAATACTAAACCTCTATGCAAAAAAACCAAAAACCCTTTAAAACTGTTAATTGGTTGAAAAGAAAAACATTTTTGCTCATACTGCATTTATAAAAAAAATCCAGGCTTTTTGTAACAATAACTTAAAGGTACAGGTTTTTTTGAATATAAATATGTCCCACAGCAATTTAATACTGAACAAAAAAAATGTCTGAAGAGCAAATTCTTATAGATGTGGGTGCTGCTGAAAAGCTTTGAAAAGCATTTGATTTTCCAAACCACATTTGAAAGAAAAACCAGATTTCCACAGACTGCTGGCTATGTGTGTGCTTCTTGCATAAACTCCTTCCATCATTCTTTCCTTCCCCTCACTCCAGCACTATCAGCACAGACACACAAAGTTGTTTATTACTCGTTTTTTTTTAAACTGAAGGATTTTTGTTAACCAATTGTGGGCATTACATGATTATTACAAGCATGTTCTAGATAAAGGTCCTTCAAATAAAGATAAATAGCAGATATTTTATATGAAAAACAACTTTTTTTGTTATTCAGAAATGGGAGTTAAAAAGAAGAGGAAAACAGTAAATTACAAAAATGAAAAGTATAGTAAATGAGATTAATTTATAATACAAAAGACTTCTATAGATAAAATGTTTTAAGAAAAGATATGAAATAATTTACAGCTACTTTTCATGACTAAATACTAACATGCAATTTTTTTGGGGGGGGGAGGAGGGTGGTGTTGGTGTTTAAAGAATTTCCATTTACATCCACAAATTGAAAACAGTCTAAGAACAGCTTTATGCTTTGATCTATGAAAGATCTACACATGAAAATGGCCAAGGAACGTTCAGACCTGGGCTATTAAGCTTTGATGTATGACATGAACGAAATCCTTGGATCTCAGAAATGATGAATCCAGAGCGTGGACAACAATTAGATTCTTTATTGGCCAAGCTGAGGAAAGCTTGTGATTCTGTTCACCTAACGTTCCAGAAATTGATAGTTCAGTAGTATTTATTCTAGACTTCTTAAGCAAGCCCTTTTCCCAGTAGTCTCCAAACAGCCTGTATTCTCTGCGCTCTTTGTCAGTCATTTCATTTTTGTCTTAACCTCAAAATTATTTTACTCTGTCCGTTCATGGACACTCCCTGAAGGTCTATTAATTAATGTTTCACCTCAGAGTTTGCTAAGAACGGCCATGTTGGGCACGATTGGCAGTTATCAACATAATCGAGCAGGCCATTTGCGCAGTATTTGGTATAGGAGGGCCCTTATCCCAGTGCAGAAGTAGAATTAAATGTCATCTCAATTTCCACTCTGTGCTGCTTCATAGTGAAGCAGAGCCATGCATCTACTTCCTCTTATTTTTAAGTCAGAGAAACAGAAGTTCTGGATCTTGTGATGAAGTTTTCTCAGCCATTTTCCTATTGATACTGTCCAGTTTTGCTGGCAGCTTAGCACAACTAGTGCTATTCATTGCTATAAACCCCCACTGTACGTGCTTTTTTCACAGTCCTTTTATGTCATGTTTCCACTGACTAAAAGTGTTCAAGGATTCCAATTATGCTTGGCTTAATTGCACTAAGCACTGTTTTATATACAGGGAAATTCTGTTGTAATCTAAAAAGGTGACAAAATTATCTCACAGGAAGTGAGATAACTGGGCAGAAAACTGGTTAAGATGACTACAGACACATTTGGTTAATTCCACTTCTTTAAACCACTATAAATTATTCATGCTGATATTCTACATTAGCCACTTGTATTAAAAGAAAAAAAACTAAGGAATTGAGAAAGAGAAAACATATGAAAACACACAAAAAGGAAATGTGTCTTTTCAAGTTACCCTAGGAGATGCCACTTTGTTTGCTGCAGCCATTTCCATACATGGAAAAGGATCTTCTGGCCTGGTGCGATCGAAATTGCTTTATATCCATCAAAAGTCTGTCCTTTGGACAAGTGGTTATCAAACAGATCTAAACAATCTGTTAGGTTTGCTGTCTGGAGAAGCACTTGAGCAACTTGATCTAAATTGCTTTGAGTAGGAGGCTGGACTAGACAAACTAGATAAGTCCCTTCCAGCTGAAATTATTCCATGATTCCGTACTTCCCTTGGATTTTTATAACAGCATGAGCCATACAACTGCTTTTAGTGCTCTCCACTCTAAACCATGTATTTACATGTATTTAAGATTGTCGAGAAGTGCTCACTGCTAATAAATCTTAGCTGATGTCCTCCAAAATGAACAAAGCATCGCTACAAACATCACAGTTGCTAGAATTCTCTATGCGGTTGTCATACAGTTCTTAATTTCATTACACCAACACTGTGACAGTAGTGTACATTTGGTGATAGGTACCAGATGATCCACAGATGAAAGAGTTCCATGAAGGTCTTTAGAAAAAAACCAAACTCCAGTTGGAATTTTTATCTTTCTAGACACCAGAGAGCCAAACGAGCAAACCCAGGACCGAGAAATGCGATTTTCTGCCTCCAAAGAGATGCTTGTTTTTTCCTTCAGCTACAGAATTTCTAAGATTTCCCTCCAGTGCGATTTCTCTGATATCAAATAACTGGCTGACTTTCACTCCACATGATTTCCCTATCTCTGTACATTTCCTTCCCAAAACTGCTAGCCCTTTCTTTGTTTTGTCAAATGTATTTCACTATTCATTTGGCCACTTCAAAAGTTCTAACATACACAGCATGATCACACAAGCCAAGAAATGACCACATCATCTTTTCTGCAGCCTGCTGAGTTGTCTCCAAGCAGCACTGCCCCCAGTCCAAGTTTAATAAGATCAGGTAGTTAAAACCCGCAAAAATGTGGTTCTTTCCTTCACCGCTTAGCAGAAACTTCATTTACTGTGACCACCTGACTCCTCCACAATTCTAATTAACTGTTCTTCCCTCTCCTCAGCCAGGCTGAGCAGCTGTCTCATTCGCATCCTTATCCAAAATCTCCTTTAATCTGCTCCCTGGTCCAGCCCAAATGCCTTCTAGTATCTGTAAGAGTTCTGTTCCACAGAACTGGCAGTTTCTTCATGGGAACATACAATTCTGGTCATATTTGCTGAAGAAAAACACACCTTATTTGGGGTTTAAGAATCAGAAATCCAGGAGAAATCATTAAAACAAACCAACTCCTAGGATTTAGTAGGAAAAAAAGTTGTCTCTAACTGTGACCAGTTAAAAATGTGTCACTGTAATTCCAGAAGCCTTGTATTTACTGTTATGGTACATGCATCTTTGTTTACCACATGTATTAATAGTCTAAATTAGTCCATTTTCTACTAGAGGAAATAGTTATTTTTGTCTAAAATAAAACTTACACATGAAAACTGAAGTTACTACAACAGTATGTTTCTTTCCAACTTCCAATAATCACCTGAAAAAATATTTGTGCCCAAACTTTTGGGGCACGTTATTTTTCCAACATTCCATTTTTAATTTAGTTCTCTCTCCAAGTTAAGCAAGTTAGTAATTTTCCTAAGACACAGATGGAGTCACTTCAGCTTAGAGGCCAGAAGTGGCCCAGTTTATTTCGTATGACCTGCGGCCATACCAGATTTACCTTTCATGCACTGGCATTCTGTTAATGACATATGAGCATATTCTGTTTTTCATGTATGAATTGATGGGACAAATTCAAAAGATATTTGGAAATTCTATTCAGGCTTTAGCCATGAAGAAGTTTCTCAGGCTTTCCTAAAAAACAGTTTCTAAATGAAAAGCAAAAAGTCTTCTTTCTCATGAAACACTACAAAAGTGACATTAATTGCATGTGGTTGGAGTTCAGACCTAAACAGAAGACTGTTTAAACCAAAGTGACACCGCAAATTAACTTTGTATCCCCACTCCAGAAACACTGTAAAGACAGTGGTTCAGACAATGATTTATTTTCTTTTATTCTATTAAAAGCAGCAGCAGCAAATTAGAGGAGAAGAGAGGTTGGAAAAAGACAGAAGATGACATGTTGGGATTATTAGAATGCTGTAGCAGCTAATTCTTCAGTAATCAACAAGCTGCTGTAATTTCTTTTTAGAGTCTCTGAAGCTGGATATTGTACTTCTTGTACCTCTTGATATTTACTAAAATCTTTCACCAAAAATACATGTTACACATTTTGTGGGTTTGCTCGTTTTACTACTTCATTTTTAAGCATTTTGTATTAGCTCCAGTTACACACTTCTGCTATCTAGTGCTGTTAAATACTGTGTAAGTTATGAAATCTCTTATTTGGAGAAACAAATACTAACAACAGGTCTATGTTTTAAATATCCCACTGTTCTGGGTTTTTTCCTTGAATACAGACTGTGTCCTGCCCTAATAATACAAAAAACTTTGTATTATCTTATTTTCCAAAGAAAAACTGGCAAGTGGTGAAATCAACTTCACTCACAACTCTACTGGTCTAACTGCAGTGACTGCCATTAAGAAAACGAACTGCTATCTTCAACCATGCTTCTGTAACCCCACTGTGTTCTGGTACATAACTAGAAAATGCATCTACTTTGACTCCAAACTGGAATCTCAATATTTTTAATTAAAAAATATGAATTTATATTGCTTGAAAGTCTGGAAGCTTGCTTAAACAGATCAAAATAGTAACCCTCTTCCCCAAACCAAAAGACCACCCACTACCAACTTCAATATTGTCTCGTAAAGCTCTGCGAAGTAACCTGACACTCTGCCCCGACGTATTTTAAAAACACTAAAGCTAGTATAATTGGATGATTAGAGGAACAGAGATAAGACTGAGTCTTTTGACAGCTGCTGAGAAATTAGAAGAATGGTCACTGAAGCAGTTAGAGGAAATTACTGAAAATGGCAGACACTTCTCAGGAAGCATGACGTTGTGAGACTGGTCACAAAGATGCCAGTAACGATCAGACGAGCAATGTCTGTGGCCAGGTGCTTATTTCTACCTTACCCATTTGGTGCCTTGATTTCTAAAGGAGGACTGGAGCATATCGTAACTGTACAAAACCATGAAAACCAAATATACACTGCACAAATCTAGTCCAGATCATTTAGGTAGGCAAGACCCTGAGACACATAACGCAAAAGGGCATCAGAACCTTTAAGCAACTGAGTGACTTCTGGTTGGAAAAGCACACAATTTCTGCATTTCAGGTGAAGCCGCAGATGCAAAGACATCAGACTCCAAAATGTAAACTGGCGTAGCTTCATTGATTTCAGATGTAAGTCACATCACTCCTGTTGCTTACTCACTGATTTGTAACCTGCATACAAGGAACATTGCCCCAAGTACCCCTCAGCGACAGAAAAGACCTTACAGAAGCTGGAACTTGCAGATTCCACTTTACAATTGGGGATTTTTCTGATAAATTTTTGGTTGCTGTGAGAAGAAAAGTGGAACCTTCTGTAACTCTCAAAGCACATACCAGACGGGAGTGTCCACAGACAGAAGCATGAAAAACCTGTACAAATGTCAGGAAGATCTCTCTTATCTGTGGGCACACTGAGAGTTGGATCAGGCCCTGACACCCAAAGCTTTTGCTGGTGCCAGGCTGGGTTAGGGTTAGGAAGCTCCATAATGCAATAGATACAATGCTCATTAAAAAGAAAAAAGAAAAAAAGGATAAACTACTATAACAAAACATACAAGCAAAACCACTTATTTAAATATTTCCACATGGAAATATGAAGAAAGAGACTCTCTTACAACTTCTAAGCAATCAGAAGAGAAACTGGAGATATTTCATGGTCTCCTAAAAATCCTAGTCTTGACAAAAAGTAAAACTTGCTGTCATTTTCTAGGCAATAAATGTTTTACTGCTGGGAAAAGATTTTGATGTTTGTAATTTCTATTGAAGAGCACTATGAAGTAGTTAAAAATATTGCCACATCTGAAAAACAGACCAACGGGAAGTATAAGACACTTGTTCATCTGTATTTCTGTGACTTTTCTCACTTGGTATTATTTGCAACCATACTTTCATGTCTGGCAACACTGCCAGCTCTACTAAGGATCATATATTACTTTTATCACGTTGATTACATATGTTCACCAGTTTTGCTGCCTATATATGATTAGTGTGGTTTGCACATACTTAGTGACACAATCCAGAGCATGACATTTTCACAGAAAATGTGTTTACTGGGAAAGAGCTCCTCAGAAGTTTGCGTTCCTTTCAGCTTTGATCTACACGACATCAAGAATCCTACAGTTTGAATATATGTTTACCATTTATATTACTAAGATCTATCTCCTTCACACTATATGGCTACTGAGCACTTTGGTAGTCAGAAAAAATTTCCCTTTTCTCTTAGGTGAACTTAGTAGTAGCTGAATAAAAGAAAGCCTCTCAAAATGTTCTCATCTGTGAGCTTAAGCTTTGCAATGACTTGACATTTAAATTCTGTTATTCATCAGCGCTTCACAGAAGAACTTGATTTGTCTAAATGGATTTGAAAGCCCGCAAGTGAAGAAAATCAGAAAAACCTGGTTTTGAATATCAAAAGAGTGTATGTGAAAAGAATTTTTACAGGCTGCACGTACCCGTTTTATTGATCAATTAACTTCTCCTGAAATGAATTTTTCTGAGACCATATATGAAAACTCAAACCCTTCCCCCAACACTTACTGATAAATGTCTTTTCTGAGCACGGCTCTACTGAGAGGGTTGTCGGCCTGAGGAGCCATACAGACAGATCCAATCTTGAGAACCAAAGTGTCTTCTTTAATGGCTGGATTAGCTGTAGTTAGGGGAAGAGAAAATGTGTGTCTGATTAAAAGTCAAATGCACAAAGCAGAAACACTGCAAAATTATTTCTTAAAAAAATCTAAATAAGAGTGCCTGCTGAGGACTTAGTTCTGCTCAGGAGCAACAACTAATGCAATAAACCCCAAAGCCATAAAGTCAACAGCACTGTTGTGATGCATCAAAACTATTGTCATTTAAGTTCCCCACAGAGTTTTATCACACAACTAAATCCTGGTCTGTGACTTCTCATTTTCTCTAATGCTTTTTTAATTTCAATTTATTTTTTGTCCAAAATGATGTTGTTCCACAGACTTATTTGTGATCTGCCTGTTTCTCCAATAGTTATGTGCTGAAATATCGGCATATAAAGCACACTGAACCATGCACCCTTTTTTGGTAGGGGGCTAGGTCCTTTACAAGTAAAACATTGCAGGATATTACAATCTAACCATCCTAGTATGGGTTGCAACACACAACACACAAGTTCAAACACAAGGACTGAAACAAGAGAATCTGAAATCTGACACGTATACAAAGAACAAGACTGTTATGGGACAGTAAATTCCACATCAATAACCAAATTACTCCAAGAAAAAAAACCCTCTGCTTTCCACTTCATCTCCATCATATTCAAATTTCAGCCACATGTACAAACTCTTAGTTTTAACAGCAGTGGTCATACTAGATAGAAAACCAAAGTTCTGCCCAGAAAAAAACAGCATCACATTTCCTGTAGAAAACAACGTCTGTGAAGTTTCCTTACAGGAAAAGACTTACAGGAGTCTACTGCATCTCCTCCTCAGCAGACACAGACATACACAAAGCATTTGGACAACCTTCCGCTCAGAAGCCTTCACAGTAACTCGGGAGCTCCTGAGAACATGCGATGCAAGCTCAAGACTTTATCATCTTAAGGGACATGGTTCACTGCAACACCAGCGAGAATACATAACAAGGACTGAACGACCTCGCATTTGCTCCCACGTCCAAGGAAATTCTGTAAGATACTCATATATGAGTTCTGAAAACAAAATGACAGTAGCAGAACAGAGCTTGAATATTTTACTGAAGACTGAAGTTCTTGGCGTGGAAAGAACCAGAAAAATATGAGCTTAAAAAATGGTTTCTAAAGCGCCGTTAATGCCTTGGTGAATAAGACACCATGCTTTGCAGCTGTATACACCTATCTGTTTAAAAACACACATATGTAAGAAACGACAGAATTCACAGAAACTCTAATACGCTGTTTTGAAACAATCCCAGGGAACACCACAGCAAACATGCAGCAGAGTGGCAACACAAGTTCCGACGCACAACACAATTGGAAGACAAGGGGTTAACTTGGTAGAACCTCATCTACTGAAACAGCAAATTTCGGTTTCGTTGCCAGAACTAAGGCACAAAAGTTAAGCTGACAGCAAAATCCTGTTTGTGACTAAATCCTGAATGATGTTTTCAACTTTTAGATCAAAAAATAAGTAAGACATGGTACTAAGTGTTAGAATTCCTACCACTGCACTCTTAACGTGATTTTTTTCTTTTTGGTCTGATTGTCACGTAAGAAAAACGAGAGAATGTATTGAATCTACTTTGGATTGTAATTGCAACTTAATTAGGCGGCAAATGTCTTATTCCGAGAAGTGGTTCTTAATAAAACATGTCTTAGTTTAAGAACTTTGATTTGGCTCCGACACTTTGCAAAGCAAAATAAACACAGGACTACTCATCATGGTCTCTATTATGTAAGCATTTTAGGATTTTTAATTTTTCAAGGCTGGGCATGGTTCTTTTGTTTACAGCTTCCTATAGGTCAAGGAATTCAGTCAATCTTAAATCAGAAAGAATTACAGGCATTGATATTTTCAGCTGGTTTCTAATGAGTCGCAATCTGAGTCATGATTTAGGATGGCAAAGTCGTATCTTCATTCATTAACCCATGGATTCTTCCATTAGATTTTCAAAATATGGGGATATTAAAGTAAACAATCACAGTCATTACAAGTATTTAAAAATCTGAGGCGAAAAAAAGACTAAACTACACAACAGAAATATAATCTAGGAAAAACTTACAGAATCAAGTGTAATAATGATGTTCACAGTCTCCCTTGGTTTTACCCACCCATATCAATCTTCTTTTTGTTGTGCTAACCACATTAGGCTCTTTTAATCCTTCCTTGTAGTCTGCCCAGCACTTAATTAACATTTGTGGTGCTTTTCAGCACCTTCTCCAGTTTTATCACTTCCCATTTTTATAACAGAAAACAAATTGGACATGATACTCCATCATCTGCCATATACAGAAGTACTGCTCTCATTTCTTTTCACTAAGTCTACTGTGACCCTTAAGTGTTTTCAGCCACTATTTCCCAGGATAGTCTCTCCAGTCCTGAAGATAGAGTCTACCTAAGTTTTTCCTTATTATATAGCTTCAGAAGATTTAGTATACCTTCTATAAGCAGTGATGTAAGCACAGTGACCCAGACGCACGGCCTACAGTCCTTCACAATATTTTCCTCTGGCAATTCTTTGCAAGGTACATTGATGATAGCAGAAATGGTTTTCTATTTACTTTCAGATTATTAAATACCAATGTCACTTATTATTCCCAGCTGACAATTTATTATTTTAGACTTCTACTCAGCCATTTTTAATTCATTTAATATTTCCATAGATATTGTACAGGGATGTATTTAAATTTGAATACCATGGGACAAAATCTCAAACTCCTTACAAAAGTCTAAGCGTATCAAATCTTTGCAAACATTTTATCAACTCAGAATTTCAACCATGATGATGAATGGAAGTCAGATACGTTTAACAAGAATAGTTTCCATAAAACCATATGTATTGTTGTGTAACAAATATGTAATTCTTTATTAAGTGAATCCTGTAATAAATTTTTTCTATACATTCTCTGAGGGAGAGCAATAAAACTACTTAATTTTATTTGAACATCACACTTTTTTCATTTTACCAGATACACCTTCAGCTGTCTAAAACCTGCTCTTTCAAGGTGTGTTAAAAATTAGACTCAAGAGACTAAGATCTCTGAGCACAAGGTACTCAGTCTAACTGATTTAAAACTGTTTAATAGTAAGCAAGGAAGATGTTACAGACCATATGTTATGACAGACTTCAAAGTAGGGAGTCACGCTCATGTGACAAGAATATATCATTTCTACAAATGCAGGACATAAGTTTATTCAGTATGCTGCCTTTTTCACCATCAACAAATTCATCATGTTCTTTTTAGTGATTCCTGATATTTTGCTCCTAGTACATATTAAAAAAAGTTCCTATTGTCCACAAACCAGCCAGATGTGGATATTCCCAGTCTTCACCACTTCTTACATTCTTTTTTTTCAATTTACGATTTTTATTCAGTGTTCTGCTATGCAATATTTCTTATTTCTATTTGTTATATATTGCTTTTATATTTTTAGTTGTCTTTATTTCATCACTAAGTAAGCGAGGGCTGCTAGCCAGAGCTTGAAACACCACCTGAGGTATTAACAAGAACTCTGAGGGAAAGCAGCATCGCTTATAGCCTATGGTAGGATGCTGCCCTCAAGTCCACTACAACAAGAAATATTAATCTGGTGCTGTTGCAAAAACCCACAAAACTAAAATGTTATAAAACTGTGTGGGTATATTCATGCATGTGTATATCTAAATTCCTTGGGAGAAAAATAATTATTTTGATTATTTCGTAGTGTTTGTGTACCACAGTTCACAGTGCAAGTTTGGTTTTAGACTGCAAAAATAAACAACACATTTCCATATGTAAAGTCACAATTATGTGTCTTTTGTGTGCAGAGTATAGTTTTGGTAGCAATCATTAGATACAAGGTATGAACAGCAGATGATTAACTAGAAGAGAAACTGAGGTCATTGTTTTTCTACTTTTACTCCAGTGATCACGACCTGAAACACTTAAATCTTACTGGATTAAAAATCTCTCTTAATAAATGATGAATGAGGTCTTATGGGAGCAGATCTCCACAACATAACACTCTTCTGACCTAACACACCAGTAATGTGGGTCAAATCTTAATCCTTATTATTGTTTCTAATATTATTGTTCTTGGAGACAAACAGTAGAAGAGAGACGCAATTTATTCACATTCAGAAACAGATGAGGGTTTGAGAAAATCTGGGGTGAACGAAGAAGAGAATGGAGAATGGTACGGTTGGACTTGACGACCTTAAAGTCTTTTCCAACCTAAACAATTCTACAATTTTCTCAGTGATATTTCAGAATTTTCCAGGAAGAGGTTAGCTGGCTTTCTTATTGATTTAGTAAAGCTAAGCTTTAGCATTATTGTTTAAAAGCATACATAGTTTTTCTTCCTACATCCATGCTTAACCATGGCAATTCTGTTCACTGCACGCTTTTTCAAGCAAGGGACAGCAACCAGACAAAGTTTTTTATAATTTCTTTTTAATGAAGTATACAGCTACAGAGCTACAAAAACATACTATGAAAAAAAGATTTCCTTGACAGCATGCCCTGGAACTCCCTTCCAACCAGAATCATAATTCTTTCTTGCCAACACAGCCAGTCTAATTTTATCTTCCTGTGTTTTCAGCATTCCCAGTTGGATAATTGTAAAGGATGCTGGCAAAAAAATGATCTATGTAAATTCTTACTGTCTGCACTCCTGGCAGTTAGGTTATGAGAAAAAATTTAAAGACTATACTCTTAGGATTATACTGTGTGCTATTGTATATAATGGTAAAAAACTCTCATACCTATAGGACTTATGTGAACATATAATAGCAGTAAAATAATTTTTCCCTCTTTTTTTTTTTTAACCTCTAGAAGAATTGTTGGCAATGGAAGTGATCACATTCCCACTAGCTGTTACAATGTGTAATTTTAGTGTCACCATCTCTCTGTTCTATGAAGACTGTAATAGGGATGTAAACACATTTTATGTATGAAGGGAAAACAATTTCTTACAGAAAAAAATAGTATCCATAGATCAAATGGCTACTTACTGTTATTTGAAAGAACAGTTTAGGCTATCCACAGCTCTAAACATCTGAAAGCCTCCTGCATAATAAAGGACTCTGAATAGCTTCCACTAAGGCGTACTAAATAAAAGATAAACTGTATCACCTGTTGGGCATCAATCACAAGGTACGTTTTTAATAACTTCGGATAAAGTGAACTGAAATATCTACTTGCTCCACTACTGCATGATTTTCAAGGTGCCGGATTCCACAGGAGCTACGGCTCCTTGCTTAGACTCTATCGCTTGAACTGGCGTCTATGGAAGACTGAGCGGGTGTCAGCATAATGAGAGCCAACAAGAATCACCACTGCAGAACTGGGTTAAATTCTCTTTCCACAGTTCTTGACCAGTATTTTTAATAATCACATCTTAAATGCAAACTCTACAGGCAATGGGAAAGCAAAGATGAAATAAATACCTGAAAAAATTTTAAGCAAATCTGCAGAGAAGCAGCATGCATGTTAGATGTTTTCTAACTCTGACCCTTAAAACTGGAGGCAATGGTTAGCAATTTTACTAAGTTTTACTATTTGACTACAATATTAAACAGCAAAAAATCTCTTGACATACTGTACCTTCTGTAGTATGACGATCTTCCTCATTTTTGGGAAAGAAGACTCTTATTACACCAGTGTTGATATAAATCAGAGGCAAGTTGCGGGAAGTTAGAGCATGAGTCCTCATAGGCTGGCCTGGTGATTTTCTTTTCTCCTTTTGACTCCTTGGCAACCTGGCTTGAAAGATGCTTGCAATCGCATTAAGCAAAGGAAAACAGAGGACCACATCAAAGGCCTGAGCAGAGAGAAGGATCTCATGAAGAAAGTGAGGAGAACCATCAGTGTGACCTTCTGACAGCTTATGGAATGTTCTTCGTTCGTTTCTTGATATCAGTTTGTGCCGCACATTTTTTGTCACAGCTTTGGTGTAAGTGAGAGAAAGAAATCCATGTTGTTGGTGTGAGCCATCTAAGAGTTTTGCAGTTGTCTGTTTCAAGGGAAAAAGAAAACCAACAAACCAAACTGCTGCAAAATTGTACACATATAACATCCATCAATTGCCATATTCTCTGTTCGTTAGGGTGTTTAGGGTTCCACGTTTTCTAACAGCCTTCCACTGTCACGGAATAGTAGAGAAAGTTTTTGAATGGACACACCCTTCACTGTACTGTGTTAGCTAAAACTATGAATTGTTGAACATTTTTTCCTGATTTTTATGAAATTCAAATCCAATCAGCCAAAGAAAATCCCATATATTCAAGAGTTTAAATTTACCAAACATGTTCTGATAATTTTTCGTTGTTAAATATCATAATTTTGCCTTCCTTTTAGACATCTGAGGAAGTAGATCCTACTCCCTTTCATTGTTCCTTTTGTACGTGCAAATAACATAGGTGATAGAATAATGCTTGGGTGCTGAGACAGCTTCACTCCTTCCAAACATGGGTGTATAAACCACCCACAGTTAACTAAATACGAATTGAGACGGTTTTGCCCTCACCACCTCCGAGTATTTAAAGAGAATAGCTGTGCCACGTGCTAAAGCATATCACTTCAATAAAGATACATTGCACTGCACTTTAAAAAGAGTAGATTCCTTCACTTAGAAGGACAGATTTCCTAGATAAAGATAAAAATTAGATGTTTAGCTCCCAGATGTATAGTACAGCTTTCATACTACCTTTGAAAGTCTTTCAGTCATTCATTGTTTGTGAGTGAAAAATGTACAAATAACAATAATTTTAACATTGTAATAAACATTTTGATAGAATTTTAAAATATTGTTTAAATATTAGCTTTAATCATGTGAGGACAAATGAAAGCAACTACATTTTGCAAGTAGTTGCTTCCCTCAGCATCTTAAATTTGATTGAGAACAATTTAATGTAGTTTAAACCTTGTCAGTAGAAGAACAACACCTCTTTCTTAAATAAACAGGATACACAGCTTAAATGCTGAAAAACTGGAAGCTTTTATGATTAAGGGAATTAAAACACATTAGCAAACCAATTTCTTAAAAGAACAGAAAGAAACAGAGTAAGATAAAGTATTACCAATCAATATTCACGATGAAAATAAATCAGACCATACAGAACTTCCACTAACATAAAAATATGCTATACAGCCATACGTTTGTGAAGATAAAGAGACCAATGTCATATAAATCCTTTCAAAGAAAGCAAAGACAAAAAGGGGTTAAACATCTCACATTGAGATATTCTGAATTAGCAAGTAATTTGCCAAGCAGTCAAAAGAAAGACTCAAATATGAAATTGTTAATTGTTGCATCATCATAATTATAAGAAGCAATTTTAAAAGCTTTCATAAAGATATACTGCAGTAATACAAAGTACTTATATCCCTAAGTAGATGTCAGAATTCCATGAACAAAATGTGTTCAGGACTGGCTTTGATATACTTGGTCTCCAAACCTTACTGCCTGTGCTCACTTTTCATATACATGGAACCCAACGGCTTCAGTGGACTGCTGATACGTACCAGGTTGTGAAGCATCAACCCTCATCACCGTATCTACTAAAAATGTACCGAAAACTTACATTACTGAATTATAGGAGGGAAATAATGCAACTAATATAATCAATATAAGCAATAAATATACTCAGAAAAAAAATAATTTAGATGGCAAGAAACTAAAGCCGTGTGAGTTAATTTTTTTTTTTTTACTCTAACTGGGATTTGTTAGTGGAAGTTCTGTAGTAAATATTTAAAAAAAAGATTCTTACAGAGGGAAAGAAGCCAGAGAAATTACTGAAAGGGTCCTGCTTGCTGATGGGTCGAACCAACAAGGTACGTCTGTTCAGCTTGTCAGTACAGGAAAGGAACACACCTCCATATTGCCCCAGAGACCAAGAATCTTCCCCAAGGCTTGAAGTAATGAAGGAGGCATGGAAGAGGGGAAGACAACAACAACAAAAAAAAAAGATAATTGTTGTAAGCAAGAGAAAGTTATGTTAAACTTACATGATTTGACGTAACTGCAAGATAAAGCCTATGCCATACCTTTTCCTAAAAAGCTGAAATTCAATCAGATCACTGGTAAAAAAACCCCAAACCCTAAAATTTGTAAAATTTTATGTGAAAGGACAACCTACAGCAAGAGGTCCAGGCACCTGAGAATAAAAGTGTAGTAAAGTCCTGAAAAAGGAGTTACCCTTGGATTTTCAGCAGATAGCTTTATTAGAATAAGGAGGAGAATGATTACCAGAACCAGGAACCCGTGAATGAAAAGCTGTACTCACGTATGTTACAAAATCATACGAGTATTTAGAAAAAATATTAAGTATTAAAATGTGCTTTGTGCTACAGTTCTTGTAATCATTCTTTTTAACATAGATAAGAATAAAGAAAAATATGTTGATTAAGAAGCATTATTCAGATAATCACCTTAGTTTACTAAAGAAATCTCACCAAAAGCTTTTCTGTGCACTGTAGAAATATTCCTTCAAAACGTCCTGACTCCCAGTCTCCCCCTGGCCTGGAAGACAGAATATTTACCTTATCTATTCTCTGCTTTTGGATTTAGCCCACAGAGATTTAAGGGTAGAGAAAGGTACTCTCCAGAGATCGTAAAACATAAATGAGAACAGTACCAATTTTGTTAAATGGAATAACCTTTTTTTTTTTTTTTTTAAAGTCTCCATATAAATTTAGCAAACAAGAACACCCTGAAACCAAACCCAAAAACATTTCTGATGGAGCATTAGGCTCCTGGGAGTGAAGTACCTTCTCTCAAGTTTCCATGGAATTTGTGGACAAAGAATCTTGCTAAGAGAAACTACTTCCTGAGATCCCAAAGCATTTTAAAGCCTCATGACTATTAAAAAAAAAAATATTTAAAATACAAAATATAAATTTGGATTATCAAATATTAAAATATGAACAAGCAATTACTGCATTTGTAACTTAGGCAAAAGAATGGGAATTCAAAGTTTCTTTTTTAGACAGCTCATCAGAAAAAATCTTCAGAAATGTTGCTAATTTCACCGGTTGATACTAAATGTCATTCCTATTTTACACAGGGAACAGCAAATGTTTAACAGGACTCTGCAGTCTTTGGCTCCCAAATCAAAATGATTTGTGCTCCTAAATATCTTTGTAATTTTCAATGCCAAAAAATGTTCTGAAACAGTCAGGGAGTAACACAACTATTTGATTTTTTCTTCATTTCTGTCTCCCATAACAGAATCTGTTGATCTGTAAGGGCAACCACAAACCCAGCTGAACAAAGACTACACAGGCTCGCTCTTACTTTGCCAAAACCAGTGTGTTCATGGCCAATACGAGCTAGAAGGTGGCGCACACAACCTCTCTACAGAACCGTGCGTCCGGGTGCCAGAAGAACGCAGTCACAATGGGGCAGCAAACTATTCAACTAACAAGACTTGTTGAAGTTGGGAGACACAGAGCAGACCGACTTACCTACTCTAAATGTACATGATATTGATGATCTAAAGGTTGACATTAATTACTGAAGTTTCACTCGGGAGTGTCTGCATAACGCTATGCCGTGTCACACAAATACAGAAAAGCACCTTAGTTCCCTGCATTACGGTGTTGCTAAGTCATAGCACAAGCAACCGCTCCATTTTTTTTAGAAACTACTTTTTAACGTCTAAGAGCATGGTACTATAAATCGTTACATGTTGGTACTTGCTAACACATCATGAAGCAATATTTAAGCAATATCCCATTCAAATGTTAAAGTCAATGGGTTTTGTCTAACGGACGAACAAGCAGTAAGTGTGAAATAACGCTCTCCTGATCTGTAATGATTCTATGAATTTCTTTAGAATCAGATACGATCCTAAGAAAATGTAATTCTCAATTTTATTACTTGAAAGGTTAAAAATATTTTCAGTGAAACTGAACAATTACTGTAAATTTAAGCTAACATTTAAGAAAAAAAACCATGTGCCTTTTTCTTTCAGCCTGAAATTAAAGCAGAATAACTCCCAGGAATTACCTGTTTCTGTAATGGTCAATATTGAAGCTTTCTATTTTACATTTGATTTTGGTATAGACATCCTGCATATCCACTGAGGCACTGAGATCTTCTAATTCACTCACAACACAAACTTCTGCAGCAGTCAAAGAAAACAAAAAATATTCGTTATTCATCGGAAACTTGCAAGAAATATATCTAAGACACTACATTTCGTCAACATAGTCATGCTACGTCTACTCCAGGGTTTTTTCATAAAACACTTTTTGATTTAAGTGTCACACAGATAGGAACCAGAAGAAGTCCTAGAATCCAAACATTTTTTATATAAATCATACAATCATAGAATGGTTAGGGTTGGAAGGGATAATGTGTAATTAATTAATTAAACTAAATGTGTAGAGGGACTTATATATGGTAGTTTAGTTGAGGTGTTCATAGTGTAAATCTTAAAAAAAAAAAATAAAGTAAAAGTAAGAAAGTATTTGCCAACATATTTACTTAAAAATACTTGAGATTTGTTTATCTCATGTAATTAGTTTTTTAAAAGTAAAGGTTCAAGTCCATGTCTGTTAAAATTAGCTTTAATCATTAGTCTCATATTTTCACATTTCTGTGAGTAAAATGCTAATTGCTACGCAGCAGTGTTTCCTAACAACAACAGAAGTTTGAAGTCCTGTGGTACGTTTATAGAATCCAAGCCTCCTTTCAACTACTGTCCAGATGATACTAAAACTTTAAACTCAAAAATCCAGAAAGGCTGTGTACCACAGCCTTCTCTCTTTCCAACACAGAAGTTGAAACTTCTGTGTTGAACTCCTTATTAAAATGCCTATGACTGTAAGGATTATACTATGATGACTGTGCTGTATTTGAAATTATCAACACAGAACTACGTGTCTATGCATGGACATACACAAAGCATACTACTAAATCACATAAAATGAAACATGACTGCTTCTAAGGCAATTATTGCAGCATTCTATTATGCAAAATAACCAACTTATTTCCAGTTTAATATAATCATCTTTCCACACGGAGAAGGAAGTTTATTCAAAAAAACAGCCTGAATTTCTGATTCAATTCAACTACAGCTTGTCACTCTAATATAAAATATAGATCAAACCCTTTATTTCTGCATTGCAGTGTTTAATATTGTTGATAAATGCTCTGAGTGACCAATACTATGCTATAAAATAAGGTACGAAATTTAAAATAGTATATTAGGGGAAAAACTGCTTAATACCTGTGCCATTATTTCTAGGATCAGGAGCAAACAATTTTATAGTAATTTTTGGCAACATCCACTGCATCCAGAGGCTGACACGTCCACTTGAGACTCCGATATTGCTTGTTGTTTGTTCCAAGGTAATGGAGTCTGAGAATGGAGAATCATCACCACCCTGAAGAGAATCACCCTATGAAACAGATGTAACAGAAAAATAAAGACAAATAAAGAAATGAGAAAAATAAAGTTTTTTCACCACTCTTCTTTGTTTTCCATCTAGAGTGATGTAGATACCCAAACCATATACACACAAATACAGATTCACTGACAGTATATTTGAATTAAGCTGTTTTTTAACATCAGGAAGAAATCCCCAACAAACTATACTCCCTTCTAGAAATAGAAAATATTCTCTTTCCTTAGGTAATAAAAACAGACTTTGGCAAAGGGTATATGGTAAAACTGTAAGGTTCTATGGCTTGGTTCCACTTGGCATAGTGACCCTTCCTCATTAACTACACTAATGAAATACTGTCGCCAATGAAACAAGATAGACTGATAGGAATATTCCAGATGCAATGGGAAGGGGGATAACCAGCCTTGTGCTTGTGCACACCTTCCCTGTGAGGGTGACAGAACACTGGAACAGGCTGCCCAGGGAGGTGGGGGAGTCTCCTTTCCTGCAGACCTTCAGAAGCCGCCTGGACTTGTTCCTGTGTGATCTGCTCTAGGTGATCCTGCTCTGGCAGGGGGGTTGGACTAGATGATCTCTAGAGGTCCCTTCCAACCCCTAACACTCTGTGAGTCTGTGAATATCTCAAAGGCAAAGGAAGTAAGAGTTGTTGGAGGTGCCAAATGAAAAGCCACGCAGTATGGCCATAACACTTCTATACTACATAAACACTGGGTTTGGGTTTTTTCCCCTTCTCCTTCTCTTGCTTCCCTGTAACAGGCTGGGAAAATATTTTCACAAAATAATAGCTTTTTGTAAGAATTGGAAACATTTTAGTTGCCACTTTAAAAATATTTCTGTTATTTAAACCAGGTGATTGTCACTTGAGATATTCTTAAATAAACAATCTGTTGACAAATGAACTTGTAGAAGGTTCTGTGCCATCAGTACTTCCCACCCATTCCCTGAAACATTAAGTGCTCAACAAAGACGGCACAAAGGTTAATGTTTTTAGGAAAAGAACACAACAAACGAAAGCTATACTGAAAATCCTGTTATGAGGGCTTATTAGAGTCCTGCAGGCATGTTCTGATAATTCTTGATGGCAAAACTAAAATATTTATCAGCTGCAGGACTTCATCCTGCTCCTTTGCTGGAACTTACTGCCTCCAAATAAGAAAGGAAAGATGCAAACATAGAATTGCTCATCAGCTCCTAGTGTTTAAAGGCTCTTAAACTGAATGCAATGGACACACAAGTCACTAATGTCAACCAGAAGCCACCAAAAATCCACTTCCATCTCCACTTGCAGCTCCATCAAGCATTGCAAGTTTTCTTCATTTTTCAAGCACAAAAGGAAAGCTAAAGTGTATTACCACTTTGATTTGCCAAACTGTAACTTACAGACTGTGATGGATGGATTGGGAACGAGAGACAGTCTCCTCCCTGCCCTCCATATACACCCTCACTCTCCCACTGGACATGTTCCCAAATGCTTTTTGTATGAAAATCAACTTCGTTGTAAAATTTTGGCAAGTCTCTACATTTCTGATAGTTAAAAAAAGAAGAAAACAATAGTAAATTAAATTAAAGGTCTACAGTTAGCAGTAAATACATACTGCCACCGTGGCAAGTTTTGAATGTTATAATTAGGTTCTTTTATTTTCATAATTTAATGTGTTCAGATGTTCCATGCATTTTGTCAACTTTTTTTTTTTCCTCCACAGAGAGCTGTTTTTGTTTAGTGGTTTGAGTATATAGATAACTTTGCTGTGTAGAAAACTGTGGCTATCATTTTCCCATACTTTTATTTAAGCTTATTTTTCTGAATATATTAAATGATGTATTATGTCTCTCAGAATCAGCCAGTTGATAATTTTGGCATAAGGTTACTTATAACACTGCTTTTGAGATCTTTAAGAACTACATCCATCTAGCATAACCCTAGACACATATAAAAAGCAAATGAACCCAGGAATGTGCAATCAAATTTAAAAGCAGGAAACCCTGAATTTTAGGGAATATAGCCCCTACTAACGTTCAAACCTATTATATCTATGAAGTTTAAAAAAACCCAGTTACACTACAGGGCCAGACTTATCATTAGAAACTGCTTCCTCCTTTTCTAAATACATAATGTAATAATCTGTATATCTGAGATGCTATAACAAAAAAAAAAAAAAAAAAGGTGATGAAAAGAGGCCAAGGTGCTTGCAGTTTCTGTCCACTGCTGGAGCTAAGCTTTTGCTGGCATCATTCAAATGTTGTTTGTGCTTATGCTTGTCTGATTTCCAGATGTTTCTCATACTTTGATTTCTGTAGCATGTGAGGTGGCTTTATTAAATCCTATTGAAACTGTGTAGCACATAACTGTGTAGCTGGAGAACAAAACTTCATTTAGTGAATGCACAACTAAGGCCTACACATGCATGTATTTCTGGAAGTGAAACTGAAAAGGAAAACCAGGACTTGAATTTCTAGGAGTCAAATGGAAGATGTTGACGTAAACCAACGTTATCTGAAATAAAGGAATTGTGAACGTCTGGACACAGCCAGAGGCAGAGTAAGTCAGTGGTCAGACACTTGCCAGGGTTTTGGAACTTGTTCTACCACAGGGGCTGCAAGTCCTAACCAGGGCCTCAACCCACTCGTGCTTAGCTTTGTGCTGCAATTCCGTATTCGCACTCCTGCGTTCCCATCCAGCGTTGCAGGTCACTTGTGTGCACTACCGCTTTGATGGACTAGCTTGACAGTACAGCTAAAACTGCATTAAGCCAAGGCCTTCAGCGATAACTTCTGTTTGCAGCTATGCCAGCGCGGAGCTTATCAACAGACATCCCAGCTGCTCAACACCATGTCCCTGTCAGAGGTTACTGGGATACCGGTTCTGCCCTTCCCCTACTTCGACAGTTCAATGTGAACATGCTATTTAAATTCTCTGCCCTTCAAACATACATCAACAGTTCTCTTTCTCGGTGGCAGAAGCACTGCAGATGCTCCTCTGAAGGCAGACGTTGCTCTATGGCTGTCCTTTGGGAGGTGAAAAATGAGGAGATTGCATTTCTTCTTTGCCTTCTGTTAATGGTACTGTAACCAGAACCACTGGGCAGAGTCATAGGGGCTGAAAAACTTATGGTCTGCAGTAGCTGACTTTTTTTTTTTTTTTTTAATAAGCTCAAATTCTTAGTTTTTCACTGAAAAAAAAAAAAATTCTAAGAAACTGAAGTGAGAAGAGAGACTGTGCCCTTGTTTCTCATGCAGTTTCAATTTTCATTTTGGATTTTCAGCACCCAGCGTGGTATTGTTAAATATGTTTATACATTAATTTTCGGCTCTGTTTCCAGATCTACACGAAAATCAAGCCAGAGTTAGAAACCCTGAACTATTTTCCCACAACTTCTCATGCCAAGTCCTAAAATATACAATTTAATTCTTTCACCAATTGTTGCAAATTGACCAATACACTGAGTTTATTTTCTTAGCAGAATTTATCTTTGTTCATCAGGAAGATCCAAACATATGAGGCCTTCATCCTTGGCCTGCCTAAAGCTCAGGGATGATCACAGTTTGGCCACACTACTGCTATGCCTTATCAAAATAACTTCTGCGTTCTTGCTCAATCACTGAGTTTCCCCAAGGACTAAACACTTCTACCACTGTTTGTACTTAAGTAAACAGTAACAAGTGGCCTGTTGTAGTCTGTACTACCTTTGCTTTTGCTGCTCCAAAGGAGGGATGGTAAAAACGATTAACTGTTTCCAGCCCTGTAGTACCTTAAACCTCACCCTCACGTCCCCCTGTCTTACTACCACCCAGACTAAAAATCACCAAGCTAGGTAGAGTAATCCGCATCGGACTGTGGTGCTCACTATCAACGTGTCAGCAGGAAAAGAATTACACACAGCTTAAAATATAAATCACCCACAGATCACATAAACAAATTACTTCTTTCGCTGTTTATATTAAAACAGTTGTCAGAGTTTGCTTTCTTCCGATTCGTTTATAGCAAGTACGTTGCAGCTGAAAGGATCTTTAAAAATAATCATTTGTCTCCCACAGAACAAAATACCACATTAACTGTAAAACCTCTAAACTTTAAAAAAACGTACCTATTGCAGTGAAGTATTTTTGTTCGACAGACTTCAAGATTTACAAATATAGGAACATATAAACAAAATACAGACTCTAATAAAACATAAACTTCTGGAAAATCTCCCTAAGTCAAACGTGTAAAAATACATATTATGGTTTAATTACTCTATATACGTCACTGCTGCTGATCAGCACTGATGACTAAAATATATAGACGAAGGGTAAAATTGTGGCTAATGCACTCAATTTTTATATAGTACCTCCTCTATTTCTTTCATTAAAGACATTGCTGTTACGATAGTCTGAAAACAGGCTGTAATTTACAAATATAGGAAGGTACATTCCAAATCAAACAACATCAACCTAGATTTGCTCCCGCTGACTTACTTACGAGTGACATTAGGCCAATAGTAAGTAGCTTCAAATTTCTAAAGAGCAAAATACGCATGTGTAAGTAATCAATACTAGCATTATAGAGAATGCAAAACCGTTAAGTACACAGTATTTAAAGACATTAAAATAAAAGTATTTCTCTATTTCTCTGAATATTTGCAAGTTGTTTTCAGACCTGCCAATAACAAGACAGTAACCACACAAGGTTTTGTTGGTGTTCGGTCTCCTGGCCAGTGAGTGAATGCACTATAACTGTCTCATCTGCTTTTATTACTCCCTTGATGGAATTCAGACTCTGTGGGAAGGGAAAGGAGTGGTCTAGTTCCAACCAGCAGCAAAACCACAGACAGGGATAAATCAGACCCAGGAAAATGGTGGAATGCTGCTCCAGTCTTCTCAGCTCATGCTTTTTTCAATCATCCTCTGCTTCCATGTAGAATCGCTTATTCTCAGTTGGTTAACTTTCCTGGCATCCCAGTTTCTACAATCACCATTACTGTGAGGTATTAATGGTAACTTTTTGCCTTCTTGTCTCCAAGCACCACCAATCCTTCCCCAAGACTCAGATTTTATATACCAGTCTCTGATGAGTATCATAGAATCATAGAGTGGTTTGGGTTGGAAGGGACCTTAAAGACCATCCAGTTCCAGCCCCCCTGCCATGGGCAGGGACACCCTCCACTAGACCAGGGTGCTCCAAGCCTCATCCAGCCTGGCCTTGAACACTTCCAGGGATGGGGCACCCACAGCTTCTCTGGGCAACCTGTTCCAGTGCCTCACCAGCCTCTCCGGGAAGAATTTCCTCCTGGTGTCTAATCTAAATCTCCCCGCTTTCAGTTTAAACTCATCACCCCTTGTCCTGTCACTACAGGCCCTGGTAAAAAGTCCCCCCAGCTTCCTTGTAGCCCCTTCAGGTACTGGAAGGTGCTATAAGGTCTCCCTGGAGCCTTCTCTTCTCCAGGCTGAACAAGCCCAATCCTTTCAGCCTTTTGAGTACTTGAAGAAGACCACAACACATGATGCTGACAAGCATTAGGTTACTCTGACATCTCTCGTCCTGCTTCTACACTCTTTGAAATTAAAATTACTTCTTCAGAAGTAAAAATATTCAGCCCTCAACTGTTCTTTGGTGCAAGACAATGCAATGGGGTCATACAGCTAACCACACTTGGACAGACTGTGGAGTACTACATCTTCACCCAGAAGAAAAACTTGGCCTCACTGAAAATACTACGGTATAACAGACTGACATCTGCAGCCCATTAGGCAATTTGACAGGTAGAACTAGCTGCTGTAGTTCACAGGAGACCAAACAATTAAAAAAATATCTGTCTACATGTCTTGTCTACAAGGCCTATCGACTGACTTTGTCTGCTTTTGGGGCAGAGGAATAGCTGCATAGCTCTCTGTACACTCAGTTGCACCCCTGCATCTCTAACAGGGTTCTGTGCATATTTGAACACACTAAGGAGGTTATTTTACTTCAGATAAAGTCTCTATTATGTAAACTATAATTGAGGCACTGAGCAGACTGAAACAGTCCAAAGTAGCAGCCAGAGACAGCAGAAGTGACCAGATTCTCTCTCTCACCTTCACATCCTGCTGTCTTCAAATAAAGGAGAAGCATGACTTCATCATCACACTACCTACAGCTGGGTACGGTGATAGTAATTAAGGTAGCAAAAGGAATCAGGGAAACTAAGTGACTAACTGCTCTCAGAGGACAAAGAGCTTCACTGGTGAAAAAGACTGAGGGAGAACATTCCTTCTCACTCCCAATAGTACCACACAATGCTCAGACATCAGGACGGCGCGTAGTCTCAGAAACTATGTTCTTAGCTCCTTCACACGTCATGCTCTGCAAAAGTTCCTTGCATAGCTTCAAAACACTGAGATTTAGTTTTACTGATGGCCATCAAAGGATTAAAAAGAAAACAAAATTCAGATGAAGGGACGACCACATTGATTTTAAATGGTGGTAGAGTGCATGAGATCATTTTCCCTATGGCTTCAAAAAATCTGTTTGGAAAACGTTAATTTGTTTACATCAGCTAGAACGTATTAACTTAGTCATACTACTAGGTGATTCACCTCACTCCAACAAGTAGCTTGGCATAAAATTAGTCCCAAGAGTGATGGTAGAAATTTTTTTTTGAGTTTTGCTTTAAACATCAGTCTTTAAATACAAGAAAGCACTAGGTCAAGGAAACCTTTGATGTTACATCCCATAACAACCAAATAATTCAGATGAATCCTCCACTGGCTATTGGTTCCTTTTCATGTTAGAGTACCACTTTCTTCAAGAAATCACAAACCGCTATCAAAGGTGTTAACTTTTTGTATATCTTTAAGTATAAACACTGTCTCACAAATTCATAAAAATGATTGTACCCACAAACTCAAATACAGCATTTTTGTAGCTACTAGTCTTATAGGAATCCAAACTGTGGCTTGAATTCCCCGATAAAGATTCCTTCCAAGTCTTTTTTTCCAACCACAGTAATTCAAAACCTTCACCTTTCTCTTCTTTTCCTGTTAATTAAATCCCTTGTACATCCCACATACTGTTTTGCTTTTAGTCATGTCAATACACCCAGTATTCCCACTCAGTTAATCACAAAAGGAGTACAATTTTCCTCAGCTGCAGAACCAAAAATATTACCCTCCTACTTGAACAAGTCTGAATCTTTTCCTGGCGCTACAAAAATTAGCCTTCTAAATCTCATTTTCAATTTCTGACCAAGAATTTCCTATAATCTCAGATATCTGGCCATGCACACCATTGTCTCCATTAACCAATGACACCTGCCTCAGTATGCTTTCCTGTCGGTGCACTTGGATATCCCTTGCGCTGGCTCTTTCTTCTGAACTGCCTTTCTACCCCGGCCACAGACAGAACACCTTGGACTGAGAGGTCTGAATGGAGATGATGGAGCTCTATTCCTCAGCCTTTCAGTCATACGAACTAGGCTTTCCCGCAAATGTTTTCTCCTATTTGTAGCTTGCTTTAATATTTTTTCATCCCTATCTTTAATAATATGCTCAGAGTATGGTCAATTCATTAATTTATTTATCCTGGCTAAGCACAATGACACACTCCTTTCAAAGCAGTTTTCAAATCTCAGTTGTAAAGTGCTATGTTAACTCTAAGTCCCCGATCGTGAAAAAAAAAAGCCAGTATTAATGCCATGTGTTTCAAAAGAACTTTCTATTCTAACAACATTGAAATTACGGTCTTAGCTTCAGAGTGGAAAAGACTGAACACGAATTCTAACATTGTCCTTTGTTGGCTCATTCACCAGCCTTCATTTAGATCAGGAGAAAATTTATTTAGCTAGTGCATAACATTCGTTGAGAATAGAAAGAAAATTAAATAAATGATGAACAACATTTTGCAAAGGGGTAGGATATGAACGCTGAACTCACACCCATATTACTAAAATAATCTTGGTAACATATGGATTAAAACAATTACTGAACTGGTTTCAAGTAAGGCTCCAAGTACAGCATGTACTCCAAATACTGTTGTCTGTGTAGAGGGTCAAAACCAAATTGTTAGTTATAAAGTTGGTGGTTTCTGATTTTAATGCAAATGGGATTTGATATAAGTAGGTGAAAAAGTACTATTTTTGTGACCAAATTCTTTTCTTACTAGTACTGCTTACCTTCAATTCTGTATCTATGGCAAAACTGTACACATTTGAAGTCACACATGCATAGAAATATACTAAGCCCAAGGATATTTAAACAATCTAGAAACATCTGAGTGAAACAAGAACTGAAACGCTACCTCAAACACCTTTTAATGACACTGACCTATGTGTGTCATTTTCTCCAATCCTGGGAATTAATATAAAACATACATAGGGGTAAAGCACTCCTGGCCAAATGTTGTTGACTATATACTCCTTCAAACTGCCGTGTTCTTGCCTGTGTTCCGGAACTGTTCTACAAGGTGCCCCCAGACCTTCTGTGTTTATTCTGAGAATGAAACTCAGTCTCTCAGCACAGTCTCCCAGCATTCTAGTAGCTTTATGGTAAGAATGAAGCGTTGCGTATGTATGATACACCACTGGTATACCTTCAACTAAGCTTAGGCATCTTTGGCTCTCTCCTGCAGCACAAACAAGGCCGACTCATTATTCTACCTAGCAAGCCTGAAAGGAGCACTGAGAAAAGCACAAATACTGGGCCTATTCAGTTGCACAGCCCCCTGTGAACCCCCATGCCACTGTACCACCTCCCTGGTGACTCATAGCTAACAATACCCATGGATGAAGTTCAACGCTGTATTCACGCTGACAAAAGAATTAGCCATCTTTCCTCAGTATGGCAGAGAAGCACAACTCCTTCCCATGCCTCAAAATAATATTTGAAAACCTTAGGTGCACACAGAGATTAAGATCGGGTACCAGATTTTTCCAGGCAGTTACACAGTGCTGTAAATTAAGGAAGCAGAAATACACAAATCCAAGTGGCCAATTAGTTCAGGCCCAAATGGCAACTCAGCACCACACAGCCACTCGCTCATTCCTTCCCCCAGTGTGATGGGGAGGAGAAAATACAAGATAAAGGATTGAGAGGGAGGAATCACTCAGACATGGTCACCGGCAAAACAGACTTGACTTGAGGAAGAAAAATCGATTTGTAACCAATCAAATCAGAGTAGGATAATGAGAGAAAAAACCAGATCTTAAACACTCTCCCATGGGGTCCCTCCCACGGGAGACAGTCCTTGAATTTCTGTGATGCAAGTACTTTCCGAGGGGCTGCAGTTCTTCACAAACTGCTCCAGCATAAGTCCCTTCTGTGGGATGCCTTCCTTCAGCAACAGCCTGCTCCAGCGTGGGCTTCCCACAGAATCACAGGCTTCTCTGGGCACAGCCACCTGCTCCGGTGTGGGGTCCTCCCCATGCTGCAGGGCGGGTCTCTGCCCCCCCCCGTGACCCTCCATGGCTGCAGGAGCACACCAGGGGAACCTCTGCTCTGGTGCTGCTCCTCCCTGCCTTTCTGCACTGAGGTTGGTGTCTGCCTTGTCTCTCTCACACCCCACTCCTCTCCTATTCCTCTCTCTGCTGTTTTTACTCCTGCTGGTGCTTCTCTTTTTGTTTTCCCCTCTTAAATATGTTAATTACAGAGGTGCTAGCTGGCTCAGGCATGTCCAGAGGCGGGTTTGACTTGGAGCTGCAGGAGCTTTCCTCTAATCTCCTAACAGGGGCCACCCACTACCGAAACTCCCAACCACACAAACCCAACACACCGATTTTTCTTATCTTTGACGCTGCATACCCAAATCCTCACGGGGCTGAGTTACGAAAGCACTCCTGGGACATGGGACAGCTGGGAGAGGGGAAGGAACTGAGCTCCAGAGGTAGTTCATAGACGGAAGGTAACAATGTCCTGAGTGAGCATACAGCTGGGTGACCAGCAGTGCCAGCCTTGGGAGTCCTCACTGCCCCTGTACCTCTCCTGGTTGTCAACCCAGCCTACACACTGCAGCTCTCCACTGACTCAGGCACCACAGTGCCTGGCTTCAACAGGACAGGCTGACTGTGGAAGCTACTTGGGACACCACAGGTACTTCCGAAACACCAGCTACTATTCTAATAATTCTCGACTTGAAAAGAATTATGTTTCTTAACCTGAAAACACTAACCATATTTTTCTGACTTCAAAGAAGAATTAATCCAAACAGGAGCAATACAGCAATTTATTTTATTTTTCCTTTCCTTCCTTTTGTTCCACCAAACTAAGTATTTTTCATTAGTTTATCAGGGCAAAACTACTTTCCATAGGGACACTGCTACTCTTTCTGATTCTTGCTTGATGGCGCATCGCACCTGGTAAATCAGAACTCGCACATGACACCATGTGGGGTGTTTTTAAGAATGCCTACCTCTGTAGTGGTCCCAATGTCAGCAGACGGGCTGTATGTGCTGGTGTCTGGTGGAGCGGTACCAACGCTACTTTTAACTGGAGAGCTGGGAGGAGCAGGTCCTGTCATGGTTTCAGTATAGACAGAAGAGTGATACAGAATTCCTTTCCTCTGAATTTTATTCCAAACTTTACTTGTGATCTCAGCCAGTTCATACAGAAGCTGCACCTAGAACAAAAAAAAAAAGCGCCTTTTTAAAGATGAAGCTTTCCTTAATGAGGTGAAAGAAAATCATCAAAGTCCTCCACCAAGGCTTAGAATGTAGTAGAACTGAACTTCTCATCATTTATAATGTTCTGATAAGAAACTACATTGCAATTTGAATAATTAACATCAGTTACAGTACAGTGATTTTGATAGAAATAATCTCTGTCCTGTCTTAACACACAGTAATTAGCTCATAAAAACATACCCAATAACATGGCCTTGTAAAACTTTCACTCATAGCGACTTCAACAATTAAACAAAGGTAATTTGTGGTATATTTCCTATGTATAGATACAGCCCCTAAATAAAGGCAAACATATAAACTACATGAAATATTAACAATGCCAAAATTATTCATTTAAATGGCATTAAAACAATAATCCCATGCAGCAACGGAAACTGTTCTGTGTTTTAGGAAGAACAACCACTATCTAACTGAATAGTCTCCTGGCATATGTCATTTCAATATTCAGAAACACACTGTTTAACTTGCACATTGTTTGACTCAGTACTGATATTTACACAAGTTTTGTAAATAAGCATTAATCACAGAATTTGTATGACAACATACTGCAATATACAGTATAAAAAAAGCTCAGAGAAAACTGCAAACAATACATAAGCAGATCCACAGCTGGATACCATACCCAACTTGCCATTATAAAAAATGAAAATTCTCATATTTGTAAGAACTTTAAGCCTCAGGACACATCTACTCTATGAAGTTGGCTTCTTATGTGGGCAGAACAGATGCAGAAAAACACTGTTGTCAATCTACATTTGATATAAAACAGTACTTGATTTTGTGTGTGAGAGTGTGTGATGAAGTCAAAGTACATGCCACAGTCCCTTCTTAAGAGGTGAAGAGCTGGAATTTTATAAAAACCTTCTTAATTCATCTTGGATTTTCTTTTGAAGTTTCAAGGCTTACACTGAGCAGGTCACATGCTCTTTTGACAGAACTTTTGCTTAAAGAAGACAAATGTCTCAGTACTTTTTTTTTATCTTCATATATAGACCAATCTACATACAATCTACATAATTCTGGATGTGCCAAAAAGGTTTTTTTTTAATTGTGCTTTAAAATATTTTGTGTCTGTAGCACTCTGATACGCACTGGTAGCCTTTAAATTACTAATTACAAATGTCTAAGTTTTCTCAAGTCTCTTCCATGTAACACAGGCAGATCAACTAATAACGTCCATCTGATTGATTGAGTAATACAACATGAACTGGTGTTGACACTTTGCTGGCAAGAGTCTCTAGGAAATTAATAGGATACAGGCACATACCCAAATCATACATGCTTGCAACCTCCCCTCCCTCAAATTATTTGTTGTCAAGAAACCAAAGGTTAATTTAAGCTATACTTATGTTAACGAAGCAGGGCTTCCAGAAATTGTATTATGCCACTGTTCATAAAGGCACAAAATAAGGCAAGAGAATGAATGATGCAACTTTTGTGTTTGCACACAAGGTAAAGAGGTTTGTCATCAGCTAATCCAGCACTGACGAGTTTAGATCTTATTGGAGTTGCAACAGTCATAATCATTAAAGCTAATAATTACTCACGTTATGTGAAAGACTTTTTTAAAAATTGCTTAGGCTAGTTCACCAAGAAAAAAGGCACATTTTTATGAGATGGAGATGATTTTCATAGAGATATGTAAAAAAATATCAAAAGGACTCACAAAAAAACCTCAATAGAACAAAAAAAGAAGGCACATGTCTATATGCAAATAAAATCTAAAAACTTCCATATCAAGAGTTGAAGTTATGGTTTTGACTGGTTTTAATACACTTAATTTATTCCACTGATGGTTACTCATTAAAATAGAAAGATTTCTACTTCTCTTGTTGGTGGCACTTTTCCAAGTGAGTAGTCTCAATATTTTGAAAATCTATTTCTGATTATATTCGAAGGGCTAATGTAAGTACTAGATCTCTCTCCTTTATGTCTGAGCATAACATTTAATATACAATAATTATTTTTAGTACACTGTTCAAGAGAAGAAAAACAGTGTGACAAAAATAGGTATAATTTTGCCAGTATTTGTTAAGAAAAGTTTCCCTCTCTCACTGCTTCCACTCCTTCCCCAGCAAAACCACAGATAATTCTGTAAGACCCCACCGACTGCTTGGCAAAATCTGTAAAGTTCAATATGTTACAGCATTTTATACTTTAAAACTAACACATTACTACAAAATCAATAACTACAACAAAAGGCAATATCCTGCCATTTTGCACACTGGAAGTATCTACAGATTTAAAAAGGATATGACCATCAGCACATGGCCTCATATTAAATCATAATAGTCATACAGTAAAATACTTCACCTTTGCTACCATTTAACAAATTCACTAAGTATCACCTACTTTAAGGCTGTCATCTATAGACAAAATACAGCCTGTCACCCTAAAGAATCAAATTTCATAGTTAGTCCACTGTGAATTTATAACTATCAAATGGTGTTTATGCAATTGTGTTTTCCATCTTCTGTTCGTGAACATCTGGTTAAAGAAGACTGATGGGGTTTTTTCCCATTTTGCATAAGTAAAGCAGAAAGGACAAGTAAAGCAGCTGTAAGAGAGAAAGTGCAGCTCAAGAACCTTCTCTAAACTTGAATAATGTGTCCTCGTTCTTTTGGCCATCATAATACTTCAATAAGTGAGTAATATCAGACTCTACAAGGATATCCTTTAAGACAACAATATTTGGTCTGATATTCCACTGTAAAACTTCATTTTAACAGTTCACTATGTTCGTAAGCTCCATGTAAATCATTCTACAATTTAAAATTTCTAATGCAAATATTTTCTTACAGACTGCAAAAGAAATTATTTGATCACGTTTATGTAGTAAAGCTTGAAAATGTGTTTTACCCACTCCATTTTTCTTTTTAATTTGCAACTCCAATTTAGAGAAGGCTTACACTCATAACAATGCCATTCTGCTTATAAATTAGTACCATAAATGTATTACATACATTAACATGAGATTAATTGGAGATTTTAAAAAAATCAGAGATGATCAGACAATTTGATGGAATTTCACTGACAGTGTACAGACCCAATGATGGAAACCATTTTGTCACATGAACACCTCAAAATATTTACTGATTCTTTGAATAGCTGCAATATCAAGATGCATTTTGTACAGTTCTATGAAAATTCATATAGAATAAGGCAGATATCCATAGGCTGTGAAATTATACCGTATGAATTCATGAAATGGTACGAAAGTACCACGAAGTTGCAAAGTAAAGCTTTCAGCAAACTTCAAATATAAAATGTAAAATTGCCAGCAAAATCATAATTTTGTCCTTTCCTATTTTCCACATTTGTAACACAGTGAGAACCCTTTACGTGTGCAAACACACCTGTCTTACAGCCTTAGAAGTCCGAGTAGACCTTGTTGAGGCTGCTCAATTTTAAGTTTTAATTTGCCACGCACAGCGTGCAACGTCTCTACCAACCCTCTTCCCAGTGAATGTGAGCCCTTCCAGTACGTGAGACAATGGCATATAGCAAATGAGTCAGAAACCACGTGGAAGGAAGGTAGTGAATCGGACAGGAGACCACACACGCAGGAGAAAATAAACACATAGTTTAAAACACTTGTTTCATTCACGGAACATGGAATGAGGCAAGGGAAAAACTGCGTGTGACTGGGACCCATACTGTAATAATGAGTACACATAAGGGATAACATTAAAACCACACAAGCCACCTGAGCTTTAGTATTCCCAGACTTAGGCCACAGGTCCATACATCTTTACAAGCATGATGTGCTGTCTATTGACAGACCAAAATTATACTACTTTGTGTTCTTTCCCTTTCTTTCTATTAAATGGAGCAAACAACATTCAATTTTGTCCGTGACATCCTTTGAAAAATCTTACACATGGCTAAAACTTTGGAGCAGACAGCACGTAAGTGCAGAGCTCTACTCAGACCTCAACAGATTTGCAATCCTCAAGAACAAAAGAGTGTTCTCAGCAGCACCACTGGAAATGCTGTAACTGTCAGGAAAGTGCTATTCAACTTGCCATAATGATGCTCCAAATTCTGCATAGAAAACCTACTCTAATTAGAACAACAGCGAACTTGATCCAGGTCAGTGAAATACAGGGTGCACTTTCTGAAAATCTAGCAACATCTTTGCCTTCTAATAAACATAAATGAGGTGGTAACTTTCGTTTACATACATTCATCTTTTTTTCACCCCTTTACTAAGGGATATCGTTGTTTGCCTAAAAACATTTTATGTTTGAAGAAATGTTAGTTCTATGAAAATATGGAAAAAAATTACATTTAATCCACTTCAGTATATGAATCCACAGTGATAGCAGAACAGCACTATAACATTTAATGGTACATCTGCAATTCATTTCACTCCATCAACCGAAAGATGCATTTATACTATAGCTATTACCTTTTGAGAAGAGTTTAAATTACAAAACTTGAGTGAGCTTCAAAGCAAATCTTAATCTAAGCACCTTCATCTCGATGGCCCAGTTAAAAAAAAATTAAGATAGAAGAGACCCTCTTCAACAAAATGCAGAACAATTGCACTTAAATGAATTTATTTTTCACTTCCTTTCATAAATCAATAAAACATACCAACCTGGGGGTTGGAGCATTTTATTTCAAGGGACTCAAGGTCGACATGGAGGCAGACAACAAAGGAGTGTCTGGATTCTGGCCCCGAAGCAAGCAGTTTCTGTGAAGTAACAGCTAAAGTAGAAGTACAGCCCATCGGTTCCACTAAATTAAGTGTCATCTGTTGTCCAAGAAGAGTATATATACTGAAATGATTCAAGCTAATAGTCCATGGAAAAGCATCACCTAATGATTAAAAAGAAGGGAAAACAGTTAAATAATTGTATAATAAAAAGCTGAGTAAAGGCCTTATCCTAAACCCCCTTAAAAGTCAGCAAGTGCAATCAACAACCATTAACTTGATCCCAAACTCTAGCAAATATAATTCAACCATCCATTCCATTTTATGCCCTGAAATCTCAACAATAGCAATAAATTGTTTAGAACTGAAAAAATTGAAATCCATTGGGAATTTACCCCAACCTGTGGACAAACATGAACAATGTTGTCTTCACAGAATATTCTTTTTCCTTTATACAATTTTCCTCAAACTGAGGAGTATCTTGAAGCCACTCCCCACTTCCTTCAGCATATGGATAAGAGAGGCAGTTCCTTACATTACATATTTATAATATAACAAACAAACCTATGGCCCTCCAGCCCACCCGCGGCTTATTATACCGAGCATGACGTGCTACGGAATGAAATAGTCCTTTGGTTAGTTAGCTGTCTGAACTGTGTCCCATCACTGTGTCCTCCACACACACACACTGCTTGTAGTGAGAAAGCTGGGAACACAGCTGCAGTATGAGAAGCTGGAAGTCCTTGAATTGGTGCAAGCCCTCCCCAGCACCAACTGAAAAACCACCAGTGTTGTCAGTAGGCCTCATACCAGCTACTGTGAAGAAAATTAACATTGTCCCAACTAAACCCAGCACATGTTTACAAGTTTTAATACAAAAAAGGAAAATCATCATTCTTACAAAAATTTACAGCTTGCATTTCAACTGAGTGGTGCCACAGAGTAAAGCCTATCCCCCACGCACTGCTCAGGTATGTGAGGCCTTGATCACGGTGTAGCACTTTTCACTGCCTCCACTTAACTTCCCAGGAACAGAATGGTGATGGATTTTGTAAAAACAAATTACTACAGACATACACTGAGCACTTCATTTCTCATATTTAGGAGGGAGCCTACCACTAATCATTATCAAGAATAATCAGTGAGGGTATTAGCAGTGTCCAGCTGAAAAACAAAATGGCTGCAAGTTCAGTACAATCTCTGTTCTTTAGATCGTCAGTAGATTAGAAAGAACAGAAATAGTTTCCAAAGCAGGACCACAGAGAGAATTACTTGTGTATGCCTTTAAAAAGCCAACAGAAACTCTTTTTAGTGAGAGAAAACCTTCAACGGCTCTACCAGCTAGAGTTGAAAGGAACTGAGATCACAGAAACCGAAGCAGAATCCCTGTGGTGGGTTTGACCTTGGCTGGGGGCCAGGTGCCCACCAGAGCTGGTCTGTCACTCCCACCTCTTCAGCTAGATAGTGGAGAGAAAATATATGGAAAGGCTTGTGGATCGAGATAAGGACAGGGAGATCACTCCCCAGTTACCATCACAGGCAAAAATGACTCAACTATGAGAAAACTGAAATTAATTTATTGCTAATTAACACAGGAGTAGGATAATGAGAAATAAGAACAAATCTAAACCCACCTGCTCCCCACCCCTGCCTTCTTCCTGAGCTCAACTTCACTCCCAAATCCTCTACCTCCTCTGCCCTGAGTGGCACAGGGGGATATAGTCAGTTCTTCACAGACTGTCTCTGCTGCTTCTTCCTCTTCACATTCTTCCCCTGCTCCAGTGTGGGTCCCTCCCACGGGACGCAGTACTTCAGCAATGGACATGGGTTGCCCGTGGGGTCACAGGTCTTGCTGGAAAACCTGCTCCAGCCTGGGCTCTTCTCCACAGCATCACAGCTCCTGCCAGAAGCCTGCTCCAGCACAGGCTGCCCACGAAGGTCACAGCCTCCTTTGGGCATCCCCCTGCTCTGGGATGGGGTCCTCCCCAGGCTGCAGGTGGGTCTCTGCTTCCCTGTGACCCTCCATGGCTGCAGGGGCACAGCCGGCCTCACCATGGTCTGTACCACGGGCTGCCAGGGAATCTCTGCCCCAGCACCCGGAGCACCTCCTCCCACTCCTCCACTGACCTGGGGGGGTCTGCAGGGTTGTTCCTCTCACATATTCTCACTCTTCTCTCCCATCTGCTGTTGTGCAGCAGGTTTTTTCCCCTTCTTAAATATGTTATCCCAGAGGCACTACCAACATCACTGATTGGCTAACTTGGCCAGAGATGGGTCCATCTTGGAACCAGTTGGAACTGGCGTTATCAGACATGGGAGAAGCTTCAGGAATCTTCTCACAGAAGCTGCCCCTGCAGTCTTCCCCACTGCCAAAACCTTGCCATGTGAACCCAATACAACCAAACAAATGATAACTGGGTCCCAGAGAAAGTATTTCAGCTGTGCAAGAGACACTGCACCCAATCCCAAGGAATGCTTAACAGAAGTGAGGAAAGAAAATGGGACAATGAAAGATACGGGGGTAATTCTAATTTTACCTGAAACAGATATGGTTTTTTGCTCTTCAGAAGTACAAGAGCGTAACAATTACTTCAGAGTTGTGGGGTTTTTTGGGGTGATGTGGGTTTTTTTCTTCTAAAGAAAGTCTTCATAACTAAATGTACCAGATTTTCTGCTGAGGAAGTTTGACCTTTTTGTCCCTACTTAAATGACAGACAGTCTGTGTCCAGTACGTCAATTTTCAGTCCACCAAGAGGAACTGCCTGCCCCGATTCAAAGTAACATAGAAGTGGTCAGACGTAGTTTCAGATCCAAACACAGCAGGCTGGTGAGCATACACAAAACTCAGCCTAGACTGAAACAGTCTTGGTACAGAGCACATACAGGAAGAGGAGAAAAGTCCTCCTTCCTATATCAAAAATCAGAAGATTATTTGGTATGAGGCTTTATTTTTAAAAATTTGGGCCTGGAGTCATGGGTAAGAAGAGTCCAAATTAACCTAATACCCCAGAAGTGCAGGAGCCAGACTTGAGAATCAGAACAGAAGATGGCAGACAAACAAATGTACACTGGATGGACCCTTTGAGTCTCACAAGGCAATAAAGAATTCAAATAGTGTATTTAAACAATATATGGAGAGTCTGTTAGCTGCCTAGTGTGGCCTGCGGTCAACACTGTCCTGCTGAAAAATCACATCACTAAGAAATAGCACAAATTAAGTGTTAACTGTGATTATTTAAAAGAAACTTTAGAAAAGTTTTGAAATTAAAACTGAGATGGATCTAAACAACTTTTTACCATATGGTTTTAACAAGACTTCTATTGTTTTCCACAGATGGCACCAGGAATAAATTTATATGGTCAGGAGTATATATCAGGACAGTCTGGGTGTCTCATCCTAAGAACAAACTGAAAACTTCAGTAGTTTATTTTTAAGCTATTGCATACTGAAGAATTTAGCTCAGCCAAAGTAACTTGAAAATATTTTGGAAAGGTTTCAGATTAGAAATTCAGAAGTAGTTAGCGATCTGTATTTTTTCCAAGTTCAGTCAGCCAAGAAATACAAAATCATAATTGTAATAGATGGAAAAAATTCAAATGCTAAGTCAACTCTAATGACATGTTTCTAATTACTACACGTGAACTTTGATTTTCACTGTGACCAGCACAGTAAATTAACATCATTTATGATTCATGGATTATAAAGAATCTCCAAAGAAAATACTGAATGTTAACTCTACTATGCTGCATACATTTTCTACCTTAAAAGGAAAACACCAATCAAATTTTATCAACGTACAGAAACCACAGGATGCTAAACAAACACTGTAGGAATGATATGCCAAATCTGCAGCTATGGAATTCTACCTAATGTCATCAGTTACCTCTTCTTCAGCTCTATGCACACTCTGTGACCATTCTAACATTATACTGGAACTGTCCACCTGATAAATTCTTGTTGTGTTGTTGTACCTACATTTGGGATATTTGTTTTTAAAAAGCTTGACCTGCATTCATTTGCAGATTGCTTTTATGAAACTGTGTAAATAATTAATTCCAAGTGTCTAAACATCAAAATCAATATTGTTTATAGGATTTACTTCAAAAATTACCTATTAGTAGGAAGGAAGGAAAAGCCAATGCCACATTTGGCAGATATTTTCTCTGCATGTAACCTCCCCATCCATGTATACTACTGTTTTGTCACCTAACTGATGAGATTTTTCTACACTGAAACATTCTAAGTAAATCTGACATTGCCTTCAGTGGAACTAGAGTTCACCCCATGTCTTTTATGGGCAAGATTATAAGAGATACATATGAAAAAACCCTAGTGAGACTGAAGATTCTGGTTAATTCCTGAGGTACCACTCTCATAAATCCTAATTTTAAATATTTTCAAACTATCACTACTGGTTTAAAAAACTTGAAAATATACTCATTACTTCAACTGCTTTGGTAACTTAAATTTATAAACATCACTTCCAGCTCTTTGGCAGCTGACTGACCCAATCACCAGACAATTTTCAAAGAACTGACATTCAACATTTATCTGCTATTTACAATGGTTTAGCCAGACTCCTTTCCTACAGAGTGCTTATATTTCCAACATATATAATCACACACTTTTGCTACGTACAAGCATGTTCTCCGGTAGTTATTTGATGCACTTTGTTTCTCAGCTAGAGTTAATGCTCATTATAAGCCTTTCCATATGTACGACATACAATATTGATAAATGCACTTAACTCCCAGTAATTGTTATTTGTTTGCTCTCACTTTCATACGACACTTCTCTGTTTTAAAAACCAGATTGCAGAAGTGGCAGCTGTAAACAACATTGTGTATACAGTACTGGGAGTTGTACAAAAGCGAAATTTGGTTTGTTTAAAATTAGCAATGTTAGGAGAGAGATCATGAAAGCCTCGTCACGCAGATGATCTGGGATCTATTCCCAAGCTTGCTAAAGATGTCCTTTGCCATTTTCAAAAAGCATCTTCACTACTCTGCCTTCATTTCCCTTTCTGTAGGGACATTACAGGTCCTCCCGATCACACAACAGGGAAGGACTTGTATGGCTCCATATCCTAGGTGCACCCAGTCAAAAGCCCCAGGGGCTCTGCCCAATTCCAGAGCTCACTTTGAGCAGATGAGATTTAGTTCCACACACTTCAAATGTAAGCACAAACACACAGGCTCTTCTAACTAAAGCCCAGCTACTAGAGAGCTTTAACAGCTGAACGCAACATCAACTAGTTGTTTAGGCAGAACTTCGTTGCTATTTAGACACTGAAGAATGTCACTGAAATTTGAGAACTAATTTTATAAGGTCATTAACCATAACAGAGAGGGTAAATACAATAATTACCATGTTTTACAGATGCTGACACTGAATATAAACTCAGACAGCACACTATTTGAATGTTACATTTTAAGTTATTTTGAACACTGGTCTCTAAAACGTATTTTACTCTCTCTTACATAAATATCTGTATCTTACTGTATATGACCAAACCAAACCTTTTTTGCGAAGATTCATAAAAGTTACTGATATGAACCCAAAGAGGAACACTTACATGTGCCAGCTAAGTATTATTTAAAAAAAAAAGAGAGAGAGAGAGAGAGAGAGGATTGAAGTAGGGGGAACAGAAGGTGTGTGGGGGGGGTGGTGGTGTAACTAGTTTAAAAATATGAGCAGAAGCCACAAAAATACTGTAAGTTTAAATAATTACAAAATAAACTTCCAAACACAGGAAGATTTCATAGATGCCAAAAAGGTTCTCATTATTACTCTAAAACTTCAGTGCTTTAGCCAAAGCAAAATTTTAGTCCCCTTCATGTCTTCAGTTCATTTTCCTATTTTAAGTTTTTGGAAGAGCAGAAAGTCCAATCCTAATAACATGTTTTGTCCAGCTGCAAATTTACCACATTTGATCCCATTACTATAGGCTGGGATTTCACGAGTATATAGATGAATTGTCAGGTATTTGAAGTTGGATGGACACAAGCATGCACAGAAAGTCACATCTCGCCCTACGCAGTTCTCTGAACATTGCAGTTCTCCTCAAACTGATTTTCTAACTATTGAATTTCTTCTTTGTAAATATTTTACTTAAAGGGCAGCTATAAAAAGGACAGAGGTCCCTCTCTTCACAAGGAGCCAAAATGGAGAAGACAAGGGGTAACATGTACAAGTTGCACGGGGAGAGGGTTCACCTTGATACAAGAAAGAAACGTTTTTTACAGGAAGAGCAATCACTCACTGGAACAACCTCCCCAGGGGTGTGGTGGGTTTCAGGATATGCCTGGACAGGGTGCTGGATAATGTCACCTAAACTCCCTTTCCCACAGATTTTGATTTCAAGATGATCACTCAAGGTCCCATCCAACCTGGGCTGCTTTATGATTCCGTGCTTCTATTTTAATATCCACAGTGAATGCCACCTCATGAATCTGTCACGGGATTGGTTTGAACTATAAAGATAATACTTAATGTCATTTAATACCTTGTTATGAACTTCTTTTGTTGTATTTGTTATTCAGCGGCAGTTCAACAGAACATGTTGTCATTTACATAGATAAACCCATTTCTGTTCATCAGTTACTTAGCATGACTGAGCTATATTATGTTTCTTAACTGAAGCACTGTACTTAAAATGCTATTTTAAATACGCCTATAAGCTGCAGTTACCTCAGAAAATAAACGTATCAGAATTCTCCAAACAAATGGAAACACCTGACTGTGGGATACTGCATAAGCTATTTTTAGTACGCTGACATCTTGAGGTCAGTAAGCCTCTGAGTAGGCTGCAATATCCCCAAATGACAGTGTGACTATGCTCCCTTTTCCTCCTGTTAGTTTTTCCTGTAGTAATATAAATGTATGAGTGAATATACTTCTTGAAAGTAACAAAACATCTTTGTAAACAACCCTTTTACTTATATCTTCTTTATAAAAGAAGGAATGATTCAAAAAATAGTTTCCAGGAAAAGCAAGGCTGAATAAGTATCATTTCAGAGAGATGGAAACATGTCTTAAGAATGATGGTATGTCCCTGAAGTCTTGTTCAAAGACAGAATGCAAATGAAGAGACTCTCCCAATAAAAGTCCATAAAATTATTTACCTCTCCATGGGAAGAAACAAAGAAGGTGACCTAAAAGCTTTGAAAAAACTTTTGAATAGTCTGTTTAAGGGGGAGTTTTGGAATGGGAGAGGGCAACAGCTCCATTAGAGAATCAAAAATATCAAGATTGTGAGAACTTCTGTTTGGCATTATTCCCAGAGCATAAAGCCACACACAAATAAATTCCTTACCATAGGCTTTATCCCAACCAGGGGGATTCTTTTCTCTCACTAGAATCTTTCCTTCAAATTTAGGTCTGACAAAATTCAAATGACTTCTTACTTTCATAAATGGTTTAAATCACATCATCAGTTTAAAACAAGCAAAAGATTTTGGTTAAAATTATTTATCTGTCACTACGATTAGCAAATTAGATCACTCTACTGAGAGTTATACAGAAAAACACATATACCTTTCTCTACCTTTCTTTTTTACGCCCCCATTCCCTTTTTTTTTTTTTGGTCTTTTCAGTTGGCATCATCTCTCATATGACTTTCAGTATTAACAACTACAATTATTTTTTGTTGTTCCAAGTTAAGGTAAAATACAGGAAAGAAGAGAAAGGTCCAATATAAAAATGGCAGAACAGTGGGAAAGGGAAAACACTTAAAACACTTATAAATCCAAATGAGTTTCAAATGACAGAAGCAGCTCCTGACTATGCTTATGACTTAATTTTTCATAGCATACCATTTATAATTGTTTATGTTTCAGCAATAAGTATGCAGAAAACAATACTTTTCCCAGAAACTGTGGTCACAGAAGCAATGGAACAATTGCTGCAACTCCCTCTCCATCTTAGAACAAACACATAAAACAGCAACAATTTTCTTCCAAATAACATAGTTCAAGAACACAATAATGAATTTCCAGAATGCCATAATGAACTGACTGTACACCGATGTGCTCGTTTGGGCTGCGACAGACTTCAGTGTCTTCAGAGTAGCTTGTATGGGGTTATAGTTCAGATTTGTGATGAAAACAGTGTTGGTAACACAGGGATGTTTTAGTGATTGCTGAGCAGTGCTTGCAGTGTTATCTGCCTCTCACACCACCCCACCAGCGAGTGGGTGCGCAAGAAGCTGGGAGCAGACACAGCTGGGACAGCTGACTCCAACTGACCAAAGGGATATTCCAGACCATATGACATCATGCTCAGCAATAAAAGCTGGGGTAGGGGGATGAAATTTGAAGTGATGGCATTCGTCTTCCCAAGTAACTTAGGTGTGGAGCCCTGCTTCCCTGGGGATGGCTGAACACCTGCTTGCTGATGGGAAGCAGTAAATTAATTCCTTGTTTTGCTTTGCTCGTGTGCACAGCTTTTGCTTTACCTGTTAAACCGTCTTTATCTCAACATATGAGCATTCTAATGTTACCCTTCCGATCGTCTCCTCATCCTGCTAAGGGCTGTGTGGGGCTGAGCTGGCTCTGGGGTTAAACCACAACAACTGGCATTTCCAACTTGGTTATGAGGCTAGATCTCATGGATGCCAACCCCCAAGACTCATGACTGTTAGGGATACCTGACTCATTCATTTCCACTACACAATTTTTCATATGAGTGTCTGTAGAACAGGATTTTTACATCAGTATTCCTTCAGAATATTGCTTCAAAACCATTTACCATTTACTTTGATCATTTCTAAGGGCTCTCTTCCTAAAGAAATTGTATTGAACATAAGCATCTAGCTTTCACCTGCTAGGTCCTTTATAGCTCTTCCCCTCCTTTCATTTCTTAATCAGTTGTAGAATGTTAAAAGCCAATTCTTCCCTCACATTTGTCTACAACTCAAACCTCTACCAAACATTAGCTTTTCAAATGAGATCTACCGTAATTTTTCTCAGCCTTTGCACAAGTGAATCCCCCCATAAACACTCGTACAAATCTCAGGGTTTTTTTCCTCAAATCTCTTCAAAAACCTTGCTACAATCCCTACAGACGCAAAACAGAACATAAGTATTGCCTACCATGATGACCAATAAAGTCTCATTCTTTTCTTCTGGTAGTCTGCTATATTTATGAATTTCTTTTCTCATCTTGCATAGAATCATAAAATATCTCAAGGTGGAAGGGATGTATAAGGATCATCGAGTCCATCTCAGTGAGGAACCTTTTCCTAATGTGCAGTCTGAACTTTAGATCCAAGACTTTTTTTTCTTTTTTTTTACCCCCAGCAAAAGTGGCACGAGAAGTTGTTCCTAACCTGCTAATTCAGTCTCGGAATTCACAACTCACTCCCTCCTCCTGTTGTGTCAGACCAACGGTTTGTGGCTACACAGCAACTCAGATGACAAAACCAATGACGGGAACAATTGCACTTCTGGATTCTTTTGGCTTCAAACAAACATGCAAAACATATCACAGAACGAGCTCTTTGATGATGAGTTTCACCTTGATCTCCGTAGGGCAAACCCTGTCATTAGTGTTTCTAGCCATCAATAATACATAACATACTGCTAAAAGAGCGGCACAACATCAGAAGTTTTCAGAATAAAATGAAGATCATTTCCTTAACAGTTAAAAATGGAAATTAAAGGGTTTTTTGAGTTGATCACACTACCTTCTTCCAGGACAGGTCTCAGCACAACAAATGGGATTTCCTGCAATGGTTCCATGTGTTTGTGTCCAGCACTCATAATCTTTATCTGGGGCAAGCAGACAACAAGTGTGCCAGGCATACCGGCCTGCCCATGGTACCAGCTTCGCACAGTGCCAGGAATGTCGCCCGATACAATAGTACTTGGGGAAGGCAGGCTGTCGTTTGGAAGGAAGACACAACAAGATTGCACTTCGAGCTGAAAATGCAAAGCCAAGAAAGATTTGTCAGAAAAAGGGTACCACTTTTCCCCTAATACAGAGTATTCATCTTGGTACTAAATCTCAGGTTACTCATCTATCACAGTTGACTGAAAATAGTCTTAGCTTCTGGTTGAATTAAGAGGAAAGATGATACAGAATGTTGGAAAATAATATATTCTTGTAAATAATGACTATGAGAGGGAAGAAAAAGTGTGATTTTGCTCTGTAAATTTGATCAGAAAGGTGTTGCCCGATAAACTGAACATACATCTATCTACATTTCAACAGCTTTTTACAGGAAGCATAAAGGAGTCAGAAAATGTTCTCACAATAAAGCTGAGGAAGCCCTCTTTCTGCAGTTCATTAGCTTTCGTTAGCTGCAGGTAAGACTCTAGAACTAGCCAACGTTTTGTACGCTGTCACTTTCTATAAATAATTCTATAAAGACTTATTTCAGGAAAAATTCTGTCTTTATAATCAACAGTAATGAGAATTTACAAAAAGGTTAATCATCAGATAAACTAGGAAAAAAAGACACTTTAGTGAAAAACTGGTTTTACAGCAGATTGATAAATGCACACATACACAAAGAAAAACGAATAAAGTTCACGAAGTTCATACAGCTCTTGTCCTGTTTTCACTGCAAATCAGAAGTAGTGCATATGGTTCCACAGCGCTGTTTTGTTCTTTGGTTTCAAGCGATGCTGTTTCCCTGAAGCATTTCTGACCATTCTGCCATCTCCTTATGAGCTTCCCGCAGGGCTGAGTAAGCCCAGACCAAGAACTGCGCTCATCACGACTTGTTAACTCGGAGGTGGTGTAAGCTGAAGGCTCGTCAGTCTTCCTTGGCTCTTACACGTAATATTCTGCACCTGGGTATCAAACGGCCCTAACAGCCTGCACGCTTACCGCTTTGTTAGGCAAGTACAAATTATGATTCAGCTCATTTCTTCACAGTAGTTTGGGAAAGTCTAGTGTGGAAAATGTTGTGACACAAGATGTTATTTGCAGCCGTGGTAAAAGAACACTTGTTTGCTGTAAACTTACAGAGAAAGTCTCCAATTTGACATCATTAAAGACATCCCAGCTTAAAACCGATAACCAAGCGTTGTACTCCATACCCTTCCCTGAAGTCTAGTAGTCCCTCAACACTGCAGTAAGTGATTTGCAATAGAGCTGGAATGCCTCAGCACCAGTACTTTGCCAGCCTAGTGAGGAGAACACAGCTATTCATCCTCATTTCAGCATTTTTGTGCCCTTTTGCTTAGACAAACTGACAAGAATCCACTGCAGAAAAATATAAGTAGATTTTTGCACAAATAAATACATTGTTACATGAAGTCTGTGTTTGTTTCTAGTTTTAGAACTGTTTGAGTTGTAAAATGAAGTTAATTACATCTTTGATAAGTAGTTTATTGATCCAAGGTTGCAGAATGTACTTTATTTATACTGGATGAAAAGCAACAGTGTATTGTTACAGATGTAATAGATTTGGATTTTTTTTTTTTTTTAACTGGTAAATTAGTCATTATGTCAATTTGCAAAGATTTTTACAGTGACACATTAGATCCTTTTCTGGTCTATTAGTAATAGGTTGCAGGTCAAGCCATTGTGGGATAATGATAAATAGATGACAAAAGAACTTCTGATCAGTGTAACTTTTGTTTTATCAGTGCATTTGCTGAGTAAACAGTTTATAACAAATCATTCATTCTCCATATATACATGCATGATGATTAACATCAAATGCTGCCTGGATATACAAACCATGTGGTAATAATAATCCAAAAATTCCACCAAGTTGGAGAGATACTATACTTCATCACATTACCAGCAGCGGGATATACAGGAGATGTTTTACAGTGGACCCTTGAGATGAGATCCCAATACTCAGTAGAGTTTTTACACTTAATTTACAGCCAGAACAGCTTTGCACTGAGGATCTTCAGATCATTTTTGGTTTATTTTACTTTGCCATATCAAGAATATTGAAATGGAACCAGAACAGTTTCACTCCTTCAAATGCCTGAGGGAAACTGCTATTTGCATAGGCATCACTTCGCCATTCATTTTCAAAAATCTGAATGAGAGCTGGACGGTGAATTTTGGTGGTGTTTACGTGATAGCACCAGGCCCTCCATATGTCATATTACAGATTTGCTTACAGGTATGGTTTGCTCACTTCTGTTTCATTTGAAATGTCACCTGAACTTTGTGTTTTAGTGCAAATCATGCAATTATTAAAATTACATATGAAATTGCCAACCTGGATGCACAAGGGCCCAATAAGGGCAAAACTGAATTGCCTGCCTTGAACTTCTCAGGGCCAGATTCTGCTTACACACGGCTATCAACTCGAGTGGAATGTGTGTACGTCTATCTGACAGGATCTGGAGAGCTGTCTAACAACAAGTTCCAGTGAAGGAATGGAAGAGTGCACCTAAAATGATGGCATTGTATGCTGGACAAAAGTGAGAATGTGTGCTACAAATTGCTTCACCAATCGGAAAGTGCTTAAAAATATATGTAATCCAAATATCTTAAAATTAAACTACATCAATAGCATATATTAAAGCTATCATATAAATCTTTTTACACTTTTTAAATAACTGTTAAACTGTGTGTCTAAAATTGTGAATTTAATGTACAATGTGACTGATTTATGTAACTGAATATAAATCTGCAGCAGTAAATCTTGCATTAATGTAAGGATCTGACAATCCAAGGGAAAGAAAATGAAGTAATCTGCCAGTAAGAAGTCCTCAAGCTGGGGGTCAGATCCTGTTCATGGAAACCATCTGGTTGGGACCCTCCAAAGCCACACCAAACACAAATGATCTTTTAAAAAAATATCCTATTCATTAATGCTTCGCAGCTGCACTGAGTGTTACTTCATTTTTCCATGGCAACATCCTTTCTGTTTCAAGGATCTTATTTCAGTTTTGGTAGCAACGTGTTCTTTTGCCAATACTGAACACATTCATGTGTTAAAGAGAAGGAATTATTACAAATTCTTGAAACAGAATCACCCCCTATTTTCATTGCTATTATGTCAAGGCCTATACATGCTAAGGAACGTACATTAATGATAAACCAATGAAGTAAGCTGTATTTTCCTTTCTACTCTTACAAAGTTACACAAAGCATACTGCTCTAAGCTTTTACTAATACATAAGCCTAAAATGTGCAATGACTAAGATCTCTCTTGTATAAAAAAGGAAAATATTAAGTTGATGGAATAAATGGAGTATTTTTAATTCATATTTATAAAAAGACAACGTTGCTTGATAGAGAGAACAGTGAAACATACACTGCAGAAGAATTTGGTCTTCCTAACCAAGGAGGCTGGGTGGGAGGGAGTGAAACAAAACAAGTGACACACCATAGTTATCCTGCACAAGCGCAACGAAGAGGGACAGGTTGTCCGAGAGTTCTGACCGCCTTCCACGATGGTGGTAGTGTAAGGAGATTCCCTTTCCTAATCCACATTTTATAGCTATGTAAACCAATCTGAGGCCACAAGGTGACACTCACATAAAGGTGTCTCCTGGGAAACGGCCTCTCCCGCATTAATCACCATCCATCACATGCTTTCGGCAGGAAGGCTAATGTGTTTTTCTGGGAGTTTCAGATACAAAATATAATCTTGCAGTGACTCCCAAAACTGCAAAGAACCACCATTACACGTCTCATGTAGGGGCTCTGCTGCGGTCAGTCCTGTTAGACCATACCTCAGCCTCGGACGTCTCAATTAGCTCAACCCAACTAGCCCACCTGCAACTGAGTCAGGCACGCACTCTTTGTGAGGATGAGGGCCAGAAATTCACGTGTTGTGGTTACACAAAAAGTAAAAGTGATATAAATGGGAAGCAGAGCATGAGGAAGAGAACTAAGAGAGCAGGCTACCTGTACAGACAAGTGAGTATAATAAGGATCAGCTGCATTGTATCTGACCACTTAATCCACAACCTCTTAGCACTACACAGCAGTCCTTTTCTAAGAAAGCTTGATTTTTTAAAAAGGTTTTTATTCAATTATGGAAAATTTCATATTTTTTGGCAGTTTGTGGTACGCAACCAACTTAGGAAACCATCCTATCTCATAACTGCCGATAGCTGTAACTGCTAAGTCCCAAGTCACAGAATCTCTTTCTGACCCATGAATAAAGACCAGTGTTCAAAGAACAGGACCTCTAGTCAATCTCATCCTTAAGTTTCTGGCCTTTCGATCAATGTTTCACTTTCACTAAAATTCTGTACAAGTTATATGCTTTAAAGAAAATATTATTTTCAATAATTTCAGGAAACAGACTCATTTTTTGAAATAATTTCAGGGATATTTAAAGGCATGTGGAATATCTGGCTAAGTTTTATATGTAATAATTACACTCTTATTTAGTTGGCATTCATTGAAACGTTACTCATTAATTCATTTGCTTTTAATACAGAACCTTCATTATTCTCACTGGGATTTAGCATTAATAACCAATTAAAAATAATTGTGTTTATACTGTCCCACAATTTTAGCAACTCTTAGTATGAAGAACACGTGAAAAGTGAGTATTACCCTCCTACAGAGTGTAACTGCCAAAAAGACTTTAAGGCTGCATATATTATCCCACAACTACTAAATAATAAAAACAACCTTTATAGTAAAGTATGAAAGCTTTTCACTGAAATACTAACAGCTTACCACGACTCCAATGGACAAAATCTTCATACAGTATTCTGTCATGAGCAAGCCAGGGCTAGGGCTAAGCAAGTACCAGCTTTGGATCCAAAATAAACTTTCCAGTGACTTTGGTTCCAAACACATTTACTTACTCAAACTTCCACTAAACGAATAATCCTTTGATGATTTTAAGTTATAAAGTTCTGTTTTATCTGACGACAACTGCAGACTTTTCTGTTCTACCACCATGTTAATAAAAGGTCCAGGAACATGAAAATAGCTTTAGAAAAAAAAGAAAACTTAGGAGTCTAAGTGCTCCAGCATTTAACTAGAAAAAATATTCCAGAAATTTGCCTTTTTTCAAGCCAAATTATAATAAACTACAAAAAACCTGTATTAATTTAACATATAAATATATTCGTGTGTTTAATATGTATTATGTTTAATAACATAAATATATTGTGCTAGAACTGAAAACCAGTCATAATCCTTATCTTCTTACCCTCTGTACTTTGCCTCGCACAAATTTCAGCTTTCCCACTTCGGCTAGTATTGAAGGAAAAAAGCATATATGCATCTGTGTCTTGAAAAAGTTATAAATAAAATAGACTTAGAGACTACCAGCAGCAATAAAAAGAACAGCAAGCATAGCTATAAATCATTCATATTTCACTAAGCAGGACTACTGCATTTTTGTTTAGAATCATGTTCTTCGACATTCCCTGTGGTGTCTCGCTGGAGTCTGCTGAAAAGTCTCGCTGGTAACATGGGATGTCCTTCTGAGGAGATATTTGCAAATACTTTACCAGGTATGATCAAAGCATCAGGGTGAAACATGTCAGAAGTGTGTGAGCTGCTGTATGAATTCAGAGGGTATTTAATTTCAACACAGATGGAAACTAAAAATATAACTGCATATTCATAATGATGAAAACTGAAAGCACGAGTACCTTATGAAAAAAAACGGTAAAAAGGAAATAAATGTAGAGCCTCGAACAGCACAAAGAGCATCTGATACCAAAACATCCTCTGCCAGTATTAGCTCTGATCCGTGAGTGTGCTGTGTCAGAGCAGCGACACATTTACAAATTCCTCTCTGAGAAAACATGTGCCTATCCCAGTCACCAGCTTTACCTCTACAAAAAAACCCCAAACCGCTTGTTTGAACACAACCTTTGGTAACAGGCAAACGTCATTTTCAGCTGGTCAGTATCTCAGCCATTCTCCGAAACAAATTCACTTGGCTGACTGCTCATACAACAAAGGGTACCTTGAAAAATGCATGAGCAGACTATCTTACTCCCGACTCAATTTTCCCCATTTATAAGGATCCAGCTCTTCATCATCCTCATTATTATATTATTATTTTTATTACGACTCAAACTGTAAGCCCCATTTATATAGGGAGTCTCACTGTGCCAGGTACCACCCAGACACAGAACAAAAATACACTTCCCTTCAAACAGCTGACAAATTCTCTCTTTTGACTCTGCTTATCCAGCCATTTTGATCCCCAGTGGTGACATTAAAAAAGAAAGGAAAACAAGCAAAATACTCATGGAACAATGATGACAGCGCTGGCTGTAAACTAAGGAGTTAATAGAAACACCTCCTCAACTTCAGCATGTTCTGCAATCAAGTCACAAGTCTAAAGTTCTTGCGCACACAAAACTTAAACTTTCGAACTTTTAAATATTTTGAACCCAAAGTACTTTCTGCACGAACAAGGAGTAAAACAGACTGGGATTCGCCTGTATATAAGGAAACGTATTTCTTGGTAAGAAGGAGGAACAAGGATTCGAAGACTACTTTCTGTCAGGAATCAGGTTTTTGTATTAATTAGATTTTACTGTAACACAAAACCAATGTTGCTACTATATGGTACATTACAGTACACCAGCAATCTCATAAAGCATCCCTTTCAAAAGGCACAGATTATAATGACTCTAAATTACGGTAATTTCTAAGCAGGCACTCGATATGTACTTGGAAGGACAGGGTCCCAGCTCTAGCATTTCTGAGCCATCCAGTGTTTGTTCATGCAATGTCCCCACGTGGCCTTGTCTGCGGAAAGCGTGCGTATGTACTGCTACGTGAAAACTGCTTTTACTGACCAGTGACCACAGTCTAGAGCAGTGAAACGGTTAATCCGAGTGGACATTCAGTCGTCCTCTATCAAAAGGTAGACAAGAAAGCAGCTGAGCCATCTGTGTATAATACGGCGTACCCCTGCATAACATCAGATTGTATCATACACCCCAAGAAAGTCTCTATCGCACACACTTTTGTCAGATATTTTCAGAAAGGAAGGTATTCTGCAAATCTACCTGTGGATGAAAATGCGTATAGCTATGATTACAATATAGAGAAGTGTGAAAAGCATTTTTTTCTTCATACAGCTTTTTTTTGAAGGATCTTCCCCTCAGACATAAAAAGGTATTTTGAAAACCAATATTCTAGAACCAAAGCATTCTTCGCTTAATTTACCAAAAATGTATATTTTATTTTCCATTCTCTAAAACTTTGAAACTACTGAAATAAGACAATAAAACTCGGGAGCTCCCTTTAAAACCCTCTAATAAAAAGCACTAGGATGCATAAAAAGTATCATAAAGTTTGCAAAGACATAGGGTTTTTCCACTTCCTTTTCATCTTACCTGAAGTGTAAGGCGCTTAACCGCATTCCACACTATTCCAATAAATTCCTTCATTCTTTCTTCAGGACTTCTGCAGCTTTCAGATGAGTTCAACATGGTTTTCACAGGAAGCGACAAAGGACGAGATTCTAACACAAACAGCAAAACTCAGTCAGAGGAAGAATATGTAACTAAGTAATATACTTACTGGTAGCAAAGAAAAAGATTACTTATTTTAAATTCCAAAAGAGATTTTCCCTCACTATGTATCTCACTATGGACACAACAATAGTGTGTCTATAATTAGTTTTGAGCTAGGCAATACAACTCTATCAGTTAAGCCTGGTAAGAAATGTAATGAAATGAAATGCTTTTTTAACGCAAACTGCTAAGAAAATATTACGAAGAATGCTTGATTTAAGCAAATTAAGACAGTTTTCAAAGCGTGATAACCTATTTGGTGACAGAATAGCAATCCAAGAGGTTTTCACATAGACTGCTGCCAGTGTAATCCAAAAAAGGGTTTAGTTTTCTAAACTTGTTGTAAGAAATGAAAGACAGCCCATATAAAATTACACCTTGGGATTTGTTTCCTTTAAAAAAATTCACTTAGGAACTTGAGTGTGCTTCCACAAAAAGGCATAAAAATGAAAAAATTTTCTTAATTTGCCAAGCTTAAAGGTACTAAAATATGAAATATTTCAGAAAAATTCAATATTTTCTAGTAAAAGGAGAAATTTCCTTATATTTTTAGTTACTTAATAACATAAATACAAAAGTATTTTTGACAACAGCAGCATTTAATTTATTCTGTGCATAGTGGAACTCCAAAAGAGGACTATGAGGAGATCAAGTACTAAGTACAAATTCATTAAAGGCGTATGAGTGGTACATAGTTCCTGCTGTCATCTTTTACAGCATCTCCTCCTTTTGTTTCGAGATACCCACCAAATTATTGTCAGCTTCTTTAACATTTCCAGTTTTGGCCTACATGTTGTTGAGCTGACAAAACTGCAGGAATAAATTAGGAAGTCTTCACGACATCATTTTAAACTACTCTGGAATCAGCACAAGTGTGACAATTCATGTCTTCCAGTTGTACAGCTAGGAGAAATATGTGGCATAAAATTATACTGTCCACTGAACTCAGGTTAGCAAAACTATATGCCCCTTGATGGGCATCACTGGGCCTTCACTCGGTTTTGATCATGTACGGAAACATGCAAGAAATTAAAACCGAAATATCTGAGAGGTGAATTTCTGCCAAAAGCGTGCAATGTTGGTTAATAATAACGTTACTTGAGGAAGTAATTTGTGACATTTTTCCCATCAAAGCTAGAAAAGACCAGAGTTGATCAATATTCCAGATAAAATCCTTCAACAAACAGTATTTGTAATGAACTGAAAAGAAAGAGAAGCATTAACTTTATTAAACTCATGGGGAACCAGAAGATTCCAAAAGAGAGGTGGTCAAAAGAGTGAAAGAGAATTTTTATGGCTGCAGTATAATTAGTCCTCTCAGGTATTCCTGGCGCTAATTATGGATGCATTAGAATGATAAATAATGAAAACTGGATCATGAGAATCCTGAAATGTCATGCTTTTTACACTGTTTGCCATCAACTGTGCTTAAGAGACAAGTAGTAAATTGTTCATATGGAGCAGCTATCCCATAATATTTTCTCCTGTGGACACTTTTATGCCACGCACTGTGCATGCCATCCACAGTAGGAGTGGGTTAAGCTGAAACAAAGACATTCAGTGAGGAATAGCTGTTCTGCTTTAACTTCTTCCCCTGCCCCACTTCACACCATCTTCCCTGTGCAGTCAGGCCCTACGCTACACATATTACAAGGTAAGAATTAGGAACAGCTTGAGTATAAAGAAATGTTAAGAGAGTTACTGGAGCGTAGAACTCCAGAATCAAAATGGGGGTAACGGTGCGAATGGCACACAAAGTCACTGTGGGACTCTGGAAATCTCACAGGCAGGAATGCTCCAGCTCAGGATGGAAAGATAAACTATGTATTCTAAAGCACAATCAGCAGGGAATATCAGCATCCTAGCTCACTGAACAAGTGCATTCCTCCTGAGTGGAATCTAAAGCTAGGTTCTGTTCTAGTCTCCCATGTTTTGTTCCTGGGAAAATAGAGATGTGTTTCAGACTAGAAAGAACAAGGAAGCACAGAAGTAACTCCCGTAAAGAAAAGAAGAAAATTCCTCTGTTTGTTTTTTTTTCTGTACTGGTAAGACCTGTAGTTGTGTCTGAAGGGATGCTGGGACAGAACAATGTCTTAATTCTCCCACTCAGGCCAGGCCACCAGTAGATGCCAGTCGCTACGAGACTGTAATAATCTGCTGTGGCTATCGTGTGTGTTTGCCTAGTCCTCTGTAGTAGACGTGTAGACTGGATCAGCTCCATCTGTCTCGGTATGAAGGTTAATCTCCTGAAATAATTATGCTACTCAGCTACTACTGAGCTGAAAACCTAGGAGCGTTTCCTGGCACTGTAATCAGCCTTGTGCTGAAGCCAGGAGCCAGACAGCAATAGCTGAATAGAAAATAGGACTTGTATGAAACACTAACAAACTGATGAGGAAAAAAAAAAACCAAAACAGAGGAGGATCTGCTTCAGGTTGTATGTGTTGGATTTTTAAGAAAACCAGTGTACAGGAATGTAAGGTGTTCCTTCTCTCATCTTCTAGTCCCATATTGCATAATTGGTTTGGTTTTTTTTTTTTAAATATACACCAGAACTATTTCAATGAAGTATCAATCACTCAGAGGCTGCCACAGTCACCATCAGTTTCAGAACACACGCTGGTAATGATCAGACTTTTCAGAAAGACTGATCAGATCAATTAGGATTGAGCTACCAGAAGCAGCAGTTTGCATAATCCAATTTACAGTTTATGGTTAAAGTACAGAGGGAATTCCAATGAACTCTCTTTGTAGGGGTTGCCACTAAACAAGACTTACAGGTATAAATTCCAGATAGATGTGTCTTTCCTACATAGATATATGCTTCCTTCTTTTTTAGCCTACTAGGAATGGGTTGCTTTAGAAGTCTGATCCATAAAATACATTAAAGTTTTTCTTTTTAAAAGATCTTTGGGGCAAAACAGTGCTATTATATATTTTATTATACTATATTATTATATATTATATTATTCAGTCACCTAAGGAACACAAAAGGGAAAATAAAACTTCCAAAGTGCAAAGATTTGGGGCAAATGAACATTTCCTCAAATAAATCAAAGAAGGAAAGACCACAAATAACAGGTTTCCCACTACTGGGTTGAGGACTACTGATAATCTGTACTCACCACTGGCCTCACGCTTTCAGTTCCTCCTCTCTCCTTACAGCTAGCAATTGAACTAAAGTGAGGTGAAACACCATGCTAACACCTTATTCCTGATCTGTATGTGTTACGGATCTATCACATCTCATCCCTCTGCCATAAGACGACTCACGTCTCCTGGCCCACCGTGTGCCTCAGACACCCCACGCCTTAAGACGGCGGCAGCTTCCTTCTGGTTGGAAAAGGTTCTCCTGCTGGAGGCAAGCCCATGCTTCCAGTGATCCCCAAAAGCTCAGAGAGCTCCTACTGAAAGACAGGGCTCACAGACAGCCCTGGAGCAGGACAGTCTCTCCAGAACCCCACCATGTGACTGCACTCAAAACGCATCCGTCATATGACCCCACCAAGCTGGGAAGCTTTCCTTCCCACGTCACATCAGCTGTCATCCCGCTTCTCACACTTCAGAACCGAGTTAAGCTGAGAAAAATCCTACTGCAAACTAATTGTGGCTACTAAGAGGCCACGACAGCACAACAGATGAACATTAATAGTATTTAAAAGAAGAAAGAAATCAAAGGGAGGCATACTGTTATTATACGGCACTTCGTGGAAAGATTTTCCCTCTGCTAAAATCAGGAGTCTCCGTAGTGTGAAAGAACTCATTGGGATTTCTAAATATCTATTCACGCTTTCGTGCATTAGAGACGGCTTTTTATCAGAAACAAAAACAAAAAACCCAAGGTGTTTGAACAAATATAAGCATTTAAGGATCTGATCAAGGGGTCTAAGGGATTAGAAATGAGATTAAAATGCAGTGGAGGAGAAAATTTAAACTTCAAACAACTCTGGAAAAAAAAAATCTAAGTGGCCTATAGTATTTTTTTTTTCAGAAGATTAATTGGTTTCTTCATATGTAAAGCAAAACAAAAACTACCTTCCTCAACCCCCCAGAAAAAAAAGAAACAAAACCCTACACCAAACACCAGAAAGAACACCCTCCCACACACAAACCGACTTAAAAACCTACTCACTCTTTTCTGTATAACAGCAGGTTATGGTTTCTACAAACAATATTGTGCAAAAGAAAAATGTCAGTGAAACTTATTATAGACAAGCTTGTTTGGCCTTAGGTTTGCATTCCAATTTTCCCCATAAGATTACATATTTTTATGTTTGCAACACCACAGATCTAAAAATGTATGTCAATATACAGAGATACACGAAGGCATTACAAATGATTCACACTTTTGTGTGTGTATATAGAGATATATGATGGCCAAGGAAACAAATTCCATTCTCAATAAAATGCATTTCCCTATAATAATTTTGTTTCATGTTTTAATATTAAAACACTATACATAGTCCAAAAAAACTGAAAAAGAAAAGAGGAATATCTTGTTATAAACACTTCCTATCTTAATGTACTATTTTTTCCCCACAATCCAATTTAAAAATCAAAGGTTAATCTAAGCAGCATGCACAGTGAAATCATTAGGTGAAGCTCAAAGCTATCTTTACCAGTATTTTCTGAACCATTAGCATCCATCAGCAGCGTTTCAGAAATACTCAATTTTATTTCAGTATCATAAGTTACTCACTAAACCCCCATTCCTCGATGACTGATACTTGAATTATTCATGTAACTGGGATTTTATTTTCTATGGTAGACTATGATGAGCTGTATGTACAAAATTTTGCACGCTTCATCACGATGCCTGAGAATAAAAGCAGTACTTACCTAACTTAAATAACAGCAGGAAGACCTTTTAAGCTTACAAAAATTTGTCACATGTTTGCCCACATACTGAATAGATTCACAGAATGGTTTGGGTCGGAAGGGACCTTAAAGACCATCCAGTTCCAACCCCCCTGCCATGGGCAGGGACACCCTCCACTAGACCAGGTTGCTCCAAGCCTCATCCAGCCTGGCCTTGAACACTTCCAGGGATGGGGCACCCACAGCTTCTCTGGGCAACCTGTCCCAGTGCCTCACAAATAGTCTTTGCATAAATAATTTCTTTATTGGGCTTTGAGCATTTTTCACATTCTGCTACTTTACTAACGGCGCAGATAACACATTACTTTTATCAATCCAGATGATAATTGAGCCACACAGTCCCTGACAGCCGGCCAGAGCAAGTCCTGTATCGCCAGGGAAATGGCAGCAGAGTGTGAAAATACAGATGGCTTTGACTTCTTACCCAACATGTCTTTTACTGGAGTAAACATATGTCAGTAAACAAAGACAAATGTGATAGCAACATGGTTGTGCAAGCAAAAAGGATCTGTCTGTGTGAAAGTGGGGGCTGGCTAGGGAATGGCTATCGTCAGCATTTTCTCCCACCAAATTCTTTACGATTGCTGCGCTCTTTCTGGCAAAAACACACCTATTTAGTTCTGGGAACAAAAATTAAAAAAAAAAGGACTGACACTTGTGCACAAATCAGTAACAGCCTTTCACAGGCAAAACTGAGCTACTATGTTAGTAATTACAAAAATGTGTCATATGTGTGTTCATATCTAAAGTCCATGCCTAAATTGATCTTAAGTATCGCTTACCATTCCAAATACATTCTTACTTCATAGCATATCATTTCAGCCTTTGGATTTACAAGAACTTTTTTTAGGTGAATGCAGGAGGAATTCTGCCTGGTTTTATGCCTTTTTAAAAACACACTGAAAGTTCCTTAGTCTTTTAAATATAATCTAAAAATAAACACCAATTCTTTCTCCCTCAACTTCAAATTTCTCCATACAGAGAGTGTTTGATATACTACATTGGCTTTGTGTTACCAGTGTTTTTGAAATCCCCACACTGAACTGAAGAAATCATACCATCATAACAGAAAAGGCAAACATTTAACTAGCTTTGAAAACTCAGAATAATAATTTTCAAAGTGACTGTCCAGCCATTTAAAAGTTAAAATAAATCATCTGTGCCCAGAGACCTGCCTTTTAAAGAATCTTTCCAAGCATTAAACCCTTATAAAAATATAAAAACCCTAGTATTTCCAGGCATCCTAGATAAATGTTCATCAGATCTAAATTCCCATATTTTACATATTTAGCCTCTATTTAATTTCATTCATCTTCCCAAATAAATTGTCAGTCATACAATTCATAGCAGGCATGACTAAACGATAATCATCCAGTTCATTGAGCAGAAATAGTGACCTACTAATTCAAATACTTCAGATAATCCATTGATTTCTCTCACATTTGCCATATTTTTGCATTCCAACAGCTCATTTTAGCAGCAGTCTAGTTCAGAATTCTAGTTGTACTTTAGGAATAAAAAAAGGTATCAGTAACTGCATCCAGTTTTGCTAAGTACAGGTCATGTTCTGCCACCGCGCACTCTGAAAGTTTACACTGGAAGTGTACACTGAAAGTTTATTCACTTCAGATGAAACTTCAAATGAAAACACTAACACTGCATCAGTCGGTTCAAATAAGAGAGACACGTCTACTTTGCAAGCTGCTTCTCGCCACTTTCATGGAGAAGTATGCAATAGTGGTTCCAAACTATCTCATGTATACACCTTGATGGAATTTTAAGAATTACTTGAGTAAAGCTTTCAAAATCGAATTACTAACACTTCCCATAACAACCACAAAGTTGCAGTTATAGTAAGAATCTAACGACCCATTTATAAGCGTGCTGCTCTATCTATGGTATCTACTGTTAGGAAGTGTTTGAAAGGAAAGGTGGGGATCTTACTTTGATTTCCTATGGAAAGAAGGCGTATGTAATCCTATACTCTACGCATATGCGTGCAACTCATTTGCTTGTCCTCTAATTCCTTCTGCATCTGCTGGTCAGTATAAATCAAATTTGACAGGATAAATATCTCAAAGACACTACATTCCTTTAAACTCTGGGAAAATAAGTAACCAGAGTAAAAAAGAAATTGGCGACAGTAGTTTTGTAGTTATTAGAAATCAGCCAATTTATACAGGACACGGAATATAAAGGCCCCTGAAGAGAGATTTGAGCTTTCTTGTTATGACACCATCCTCCATCTGCTTGAAATACAAACAAATGGTAGACTAGGTGTAACTTAGCACTTATGAAACTTTACAACTTTTTAATCATTTCTCTGTAAAAACAGTTCCACAGAACAAAACATCAATGTTTCAGAAACACAAGAGGTTTTTTTCCAAACCGGAATGATTTCACATCCTGTCTTTCTCCTGACAGGCACACACTCGTACACACCACATACACGCTTCCAGCAGAATGAAACAACGCTGGATTCCCCTCTCAGCTTTGAACTTGGGACTGATACTCCACGGCCATTCTGAAATTACAGTGGAATTAAATGACGAGCGCGTTCTCCGGCCTGTGGACCTGATCAACCTGTGCTGTGGAAAAAAGCTGTCCAAAACCCACCATTGTTTAAATTTTTGCGAATGTCCTTGCAATCTGTCCACCAGACCACAACATGGAGCAATCTCTGGTCACGGGTGCTAGACCTAGTGATGAAAACCACTTGGCTGCTGTCATGTGCCCTGATGCACATTCACAACACGGCTGAATCGCAGCCACCTCCTGTACCACGACAAAATACTTGGCTGTTGCACAACAGGGATCAGCAAAATGTTGTGTGACAAGTGTCCTTTCAAGTTACGGGACAGGGCATTTATTTTTCAGGTGCCTTTGTAAAAGGGTAAGGAGCCTACTCCGGCTGAAAGGTTCTGCACCTCTTAGATGAAACATTAAATTCCACTTACCCACCTACCCTGTGTCTGTAAGAAAAGTCAACTTTCAGGATTCTGAGTGAAAAAAAAGCATTAATAACCTTTGCAGCCTCTGTAAAGCAGCTTATTTCATTAAAAGCATTCCACATATGAGAGAGCACGTGTAAGGCTCCTTTTCTACTGTTATTGAGCAATTAGATGCCACAGTCACTGGGTTACACCTCACAAGACAGCGTCAAACGTTGGATGTCACGGTAGATGTTGGTGAAATTAACTTCAGTGTAATGGCTACCAAAAGACCTCTCACTAGGGAGGCAGTAAAAAAACCACACCACCACCCAAAAAACCCAAAAAACAACCAAGACAGTTTCATCTTTAAGCACGGAAATTGTTATTGTATTTTTGAAACAAAGTGAAAATAATTATAATTATTTAATAACTTAGTATGATTGAAATCTACAAGTTATTTTAGTAATGAATGAGCACCCATCTTGAGCGTGTGAAAACAGGCACGGTGGCTTTAATCACTATTCACTAGTGTGCACAGGACAGCTTTCAAAGACTGCCCTACCTATCTGCTGCAGCCCATAATATCTTCCTGTATGCTGCATACGTCATATAAATATTACATATTTATATACACATTTAGCAATCATTTTGCCACTGTTCAGACATAAGAGCTATGCTTCTATGTAGAGCTACAGGTCTGAAAATCACTTTTCGTTGCACTAACAGGGAACTGCTGAACTGCTGAGAATGGGAGAAGTGGGTGGAAGGAGGAATTCCAGTAAAGACCTTTTTTTTTTTTTTTTAATGTTCTTTATCACCTTGCTTGTCCACAGCCACATCATAAAAAATTTAAACCATATATTCTATTATCTTACTCTGTTTTGAAGCATCTGTGGTTAAGGAGATTTATAAATAACTACAATTTGAGACTTAAGAACAGAATCCTTGGATTTTCACAGACAGATACCATATAAATAGTAATTTTGCTCTTTTCCCATGCCTCAGTTTTGGCAAGGTCTCAGCAGCCATTAACTAATAAACTGAACTCTAGATCAATGTTTTAAATCATTTCACAGCTGTGATTACAAACTGCTTTCATTTAATACACAGGGTTGGTTTCTAGCCGTTCTCAAGGGAGTGACTGCTGAGATCAGGCTAGACTTGAAAAGGATAAATTCAAAATCACTACCTGAATAGCATGATTTTAAGGTACAATCCCTTTCAAGCTGCAATGTAGAAATCTGTTTGCTGGAAACTCAAGGCCTCTGTAGCTAGAGCCTTGACAGTTAAGAAATACGAGGCTTACAAAGTTCATTGCCCCTTTCAGCTAGAACGCTTTTGCAGCACAGGTAGCATTGTACGTCACAGACCTGTAATCAGAGTGGTATTCCTGCTTTAAAGAAGTGAGACAAATAATGAAAGAAAACTCAGACAGAAAGTAGGTGAAATTAAAGGAAGTAAGGTGAAAAACTGTGGGAGCGAGGCATCCAGAAAAATTTGAAAGGAGAAGAATCACAGTCACTCACTCACCATAATCCAGCACATTATATACCTGTAAAGAAACGAATTGTGAAAGGATCCACAAGAGTTCTCTGAGAATGAGATCTCACCTTTCACACGTGCATCCATCCAAACTTTTCTAACCGCTGTAACCGGTGGCTTTGTAACGAAAGCAGAGACCTTTTCATGTGACATGACATACTTGTTAGCTTTTACTGTCCCTTGAATCTTCCCGTGCAAAGCCAATTCTGACAAACAGGGCACACGAACTCTACAGGAAAAGGTTCTAACACGGCATGAAGTTTCGGGAGGCTATACAGAGCCTGCCTGGCACCGCAGTGTGACACGGCTCTCCTTTCCTTCTTTCATTAAGGGAAATCTGTGTGGTCTCCTGAGGCAGGCAGATTGCACACCCTTAAATAATTTCAGTAGTATGCAAGGCTTTTGCTGTTCGGCATTCATTTTATATTTTTATGCCCCTTTTTTTGCACGTAAATCTCAAATACATCAGGAATATTACACCTGGCATTTTATCTCCAGAGTATAACAAATAGGTAGGCATTTTAAAATGCAGGCTTCACTTAAAAAAACTAGTAACTTTTTTCAACAAATTTTTAACAGTTGAGCATTAAGAAAACCAAATTTAGTCATCTTTTCTTTAAAAGACTGCTTCTAATTCAAAAAAGAAAATGGTTAGCCAATGTTCACTTGAGAGAATTAGTACTATCGCATTTCATTCATTAGTATCAAACTCGATGCCACAAAATTCTTTTATAGAGAACCCAAATATCTACTTAATCACAAACCCCCCAACATTTAGGATAAACTTATTTGATACCCTGAATGAGTAAAGTAAGTGGTAGCTACCATAACTGAAACCTAAAATAGAACTTTTCATTTTTGCAGCGATGTGTGTTGTATTAAGTGACTGAAAACACACGTCGATATTGATTTCAACCGAAAAACTGGAAGAAGTCGAGATGCACAGAAATCCTTCTTTTGCTTTCAGATGTTATTTAGAATTTATTATTTTGGCTTATCATTTCTGCACTCATGCAAAACTGAAAACAAAAGCAAAGCTGACATTCATGGCATTTCTAGATTTTGAAAAATAACATTTTCTTTTAGTAGAGTATTCTGGTGTAATCGTTACTGCAGAAAAGACAATACTCCAGGTGAAGAACAACAAAGGCTGAAGATCAAAACTGGTGACGAAGATGAGTAGATACCAGAGTGGGACAACAATCTTCAAAAACCCAAGCACAAAACTACTTCCGCCAACTACACGCACGCTTTTATAAAGTGGTACTTAACACAGACTAATCCAGCATCTGCTTATGCAAATAGCTGGGGTTGAATGTCAAATATCGCTAAAGTTTCTCTAATGAACTACACCTTTGTGCTTTGGTGGCAGGCACAGGTAAAGTTAACCTCACGAAGAAAAAAATCATCATTTATAATGTTGATATAGCAGAACAGGTGTTAAATATAGTGAAAAGAAGAATATACTTAGTACAGTCATTTCATTACAGGCAAAAATAAAGGAAAATCATAAATGAATGGTAAAAAGAAAAGGATAAATGGTAAAAATAAAGGATATTCATACATGAAATAGAAGTCTTTGAAATGAATCTGTGATTTTACTACCAAAGAGAACATGGCAACCCACATGACAGTCAGCAAACACATTTTCTGGGTTTACTCCTTTTTAATCTCAAAATAACAGCTAACCCTACCACTAATAGACAAGATCGTAATCTCAGTTTCAGCAGACAACATATTGAAGTATTTCATGACTATCTGGAAATAAACATCAACGCAAAGGAAAAGATAATTTGTTCAATGTATTTCAGAAGGATTACTAAAAGTCTCAGCTGGAAAGTCACTTTTTTTGGACGATCTCCTACTTTTACTACTTCCAGACTGTACTATATGAATAAATAGCCTAGAAAATCCCAGAAAGCCACATCATACTGATTACTGATAACAAAGTTTAACTTTAGCAGTCTTAAGTAGCCAGAAAATATTCCTAAATTTAATAATTCCTATAACTTCAAAAACAGAAGCCCATACAAGTGCATTTTCTATGGGAGAGTGATTTTAAAACCAGTTAATTTTAACTGTTTATGCACGAATCTTCACTTCCATACACGTCAGATTTTAAGCAACGTGAATAGACTGATTAAAATCAAAGAGATTAATTACACTGTATAAAGTCTGATAAAATTATGGACTGAAACATCAAATCATCGAGGTATATAGCAGATGTTCTACTGAAAGCACGTCTCCTTTATCTCGTTTTAGAAGATGTGTTACATGAAACTATCAGGACCTCAAAGATAGTACCTAAACATGAGAGATAAATGAGAATAAATGAGAATGATAATAAAATTAAGCATATCTTTCAAAATGGCAAGTTTGATTATTTTTAATTTTTGAAGTTGTAACTTTCTGGGAGAATATTTCTTTAAAACTGAAAGTTGTTCCACAGCATTTGCACAGCTGATGCTGCCCAATTATGGATGCACGTTATTGAAGGAGCTTGCAAAGGCAGAGTGACTAGTTTCAATTAAGTGATCATACCTGTTACTGTTTTAGTTTTGACAGGACTGCTGGCATACTCGGAGGCTTGATTAGACTGCTGCCTTGCCAAAGGTGCACTTCCAACTGATGCTTCATCCTCTTTCTTCCGAGTTACTGACACACCAAGCGGAACAGTTCCTACAGACTGCTAGAAAAAGAAGTGCCTTATGAACCACTCAAAACCAAGAAACACTCATAGTGAATTATGACATTGTCATGACAAGCATGTCTTAACCTACATGCTCTGAACTGTATAGCAGACACCTTGAGAAAATGACCGTAGCACATGTATTTTGAAAACAAATTCTGAAAAGCTACATTAAGATTTGCACTTATAATTCTTGATTTTTGTCCTGTCAGTCTGAAGAAAAGCTCTACAGTAACAAAGAAAGTAAAATATAACTTGTTAACTTGAAACACCAAGCTTGTTAGCCAATCAAAATGCACATGAATAAACCTGGATCATCACCAAAGCAAAATAATTACCTAAATGGTTAATGGAAACCGGAAAATTTTAGCCAGATATGAAGATCCCAAATTTTCCAAAGAAATGTATCAATCTTCATTACACTTTAAAAGTTGCACTGTTATTTAGACATTATTATATTTGTTCTTTACAATTTAAATATAAAATTTAATTCTGACCATGGCTGGGTTTGAATTGTTTTGTCTTTCAAGTGTATCAATAGATATCAAACTGCTCAAAATACCAGTATTCAACGAAATTGAAGGCATTAAAATCTAGTTTGAAGGACTGCATCCTTATTTTAAGATTAGAAAAGAGTGACATGTATTAATTAATGCACATGGGTTCTGGAACTGGAGGTCCACAATGAATACAGTCTATTGGTTTTGTTATTTTTTTTTTTTCTTATTAACGCTAGCTAGAAAAGCCAAAATCATTTTTAAAAACTGGTTCCTCATTTTTCTGTACAGTTGGCTGTTAACAGTTCGCAGTAGCATTAGCTGCTACATAAATTGTAGATGTAGCCCGTTGACAAAAGCAGAACATTTCTACCCTTGCTTTTGCAGAGGGTTATCATTTAAAGATGACAGAAGTTTTTTCTAAAGATCAGACATTAGGGTTACATGCATCTTAATCAATTCTTGTGTAATTTAATTTTGTTGGTATTGGAGCGAAAATGTAATCCATATAGCTGGGTAATGAGAAACCTCACACGTTGCATTAGGAACCTCTGTGGGAAACAAATTCGTGTGAGGCAGGCAATGTGCTTGTAAATTTTCTCCAATAGAAAACAGATCACCAAATCAAGCAGTGCGCAACACGTGCACCCATACAAAACCCTAAAACAAACAGAAAAATCATTTAATTGAAGGAGAATGACTTCCAAACGCCTTCACCATTTTCCACAATAAAAGTAAATTAAAATAAGAAAGACAATCAACTATTTAATCCTACTCCAGTTAAAACAATCAACTTCTATATACAGTGGTATGCAAAGTTAATAGGAAAATACTAATGTCAATGACAAACAGAACCCTCCTCCTCCCTTTGAACATAGAGTCATCAGCTCTGTCTCCAAAAGCACTAGCAAGTCGTTCTGGAACACACGCCACTTTGGTGTCCTCCAGCCATAACAACAACAAAACCCGCCAGCTCTGACAAGTTTTACACCAAAGAAACACTTCTCACATGCATACAGAGAGAGAGTCTGAAGTTCTGCAAACTTCTGTCAGACACTTTCAATCACTTATTTGCAAAATTTAGCAATTATGTGATACAACCTTTCCTAAGGCAAAGCCATCTGCAGCTTTCCCATGACGGCAACTGTTGAGCCACGATTTGGCAATTCTGAACGTAACACTGCAAGAACATTGACTTGCCAAAGTGAAGCAAGAGTTTCTGAAGAATGAACGCAGACAGCACAAGGCAGCACAAAAGACAATAGGATGGAAATACTGTCTGAAGAAGCAGTATCTATTTCTGAACCACTGAAGAAATGGATCAGCAAAATTTAGTAATAATAAGTTACATCACTAGTCATATAGTGAAAAACATCAAGGCTATCACAGCCAGACAAAGCTGGAAAAAATTATGACCAAATATTGAGTGCCTGAGTGCTGATCTGGACAATGAAACAGCTGTTTCATCTTTGCTCACTGAAATCAAGCCTGATGTTGCTGTTGATGACGCCCAGTACAATCTTGTCAGGTTTTTGGCAAAAGACTTCTGGTTAAAAGAATGCAGAAGATGAAAGATCAACGTTGAACTAGATGGAAAAGGATCATCAAGATTTGGGCTTTAGCCACAAGCTGATGAGGAAACTGTGGCTTGGGAAACAGCAGAGGACAAGAGCCCCACAGCTGTACAAGAGAAGATGAATCTGATGGGAAAGGAGACATTGCAGGCAAGTGGTATCATAAGCATTTCATCACAGGAATCCGAAGAGCTAGCTATAAAGTAATACGTAGTAAACTTAAACACACCTACTTGGGATGTACGCTTTTATGGCTACTAATTGGTAGTGCTATACAGAAGATAAAGAACATTTAATAAAGTTATGAAACTATGGCAACATTTATAAGAGGTTGTTTTGTCGACACAAAGACAAAATCAGATTCTATTCTAGATTCTGACCACAGTTTTATCAATGCAGTTATGTTTTGTGGCTATCATACGCTGAATACTAGATTGATAATAATTCAGGATACTAAAAATAAGAAAATTTAATACTTTTCCAGTATAATTACAATTAACTTTTTAAGTAGTGACTGAAAAAATTCAGGAAAGCTATGCTTTTCCAAATTTAAATTTTATTGACAGCAATATTTTAACACATTACACACCATGTTAAGTATGTGTACATAAACCACAAGCTATTTATGCATGTAACCAGAAAAACAGATACAGTCTAATTTTTATTTTACTCCATATCATGTAGTCAGCATGACTTTGGAAATGATAAAGATCTAAAATCAGAGAAAGGCACAGAACAATAATAGCTAAAAAACAACCTGCCAAAAAAACCAAGCCCCGAGTATTTCCTGATTTATGTGGAGATCTGCCAACTAACTGAAGCTAAAATATCCTGTAAAGGCGGTTAGTGGAAATTTGCCCCAGGTAGAAGGAATTAATATTTTACTTTACTTGGTATTTTTGGTAATGAAATATTTTATTTCTGAATTACAACTTCCCATGAGTATGAGGCTGAAGAGGATGCAGACAGATCTGGGAACATGAGAAATGTGTTCTAAAGACCAGCAACTTTCATTTGAGTGATGCTTATACAGTCAGCTGCCTGATAACAAGCCAAAAGAAAAAGAATATTCCGAGAGCATAGAACGGTTTGGGTTGGAAAGGACCTTGAAGAGCATCCAGTTCCAACCCCCCTGCCATGGGCAGGGACACCCTCCACTAGACCAGGTTGCTCAAAGCCTCATCCAGCCTGGCCTTGAACACTGCCAGGGATGGGGCAGGCACAGCTTCTCTGGGCAACCTGTCCCAGTGCCTCACCACCCTCTCCGGGAAGAATTTCTTCCTGATATCCAATCTAAATCTCCCTGCTTTCAGTTTAAACCCGTTACCCCTTATCCTGTCACTACAGGCCCTTGTAAAAAGTTGCCCCCAGCTTCCTGGTAGCCCCTTCAGGCACTGGAAGGTGCTATAAGGTCTCCCCAGAACCTTCTCTTCTCCAGGCTGAACAAGCCCAACTCTCTCAGCCTGTCCCCATAGCAGAGGGGCTCCAGCCCTCTGAGCATCTTCGTGGCCTCCTCTGGACACGCTCCAACCGGTCGATATCCTTCTTATGTTGGGGGCCCCAGAGCCAGATGCAGAACTCCAGGTGGGGTTTCACAAGAGCCAAGTAGAGGTAGAGAGTCCCCTCCCTCATCCTGCTGGCCACACTTCTCCTGATACAGCCCAGGACACGATCAGCTTTCTGAGCTGCCAGCGCACACTGCCGGCTCATGTCCAGCTTCTCACCCACCAGTACCCCCAGGTCCTTCTCCTCAGGGCTGCTCTCGATCCATTCTCCACCCAGTCTGTACTTGTGTTTGGAATTGCTCCGACCCAGGTGCAGGACCTTGCACTTGGCCTTGTTGAACTCCATGAGGTTGGCAGGGTCCCACCTGTCCAAGTCCCTCTGGATGGCATCCCTTCCCTTTAGCGTGTCGACTGCATCACACAGCTTGGTGTCATCAGCAAACGGGCTGACAGTGCACTCAATCCCACTGTCCATGTCACTGACAAAGACGTGAAACAGCACGGATCCCAATACTGATCCCTGAGGAACGCCTCTGGTAACTGATCTCCATTCAGACATTGAGCCATTGACCACAACTCTTTGAGTGTGACCATCCAGCCAAGTCCTTATTCACTGAGGGGTCCATCCATCAAATCCATGCCTCTCCAATTTAGACACAAGGATGTTGTGTCAGTGTCAAACATTTTGCACAAGTCCAGGTAGATGATGTCAGTTGCACTTAATTCATACAGCAAGGCTGTAACACTGTCATAGATGGCCACCAAATTTGTCACGCATGATTAGTGAAGCCATGTTGGTCACCAATCACCTTCTTGTTTTTCATGTGACTCAGCACAGTTTCCAGGAGGATATACTCCATGATCTTGCCAGGCACAGGGGTGAGACTGTCTTGTAGCTCCCTGTGTCTTCCTTTTTTTCCGTTTCACAGATGGGGGTTATGTTTTCCCTTTTCCAGTCAGTGAGAACTTCACCAAACTGCCATGACTTCTTAAATATAATGAATAGTGGCTTAGCAACTTCATTCACCAGGTCCCTCAGGACCCACGGATGAATCTCGTCAGGTCCCGTGGACTTATGCACCTTGAGTTTCCTTAGATGGTCTTGAACCTCACCTTGCCCTACAATGGATGATTCTTCATTCTCCCAGTCCCTGCCTTTTCCTTCTGCAACTTGGGTGGTGTGGCCTGAACATGTGCCGGTGAAGACTGAGGCAAAAACATCATTGAGTACCTTAGCCTTCTCCATACCCAGGGTAACCGTGACTCCTGTTTCCTTCCAGAAAGGGCCCACATTTTCTCTAGTCTTCCTTTTATCACTAATGTACGTATTTATGCTTTTTTTGGTGCCTTTGATGTCCCTGGCCAGAATTAATTCTAGCAGGGCTTTAGCTTTACTAACCTGAGCTCTAGCTGCTCGGACAATTTCTCTGTATTCCTCCCAGGCTACCTGTCCTTGCTTCCACCCCCTATAGTCCTCCTTCTTGTTTTCAATTTGTCCAGGAGCTCCTTGTTCATCCATGCAGGCCTCCTGGCATTTATTTTTGCCTGAGGTCCTTCACTGGGATGCATCACTCCTGAGCTTGGAGGAGATGATCCTTGGATATTACTCAGCTTTCGGAGGCCCGTTTTCCCTCCAGGGCTTCATCCCATGGGACTCTACCAAACATATGCCTGAAGAGGCCAAAGTCCACTCTCCTGAAGTCCAGGGTTGTGAGCTTGCTGTATGCGCCCTCCTCACTGCCCCAAGGATCTTGAACCCCACCATTTCGTGGTCACTGCAGCCAAGGCTGCCCTTGAGCTTCACATTCCCACCAGCTGTTGGTGAGAACAAGGTCCAGCATGGCACTTCTTGTTGGATCATCTATCCCTTGGAGAATGAAGCTGTCATCAGCGCATTCCAGGAACCACCTGGATTGCTTATGCCCTGCCCTGTTGTCCCTCCAAAAGATACTGGGGTGGCTGAAGTCCCCTATGAGGATCAGGGCTTGCGAACGTGCGGCTGCTCCTAAGTGTCTATGGAGGGCCTCATCTGCTCGTTCTTCCTGGTCAGGTGGCCTGTAGCTGACCCCCACGATAATGTCACCAATCCCTCGCCTCCTCCTGACCCACCACCTCTGGGTTGCTTCCTCAGCCATCCCCAGGCAGAGATCCACGCACTCCAGCTGGACACTGACACAAAGGGCAACACCCCCTCCTTGTCTCCCCTGCCTGTCCTTCCTAGAGAGCCATTCCATTCCAATGCTCCAGCCATAGGAGCCATCCCACCGCGTCCCCGTAATGCCAGTAAGACCACAGCCCTGCAGGCGTGTGCACGTCACTAACTCCTCTTGTTCACTCCCCACGCTATGTGAGTAGATAGGAGCTTAAATGCTATTACTAAAGGAAAAAAGATGAAGCACCGGCTTGTGAAATGTTGAATTCAGAAGCCTCAGACCAGGCACGGTTTGCCACCGTTGAAATGATACTAAACCCAGCTATCCCACACAGTGGATGCTGTGTGCACACAGACTGACATGTACATGTGCAGCACTCTGCAAGCAGCAAGAAAACCCAATAAAGTGTCTGGAATGGGGACAGATGTCAGTTCTACTCAAGACATGGTGTTTTGTGAACATCTCAGACCGCTGTCACGCAATTGCTGTTTGCCTCAGATAAGCGTATTTCCCTTTGCTGCAAGACTGTCCAAGCTGTCCCAGAATGAGCTCCAACAGCATGAAGGATCTACACCGCCCACCTTGCAACAATTTCTACTATCGTGAAATCACAACTGCTGCTTGACTAGAGAGTTACGTTTCATTGTTTTGATTTCTGAGATTAATAATACAAGCACACACCTAAAGTGCTTCAGAGAATTCAAACAACACTAGGCATGAGGCCTAGTTCCCAATTAAAATTAAATTAATTAATAAAATTAAAGTAATAAAAACTAAATTAAATCCTAATTAAAAAGATAAGGCATGTCTAACCCCTGGGGTTCCCAAAAGCACTGCCCTTCCTGGCAGATGAACATGCTAATTCATAGAATGGTTTGGGTTGGAAGGGACCTTAAAGACCATCCAGTTCCAACCCCCCTGCCATGGGCAGGGACACCCTCCACTAGACCAGGGTGCACCAAGCCTCATCCAGCCTGGCCTTGAAGACAGCCAGGGATGGGGCAGCCACATTTTCTTTAATTTGAATTTCATTCAAATGAAATTCTGTGACTGCTTCAGGTAGGAATTTCAGGTATGCTAAGAAAAGTGCTCTGCTGAGATAAAACACCAATCACTGATCAGCTGTAAACTTTCCAAACTTATGTGATGAGCTGATGTCAGCCAGGAAGCCCATTTTCACCAACTGATAAAAGCATTCTGTCAGCAGTTTCAAGGGCCCTGTGAAAGTGGAAGATACAAGGATCAAGGCCCATGTAGCTTTAGTTCCTTAGGTAAGCAGTAACTTCATTCCTACAGCCTTCAGAAACCTGTGTTCCTTAGGGTAAGAGGTGCAGATCTGACAGGGATAAACACAGTGCTATCGGCCTGCAAGCAATATCAGAAATGAAAACGTATTATAATTTCAGAAATCTTCGCACACCAAGAAGATAATTATGTCTACTGCAGAAACCTGCCTGTTTTATCACTGCCTTTCCTTCTATTTATCAAGTTGGAAGTTAAAAAAAACGAGAACTAATGAGGGCAACGCATCTACACAACTCTACCCTCAACAGGCAACTTTGCTACAACATGGAAAATCTTTAGGCTTGGGTATGGAAACTTATCCTTACATTATGTCATTGATTTATTGACACTCATTATCAGAAGTGTTTGGCTCTTAAAAGAAACAAAGATCTGCAGTATTCCAACACTTTACAAAAACAATCCATACAAACTGAAGTATTTTTCAAAAACGCACTAACACGATCCCTTAAAATGTCGTGATATTGCTAACTTTGCATGCCTTCAGACAAAACTACACCTACACAGTTGCATTACCCATACTGAGTATTTCAGTAAAGATATAAAATATACGTACTACCAAACTGGCATTCTAAACATAAGAACCCCAGAGTAATCGTTGAATGGCCAACGAATCTGAAGAAGTTCCTGCATGTAAAGGCGTATCTGTCTCTTCAGTGAGCCAGACAATCCCAGCCCAATCTTGTATGTAATCAAAAGTTTATGTGGCTAGAGTTCTGGTGCCAAATAAATTAATAATTTGATTTAACTTACTGAATTAATAATGTTATTATTTGTTAGAATGTATACACAGAACCAAGCGTACTGACTTTCCAACTCTGTGTTTTCAGATAAAACTCGCGATTTTGACTTACTCAAAATGACAGAGCAAAAGACTGTATTACGTAGAAATTAAAATTTAAAATATCTTAAAATTTATCTCTGAATCACACATGCAACCTCTAAAATGATGTATTTTCTTCTGTTGCAATTGTCTAAGACTGATGGTTAGAAGAGAGGTAGAAAAGCGCTTTATTAATCACTAACATTTTGATCATTACACTGGCTTGAAAGCATCGTGTCTTACAGTTGTTCCATTAAATGTTCAAAAATTATGAAGGTTGTACAGAGCTTTTTGGTTTGTTTTGTTATATGAATGAGGCTATCTAACAAGCTAAACCTTTTCCAATTAGTAATATAGAAGGCCATAACTTCGACCAGAATCCTTGTCCTAGGAAAATTACACTATTACATAAAGAAAAAAAAGTCTCTGGTTAAGGATAGTTTAATGCAGGTATAGTTTTCTTTCCAAACAAAGTTTCTTTGCGTCTACTACAGACACTGTAGCTTTTATTATTACATGCAGTCTATTACCACAGTTAATAGTGAAACTTGTAAAATGTCAATAGGTTTATAAATTCATATTTAAAATAATTTCATATTACTAAGCAATTCTAAATGCTAAAAACATTAGAAATGTGATCCAGTATATTTAATCAGAAATAGATCACAAAAAATTTAGAAGGCTGCATAAGGTAATGGCAATTACAAAACTACTAGAACAAAACTGGGTTAAAGACTTTGCCACTGGTGATCAAAACCATGGACAAATAAGTTTCTTAGTATAGTCACTAAACCCTTCTAGTCACTCAGTGCACAAAGACAAAAGAGAAAGCACTGAGTAATAGCTGATTATATACATTAATATTAATGAAAGTCTTATATGAACATTTGAAACAACCAGGCTCAATTACATTTTGGAAGCACACATAAAAGCAAATAAATGGTCTGTTTTTAAAAAGTGGTATACCAGAAAATGTTGTGCTGTTCCTGTTAGGATGGAAGAATGAAGATTAACTCAACACATTCAAAACCAGTGTAAAGTTATTAAAAGAATAAAGCAGAAATTCACACATCCAAGTTTTTCAGATGATGCTGGTGCAGAATGAGCTTAATGGGACTCTAATTAATGTTTGACAATTACTGCCCAACTAGGTCACTTATACACAAGAAACAGAAATGTTTACAAATCATGTTAAACCTCCCACTTTGAGGGCCCAGTACAAAAATTCCCTGATGTTCAGAGTGTTCTAGAATTACAAGACAAATATTGAAAGATTCTTCTATTGGCCACTTAATAATTGAGCACTTCTAACTGAGACAGAACATCACGCTATACAGACCACTACATTGATCAATCATCATTAATTTAAGCTTTAGAACATTCTACTGCTCGGCCAAAACACTGTTAAAGTTTAAAATCAGGCAAAACCTATTTTCTTTCACGTCAGGAGTAGGGGCTGTGAAAATTAGGGTCAAGAATACGCCAAACACTGCCACACAGAGCCACAGCCTTAACTTTTTGCATCTTTTCCAAACACTGCATATGCAAACACAGGTTGATATTATATACAAAATCTGTTACAGCGTTCGCTTATGTCAAGTCATGAACTGTACGGTTCATCTCCTACTAAGATGGGTTTAATAAGAGCAGCGATTTCATAACAGGTTATGCAATTATTTGCTAGACCATCCCACATGGTTAAAACATGATTTACGATTCAGATTGAGGAGGCTTTTGGGGTCTGGGTAGTTCAAACTCATTGCAAAATACTGATCCTAAAGAGTGACCATAAAAAAAACCAAACCCACATCCTCTCCATTCTTTTAATTAAACATGATAAATGAAAATGTTGTGAAATGAAAATTTTAATATGCAAAACTTAGTATTTTTAAGCATTCAAAATCAGATCAACAGTATGCGCAGCAAACTACAAAGAACAGGGTGACAGCAAGCAAATACGCAGAACAAGAATGTGCTACTGGCATATATGGAAGAGAAAGTGTGTGTCATCCCCCCCAGTCCTTTATCCTCCAAAACTACATACCTGCTGGATGTGTCTACTGGCTCGTTTCTGAGGTTGGTAGGTAAGCCAAGTATACAGGACTGGATCAACGTTAATTGCTAATCCTTGTACACTGGATAAGAGCACTGCACCTAAACACCGTAGAAAGAAAAAAAAAAAAGTAAACTGCTAAAGAATCCCTCATATATATACACCCATTTTTCTTGCACACAAATCATCTTTGATGCGGACTTTTGTTTGAATTGGACTTACACATATATTTACTTTAAATTCCAATCAAGAGGAATAATTAAAACATAAACTTCAATAACTTCTTGAAAGTGAGAAACTTGCCAACACTGCCAGCGTTAGGGACACACACAAAACACAGAAAATTGCATTTTGACTTTCCTTATTACATTTTTTCACCATGAAAAATGCTTGTTTTCACAAAGTTGTGTGTGTAACTGAACGCACACAACACCTTTTGTCAGATTCTCAGCCAACAATAACATCATGCAAGAAATGAGTCGATGAGACCCTTGACAGAAAAACAGAATGCATGACTCCCCTCAACCTCAATAAAGAAAAACTTGGTCGAGGACAGTGGGTTCTTTTAATAAAGACAGGTCTACTTCAGCTTAGCGTGCTACCCAAAGCTGCTCAGGACAAACATTACTCATGTAAAAGTGGTCATGAATATTCTTTAGTGGACTAGTTAGGTAAAACAAGGCAAAATTTTTAACTCCACTAATGCTGGCAATCTTGGTACTGTTAGCTCTTGGGAATTTATCCTAAATTTTTACAATATATCTCCTTTTCTTAAACTCTCACTTTTGAAGTCCAAGGATTACAAGATAGGTCTACTATATCTTTATTTCTTTAAAGTAAACATCTAGTTTTCTTAGGTGTGTGATGAAAAACTTACATGAGAAACATTAAGGCTCAAAATCAGAGAAAAACTATGCTCAGTATTCAGCATATAGTTCAAGACTAGCACACAAAAATCTAATCTATGAAGCACTATTTCCTTTAAATCTGCATTGAAAATCTGATGATGTATTATTAAGGAATTTGTTTTCATACTACAGATAAAAGTATGTATTGCAGCACAACTTCATTAGAGAGCCGTAAAATTCAGAAGCAAAGGGATTAATATAATACAAAGGTACCAAATATGTTGTAGAAGTGTGGCAAGAAATAATGGGCAGTCACCTTTTCACAAAAGTTTTGCAATTTTACAAGAATTAAATAAATGAAATCAATTCAAATCAGAAATCCTGGTTACTGGAAGGTCCCAGCACCAAGTTCTAGAGACTTACAGTAGTCCTTTCATTCAAGGAATCATAGTTCCTAAAGCAATATATTTACTCAGTAGCATGCAGTATAATTATGCCGCAATCTGAATTTAATAATAAATTCAAATAAATTCATAAAGCTTGTCACGCAATTCAATATATTTTCCAAAAATCAGCAAAACCACATGCCCCAAAACACACAATACATCAAAATTGTAAACAGAGGGAAAAAAAAAAAGTTACAAGTTTATTGTATATAACGGAATTTTGAAACCCGCTGAATTCCAAATGGCAGAAGACCCACCAACCTGGGGCGACGCAAGCATAGCCTGACGAGTACAATGGGAAAACGGCAGTCAAGAGACACACAAAGATAAATCATCCGCCTAGCACGGGCTTGGAGTTGGAACACACACTGTGAGGAACTCCTATGCACAGACGAGGCGATGTGATCTGATGGTTTTAAATGTCAGTAATAAACCTTAGAAATAAATCTGCAGTTTAAGGCAAAGCCGATGTCGAGCACAAAGTAAAAGGGTAACATGCGAGTAAGAAGAGAAGTGAATATGCCTTGCAGCAGGATCCGGAGGCGAGTAGAAAAAGGAAGCAGAAGGTAACAGAGGATTGATAAAGTGTATCTAAAATCATTGGCTTTTGTAAGATATTTGGATACAAAATAAGGGAATCCTGCATCTTTAAGTGATACCGCCTGTTGTCAGCAATACTTAATGAAAGGTTTAATGTTTATGTGATATGACAAGTGGGAGTCAGGGACCTCCCAAAGAGTGAGGAATAAAGTCAGCCTACAGGCAAAGTCAACAAAAAACATCCCACATTTATAACAGACTCCTGAAAAAAAAAACCAGCGTTACCGCGGTACATGATGGTAGTTACTCAACATAGCTTCTCGTTTACTGCAAAAAAACATCAGCTAAAACAGAGAAGTGCAGTGCAACTAAGCCATGCTTTGAACTGAAACTATCATTTCAATTAAGTTACACTAGCCCAAGAGGATAACACTCCGAAGTAAGGTACAACAAAGAGCAAAATAGCTTATATTTCCCGTTGTATTTTTTCACTGATAGCTTGTGTCAGAGAGAAAGAGGAAAATCAAAAAACCCAAGTACAAGTAGTCAGATAAGCAATTACATTATTTGCCTTTCAGTTTGACTGTCAGGTACCTTTGGCCTCTTACCAAGCCACTTCTGTCACACCGAATTACTGACATTTACTGCTGTATTTGCTACTCAGATGCTATATTCAAAGAGCAGTTTAACCTCCTATGTGAAGTTGTTTTCTGTCTAACAGCTTTCTTTAAAATAAATACATAGGCAAAGGAAAGTTTTTCAGATTTACCTTCTCCCTCCCCCCACTATAAAAGTGTTGTCATGCCAAGAAATAAGAACTCCTCCAGTTTTCCAGGAAGATGTCACCGAAGTGAGGACCAAGCTGTAAGTTGGCAGCAGACTCCTTACACTAAGACAAAAAATTAATTGCTATTTTATGTCTGTCAAAATGCAACGCTCGAGTTTCCTGGATTTCATTAAAGATTGTGGTGAACTTTCTATTCTCTCCTCCCCTTTTCTCCTTTTAATTAAATTTACATTTCAGAAATTTCCCATACCACACTAGGTTTCCTTTCCAGATCCTAGTTCTTGCCAGCGTTATCTATTACATCTATCCAGTAAATGATTTGAAGAACAAGAATTAAACCCAACACCACGTAATCTTTGAACGTTTCAGAACCCCCTCAAAGTCATGGTGTCATTTGCCAGGCGCAGTTTGGGCAAATAATTTCTTCTCCTCCTCAACTTTCAGCTCTCTCCTGAAGGAATGAACCAAGGGAAGGCTGCAGGCAGGCGGTGGAGGAGCAGAAGGCAGCAGAGCACAGCTGCACTTGGCACTCATCCTGCGGACGAGATTCTTGACAAGCTTCCTTGGACAATGACAGCAACAGCACTTGACTTCCCGAGGGATGGGGGAGGACTGCAGAAGATAGCCTGGGGCCTCCTGAGATTGGGTTGGATCTGCCGCCACCTCCTCCTACCTTGAGTGCTGAGTGCTGAGCCAAGGCTGCTGGTGGAGCAGGGAGGAGAGGAGTCGCTAAGCCTGGGGGCTCTTGCACTAACCCCTCCTTCAAGAGGGAAATCTGAGCATATGCTAAGTGGGACAAAAAGAGAATATGCTACACTTCTGGTGAGGTGGAAGAGGACAGCTGGGGGATGCAGCTGCAGAGAAAAGAGGCCAGAGGTGTAAGCAGGACAGGTGAAACGGGGCAGTGTGGAGCAGCAGAGTGGTGGTGCTGTGGGATGCTCAGTGAGGATGGAAAAATGGGAAAGGACTTCAAATATCAGAGAGACAGAAAAAAAGGATGAAGGCAGCAGGATGGTGAAAGAGGAATGCAGAGGTGAATGTACACTCTGAGAAGGAGAAGGGAGGTGGCAACGCTTGGTGAAAACGGCGGTCTTTAGAGAGACGTAAGAACCTTGTGAAAGAGTAAAAAGCATTACTGAATCACTCCCAAGATTTTGGTGAAAAAAATGTATACTAGGAAGTGTAGACAATAATAGTTTTCATAAATTTACTTGTTCAAATAGAACATTTAATATAACAACATACAATGAAACACTAGACAAAGAGAAGCGTTCTTGCTATGCATGTACAGAAAAATACATTTTGTCTCTGCAACAATAAAGGATCACCCAGGGAAATTTCTTTCTAAATTCTGCTCTGTGTGTATGCAGTATCCAAACACATCTATATTGCTATTTGCAGTAAAAACTTTCAGTTTAACATTTTAGATATTCCTGTATAAAATGAACTGAAAAACCTCTACAGGAAACTGAAGTTTAAGTCATGGTGATTGTACACTTTCTATTGGGGAAGGATCACAAATATGAACAAAGGGAATGATCTACAATAAAACTTTATTCTGACAAGTTTTGTATACTTTTAGTAACTAAGTAACTAAAGAAAACATTACACCATCTTGCTACATAAACCGCACCATGCATTATTTTATCATTGAGCTCATGACACCTAGATGTCTCAAGACGTGAACAATAAGCAGGTGCTGATACAGGTTGAGTTAGTACCATTAATTCAGTACCCTATTATTTTGAAAGGATAACAGAACAACAAGAAAAATCTTTTTACTTATTATCTTACTAGTTTAAAGGGCATTTCCACTAAGGCATACTACAAAAATGCAGAACTGCATATTATACCCAAATGAAGAGTTCTTTTTTGCAAAAGTATATAGGTAATTAGTTCTTTCTGCTAGTTGACTCAGAACAGATGCATTGTAAATCACTAGATGTGGAAATATCTAACTCTGTTTAATTTTAGCCTGGGAGTCAACTAAGGAAAAAAGAGTGCTCTTTACTACTCTGCTTACTGCCAAAATGGCTCGCTTACCCACATTCCAAACAGGCTTTACCAATTAGCTATCCTATGGCACCACAGCCATCTTCAGTCACATCAAGCTGAAGAATGAGAGCTGAAGTAGGAATTAGAGATTGTAGTTACACAGCATAAAAATTAAACACGCAACCTTTTCGTCCACTTTGGAATATCAACGACAAGCCAATATGATTGTCTTGCAAAATAATCAGCTTATCTAAGAGACAGAGTCCTGCATTTCATCCTGAGTTGCCAAGTCAGACAAGGGAAGCCAATATTTCAAGCTACATGAAAGTTTATTTGAGTGTGAAAAATTATTTGTACATTATACCAGCTACAATAACTTAATAAATTTTGTCTAACTACTGAAATATATGTCTGCATGTCTCCTTGTTCAAGGTTGACTTGAATGATTACAGATGGCCTTTCATGTAAACATTACCCCAATTTTATCTCAGAGAAAAATCTCCAAGTCTACGCTACTTTTATAGAGTTTAATGTTCACCAAGTTCTTAAAATAACTCTAAGATCAATTAGTTTAGTTGCATAGACCAATATTAGGATACTTCATTCAAACAGAAGTAGTGGGGTAACATTTTCCCATGAACTAAGGCACTTTGGTCTGTAATATCAAACATACAACAATTCTTCTTTGCTTAAGCATGCACGCAACACAATATTTAACACTATGCCTTGGGTTTTTTGGGTTTGTTTTAAAAAAAAGCTTTTGATCTTTGGAAACATTCAGTAAGAGTGTACTTCTACTGCTAGCATGACCTTGTAACTCTCCGACTGAGGTTTATAGCAGAAAAGCATTAAGTGCTGAAACAAAAGAGGTCAGCATCATTATTTCAAAAATAGAGGAAGTGAAGCAGAGAAGTGAAGTTATTAAATCACACAGCAGGAGCCAGGCATAGAATTCAGATGTGCCACAGCTAAGTACCTACAGTAACTAGTAGGAAAAATAAATGTAGGGGTGTGACTTGTGTTAATCGTAACCCTAAATCACACAGGCCTGATTTCAATGGAATGTTCTGATAAGGCATCATTAGGGTTAAAGAAATTAGTATCATCTCCATCAATATACATATCCGAATACTCACAAATGCTGAATTATGGAATTATGACATAGAATTATAGTAAAAAAAAATAACATAATGGCGCAAACCACAAAACTGCTGAACACAGGGGTTAACATACAGGACTGCATCTATCATTTTTCCAAAATACAAGGAGCCACATTTCTACAAATCAATCTGAAGCAAAGTATATCAAATCAAGGTGTGCAGAACAACCCTCCTTTATCTCATATCTCTGCCCTTTGATGGTAAGAGTGGAATTGAGTCCATTTTGTATTTTGTTTTTCTTACTGAGCAGAAACATTATGATATGCTGAGATGCAAGCTTTCACAAAAAGGTTAGAATATTCATATTTACCTTTCTTTCTATATGCTTTTGGAGAAAAAAAAAACTTTAAAAGCTGTTTTGTTTTCAGAAATTCATTTGAGAAAAACTTGAATTGAAAAATAGGAAATGTGTAGAGAGGTGTAGTTTATAGAAATGTCAGCTTTATTTGAATGATTATTGAATCATCTCCATGAAAACATCACAGCAATATTCCTATACTGAGCTGCACAGCATCTCTTCCTTAATTTAAAGGGTTTTAATACAAGAACGTCTCATTTCCTCATGTTCATTTTTAGGCGCTGTTTATGTAATTAACCATCGCACTTACTATTCTGTAAATTTAAGGAGAATGAGGAGCTCGATATTCAACTGACAGAAAGGACTATACAGACAGAGAGCAAGGATATATTATAATGACTTCAAAACTATATTGTCAGCAAGTGAATAAAATATGAACATTTTAGAAAATAAAATGAAGCGTTTAGAACTATTTGGTTGCTTTTATTAATTTTAAAAAAAAAGGGGGGTGGAGAAACACAATGTTCAAGTTACCCAGAGAGTTATGTTTCCACTCAGAAAAGCAGGGTGGCCCAAACTGACTCCAAGCAGAGGCTGTTACTGCAGACAGCGCTATGCAAGCAGGCATTCAGGAACCCAATAGAGCTTACAGCTAACTGCTTCAGTTTACAAAGGTATCTACCAAAGTCTGGTCCCTTTGACTTTTTTCTTCCCCTTCAAAGTCCCACTAGAAAGCTATCTAAATTTTGATGTTGTAAACCCTTACACTATTTATTGTGAAACTTCATGGATAAGACCAGCTCTGCTAGCATCATGATACTTTTACATCTAAAAGAGTTAGCTCTCAGGCTACAGGCAGCTCGGTATCTGATACCACCCAGTTACATGTATGATCATAAATACTTCAACCTGTAACAAATGCCATAAACTACATTAGACTGATCATACCTGACCGGGTTTTCAAAATGCTAACAAAGGTTTCAGAATTTTATCTTATTTGGCTCTGTGACAAAAGAACTCACATACATGTTGTAATGTCAAGGACTGTCATTCTCATTTTCCATGTGGAACCAGTACAACTTGCAGTTACTTACTCTCATGGATCAAGAGGTGACTGTAAATTCCATGAAAGTAAAGAGCCAGTTGGTGCTCTGAAGAAACCATGAGGCAATTTTCATAGAATCATAGAACGGTTTGGGTCGGAAGGGACCATAAAGACCATCTAGTTCCAACCCCCCTGCCATGGGCAGGGACACCCTCCACTAGACCAGGGTGCTCACAGCCTCATCCAGCCTGGCCTTGAACACTGCCAGGGATGGGGCATCCACAGCTTCTCTGGGCAACCTGTTCCAGTGCCTCACCACCCTCTCCAGGAAGAATTTCTTCCTGATAGCCAATTTAAATCTCCCTGCTTTCAATTTAAACCTGTTACCCCTTGTCCTGTTACTACAGGCCCTTGTAAAAAGTCCCTCCCACCTTCCTTGCAGCCTCTTCAGGTGCTGGAAGTTGCTATAAGGTCTCCCTGGATCCTTCTCTTCTCCAGGCTGAACAAGCCCAACTCTCTCAGCCTGTCCTAATCTTTGTTTGATCTACTTGTCTGAGACCTCCTTGATCCTATTTTAAAGGCTGTGGTGGCTATTTTTCAGATTATGAGGAGTTTTAGGCTCTTATAAAATGCACTAATTCCATGGATTCCTGATGAAAAACTGAAAACAGACATCTTCTCATGCAGACTAAAAATAAAACATTCATATTGATATTTTTTTATTAAACAAGAATTTTGCTACTTATATTTAAAGGATTGAGGTTAGACATAAGAGGAGTAAGGCAGAAAATCCCTTCTTTCATTTGATCTCAGGAATCTAGTACTACTTTTGTATCATATTCTATTCTGCAACAAAAATGTGAGCATATTTAATTGTAAACTAAGAAATACTATGGTGCAAAGCTAGTGTTCTCCTAAGGAATCAACAAGCAGAAGGACAAAGCAGATTTCATTATGCAGTCTACTGGAATTCCCTACACAAATTCCACAAGGTATTTCACCAAACGCTTTTAAAGAAATCATGCTACCTATAAGATTAAGAGATGAAGTTAAATAGATAAATAATTTGAGATTAGATAAATTTAGGAGAAAAGAAACAGTGATAGGAACACACTGTAATTTTGACTATGGAAGGCAGCAGAGCCTTGTAGCAACCTGTACTGCCCAAGACATTGTAGGAGTGACCAGATCTACTGAGATCTCCAATAACAGGGCTGACTGAAGAACTCCCAAAGTATCCCACCTGATTCAATACAGTTAAACTTACTTTTCCTACTGGTATTGCTGTCTCATATCCTAACTTTACGTGTAAAAAGATAGCTGACTGCTTTGACTCAGAAAATCAGATTTCTGTTCATTCTAGAGAAGTATTAGCTCAATGTTCATTAGGAAGGACAGAAGAGGCAATAAAACAGAAAATATGATCTATACTACTGCATAAACCCATTGTGTTTTGGGTGAGAACACTGCATGCAGCTTTGGCCAGCCAAAAGTGTCAGTTCTAAGCATTCAAACCTGGAAACTTTTGTGTCACAATACCACTCATTCAGTATTTATGCTCCCTGATTCACTCTATGCTCCATGCCAAATGCATTTTACATTCTTCAAATCCCAGAGCAGAAAGCACAGAACTAAAAATGTATACACACGTGTATCTTGAAATTCACTTACTGGTTAAGTAATTTTTTTCTTCATTTATAAATGATTGTGTATTTATTATACAGTCAACTCCAAACCAAGTTAAGTTTTGAACCACTCCAGGTCCAAACCACTTGGATGTGGACCTCAGGGCTTTAGACAAACTGCAATTGCAGAACCTCTTTTCCAAATACAGTATTATTTGCAGATTTGTATGACTGTGTTGTCCTTGGTAAGTATTTGTACAAGCGCGTAAGTACTACCAGTAGCTGCACTTTACATACTGTTTACACAGACATTAATCGATGAAGACACTGGAGTCTCCAGGTACGCATCAAATGAGTTCTAGACACTGTAGGAAAATTCTGCAGCAGTATGATTAAAAAACTCCTCCAAAATCCACACAAAAACTTCTGCACTGCGAGGAGGTTCAGCTGAAGGCCAAAGGGCCCTGGAGAGGCAAGCCACTGAGAAACCACAGGTCAAAGAACAAAGACTCCTTGCAAGCAAGTGAAGGAAAAAATGTTTTGACAGTGATTGCAGAGTAAAAGCTTGCAGTTGCTTATGGAGGAGCTTTGTCCAAAAACCTCTACTTGCGCACTGAGGGAATGTTGGCTATCAGGAAGACATGTTTTCTTGGAAAGTGGAAGTCTCAAACTACCGACTTTACTAAATTAATTTTTTACACCTTGCAGACCAACAGGACTGCAAGAACACTAAGAATCAAACCACTCTACACCAGCCAGGTAAGGGACTGAAATTCAAACTAAAGCATCCTGATGGACAAATGACTCATCTTCAAGGTCTAAAAGACAGCCTGAATGCTCCAGCTGAAAGCTGGCACAAGAGCACGTTGAGGACCAGCTGACTTGGGTAAGCAATATTACAAGATTTATTGTAAGCTGGTTTAGTGCAAGGCTGATCAGGGTGCAAACTTCCAGGGTTCTAGGTGAACAGATCTAGCAAGAGCAAGAAAACACTGGAGAAACTGAGAGCAGTCATCTCAAAGCTATCTTAAATAGGCTGGGTTTAGTCACATAGAACAGTTCCTAGACATGTGGTGCACATGTAAAATCAGAGATATGGCAGGAGCACAACAGAAAAGAAGCACAGATTTACCTTTGTCTTTAAAGGTCAGTCGTCCTCTTCACTCTGTAACAAAGACATCTGTACTAGGTAAGTCTCAGCCCAGAAAAAACGCCAGGAAGATGGTGTTAGAATTATCAGTATCTCAGCTTAAAAAAGCAGAAAACAGCTGAAGTCTGCTCCAAGGCTCTGAAACCATGGGAAATAGATCTTTGCTAGAATACTCAATACCGATACTTGGAACAACCATGTCCCAGCAAGGAAGAGGACCACATGCCATCATCTCTCTTCAGAGAATAATATCAGTCCTGACCCTAAGGTATTACCCTTATCTAAGCTCTCGGAATGCCTAACGAGCGTTGTCAACTTCTCTACTATGAAAGACAGCGGACCGAAGCTTTTCTATATTCTCTTTACAAACCACGATCTGCAGGCAATTAACCGTGCATCACAACAGACATAAGCACAGATATCAGGATTGCATCCTCCCTTTCTCCATGACCAGATTGGTAGAGTGCTACCACGTCTTTCCATCTACGCTGACACAACACTGTAGGAAGATTGCGAACTAATGATTTAGTAAAAATGAGCAATGCCTCAATATATCTCCTTCTAAGTGAGTTTCAATACAACTTCCAGTTTGTTGCTTTTATAACATGGGTTTTAAACTAAAACCAGCAAATGCTCTGAAAACTGCCAAGAAGTTTCTTAATACAGTTCAGCTTCTGTATTTATAAACACCTCAGTATCGTCTGCCAAAACACTATTTTGCAATTTCTTACAGCAGCATTCCTCTGAGAATTGCAACAGGATTCCTCCCCTATGGCAACAGGGCACCAAGGGAGCTATTTTCATTCTTTCTTCATCTACATCTGTAGTGTTGTGACTATGGATACCAACTGGTCTTGTACTTTAAGTTATAAAACTGAAATCTCTTCAGCAGTAGATGCCTCATGTGCCTTCTCTTAAAAGTAATTGGAGTAATATACAGCGGTGGTTTCTGTTTCCTATTTTCTTAAACATTACAGCTTCTCAGAGCCAACAGGAAACACACAGACCACATAATTTCTTAGGTGCTCAGTTAAAAGAAGACACCCACAGACAGAGGTGGTGGAATGAGAAAATAATTTAGGAAGGCAAGCAAGCTTTACAGTAGAAATTCCACATAAGGTCATGCTTTTCTATAGCAGAAATGTAAGCAGAGGAAGAACAGAAAACTATGTATCTTCTAAATAGAAAATCCCAATTAATTCATAAATTACTTTATATTGCTTAAGACATATTCATGGTCTACACCAGCAATCCAAGATTGCAATAAATAGCATATGAGTTGCCAAACAATGAGCCAGAATAAAAATAGCCACAGTGTGGCACACTGTCAATGTTGTGACCCTACTAGATAGGAAAAGTTACACGGGCACTTCTACCATAAGCTTTTTTTTTTTTAATATGTGCACCCCAACAGAAACCTGATATATAGGGTTCCAGTTGAAAGCAAATGTTTTCATCAAAAAAAGCCACAACAACCAGCAACTTTGACAAATCTGAAATTTGTAGTGTTTGTTTATTTATTGGGAACGAAATACAAGTTTTAGATACTCCGAACATAAAACGGGCAAGTTTTCTAAAGGACAGTCTATCCTGGGTCCTTTTTGCAGCTGATGTTTGCATAGACAATAATTTCAAAAGGGGCTTGTATTTGTGAATGATAGTACACACACACATTAAAAACCCATTTCATTGAGTTTGTGCACAATTTACACCACAAAAAATCCAAAAAATACACTGTAGAAGTAAACAATAACATACTCACTTAACACAAGTTAGAATGATATCCCAGATGTGCATTAAAGATGATCTGAGCTTTACAGCACCATTTTGCTAGACTTACACCTATCATTTAAAATCAAAAAGCCTTCCTCAACTTATGAAAACTACATGTAAGAAGGGAGGGAGGACAGAGAAGCACTGAAATGGTTGCACCAAGACACAAACAGGGATGGACTAACTGACATCTCAGGTGTGGAAATAACGCTGTGCCCACCTAGAGCCAGCTTCAGAGAGTCTGGGGAATGCACCGCAGTTTCAAGAGATTCTAGACAGAAGATTTCAAATTAACTACATTACACTTGGGAGGGCATTTTCAAGATATACAGTGCATTACTAACTGAAAAATTCCCACACAGCGTAAACACCAAGAAGAAGTACCCTGTCACTGCATATTGTGAAATTGCCTACAATTCTGACTGCATTTACATATCAGGATACTGAATGCATATAACACAATCTGGACTCCTTGCCTGCAGTTTCGTCTGTTACTTCTCTAACTTTTGTCTGGGATGCTAGTAAACTCAGCAGCATAAATAGCCTTCCCTTGAATAATCTTCTTGTAATTAAACACAAACCCTAGAAATAAACAATTACTCTATTAATCACAGATTCAGTCATCTATACAGGAAATGTAAAATTGCACCTTTGCTGGCATTGGTATTATCCCTTTCCAGAACAGCTTCATACATACTACCTACAAAGACGAAGTGGTGTGAGAGGCCTGCTAATTATTTGGTAATTTCCTACACTGGCATTTATGTTACTGGAAATGTACAGTAATTCAGCTTCTATAGACAATGGTGACAGTCTCTATGAATGATACAGATACAGATTAAAGAAATTAAGCTGGGCAAGGGAAAGCCCATCACAGTTCTTTTAAGGAGACAAAGCAATTAATATTTAAAGTGCTAGAAAAGAAAGAGTATCAAACAAGGCACCAATGCCAGTAACACTGGAGAAGACTGTTACTCATTCCTCCTTCATTACTGAAGGCAATTTTGAATATTTTTAAAACCTGAAATAATCTTCCAATTCATAAAGGTTCGCAGTTAAGTTTAACAAGAATTCTGAATTACTGAAATAACTTCTCTCAATACTATAATGAATGTTACCATGATGAACAATAGACTAATAGTAAAACCATGTCTTTATAGGTCATATAGAGGGCAAAAAAATGAAAGGATTAAGTTAAAGGTGATGTTTGAATCTTCATGGCACAGTATAAATTTCATAAAATATTATTAAAGGGGAAAAAAAAAGCATTCAGAATATCTTTAAAGATATCCAGACTGCCAAACTTGTTTATTATAAATGTTGCTTTATTCTTCTGCCTGAAACAAAGCTGTGAGCCTCCTATGCAGCAAGGAGAAAAAGTAACTGTTAGCCCAAAACTACAAAGCAAAGCCATCATTTGTGCAGTTCATTTCCACCTGCAGTGAACAGGGAGATGGCTATTTAACATTTAGTAGTTGTTTCAAAATTACTGCATGACTTAGTAGATGAAAACTAAGTTACTCTTCTCAATACCAGCATGTCTGTAAATGTTGAACGTACAATTAAGGTCAGCTGTTGAGATGAATTATTCTGAAGACTCAGAAGAGCCAGACGTGATGCCTCCAAAAAACCGAAACACCTAATATAGTACATTCATTTTCTTTTAGACTGAAATATGTAGTCTTGAATGGTGTCAAGACTTATGATCAATCCCTTCTCACTCGTGGGGATCTAATCAAGAACTTATAAGGCACAGGCTTGCTACCTCTCATAACGAATATTTCTGAATTATAGGAAATGTGCATTAGATTAACTATGCTTACTACATATTAAAGCTTTAGTTATACTATTGTGTAAACATAACTATTTTCAAATCCACTTTTTAACCTCTTCCATCACTGATTAACTGTTTAAAACTTGAAAAAAGGTAAAATTTAATGGATTATATACCTTTCGATTAATAAATCCAAAATACTGTTTAGGTCAGTCAGTGTTTTAAACCACTTCCTAGCTAAACTGAGAGCAGGAATTTTACTTTCACTTTTGGGCTTGAGTGAATGGTTCTCTTCATCAAAGATATCAACAACACTGGGTAGTTGGCTATTATTTACAATTAATTATTTAGTAATTCATCATTATTATTATTTTTTAAAAGCAGAAAAAATTCTCCATTATGAGCACTGTAAAAAACTCACAGGTAAGGGAAACTACAAAGCTGCATCTCTTAACTAGTAGAAGTGCAGAAAGCTGCTGTCACACATTTAGGCCACCGTGCGAGTTTTTAAATATGTTGCCTTGAAAAACTGATTTTTAAGTGCAACCAGCTTTCACGTTTTTACAGTGTCTTTTGAGAGAAATGTTACAAATAAACAGAAACATGTAACCTTTAGCATTATCTTGGCAGTAAGCTGAACATTGCAGCATTAAGATTTGACAAACCTCATTTAAGATTTTTTTACAAAAAAAAAGTGTTAAGTAAATAAACTGTATAAAACATCTGCGCAAGCATTATAAGAACACTGAGTTTATTTACAAAGCCAATATTCCTGCAGATAGTTAACAATATATCATGATGTCTTCAGAATACTAGTTTTCCGAGCAGATCTTTTGGGGATGTACTCGAGAAGAGTGGAATGTACTCTTGCGTCATATTTTACAGCAAAAACCACACCTGCCTCAGACTACTTAGTTCAAGTTCTCCTGCATTTGTTAGTGCGCACATCAGACTATTAAAATTACCATTAGAAAAGAAATTCAATCAGGTAAAAATGCCAAGAAAATAACTGAAGAGAGTTCTAAGGAGTTAAATGGACTTAAATGGAGTTAAAAGGACTATTTACTAATAACCATGACTCAGGTACTCCGTCCAATTTTCAATGTTCTGCCCAACCACACATGTTATGGGCCCTCTGCGGTCCCTACCACGTTACCATAGCACTACCTAAACAAATTGCTTGCTACTCCAGGTATCTCAGAGCTGTATTTCTATGCTGGGGCTGGAGAGGTGCCAGTTCTAAAACCGAGAGGTGAACGTAACAGCAAGCATACTATGTAACTTCTGTACCCGTAAGAGGAAAAGAGCTAGAGGATTTTACCTCATTTTCATCTTCTTGGTATTAAGGAAAATAATTCTGACCAGCTGCTTCTTCCCCAGCTCATTAACCTCATCATCCTTTACTACAATTATAACGCTGCATGTAGAAACCAGATTTCTGGAATCAAATGCAGATGTTTATCAGGTTTTGTGCCTGTTTATAGGTTTATGGTTTGTGATATTATGTGGATACTTGGCTTTTGGGTTGGGGTTTGGGGGGGAGGGGGGGGATTTTTTTTTTTTTAACTGATGAGAACATTTTAAAACTGTTTAAGAAGTCCCTGATGTATAAGCATTTCAAGCATGCAGTTGACATTCTAACAAACTCTATCTTGGATCATGGACTGAGTAATTTTCAAGTTTCATTAAGTCAGGGGTTTAAGAGAAAGACAGTTGATATATACAGTTAATGAAAGGAGCAGTACCATACATGCTGTGTTTCAGTTGCTTCACGCTCTTTACCACATCATTAATTTTACGTGGAGTAAGCTTTATCTGCTTTGTTACTGTTGCTGCTAGCTGGTTTCTCCTTTTATGTAAGTTTCTACCAAGTCCAAAGGTTATTAAAAAATCACATTTTCTGTAAATATTAATCTATGCTCAGCTGTCCGCAGTGTGACAAGCCAGATGCTAAACAGTGTCCGACTGAAGAACATGACATGATAGTTCAAAATAACTCTGTTTACTTAGCTGTGTGCAGTCCAAGGAAAGGCAGATGAACAGTTAATATGACTGCCTTGCAAGTTTCCAATTTCACGTTCTTATTTTACAGATACATGTAAAGAAAATAATCTTTGTCTTTACTTAAAATTCAGAGGATTTGCCAGATGATAATTTCATGTCGTCAACAGCTAGGAACATCCTAGTTGTTTTTGCACAGTAACTAACTTGAGTATTTCATTAATTTAAGGAAAATAACTTCTATTCAGATCACTCCGGTTTATTTGTGGTGAGGCTTGGAGAAAGAAACAGGGAGGCTTACAACAGCAGTCCGCTATAGTTACGGACATGTTGAAGGAACATGATTTAATAGAATCTGCTCTAAATTCTTGTACCCTCAGCTGGAAAGCTCCTGCATGGGTTGCTATAAAAACAGCAAGGTACACAGAGGAAAGCAGCACCTTGTTGTGCCTGGACTGCTTGCTGGTCCCTAGAGCATGTTTGCATTAGTGTCCGTGTATGTCAAACCCCAGAAGATCTGAGAGTACCCGAAGTTATTTCATTAACCGCAACTGTCCCTAGCACCCTCACGTATTCTTCATAACCGAGATGACTATATGCTGGGTGCTACTTTAATCCTCTTCACACGACCACACAACTCAGAACATCTCCCTGAACAGCAGCAAATCTTTATCACAAGCTGCATTACGATTTTCTGTTTAAACAATTCGCAGCATTGCAAATGTAGAAGAAGTATTATTTAACAGCCTAAAGGATTTGTATTTTTGAATATGTGGATATCTAGTTCTCCTCGTTCGTCAGCACATTCAGCTACACAAGAGCAGGGTAACAGATTTCAGTGGATGTTTAATGGATGGTTTTGATTAAAACGTGCTGAAACTGAATTTTATTAATAAACCCAGCCACTAAGAAAAAGAGATTCCATATTCAAAATAACTCTAATAATGATTAAAAATAAATGCTGTGATACTTGTAATCCAATCACAGTAGCATAGTAAGAGTGAAATAAATCACAAAAGTAGTATTTAAATATAAATGAAACTCAGCTGTGAGAAATACAATAAGCAAATGTATCCAGTGTCAAGAGATGCCAAAGTTCAAAATTTAAGGTAAACACGGATGGCAAGATTAACCTTACTTAAACTTTGACTTTAACATATCTCTCCTAGGTCACATATTCACAGGCTACAATCAGATCAGATACTCTTTAAATATAATACATGATAACATATGCAAGCTAGAAGTCTCCTGCCCCAGAAGTATGCTATAAAGCTAACACACCAGTTACAAACAATCTGTCTTAAACATCTATTTTGTGTCAGACCACAATTTGATGAATACTAACTGTGCTTAAAAATCAAGGCAAAAAAGGGTTCTCGGACATGAAAGATGAGCATTTTTAACATCAAAGAACCTACTGTACACTTCTTTATTAGACATGACTTTTTCACTTAAGCGGAATAAAGCAAATTAATGAATGGATCATCTGTGGATCTAATCTGAATTTTTGTAGTTGTGCCCATATATTATACTCTCCAACTGAGGTAGCTATTGAAGCAGTCAGAGACACTGAAAAAGACATTATTTTATAGATGAGGATTTGAACATCTTGGTTTTGATTGATAATGTTTCAGAGTATAAATTGTGCTGCACAAGGAGAACATTATGGGGGCAATCCATATAGTAGTTACAATTAAATAACCATTTACTGATAAAAAATTAAAACCACAAATTAATTCAGTCCTGTAGTACTCTACAGAAGAACAACCATTAGCAGTTTTTTCCTGATATCAGAAAATCACTTAGAAAAAATTCCTCTAATATATTCTACTGATTTTTTAATGTAAAAGATACCACTGGTACTGTAATAACTAGAAATGTTGAGAGGTAGGTGGGGTTTTTTACATTTTTTTAAAACAACTGAAGAGATAACATTCTATTTAAAACACTCCCCAAAAATTATACACTGTATTTATTCCAACTCTCACAGGACATGCAGACTGACTCCTTCAGCCCTAGCAAAGACTCCTGTCATGAGACCACCACATTCAGGCAAGGGATGAGAGCCCTGTATGGATGCCACCTAAAGGACAAACACACACAGCTCCCAGCACTGTCCAGCCCTACCAAGGCAGGCTGCCTGGCACCTATTAATTCTGCACACCCTTGCACTCCGAAGAACTGCTCACAGATACGTAACAGATCCACTGCTTGTGAAGTGTCTGTGGCAGATAACACCAAAACCAGCGTGACCTCCAGGCAGCTGGTTGAAGTGAAGCTACAAAAGTAACTTTGACAGTATGTGCAAGGATCCTACCACATTAGGAATCTCCCTGAGAAACAGACATTCATTCTAGCCACAGACTTCATGGTACTCAAGCTTCAGTGTAGCTTAAGTCAAATAATAAAGCTTAAATGTAACGTAAATCATTATTACAAGAAAATTTACTTTCCTGTCACTACTGCCACATTTGAAAGCAACATGCAGTTCTGAGTATTTTCCCATTAGTGCAAAATGTTTGTAAGTATTCTCTAAGATGAAGACTCAGACAGATAGTCACTTGTGAAGAAACTTTTCTTCCATTAGAAAGGTAGCAAATTGTGCAAAATAATAAATTAGATTAAAACTATTGAGGGAAGCTATAATTTCCCTTTACTGAGCTAATTATTTATTCACAGGCAAGGCTATTTGTATATTGTCCAATGGAAGCACTGAGTTGCCACACTGAAATGAACATTTTTATTTATTCCCAGGAAACTGTAGATCCTACATGTCAGCTCATGAATCATATTTTAGGTGCCTGAAGTAGGAATATGAGTCAGGCTTCCATGACAAGAGGGAAGGGACAGGGGGAAAACAAACAAAACAAACAAACAAAAAAAAACCCAACCCAAATCCACATCAAAACCCAGGGCACGTATCTTCTACCATTTTCTTTCCAGATTGTTTACTGGATCAAGAAGGAAAAACAGTATTATCAGAGAATAAGTTATAAAATCCAGACTCCTCTATACTCCCCGACTATGTCCCAGGCACAGACTGCCAGTATGGCCCCCTAAAGAGACCCGGCAGTGCCCTCTGGTGATCCAGGTCAAATTTAGCTGTGTTAGGTGGGCAGAAAAACGGACCAGTGCCCCTACAGAAGCTCCAGATAAAGGAGGAGGATTCTGTCAGCTCTGTTGAGGAATTACAAACAGGCGCATCCAATGTGCATGTTTGTACTGTTCTGTGAAATTTCTGCCACAAAAGTTACGTTGTTGGAATCAATAAAAATTACATCAACATTTTGGGACAGAGGCACCAATATGAATTGTTCCTGAGATACCTGCTGCAAGCTGTCCATCCTTTGCCAACACTGAGGATGACAGCGACAGGTAGAACGATTTTAGAGGATGGGACAACAAAAGAGGCATTTGATTTCTTGTTTGCTTGGTTGATTTTTTTTTTTTAAGTTACATAAGAGATTCCCAACAAGAACACTGTGAGCTCTCACAAGAACATGGTAGGCCAATATGATTTAAATCAACAGAAGACTGGCATTACCTTTAGGTTCTTTGGTAAATCTGGGAGAAACAATGGAAACTGGTAGCATGGAAAATTCTGGCAATGTTGCGGGCCCCAGTGGAAATCAGTATTCAAAAGCCACCCAAAGTGTTTAACTGTATGGCAAGATCTACGTGGTTGAATTCCCAAAAGAAAAGCTTTAAAATGTATTTTTAAGGCATAATTAATTTATGTTTTTAATATACTGATAGCATTACTCACATCTTGTATCTTATTATCCCCAACTGTGGTTACTGTCATGGAGTTCTAATCTTTTTTCCCCCCACTCTGTTATGTGACAGCTTCCAACCATCTGCCTCATCTTCTTCCGCAATACTCATGTTATACTATTCCCAACATACCAAACCTTTATTCTCATATTCTCATCAGCATCTTTCCTTATTTCTGCAAATGTAGCCCCTCAAGTACATTCCACATTTTCACTTCTGACCCATCAGCATACCCCATACTCTTACAGACATGCTGTCCTACACCTACCCTTTTGGTTTAGTTTCTTAACTATGCTGAGTTTAGACAGTTTATTTTTGAACGTACCCTTTACTTTTACAGTGTGACAAATAATTTACTGTAATCGGCTTTGAAACTCAATTTTGGTAACTGAAGTTTTATGACAATCACTATATATAGGTCTGACATAGCAAATAATTACCAGCTATAAAGTTCCTACTAAGCCTGTATTATTTCTATTTGAAATGTAAACAAAAATAATCAAGAAAACAGATTTGCTGCCTTGCACACATTTTCATGCTGCAAGTCAAACCTGAAAGTATATTCTTCAGTTGATTAGATTTAACTGGAACATAAATTAAAAGGAACACAAATTCAGACACAGGGAAAGTGAGCAAAACTTTAAGACGGCATTTTGTTCCTTTTTTCAATAAAAGTTATGGTAATAGGACAAGAAACGTCTACATATTTTGGATTCTCCATTCACAGATTTCACTGGAATGGCATTGCAGAAGAATCAGTTAACTCAGACCATGTGGATATCAACTTTTTTCTCTAAAGGAAAATAAAGCACAAGACAAGGAGTGTGTCACTCAACTCCACTTCAACAGCTGTTCTTCCACTCCGTTCTGTGTCAGCTAATTTTTCCCTGTAGTCATTTTACTGCTATCTCCTGTGCAACTGGCTTTCGCGTCTGCCCTACAACAGCACACGAGAGCAGCAGATTCCTTACTACTGAGTGACTAATTCTTATTTGGCTGCACAGTGGCTTCAGAAGCAAACATTCTTCAAACCAAATTTCTTTCCTAAAATACTATTAGCCCTGCTAATCCATATTATAGCTTAATTATCAATAGGTAATTAGGGACATGAGTAATATGTTGTTGAGCTACTGTTTCATTTTCCACAGTTCAAAAATTGTTTCCATTCCTTATCACAGTAAAAAAGCAGCACACACTGTCAAGCACATGATTTGCAGATCTGTGCCACTTTGCAGCACTGCCTGTTTGGAAGGCAAATTGTTAAAAATTACAATAAAGAACAAACGCTTTTGTTGCTAACAGATAATCATTTTGTGTTTATGTATGTTGGTTTGTGTTAATTTCATTCCAATATTGCAGATGGAAGTCCGAATCTTAAATCCAAAACCTAAAAGTAACCAAAAAGATAATTTACCAGTATTCACAAAGTTTTACTGTAGATATGAAAATTGTTGTGCATGCCAACACATCCCCCATTCCTTCTCCTACAGACAATGAACAAACACTACTGCCTAGTCTCCAAAATACATTTGTACATCAGAGGCAAGATAATGCCTTTTCATTTGAAAAATGTTATCAAATTATACATAGCATGAACATAAAATAAGGGATTCCATAGAGCTGTGAGAGAATAACAGAGATCCTAGCTATCAACCAGGGGACAAAAAATATTGCTATATGCAGCAAGAATTGTTTGGTACCATTTTAATAATCTCAAAATGCAGAAGAAACCAAAAAACGTTCCTTTCAGCAAAGAAAGTAATTATTGATGACATGTAACAGATTACTAATTGTTGTCACTGTGCAGAACAAACTTAATGTTGCAAATGGTAACGTATAGCAGCGTATTTAAAACAAACTGGAGTTAAGCATGCATATAGTGTAAGTATAACCCTGACTTTGTACTTGTAAACATCCTTTCCACACAGAGCCCTTTGAGACATTCAAAGAATTTACTGAATGAGCTACTTGGAATAAATAAAGAACACTCAGCTTGGCCTGTAAGAACACTTGACTCGGCCTGTAACACTTTAACTGATATTAAAAAAAAAAAAAAAAAAATTTAACTGTTCCCCTAGTTGCCTGGAAATGGCCGTTTTAAAAAATGCTGCTGTGGCAATAGTAAATCTTTATTAATTCCTCATTTCTGGATTTTCCTGCATGAGGCTTGTTAAAAATAATCTATCAATCCAACCAATTCAGGACTGAAAATTTAGTACCATACAGTGAACCACACAAAAGTACTGAAAAAAGATAAGTAAATTTTTTTAACTTATTCACCGAAACCAGCTAATTCTGGCAGTAAATCAGCTTAATAACCTAAATAAGAAGATGCATTTCTTCCAGCTAATTACCACACTCAAGTTTAACAAAAACCACCTTTAACTCACTTACATGTACCAACTACATGACTTAGTTCAGAAGTTGTTAGAGATGACCTGTCAAATTACATTTTAAAAATCTTGAAATGGAATCTAAAAGTTTGCAGCTACACTTACATAAAATGCATTTACAAAGAAAGATTAAGTGCTTAAATCACTGTTTAGCAGTAAGATGACTTTCTAGAAAACTTGTGTGCTTACAGGTGCATTTGCAACTTTACCAGTTATAATTACTTTAAAACTCCATGTCTTTTCAAGCTATCTGTTTGAGAGCAGCAGCACCTACCTTGCCATACCTCGTTTTATTTGAATACCAAGTAAATACATGCCAGTTGAAATCTAAGAGCTCAGATTAAACCAAAAATATATTTTTAAAAACTTCTTTATATACAAAATGCCTTCCCTACATCCACTGTACGTTCTGACTATATCCATATGGGGGCAGTAATGTTAAAGAAAATAAAGCGCCCTAAAGCAGTCAGCTTAATTAATTTGTTCACATACAATTTCTTAAACACAAGGTTCTCAATACAATACTCAAATTTTTTTTTGAAGGTTACTGGTCCTCAGAATTCTGTTTAAAGGGCTACCCTTTAAATTTGTAGTTGGTCTTTTCATCATCCAGAGCCTGGATCCACTTCTCGGTGTATTTAATCCTCCCTGTGAATAATCTACCATTATTTTTTCATTGTACTAAACCTGAGGGAACACCTACAAGGCAGCACTGTCCTAAGACAGGCAGCAGACGGGGAGGAACTCATTTGTCCATAGTGTCTGAAGGACGAGGTGCTGAAAGAGCTGTTATGGACTGCCACCAGAGGAACACTTCTTGGACTAGGAAAACTTTATCTCAACGTCAATTATTCTATCAGGTCAGCCGCCTCCCCTCCCCATGGAGTAGCTGGAATCTCGGTGGGTAACCTCTGCCTGGGCATGCAGAGTATCTGCAGACATTCAGCTGCTTCTCCCTTGAACGGAAGCTGGGCTGCATCAACAGCCCTGTCAGACTCACAAATGAATGGTCTTTTGACCTTCATCCTGTAACCCCTTAGGCACACTTTCCCAAAGTTTTTTTCCCAGGTTTTTTTACCTGCAAAAAACCACCATCACATGTATCTCTGAGAAAAGCCCGTTCTTCCACAACCTTTCCACAAAACTAGATGATGAAATCACCACCAATTATTCAACGGCTTCCTGCATGTACTACAGGGAAGCAGTCATTCCTTGTCAGGTGAAAGGCTGTAGGGACACAGCAAGCAGCTCTACAATTCTTTAGAAGAGACAGACCAGGAACGAGAGCTATGGAGCCACAAACGTTTGCAAAGTTCCACAGAAAATCCCCCAACAAAAATCAAGCCCAAGGAAGTAACCAAGCACACAGTGATCATCACCCTGATCCTTTCACTAAAACCTACCATTACAGTCTCCCACAACAGTTTCCTAGCACAACAGTTTTCAACCATCTGTGGTAAAAGGGTTGGGGAGTACGTCTGTGTGAAAATAGGCCCTCTAAGATGCGCTTCTTCACACTACTCAGATGTTTGAAAACCCACAGGTCTGGCACAAGTTGCAACCTACTATAATGTCATAAACCAACCAAAAAATAAATAAAAAGCTTCTTTTGTGTTCAAGATTTAACTACAACAACTTAAGAACTTCAACGGGGAACAAAAAAGCATCATTCAAAAGTGGAGTTAATCATAGCAACACAACTCCAAACCACTATTATAGCTGCACTACCTGGACATGGAAATTACGGAACAAGGTTACCCTCTAAAATGCTACAATGCTGAATTGTCTCTAAATGCCACCAACACAGGCAGGAAAAGATCTTGAGTCTACTCAGTAAGAATCACGATTGCCTGAAAAATCAAAGTATCTTAAAGACTACACCATTTCATGCGCAATGGCTATGGCATCTGATTTTGACAGAGTGGAAGCCTCGTTGCCTTCAACAGCATATATACATTTCAGGATGAAAACAGCCATTCCCATTACCCTTCAGTGAAGGTAAACCTATTTCTCCTTCACTCTGCAGTTCCCAAGGCCAACTCTCTTGTCTCTTCATCTTGCAATCTCTTCCATCCTCTCCTGCAGCTCATCCAGCCACTATTCATAAACAACTCCCAACCATTCATTCAATTATTCACAGATATTTCTTCAGTTTACTCTCACAAAATCACAGTGCAGAGGGAAACAGGAAACAAACTGGAAATAAGACTGCTTGGAACTGAAATTAAAAAATAAAAAAAAATAAGAGTCCAGGAATGATACTTCAAACAAAATCACAGTCATTTGTAAACACTCATTTCATCTCAGGATTCAAAATCCCAAATACCACTGAAGTCCCACTACACTGGGAAATATGTAGATACATTCTCCATAGCCATATGGTAGTCGACACAAATCTGTAAGAATTTCACATGACGTTTTGATATCAACAAGAGGTCCTTGCTGAGCTCCCAGCCACTTTGAAAAACAGAAAAATAACTGGGTTCTCTATACAAGAACACAGAAGTCAAAGCTTAAAACCTAGATTTAAAAAAATCTAATGAGGTCCGCAAATTGACACGCAGTACCACAACTTATTAGGTGTAATCTGATCTCCATGGAGAAAGAAATTGCATCTGATGGTGACAGCTTGTATTTGTTTGCCTTTATTTTATTTTGCTAAGGAGTTAACAGAAACTCTGTGACTTCTGTAAAAAATTAAAGGGAAAATGAGCAGAAAACTTCCTAATTTCTTAGTACACTACACAAATGACTATGACTGGCAATGTTATCCCGTGACTGTGATGCATAACGATTTCGAGAGTCAGAAATGAAAATGGGTACCGGGATGGGAGAAGCCACTGAACGTAATTATCAATATATGGGTGCCACCTCGTAATTTTGAAGACGCAATAGCCTGATGTCAGTCCTGAAGCAGCTGGTCAAACCCCAATCTTGGCCTGCTGTTCTCTGAGCAGCAGTGATGAGCTCTGTTACTCTTAAGGCAATCCGGGACTGTATTAGGACTAAACAGCACCCTTACTTAGAAGAGAATGACAACCTTGAAGTAGATTTCCGGGGCAAGGAAAGGAAAGCCTTATTATCTGTGTCTGATCATTAGCTCATGGAACAGACACTTTCCTATATAAAGGGCAGAAAAGGGTCAGAGCCACAGAGCATGTCTAGTGATTATGTTGATAGCTATCATGCCAGCCGACAGCTGGGGGAATTGTGGGGTGCATTACACATGAAGTTGACTTTATGGCTGCAAAGATATCAGCTTTCTTCATAATTTGGAACTAACAGGGAGTTTCCTCTTAAGGCAGATGGATTTTTTTCTAGCCATTTGAGAAGGATCTTGGTTGTTAATGCTAAGAACCTGTACAAAGAGAGAGAATGCTAACAACTGTCTTAATTGCACTTCTGACCAGAATACCCACAGAGATCTAGACTAGCAGAGCTACTGTATCAGATAAAATTCTTTCCCCAGTCATTTGTTTGTCCTATTCAATCAGGATTTCTCAAATAAACATTTTGGATTTGGCGCTAGCAATCCTAGTTTTGCTCATGAAAAGACGTGTTGAAAGGTTTTGGTTTTGAAAAGCAAACATGAAACATCCCTGGTGCACAAGTTCATACTCAAAGAACGAAAGAAAACTCACTATATATTAATCCTTTGGTGTATATGGGGTTTCTGGTAAAAACTCCGGGGCACTAACTTATCCACCTAAAGATGATATTGTGTTCTCCGTAAGAAACAGAGCAATGTGGCAACAGGTTCCAGGTACTATTCTTCGAATTTCTGTTAGTAACTGTTGTGAAGAGAGAAAGGAAAAAATGGCACATGTACTTTTTAAGTAATTGAGTCTAGTTCCCTTAACATGAGGAACGAAAACACATTACCCAGTTTTACCTACTGGGTTGACAAGTTTGCTGATACTTAAAAGACAGCATATTCAGAGTTTAAAAACAATCGTAAGCATACAGCAATAAATAAATCAATCCTGAACTCCAGAGGCTGTAAGACAGGCTATTATAAAATTTACTGCCCAAGTTGAGTGGAATGTAGAGTGAATTATTTGCCTCTGATCCTTGTCAGACATTCCTATTTATTTGAAAAGACATGGAGGTTTCCCACTCTGTCAAAGGGATAGGATCAAACTATCAGGTGTCTTTAATTTCATTAATTATCCAATCAGGTCACATATGCATTTAAGCCAACCTAGGACTGCTCTGACACTGACAGCAGGATGAAACCATCCTGTGGGCTCCTAACCACAGCACCTGCAATATTCACAGAATAATCAGTGCATCACCCTTTCACTGACAACTAATTATATCAGCTAAACTCAACAACAAAATTATGGGATTAGATAATAGCTGACGTGACTATTCTTTTAAAATGAAATGACCAATATGAAGATAAGGATGGATGGATAGATAGAAAGAAAAGAGCATTTGTATATACATACGTATATACACACACTTACATGTGTCCATAAGTGTATATATGTACTTGGTCAAACTTTTTGTCTCCCCTACTTCCTCACTATCACTCTTTAAATCTGTCTAAGTAACCACCTGTTTATTACCTAATTAAACAATTACATACATCCCTAAAGACATGAAAAAATTTCACTTGCATCAACCTACCAGTTCAGATTGCACTACCTTTTATCTGTACCACAGAGCCTTTACAGGATTGTGGACTGATGTAATCCATTTTTCATGTGAGATAATTATGTACCATATAATTTATCTATTTAGACTTGATTCTCTTTCTGGGCACCTCAGATTGCTCTTTTTTCCCCTTTTTTTTCTTGCAGTCAGGGTGGCTACCATCTTAATCCTCAGTCAGCTGTAAGACTGCGTCTTCAGATACCACATACTGACAAGAAGCTTTCCAGCCTTATAAATAGAAATATACACACTACATTTTCTACACCTTCTACGTACAGACACTTGTTTCTTACTATCATCATATAGTTTCTTTCACACATCTCAGATTCATTATTAAAAACCAAAGCTTTATTAATACTAAGATGCTTGAAATGTAACGGTTACATCGACCAGATCCATTGGTGCTCTTCAGAAAACACAGGTAACTGCTGGGCTTTACTTTGGATGTGCCAGGAGTTACCTGAAAACGCATCAGAGGAAACTCAAAAACATTCCTCCCCTCTTTGCTGACCTCTCCTCGCCTCATCGGCAGCAAGGCTGACTGGGTGACCTAACAAGCCTTTTCCATCTCTTGCTTCTCTCTGACAAGCTCACAAAAGAAGAGTTTTTGGGGAGGAATTGCAATGGAGATGGGGAATTGCAATGCACAACGACAATGTAAGAAGAATAAAGAAATGAAGGAAAACCAAAGAATCTTGGGAGATTGGTCAATTTTTGCCCCATCAAAGAAAACTGATTTGTTTTTTTTAATGTCAGCATCTTATCAGCAATAGATGAAACAGAAATGCTTTAGCCTTATACATTTTCCATACTACAAAATACAACTTTCACATAACATTACCACTAAAGAAAAATTCACTAGTTGCAGGCTCATGAAACTGTTGACTGAAAAATGTGTATAGGTTTACACATACAGAGTTAATAATTACAGAGCCTTCTATCATCACAATGAACTAACTTTCAGAGCAATAAAATATACCCAAGGAATTGTTAATAATTCAGCAAAATAAGAGATGGCAAGTGTGAAATCACTTTGCAGGCTGTAACAGTGCTTTCAGTAATATTATAATTAAGAATCTGTCGTCATTGCTAATTAAGAGAAAGCAGTGTGAGGGTTTATGCTTTCAGTCATAAAAATAAAAGCTATTTTCCAGGAAACAAATTGTGTTCAGCATTCCCATTCTCTTCCAATAAAAGTTGTGGTCAGGAAAAGCAGCCTGTTGCATTCATGTGATCAGGTTTTGTATCTTTTGTTACAAATCTAACAAAGAGAAGCATATAAATAATTATGCTAGTTTTGTCATTTCCCAGTATTGCAAAAACATTGGAAGAAGCCTGCCCTGCAGTCTGTAATTCTAGTACGCACAGTAATTTCAATAGTGGATTCACAACCAGCTAAATGTCCCGTTTTCCCCTCCCCCTAAAAGAATAACTATTTCAATTATATGAAACATTTCTCCTTATCACAGTAAGTCTATTACTAGACACCTTCCCTTATTTTCAGATCATTCTCCTTGTCACCCTGTCGTACTTACAATCTGTGCTGAGGATTCTCCCCGTTACAGTCCTGTGAGAGCACAAGCAGTCTACACAAACAACTGCACAAATTAACCAACCGAAAGCACTTGAGGGGACCTATCAAGACAGCAATGGCTAGAGTTGTGCTTATGAGGGAGCAACTGCTTTCTGTTTTTGGTGAAGTACGGCAAACTTCCCACTCTACTCCAATAAAACCAAACTCACGCTCAGGCTGCTAATGTAAAGCGCTGCCCTAACGCCACCAACGCTATCACTGCAGCTACCGGTTACGCGCCTCACCACAGCAGCAGGAAGTGTGTTGCTTTCTCCTTAGCAGACCTCACAGAAGTGGAAACAAATAATTAAGGCGCGGAGCAAGAAAAGCTTGATAAGAAAGGTGTCAACAAGGGACGTCGCTGTCAAAGAGCTGTGCCACAGACAAATCTATAAATTAGCTGCATAATCCAGTGAGACTACAGTGACAGCTCTAAAGGCCTAATGCCTGTTCTTTATCAGGCGAAGACAGATCCAGGTCTTTGACATTTTAATGATGTAGAATTATTACTGATTTGGGTTATCAAACCAAGAAAGAGTGAACCAACCAGCAGCTAGCTGATCTTTTCAGCATCAGCCACTTAATAGTAAGAGAGATAAAGGCTTCATGGAATCCAACTGTTTCAACTTACTTAATACTTGAATTATGAGGTTGTGGTAGGAAAAGTACTCTCTATCTTAGGAGACATTTAGGCTCTTTCCAAGAAATACAAGGAAAAGGAAAAAAAACCCACCACACTACAAATTGTTACACTAGGTCCAAGCTTTAACTTGAATTCTCTGTCAGTCATGAAGTATGTGAGAAGTGTCCCTGAATTCTGACAAACCAAAGGAAGAAAAATATTGTTATCGTCCAGTTTCCTTGTTTCCTACATATTTTCCTTTTTCAATGTATTAAAAAAAAAAAAAAAAAAAAGCAAAGGAAGCAACCCAAATAAATTTTATGGAATCTCTGCTTCAGTAAAAGGATAAAGAAAAGCAGCTGAGCTACTTTTTTAATCCACATTTTAAGATTAAATATTTACGGTAGAATGATAATTTTGCTCCTATGATACCACAGTCATAGTTCATGTGATTAAGCATCAAATGTCTTCCAGAAATTCATGCTCTCTTAAACAAAACATTGGAGCAGATCTGTGTAACCTAACCTAAATATAAGGTTATGTGTAACATATATTAAACACTATTAAAACGTCAGTCACAAACTAAAATATTTGTCAGAACTTCATTCTAACTCTCCAAGCCTGAGGATTCAGATGATTCATTTTAAGTGTTTGTTTCCTACATTTGAGAAACAATATAACTTCACAGTTTCTCCAAGTTTCTTACTAGCCCCCGACTACTCTTTTTAAGACCTTCTAATGCGCTTATTTTCTTTTTAAAAGGTATATGTGATACTCATGAGGTAAAAATACAGCAATCACTGGGCTTAAAGGAGTAGAAGGGGATAGCACAGTAGAAAGAGGTAAAGGAAAAATACTTGAAACATGCCTTTTATGAGGTTCCTTGCATTACATACAGACTATTCTGGCTTTTGTTGGGTAAGCTTTCCAACCCCTACTATCACTAGGAGACTTTCTATGTTCTCTTCTGGCCCCAAATCTTACTAGGTTCATGACCCTTTCAGCAAACAAATATAAGTTTTACTAGTATTGGCATAAAACAACCCTGTTGAAAAGTTAAAAAGGATTAAAGAAAGGCTCTTGCTATGAACAGCTGAAGAACCAACTTTAGTTTCTCAGGAAATAACTCATTTCTGAGCCTTGGGAGTGCGTATGTAGGGACCCTCTGGGTCTGCCTCAAGCTATTGCCCAGGAGAGTGCATGAGCTCGAAGACTTCTAAAAGCTCCCTACAACACTGGTGAGGGCCAAGTACACACAGACGCCTATGGGGATTGTGAGCTCAAGAACCCAAAACTTGACAGATGGAGCGGGCATATCCTAATACTGCTTAAGTATCAAATCGTATGAATGGGGGGGTTTTCCCCTTTTTTTTTTTTTTCCAAATGGAATAGATCTGTATAATGCTTTTTCACAAATAATGCAACACTATTCAATTCACCTATTAAATTCCATGTGAGGGAAACTTTTTCCTCGAGTTACTGAAAATTTGCCAATAAAGTGGGTTTATTAGTAAATACCACACTTTCAAGTGAATTAAATGTGGCTAGAGATTAGGCATTAATCTACTTTTGGCTGACTTCTGTGCTCAGGTTTCTACTCTCACAGCAAGCTCTATCATCCAGTTTTAAACCAGACTACACAACTGTCAATCCTGGACAGACATTGAACAGTCATGAAGCTGAAGGTTCATATGTTTTACCAGCCAAAACCTAGGCTGCTTCTTTCCTTCCAGTGAAGCTGGAGTAAATACTTAAGTAAACATTGTCTGCTTGTGTTTTATTCATGCAGTGTCTTACATGCTAACTAAGATTCTGTTTGGAGATAACAACAGTTGATAAAGTGAAATATCACTGATCCTTTGGTAAAAGAGTATGTAATTTACATTGTTCTTACATTTTGTCATCACCCAAGCAATAAAAATACCTTTTTAAAAGAAATGTGAAGCACAACCTCTAAAATTTTCAAATGTAATTATCGTTCTTTGCTTTTCCTGAAGCAGCATATGGAGTAATTCTTCAAAAAGAGATGAAAATAACACATTACCAAATCTTCTTACTCCATTCTGTCCTTTAAGAGTAACTACCTAATGTTTTACTTTAAAAGCTACATTTAAAGCATATTATACAAATAAGCTTTCTTAGGAAAAAAATATTCTAATTAAGCAGCAGGTCTTGCAAATTAAGAGCCTCAACAGAAATCAATACACCAGCAAGTTAAAAAAAGATTCAATGCCCCACATTTTACAGTGATGAAGTAAAAGTGAACACTTGATTAATGACCCATTCCCACATTTCAGTGATTAAGAATGTTTGTATTTGAGACAGATTCAAATACATGAGCATAAAAAAAGGCAAATGAACTAAAGAGATCTGAAAAACAGAAGAGCATTCAATTTTTATCATGATTCTAAGACTTGAATGTACAATACTTCGAGTTGCCATTACACACACTTTAGTTTCTGAGACTGTAATGCTGTTTACAGCACTATCAGCAGAAGTTGCCCCCTAAGCACATTTACCATTTTTTGGTGGAAGAAAAGCAAAACCTAACCAGTTTGGCTTAATGAGCACCAAGCCAGTACACTTTTTGTGCTCCAAGAATCAGCACTGGTTGCATTCCTTCAAGGAATAACATGACCTCTGAGGGTTCCTCCAGCTGCTTCTCTCAAGCCACTGCCATCACCTCATCTCATCTGGTTTTCAGCCAGGTTGCTCTCATCCAAACCTTGCGTCTTCATTAGGCACTGTCAAAGGCACTATCCAAAGGGGACACATGCATCTGGATGCCAGCAGTGTGATGCAGTCACTGTCCCACAGAACAGTACACAACACACTCAACAGGTTGTTAAAATTCAAAGATTCCAAGCCTGCATTTTAAGCCAAACTTCTTACTTTTGCTACCAAATAGATTGGGAAAGAAACCAAAACCAACAAACCCAAACTTCTGAAGTAATCTGAACGACCAGAAACAAGCATGATTGAACTGAGACACTTGACTGCATCTTACTAAAAGCACACCCATACACCTACAAGAGGAGGGCCAGCTGCATTCTTACATGTATCTTCCTTGTATTTAGCATGTCAAACAATTTCCGAGACAATAATTGGCATTAAGCTGCATATTACTCTTTTAAGGTTTTTTGCTTCATATATTTTTGGTTTCTAAAATACAAGAGGAAGAGGAAGTACTGCAGAATTCTACAGCTTAAGAATTTAGGAAAAACAGCTCCAAGGAAGACTAGCAATGGATCTGTATTTACTAACTTAGCAGATAATCTTCAATTATTACAGAAATCCTATCAGTACCAAGTACTGAGAGACAGTGGTAAGTCAAGATCCATCCACCTAATTAATTCTATAGAAAAGCAGGTGGCAGAAGTTCCCTGAATTAGTCTTCAAACACACATCTGTACTTGAACATATCTTCTGAAAAAGTCCACACCTGGTTTTAACTATTTCAGTAACACAGAATACATTTTTCTAATTGTTACCTTCATTTAAATACACACCTTTGAGTTTAAGTTGTTCCAGAATCACTGCTAGATACTGAAAAAGCTTCAAAAATCTTTCCTTATCAATACTGATAATTATAACGGTATCTCAACAGCCTTTTTAATAATTTTAATAAATTAAGACACTTTATTATTTAAAACAGGTAAATTACACAAGCCCACTTATATTACATCAACACTACAACATGCTATTTATTGCGCTACTGTTAATTTTAACATTTGACTGATAGAAGTAAGCACCTCACATTTCACTTTCCCTCATGACCATTTTTACGGGCATTAATTGCACTCCATATACACATGTAATTCCACATGCATATTCCATAATTTATCTAGAACTGGTATCAGCCAGAAGCCAGGAATGCTAGTATTAAAAAGGTTACCCTGTCTCTCTTTAAATCCCTCCACTTCTTCACCCACTACACCCAAAAAACCCAAACCTTGTATTCTTCTAGTACTAAAAACTTTTTCCTCAAAACACTGTGAAAGTTGAAAGTAGTGATCTAGACTGATGCTCACCCAATTCTTTCATTTATCCTATGTGCAAATGTGTAGATAGCTGTAGCCTTTCTCTGTAGTATCAATACTTGTCCTTCCACATCATGAAACCTTATTCTCATGCAACTGCCTGTTTGGACTAAACAAGAAATACAAAAATCTCCTATCTTGTATTAAAAAAAGACACCCGCTGTCCAAAACAAGGATTATCTGTCTCAATTCGGAATTATCCACCCCTTCTTGCTGCCATGTATCTCATAATGTTACAGGGGGAGCTTAAAGCCCTTCAGGTTAGCCATTCTGATGGAGAAGCACTTGAACACCGAGTAGTGGGAGGATGAAGTGACCAAGTTATTAAGGAGGAGGGATCTGATCCAAATCCTCAGATTGACAGTTATGGGTGGCTTTAACACAAATAAATACACCTGCTTCACCAGGCCGCATCTGGGCCCGCAACTAGCAATCATCTCTCTTACACAGAAGAAGAAACAGCTCATCCGTAGATGTTTTCATTCCCTTTACACCAAATTCAAGATCAGGTCATGCTTGACCGATGTAACTAATTAGCACTGGACTTGTATAAAAATTCACGGCTTAGTTCCCTGGGAATTATGAAGGAAAGTATTAAACATATTGTCCCCAGAAAAGCAATTATGAATTCCAGGAATTTAAATGAGTTTAGTCAAATGTTTCCCAAAGTACTGCTTTTAAAAAGAAAGTAAAGGTATGGCACAAGCAACCTTCCTCTTAAAGAAAATCTCATTATAGTACATTACTGCTCAACTAAAAAGACCGCAATTTATAAGAATGTTTTGAAACAGAAACACTGTTAAAAATCGTGTTGAAACCAAGAGGGTGACCCTTAACTTTGCTCCTTTCACCAAGACCAAATTAAAAGAGATGTACATAACTTAATTTTTAATTACTTTCTTACATTCACACCTCCTCTAAATTTCAAAGACCATTTTCCAAAGAGATCCAATATTTATCTTAAAAAAACTCCAAAACATTTCCAACGCTTCTTCTCTCAGCTACTGTGTGCAAGGATCTCCTCCAAAACCCCCAAGTAAGGACTTCATGCATGCTCGAATCTTACATCCCATCCTGCATTCATTACTTCACCCCATTAACATTCCACGCAGAGAGCCCTTTGCTAGTTTTATGAGGCGAAACCACAAAACGTCAGGTTAACAAAGCCTCGCCGAGAACATTCCCCTCAGTAAAACTGTTCATCGGGAGTCTGTTTACATAGATTTGCAAAGAATTAGTAGCATTATCGAAATGGAGGAAGATTAGAAAGGTTGGTAGTAAAAATACACAACTTATCTCTAGACCTACAAAAAGTGCTGACTACTTTCTCCGTCACTGATAATATTTCATCATGTCATTGCTTATTAAAAGAAATTAAAAATTTAATTAGTACATTCTCTACTACTTTATCTCAGGATTCTTTTTTTCTTTCTTTACTCAGTTATAGGATGGTTAAACAGGAAGACTTTATGGCTACTCTGGTCTGGCTTTATGGCTACTTCTACTCTGCTCTTGTGAGACCCCACCTGCAGTGCTGTGTCCAGCTGTGGAGCCTTCAGCATAAGAAGGATATTGACTGGTTGGAGTGAGTCCAGAGGAGGCCACGAAGATGCTCCGAGGGCTGAAGCCCCTCTGCTATGGGGACAGGCTGAGTGAGTTGGGCTTGTTCAGCCTGGAGAAGGCTCCAGGGAGACCTTATAGCACATTCCAGTACCTGAAGGAAGCCTACAAGAAACTACAAGAAAGCTCAGGGGGGACAACTTTTTGCAAGGGCCTGTAGTGACAGGACAAGGGGTAATGGGTTTATATTGAAAGTGGGGAGATTTAGATTAGATATCAGGGTAAAATTTTTCCTGGTAGTGAGGCACTGGAACAGGTTGCCCAGAGAAGCTGTGGATGCCTCATCCCTGGAAGTGTTCAAGGCCAGGCTGGATGAGGCTTGGAGCAACCTGGTCTAGTGGAGGGTGTCCCTGCCCATGGCAGGGGCGTTGGAACTAGATGGTCTTTAAGGTCCCTTCCAGCCCACACCATTCTATCATTCATTCTATGATTCTATGTGAACTGGATGCTTGGTGAACTGTTCTGACAAAATTTTTATTACACTGGTACTTGCATTTGCTGTGATGATGTAGATGACCCAAGTCTGTATTCTTATAGTCCAGACACATATAACTGTAATCAAAAAAACCTAGGCTGGGTCTGTCATTCTGGGCTCTGCCCCACCAGTATTTAACATAATTAAATGAAGAAAGTAGTAGTTGTGGAACTTAAGTATGAATAATACTAATTTTTTAATGAAACTATTATTAATGCAGCGATCTAAATTGGCATATACACGTATACATATATGCACAATAATAGGACCAACATTCAGGCATTTATACCATACCCATCAGTACTCCCTCCCCACCACCCACATCATCTGACCTGCCATGCCTGTGTCTTGCTGTTCTAGAAGCACCTCTGGTGCTTACAGGGCTTTAGTTAAGTCCTCAATTCAAAAACTTCCTCATATTTTGCAAAGAAATAGGAATCCTTTGAATATTTCAACAGGGCCATAAGAACTCTTGTATTAATTTTAGATTAAGTACTTCGAAAGCACACAGATTTGTATCTAGAAAATAAATTTTACTCCTCTGGTAGTAGTGAAATTAATTAATTAGATAGCCAGTGCTTTACCCACGTTGCAAACAGGGAGAAATTAGATGCTAATTTTATTTTAGTTTTAAGAAAGGATGAAAAGAAAAAAAAAAAAAACCAACCCACAGAAAACAAGATGTTAAATAAAACCTGTAATGGAAAAGAATGCTAAGGTGATATGCCATAGAGAAGTTTTGCATAATGTGCCACTGTTGACTTTTAAATATTTTCTCTAGCTACTGAAATAAGAAAGTTATAGGTATGTAAGATTTTACTGAGACACGATGGAGGGATTTTGAACCCAAATAACAGTCAGTGTAAAAGAAGGTATAACCTTTCAACAAATCCTGTGTATATCCTGAAGTTATCAAAATTACAATAACACTATTGCTACAAAAGCACGTACATAAAAAATCTTGGTTAGGGTTGGTTAATTTCTATGACTTACACTTCATTTAACAAATTTTTAAAAGAACAGAATGGGAAACCATCTTGAAACGATGATTGCCACAGGAAACAGTTTATTTCAAGGGAATTTCCCAGCACTTTCTGTTTTTAATCATGGAAAATATTTACACAGTTCATATACACCACTTTACTGTGGTTTTAGGGACAAAACCTGCTACTTTCAATAATTTTCAAGTATGAGATTTTCTACATTTTCTAAAGGCCATTTAAGTTCGGGAACAAAGCAATGCTAATGTTGAATTAGCTGGATTCATACTGTACCATTTCTCACAAACAGAAGTACAGTTAAGGAAGTTCAAGTAAGAATTATTTACATTAGGGCTTCCAATTTGCTTCTCATGGCAAAGTGGCATCGATCACACATCCCCACCCCCCCATTCAAAAATCTCACTGACGTGTGACACTACAAAAACTCTGTAATAACCTGAAACCTCTGCTCAGTAGCAACACATTGCTAAACTACTAATTTTACTTTTGGCCTTAAGAGAGAAAAACTTTGTAAGGGGAAGGTCATAAGTAAATAAGGAGGGCCATTTTCACAGGGACAGTGCTTATACAGTGGGAACATAGACTAAGGACCACCTCCAGTGGGCAGCCAACTGCATTAAGAAATCGCTACCAAATATTTCCAAGATCTGCAAAACAACTTGTTCGACCTCTAGTATAAAAGGCCGCCTCTTTCAGGCAATTGCCTGTTGTTGGTCCCTTGGGTGGTCCAAGACCTGGGTGGTCTAGTGATTTTAGCTTGGACCGCTTATGTCAGTTTTTACTGTATTTAACTGTCTCACATCACATTTTATTCTTTTGGAGAATTCAACTTCACTAAAACAAGAAACAGTCTATTATTTTTATCTTGCTTCCTGAACATTAATAGGAGTCTTATGAGAAAACTGTATCACAAAACCAAAACAAACAAACAAAAAGCTTTTTCACTACATCATTCCAAAATGAGACGAAGGACCCTAAGGACCCAAAACAATCCTGAACACATAATATATCCGCAAAGCAATTTGAAGTCTTTTATGTTGAGGCTACTATTAGTGTCCTCATACCACCATTTCTAGCAGATGCACCTCACGGAACTGTTGTGAGCATCGTTTTATTTTAATGTGTGGGATGTAAGAAGGAAGAGAGAGAGAGTCACTCCAGTTGAGGTTTCTCCTTCCACAGTTGGCTACATTGCTCCTGGCACCTGGGCTGAGCTCCGCTGTAAGCACCTCACAGGCCATCAGTTGTTTGAATGATTTCACACAACGATGACACGATTACGCATTTCTTTTAAAAAACTGATATTTAAAACATGTTACTACCCAGAAAAACAACAGCAGCAATAGAACTGCACTAATTATTCAACCCTAGCATTTGACCAAGTAATGGAGAAGGGTAACATTGCACCTGAGTGCAGCTCACCGTTACCGTAGTTTGTCAGTGCTTTTAGGGAAGTTTTGTCCAACAGCTTTTGCTGGGCCCTACTGCTAGTTCAAGTTCATTGTTTATTTTTCCCAATCATACTGGTGTCACATTTTTTCCCTCTCCACGTTCTTACTCCTTACATATATTAGACATAAAAAATTAAAGATAATTAAAATGTCTGAGTTCTCAAAATGCATAAAATGTCGCAGTAGACAGCTCAGTTGTTCCATCCAGTGACATAAACATTCATTAAAAAGGCTAGGCAGATGAATATTCAAAGAATATTCCAGTAAGATTAATTTTGCAGAATTAAGGCAGACACTGAAAAACACTAGATGGTACCAACAAGTGGAAATAAAGAACAATAGTGACCAAAACGGAAAAAAAAATAAAAAATAAAAACCTCACCAAAGAACAGATGGTCATTAAAAAAAAATCAAAATAATTTAGATAAAATCAGAAAATCCAACATGATTGCCGGGCTGGGGGAAGGCACAGCATTTCTACATTTTTCTCCAAACAAAAACATGTTGTGATTTTTTAAATGTACCTCCCTCCCCGCCTTATTTTCTAAGAGATATTATTATATTCAAAAGATTTTTCTCACAATGCAGAAAATTTATTATTAACTAAGGTCAAAGAAGTTCTGAAAGATTCAGCTCACACACCGGTAAATGCGTAAACTACTATCTCCCAAGCTGCCTTCAGGAGGATTTAGCAATGACGTTGCTAAACACATTTGAAGTTTGTCCTTAATTTCAAATTAAGAGTCAATCTAAAAACACAGTTTATAAAGATTTACTTCATGATTTTTGTTTACTGGTAGCTTAATATTAATGTATTAGAAGTTACACCTTGCCTCAAATGTACGTTGTCACTACGTCCTCTGGGAAAAGGAACTATTGCCAGTAAACAGAAGTTTCTTAAGGGCAATATTGGATTGGGGGGTTAAAAACTACCACTGTCCAATTTCCCAGTGAATGCAGTTCTCCTTCTACATGAAAAAAGCTTAAGCTAATATAGATGAAAGTCTTTACAACATACTTGCTTAATCAGAACTGTTTAACATTTATAATATTATTTTAAAATTAATAAAAATACATATTTAATAAAGTAATTCCTCCCCATCAGCATTAGTGCCAGTAAATCATGCTGCAGTGCCCAGAAACTACCACAGTATCAGCTGGTGAGGACAGTGGGCATGCCCCAGGTCAGATACTCACTTGGGAGATTCAGCCTTTTCTTCTCCCAAGATCTGACAGTCCATAGCATTTGGGGGGGGGAATAAGTCAAGAAATAGGTCAGTGTTTGTTTTGCTTAAATGCATTTTAACAGCTTGTGCAGGCAAAAGCAATCTTTATCCTGAAAGGTGAAGAACCACCAAACAGACAAAAATCCTTCTCTGACCCAAGGTTGAGCTCCAAATACCTCGTGTGAAATCTCACTGGGAGATGGAAGCAGCATTTGAAACAGCATGAAAAAAACATCTTTAAACATACCGACGTCTTGGGCAATAAACACATTTAAAACCCTTCAGATGTAGTATTCTGCTATGTTATTGATTTTCATACGGAAAAAGTATGAGCAGCATATGTAAAACTGCTCAAATCATTTTGCTGTTACACAAACAAGCACATGCCTAGAGGGGACAGAATCAAGTAACTGGCCTCCTTATGACGAACAGCATTAACTTGCTCTGGCTTGCCAAGTCAGTAAGCGGTGTGAATTTAATGGCAATTAGTTGAGATCAAAGTTGAAGTACCATGAACAAAGTAGGTAAAACTGACAATATCAAAGAAGGGAAGTATATCATGGGTGAGTGAAAAAAAATTACTTAGATTTATTTAGAATGTTGGGAGCTGTTAATAGAAAAGGACAGATCCTTACACAATGTTTATTTTCACAACGGTATTACTGATTAAGCAGATTTCTAGGAGACGGATTTCATGAGCAAATTGGCCAAAAACCCGACAGTGAAGTAAACTATGCTGTAATAGCTCCCATTGTGGACACATTGCTCTGAATGATATTTTCTCAAGAAATTCACCCCTGAGTCAAAGTCACCTCCTACCTGGCAAACAATTTATCAGCCATTCAAAGCAAGAGAAAAAGTTCACAGGCATCAAAAAAGGCAGAAGGGGAGAGAGTTCATGTGTTATACATGTAGTAGATTTTAGGGACTATTAGTAACAGGAAAAATATTCCTCTCATTAAACCTACATGTCTTAATCAAGACTGATAAAAAACCTCTATAAATTTTAAATATACATAATTAATTTGGGAAAAATATCTTTGGTGGTGGATTTTTTTTTTCTTTAGTGCTTAAGGAGACCTCCATTTCCATAATATTAGCAGGAATTAAATTTCTGTCTCAAATATTAGACACTTAAAACACCTACAGCCTGCCAACTAATACTTAATATGTAACTACTATCACTATAAAATCCCAGGCTTCATGTAATACCTTCCAAGTGAGAGTGTGAAAATATTCTCATGGTAATTCCCATAGTATTTTGCATGGATGGTAACATGTATTTTCACAGATGAACTGACACACAGGGAAGTTAAATAATTATCCAGGAGCAGCAAGCTAATAGAAGAAAAAGGAGTTAGCACAAGATAGCTTCTTTCTACTGTAATCACTAGCCCACTCTTTTAGTACAGGTAAAATAAACAACAACAAAGCAAGTTGCAGTGCGGTTTGAATTCAACGTGGGGAACCTAGGCACCAAGAAACAGTCCAGTACAATAAACAGCAATATATTTTTGACCTTAACCTGAAGGGTAAAAACCCAGAAGTTCTTCAGCAATTAGTCAGTGAGGTCTAGGAGAGATTTGCTTGAGCAAGGACTAGGTTTTTCAGAAGATCAAAGACAACTGGTGTTACACTCTGCCCTAACCAGACCCAGATTCACACTTTCCATTACTTATTTACATTGATCTTATGACTATTTTTATAGATCCATCAGAATACGTGTGCTTTTACTCTTTTACTAATATTTGTTTAATTAAGTTAATTAATTACAGCTTAACTGAAGAAATATCGTACAAAAGACCTCACGCAGCTTTCAAAGTGTAGGCTGAATCCTAATCCTTTTTGTTTTTTCTTTTTTCTTTTAACTAGCAGTAAGGATGAAGTCAATAAATTGTCAATTAATAACATACTTGCTTTGATGGCTCTTCAGTAATTTACTTTCATACCACTTCATAAATTTCTTAGGAAAACTTCTGGGTTCGCTGATACAGTACCTCAGCCATGGGAAAATTTGGTTTAAATCTGCTCTGCTGCCAATAAACCAATAAGACTAACTGGCTGATAATCCTCCCACACTACACTGTTTAGTTATATGCACTCAACCAGCAAAAGTTTAATTTGTTCCGCTAATGGCACAGAAAACTACTCAAACTTATTCACCATATAAATTTGAACTTCAGTCTGCTACTTTTTCTTATTCCTTAGGCAGACAATTCAAGCTATTGAACACTTTGTAATTCAGACTATTTTGTCTTTCCCTTGATCCAAATCATAATAATAACGGACACTATCAGTAACTAAATATTAAACTGTACATCATGGAAGAAACAAAAAGCCTTAGAAAAATCTGAGTATTATTTGCATTGGCACACTGACATGCAAGCACATTCTACTGTTCTAAGTGTAACATTATTCCTAAACTACTGCATTAAAACTGGTGATGATAGCCACCTTTTACATATTTCAAGTTTGCTTAACAGCTTTTGTCTAGAATTTCTAGTGGGATGAGACATATCACCATTGGGTACAGCGTATTTGTTTGGAAGCTAATTTAATTTATAAGAGCACACTAAAAATTCAGTAAAGAAGCCACACAAAGCTCAAAATACTCATTTTCTCTAAAGTTGATAGTATTGATACAGATTTACATAAACTAAAACATCCATTATGCATGAGATGATGTGGCATGCAAACATCAGTTAAAGGTGTTGCAGGCGTCATATTCATGACAGGCCAAAGCCAGATGGAGTCATGTAAAAATTCCTGAAATGTGTGTGTTCCCAAGATAAACTGTCATAAGATATTTTATTATTATCCTACCTTATGAAGGAAAAACTACTGGGGAATATTAGAAAAAAACAACCAACTACTAGTCCATTTTCTATCTCATCATATACAAGGAGAACTGGTCTGCATTTCCCTAAAACACATCAACCACACCTGACTAGTACTGACAGAAACTAGGTGAGGTTTGTCAAAAAGCACCAAGTGTTCAGCTGGCATTCTTCCTGGGGAATGAAGAACCAACTGGAGACTTTCCAGAGGGACTGAGTTATTGAGTTATTGAAGAAACAGTCCTCCTGTTCCACTTGTAATCCTCTGGGAAACAAAAGCATCTAGAGCTAAAGACACTTATATTTTCTTTCAAGTCGTAGTGCTACGATATATTTATAGGGGTAGGTCAAACAATGTACCGTGGATTACAACATCATTTTTCTAAGTTTTCCTCTCGAATCTCAACAATAATCAGACCATCCTATTCACAGATATAATGGGAATAGATATTTTGTTCTCTCCTTACACTTCTACACATGCATGTTTATATATATATTTTTATATATGTATAAAAATAGTGCTGTATATATTTTATATATATATATACACACACACAGAGGTACAGCTAACTTGAAAATAATTAAGAAAATTAAATTACAACTGCCTGGTAAAAACTTATCAGGTAGTCCTGCTTTTTTTTCCACCTGTACTTAAAAAAATCAACTCTGGACATTCCAAATTTTTTTTTTTTTTGCATTCCAGTTTAAGGAATGAATGACAAGAGGAGCGTTTTATCTGTCTTTTAAGACAACAAATAAAATTCTGTGGAAAAAAGAAAAGGAGTAGGGTAAGTTGGGTTAGCTTCCCATTTTTACTAGTTAAAAGAAATTTTTTTTTATTTGTTACACTGCTTCTACTTCTCTGAAGTAGGAAAGCTTCTATGTTTCGATGCTGTTGGGAGTCATGGCCCTATGAGGTGTGAACCCCAAAACAACTAATCACAAAGGCTCGGAAACACACAGCAGTCCTACATGCTGTCTGCGATGCTATGAGTTAATAACCTCCCCTACACAGAGCAGTAACCTCCTCTACGAAGATCATTAAGAAAAAGGAACGTATAGAGGAATCTATTAGACAGAAGTGGCAGAACTTTGCTTGCCCCATGTCAGAAAGTGTTGACAGGAACTCAAATGATGCTTTATTTCCTCAAAGCCAGGACCAAAATGCTGCTGTAACTGGTCCTGAGTTGTAGTGGCTCCCAGTATAACAGCAATCATATCCAAGTATTTCACTATGGGACCCCACAGAAAACGAATTAAAAACATCTTGTTCCCGTAGCATTACCTCATGCTACTTTTGTACAAGTATGATCTTAATTACTAATTTCTATGCTCTTAAAAACAAATGTTCTGGAGTCACTTGCTCGAGTATATTCACACCTCAATATACAGAAACCATTTATTGAAGCTAGCTGAGCTGCTGCCATTTGAGAAGAGGTGACAAACCGTGGCTGCCAAAGCCAAACAGAGCCAAGCCACAGTCAAGGATACAAGGGTAAGTGCGTCCTTGCAAATATCCCTCCATCATCCTCTTGGAGCAGTCCATTACCAAAACCTCAATGGAGGAGAGCAACGCAAACTATTCCAAAATGCTCCAATTTGCACAACAGCGATAATACTGTGCTCCCTGGCTGTATCTCCAAAATCTCTAGTAGTGTTGCCTTGGACAAATATTAGGGAAGATTTCAACCATCATAATTTTAAGGTGGATTATTTTTGCCTCTCAGTTTTCCCGTTAGCAGGAAGGAAGGCACAACCTCTAAGTTTGCGGCTTAATTTGCTGCCACTGTGTAGAAAACGTGCTCCTTCCATCATGGTTTTGAGATAGTGATTTTCCAGAGGTAAAAACAAGTTTGCATGCTGCATGTTAGAGATGTCCTGTTCTAGGAAACAAACTGAAATGAAGTACAAGAAATCTTCATTCTACTTGTAACAGAAACTAGAAGGAAAAACCTACCTGACCAATTCCTGAACACTCCTTAAATAAGCATCCCTTCTGTAAGATGATTATGAGCATCCCTGGATAGATGCAACATGGACATAGTTGTCTGCCTCCAAAGCGCAACACAAAGTTCACGCTGCCCTTACAGATGTTCCAACGAGCCAAAGTGGGTGTCCCTGCTCTCACTCACCTTGTGCCACAGCAGCTTGCATAATTCCTGAAGCAAAACAAGAGTGGCTACTTCTCTACTGTTGACCTGGGAAGCGTGAGGATGCCTAACACACAACATTTGGCACTTCTTACCAAAAATCTCTGATTCAAGTGTAATGGGACGCACACTCTTCGGTACTGGACAAGCACTTTAAGAAAAACCCACATTGAACACCTAATTTCCTACCTTTTCAAAGGAAACATGGTATACAGGTGTGAAGACCAACAAGCTGGCAGTGCAGGCATCTGCAAAAGACTGTGCAAGCTGCAACACCCCAACAGTACAAATAAACAGAAGTCCTTTTAACACACGGCTTTTGCCAGCTATTATACCCTTATATCTTTGGTGAGCACGCAGGTAGCACTTCTGAAAGTGTTTTTTGAAAGCCTTGTGAAGTTTTGAAATAGATGTACTTTATTTTGATATTCTATAAATCTATAGCATTACTGCTCCCTCATTACAAGCACAATAAAAGTTAGAGAAAAAGCTATGTCTTAAAACAAATTAGGTCTTAAAATAAAGTTGGACTGATTTGTGCATTAAAAGTGTACAAAGAGCTAGTAAATATTCTGATTTTTGGGTCATAAATGTTCAAACGACTCTTGAAAATAGAAAGTCTTGAACCAAGGATGATTAAAATAATACTAACCTTGGTTAGCAATTAAATGATCCCAACTCCCTTTGGACTAAAATGAAGACAACAGCTAGTAGCTGACATCTTACTTCAACATTTTACAGCTGCTCTAAGGCAAAGACTTTGGACATTTGAATGCATGCATGCATCTTATTTTCCCAGGATTTCAAAGTCCACATCCAGGCTGCTGCTCAGCCATTATAAATGAGTAATTCAAGTAGGGCATGACTGCTTCTTGTATTAACTTGATAAAGATGTTTCACTCGAAGTGCATCAACAGTTGGGTTAAGTCATGCCTTTCACAGGCTTCCACTTAGAAATTCTGTGTTATCAGTGAAGAAATAAGAAAGTATTACTGGCTTCAAACTATTATAAATGTCTTTAAATATAATTAGCATTATGAAGATTCTTATTATATTAATCTGTTTTCAAAACTCCGAAATACAACCAAATGTACCTTAATAATTTCCTATTTTTAATTAAAATAATTTTATCAACTGATTGCTATCTGCACTAAAGTTTTACTTCATTAGTTTAGACGTGCAACTGCTTAAGAGACTGATATATGCACTTTAAAATACACACATCTGTTGTCAGAAAATTCCACGATACTGAAGATTACTTTATATCCGTCAAATTTTCCAAAAGTTGGTTTAAAACCACAATTTTAATACAATAGATTAATTTTAAGGTTATCTTTTAGTAACTAATCTACTATTAAACATGAAAAAAGCAAATGTGTCGCAGTAATTTTTATGTCTGAAAAATATGAATCCTAAAATATCTTTCAAATACTACAAAGACATATTGAACATCTTTAATTTTCTTGTATGAATTTTCAGGCCACAGCCTACAGGGAAGATTTGCTCAATACTGAATTCCTCTTTGTCTCATCACAGCAGGGACATTATAAGAGAGTTCAAAATGAGAGGGAGAAGAGAATTCATATTCTCCTTTCACAGTTTATTTTCACTGAATAGATAACCAAACATGAACACAGTTGCAGTAAATACAAAAAAATATACTGTATATATAATTTATTCAAAGCCCAGTGAGGAAAAGATGTCCAGTTTATTTAAAAGATGATTAATTACATCTGACTGGTTACCCTTTATGCCATGGACAAATACAGAATACTACCCAGGTGATGATTCATCTCATGCGCTCCATCACCCTGCTCACTAATGGTAAGCCAAACACTGCATTTAATGCTTTATCAGATTCAATCATATCTTCTTATTTTTCCAATGAGAATTCTTTCTACTTACAAAATTTCCATTATTTTCCCCACTGGGGGGGGGGGGGGGGGGGGGGAGGAAGGGGAATTCCTATGATAGCCAGTTCTAACATCATACTTTATATTGCACGTAATCAGTGTTTCTCTACAGTTTTAGTTTTATTCCAGAAATAAAATGAGCGTAGGCACTTTTGAGGGTGGGAAGAGATGGGAAGAAGCTGTCAGCCTCTGATTTATTCAGATTATTATTCTGATATCTAACATTAATTTTCAAATTACACTTTATTTTCATTTATGGTTTCTCTCCCATTATTAGAGCATGGCCTTTTTTGCCCTCCTCTGGCATGACAGTTAGTTATCAACACTGAAAATCAAAAAAGATGTGGCACAAACTCCGATCGGTCCGACTCCTTTCATGTGCACCTTCCCAGAGGCAGTGGGCTATTTTTCCAAGATTTCTAGACACGAGGCAGCATAGTCAAAGCTACTTCTCCAGCTTGGCACCGATCCCAGGCAAACGGCCCAAGAAGCTGTACAGCGACAGATGATACACAAGGGCTAAAAGTGGAAGAGATGGCAGATGCAGGCAGACCTTACTGTGCCAGCTGTAAGAGCTGACATGTTTGTTTGGGAATCGCCATCCCTACAGTTCTCATTGTCAGGACACCCATCCCCCCATGCATAACCATAACTTCAGATAACACAACATAATGCAAAATGACTTGCTATTCTGCTTACAGACATAAAGAATCAATTTTCTATATCTCTTGGGGAAAATCACAGTTATTTTTTCAGATCCATCTACTTCATCTTGAAAATACATCAAGAATTAGAAAACGACTTAGGAAAACCAGACTTTGCATTAATTTGCTGTGCTGTAAGCGGAGCTCAGTATCAACAATTAGCAGCAGAAGAGCGTTTGGGAACTCAGGACCCAGATCAACAAATTACTCTGCTCCAGTAAATATTCCTGCCTTAACTAAACCAGCTGCCCGAATAGGGCAACACCTAGAATCTTCCATTTCAGACACGACTCCAGAAAAACAAATTGTTACTTCCTCTGCAAAATTCCTTTTCCTCTATTGAAGAGTGTAAACCAGATTAAAATCAAGAATTAAAAATATTTAGCTACTTAATTAAACTATATATCCACTATAATTCTATCACTGCATTTCTCAAATAGATTGAGTACTCCATGTGGTACTGAGAATGTCAGGATACCTCAAATATACAGCATTTATGTTTAAAGTTGCTGTACTTAAAAATCTGTTACAGAAAGGCATCCACTATTAAATGCTCGTGTTACATAAGTAGACTAATTTTAGCAATTAAATTGAACTGAAAAGTTACACAGTGCACTGTTTTCCTACTATCAGCTATAAGTATTTCTGCCACAATAGTACATACACGAGTATCTTGAAAGCCTGAGAGAATTGGACTTGTTCAGCCTGGAGAAGAGAAGGCTCCAGGGAGACCGTATAGCAACTTCCAGTACCTGAAGGGAGCCTACAAGAAAGCGGGGGGCGGGGGGGGGGGGGGGGGGTGTGTGTACTTTTTACAAGGGCCTGTAGTGACAGGACAAGGGGTAATGGGTTTAAATTGAAAGCAGGGAGATTTAGATTGGACATCAGGAAGAAATTCTTCATGGAGAGGGTGGTGAGGCACTGGAACAGGTTGCCCAGAGAAGCTGTGGCTGCCCCATCCCTGGCAGTGTTCAAGGCCAGGCTGGATGAGGCTTGGAGCACCCTGGTCTAGTGGAGGGTGTCCCTGCCCATGGCAGGGGCATTGGAACTAGATGGTCTTTAAGGTCCCTTCCAACCCAACCCATTCCGTGATTCTATGATTATCTAGTCGAGTTTAAAAAAAAAATCAATATACTTCTAAGATTCTAACCCCTGCTTTTCTTAATCCTGGCTGTGAACTGTTGCTTTCTACATAAAGCTAACTATTCAGCCACTTGGTAACGGCACAACTTTACTTTGTCACCACAAAAGGCTATTTGTAACATCATGGAAAGGAACTTCTGTGGGAACTTTATAGGAGTAATGTTTGGGTGGAAGGGGACAATGTGGTCAAATATTCACTTTCTGTGTTTAACACTGCATCCTAAACCATACAAATGAGACTGTTAGTATATTTGTGTGTATTATAACCAGAACACAGGATCTTGGGAGTGGCATGTAGGGTTTTTATCCATGTTGAACCACAAAAATTACTGTGAGAAAAAATTTAGATTAGAAACAAATATATATTGAGATCATAATTTCTGCATTAAAAATAATGGAAATGCTTCATTTAAAGGTGTTTTTCATCAAATGTGATATATTTCTGTTCAGTAAACATTATTTAATCACTTGTTACTAACATCTGAAAAACAGAAACTGACCTGGTCAAAATGCATTTACATTTTACCACCAAAAGTTTACTGATTTTCAGTGATGTCTATTTAGCATTTCATTACAAAAAAAATAGCCATGTTACATGAATCATTTACATCACCAAAGCGGTAGTGAGAGCAATATAATTCAATTATAAAACCTGGAAACAGTTTAAACACCATTTGAAAGTAAACAGATACAGTCCCTTATGCCCATGTCTGGGAAGCGTCCAGATGGAAGTTAAAAATCCCACAGCATTTTTTCAAAATGAGTAGGAGCTCTCCCAATATGTTGGCCAACATATATTTTCTCAATTAAAACCAGATTTCAACGTCCAAAGCTATGTGTCAGCAATTGCTGAGAGCCTGTGCCTGTCACATTTCCAAAACTCTCTGCACCACCAGCCAGCATTGAGTCACCTTGCTGAATAATGCCTTTCCAGGTGCCACAAGTGGAAAAGGTGAACGCGTTCTCGTGATTGTATGAAGCACAGATGCATCACCCTATACAGTTATGGAAATAAAAGCTATCATTTGAACCCATGTTTAAGGGTTTGGTTATTTTCATACCAGAAGTGCTAAACCTGACTTTGGTGGCCATACGAAACACTTGGATACCGCCAGATTGTAAAGTGAACAGAAATCCTATGGAACACACATGCACACGCATGAAAGAAAGGGAACAGAAATAATCTCATATCTGCCATTCCCTAACTTTTCCACATTTAATGAGTTAAAAATTTAAAATGGGGGAAAAAAAAAAAAAAGCTTAATACCCCCGACTCTAGGGCTCAAAATATTAATTTTCCAGTACTGAAGCACGAACTCCTATCCCAAGAACTACAAGATCGGCTACATTACCTGTAGGCAGAATGCTGTTATCCTGAGTTAAGAGAAATGAGAACGTCAGGCAATGAGTTTCTAAAGAAAAAGGTATAAACCGAGAGGAGAACCAGGCTGTCCAACTCCCTCACTCAAGAGATTTTCTACTGCAATGTCTCAGGCTCCTGCTATTTGGAGTTGCATCCCTGTCTTAATTGTCCAAGTGGTGTTCTAATTCTGCTTATTGCCAAACTCTGAAGTGATATTATTAGGAGAAGGAAATTGGAAAAAGGCAAAGGCACTTCTTTGGCTAACGGTATTACTCTGTTGACTTCCACAGTGCAGCTGAACAGCACATCTCAAAGTAGTCAGGCTTGACAGGAAAACAAAAATGTTTTCAGGGAACTTAACTACACAGGCTGATTTCCTAATAACTGACAGGACAAAGCATAGCGGGGTTTTTTTCTTCCTTAATATCAGTTCTTCAAAACTCTTTTACAAAACTCAGAATCCTGTTTTGTCCCAATTTCAGAATTCTAGGGTACGTGTATTGCTGAAGGATTCATGGCGTATTGAGAGAAACGGAATGCAATGTAAGCAGAGATGAAAACACCTCTTCCCCCAGGAGGGTTTGCGGAATTACTTGATGGAAAGTTGAACAAGCTGCCTTATTCCTCATTGCGCAATTACCTTTCTATAACCAGAACTTACTGCCAGTTGCCAGAGTTACGCAACCCGCTGGAAATAATGTTAATCTAGTTCGCGTAGTATAGTAAATCCCTCCCTGATTCTACTCCCATGGACGTGGAATTTGTAAGTGGAGACAGCAGAGTAACAGACTGCGCTTGAGGACAAGTTTATTTCCCTCATAGAAAAAATAGCAAATGCTGGATCTTTGCAAGACAGTAGAAACAGGTGATTCAGGTCTAGAAAAACATTTGATACTTAACGTGGCTGTAGTGAGCAACATACTGAGCGGTGAGGGTAACGGGGGAGCATGGAGCACACACAAGGTGGTAAATGTACAAAATTAAATGCATTTAAAAAGAAGGTTTTACCTACTCAGATAGGTATTAACTAACTTGCATTTACCACTGTTACCAACCTGCTCTTCCCCACACCTGCCCTGAACTGCTCGGTAGTACCACCACCTGCTGCCCCCACCTGAACTCCTCATAAAATTAAAAGATGCCAGACATTTTGTTTATCACAATTAACTCATTTCAAAATCATGAGAGAAAGCGAAAAGGAAGGAGAAATTGCATTAACACAAAATGCCTCTCCCCACAACTTCTGTAACTCAGGCTTCTAAATCTAGCCTCACGCTTCAGACTGTTGAACTGCTATCTTTATTCCAATTTTGAAAACTACAGGACATTGCTAGAAAAATTCTTCTAAAAATGTATGCTTATCTGAATTTAAACTCACCCTACTCCGACATAAGGCTACATGAATACTGTGTTTTCAGTATACTCTCACCATTCATATTTTTCCAAGGCAAAATATGAGAATAAGCCAGATTTTAAAAGCAATTAGGAGGATATAAATGTTGTGCGCTGCAAGAGCACAGTTCTCAAAAGACCACAGTCCTGGCAACTATCATAATCCTTTTGAAATTGTTCATATTAAGATTAAAGATCACTTTGTTCCTCTATTCCCACAACTAGTTGGTATGGTAAAAAGATCAGTCCCCTAGTTTTATATGTAACATCTTTAACATTTGCTCTCCTTTCTGTGCATGTGATTAAATGTAACATTTTGAAATCCCAAAGTTCTGAGAAAAACATAAATCCTTGTCCACAGCTGCTGTTTGACTCTGGAAACACATGCATTTTCTTTTCAAGCATCTACCATCAAAAAATCCCAAAGGACTTGAACTGGAGAACACCTGCATCTCTTCATTTAGTTCCAATAACAGAGTCTAAACTTCAAAATTACAAAAATAGATGCTATGTTCAGCTGCAGTTACATTCTGCCCCTAATTCCCGTGAACAAAAATGCTAAGAGCATGAAATCATTCAGGCAAGCTCTGTCATCGAGAGGATAAGATTTTTTGCACCAGAAGCCCAGTGGGAACTTGATAGAAAACTGGCAACAATTACAGATAAAGTACATAGTGAAATCCTCTGGGAGAGAAAAGGAAATGTAATAAGATAGATGGGTATAATTTTTACACATTTATGCCCAAGCCACAAATGTGAATTGTCTTTAATTATTCCAATATATTAAGTTCTTTTACTCATTCATTGGGTCAAATCTTTCCAAAATACTTCAATTATGTTTATGAATACTACTTTACAACCTATTTTTATTTACTAGCACAAGCAGTCACTCAAATACAAACCGAGGACTTAAAAAATACTATTGTTCCAGTTTTAAAACCCAGACTTTACAGTATCTCCAGCCTAAGCAGTCAAAATTAAAGAAAAACCCAAAACAAAATAAAATTTAAGAACACTTATGTCAATGATAGGCTTTTTGAACTGCAAGAAAGGGGGAGCTAGGAGAATATAGAGCTGTGTATGCATAAAAACAAACATATGTAAAGTCTCTCACCTCCTTTCAAATAAGTTGTAATAGATAAAAATCAGCTGCTTTATGATACAAAACAAAATATTCCTGCTGATACAACGTTTATGGCACTTTTTTGTGTTTGAAGATACGGTTTTGTCAGTCTTAAAAATATTTTCACTTTACAAATTACGTTTTCCTTTGGAGGGAGGGAAGGAGAATGGAGTAGTCTTATCTAAACTTACAAAATATTGACAGTGGAGGGAAAAAAAAATCCGAAAGTCTTTGGAAGGTTAAGAAAAATATCACTTAACTGAGAAATACCAGCTTTTAATGGCTGAATACTTGCTCTTCAGCCTTCATGCTGTTTTCACAAACTAGAGAAGCCTTCTCTCTCTTACTTTGCCCCACTGGTGTATCAATTTACTACACATGAGCATGACATTAATACAGGTACTTGTGTTTATTCCTTTAGTTCACTGCTGCATTACTAAATATTTAAGCTGATCTCAAAGAAAATGTTATTGATTGTATTGTTTTTATTTTAGTTCCTCTGGATTTATATGTAATAAAGGTCTCCATATGCCGGCTGTGCACGCACTCCCAATTATTCAATATGGCAAACCAAATAGAGCTTAATCAGCTCACCTCATCTATTCAACAGCTGCTCATAATTAAATACTAACACCAGCACTCATTTTGAAATCTCCTTATTTCTCTCAAAGGCCAGGTGAAACAAACAATGTCTGCAGCTTGCTCCGAGGGTTAATAAAGCCAGGGTTAGTTCAGAGAAGCAGTAAGAAGACCTCCCCAAGCCCCGGGGTAATGGAATAATCTCTTTGCTTGTATGTATTTTATTTGCTGCCTTTTAGATAAGGACTGGGAAGCATATCCACTGATTTCTACAACTCTACACTTTTTCATACAATGAAAGTACCCAAAACTAAAAGCACCAGGATATAGACTTGTACTTTAGAACTAAACAAAATCATCTTTATATTCTTTGTCCCTAAATACTTCCTCTGCCATAGGTGGATCAGTTTTCCACTGTGCTAACGACACTTTGTGCACCAAACAGTAAAACACCCTTGCCAAGTAATCGTCTGTCTATGCACTTGTTATACATAAACTTACTTTGCCGGTATCTGCTATACATCACACTTTAACGATGCCCTTTTTGGAATTACATTCTAGAGAGCTGTTTTCCTTTGTTGGTTATACTCAATGCAGTAATGGTACTACTAGAAGCCTAATTTTTTTTTCTCTTCCTCTCAGCAGCAACAAGTGAAATAACAAGACGTAAAATATTAGCGTAAAATGCTTTACCACTCAAATTGTAAATACGTCCTCAATCTGTGCAGGGCCACCTACAGACAAGCAGTAAAAGGAAGCTGCACAAGCATCCTGATCACTCTGGATTATGTGATTCAACTGGTACCAGACAGTAGACAGTTGCTGATTGACAGGGAGAGGAGGAGGAAAGCTCCCCTACCTGTTCTCCAGGTAAATTCACCCTGACCTGCTCAAGAACCTCATGCCATTTGCACAACCTCCTCCTTGGCATTTTAGATCCAAACAACTGCTTTGATTTTAGACCAAGTTGTTTTCCACTAAACTTCACAGATGCATAATGAGTGAGTTAGTTACTCTTCCTTCACTAATTGTTACATAAGCAAAATAATTTTCAAAGTCACTTTCATAGGCATTGCATTGTATTCCAAGATTCTTCCCGAGTACCCAGAAATTCCTCTGCAATAGCTTCTCTTGGTTCTACACACAAAAAGGTATTACATCATTCTGTTCTTCACAGGGGTGGCTAACCTGCAGCTCTTCAGCTTTGTACAGCTACAATGCACCCCTCTGCCCCACTGTACAGGGGGACCAGCAGCTCCACTGACACTGAATTTGCAAAGTTTTCTGAATCCTTGTATATTGGGAGAAGTAAACTGAGTTTATCTGAGTGCTGGGTGAGAACTTATCCAATCAATCCCACCAAGCTGGACCAAGCTGTCCCACTTAGCTCTTTGAGAAATCATGTGAGCATCAGCTATACAGCTATTTGTATACGTACTTTGTCGAGTCAGCAGACTTGGCCAACTCTGGCCGTCCCTCGAGCAATCTGGTAACACCCAACAATTTCAGATTTTTCCCATCTCTCCTGGATAGCTTTTTTCATTCCTTCTATGAGCAGGTTGCACTACTCTCTTCACTCTTTCCTGTAGTCCAAATTCCTATTACAGAACACCATCTCTAACATTTTTAGGATAAATTGCAGAAATAGCACAACTTCAGCCCTGCACAATCATCTCCAGTAGTACCGATTTAACCAACCCTTTTATTCCCCTGTATTGGTTTTGCTAGCAGGGGAAGGGCTACAGTGGTGGGTCCTGTGAAAAGCTCCTAGAAGCTTCCCCAGCTCCAAGTTGGATCCAATTCTGGATAAGACCAAACCAATCATCAACCATGGTAGCGCCTCTGGGATCTCATATTTAAGTGGTGGCTGGGGTACGTATGATCAACACAAAAACAGCTGGGGAACACACACACAGCAGATAGAGGAGTGGGATGTGGCAGACAGCCAGGTCAGTAAGGAAAGAGGGGAAGGAGGCGGGCCAGAGCAGACAGTCCTCTGCAGCCCATGGTGAGAGGGCAGGCTGTGCCCCTGCAGCCATGGAGGGTCACGGGGGAGCAGAGACCCACCTGCAGCCTGAGGAAGCAGGCAGCTGCACCCAAAGAAGGCTGTGACTGTGTGAGGCCCACACTGGAGCAGGCTGCTCCTGAAGGATGGCAACTCATGGGAGGGACCCATGCTGGAGCACTCCGTAAAGAACTGCAGCCTGTGGGAAAGACTCACATGGGAGAAGTTGGTGAAGGACTGTGTCCCTTGGGAGGGACCCCATGCTGGAGCAGAGGCAGAGTGTGAGGATCCTCCCTGAGGAGGAAGGATCAGCACAGACGTGTGATGGACTGACCACAACTCCCATTCCCTGTCCCCCTGCTCTGCTTGAGGGGAGGAGGGAGAGAAATGGAGACCAAAGCTGAGCCCAGGAAGAAGGGTGGGGTAGGGGGAAGGTGTTCTAAGATCTTGTCTGTTTTGTCTCTCATTATCCTACTCTGATTTGATTGGTAACTAATTAAAATGATTTTTCTTCCCCAAGCTGAGTCTGTTTTGCCCGTGATCATAACCGGTCAGTGATCCCTCCCTGTCCTTGTCTCGACCCATGATCCCTTCCTTCTATTTCCTCCTCCCCATCCCACGGAAGGGGAAGCAAGTGAGCAGCCACATGGTGCTGAGTTGCAGGCTGGGCCTAAACCATGACATCCCCTGAGGCATAAGTTGAACTTGCTGTCAAATTATCCAGTATAGCTTTCTTAATTCCCAGAAGTGTCTACAACTGACAGCAAAAGCATTTTTATGTTCTCAAATCGCTTCATGTTTTTTCTCCACAGAGTGTTCACAGCCTTAATGAGGACAGCCATATCTTCCTGTATTGAATTGCCTCAGTTCTTTCAGCAGGCATTAGAAAGCAAAGGCTTTTATTAACTTCCTCACCCTTTTATAGAACCTGAGATAATTAAACCATTAGTGTTTAAAAAAATCATTTGCAGTGCACTGTTCTTCACGTTTACTGGGACCAAAGCGTCAACACATCAGTCAGCTTTAACCTCTCCTTTGTCACCAGCCACGTTGCCCCCTTGCAGATCTCGAGAAGCAGAGCTCAGGCCTCAGCACGCAGGTTAGCAACTACCACCGAGTACAGAGAATCAGTGCAACTTTCCCCAGGCACTGGGGGGGTGAGTGAAGTATCCAGTAAATTTTCAGTTCTAAAATTTTAGCTTTTTACACGTATCTCCATTCATCTACAAAACCAGTACCACAGACACTTCTCCACCACAAACCAGTTTTCTGCCTGTCCAAGTCCCCGCATGAGAGTGTGGTTGCCACTTCATTTGTCAGTGTCTTAATTTTCATAGGCACCTCCGTCACAACCTATCAAGTGCACTCTACTAACTAACTGGACTATCCATAGCACTGATGAGCTAAAACATAGCTGATCACTGTGACCTGTAACAAAAGCAGTAGCTACATAGTACGGGTAAGTACGCACAGCTCCTCTAAAATGTAATTAATATTCTAAGGCAAAAATCAGAAAATTAAACTCAAAAGGTCCTCAAAAAAAAGGCAGAAAATGCAATAATAATAGCAGTAATAAGTATTAGTATTATAAACATTTAAAAGCTACTTAAGGCAGTTGCAACACTGTTTTTAAAAACCAGATCTGAATAATTTGGAGACTGTAGAATAATGAATTGCTTTTTGACAATGTTTTAGGGGCAGGAACTTAAGATAATTGTTATAAAAACAGTGCCGTAAACATTTCCAACATGATGCTCTCCAAGAAACATACAAGTACAGTTACTGAAAAAATAAGCTAACAACTGCTGGAGTGCACGGTGCTCACAAATATTTACTTTGCATAAGAATCAAATGTTGCTTACATATGCACATAAAAATTTCAAAGGTGGTTATAAATTCACTGTTACTTTTCAGCCTAATGACATTCAACAACCATTACACATGAAAAAAATAGCACACTTTTCAGTTTACGTTTTTGAGGTTTATAATACGGGGGTCAGCTAATTCTTTTGCTCTCCTTAAAATAGATACTTTTTGAGTTTGTTGTTTTTCCCCTATTTGTTTCCACTCAAACTTTTAAAAACACAAAAACATGACTTTTACTTAGCAAAACCTAGATCCGTGTGATCCATGCATATTTCATAAACTGTATTGTAGTTATTTTTAAACTGGATACATTTCAAAATTGTCAGTGTTGCTTAAAACAGACCAATGTTTTGTTTAAAGCCCACAGAAACCATAAGAATGTCAGGTAATAGTATTTATGCCCACAAAGTCAACAACACCCTTTAATTTATCCAAGCAACTCTCCGAAAATATTAACTTGCTTCTCATTTAAATCCTCCACAACACCAAGTTCGATGAAGTCAAATGTGTGTTCTGTAGCATTTGAAATATCACCTTTTTATTATTAACCAATCTTACGATAAATCAATTCTTAATTTAATTATAAATTATGCTGCAAATTCATATGAACCATTTTGAATTCAGTATATCAACTTCTTTTTAAGAAGCTCAACGCAACAGATAAAGGAAGGAAAGAATATAAATAGCTTTCAACATGGATCCTGCCCCTCATCCCAAAAATAACCTTACAAAAGGTTCAATATAAATTATTTAAAAGGCAACCAAAGTCAGTGAGGCATTCCTTATTGAAGAAGTATCAAAATGCTGCTTGTAGTTTTGCAACTCAGAGTGAGCTGAAGTAAAGTTATAATGTGTGCAGCATGTGAAAAAGATACTCTGGCATTTGGCACATTTTACATCAAGCCCCTCTTTTGAAAATTACATCGGATAGGGAAAATGTAATGCGATACCAGCTTAACAAGAGTTTTGCACTTACCAGAATTATGGCAGTAGTCCATATACTGCGGAATCTGGATTGTAAAGGCTACCAAATCTGGAGCTAAGAGAGATTCTGGCTTTCTACTTTCATTGAGCCATTTACTGCTGTGTAAGCCTCTGGTGTCAGAAGGGCCTTGAATTAAAGGAATCAGCTTCTCTTTTCCACCATCACCTAAGATAAAGATTAGACTTCCTTACAGCTTTACTGTAACAAGACAAAATTTCAACACAAACATTCACTAGTTCAAAGAAAACAGCTACATTTTACATACAGAATTAGAAGAGGAAATAGAAAGTGCAATCTCATATAAACTATTAAACAACTTCCTTATATTATCTTGTAAATGTCTTTACATTCAGGACGATTTCAAATAAAGTAATCCATGTATCTTTAAATCAGTAAATTCCATCCCAAATTTATAAAATAATATCTTTAAAAATCACCAAGAGCTCAATTTAGAATTAAATATACATTTTTTATGTTCTTGACATTAGTAGCCTCCATATGTGAAAGAATCATAGACATTGATTTGAAAAGTCCTTGCATGATCTTCCAGAAAAATTCCATTAAGGAAATTTAAAAACTATCACAGAGGCCTCAAATACTTCACAATCAAAATTCATACTTACAGCATTAGTGGAAAATGAGACAATAAACAAAACAAGACAAAATTATGCTACAAATAAAGCAAATTCTGTGTAATATGAAAATGCAGTTATTCTACTTTCTTCAGTGCTTTTAGATTAATATTTGTCTCAGCAGAAAAAAAACCAGCATACTTTTTTTTTTTCCAGTGTAAAAACTGACTATACTGGAGCCAGACTGGATCATCCTGGCACACTTAACAATAATAAAAAACCCCAAAACAGAATACAAAAAACCCTCTCTGATTCATAGGAACAATGAGTAAATTCTTGTTTCAGTAACTCTCCTTGTAAAAAGCAAGGCCAATTCTCCTATACAGGCAATAAAGTTTTACATGGTCCAGCTGCACATACCTGGGGCTTTGGCACAAATTTTTATTGATCCCACGGTCCCAGAGGCACATTTGACCAATGATGTGCCGCAGTACTTCAATTCAACATTCTGGATTGAGCCCTCAAGAGTTGGCAGGGGATTCTTAGATTTCACACCTAATAAAAGAAAACTGCAAATGTACTAGCCTGTTGAATTTAAATATTTTTATATTCCTTCACCAAGGCGTTTAAACTTAATTATGCTTTAATTATCTACCTTAGATGTTCTTACAGCATTTTTGTTGTGATTAACAGTTTTTAAATGGAAGTGAGAGAACGCTGTGTATGGGCATTGTAATACAAACAGTTATGCATAAAACATAATGAGATACCGCCAGGAAAACACACAAGGCCATTTAGAAATTGGAATAATAAATACGTATATATACATATCCCTACACCTTTGTTTTCAGTTTATAAGCGCCACCTCAACTATTCTCTTTCATGTTTTTACTATGACCCTTTCATTTCAGGATCTCAAAATGACTGTTTTCAGCTTACACTTAGACAACAACGTTTTACTCAGTAGCGATGTAAAGCATTAAATCCATGCAGCCGAACAACACAGAAGGCCAACAGCACACTTGCCATTTTTCAACGGAAACTGGAGTTCAAACCTTGCCTTAGGGTCACAAGTGGAACTAAGTTTTGGTGGTCTTTCCTCAGCCCCCATTTGTGTGCACCAGAAAACTACCGCACCGGTTGGAAGAAACCGGTGCTACTGGCAGTCACTCCTGAAGAGCTGCCTAGAACTGCTGCGGCAGCAGCGGGAGATCTCACAAGTCAGGACTGAGATACGTTGGCAGAGCTCGAGGGCAGCCCCCAAAACAGCCCCGCGGCATGGGTGGAGGAAGCCAGCCCTCCTATTCTGTACAGTGCTGCCTATCAGAAAAAAATACATACATTTACTTGCAAATTAGAAAGAAATAGTTCCAACACCTGTAAGAAGCATGACAGGAAAAACAACCAAAGGTTACCTTTTCTTAGGGCTTTTTTTCCCCTCTCTCATGCAAAAAGTGACCTGGAATTTGCCAGTTAAAATTGGCAAGCAGCTCGTTAAATATGCAAACATTAGTATAATTATGGAACCATTTCCTTGCATATGTAACATAGAATTTATTACACAATTCATAATTATGCAAGGAAAGTATTATGGAATAGCAGGTAAAAAAATTTGAAAGCATTTTGATATGTATTTCAAAATAGTTACACACATGAAAGAAACAATATAGAGAATGAATTCATTAGGTTTTTGCACAGCCTCTCAAAGACTTAAACCAAAGAACAACCTTCAATATATGTATTAACTAGTAAGAAAAAATTCCTAAAAAAATCTAGGAAACAGAAGATTTAGGATTAAACCTGGTAATTGTTCTTAGTTCACTGTGACTATTCCAGTTCACAAACACTGAAGTGTATTTGGTAGGGCATATAAAATCATTCGGTAAGCAGACTTCTTGACATGTATGTTCTGATAAGACATTAAAATAATTTCTGAATAAAAAGTACATTGCAAGGTAGAAAGAGAGAAGAGGAACACCAAGGGACTCACAGCATTGCCTAAACCAGATGGCCATGTGGGTAAGTTCCGCGTTCAATGCATACTTTCTTACCAAAATTTAACGGTCTTCTGTGTTCAAGGTATGCCCAGCTTTTTCCTGATTTGTGATTCAGGAAGGCTTCAGGCTCCAAGAATGCTCACTGCAACCTCTTTATGTGCCTGCCACTACAACACCCCATCAGCTCTCAGTCTGAAAGAACAGCTACCAGTTTTAGCCTCGTGAACACACCCTCATCCCCAGTCTTGCCCGGGGTAAGCCCCTTTTAAAGGTGAAAATCCCTTCTGATCTAAGGTGTGGTATATCAGACACAACACATGAATTTGTCAAAAGCAGATAGGGTATCTGTAGGCATTTCCAAGTCTTGGCTCTGCCTCTTCCAAAACAAAGATTAAAATACTGTTATAGTAGCAGCCAAGATTACAGTCAAAACAAATCTGAGTTCATAACCTGACCCCCATCTTCTCAAAACTGGTGGCTTCTTGCTGTTTGCCCCATTCAGCAATTCTTTTATGCCTCAAAATACAAGATGGGACATCTGACACATTTCTCTCACTTCACCATGGAAGATGAAGTCCTTCTCAAACTAAGTATTTTCTGTCACGGAGTCCTCTTTTAGATGCATCACCCTGCCAACCTCTCTGCATTAAGACTAAAACTTTCCACGTTAGTTACATGCGTAACGTGAACTTTGTTTTAGTATCATACTTGAAAACAAGGAACAAAGTTTCACGTGATCATGCTCCCTATTTGTTTCTGTTCACTCCTATTTTCTCACCAAATAACTTTTGGATTTGTCAAATTGCAGCAAGATAGGGCAGTGTTACCAAAGACATTTATTTCCTATGATCTTCATGAAAACGTGGGCCTATTTGTCCTGTTACCTGACCAGTCAGCATCTGCACGACAGTCAGCAGTCAGGGATCATGAAGGGAAGCTAGGAAAGCTGAATGGCTTGGCTTTGAAGAAATCCACAAACCCTCAATATATTCACATATTATTAACAATTATATGATTCACAACTATATCTTAATGTATATGAAGAAGCAGCTGTTAGCAGCAATAGACTATTTCTTTCTGTAACACCTGTTAGAGGGATAAGATGAACACTTTCTCAGCTGTTTAAAACTGTTTGAAAAAAAAACAATAGAAAAGTATTAGGAAAACACAGCATAATTACGCTCCTCCTTCTCTATGTTGAATTGATGTCAAATTGCAACATCATCTTACTCTCAGTCTTAACACCTGATAACCACAGCCCACCACAGCAATCAAGGAGAAGTTTGAAGAAAAATTAATTCTGCTTAGGTTTCACAGCTTTGCACTGTGAAACTCAGAAAACCCATTTATTAAATATGAAAATCCTACACAGAGCCTACAATAAGTAATAAGGCACTTAGGATGTCTAACTAGACTTTCATCACAGAGACAAAAATTACCTGAACCTAAGCTGACTCCCTTGCCCAGTTAAAAGTTTCTTTCTTTTTCAAAGTGCAGAAAGTTTAGAGACTTTTGGTAAAAAAAATCTATAATGAAAAGGTTCAATATAGGGAAACACTACATTTTCTTTCAGTCTCAAAATTTTTTGAAATTATGAACCATTCCTCAGACTTGTCAAACAGGCAAGCTGCTCTACAGAGAGGAAAGAAGCCTTGTTTCCTATGTATGTCCCTGAGTATCTGTAGTTTCCAGCCCTGTAACTTTAGTTCTTCTCAAATATTCTCCCTTATTATCTCTTTTATCATAGCATCATTGTAAAAATCAGTCTGTTGAAACTGTTGCACACACAGCTAAAATATTCCGTAAATACCTATTTCAGCAAGCAATGTTTGAGTGACTGAAGACTGGGGCTCCCTTATTTATAAACTTCAAGAGATTGTTTGAGCAGGACAATTTCAAATTTAGTATGGAGACAAACACTCCACAAGATTTTAATTAAGACACAGAGCATGAATTCAAAGAGGAACCAAGGAAATCAAATTTATCATTGCCAACAGCAACGTTACCCAGATTTAATGTCCTGCAAATGAAGCATGAGAAAGGCTTATTTCCAAGGTGCAAGACAACAAAGTAGAATTTGTGCTGTACTTGCTTTTCTGGTATCACGCTCAAAAGCAGCAGTGTTATTTACCTTTGTTGCTCAGTGTAGTCAAAACTGGAGAACCCATCAACCATGTTTTGTTTTCAGTACACCTCACATTTTCTTACTTAATTCAGGAACATGGTAATCAAAGACTTTATGGAAATGGAGAGATACATATAACTATCTCCACCAAATATAACCTATGGCTGCTTCCCGATAAAAATGTCAATGCTTTAGTTGTGTGATTTTCCTACGGGAAATTCTTGCCCATTGTGGAACTATTTGCAGTAAAAATCAAGTGATTCCCTCCCAGTATGTTGCCATGTTTTTACTTTGTGATCAAACATAATTCTGTTTCAGCTGAATCAGACTATCACACATAGAATACAACACATCACCAAAGACCTAAAAAGCTGTTCTTTCCATACTGCAGAACCCAAAAATAGGCAGAAACGTTTTCTAACTTAAAATCTACTACACCTTGACAATTCATACCTTGTGCACACTAACTCACCGTAATTTTAACTCCAAGCCTAAAGAGCCACCCTGTTCTAGAAACACGCACAGAAGATTCACACCATCAAGGAAGGATCTCCCACACTCTGAAGCCGTTATTGGCATCCTCCCCCCAACATTTCAGCTCGTAGCTTTGGTCCTCTCCATGTACATAACCCAACCACGCAGCTCACCCCAAGTCCCTCCACTCAGTGGCACTACGGGCAAGCAGGAGAGAATCAGATACCTAAAGGCAGGTCACAACTGTGCCTTTAGAGATCAGCCCAGGATTTCTGCTAACAAGTCTATTGATCCTTAACAATCATATAATTTAAAATCCTTTAAGAAAAGTTACCTAATTAGTGATTTTAGAATGGCCTAAACATCTTCTAGTAATCCATTCATAATAAGCTGAATTTGCAATGACTAATGAAAAACCAAGAGACTAAACTGATCAACAGAAAAGATAGGAAATCAGCGAAAGACTTATGTTGCTGGTTCTGAGGACAAGAGTGCCACCAAATCCCTGAAATACAATAAATAATTCTTTTAAAAGAACATGAAAGAAAGAACTGCAAAATATGAAATAGGAAATAAATAAGGCATGACTAAACTTGAAGCAGCTGCACATGAATTCTACCCAAAGTTAAGTTATGGCCTCAGAAGGAAAAATTTCAATATTTAAAGCATTAATCACCAATAAACTATAGTTTGGCAACATGATATAGTAAAAGACTGTCACACACATATCAAAGTGATTTTGAACTATGGTGGGTTGTCCCTGGCTGGAGGCCAGGTGTCCACCAAAGTCCCGCTATCACTCCCTCTCCTCAGCTGGGCAGGGGAGAGAGAATATAATGAAAAGGTCATGGGTTGAGACAAGGACAGGGAAGGGTCACTCACCGGTTACTGTCACAGGCAAACCAGACTCAACTTGGGGAAATTTAAATTAATTTATTGCCAGTTAACACAAGAGTAGGATAATGAGAAATAAGAACACATCTAAAACCACCTTCTCCCCACCCCTACCTTCTTCCTGCGCTCAACTTCACTCCCAAATTCTCCACCTCCTCCACCCTGAGAAGCGCAGGGGGATGGGGAATGGGGGTTGTGGTCAGTCCATCACACATTGTCTCTGCTGCTTCTTCCTCCTCAGGGGAGGATCCTCACACTTTGCCCCTGCTCCAGCGTGGGGTCCCTCCCATGGGACGCAGTTCTTCATGAACTGCTCCACTGTGGGTCCCTCCCACGGGGTGCCATCCTTCAGGAGCAGCCTGCTCCAGCGTGGGTCCACCTAGGGCTACAGCTCCTGCCAGAAGCCTGCTCCAGCGTGAGCTTCCCACCGGGTCACAGCCTCCTTCAGGCATCCCCCTGCTCCGGCGTGGGGTCCTCCCTGGGCTGCAGGTGGGTCTCTGGCCCCCGTGACCCTCCACAGCTGGCCTCACCATGGGCTGCACCACGGGTTGTTGGGTAGTCTCTGCTCTACGCCTGGAGCACCTGCTCCCCCCTCCTTCTCCACTGGCTTTGGTGCCTGCAGAGCTCTCTCTCTCACACATATTCTCACCCCTCTCTTCGGCAAAAAATTTCCCAGCTTACTAAAAGACAGCAGCGTTTCACCTACAGGGAAAGTCACTGAAATCTGGTAAATCCCTGTTGCTACAGTCCTGTTTTGAGATTCTACACAACGACCTTCATACAGGTCCCCATCTTCCTTAATCCACCAACTTCTTGATTTTTTAAAAATCCTGCTTCAAATGGAGAGTGAAATAAGGAACCTGTGATTCAAAGACTGAAAACCAATACTGAAGAAATCACAGAACATTTGGAATAATATGTTTAAGGTCAAGAGTACCTTTGAATAATTCTTTACTGATAATCTGTTTTAAGTAGAACAATGCTTTAATTTTGAATCTCATAGAAGAACTAATAGCTACCACTGAAAAAAGACTTTTCTGAAAATACAACTGAGCTGGGAAATGTTTCAGAAGTCCCTTTACGCCCTGTACTAAGGCCAGCCAGCAAACATTCATAGACTTGCTATGAAAACCTATCAGAAGAAAAAGGACCATCCTGAAACTTTCCCTATACAGAAACACAATCCATGCATAGTCTGACTGCAGTTCTTTATAATCTAAATATATCAGAAGAAAAAGGACCATCCTGAAACTTTCCCTATACAGAAACACAATCCATGCATAGTCTGACTGCAGTTCTTTATAATCTAAATAATGAACATTTAAAGAAGGAATACCGCCTTCCATGTTTAAACATACACAGTATTGCAAATAGCAATAAAACCTTTCTGTGAAAAGTGTAGTTTTGAGCAACTCGTTCTTGCTAGCATTCAGGCTATTTAGGCATATCCAGTGATAAGCATACCTAACTGAAGCTACTATTTTAGATTTGGCAACATGACACTGGTCAGGACACAGGATTAAGGTGGCTTTAGTGGCACTGTTCCTGCTGTTGTAAACAGAGGTTGAAAAAGAAGCAAAGAATTGATTTTCCTTTCTGCATAATTCAACAGCTTCATTTCAGGTACTGCTGTATCATTTGAGACAAAGAATAGTAGCCCAAGTTAGTGCCCTAAAATGAATTTTGTTTTCCAAGAAAACACAGAAAAACTATAAGAATCTGAATTTCCCTCTCTCAGAAAGCATGTTGTATTAACCCTCATATCTATACATTTTCAGCAGACAAATGACATGGATGCAAATGCTTCCCTGATACACACAAATAAGAACATAAATAAGTATTTGAAACAAGATCCCAGAAGAGACAGACAGACGGCCAGAGAAAAAAGCTTACAGTTTCCACCCCTAGTAACACACCCTTTAGTTGGGAGCACGCACTCACAAATGGTTGTTTCCATCTTAGGCGTATAGTCTTCTATCCCTTTCAAATACAGCAGTTTTGCTGTATCTAAGGACAAGTTCAATAGCTCACGGAAAATAACAACATGTAGAACATACTAAAACACTTCTTTTCTCTCATTAGCATATGCTAATTTGATCATAAAAAACCTGAACTGTTTTAGTGTTGAATCTATACCAGCTACTGTGAAGAAAATTAACTCTCTCCTGACTAAAACCAACACACTATCCTAAGCTTCTATTAAGTCTAGTTCAAGTTCAATCCAGTACCAGTTGAAACACTTTATCTTCAAATAAGCTAAACATAAATTGCAATGTATCGTAGGCTCAGGAATAAAACCTGTGATTTAGAGGCACAGCAACTAGAGAAAGAGGACACCTACAGCTTTCTAGGACAGCAAAATACAGGATAAAGGAACAAAGTCTTAGATGAACCTCATCTTAGATCTCATCACTTTCTATTTCAACTGTGGAGCGCATTTCTCTAAGACATTATTGAAGCAGGCTGCCTGGCAACTGTGAAACTAAAAAGCCTGGTTTCCTGAGACTTTATATTCTTTTGCCCTTAAAAAGCCTCATTCACCATAGCATTTTGAGGTTCACATCTGCTATCTAACATACCTACTATACAAGAGAAAAGAAATGCCAGATCTCACCTGGACCCACACGTGGTTGTGAGCTTCCCTGTAGCACACACGACACCTGGTCACCTGCTTGGTGTCAAACAGAATACCTAATGACCGACATCTCTCACAAGCTCAAATTGAGATAACTGCATATGGGGCAGAAGAGTTGTGCAGCAGTAAAAAGGTCAACAAATTGAGGATTCTGGAGGATAGACACAGTAATTCTTCAAGAAGTAAAGAAACCACAAAGATTTATAAAAATTCAAAAGAAGGGCAGACGTTTTCAGTAACAGTATCATTAAGAAAAAAAATTAAAGTAACATCTAAGGTGTAATCATTAACAGTTTGATTTCCTGAGCTGCTAGGGATGGTGAGGGAAGCGAAAGAGAACATTAACACCTTTCAGTTGGGAGGTTAAGAAAGCCAGCAGTTGCATAGTTAAAAGATGGACAACAGAGGCTGATGCTAGGGACACGGACTGTAAAGGGGTAGGAAATGGCAGGGAGACAGTAATTCAGACAGGGTAGGTAAGCAAAACATGATAGAGATTACATAGAAAAATATTACAATACAGTATATCAGAATTATCTTCAACAGTCTCCCCATGATTTTCCTTCTCAGGCAGTATATGCTGTCTGCTCTTTAAAGAACAGAAAGCCCTGAGGCTACCCTTTCACATGGAGTTTTCCACAAGCACGAATGACAAAATTTCACTTTCTTTAAAAATGAGGTTTGTTTCTAACTGCATTATCATTCCTACTCAATCACAATTTTCTATATCACACTACATTTCTTAAATATATTATCATCACAGCACGGTTTGGGTTGGAAGGGACCTTAAAGACCACCTACTTCCAACCCCCCTGCCATGGGCAGGGACACCCTCCACTAGACCAAGGTGCTCCAAGCCTCATCCAGCCTGGCCTTGAACACTGCCAGGGATGGGGCAGCCACAGCTTCTCTGGGCAACCTGTCCCAGTGCCTCACCACCCTCTCCAGGAAGAATTTCTTCCTGATATCCAATCTATATCTCCCCGCTTTCAATTTAAACCCAATACCCCTTGTCCTGTCACTACAGGCCCTTGTAAAAAGTCCCCCCCAGCTTCCTTGTAGCTCCTTCCTCAGGTACTGGAATGTGCTATAAGGTCTCCCAGGAGTCTTCTTTTCTCCAGGCTGAACAAGCCCAATTCTCTCAGCCTTTCTTCATAGCAGAGGTGCTCCAGCCCTCTGGATCATCCTTGTGGCTCCCTCTGGACTCACTCACTATGCTCCTCGCAGCAATTTAAATATACCATAGAAGCATCGAATACCAGGTTGGAAGGGACCTCAAGGATCATCTGGTCCAACCTTTCTTGGCAAAAGCACGGTCTAGAGAACATGGCTCAGGACCTTGTCCAGCCAAATCTTAAAAGCATCCAATGCTGGGGAATCCACCACTTCCCTGGGGGGATTATTCCAATGGCTGATTGTTCTCGGGAAATAGTTTCCTCTTGTGTCCAATCAGAATCTCCCAAGGAATAAGCTGTACCCATTACCCCCCATCTTTTCCATGTGACTCCTTGTAAAATGGAGTCTCCATCTTCTTTGTAGCCACCCTTTTAATACTGGAGCATGGTGCTAAGGTCACCCCTAAGCCTTCTTTTCCCAAAAACTGAACAAACCCAGTTCTCAGCTTTTCCTCATATGGCAGGCTTCCCAGTCCTTTGATCATCTTTGCGTCCCTAAACAATATACACTGGTTAGGATATAAACTTAAAAACAATGCTCCAAGTTTAACAAAAATGTTTATATTTTCTTTTAAATATTCTTAGACTTGGACTTAGAGAAAGAGTACGTTTAGTGTCTGGAATAGCAGTTTCTTACACCAGGAGGATATTAACCTTTAATCCTTGAAATCATTAAAGAAATGTTTGTAGAAATATTTTTAGCCTCTTTATCTGGTCAAAGTACTGGAAGTTAAGTCGTGTCTGTACAAACCAATCATTTCACCAGCAGTTTTATATTTCTTTAAAGCCTCATATAAAAAGCACCTGCTTAAAGTGAGTAATGGAGTTTTATATTCATTGCACTTAGGAACAGCGTATGTAACCTATTCCGTTTTCCTCCCTTGTGGAATATATTTCAGCTTATATTGCACAGCACATTACCGATGTGTATAAAGACTCTCTGATCAGCAATTTGGACTGCAGACAGCAACCTGCATGAGTACACCTTTTCCCCCTCCTTAAATACAGTATCCACTTGATTCACCAACCCAAATTAAAACCATCCTTTAAGATGATGATCTCACCTTCACAGTGAAGACATGAAGCCCATACATGCTAATGCCAGAATAATGTCAGACTACAATCTCCAGCATATACCCTGCACAACCAACAAGCGATACACATGCTGCCAGCATTATAGAAAAATAAACAAATATATCATCTTCCCTGGCCAAAAAATAGAAAATCTCCATTAGCGTGATTAATTTCTGATGTTAAAAATCTTACTGTCTATTAAGATACGAAAAGAAAGATATACTTCAGAAAATCTAAACTCAAGGAAAGTTCTGTAACATGACACATATTAAGGATGCAATTTAATCTTGGAATTAGCATTCTGTCAGAAAAAAGCACTTCCACACTACAGCTTATTAAAGCACATGCTTTGTGACATACTTCGTTATAGCTGAGAAATTTAAGCAATCCTTCAACTCAACCTCAGCATAAGGTTTCCCTGCAGAATTATCATAGAATCACGATACATGAATCATGACTACAGAATCAGAATTATGTAGTACTGTATTTTGATACAAGTATAAACTTGCAATAGCCTAACAATAGTACTCCTCAATTATGACAACTGTCACAGTGGACTCAAGTACATAGCACAGGCATTACCATGTAACAAAAAGCACATACTATTTTTCGGTAAGCTGCTATTTTTCATTTAGAAAGAACAGTGAAATTTGACAGGGCAATTTACATAATATTTGTAAATGCTTTTTTAATGATTAGCCAGAATCATACAATTGCATTCCTGAATGCATTGTAATATGTATTACTACATTACACACAGAAAGCAGATTGATTTCCATGTATTTCACTGTGCTTAGCACACTGATTTATCATCTACGCACAGAATCATACCTTCACAAAACCAGATGCTACCTTAAAGTAGACAGTTACTCTTTGCATCTTCTTGAAAGATAAGCTTTAAATACCATGGAAAATAAACTTGCTAGAACAAGTTAAAGTAAGCATAGAATTACATGTCAATATTATTGCACGTAAGCGCTTACTCACTGAACCAAACAGGAAGAAAGGCTATATTACATTAGCTTGATTAGTACCTCATGGAACACTGCAGAAGTTGTTTTGAGGTCAAGGCGAGTTTACAGAGCCCATGAGAAGTAGAAGGAATAGATACTCTATAGTCACACATTTGAAGAATATCTGTGATTGGGGAAGTACATATTTTCTAACTTACTCTAATTCCAGTAAGCTGCTTTGTTACAAATTTTAACTCCAATATACTTAGTACAGTAAAACCTGATAAATCTACGCAATATTAAAATATCTGAGGGAGTAGAGGACTTCAAAGTTAAAATGAAATCCTGGTAAGTCTTCATAGTATCTTAGACTGATATCCAAAGGAAAATTGGAAAAGGAAAAAAAAAAAAAGGGCAATTTTAATACAGAGGAACATTACTAGGAACTTTGTCTTTTTACAATGTTCTTTATTTTGCCAATTAGATGTCCTTAACATAACTTCAAATATGTCCTGAATGTCCTTATAGGCATTAGAGCTCTGTTTAGTTTATAAAAAGGAGGCCTATATGAATGCCAGTTGTATGCTTTTCAACAGAAGGATGTAAACTTATTTAGCGATCTGTTTTTCTCTTTCATCTTATCTCTAGTTTCTGTGTAGATTTATAATGCTCATTGTTTCCAATTTTAACAAATCACCTAATGGCAGAAAGGAAAATATGTTAACCTTGGAATTATTTGCAGTTGTAGAAATCCCTTTTGTCTGGCTCATGCAAGGCCTGCAATCTGTTTTAAACACAGATTGTCTGTCTTTTGTCTGACAGCCACCAAGCTGCACAAATTACTTTCTGCCTGTTCACCTGTTTGCAGCTGTGTCTGTAAGCTAAGGATTCTGTAGTTTGACTTGAGCAACCACTCCAGGATTGATGACATGTGCTGCTGATAAACTGAGCAATTTGGAGAAATTACTGGCTGAACTTATTGAAAGACATCTGTGCACGAGCTGAGAACTAGAAGCCTTCAATTGTGTGTTTGCAACCTGCAGCGGCGGCGAACTGTTTGAAGTGATATCCTCCTATAAGGGAGCCGGCCCTGACACGAAATAACTAAACCATCTTTGCAACATACTTCCTTACACACCAATAGAATTCTGCTCTCTTGGTCTTAAGTATACTTCCTAAATAGAGGATATAACGACAATTAAGACTTCCTATACTCATCTAGCAGAAGTAACTTCTTTTGAAGCGTTTCCACTTCTGGCTCGGATTTGGCATTCTGTGTTGTTCCCCAGCCGTCTCGGCTACGCAGCCTGGTTCTCGGCAGCTAACGGTAGTACGAGCACCCCACCAGTACGCTTACTCTCTTTTACGTTAGCCAAGAAGAAACACCTTTGCAGTATTATGGGGGCACAGCTCAACTTGTCCTTCCACTTGCACCACATCATTACTTCGTCAGTTAACCAATATTAACGCCTCAAATTTCTGCTCCAAAATTTAGTTGTCAGCAAATTTTGTTTCCGAACTCTGTGAATCTGGGTAACTGTTGAGGTCCTGGAGAATATTTGAAGCTCAGGAATTAATTTTAAGCTCAGGAAGCCCAAGGCTGTTGCCTCAGGGTGAGCGTGTGCATGCACATGTGTGTACCTATGAAATTCTTTCGGTTCATAAAAGCTGCAGCAGACTGGTGAGCTGTGTGTGATGGCTAGTCAATTCTAAGCTGCACATCACATTCAGCAAAATAAATTCCTAAGTCCTTTGGGACACACTGTGTAGTGATATACTTCAACGTTGCTCCCATTCTCTTTGTTCTTACACATTTAGCATAAATGTGTTTCAAGCATACATTGCGACAGAGTAATCCAAAGCAGAATTCTACAGGTCTTCAAATGTTTTAGTAGTCCAGAATAAACAACAAATCAAAACAGCACTAAAATTGCTTGATACAGTAATGATGGGGGGGGGGGAGGGGGAAGTTGAAGGGAAAGAGGGAAAGTGTGTTAAACCTAAAAACGTAACTAAGCGCTTAAGGAACTTCCAAAACATGTAGTCAGAAGCACAGAGGCTGTCCATGTTCACATCTGCACATTAACCCCCTCCCCCCAAGCCCCCCTTTTATGCATTTAAAAAGGATTAAGTACGCAGAACTTCAGTATATGCAGTGAACCATAAAAACATAAACTATTCATGTTGTTGCCTTTGCAACTAGTTCATACGCAAAGTCAAGGTACTGACTAAAGTGATCAATCAAGACCTACATCTGTGCCATTCGTTAGTTTTATCAAATGAAATTAGTGCTTCCATTTTAATTTCTTAAGTATTTGAAGAAAAATATTGGTTTTAAAAGTATCTTCACAAACAAGGTCTACTAACAATGACAGGAGTTTTCAAAATATGTATTATATTTGATGAAAAATTATCACTGCACTATAAATTAAACAGATTTGAAAATAGGAAAGCAAAGCTTTTAACTTAAGTAGCTATATAAATTGGGCTTTCACATTTCAGAACTCATAAACTGGATTCAACACAGAGCTGAAGTGACCTGGAAAAAAGGATATATAGTACAGCGTATATGCATACAATAAATCAAGTGCTGATTATGTGCAGCTAATAACTATACATCACTAATAATAAAGCCCTTCAGATACTGCGCTATAGCAGATATCTAAGTAAATACAGCACATTTTTATCTTTACCCTCTCTGCATATTGTGAGTTCGAGCGTTTTGAACGTCAGCTTTTATTTTAGAAGAGCTAAGTCGTGAGAACATTCTTATGTACCACTTCATAACTCTGACACCAAGTATGTATAAAAAGATTAGCCTTTATTTGGTATAAAATCAGTTGGCAGTTTTACATCTGTGCAATGCAACATAAATACCCCAGCTGGCATCTCGAGCTCACACACATATGGACTTCAAAACAGAAACTTCCTTATTTGCAGCGCTGCCAGGGTAATTTTGTATACTCTGCATACTACAGCTATTTGTCAGGCCCCTGCAGGTGTGCACTGCACATAAACACACAGCTGTAGTCTAGCAAGCCAAGTGTTCCATCAAACACATAAAGGGAGACCTCAGCAGCTGGATTAGTCATCCCTGCAACAGGTCCAGGGAGAACAATATGGGTTAGTATTTTTGGAAAAGCATGGATGGTAAATTTATGATTATGCTGGCCTTACCAAATAACTGCTGGATTGTGTCATTTTTATGCAATGTCTACTTATTAAAGTTTTTGTTAGAATGGCTGGAACAGACTGAATATTTTTTAGTTTTTAATATAAACAATAAGGTAGTTTATGTATAAAATAGTTTATTAAGTGCAAAATGTTAAAAGGTTTTCATGCTAGTGGTTGGTTTTTGACAGATGTTACAATTATTTGCATTGGCTTTAACAGACAAATCACTGGAATCAATTATAGTTAGTATATCATAAAGTTTCTTACTAGTTATATATTATACTTTGTCACATTTACTATAACTACAGAGCATTTTTCTATCTCTGTTTTTTGCTCTAACGGCTTAGATCACAGGTGAATTCCTAAAAACACTGGAGAAAAAGAAGTGTAGAATAAAACACTTTACTGTAATGAACTTGCTTGCTTGTTTAAAGTAGGATTTTAATGTTTTAAAGAAAAAACAACAAAAATTACTCTTGCTCAGAACTGTTTGGAAGACACCAGCATCCACAGAATTTCACGGTGGTCATACAGATGTTAAAAATATTTTAATCAACCAGAAAAAGCAGTAAGTCTAATTTAATGCAAGTTTCCTTTAAGAAACTGCTTATGTCAAAAGCAAGAATAAAATGAATAAAACTTTCAAAACTATTTGCCATCTATTTATCCAGAATGTTCAGTGTACAGTATGTATTTTAGCATTTAAAAATTGCCTCAGAAAAGATAGGAAAGTATGAACCCTCCCAGGACGAATCCTAGATGCATTTCATCCATTAAACTTGGAGTTCAAATGACATGCAGGCGCCTGGTATTTGCTTCGAATCACAAAAATTGACCAGACCTTACCCATAGTTCTCTTTTTCTGAAGACGACATATTTACACACCCATCACAGCTCTTTGAGATTGCACGTGCTGAGAGGAAGATGTCAATTCAACACCTGAGCAGGGCGGACGCTGACTGGCACTGAGAACGTTAACCTGTTTTTCCTTGCGTACAGCAGTACTTGGCAGCACCTGGGACCACTGTGACCAGGAATCCATTCCCAACTGCACCCTCCTCATTAACTTAATTGCACGATTTCAAGAAAGAAGAGAAGGGGCTTCCTAAAGGTCACTTCCTTAAACATGACCTAATGACATTTCAAGCCCGTGTATCTGCCATCCACCAGGAACATCAGTATTGGTGGCTCAGTGATGTACCTAAAGGTTACGTTAACATTATGGTTACGTAAGATCTACTCATTAGAATTACTGATGGGTAACTAACAATTGCATAGTGATCTCCTCGTGGTATAAAGGTAGCTGGGCTTTGAAATCCAACAGGTTGTAGTAAATGCTGAAAAGGCACACGTGGCACCAGAGAAGGAGATGAACAATTCTCAGCCATACTCAGCAGGAGAGCCACTAAAACATGTCATACTATTATCATAAAGAAAAACTTCAAAACAAAAATAGGTATTTAGAATATACGGAAAATGGAAATGGCAAAGTTAATTATTTCTTGTATGCAAATAACTACCCTGCCGACTCAAAACATAAAAATCTATAGTTTCAGGGATACATATTTTGCACCCATCTTGGACCTACAGCCTACAAAAGGAAACACTTATCAAGCTTTAACCACAGAATTACTCTTTTCTGGTAAACCGAAGACATGAGCCCACATCATAGATACAAGAATAAATGGAATAGGGTAGAACAGACTGATGGTTTGAGGGTAAAGTTATCAAGATTTAATGCAATATTATGTGACTGATAAACCATATTCAAAAGAAAAAAACAATTGTTTTATTAAAATTATCTACCATCATGTAAGAGCTCCTGAGAAATCATTAGGCCCTACTTCAGAAGAAAACCCTAAAACATCTTTCTTGAAAAGCAGCTAAAGATGATCACGATATTCTAGAGCAAAATAATGTGATGTCCATAAAGTAAAGCTGTGCCTACCCAAACTATTAGTCCTCTTGGCAAAAATCTGATTTCTCAGGAAATCTTGAAGAAGGTGTTTCTGTGAGTATTACAAAAAATTTTAAAAGAGGAATTAGCAGTTGTAAGTGTTAATCAATAATATGCAGTGAACTGTAAAGGGTGACAAGCACTGGCTTTCCCTGGGCATTACAGTGGTACAACAGATTATACATGGATCTATCAGTCAGAAACGAATTCTAATCCTGGTTTTGGCAGGTATTTCCTGCCTGACCTCAAGAAAAACATTCAACTTCTGGGCATTAACTTCTCTCTGGAGAAATACAAGGTCTTGCAGGGGTATTAATTCGTTAGATAGGGGAGGAGCATGTTTTCTAATAATTTTATTAATATTATAAAATTTAATCACTACACAATTAGCACAGAACTATTAAAGCATTGCTGTTAATAAATGTCAATCTAAAATAAGTTTTCTACTTGTACACAAAAATAATCTTAACCTTGCTGTTACAGGACATCTTCTGGATTAACTGAACGTCACCGCAATGGCTGTGTTATACATCAGCCCCACTGCTGTCAAGTTGCTCAGACTCAGCCTTTCCAGAAGCAAAGCTTCAATATCACCAATGAAAATGACGGACCCAATCACGTGTTCTAATAAGAGTATCATCGTATTTTGGTACTACACATGCGTGGTGCTCAAGTGTCCATTCCTGGGGGTGGAAGGTCCTAGTAAGAGACTGAAGACAAGGAAGGAGAGCCCTGAACACTCTCATGGTAGTAGGGATTCACAAAAGCAAAAGTCCTACAGAAGGTAGCAGAACATCAGGACCTACTTTCCTGAACAGACTAAACATGGAACTTGGCTTGGTCTTGTTGTAGGTATGGATCTGAATTTGCCCTGAGCTCTCTGAAACAATCATTTCCAACAAAAAAAAATAATAATAATAATCTAGGCATATCATGATGACAGTTTCCCGTAGCCCGTTCCCATATCCCAAGGAACTGCATTCCCGTACAATTAAATCAAGCAGCAGACCCTCTTCTCTGTCTAGAGAGCTCAGGAAAGTGAAGTACTTTCAACTAAAGGTCCTCTCCAGGAAGAAAAATGAACTTACTTGAGCTAACTGATAGGGAAACACAGTTCTTATTCTAATGATGAAGGATTTATCTAGACAGCTAGATGGCAGGGATAAGTGCATTTTTTTTTCCCCTACAAAAGTCAAATAGTATACAGAACTTCTTCACTATCAAGTCATCTACACTTCTGTTTTCTTTTAATTTGAAACCCAAATTCAACAATTTGTCTGCTTTAGCTGGCTGGGATTTTAGGCACAGTTATGTAACATGTATCTTAATCAGATCCTGTCTAAGACTGTATCAAACCCTTCTGGAATAAATCAAATTGAGGTATCTAGGAGAATAAAGGCTTTGCTGAACTACTACATTTTCTACTGTAGAAGACAGCATGCCTTTTTTTTTTTAATACAAGACCCCCACCTTGGGCCCTACTCGAGAACATGGATGAACAAGAGTGATGCTGAATAAGCAAACTTCATGTCTCTAAAATTTTTGTTCATTCACTGTGGCCCGTCAATTGAGATATTACACAGTGTTACGCCAGCAGACCCTGATAATTTAGTGAAGCATCTACATCTTGTCTACCACAGGAAAACTACAAGCTATTGCTCAAACAAATAAACAAACAAAAAACAGCTTGCAGCTAAGTTAATCCATTGATACAACATATTAAAGAAAAGAATCCATAATCAATTACTGGTAGGATGCAATGGTTTCCTAAATTAGAGATGGTGTCTCAGCAGTAACTTTTACATTTTAGAACACACCATCACCGATCTATTTATGTTCTGTAAGAAACAAAAGAAAATATTGTCCCTGTTCAAACATCCTATCAATTGAAAAATGGACAAAACCAAGGTGGGATATGCAGAGACACATTCCATATAAACAAATGGATACAGATACAAAACCGTTAAAAAAGATGTTGTAGTACAGAGAAACGGGAGTAAAGAACTGCTAAACCTTCTGCAATTCTGGTCTTTATTCTAGATAAAACTTATCCTGGTAAAAATTACAATTAAAAAGCCACGCAACATCTTCAAATGCTTGGGAAATGCATATTGACTCTATCTCCACAACATTTTAAAAACCTGATAAAACCCAAATTGATAAAGAGCTTTCTGTATGGACAACTACGCTGTTACCCAAACAGCTGAAGCAACATTATCAAACTGTAACCAATTCCAGACCCCTTTGGGCATCACACAGACCATGCTTACTTCTCTCTCTACTCCTACCCCCACTTTTTTCCCCCATTTTTCTTAAAATACAAGCTATTTTATAGGGTGACTGTAATACGATACTACGATCATTGCTGATTGCAGTTAGAAACAGACCCTTCTAATCCAGCTGCTCTCCACTTCAACAAATGCCATTTAAAAGCTACTTCATAAAAACATTATTGCTTCATACTTAAAAGACATTAAGTCAAGATTTTGGAAATTCCATTCTCTTGATTATATCAGCAAGTGCACTATACGTTAGATTTATCATTAAAGCAAAATCCATGAGAACTGTTTTCCAGACTTTAGTTAATGCTCTTATGACACATTTGGCCAATGAAAAGGGATGAAAAACAGTAGTGCTTTGAAGCAATAGCCAGTAAATGCCGCTGTGGTTTACCAAGAGTGGGATGCACAACATATTAGACCACAGTTAATGAAATTAAACCATTTCTTATGTTTTTTAAATGTGTCCTGTATTACTTCCTTGGAAATTACACAACTGCTTCATCTTTGAGATTTTACTTTTTTTCTGGAGCAAATTGTATCTCTTACATCTACTGGTAATTAAACCAATAAGCAACTATCTGTTATGTATTTTATACTACTATTTCAGGCAAAATAACTCAATAAATAAACGGCATGTTCTTTTTTGTTTCCACATAAAAATGATATTCTAACGTTATGTTCCTTATTCAAAGATCCAGATAAAAGATTACTGTGAGAAACACAGGATAAAATTTTTGCATACTACCTACTTATGTAAGATGTGCATTGATAAGTAGTTTCCTTTCATTATATGTTCATGAAATGTGGATTTCATGTAAATGTTTTCTTTACACAGTTTGGCAGAAAAAAATCCTCCTGCCAGATATTTTGGTGCTGTAGATTTTTAACACTTTAACTCCAGTCTTCATGTACAACCTGTTCAACAAAGTAATTAAGCGCCTTATGTATAGAATCGTAGAACCACAGAATGGTTTGGGTTGGAAGGGACCTCAAAGCCCATCTAGTTCCAACCCCCCTGCCATGGGCAGGGACACCCTCCACTAGACCAGGGTGCTCAAAGCCTCATCCAATAGTTATTTAACAAAATAACTATTTGTCCTTCATTCTTCTGAAGGCTCAAAGAACAAAACAGATAATTAATCTTCAGAACGCATTCTTAAGTGTTCACATACTAATTATAAATCTATAGTTAAAGCCTACCTAAATTAAAGCCTACCTAAATTAAAGCCTTAAAGAGGACTACATGTCTCCATTATATAACAATACGTTGTATATTCTCCTATTTACATCAATAAATCTCAGAAAACAGTATTTTAGTATTTTTTTCTCAGAAATTAAGACAGAGAGCTCACAGGTGAAAATTAATTTCTTTCCAGTGGTCCAACCAGCTGTTGTCTCAAGCTAAGAACTGAATTCTCCTAAGTTCTTCAAGCTTTCCAAATGAAGTTCTTTACCTTCTGCATTTTAACAAGTTAATTTCTGACTAAGCAATGTTAACTAATAAACTTCTTAATTGTCATAATTAGTTAACAGTAAACCATCAATAGTTCAGGTGAGTTTCACATAGCATCGATTGTAAGAAGCCACTACTATTCTTCCACAGGGACTACGAAGCCACAATTTTGCTAGTTATAGTCATCAGTAGAGCGAGAGGGTTTATATGCGAGAGATTAATCATGAAATAGCATCAAAAAACACCTCTAAGAGAAAAGGCAAATAGCAGCAGCCTTCTACTATCCAAGATCAGAAGAGCTACTGTCTTGTTTGTCTACTTAGAAATATTTTACTAAATATCTGGAAAAGCACTGATAAAAAAATCATATCTCTCCTTTGATGGGGGGAGGAATGAAGACATAGGACCTTCCAATTCACAGAACAAATTTTCCAAAAAATCACTTTTTTCCAGATAAAAACATTGAAAAGTCAACAGTGGGGTTCTCAATGGAACCTCCACTATTGATGCTGTAATTTCTGTACATATTAAAGCAGAAGTCTCCCAAAGAGAATTAAAATGAGATAGTTATCGTGCTGAACAGAAAACTGTCCTTATTAGCAGAAGTGTTGAATAACACGGTCTTTAACACAAGTTACAGAGCACACCAAAGTGGCAGTGAAGCTCAGATCACATACCCTCATTTCCATAATCATTTTCACATGTCTAGAATGCATTAAATACAGTACCATCTTAAAAATGAAAAGCAGACATTCCTTTGGAAATTAATTCAATATTTAGCATGTCACACTCATAAAAGATCTCCTTTTATAACGCACAAAAATTGGAACATAATAATTAACTATAAGGATGTTTATTATTTCATTTGCCTTAATTCTGTCCTATAGGCACAAGCATACGCTACAGTTGTGGAAAGATGGCATTCGTGTCTAGAACACTGTACGCTGACAATGTAAGCCATAAGTCTTTCTCTGAAAATAAACACATACAGAACCTAAAAGAAACCAACATGGAACCCTCTTTACCATGCATTTCCACATACCTCACATTAACTACTCCTGCTGACAGACTTTGATCTCAATAGTCTCCAGTCACTTCCCAGAACGAACAACACACACACATCACAGAACATTTCTTCTTACCAGATTCCTTCCCCACAAGCAAAAATTTCAGCCTCATGTATACACATATCTTCAATCCACATACGTTAGCATCGCAGAAGCGAGTGCTCGGGGGTCCATGCAAGAACACTAATTAGGAGTTGCTGTGAATGTTGCTTCTCTTTATGCTGACTTTTGAGGAGGATCAAATTCTTCCCCACAGTCTCTATCTCGGTTATCCGTACTGGAGTTAATTCTCATGTTAACTTAGCTCCAAGAGCAATTGCTCGTGGAACAAACTGAAATTACTGCATCTGTAACAGCAGTATTGTTGCTCATTTGTGATTATTATTTCCAGAGGGAAGCCTGTGGTTCTTCTCACCATGGGAAATGGAGCTCAACTATTAAATCCTTCACTGTGAAGAACTTGATTATCTCTTCTGGATAAACGGGGTAACTTGTGATAATTCACTGAAGAATTAGTGATAGGCGAGTAGAGATAAGTGACCTTCTCCCTGAAGATTACACTACAAAATATGTTAGGTTAAACTTTAACTTGCATGTTCTTTCAGGACTTTTCATTATGCTACTGCAACCAGTTCAGAATTTTTGCATATGGGAATGGAAATTAATTTTGCAGCGCTAAGCAGCCCCTACTTGGCAAATGGATAATAAACCATGATAAAGAAACCTTTCAAACAACATCTGTGCTGTGAAGAACATGCATCTAAGCAGAGGAATGAGGCAGAATTCCTCTTTAGTTATATGGTAGAGTAAATAAAACATTCTATCTTCAGGCTTCATCATTTACACCACAATGCACTGGCTATTTCTTGTAGTGGTTACACAAGGTATGACAGTTCCCTAGTAGTTAACTAACAACCTTTTCACAGAGTACACAGCAGCAATGTGTAGACCAGCTATATGAAATGGTAACTGAGGTTAAACACATAAACTTTCAATAGGCTTCATTCTATCATCTGCACATAAACTCACAGGTGGAAAGATCTGGGTTGTATCTTGCTAACCCAAAGTATTTCATTGCAACAGGAGACCTTACACAAAAGACAAACCATACAAAAGACAAATTATTTACAGCAGGAAAACAAGAAAAGAGATGATGTTAACATAATTTGTGAAAGTCAATTTACCCCCCAAGACTGACCCAAATTAAAAAAAAAAGATTTCTAACTAACACTGGTGGCAAAACTAAAATAGACATACTACTCTAATACTTAAGATTCAAATGCCTTTTATAGGATTAAATACACTCATACTGATACAGGCACACATAAGTGCAGTGTGTAAAATAAAAGAAAACAAGACAGAGATCTCCTTTCTTGTATAAGGAATGCCTATTTCCACTGCTAAGTATATCATCACCGTGGTATAAGGCTAAAAATATCCAAATGCTTTAATAAGAAAGATTATTCTTCATCTTGGTAATGATCAAATTTTATTTTTCCAGAAGACAGTTGTTAATATTAAAAATGGAGGCTGCTGGCTGTTTTAGAAACCTACTCATTCAGAATTACTCCAACAACTTCTTTACAGATAATGCATTCACTGTAATTTTTAAAAAGAGAACACAGTGGTTTTACAATACATTAAGCTGCTTTTCATCTGCACCTAAGCTGACAATTCTCAGCTACGTTCCCTAAAGAATTGCAGAAGCCTAAAATATACCTGCTGCAATTGTATAAACTGAGTAATCTGAAAACAAAAGTAACGGTAAGTATCTTAGAAGAATGCCACCTAAAGAAGTCTTACCTGTGCTGCTGACCAGTTACTTTGCTATTATAAAAACTACCACACCTATACAAACACGACATACTCAGTGGAAACAGAAAGAAACAAAAGATGAAAAAAAAACCCCTCGCTCTTGCTCCCGTTGCACCCAGTGATCACAAAACAGGTAGACCATTTACATATTCAAGCAACTAAAGGAAATGCCAACCTTCCTTAGGAAATAAAAATCCCAAAGGAAATGAAAGTGGAAATGGAACCAAGGGAAAAAGGTATTTGGCTCTACCCGCTAAGAACTGCCTGCAGCAGCGTATTGCAGAGGGCCCCGGAGTCTGGCTGAGCTTCAAGGGTGGCAGCATTACACTGTAAGCATTGGGTCAGCAGTGCCATAGTTGGTCAATTAAGAGATGAGGTAATGTATTTACGTATTTTAGTGAGAAACTGCACAAAATACAGCCATAGAGCCTGATGTACAGAGAATTTTTGTACAAATATTGAATAAAGCAAAACACTGAAGTCAATCATTTCACTAGAACTGGCTGAGAGATTTCATCTTACCTATCTACACTGAACACAGAGCAAACCAAAGAAACCTAAAAAACCCAAACCACAAAGAGAATAAACTCATATTTCTTCCAATAACACCACACAAGAAGGACTTTTCTTGTTAACCAACAATTAGCTACGGGCCAGGTGCAGCAGCTCTTACAAAAAACATTATAACTGGGTTTATACTGTGGATAATATTAATGCTTAGGATAGTTCTGGGTACAAATAGTACTTTTCTTTGCACAGCATACCCATGCAGCTGTACAGAGGCTTGGTTCACACTCTACAACTGCAGGACCTCTTTGCAAACACAATATGCACCTTCATATGCACCTTTGTATAATCAAAATTTTTTATTATCTTGACTCCTACTTTTCATTTCCCCTTTTATCTCTTCCAAACTAGATAAGATGACAACCTTTCAATGTTGACTTTCCCCTCTCACACCCTCTTGAAGGCCAGAAAAAAACAGTAGAATCTTTCATGGCAATGTATCTGCCAAAATCCCCACACACGAGATTGCTAAGTAGTGACAACTTCTGAACTGACCACCAAATAGCAGCAATATATAGAGGAAACTAAAACATTGCTTTGTTCCAATTGTTCCAAAATTGAGGGACTAAATTCTACCTACATGCCAACTACAGTTATCTGCCTTGTAAATTTTCAGTACAGGGATGTTACTACAAGAAGTTTGAGCTGGTTTACACATACTCAGTGTTAGGGGTCGGAAGGGACCTCCAGAGATCATCTAGTCCAACCGCCCTGCCAGAGTTTACCTCAAGAGCAATGCACAAAGTATTTTTGGCAGACTTCTACAAGTCTGTTAGAGCACAGCAGAATGTAGAATTTCATCACTCAGCAGTCTTTCGATTGAGGCATATGGACTTCAGCATTAACAGACAAGGCACAAGTAAGCCTATGCAATTTACATAACTCCAGTGTAAACAATAAGAAATGGATATTAATTGTTTTAAACATCAAAAGAACGTGAACAATCTTAACCTGCAAGATTGTGCATCTTTCGGAAAGTAAAGAAGCTTCAGATTAAACAGTACAACAAGAGCTTCACATTGCTGCAGAGTGTGAGACCAAGACCAGCTCATAAATTCATTCAGCTCTGAGATGCCCTCCCTCCCCTGGGGCACTGCCATCATTCCCCCTGCCTTGACTTGCCTCTAGTGTTCATGTGGGCACATTATAAGCCAGATAAATGGCTAAATTGACTGAAAAATAACCCTCAGAAGGAGCAATTGCCAGCTGGATCTACAAGCTGAACTAACTGCTCACATATTTGCCTGGTCATTAGAAGGTGTGGGAAAGCTGCTGTCAGAAGTGGAAGGGAGGACCAGCCCTTTACACAGTAGTATGATCCTACACCAGCTAAAAATAATAGGAAATCACATCCTTTGTAAGACAGTACAGATGAGGTTTTAAAACCCTCTTATCCTTAGGAAAATGCCCGCAATCAAAATCTGGCACCAAAACACTTCAATAGTGTATACAAGAATACACAGGTGCCAAAAGTTTCAAAAAGACTATCTGTGTCCTTGTAAGAACTAGATCCAAGTTTTATGTGTTTATTCCTTGAACCCTTAAAGCCTTCCATTAAGGGTATGATTCGACTGAAAAAATAGTTTAAAAAAAAATCTGGCTCAAAACCACTGTAATCATGGGACCAAGAAGGGAAAAAGCAACACTCTGAGATATGATAGCTACAAGGACAGAACACAAACCAGTGCTTTGTTTCTGGGTAATGTACTTAATATCCTTCCTTGCAAAGGTAAATATTATTTGTTTTGAGCTACTGCCTAGAGACCTCAGGCATCAGGGCCCCGTTGTGCTAGATCAGTGATTCTGCAGAACAGCTATGAATGCCACTACTACATTAATTTAATACATGTGAGTCTTAAAACCCACTACGACGCTGTCATCATAGTTTAAAAAAAAGCGCTAGATCTATAATATAAGATAATATACACATAGTACTAAAGGATGTTTCAAATTTAAAGCACTTAGAGCCTAACTAAGGATCTGGAATTAGGGAAACAAGGGAACAGAAGTGTAGGCAGGACAGACAAACAGGATTTGCAGTTTCCAACTCACATCCCTGCAAATAAATTAACTAGAAAAGTTACCAATCAATGTACAAAATTTTTTACTTGATTTTATCTTTCATAGTATGACAAAAATTAAAAAAGGTTTATTTCTCCCACAGGGTCCGTGTAAGCAATTGCAGATCATCTACACTTAGAAAAAGCCCAGATAATTTGGCTTCTCAATGGCATCAACAAAAGAAGAAGAACACAAACATTAAATTGAGAGGAAGAGAAGATGGAAGTTTAAGGCAACTTGGGACAAGCCCCTAGAGAGTGAAGGAAAGCACAAAACAAGACAGCAAAGATAAAGAAACTGTATAGAAAGTCCCTCTACACAATCAGTAAGAAAGAATAAAAGGACAGAACTAATAGGCTCAGAGTTTTCGTGAAAAATATATAAACATCATTTGAATACGTCCTTCATTTTCTCAAAACCAGTCCAAAAATCTAAACCAGTGCTGGTAATGTAAGTCAACACATATATGTAGCATGTGTGCAAGAGAGACAGAGATGGATCATTTCTTCCTATAACATGATCCAGCAGGACTATCTTCAGTATCAAGTAACCAAGACAGCCACCTGTCCCAATGGTGAGTTACACAAGACAACAAAACATAAAATATCACCTGCTGAAAATAATAGTTTCCTATTAAAAGCCACTACGTTGTCAAAAGCCATTTCTAACTTTCTTAGAATTTCACTGGGCATTAAGAAGAAAATAATCATTAAGAGAGAAATGAAGGAGAAAAGTTCCTTGTACTTCGTAATTTGAGCTTGCATCAAAAAGATCATTGTACAACACCTATTTGCTGTATGTCATTTAGACTAATATCCAAATTTTCAGTTCAGTTAAGATAAATAAAAATGTTTCCTTCACATAAACAATTTGCAATCAAACCATTGTTGAAGAAGGTAAGAGTTAAACTGAAGGTCCACCTTGATCAACATCCCACCTAGAACAAACGCTGGATTCCTAAGAAACAGCACCTGAACAGGGAAAGTCTGAATGACATTTCCTAGACAATCCTCCAACTATTAAGAACAAGTGACTCCTGAACCAGAAGGACTGTCTTTGTATCAACAGCCTTTCTATCATTTTGTTTGCTTCTCCATATTTATCCAAAGGTTGTTTTGCTTGGTTTTCTGTTTAATATAAAGCAACAGCAACCACATTGTCTTGTAACACGGTGTTTTCCAGTGTGACTGCTTCCCATGTGGAAATGACTCCTTTTGCTTGGCATCCTCTGGAACCTGGTATCTACTGTTTTTTTCTGACACTACCTAACTCATACTGGAGAAAGCTGTTACTCCTTAAGTCATCAATTTTTTTTGAACCTTCTACACTTCTCTTGGGAGGCTGGTCTAAATGTAACCATTCCACTACTGGAAATGTGTCCTTTATTTTTAATAAATCAGCTTCCACGGCTTTAAACAGAGTTTTATCAAAGAAAAGGCAAAAAAAGATGAAGGAACCCTTTGCTACCTTTTACCTAATTTCATTTGAAAGGACACAGGTGACAATGACTTTTTCAAATCTCAGCAGACAAAGATGCAGTCTTTACTTTTTCCAATTGCTGGTCTCTTTATCCAATTCTCCTACAAGCTTTACAGACCTCCTCTGTGCCTTCTAGTTTTCAATTTTCTTTTTAATCTACAAAGAACTGCATATAAGCATTATCTTATCATAAAATGCATGTTTAGATACTCATATTTTTCCTTACTGTTCTGTTATCACACACAGAGCTCCTATTGACATAGCATGACACCAAGTCACTGTGGAGTTGTGGGCTGCTATGATTCCTGCACATTTTCAGCATCTATGCTTTTAAAAGAGTGAGAGCCTCTTTGTATAATTTTGGTCTACATTTCTTGTTCAAATGTACATAATCCTGGATTTTATTTCAGTAGATCCCAATAACCATGTAATTCAAATCATACTGTGCAACTGCCCTATTACTATCATTTGACATTCTTCCTAAATCATGTATTTCACAATGCATAATGGTAAGGTTTTTTCTAACAGTTCTGTGAAAAGGAGTATTTCACCTTTGAAATGATGAAAAGTTCTTCAATAATAAAATAGAAAAGTGCATTTATTGTGTTTTTAAATAAAATATTCGTAACATTATACAAATGTCACTAAACCAAGCAGATGCATAGGCAGTCTTGATTCAGGTAAATGACATATTAGCATGAACAATCATAAAAAATGCGTAAGGAGCAAGAAGCCTATTTAATGAAAAAACATAGAAATGTTTCCATATGTTTTATGAAGTATTCTTTACCCTTTAAATGAGCACATTCAGATTTAGTCGCTGGCTTTGTTTCAGAGAAACCCCATCTGTACACTACATCGCTTACAGGCACATCTCAGTCATGCAATAGCTATGTCACAGCTCATATATCAAATAAAAATCACATTCAAGGCCACACAACCTTATATACCCAAAGTCTTCCATTCTATTTAAAGTAATCCTAAGAGAGCTCTTATTGCACCTCACTGCTGATGTCACATGACTTTTGTTGGGAAACAGAGTCCTACAACTGAAATATCAAACAGTTCTTAACACAGATGAGAATGATCTAAAGGACAACTCTATTGTACTTATATATTCTGGAAGTCTTTTTTTTTTTTTTTTTTAAACAAAGAAACAGGTGTGGAACTAGAAGTATAAAAATAGTAGCACTGCACAACATTATGCTGTACTGTGAAAAGCAGGATAAAACACAGGCAACTCACACTAGGCTTAAGGAATTCATCTGACACATTTAGATTCCAAAGCTAATAAAATTGATTGCCCAGATCAAGGACAGAAAGCGAAGAAGTTATTTTTCCTTCCCAACATCAAAGGCTTCAGCGCCAGAACAATCTTATTTCAAACCCAACAGCAAGGATAACTGATAAGTCAAAAGGCTTCTATCCACATTACATGGCCATAAACCCATTATCTTTTGTAGCAAGGAAACAGTATGAACAGCCACGTTAGAAATCTTTGACATCACACAAACCCAAGCCGTCTCCAACGGAGAACACCTCGAGGAAGCAGAATGCTGCCGAAGCATTTCTCTACTTACTTTTTCTCCCCCTCCTTGTTATCAGGAAGTTTCCTTTGCCAAAGAGACATTGTGCAAAACAGAAAAAATATCTGAGAGAGTCAGCTAAATAGAAATGCTTCACAATGAAGTAGCCTCACAGCTATCTTCAATTTTGAAAGGAGAGAGACTTATTCTTGACAATGTCCAGAATTACAATATCTCTGAGTCACTGGCAACACATACAAGGATAATTATTCAATACTTGTTGCTTGACAACTTCCTAAGAAGGTAAAGAATGTTTCCAGTAGCATATGAAATAGCTATAAACCAGAATGTTTGTTGCTTGGGGTTTTTATTTATTTTAAAGATTACACCAATGAATGACATGGCAATCATCAGGAAATTATATTACACTAACTTCAAAACAGTCAGTTTCGTAGGGTTTATCCTAACAACATTTAATAACTTGTATTTAAAACAATTAGTAAATCAAAAGAAAACTTATAAACACATCACAGCCAACAAGCTTCGTAAACTTTTCTTATGACTTGGTATTGTAAGCCTGAATTCTCGTCATACTGATGAAAAAGTTCATTTTTCAATCACCACCCACTACAGATAAACCTATAAGGTCAGGTCACAATGGAATCACAAACGGAATGAACAGATGCCTTATATAAAGAAAACATATACACAACAAGATACAAATTGCATATAAACCAACAGCAAAATATAAAACTTCCACTAGCACCAAAAGCTCACAAATATGAACTGTATTACAGACACAGCCTGATTAGGAGGATAGTTCAGAAATCAGCTGGCTCCAGTTAAGAGATCTGGGGGAAAATAACATTTCAACTGAAAATAATTTGTGAAGCATCGAGTAACAGAATGAAAAGGAAAAGAAGGAAGCCTGTGATCATCCAGCCTCAATTATTTTAAAATACAGGCCACAGGATTTCCTGCAGCATGAATCTATAGGAAACAAAAAAAATATCTTGAAGTCTCAGTAAGCTGTTGAAGTCATTAACGATTGTCAACACAAAGCATTTTTTAACTGGAATTTGTTTTGGCTACTGGAAATTGTTACACCTCAATTTGCTAGACAGACAAGTTGCATTTTGAATACGTGATGTAGTTGCCTCAAATACCAGTAGATTTGCCTCTTAGAAAGTAACTCTCCCAGACGTGCAAGTCATTTCTGTTAGAAGATTCACCTCCCAATCCAAAGTCCACATGACCCTTAAGAAGTTCAGTGGGTTTTCATTGTCAAAATGACAATTTGAATGCCATTTGAAATGTTCTTCAAGGCTTCTGGGAGGACATGGCAACATACGGCACTAATCTGATGTAGGACAACCACGGAGCCTTTATTCAGCATTATGGTCTTTTTGTTTATATGCTGAAAATCAATGAAAGCTAAGACAAAAAAATGAAATGAAAATATATTCCTGCTTGAATACAAAGATTTAGCCAACAAGACATATATGTATACATACAGGAAAATAAAAAGTGAATTAATTATAAATATTTTTACTCTTTTGTTTAAATAATAATTCAATTATTTACAAGAAGAAGAAAGCATCATGCTTTCTGCCACCAAGTTTCTAAGCTCCATCTGGTAAGCTGTGTACAAAGCAGGAAGTACCCATAAGGGTACTTCGGTTCTCAATCGTGATTTTATGTGCAACTGCACTAAGAAGTTCCTTTCTAACGGACTAAAACAAAAAAAAGCTCTGTACTACCTGCATGGAAGAACACGACTCCTAAGTAGAGAAGAAAATTGAAGTAGGTTTTACAGAAGTGAAGGGCATATCTTTTTGCTCTAGATTATAAGATGCTAGAAAGACCTCTACTGACTACAACTTATTAAACAACGTATTATTAATGAAAAAAGTTTCAAAACAGCAATAAAGCCAAGTCAGCGTTAGTTAAAAAAAACGTGCATTATAGGTCATGGCCCTATCTTCCTTAGGTATCTGATCACTGCTTTTCACTACCATTTTGGGGAGCAATTGCAAGTCATACTGTGGGACAGTAGAAGAGGGAAGTGAGCCTGAGAGAAGAGTCGCTTAAAAGAACAGTCCTCAAATTTCAGCAAAGTTAACAAATTGCAACTCTGACCTTCCTGATACATCTTAAACCACCACATGAGGAAATCTGACACAACCACCGTTTCATCGTTGTCGGAAACAGCACCTACGTCTGCTTGAGAAGAGCCAGTATTCATTTCCACATGTGAAGTCACGAACTGTCTCAAATCCATCTCCTACCCTTCCTTCTACCACCAGAATCAAATTCCAAACTCTTCGCTCCAAGAGGAATAGCAGTCTACCAGCAGCTGTAGTCCTGCTCACTGATGCAGAGAACACGCACATATCTGGGCTCTGCTACTGCACCGTAACGTCAGCCTCAGCTGAGGCCAGCTCTGTCCTGGCTAGAACCCTCAGCAGTCTGGCAGTGGAGCCCAAGAGGACCCCCCCTTTTACCTGCCCTGGGGCACTGTAATTGCATACTATCACAATGGGTGACAGCTGGGTGACACACAAAAGTCCTTGAAAGCTGCCCCGGAAGAGCGAGTCACACGTTGCTGCAGGTTCTGGCTGCCAGCATTGGGTCTCCCTTTGCCATTCTTTCCCCAGGCAGAAGAAACCCAGAAACCAAAATCCACTCTTTGCACTCACTTTGGTCTCCTCAACATCCTGACGCCTCAATTTCTTTTATCTGCCATTCTCTGAAAAGTTTTAAACTGACTTCTGCAGTATTCTGTGACCTATCAGAAGCTTATACTTTCTTAAATGAAATGTGGACTGGAATTCCAAACAGATAATACTCAGGCATATCCTGAGGATGGCATATCAAAGCTTTAAGTTGCCCCATTCGTTGCAGTAGAAACTTTTAAAGTACTATAAATGCACAGGAAATAAACCTGTTATCAGAGTATGTTCGATTATATTCAAATAACAAACACTCAGAGAACAGACTGTAAAGGACATTAAGGAATGCAATACATACACATAGAGAAATCATTATTTTACACACAGAGAAATACTGCATTACAGCAAACAAGAATCTCAAGGAAAATCAAAGAAAATCTCTCAAAAAACCTAATTAACATACAGGTACTCAGGCCATTTTGAAAGCCTAAGAACAAAGCCACCCGGTGCAATAAAATGTAGTCTCATGTTCCCCCTGGAAGCATTTGTACAGTTAGATAGGTTCCAGAAAAGATTCAGCACTATTATAGGAACCTAAATGACAATCTTCATAACTCAGACCAGCTTCAGAATGTAACAGAGAGGGAAATACACAAATTTAGTTATCTAGAAAATCATCCATTTTATTTGGACTTGTGCTTCAAGGTATTTTGTTACAAAGTCTGCAGCTTCTTTTTCAGCAGCCCAATTTTCTTATCAAATGCTACTATAGCAAATGCAGCAACTCAGTGAATGCTTGATAGATGAGTATAAAGGAGAAAGAAAAAAAAAACCCAACACCTTTTTCAGTGAATGCTCTGAACCATAATTCCTTACTGGAGCTCACTACCATACGTGTGGACTTTTAGTGCTTATTGACATGCCCTAAAAAATGCTCACCAGCTATTTTCTGTCCATTTTCCCCTCCAGTTTTTAAGTTAGAACAGGTCTTTGCTGATATCATCAGAAAGAAACTCCTCGAAAGGCTTATATTCAAACTCGGACAAATCATTCCAATGAAGGTAGCAAAGGAATTGGGAGGGCATGAGATGGGAAGACTGAGATTACAACAATAGTTCTGTCCATTGCTATTCCCTTTTTCAGCTATTTTTTATCCCACATTTAGGGAATATTCTGTACAAAGAGAGGTTTTTAAGCTTTTGTGCAAATTTACAGAAGGCAAATTTTATGAACTAAAAAAGTAGTTGTTCTTATTGCTGAATATGGTAGAGGTACTACCTCAGTGATAAGCATAAATCTGCTGGCAAGCTGTGTTTCATTGATAACATATGGGACACTGCAACACAGGAATAGATAGCATAAAAGTGATCCCACTGGGAAAGTAGCCTGAACACGAAGTACACATCAAAGCACGTTTTATAAAAAGCTCTCTTGAAAGACAGAAGATCAAGTGCTTAGCACTTGGGTGATCACAACCACCTCATCTAAGCCCAGTGGACAGAATACAGAGTTAACTGACGAAACCAGGAGCTATGAGAGCTATAGCAAGATGCAATCATATGAGTTTTCAACAGAACTGCAAATGCTGCGACATCAGTGCCTCACAGTTTTGCTTTAAAGCTTACAGTCAGTCTAAAAAGAGTAGACAAATATCTATGGACTCTTAATTTCTCTAAAGTGATCTGGTTTGTTGGCACAAGCTGCATCTTTTTAGATGTACCTTCTTAAGGCCACGACCAGAACAGTGCAACTCACCCTTCTGAACTGTAGGTTTTCTTCATTATTAACACAATTCCACAGCATTTGTAAAGCTGTTGAATACATACAGAAACTATGTTCTTTAGAAGATAAGTGGGACTCTAAAACAATCTGCTAAAAGATGAAGTATACTAGATATCTAACAGGTGTTTTACATTGTATACCCTAGGATTCTAAATTTGCCAGTTAGACACTTATTGCCAAGAGCATACCAAGCACACGGTCATAACCACTCACAACAGCAAATATTCACTGTCGAGCACTCATACAAAAATTGCATGGAAAGCATGAAAGATGGTACAGCTGGTTTAAAAAAAAAAAATTATCCTCTCTGTTCCCAATTCCTTGGTTTGTAACAGACCATAACAAAAAACTCTTTTGCTTTGGTACATTTTGAAGGGAGGGTAGGAGCAGACTTTGTTCCCTTGCAGCAGACAGGGCTGCCACTCGCCTCCATTCTACTGGGTAAAAATGGACTCATCTCTGACAGCAAATCACCAGACACTCATGTGATGTCCAAAACATCCCTGAAAAACATCTGTTTTATTCCTAACATCCTCTGGAAGTTTAAAAGTTTGAAATCTTCTCTTTTCTTATTGTCATAAGCAAGCAAAAAACTAAACCAAGCTCTTATTTAACTCCTTTTGCAGACACTCGCTGAAGATGGATGGTGAATTCTTCACACTGATAACAAATCTAAGGGCACTCAGAAAAGAGTACAATTCCACATCCCAAAATTTAACTGGAGTCTGGATTTCCAAGATGACATTTGGGCATATATGTTAAAAGGGACCAACAGAATTCAATATTGACCTTCAAAAGCCAAAACACCAGAAAATACAGTCAGAAAGCTGAACTGACCCAGGTATCACATAGTGGGGTACAACCACATTTGGAGGATGGCTTTTTACTATCTAAACTGACACCAAAAGACACCGGATAGTTTCTGAGTACAATCTGCTAAGCTCCAGCTAAATAGGCTGCCACAGAGATATCAGAGAAGGGATTTTTCAGGGAAGATTTTCTTTGAGAAAACAGTAAAAAGGTAAGAAAAACATTCCAGAAGATAGCTGAAAATGGGGATCTCAAGGGCTCTTCGACTTCCTAAAATACTAAGTTGGGACAGCTCTAAATCAGCCCAGAAACTCTTCTTGGTCAGATTGTCGTAAAGCATATGACTAGCTTATTAGTATTATTACTTGTTATTACTTCTCTTTAGAAACTTTTCTCCAGTAATTCCAATTACTAAAATATCTAGTTTAAGATTATTTGACTACATCACAAATTTGAGATTACATGCAGAAGAATGAAAAATGCTAAGTAATACGAGAACAAAGTAGTTGGCGTAACAAAACTGCTGTATCCAGCGGTGGTATGTCACAAAAGCCAAGTAAAAACAAGAGATCTCACAACCTCTGTGGAGGTGCAAGGATATTTCACTAGCTTCTGTAATTTTGTGTTTCTATAGCACTACCCTAGAGCTGTATTTCCTCAATTCCTGTATTTTCTACATAGTCACTCCCCATGGCCTGCAATAATTGAGGAAAAAAAAAATGTTACAAAAATCCCCATCTTAGAAAAAGCATCTTTAACAGATAAAAAAACATTTGAAGTTACTATGGAAGCAACAATTTTGCCCTTCCATACCAAACTGATCAGATCCTTTGCTGTTTATTAAAGAAATGCAGAAAAAGAAAAAAAGCAAAGGGAGAAAGGAAAAAGATCAGAACAAAGATGTCCAGTAAAGAAGAAAAATATCAAATATCCTGGGATCCAACATAAAAAAACAGCCAAAGGAGGCACATATCTTTCACGAGATGCAGCAATAAAGCCAGGGTGTAAAGACAGGATTTATTTACTGAGTTGCCCTCAAATTAAAAAGAAAAAGGGTAAAATAATGAGGGTGAAAATGAAAAAAAAAAAAAAAAAAAAAGTTGGAAAAAGCAACACACACATTCAGTTTGACCTGTATCCATACCGACCTTATGATGTAACGGTCACAGAAGGAAACTAAGCTCGGACTGGGGCCTACACTTATTTAGATGATCTCCAACTAAAACAAAGGTGTTTCTGGAAACTTTCTGATTACTTTCTCTGAATTGACAGCAGGTCTGCTTCCAAAGTATGTTTTGGAACATGTTAAGCAGATGTAGGAGCTTTTATTTTGCATAAGACAAAGCTCCCGAAATTCAGGAGCTGTGTTTATACACAAAACTCTGACATCTCCTTAGACTCCGAGCTTTATTTAACAAATTCATAGTGTAATCTGTACCTTTATTCATTTAAAAAAAAAATCACCAACAACAATACGGCAAGGTAAGGAATACTTTCCTACCATAGTACAATGCTTCAAAACAAGATCAAAGCAGTTACATCTGCTGTGCCCTATTTAATTTTCCTATTACGCTTCACACAAACAGAAGGGACATTCGCTGCGTAACATTATGTAACATGGTAAAAGAACACCTCCCTTATTTATTCCTCAGTAATTCTCATCCAAAACCAAAATACAAACTGTAAAATGTTAATTTACAGATTTTCTTCCTTATTATAATTTCCTGGCAATCTAACATTTCACTGACTTTGTCTGCCCTGTTTCTGCCTTTTTTTGTTACTGTGTATTTCTACCATTGGTAGTATTCTTCTCCAAAAGAACTGCCCGTCTTTAGAGGCCTAATACTACCCTAAATAATTCACCATCAAAGCACTGCTCTAATTTTAGGCTAATTATCTTCCAGTAAAAATACACTTTCTGTCCTTACCATTACCATATTATATGTACCTTGCATTAGTTTTATTCTGTGACTAGACAGGTGGGCTAGACACATAGGAAAAACATAATTCTTTACTGCAAGAGTAAAAAAACCCTTTTCTCCTGGAGAAGAATATCTTTTTCTTGAATATCCATGCAATTACAAACTGGGATTTGGATCTGTAATCTCTAGGTTTAAAACAATCACAATGCACGTAGCTTTTTTAAAAGCCTGATTTGATATAATAATAAATCATGTCAGGCATCAGACTAGCAATTGCTATTGCAGTATGTAATACTCTGGCACCTTTCTATGGCAAGAATACCACTGGTATTTATCATCTTACCTTGTCACAAGAACACAATGCCCCCAACAAATGGAAAGTAACTTTCCATGTCACTCATTAGAGTTCATTACATAAAAGTAATTTTAGAGCACACCAGCATTTTGTAAACTATTAGTACTGCAGACATTGATGGTAAGTTTTCAGTGGCAGTCCAATGCTGCTGTTATGAGCTCAATCCTGTGAAGAAATTCACAGGAATTTCTTCAATTCTGTACTATTTTTTCATTTCATAGATATTCCCTAATAATCTATTCCACTCAAAATTTCCTTACTGGTATTTCTTGCTTCATTAAGATCAAAACCTCTAATTAGCCTCCTACTTTCCAAACTGCAAAATTTGTTATTCTGAATAACAAGGAGGAAGATACACTATAACATGTTCCAATTCATTTTAAAGTGATCCAAGTTGTGATCCAAGTTGTTTCAGGGTCACAAAGCATTTTTATTAACTTTAACCCTACAACAGCAAAAAAAAATCCCATGTTATTCAAACAAAACTACTGTCCTGCACAGCAATACAGACTGCACAAAGTATTTCACTCAGACTGAACGAAATGCATAACGAAGTGATACAATACCGTCTTTTCTCATTACCTTTTTTCTTTTTACGTGCATAAACCAGAGGATAGTGGGGCTTGTTTTTCCAAGGAAAGATCTTCAATGAGAGTGTAACATCTGTAATTGACAATATGCATGGGAAAACTCACCTGGAACATTTTCTTCTGGATCTACAGTAACTTGGAGAAGGGTTAAATACCTAATTTAGTCACTACCTTTGTGCTCTTTTTTTAATGCTTACAATTCTTGGCACTTACAGCTGACAAAAGGGAGGAAGATCCCCACATATTTTTCAACCATGTCCATGTAGCAATTTTAATACTTAATAGAGAAAAAAAATGGAAGACATGAATGTATGACGGAGAGATGAATGGCATAAAACAGAATTCTTATACCAAATGGTAACTGGATACTGAAATTTAATAGCTGACCTTTTTATGCACATACAGGCCGTACACCTGAGCAGTACAGAACCATGTGAAGGGGGAAGATTGCATGTATGAAGATATTATACCTCAGTTTTACAATCTAAGTTAAGGATAAGCTATTATTTGTTTACTGGGGAGGGTTTATTTCTTTATGTTCACTCCAACAGAGGCATTTTGCAAAAGCAGCTACAGAATGTCGTAGCACACATATAAGAGTTTTAAATAGCAACTACTCAAGCCTGAGAAATGAAACCTGTGAAGAAAACCCTGCAACAGGCCGTTTTAGCAGCCCACTACAGCTTTGCTTACATTTTAAGATGAAAGAAGGACCCATGAAAACATAAAGAGAAAACATTACACGACTAGTAGCCAGAAATTATTGATCACTTCTTTGTGTCGTATCACCTGTATGCATGTGGCGGGTTGACCCTGGCTGGAAGCCCGGTGTCCACCAAAGCTGCTCTATCACTGCCCTTCTCAGCTGGGCAGGGGAGAGAGAGTACAAGGAAAGGCTCATGGGTCAAGATCAGGGCAGGGAGGGATCACTCACCAGTTACCATCACAGGCAAGACAAACTCAGATTAGGGAAATTAATTTAAATATTACCATTCAAATCAGTGTAAGGAAATGAGAAAATAAACCAAATCTTAAAACACCTTCCCTCCTACTCCGCCTTCTTCCCAGGCTCAGCTCCTGAATTCTCCACCTCCTCCCCTGTAGCAGCACAGTAGTTCGGGGAATGCGGGTTGTGGTCAGTCTGTCACATGTTGTCTCTGCTGCTCCTTCCTCCCCAGCAGGAGGACTCCATACACTCTGCCCCTGCTCCAGCAGGGGGTCCCCCCTGCAGGGTGCTGTCCTCCAGGAGCAGCCTGCTCCAGCCTGGATCCCCCAGGGTCACAAGTCCTGTCAGCAAACCTGCTCCAGCCTGGGCTCCTCTCTCTAAGGAGCCACAGCTACTGCCAGGAGCCTGCTCCAACATGGCCTTCCCACAGGGTCACAGCCTCCTTTGGGCGTCCCCCTGCTCTGTCCTGTGGTCCTCCCCAGGCTGCAGGTGGGTCTCTGCCCCCCATGACCCTCCATGGCTGCATGGGCACAGCCGGCCTCACCATGGGCTGCACCACGGGCTGCCAGAGAATCTCTGCTCCAGTGCCTGGAGCACGTCCTCCCCTCCTTCTCCACTGACCTGGAGGTCTGCAGAGCTGTTGCTCTCACATCTCATTCTCTCTGCTGCAAATTCTCTCTCTTCTGTTTTTTCCCCCTCTTCGTAAATATGTTTTTCCGAGGCACTACCACCATCACTGATGGGCTCAGACTTGGCCAGTGCCAGGTCTATCTTGGAGCAAGCTGGCAATGGAGCTATCTGACACAAGGGAGGTTTCTGGAAGCTTCTCACAGAAGCCACCCCTGCAGCACCCCTGCTACCAAAACCTTGCTATGCAAACCCAAAGCAATGCATTTTCATTTCCCTCTCATAATATCTCAAAATAGAAACTAATCTAATATCCCATACAAAGTAGGATTCTTTAATCTGAAGGTGGGAAAAGAGAGACACTGACTTCTGAATTTTCCACAACCGTCAAGCTACCACACATTGATGGTCTGAGCTGGAAATACTCAATGTCATACACTAGTACACTTACTAATCAGACAGCAGTGTGACTGAGTTTGTGCATACTGACAGCATCGAAGCCCAGCCTCAATCTAGTTGGCATGAGAATTAGAACAGGAAACAGATTCCAGAAGCACAATCACTGAGTTTTAGGACTAGTGAGGACTCCTCAGTTATGATTTTGCTTCATTGTTTAAAAAGGTGAAAAACGGCAGTACCGTATTTGACCTATTAGCAGCCTTCTAGTGTGTACAAGAAGGTTGTGATGAAGACACAGCTGGGCTCTTCACAGCAGTGCACAGCAGGAGGATGAAAGACAATGGTCATATATTGAAACAAAAAACGGTTCTGCCTGGATAGGAGGAAAAGCTTTTTCACCATGAGAACAGTCAAGCAGCGGTACAGGTTACACAGAGAGGTAGGGCCTTCTTGCGCTTGGAGATTTTCAAGGCCTGACTGGATAAAGCCTTAATGAACATAGTCTGATCCCATAAGTGACCATGACTGTAGCAGAAGATTGGACTAGAGACTTCTATATAGTCCCTTCCAACTTGAATTTTCTGATGACCCAGACTTTCTGACTTTGCCAAAGACTAAGAAATAGATTCACCCTTTTGAACAGCACTGTTCAACAAATGGTAGCATGACCGGGGTCAGTGCGTGTGTTGCAGGACCTCTGCATGCATCTTCTCCTTAAAGCACAGGCACCAAAAAACACCATGGCCTTCTCATTCATGTTTTATTCTTCTATCAGCAACCACTGATGGGCTTCCCAGTTCACTCTAAATATGGCACCTTCTCTGGGTCCTCCCCCAAAAAAGAACCTTCCCTTCAGTTGTCTCCACAGCTTTCTTTTGTGTCTGCTCTGAGCTGTCCCCAGAAATTTTCCAGTTCCTACTATGCAGGAGATTCATGACTTATGTTCCTCCCAGTCTTCCTGTCGTAACACCGAATTCCAGTAGCTTAGTCTCCACCTGCTCTATTGCTCTCAGACAAGAAGCCACCACCTCAACCTCCCCGCAGTTTTTCACCTGGTGCAGTACATGGCAGCTAGAACAAGGTAAAAAGGCAGCCCACCTCCCTCCCTGCTGTCCAAACACACCTTTCTTAATAGAACAAGAAATAACAGAGCTAACAGCTGAACAAACAAAACAGGTGCTTTCAGTCACAGCCTCCACTGCTATTTGTGCAAATAAACTACAGACTCTGGAGGAAGGGCACTATTTATAGCTCTAAGCTGAGGTGTCTTGTTTTTGGTAGCCCACCAACATACCCAACAAGCATTCACTGTTATTTTCAATGCACATGCTGAACTGAGCTCGCCTGCAATTCTGAAAACACAATTCAGCTTCAGAAGCTTATATACACTTACGTGTATCTGTAGACTTCTCTCATATATGTATTTCCTTCACAACCCATTGATTTTTTTCAGATTTTTCTCCTTGACTGTGCTGTTGACATTATTCATTTTCACCAAAACAGACATTTTAAAATCATCAAGTAGATTTTTAAGTACATCAGATACATTAACACGACGTTACAAACCGGAGTTGTATGAATGTACAAATCAAGCCTGTATGAATGCCTTAAGTATGCCTACCACCATTCTTTCATCAGAATACTGTATTTTTCAATTTCAAAGTTTATTAGTGTATATTAATTAGACTGAAAAAACTAAAAAGGCAATTATACTGGTTTTACTTGCATACATCACAGCTCCTCATTTCAGGCCACTACAGAATCACTGCTTCAGGCCGATGATTTATTAGGAAGTTATTCAACAAGCTACACCCCACTGGTATTAAACTGATAAAGTGTCCCACCTACCCCATGTTCTAAGTCAGTTCTTGACTTAAGAATATCACTGCAAATGTCTACAATAAGAGGAAAGGAAAGATTATACACATTATCACATTATATGAAGCTCAAATAATTAAGGTGAACAAACTGTGCTTCGGTTGCTTATCCACTCTCTGTTTCCATGTGACATTAGAGTTGATAATTTACCAGACTTCCGCAGAAATGTAGAACGTACAAAACTATTTACACATTGCATTCAGAAGCCTAGAAGAAGGATGAGGACACATGTGAGTACAAACACCCACGCAAGACAGGAAACTCTTTCTCCTGTGCAAGTTCCATCAGGCTGTGTCTGTCACTCCTAAGCAATCAATTAAAAAAAATGAACGCCAAAACTGGCTGCGTTATCTGGAACAGAGACGAAATGCCGATATGTTGCAAGGAAGTGATTAGTGCTTAACAACCTGTACTACCACTAAACTTCAAAATGTTGGGCTTTTGCTGGGGTTTGGGGTTTGGGGTTTGGTGGCAGGGGAGCAGGTAAGAGGAAAAAAGTAGTTTTAACAACAGGGGTATTAGAAAGGCAAGTCACTTACTTCAGTCTTTTTCCTAAGTGGTTAAAAGAACTATGCAGCAGCCCCACAACCCTTTTTTATATGTACACCTGGGAAGAATACTGAATCCTGTTACTTTCCTCAGTGTTACCCTGATGTGGTTTAGACCAGATGTTTAAATGTTACAGTATGTACATTTTCTTCTCTTCTTCCAAGGCAAAAGCAAAATAAGAGGAATATTTGACTTCACTCCACAAGAGACCTATTTAATAGTTTGGCGGTTATGTAAGTAAAGGTAGCTTGGCTAAGTCAATGTTGACGACATACAGAACGACATGATCCTAATGAGTTGGAAAATATTGGCTCTCATGAGATTCAACCAGATGCTACTGCGCTGAGAAAGCTACTGTATTATTGAATTTCATTTTTATGAGGTAAAATTTATTATTCAACCATTAAGGTATCCCACATGAAATCTTGCATAAAATAGTTTTACAGTTACTTTCTGGAAAGTAGATTTTATTTTAACTTTAAGACATCATTTACATGAGGGATTCAAATGTCTATTTGATCACCTTCAATAGAGAAATGTAAGGTCTGCAAGCAATTTTCCCAAAAATACCAGATTAATGGAACCGAACTGTCAACAAAATAATGAACTACCTGAATAGGACAAGGAAAAAGTGGTAGCAAGTTCCAGTTTTCCAGAGTAAACTAAAGCCATGTGTGACTGTGTATATGTTTTCTTGGCAGGCTGAAATGGTTAGAAACTGAGTGCTTCAGGTACCTACTAACAAGTAATGAAAAAATACACAGTAAAATTACTCCACAGGATTAATTATGCTTAACCTTTGAAAGATCGTAACTGGCACTATTTTTCTAAAATTTTGGTACGTAGTACACTTAATTTTATTAAAAAAAAATGTTATAATAATTATAAAAGAATTCTATTAACATCACTACATCTACTTGCAAAAATGTAGAAAGCATGATGCATTTCAGATTCATGTTTTTTCCACATTTATAGTGGATGAAATGCAAAACTGGGATGTTTCACAAGCATGTGGAAGCATAAGATCTTAGGTATTATTAAACTGACATGTAACATACTATTGTGCTTGCATACCACAAGGATTATAAAATAAAACCAAATTACAAACAAATTTCCAAAGAGTTATGTGTGGATTGAAGACTGGGGGGTTTTTTTCCATTTTAGATGTAAAGCGTTATCAAACAAGTTAATAGTATCTTTTCCTTGATGCATGAAAAAGAACAAAACATTGTTTGCAGCGGTTTTAGTAATCCATTTCTTATTTTGCATTTTGTCTCTTTGTATTCCCATCTACTATTTTTAAGCTTCTACTCTTTTAGTTCCCGCACAACTCCTATTGTAGGCAGTATGAATCTTTCTTAAACTTCTCAATGGTAAAGCCTATTCAAGCCATAAGTTTTATTGTATTTATCTCAATTTTTTTAATTGTCTTGGCTTCTCTGAACCCTAAAAATACCAGTTGATATTTGAAAAGAACCTTTGCATTTAAAACTACGGATTACAAAAGTGCTCAGGTGTCACTGCAATGAAGGGTGTTAGGTGTTTTAAAAATCCCACTAAGTCAATCCCTGTATTTTTAATTTCCAAATCAGTTATAATTAAAAATCTGCTCTTAGTAGAATTAAATAGTTTCAAGCTAAGGAAGGCTAAATATTTAAACATATTCACAATAACATCTAATGTAAAAATCATATATCCTTCTTGAAATACTCATTTTACCTGTCCTTCACAAGTTATCAGCTCAATCAGCTAGTCAAACTACTCCACACATCTTTTTATTGGCAGTTTTAAGATAACAGACCTTACCAATATAGATGACAAATACAAATATGAAGTAGTACAGACACTTCATTCTTAAATTCTGTCAGAAACCAAACACACACAACTTGCTTTTGAAACTTCAAAACTTATTATTTGACAGCTTGCCTTTGGACAAGTTTATCAAAAAGAGACTATCTGATGAAGACGGCAAGTCTAGTAAGTATTTCAGAGTTTGTTGGTTAAGGAAAGTGTTTTTTTCCTAGTAGAAAAAAGTTTCTGGAGAACAAGGGCAGGAATGTAAGCAGGGAACATAAGAATGTTAATCTTCAAGACATTTTCTCTTTCTGGTATTCCATGAATCTACTCCCAACAGGAATATGTACAGGAAAGAGCTTGTGAGTTTGTTCTGAATCCCTACACCACAGTCAGCATAAATTAGTTCTGAAGGAAGTTTTGGAGAAGAAAAACTTTTCTACTCCAGATGAAACCGTAGGACAGAACCTGAGATACTACCTATAAATTCTGTTCCTGTGTTTGTGGAAATACACAGCGCACAGCTCCCTTTTTAAACTACATCCAGAGAAAGTCTTTCAATAGTTACCCAGCCAACACATTCCTGAAGAGGCCTCCATACTCTCTGAGACACTCCACAGCATGTGACAGGGCCATTCGTCATGTGTTCTCCCCTGGTGTTCTCTCCTCCTCCTGCCCCTCACGTATCTGTACTTGTCTTCCAATTACGTTTTAGCTTTCTTAACTTTGACCACTTTTCTACTTCAACTCTTTCAACCTGCTTCTCCTGGCTTTGCCCTCCCTTGCATCTCTCTTTTTCTTAGCTGATCCACTTTCTCCCTTTTTCCTTCATTTCCATTTTTTTCTTTCTTTTTTAATTCATCTGTTCTTCTTTTGCTGCAGCACGTCTTAGCCCATCTTGTAAGCACAGTTTCAGGATGCAGTTTTAAAACTGGAGATGACTATGTTGGAAAAAGCATGTGACCAGGGACCATAATTCTCGCTAAAAAAGTTCTGTGCTGAGAGGCCACAAAGGCTGGTGGTATCACTTCTGAGTTCAAGTAATACCAAATCAATATGTTATGGAGGCACATCACTCACAAAAAGCACCTAGCACAAAGCCTCAATAAAGATACAAGGAGCTCAGCAACAACTGTTTCAGTCCAGTAACTCTCTTTGAGAGTTACCACGTGAGAAATGGTCATACAGACATAGGCAGTTGAGAAAGATGTACTGCATAACATCCTTGTCTCTAAATTGGAAAGACACGGATTTGAGGTATGGACCGCTAGATGGATAAGGAACTGGCTGGCTGGTCGCACTCAAGGTGTGATGGTCAATTGGCTCAATATCTGAGTGGAGACCAGTGACGAGCAGCGTCCCACAGGGGTCAGTGTTGGGACCAGTCCTGTGTAACATCTTCATCAGTTACATGGACGATGACATCAGGTGCACCCTCAGCGGGTTTGGTGACGACAGCAAGCTGTGTGGTGTGGTCGACCCGCAGGAGGGAAGGGATGCCATCCAGAGGGACCTGGACAGGCTGGAGAGGTGGGACCATGCCAACCTCATGGAGTTCAACAAGGCCAAGTGCAGGGTCCTGCACCTGGGTTGGGGCAATCCCAAACACAAGTACAGGCTGGGTGGAGATTGGATCAAGAGCAGCCCTGAGGAGAAGGGCTTGGGGGTACTGGTGGGTGAGAAGCTGGACATGAGCCGGCAGTGTGCGCTGAAAGTGATTAGCAGAAAGCTAATCGTATCCTGGGCTGCATCCAGAGAAGTGTGGCCAGCAGGTCAAGGGAGGGGATTCTCTACTTCTACTTGGCTCTCGTGAAACCACACCTGGAGTTCTGCATCTGGCTCTGGGGCCCCCAGCATATGAAGGATATTGACCGGTTGGAGAGAGTCCAGAGGAGGCCACGAAGATGCTCCGAGGGCTGGAGCCCCTCTGCTATGGGGACAGGCTGAGAGAGTTGGGCTTGTTCAGCCTGGAGAAGAGAAGGATCCAGGGAGACCTTATAGCACCTTCCACTACCTGAAGGGCCTACAAGAAAGCTGGGGTGGGGACTTTTTACAAGGGCCTGTAGTGACAGGACAAGGGGTAACGGGTTTAAATTGAAATAGGGGAGATTTAAGATTGGAATATCAGGAAGAAATTCTTCCCGGAGAGGGTGGTGAGGCACTGGAACAGGTTGCCCAGAGAAGCTGTGGCTGCCCCATCCCTGGCAGTGTCCAAGGCCAGGCTGGATGAGGCTTTGAGCAACCTGGTCTAGTGGAGGGTGTCCCTGCCCATGGCAGGGGGGTTGGAACTGGATGATCTTTAAGGTCCCTTCCAGCCCAAACCATTCCTTGATTCTATGATTCTATGTAGGCTTTGTAAACAAATGGCAAACATTTGAGACTAGTTATAGAAGAAAAATTTGAAGTCTCAGATTTTCAAAATTGGCAGAATGATCTGGAAGGGTATTGGATCACTAGAACATTTCTATGGGAGAGCATAGTTTGTTCGCAAAGGACGAAAAAGCATGGTGTTGTACTGTGTATCAAGAATGTGTAAAATCTTGTGATCCAGACTATAAGTAGGCAGATTTGCTGAAAAACTCTGGATAAGAGCAGACCATTAAGAACACACAAACCACATGAACCCTTTCTTTTTTTGATAATAATTTCATGTCTAGGAGGGGAGTTTATTTTTAACAGGGGGATAAGAATCTAGACAGACACATAGCTGTTTGTCCTGGTACATTTCTAATTAGTTAGAAAAATGGCTTTTAGAAGTTTGAAAATGTAATGGTAGAAGATAATCTGGGAGAAGATAATTAATTAAATATGCAGTTTATGATTCTTGCAACAGCAGAATGAAAGCAATCAGTTTTAAGAAAGAGCTCCCCTGGGAGACAGGATAAAGTGCAGTTAAGAGTATCTTTCATCGTATTGTTATTTTTTCCTGCAAGAACACTAAGATTTTGTAGAAATAAAATCAGAACAATCCAAGGAACAATGAGAGCTATAAAAGAGAATAAAGCAAATGTATTTTTATTTGCAAATATGCACAAAATTGATGAAAGAAACAATCCACAACACCACAAGGATGGAAATGTATTTTCTTGAAGTATTTTTGTACTACTTCTGCGTATAGCCGAAAATGAACTGTGAGATCAGATGGAAAACTCAGTACCACGGACTAAAAGGTAGTAATTTCTGAGATATGTTAGACAGCAACCATTTCATAGCCTTGAACTCAAAGCTGCCTTCACCTAGTTAATGCAAAGTACAACTACAGAAGTATAAAGTTTACCAGGTCGAGCATTAAGCCTTGAACAAGAGAAGATCAAAACAAGTGCACTATAGTATTCATTTACTTCCTTTTAAGTACTTAAAGGTGCATGCTCCAGATTTCTGTTCTGCAGATACAACGATGCTAACAGTGTACCACAGTTCATTGAACTGAAGGATTGAAACATGTTAAATGTTGGAACAGGTTTTGTTTGGAACTGTGCAAACCTTAAGACCATCTGAAATGATCAAATGACTGTATTTTCACATTTCTGAGCTGTGGATGGTAAACGTGCTACCTTCAGAACTATCAGTACCTGAAAATAAAACTTCACTATCTCATCCTTAGGTGACCCATGCAGAATCAAGGAATGAAGAGAACCAGTGACTTTTGGGAAAGAAGGAGAAACTAAGCACTCAAACAGTTATTCCAATGGTTATGCACCTTAAAATACAACAGTCCTTTTGCACTATCAAATCAACATGTTTAACTTTAAAAAACAACAGGGCTGAAAAAGGAAAATAGGACTGAGAAAAAACAGGACTGATAAAGACTTCCAGTGGTGGTCTAATCTACCTTTCTGCCTCACGTCATGATTTACTACATCTGAATTATTCTCCCAACACATTGTCCAAGACTGGCAAAGACGGAGATTCTAAAAAGATCTCAGTTATTCTCGTTATGTGTTTATTCACAACAGATAAACAATAATGGTTCTAAACAACAGTGAGTCTAAATTACTCTAGCCTGCATAGAAATATAAAGAAAAAAAATCTATTATCTTCTTCTGTAAGCTGGTCAAAATCCTGAATTTACTCCTAAAACCCGTAAGTGTTTTGCAAAAGGATGACAGATAACCATTTCATCACTTGTATCATCATCACCAAGACTTCTGTAGCCTAAGAAATCTCCAGAGTAACACCTGAGTAACATTTATTTATGAAACTGAATGTGAAACAATGGCAACCCTTGAGGGGGGGTGGGGAGGGAAATCTATGCCACTGATTAATAAAGCCTTTTATAATCCAGTATTTTTTATTCCTTCATAGTTTCACCTCTGACTGATCTTAAGTTACAACACTGCACCATATAAGGAAACAAGGGTGGACGTTTCAGATGAGGAAAGCATGGAAAAGTTATCCTGCATGGGAAAATTAAATGCATCCAGAAATTGGTGCCAAGGAGTGAAGCTTGGTGGCTTAGCTTACATCCTGGATTTTAAGCATAAGCTATAAATACCTATATACACACACAAAAAACATTCTGTCTGTTAACTACTCTAAGTAAAAACCTGGATTTGAAGGATATAGTTGTGTGCACGTTCACCAGCAGTGCTCTGTACCATAATAAATACTTAACCAAAAGCATCACATATTTACCTGAAGATTGGAAAACCTCATTCAGTAAAGCTTCATTTACCACCACCGAACTGACATTTCCAACAGGATGACACCAGCTCTGATAAATAGTTTGAAGTAAAAGGGTTTGAGCTCTAGTTGCTTGAACTGTCAAATTAGGAAGCTCGAATATGCATTCCGTTAGTGGGACATGAGCTCGCTTGGTCCTGTTTAAAATAGGGAGGATAAAAAAAAAAGAAAATCATTACCTTGGTGCATAAAAGTAACTATTGAAAAACTTAGTCACAGAATACCAGAATATAAAAGCAATTCATTTGTGAGGTTGGAGCTGCGTGCCTGCTCAATTTCTTCTTGTAACACCTGATTCTACTTATAATGAAATTCACTCTAAATAGGATTTCTGCTACATTATTTAACTTTGCATCTCCCTCCAAAATATCAGAATGGAGGAAAAATCATATCTTTATCTAATTATCTTTTAGTTTTAAATATTAATTAAAAGCGATACTGAGTGCTCCCACCAAAATGAAAGGTAACCAAAATTGTGCAGTTATTAAAAATACAGAAGAAATCTGGTCAAAATTTGAATTTTCTGAAAATACTTTCTTTAAAAGCTTAATGTGAATCACTACATATGTCCTGTGATCCAAAAAAACCCATATAGACAATATCCACACTATGAAACACAAAGAGCCACACATTCCATATTTCTCCTCATATTCTACATTTGGCTAACATAGAGCTTATTAAGTGATTCTAATATTTTTCAATGCCTTTTACCTTCTAATTGGGGAGGAGGAGCAGGCAGGGACAGGCATTGGGAGGCCAGTGCAAGGTAAAGGACATTCTGTTTGGAAAAAATTACTCTATGACAATATAGTCCACTCTCAGCAAGAAGGCTCTAGCACAACAGCAGCAAAGTAAGCTACTTATTCTTCCTAATATATATACTGTCACCTGAAATTAAGCAATAGATTGGTCTGCTACATTCAACAAAAACTGCAAAGGTTCTTTCAGATTTTCATTTTGGAGCCTTCTTCTGCAGCATTTTTACAACATTATTAACCTTGCCCTAATCACCTCCTGCTCCATGACTGAATGGCACTTTTTGTGCTATTTAGCATTATTTCCTCTAGTACCCCCAGAATATAATCACTAATGCACTGATTAGCTCATTCTCAAGAATGAGAATCTCCTCCATCAGAAAATTTTAGGGACAAGCCTAAAGCCACATGAAAATTAACAGTATTAGGTTCATGTTCCATTGGGAATCCAAACCTCAAATGAGGGGAAGTTGATGAAGCTGCTCACACAATCCTTTAGCCCAAGAAAAAAAGCATCCTTTACCAAAATGTTCAAGGGATTGAAAGTGTAAAGTCACTCAGTATCTGCAAGGGAATGTCTCTTTGGATCATCAAAATCGAAACCTTCCAAGCAACTGTCCCAAGCTGTCACAACACATCTCCCATCTGGCTCCACAAGAACACACCTGCAGACGTATGACCTAACACACGTGAGATCATACTAGCAGTAGAGACTCTGCAGGAGGCTCCATGAATTCAGGAGCAGGGCATTCCTGAAGCTCAAACTCTAAAATCCCTAGCTGCATGAACTGACACAAACTTCTGGCAGTAAGAAGTAAAATTCTTGAATAGTCTGCACCTGACTGGGAGAGTGGCCCTTCACTAAGAAAACGATGAAGGAGAAAGTACATCATCACTTCTCAGACCCATGACCCATCTAGATGAAGCAGCAGAATAGCAAAATATTCTGCCGCTAACACCTTTGGCCCATGAGCTGCAGATAAGGCCGGGGTGACATACGAAAACCAGCATTCTGATAATCAGGAGACATGTATCAACTACCACGCTGACACAGTGGTACAGCCTAAACGTAAAGTCATCTCTCAGAATTGACTTGTGCATATAACCATTCACCTTATGTCAGAAACAGATCTCCTCCCTCGAATCCCGGCCAATACCAGGAAACAGCTAACCAAAAGCCATTGTCTCTGAAACAGGAGAAATTAATCTCATCAAGTGCTAGATACCTACAGTGTAAACAGAAATCCCTATTTAAAATGGCTGTATAGACCCTTTTAAGATAAAAAGAACAAAACCAGCACTTAACGTAAAAGAGATCCATTCATTCTAGATCTGAGCATTAAGTGAACTGCTTTCTGCAGGTCACTATTTGTGCCCGCTGCCTATAAAGGGAGGTTACAATAATTACCTCAGCTGTGGATGTCTACACAATAGATCAAAGTTCTGTAGACAAAGCCCATCTAGAACAGCTAATTCCATTGCTCCTCACAAAAAATATAAATAATTTCCCTACCCATGGCAGGGGGGGTTGGAACGAGATGATCCTTACAGTCCCTTCCAACCCAAACCATTCCATGATTCTAAGGGAATACATGAAAAACTGATCCCTGTGAGATGAAAGAAGATACTCATGAAAGATTCTCAGAAAATACATGTAAATACAGATGGATGACCAAGACCAAAAAAAACCAGACACTGCAATCTTGTGTAATAGCAATCCATATTCTTTAGACCAAGGTTTTTCAACCTCATAAATCTTGGAATCAGGACTACCTGTCTCAAAAATGTTGAGATGGGGGGAAGAAACCAGCAACAAGACTGCCTCTGAGTTGCAGTTCATGTGAAGCTAATGGCACAACTGTGCTGCCAGCTTCAAATGCCATGGGCAGCAAAAGCCTGGATGAAGGAAAAACATCTCATGATTACGTGGGAAACCTCAGATTGTGTGTGGTAGTAGAAATTTCATACAGCATGAAAAAAAAAAAAGGCAGTCTATTGTTTGAACGAAACCATCAGGTTTTGAAGTTTGGAACTACCACATTTTGGATGGCTAGAGTCTCTGTGCTAGGAGAATCAAAACTCATTAGAGGCCTTTTAAGACAGACCTTGTATCGGCCTTGATTGCTACTCTATCAACTGCAGCACAGCAGGTCAAAGGCATAGAAATATCTGTACCAAACTCTTGAAGCAATTCCTTTCTCTCAGATATTTGAAGTTCTAACACAACACACACCTTTCCTGAAAATGTTCTTTTCCCAAAAAGCACAAACACCGCATGTGGCCACCCGAGTAAAGAATGCATCCAGATCTGCTGGTGCAAGAAAGCCACTTAAAAAAAAATTGTCTACACTTCAAGAAATAAGGTGGTTAGAAAATTAGAACTACTTTAAGGAAAAACAAAAGAAAAGCTGAAAATAATACTAGTATTGTCAGGCAAATAGGGAAAGATCCTGCCTGGTTAAAAGAAGAAAAAACAACAATGAAGAGAACCACTTTGAGTCCAATAGAGAGTCAAAAGGAACTAAAAGCCTGGAATATATTCTGACTCTTTCTCCCATACAATACACATGAGAGGACACATGAAGATCACTGTCCTGTGGACAAAATTAGATAAATTCAGCTTCTCAGACACACACACACATTCCTCCGTGTAAGTGTACATATATCCATGTAGTCACTAGCAGAAAAGCCCTGGGTTCCATGAAAAGCACAGGTGGAGGCTGCAACACACGTCGGCCTTTCCTAACGCTGATCCCGAGTTAGAATTTGAACTTGCTTTCCTAGAATTTCCCAGAGTTTAAGTCCAAGCTCTGTAATTTATCAACTTCAGCAGAAAAGGTGTGTATGAATAAAGGAGTATGTATGCACTTAGAAAAATCCATTCCTGAAAAACAAAATGCTATGTACACAATAAATGTATTTCAAAACTCAAGATTAAACACACAGCACAAACGTAAAACGTAGATAGAATTGAAGCTGGAAAAGTGGATATGCACGTTAGCAAAGCTTATGCAGGCATGACATGGAAAGACATGTAATGCACTGTGATATCAATCAAAATGTTTTCTACTATTCCTTTTTCTCAAACCACGTATTGTGATTTTCTATTATTTATCTCACTGCAGAAAGGCACTGCAACATTTTCCCTTCGTGCTCTTTTTCCTTTTGCTATCCTTTCAGGTAAATTACATTTACTACTGTTTGCCTCTTATTTCTGAATATTATTTTGCCAGATTTTAATTAAATATTTCAGGAAAAAAGTGTCTGAATATTTCAAAAGACAGGCTCCCTAATATAAAACAGGAGGGGAAGGAAGGGAAGGAAGGGAGTAGAAAAACTTTTTCAACAAAATTCAGAATGAACATGACTCTACAACAATTCCACCTAAAATAACACATTTGTACTAACAAATTCATGTACTTAGGGAGGTCTATGAAGAGCTGTGACAATCACAGAATACAACAGTGGAAAAGATTTTGCTTTCAAATTTTGACTTTATTTGTGTTATAGCTACTGTATTGAACTATGCTCAATTTAAAACTCAAAAGTTTCACATAAAGTAGTCCCTTATGGGTAATAACAGCGTATGATTTTTTTAACAATATGCAAATTGTACACTTATTGTACTTTAACAATCCCATAGAAATAAAGTCTGCTGGCCCTTTTCAGATAACTTGGAGGAATGGGAAGTTGAAGAAAATAAATCCTTTTTCATGGGGGGGGGGGGGGGGGGGCGCGGAAATCAAGGTGGGGGAGGAAGTATTGTACCATGTGTGCAGCAAATGTTGCTTAAAGGTAATTTTAACTAGACCTGGCTAGTGATGAAAGTACATTTATAATTCAGGATTTATTATAATAGTTTTGAAACACAAATAATGCATTTAAAAGAACTTAAAATACAAGTTTGCTACCAAACTGCACCTGTTAATACAGAAAATCCATCATTAATAAGGTACTGAGCTATATTTAACCAAGTTTTATGACCCAAGAGATATATTCCAGCAATATGTGAAAATACAAGTACAAATATTTTTTTCAGTAAACCAAGTTAGATGTGTGTTTCTATATTGTATCATTAAATTTGTATTAAGCAACTGAATGTGACTTCATATCAAAACTCATGACCGTATTAAAAGTTATGGCACATAGTTGGAGTCTAAAACCGCTATTTAAACTACACTTTAAAACTGTAACAACAATAGAAAAAATTATTTCTCAAATCTTTACGTTCAAGAGTTAAGATGCAATTCTGAACATATGTTCATTTAACTGAACATGTTAAAAAAACTACCAATTCAAACACTCTTCTCTAGGGGAAAATAAATCCTAATGTAACTAGCAGGATAGGCTACTCATTAAAGCTGAACTTGGACAAGTTCCAGAATAAATTTAAGGAAATATGAACAAGCAAGTCTTGCTGTGTAGTGGCATGGAGTGAAAATGAATCTGTCCTAATTAAATGATTTTAAAATACACTTTGGTTGTACCCAGTTTGCTGACAAACTGTAATAAAGACTTGCTGAAATATTTGGATAAATCTGGCGTATGATTAAAGAAAATAGTTTTCTTCAATGTTTTTGAATGAAAACATGAATTGGTCCTTATTATACACCATGCATAGGCACCAATATAACCAATTCATGTAAGTTCACAGGCCTACTATGAAATATTTTCAGTTTGTAGACTTTAGGAACAGCAACTCATTCTTTTAAAATCAACACCTCAGAGTGATTGAAAGAATATAGCGGTGAACAGCTGGTTCCAGAGGTTTATATAGAGTCCCCAACTGCAAAGCTGGAACCTGCAAAATGTTTCCAAAAATTTAATTTTTGTTATTACTCATATCCTGTACAGTAAAACACGATTAGTTCATTTTTTCCAAAATAACAAAAACCAGTAACCTGCTACTAGAACCCAGCAACTGTGCCTTAGAAGAACCTGAATGTAATTTAAATGCGTAAGTAATTTCAGTGAGCATTTGCACACTTTGCCTCTCAGGCAAACAGAAAATGTATGCTGGTTTTATATTTGACATGAACAAAGGCTTCATCTATGTATTTATAACAAATCCATATTTCTACTTAATCTGATCTTTCATAACAACTTCAAGAAAATAATAACTTTGTTCCTTTGTCTTAACATATGATCAACTATTATTGGGCAAGGGAAACAATGTCTAACTACTTCATGCCAAATATCAAAACTCTGCATGGAGCGTGCAGGGAGAAAAAGAAAGGGAAAGGAAATTAACTGCTACAGGCTTGGAATTGATTTGGTTTTTAGATGCGGGACTGAAGCTATTACTACTCACAATACAAAAGTCACATCACATGTCTGCATGTGCTAACACAATTTTTACTCTTCAGACAGCAACAGTTATTTGTGCTAGAGGACCAAGTCAACTATTATTAAAAAAGTAGTAATTAAGCCCGCTTTGGAACACCGCATTCCAAAAACATCTCCAAGACTGATGAGTTCAGAACCTCTTCTGCTTTTCTACAGGCTACGCAAAAGGCTCCCAGACAACTTATGTCATCCCTTACATGGGTGAATTTTCAGCAGCCGCAGATGCCTTTAAGTCTTATTTGTAGGAAACACAGCAAATCATACAATTTAGTACAAGGGAGAAAACAATAAACTTCAAGATGCATGAACTTTTTTTTTTTTGATGAATACAAAAAAATAACATTTTTATTACTGAAAACTTTAGATATGGGATTAGAAGGGAACAACACAATCACTTCAAAACTGACTTCTGTATAGTAGGTTTTTCCATGTCAGTTCTGGAATTGAAATTGTCAGTGAAGAAAAAACATTTATAGTGTTAATTCACATATGAAATAACACAGATTTCCTTGAAAAAATTGCCTGCGTTGTTTTGTTTTCACAAAGTACAAGCTTCAGTATGTCTTAGAAAATGAACAGAGAATATCCACTTTAGGAGCTCTAAACTTGGACAGGTTTTAAAATAATTTAGGTTGGGTTGTTATATCTGGACATTTAAAATGATAATAATTAGACTGAAAATTATGACTGCGTTGTGAGTAATAATACTGGCTTGTGAAGCAACAAGGATGTGAGAAGCAGTGACCTCCAAGGGATCACTATTGTAACTTCATCTGCTGGGAGACACCAAGAAGGTGTCAATGGTTGCAAGAAATAACAAAGACCTGGAATGGTCTTACCCTGAGGGTAAGAAATCCACACAGCATCAGATGAGTCTTTCCACCCCCTGGATTAAAAGGTTAAGAAAGAAAGTGTGCTGGTTTTGGCTGTGATAGTGTTAATTTTCTCCATAGTAGCTAGTATGGGCCTACGTTTTGGATTGGTGCTGAAAAGACCATTGATAACACTGATGTTTTACTTGCTGCCAGGTAATGCTTATATTAAATCAGGACACGTTCAGTTTCCAATAGCACTCCTGCCAGCTTCTTCTGTACAAGAGTGAGGACAGCTCACCCATAGTGACCAAAGGGATATTCCATGCCATAAGGAACTTGGAGATGCCCTAACTAAACAGCTGCAGAAGACCAAGGACACCAAAACCACCAGAGGTAACCTTCTGACAGTTGCTAGTGGTCATAAACCTCCAAAGAGCAAAGATCTGTGTTTATTAAAATGAGTGTCACATATTTTGTAGCTTTTGTAAATCCAGTATCATCGCTTTGGATATCAGTATAATCCAGTGTCAGTAGCCACAGGAGTGGACATGGTTTGGGCAACTCCTTCCACAAAGCAGCCTGCTTTACTGTCCAGAGAAGTAACCTCTCCCCCTCCCTCCCCCTCCTTCACACGCTCCCAGAAGCAACATCAATAGACATTAAATCAATCCCCTAAATCTGCCACACAGAGTCATTTGGTTGCCATTAGCAGGTAAACCAGGGAGCCAGGAGGGCTCAGAAACACTCCAATGCTCAGTGAAGAAAACTGCCCTGCCAAACACAGTCATCTCAACATGATGCCAAAAACCAGGGATGGGACACAAAGGCTGCTGCCTTTGGCAAGGAGCTCCAACTCAGCTTGGTGTTACCAGGGGAGCCAGAGACAGAATCATAGAATAGAATGGTTTGGGCTGGAAGGGACCTTAAAGACCATCTAGTTCCAACGCCCCTGCCATGGGCAGGGACACCCTCCACTAGACCAGGTTGCTCCAAGCCTCATCCAGCCTGGCCTCGAACACTTCCAGGGATGGGGCATCCACAGCTTCTCTGGGCAACCTGTTTCAGTGCCTCACCACCCTCCCCGGCAAGAACTTCTTCCTGATATCCAATCTCAAATCTCCCCGCTTTCAGTTTAAACCCATTACCCTTTGTCCTGTCACTACAGGTCCTTGTAAAAAGCTCCCCCCACCCCAGCTTTCTTGTAGGCCCTTCAGGTAGTGGAAGGTGCTATAAGGTCTCCCTGGAGCCTTCTCTTCTCCAGGCTGAACAAGCCCAATTCTCTCAACCTTTCTTCACAGCAGAGGTACTCCAGCCCTCGGAGCATCTTTGTGGCCTCCTCTGGACTCGCTCCAACTGGTCAAGTTGGAGTCATGCCCAGCAGCCCTGAGACCAGCAGCTACTGCCATCATCCTATCATGCTATCAGAAGTAAGGGCAGCAGCTCACAGAAACCATCACTCCAATCTGAGGGAAACAGTCAATTCAGCAGCTAATGTTACTGTCAAATTACCTTTCTTCTTCCCAGCAGAACTGCAAAATTTGGTATCTTAAATACGAATGAATTATCTCCTAATAAATTTATTTCAGAATCTGTAGATATTTCTTAGTAGTCTATTCCATTCTATTAATTATTTCAAATTTCAAACTCTTTTCCTACCCCAAATTTGCAGTGTCACTTTCATTTTTGCTATTTCATACAAGACTTACTTCAGAAATTATCAGTCACATATGATCAAATATTACATATACATTGTGTACAAGAAATCAGCCCAGCTCACAGGCACTATCTGTGGTGAGGACGCTGCTATTTGCCAGAGCCAGCACAGCTGACCAGATACAACCCTTTCCGGCAGAAGGAAAAGCTTGAGCATAGAGCTGTATTTTATGCAGAGTAAAAGTTGCTATCCCAGAAGTCTGCCACTTTTCCGAAGAACACAGCCGTGAGGAACTCTCCAGAATGCAGATACGGTAAAGAGAGGCTTCGTTTTCTTCTCCTCTGAAGACACGTCCTGAAGAGAGGATATTAGCAAGTCTTGCAAGCTAGGAACAGTGGCTTCTGAGAGTTAACCGAGATAGAAGATGGGAACATAGCTCCTTGTTACGGGAAGCAAGGAAAAGGGACTGTTTGGAGCAGCAACAGTCACAAGGACAGATCCAGAGACTTCATTGTCTCACAAAAGCTAAGTAACTTGCAGAGCATTCTCCCAACCCTTCCAGAAACAAGAAGACAAAAAGTGACAGAAGACAACAGTGACACTGAAGTAAAGAGACACAAAAAGACCCACAGAATTACCTTCCTCTCACGGGCTTCAAATGGTAAGAGGATAAAGAAAGGGAAAAAAAATTATAGTGGGATTAACAGATTTAGGATTAAGGTACAAGGATGGAGAAAAGACAGCAAGAAAGAGAAACAAATATGTGAATACAGAAGAAAAGAAGCATCTTTAGAGTATCTGCAATAGAATGCAAGCCGGGAAGAAGAATAGAATAAAAGAAACTCAAAGCGCATATGAAGAGAATAAACTGTATGACTGAATCTGTTTTGAAAGAGCTTGAAAACTGAGTGTAGGGATGAGGAAAAATAAAAATATATTTGAAGTATTAAGAGGAGGATAGCTGTAGAATGAAATGCTGACAATGGGACCGGAAGAGAAACACATCTAATGCATACAGACACTAATACACACACCCTTTCCTGCCCTCTCTTGCAAATTTCTCATGTATACCGGTTTTTAATACATAGTCTTAACTCACTTCCAAGTACTCCCATGAAAATTGTGTGAAACAGAACAGAGTGATCAAATGTAAATAAATTTGCCTAATTATTCTTTTTCTTGAAGATTGTTAACAGCTTCAGTGCTGTTAGAAGGTGGTTCACAACTCACTGAAAGAAGCACAACACTTTCATTTTGTTTCTCTGAAAAGGTCGAAGATCCTCTTGGGAACTAAGAGAGTTTCAAATTCCCTGCTAAAGATGCAAGAGCTGAACACAACCTCAAGTCAACACTAACAACTGAACTAAATAAGGAACTTTATCTAAAAATGCATGTTGGTTAGGATTTGAGGTTTTCTGCTAATTTCTTTTACTAAATACTTTTGCATACTGCTTATTTCATAAACAGATAAAACCTTTTGGTGAAAAAAGACGCACCTACAGTGAGATTATTTTTGAGATTACATTTACATTCCCACAAATTGTTTGTAGCTAGACCATAAAAAGTCAGAGAGGTAAGAAGGTGCACATCTGCATTACCTAAAACAAAATAATACTTGAACTAAAATATTGCACTGAATGGAGATGCCATAGACACCACATACACAAAAGAAAAAGAAGCCATATTTCTGTATTCAGTATGCAACTACTGAATCCCATTAAATCCAGATAGGTTTTAAATAAAAGCACCTAACTCCACTCTTCCTTGCCTGAAAGTATCCAAAAAGCCAATTCTAATATTAAGGTAGAAGTTGCTGGAAGCAGGGGAAGTGTGATGGGTTTTCCCCATTACCAGAAAAGCCTTTAATATAGCAAAGGATCAAGGGTGTCATCAACAGCAAGGACATGAACGGACAAGGTGTGCTAAGGACTCACACGTATACACTGTGTGACAGCAGAAAGGGGCTGTTCAAAATAATTATATTGTGGCCTCATTAATTAGTAACCTCAAAAGAATTATAAAGTATATGAGAAACTATTAAAGCAAAACAGTAATGACATAATGCTTTTACTTCCAAGACTACTATTACTGTTAAATTTACCACCTTAAGCACTGACTCAGGCATTGACTTTACACCATTCCTTCCTCAAAAAGAACACAGGCTTTGAGGCCCATTCTAGAGACACAGTTTTTTGTGCAGTTTTGGTCTATTCACTGTGAGCCTTATGATGTCCATTTCAGTACTTAAAGCCTCCACAAGCCCAGGTAAATCTTCAAGATGACCAAAATTATCACATACACACATACCAAAGAAAACATACTGCAGGTAGAACACAACATGTTCTTGCTGTAACATATGTACACAGCCAAATCCAAGACGTATACAAAACAGAAGTTAGGCTACTAACAGTCTCTTACTCAGAAAGTATGCATAAGTCAGTGACAGCATTAGAACAATTCCATTTCCATTCTCCCTTCTTTTAAAGCTTAAAAAAAGAAAATTAGATTTTTAATTCTGTCATTCTGCCATGTATATGTACGTTTCGTGGCCATCAAAGGAATATTCTAATCATGCTTACCAAAGATATTTCCTTCTTTTCAATTGTTCATTTTGGAATCAGTCATTAAACACAAAGGAAAAGCTAGTCAAACATCAGCAAAGAAAACTAGCTGAGAATTTACATTAAAATCTTGTAGGTTTTTGTGTAAAAACCATACTTACTATAATAGATAAAACTTTTGTTAAATTGAAAAAATGCATCCACAATTCTTGTATTAGTGCCTTAACCAACATAATCCTTTCCATCTCTTGCATCAATATCAGAAGCACCTGCAACAGGTATAACTGATTTCCAAATCTGTACTGAGATTTTATTCTCAGTTTACTGTTCCAGGGCCTCATCCCACACATGCCTGACTTCAGCTGCTCTCTTGTTCGTGTTTTTGCATTCAAATTGCCCGCTTTCTCATCCAAAACATGTCATACTAAAAAAATCTAGTTCAGAAACTGAGACCTAATGTCCTTTAGAAAATTAAAACCTAACAAAAATCAGACAATGCCTACCAAACATACAGACCTAATGCAGGTCTGAACATTAGCATGTGTGCAATACAGTACCTGTTCCTCCGTATGTACAGCTGACAGGTTACTTTAATGTGTTTTAAAAGGCATTGCTAAAAAAATTCATTAAAAAAAAATAGTAATACAAAGCTATAAACAGCTAGGATAAAAGTGCTTGAGGAAAAACGGTGAGGATGTTTCCTTGGACACAAACAATACACAAACACTTAGCCTAGAACCAAAGACAGATTCTTATCTACTCAAAGGAGCATTCCCATACAAAAGAAAAAGCACATCTGGGTCTCAGAGGGAACAAGCATGAGGAGAATACAGTAAACAAATGATACTGGACAAAGGACAATATGCTTGTCCTTGCTAGAGATGAACGCAGACACAGTAAATCTGCTAAAGTATTATGGACAGCTGAACAGGTCATCATAAACCCCTATATTTGGTTTATTACTTGCTACAAGTGAAGATAAATACAGTTTTTTATTTTTTAATAACATGTTTTTAGTCACCATTTGTCATGGTTATCAAATTCAAGCGTCATATCAACATGGTTTGTAAAAAACAGGTGCATAATTTAAGACTATAGAGTTTCTGGTACCTCACTCCAGGTGGAAATGAAGTCTACGACTTGAGAGTAAAGCTCTGCAGAGTCAAAGCAGGATATGCTACAATTCGTCCAGCAACATAACAGTGCTTCATAAGCATTACGAAGGTAACCATAAAAAGATAAAATCAGCAATTCTATACCACTTGTTCAATAAGCATATCGCTTATTCAAGAAGCCTTTAACCATACAGCTAGTATACTAGCTGTATTTGTACTAGTATTCCTAGTACAAATGCCAGCAAATACTGATGGCAGAAGTTATTACAGCAAGCATAAAGCATTCACCATGTGCAATCACTTTCCCTGGACAGATATTAGTTAATAGGCTTAATTTACTTTCACTGAAGAGTTTTGACAATTAATTAGTCTAAATAACTACACTGGAAACACTACAGATGACCAGCCTTCACTGTCAACTCTGTTGAATTTCCTCCTCATGGACAATACTAAAAAATACAACTGCTTCCAATTTACATTGATTAAAAGTGCACTTTTAACAGATTTGCTGAATGTTGCCTGCCACATCTGCTGAGAAGCAGTAACATTCGATCTGGACTTGATTTAAAAAAAAAAAAAAAAAAAAGTAGAGGTTTCCAACTGAAGTTAATTTGTAGTCACAGTAATCAAGCTGCAAGTCATGTACTCAGAATGCAAAACCCCTCCTGGACAGAGGGTCTTTCTTGGTAAACGACCACAGCTCCTGCCAGAAAAGTGCCATTGAAAAGTGTCCCAGAATTTTCATGCTCAAACTTGATCCATTAATATCACTTCCAATTAGAAAATGTTCCACACAGGTTCTTGAAGCATCTTCATCCTTGTACACAAGCATAGCCAACGTCAGCTTTTACAGTGAAAGATAAGTTAAACCGTGTTATCAATGAAAAATCATTCTCCCGTTTAAGTGTTAAACCATCTTACATTACTGTTCACAATTTGCTGTGATATATTGGCATACCTACTCAGAAAGATGCACAGTAAACCAAACTTCTAAGAGCGTCAATTTTTTTGCTCACAAAGACATACTGAAATCAGCTACCAATAAATACAGTAATTAACACACACCCCCGGTTCAGTATTATGTTGTTTGATGCATTTTCTACACGACGGCAGAGAATGCCGAAGCAATGCAGCGTATTCCCTAGACTGATTGTTCACATCTGAAGCAATTCCACCCGACCACCTCTGCAGAACCCAGACTGTTTCTGTCTGGTTTGCCGCTGCCCATTTCACTGGCATATCTCAATAGTTCAAACAGGTTTTTACACGTGCTAGCTCTAACTCACATGACGCCGATGTGGCTGAAACTCTCTCCTGTACCATACACTGATGGCATCTGTTCAGGCATGCAATCTCAGATCTTTTCTGATCCGAAGGATACCCTGAATTTTCATCTGGCAATTATATCCAATTACTGACATAACTAATAGTCACAACCAAATGCTACAAAACGAGTTTCATGTGTTTTCAACCTGTTTCTGCTTCTGACCCAGGAACTGAGCATGCCCCTCAACTGCCCATGTGAAACACAATCCACCTCCAATCTAAATTGACTTTACTCTTGATTTACTGTGACTGGTCAATAAAACAGGCTGCCAAAAATCAAGACCCAAGTGTCAATTTCTTGGAAAACTTCCTAGATTTACGTTCTAATGTTCACAGCCTGTGGATATCTAGCTCTGTGCTTCCTGCCAGCAGGGTCCGCTTGCCTCTTACGAGCACAACTGCACTCAACTGCATGATGGCTACGTCTCCTGACTCAGGCTCACCAATCTACTGATTTCTAGTTCTGAGCAGCATTACTCCACTGAACATGCCCTGCGAAGGTGTTTCAATCAGAAAAGTAACAAAGACAGTTCACCTGATCCCCTATTATACAGTTTTAATCCTCTCTTCAGTGAGCAGCAAATCCTAAAATCCCCTACTGTCATCACAGTAGTACCTTGTTGGTAAAGGCCATGTCAGCAAGACCCAATTTCCTTGCTAAAGAATTTCTTACTGTTCAAACAGCCAGTTCTTCATCTACCACACGGCTTGTGACTCCACCTGAATTGTTCTCACTCTGATCAATTCAATGTGATATCCGTAAATGCACACAGGATTTTCAACATGATCCATAAAGCAGACATGAGCAGGTGCACATCACGACTCACACTGGAGCATGCAACGGCCTTACTGGATTGTGTAAGGCGTCTAACAATGAATTCTGTCAATAAGAATACAGTTGTATGGCACAGCACTACAAAGCTTTGATTAAGAGAGGGATATTTGCCTTGCAAGGCACACATGATAGAAGAAAATGGAATAAAGCTGTATAGAAATACAAACACTTCTACGGTAAAAATGTTTGAGCAGACAGTAATAACACAAGGTCTCTACACTCATTTTTTGTAAGGTAAAGAATTTAAAAAGTTAAACTAAATTATGTGTACAAAGCAACATTTGGCAACTACACAGTGATAAAGTCAAAATCAAAGCTAGGAAGTCAAGTAAGAAAACACAAAATGCTGATGCTGAGGTTGCTGGCAAAGTATGTTTTTCAGAACAGTTGTTTAACAATTAGACAAAAGGAGGTTACCACCTACAGTTCCAATCTAATGTAAACGCCACAGATTCTAGAGACAGAGTAAATGTTTACCTTTACAGGTAAATCTGTGTTGAAACATTAAGATCAGCTTTACTATATCTGTTCTTAAGGGCTCATAAGAACAAAGCCTACAGAAAATGCACATGTATATCCAATGCAAGAATCTCTGTGGTCATCTTTCAGTACGAGGGTACGTATTAATAAAATAACTATATCAGGACTGTACTACACAGCTTTCACAAGTGAAACACGTGACATCATATCTCTGGGCAGCCGAGGTGCCCAGCACACGATAGATGTGGCTTTCCTCAACAACAGAGTGAATTTTGAACTCTTGTCAGCTTCTGCCAATAACGGACAGCTCTTCAATAAAAACACTGAAGAAAAGAGACACGGTGCGAGTACAAGTAAAATCTTATGTTTTCAAGAAACCTTCATCATCAGAAACTGCTTGACTGAGGTTAGCACAATGCCTGAAATTTATTCCCTAAGACAGGATCTGCAGAAAACAGTTCAAAAGAAGTATTCTTTGCCCAAACTATATCCATTTAGCCTCTCAAAGGTTTTTTGTTGTTGTTGTTTACCAGTCATGATCTAGATCAACTTGCAAGTTTCTATTCCAGATTTTTGCTTTTCTTAGAGCAACAACTGAAGAACAATCAATTAACTACTCTGTACTCTCTAATAAGTAAAGTGCAAGCTATGAAATCCTAGACACTGATTTACCCAGCAGGTCCTCAACTTGTTTATAAAAGGTTAATTCACACAGTTAAATTTAACATGACCATCTATTAGTCACGTCTGTACTGGTGCTTCCTTGCAGAGAGCAAACCAGAAGCAACTGTTCTGGTCTCAAAATGAGAAAGAGGAGACTCATTATCAAGGAAACGGGTCTCTTGAAAACAGTCTACTGGACCAAGAAGCTGAATAGACAGTATGCAGGAATAGATCACATCATCCCATTTAGAACCTCATTCCACCGGCATTTAGAGTCTCCAGAGCTGTCACTGGTGGAGACAGTGAGAATCTTCCCACAGACATGATAAAGGAAAACCAGAGTCTGGAACACTTGTCACAGGAAGGGCATTTAGAGAAGACAAGAAAAGAAAAGAAGAAAATTAAATAACACACATAACTGGACCAATATCTAGCTCAAAATGTACAGATGACACACTTCACTATCAATCCAGATATCAGAAAAAAATAAGAGAAGGCTATTCAGAACCTATATTCTTTAAGGTTACTTTAATATTCTTCAGAAGTACAATAAAGTGATATTGTAGAAGCAATAGAGGGTCATAACGCTGAAGTGCCTTACACGATATTACCGCATGTGTTGTCACAGACATCACAGCCAAAAGAAGAAGTCAGCGAATTCCTCTCAAGACTTCTCTCTGGCAATAAACGTTCTCGCCATTCAATCTAGGCTTTTGACCAGACTCTGCTCATTCGCAGTTGTTTTTAGACATCCTCCTGAAAGCTTTGAAAGCTGCTTTACAATCTGGCATGCAACACTACATAAAGTATTTGTAAAATACTGACATTAACAGCATATTTTGCATCTTGTTATGCTTGACAAAAACAAAAGACCATATGTTTTTACTTTAATATGAAAATAAATTAGCTAGACAATTTAAAAGATGTCAAAGGCTTAGTTAACTATTGAGCTTAAGCATTTTTCTAAGAAAAAAGTATATTAACTGAAATTAAAACAGACATCAATCTAGTAGGTAAAACAAAAGAGTACTTTAGTAACATTTATGGTTAATTACTGTAATTTACTGAGCTGATGTTGCTCAGATTATGTTACAACATACTACCCACATTTATCAACTAGTTTAAAAAAAAGTAAGTATTGCTACAGTATTTAATACACTGTATACATTTTGAGATTATTATATTGAAACTAAAAAAGAAAACTACTCTACTGATTTATGTCAGAAATAAAGTTGAGATTTTCACTGCTAACTCAAAACATACTACCTGAGGGATTCCATAACAGTTCATAAAATGTCTTTCTTTTTAAAAGGTATGGTCTGTGGCATATATTTTCTACCAAGAAATAGAAGAACACATGTAGCATCAGATGTGTGTACTTTAAGAAACTCTGGAATGTGAAATCTAAAAATCCAAATAAAGCAGGTGGTATAATTTGGGGGGGGGGGGAGGGCTGAATTTAAGTTTAATGACATTACCAGGTTATCCTACCAGACTAATTCTCACTCACTGCATGACTTCAATGAAGCTCTCAGTCCTCATGCTGATTTCGATTTAGTTCAAGTGCTATTTGATGCGTTTCATCTGGAGTTTTATTCACTTCAAACTACACTTCATTTAACCAGGCTGCTGCTGTACTCATTTGTTTTTCTACTTTATTACCCGCAAATTGGTGTTGCTTAGTTTAGATAAATTGTTGGAATAAGTTGATTTTATATAATTATTTCACACTGTCAATAAATATATAAGCTTTAGAAAGACATCATATCACAAAATGAGAAAGCTATTAAAATTACTTCAGAATAAACTAGACTAGTAAGTGTTGGTCTTGCAAAATCAACTAAATGCTGAGAGGTGATTTGCTATTTTAAGGCAGGACCATTCCCCTGCCTTCACTCCCCAAAGCTACTGCTCGCTTTTATGTTTCGATGTCATTACTCTACCATACTGTTTTCCAGCTGGTCATGCCTCGTAGTACAATGTATTTTTAAAAGAGTGAAAGAAAGAAAATGAGCAAGATAGAAAGCATGAGAGAGAAGCGGAGAACGCACGAGAGCGCGAGAATGCAAGAGCAGGACAGGACCATGCACACGAGAGAGAAAGCATGATGGCAAGTGTGCAACAGCACATGTGGAAAAGCGCAAGAAACCAAGCACAAGCGAGCAAGAGATCAAGCACAGCGAGCACAAGCACACACAAAAGAGTGCAAGTGCACTCCTGAGAAAGCACTAGCACTAGAATACCATGAACTTGTCTAGCAGATGACAGATTTTTTCAAACCATTTCTCATCTCCAAGTTATTTGTTTTGCAGAAATAACAATGGGGTTTTTAATGCACTAAATAAATTTACTGTTAAACATCGATTTATTTCTACGATTTCTTAACAAGGATCACTAAGCAGAACTTAGTGTAAATGACAGGCCATGTCAGGAAAGGCTGTCAATCCCACCAAAGTACTGAAGTAGTCTGCTGAGTGCCGATTATGGGTTAGCCTGGTAACATCATTTTTCAGCAAAACGCCACAACAGAACAGCAATTCATTTGGAGTGGTTAGTGTTTTTGTAAACTACTGATGGAAAATATGAGAAAGTCAATTAGGCTGCTACCACCTGGTGGTCTGCTGATTATGCTAAAAAACCTCATATTTAACATCATATCACAGCTTGTGAAAGAAAAACTAGCATATTCTGTATGTAGCACTACAAACAATCATAGACATAGTCTTTGTATAATCCACTGAACCTTCACAAACAAATTACTGTTACAAATTAGCTATACAACATAATGTCTGAAGCCAAAGCATTTAATGCATTAACCTGTTTTCCTGTTATCTTGTCATTTTATGTAAGATTCTTTGTATAGATTAAGTCATAAAGTAGTATTACAGACAGCTACTGCTCAAAATTAGGGATAAAGAAAACTAATGCTCTGTAAAAGTATTGCCAAAATGCATTTTCTTGAAAACAGTTTTTAGAAATACAATTTCGAAACTTAAAATTTAAAACTATTACACACTGACATTTACAATCACAAGATTTAACCTGTAGAACTGAATTTAAATACTGAATTTCCATGGCATTAAAGTTAAAAAAAATATACAGCTCCTTTTATAATAAAGAGAATTGTGTTCAGAACAAAAGTGTTTGCATTTAAAATGTGTACTAAAAATAGCTTAATACCTGATCACAATGTTAAAACACTTCCAATTGTAACAAGTAACAGAAATGAAAGTCTAGTAGAGATTATCTTTTTGTGGGGAGGGGGAGTTCCTCCCATTAGTTGTTGTTCTAGGCTCAACCAAATAAAAAAAGAGCTGACCTGTTCAGTTAAACACATATACTGCTTGCAAGCTTGGTAACTTCAGCATTTGTATCCACTCAAGGAAGAAAGGAAACTGGTTCACAGAATTCTACAAGGTCTAGAAGAAAGTAATTTACTATGGGGCTTGCGTAGCCTGTTCTCTCAAGCAAACAAGGGTCTAAAATGTGTATCAACAGATACCCTTACAAAGAAATTTATTAAGGATAATAGACTTCATAGTAGAGTATGACAGAAGAGACAGAAGTTTAGGGAGATAGATATATATATATATATATATATATGGAGCTTGGCAATTTTAAATAATTCATTAGAAATATAGAAGGAGTTGTGTAGAGTACTTAAATACACTGCACATGCTTAATGCTCACCAGTATTTGGGGAACTTGATCAGCTTGCCATAAACAGCAGTACTGAAGGAAGGGATAACTGGCACAGGGAAGCAGTACAATCCTTTACTGTCCAAAGAAGTTAGTGCTGCTTGAAAACCAAATATCTGAAACAAATTCAGTTGGTCAAAATGTATCCTATCACATGATTAGATGACTTTCAAGTTACTTTTATAACATAATGTACATATTTTTTAAAATATACTCAATGAATATGAAAGAAAGTGTATTTTCCCCCAAACACAAAAATAACTAGAAAAATCTACCTACAATACTGTGCTAATAGAAATATATATAAAATATTTTCTTCTTTCAAAAAATAAGTGTTAACTACACTCTGCTGAGTTCTTTTTTAAATGCTGAATTATAATTTATCAACTAAAATACATTACTCTTTATCCTTTAAATCTGCACATTGTACATTGCCTTACATATAAAATAAACCACTTTTTTCTAATAACAACACTATTGGCCTAAAGGAGCGGTGTTTAAGGAAATGTGAAGTTTCTTTCAGAGTTTTCTTTTTTAATAAGAGAATCTAAAGAAAGGTTCATCACAACTATTCCTTATGACTTTTCCCTGTTCAATACTGGAAACAAATCATTGTAGAATTGACTTTTTGACATGCTGTACCACCACTCATGTAAGACCAGAACAGTTCGGTCTATATTCCAGCTAGCACATAAACCTATAAAACTCAAAAGTGAAGTCCATGTTTTGCAAACACTGATCAAACAGCTGTAAAAACTCCTTCATTAGAAAACAATCCCCCCAAACTGAAAAATGGACAAATGACTTGCAATATTGCCATCCCAATCATTTTAAAGGTGTCAGAAGGTAAACATGTCACCCAGAAAACTGAAAGCTTGTCATGCAATTCTGGGACAGTTTTATGCAGATCATAAGAATTTCAGTATGTAAATCTCTATTAAGATATCAGCATGGATGTAAATGAATAACTGAAAAAACAACAAAATTAACAGTAACTGCCCGAGCACACGTTCTAAAAGGTTCGAGGGCCTGTTTTACAATGTCACTTGAGATTTCGTTTTTTCATTCTACTAAAATTTCAGCAGATGGCAACTGAATCATCTCAAAGCAATTTTTCCATAGCTTCTTAAACTTCCACCAACCTCACAATAAGAGCTCCTCTCACACAATGGATCCTTAACTGAGAATATTCAGAGGTTTTTCTTCTTATAAAGAAAAAAAAAATAAATTGTTCAGCCACAGAGAGTGCATACCTTCATTCTCACTGTTCTGCTCTATCAATACTACTAGAAGTGATGGTTTTGGCTTGCAACATCCCATCACATTTCTAAGTGTCATTCCCTGCAATCCACATGTTTTGTGAGCATTATCTTAGAAGAGGGGAAAGGTTTCTTTCCAAATTATTTTAATTCAATCTTGCAGCAAAGACTTTGGGGCTTCAGTCTGCATAGTTTCCTCACGTGAAGTTCTCTGGTCATGTTACAAAACATTTGGCTCAGGTCAGAAGCAGCGATCCCAAACGATGACATTCTGTGAAATGTTTACCTTATGTCCTTTTAGATAGGCTTAAAACTTTCTCCCAAGAAGCCCGCTAGCCTTAGGATTATATATACTTAAATTAACTCTTTCTCAGCACACTGTAGTAAGAAACTGATTTCAAGCCTTTTTTTACCTTCAGATAGCAGTGTGAGTAACAGTAATGAAGCAGGTTGTCAGACGGCTGGCCAATGCTGCTGACCATGTGCACCAGTTGCTCAGCATACATTGGTACCGAGTGCTCTAGGTTGACCTTATCCACCAAAATTCGGACAGAAGGTAAAGGCCGCAGGGGCTGGAAGCTTGCAGCATTTAGCAGTCCACTTAAGTTCTAGGGGAGGAGAAAAAAACATGCACTTTTTAAACTACAGATTAATATCTATTATATTAGGAACCACATTTACATATTTTTACATACCTCTCTCAATGCACACACAAGCAAATATAAATGTAATGAACCATGTACAGGCACCATGGTCTTAGGGCCATAGTAAAACAATTCTTCAAATATTTTTAAATATTTTCAAAATAATTTCTTAAAAGTTAAAAATTGACGTATAAACTTTTCATCCAGAATTGTCTTGGGTGTAGGTGCCCATGTGCTGGTAGTGGGAGGCTGCAGGGGTGACCTCTGTGAGGGGAGACCAGGGGCCACCCCATGTCAGGCACAGCTGGATCCAGTCAGTGCCACAACATCCCAGCACAGGAGAAGGCTGAGCTCATCAGTCAAGCTGGTAGCATCTCTGTGAAAAATACTTAAGAAAGAGCAAAACCACCACACAGGCTCAGAGGACTGAGAAAAGAAGGAAAAAAAAAAGTGAGAAACAGCAGTTTGAACAGCAAGGTCAGATCAGGAAGGAGAGGAGGTGGTGTTCCAGGTGCTGCAGCAGATGTTCTCCTGCAGCCCATGGAGAAGACCACAGTGCAGCAAGTGTTTCCCTGCGGCACATGGAAGAGACCACACAGAGCAGATATCCACACTGCAGTCATGGACAACCCCCACATCAGAGCAGGTGGATATGCCCTGAAGGACACTGCAGCCTTGTGGAGAGCCCACACTGGAGCAGCCTTTTCCTCAAGGACTGCAGCCTGTGGGAAGGACTCACACTGGAAGAGGGGAAAAGTGTGAGGAAGACGGAGAGATCAACTGTTACAGACTGACTGCAAGCTCTCATTACCCATCCCCCTGTGCTGCAGGGTGGGAGGCAAAAAAGTCAGTGAATGAAGGAATAAAGTTGATCCTGGGAAAAAATGAGGGATGGGGGAAAGGTGTTATTTTGATTCTTGTCTTGCTTCTCACTATCCAAATCTATTTTAATTGGCAATAAATTAAAATAATTCTCCCCAAGTCAAATCTGGTTTGCTCATAATGGTAAGTGCTAAGTGGTCTCCCCTTCTATCTCAAACCATCCTATTCCCTCCTCCCTGTCCTGTTCAGGAGTGGGAGTGGCTGGGTGAGCATCTGGCAGCTGGCCAAGGTCAACCCACTACAAGAATATACAAAGTCAAGGTATTTTGTTCTGTAAAATATTTGCTTACATTTTTATCACTCCAAAGCACATCACCATACTAAACTCAGGCTGACCTAACCTTGACAGGGTCATATATTATTATGTATTCACGGTTATGCCAGGCATCCCAGCAAAAGAAGGTGCCATTCCAAAAAACATAAACATGACCCACTCACAGTGATATTTTTCACAGATTCACAGAGTGGTAGGGGTTGGAAGGGACCTCTAGAGATCATCTAGTCCAGCCCCCCTGCCAGAGCAGGATCACCTAGAGCAGATCACACAGGAACAAGTCCAGGTGGCTTTGGACAGTCTCCAGGGAAGGAGACTCCACCCCCTCTCTGGGCAGCCTGTTCCAGTGCTCTGGCACCCTCACAGGGAAGAAGGGTTTCCTCACGTTCAGCTTGAACCTTCTGTTTTCCAGTTTATGGCCACTGCCCCCAGTCCTGTCACTGGACACCACTGAGAAGACCCTGGCCCCATCCTCCTGACACCCACCCTTTAGATATTGATAAGCATTGGTAAGATCCCCCCTCAGCCTCCTCTTCTCCAAGCTGAACAGCCCCAGCTCTCTCAGCCTTTCCTCAGATGGAAGGTGCTCCAGGCCCTTCATCATCTCAGTGTCCCTGAGCTGGACCCTCTCCAGTAGCTCCTTGTCCTTCTGGAACTGAGGAGCCCAGAACTGGACACAGCACTCCAGGGGAGGCCTCACCAGTGCAGAGTAGAGGGGCAGGATAACTTCCCTCCACCTGCTGGCCACGCTCTTCTTAATGCACCCCAGGATGCCACTGGCCTTCTTGGCCGCGAGGGTACACTGCTGGCTCATGGTCATCCTGTTGTCCACCAGGACTCCAAGGTCCTTTTCCCCAGAGCTGCCCTCCAACAAAACAGCCCCCAACCTGTACTGGAACATGGGGTTGTTCTTCCCCAGATGCAGCACTTTACACTTGCCCTTATTGGATTGCACTCGATGTCTCCCCACCCAGCTCTCCAGCCTGCCCAGCTCACGCTGGATGGCAGCACAGCCTTCTGGCCTGGCAGCCACTCCTCCCAGTTTGGTGTCATCAGCAAACTCACTGAGAGGACATTTGAGCCCTTTGTCCAGGTCACTGATGAATATATTGACTAGTGTTGGACCCAGCACTGACCCCTGGGGGACACCACTAGCCACAGGCCTCCAACTAGACTGCCCCATTGACCACAACTCTGAGCTCTTTCCTCCAGCCAGTTCCCAATCCACCTCACCACCCAACGGTCCAGACCATACTTCCTAAGCTTGTCTATGAGGATGCCATGGAAGACCATTTTTGTATCATCTGTTAAAATGAAGTATGGTATCCAGTACCAGAAAGACATGGACATACCAGAATAAGTTCAACTGAGGGCTACCAAAGTGGTTTAGGGGGTTGGGCACATGAGCTCTGTCTTGGGAAAGACTGAGTCAACCAGAGTCATTCAGCCTAGAGAAGGCTAAAGGGAGATCTTACTGCTATGTACAGCTACCTACTGGGAGGTTACAGAGGAGAGAGAGCCAGACTCCTGTCAAAGGTGTAGCAAGTGGCTATGGACACAAGTTGAAACACAGGCAATTTCATGGAGGTCTATGGGAAAGCTTTTTATGTAATCTCTATCCTTGGAGCTAATGCAGCACTTTGACTGGACATGCCCTGGAACAACCTGCTCTGCTTGGGCTTGCTTTGAGCAGGATGTGGGACTCCTAGAGATCATCTCAGACGTCTTCTAATCCAAATTACTCTCTGAATCTAAAAATTATTCTGTGTGTATGAAAATAGGACAATAAGTTGATGTACGTATGACTTGCAATCTAAAAGTCAAAATTATTCTTATTTTTAATAGGTTTGAATTCAAGCAAAGAAAGTAAATTGAAACTCCAATTTAAAAATAGTAAGTTCACTTGAATTCAACTTGTTTGCCTCAAACCTACAATAAATATGGGGCTATTCTCACATTTTAAAAATACTATCTGCTCATGTCCATAAGGTGAAACTGTGAACTAGTGAACTAGTCACTGCACACACCGATTGTCTTAGACGGCTGAAGTGCTGGTTAATGGGCACCAAGCTCCTTTGGAACTCAGTAATACATCCAGCACAGGGAATTACAACCCAGTGAGAAAATTTATGTGAAACAGCACATGCTCATATAGAGCTGAATAAATATCTAAGTATACATACCTTCTCACCCATGATTACGGGCATCAAGTGGTCTAGTAAATTGAATTCTGCCACAGGGATTATAACTGTACACTTCAGAACAGTGAACGTTGTAAGCCGAGTGGGAATGTACTCCTCTAATGATGCTACTTCTTCTGAGCTTGGCATAGTTCTACTTCCATCCGTAACATCTACAATAGACCAAGATTCCATATGTTTAGCTGAAATATATAACTATCCCCTTCACTCGCTGTTTCAGAAATGGTTAGGGACTAGCAAAACAGTGAAAGCTTTTTCCCCACCTCCTTTCATATTTAACAGTTTTATACCACAATGGTTCTACCTACATATAAATGCAATCCTAACTGGCTTTTCCTTACTTTGAAATCTGTACAGCTCTGTCTCAGAAACTCATCTTAACAGTTTACCTTAGCTTGTTTTCATATTTCACATGAATAAATACATAACCAACAGGGATATTCTCTTCTCCAAGATCCCAAAATCAATCTAAAGTTGTCAATGAAATAAGCCATCTGTACTCGACAAGAGGCATGTGATTATAATGGCCTCCAAAGTGTCCAAAATTATCTCAGAGGTACATCCAACACTGATGGGAATACTGTGATTGATTCTTATCTTTATTTTAATTTTTGCTCTTTGGACAGAAAATCCCTTGACAGATTCGGAGTTTAACTATTTGGAAGTCGCACCTTCAAGAGCACTGAATCTGATCTGGTTTAATTCTGTATATTTGTGCATATGCAGTAGGAGCAAACCTGGCTTAGTTCTGCTGTAGGGCTCATATTCATGTTCCAGAGCACAAACTATCATTTTCATTATCCGGTGTACAGCACTGCTGTCCAGTCGAAGATTGAGTGGGCCCACAATGAGGTTTTTTGTAGACATCTCCTGAACGTTTCCAAAATCTTCACTCTTAGCTGAAGAAAGGTCTTGCTGATTCCCAGAAACTACAAGAAGTTTTATAAATAACATATTATTACACCAAACAACTGGACATAATAAAATTTTTTATCAGCTACTTTTGTTTCAAATCCTGTGATCACAGACTTATACAGAAAAAATAACAAAACAATAAACAAAATAACAAAACAAAACCAAACCACAGTAAAGTCTGACAATTCCAAATTCTTGTTATACCATCTTCCTCACCGACACAATCTGTCCATCCTAACAAAAGTGGCAGGACCAGCTCAGCTCATCAGGCCTGGCAGTGGGAGCTGCAGCTGCTGCAGACAGTTGACCTACCCACTTTGGGAAAGAGATGTAGGATCTGTCAGCTTCTGAGCAGCTGCATGGTTAAGCAGCCTGGCACGGTGTGCTTCACAGCTTCAAGGCAAATCTTGCTTGTAAACCAGCTGGAAGAAAGCACGTTTTATTTCTGGTTGCCTGAGAGGAACCTCATCGCCTTCCACCCTCCACTTCCTTTTCTCTCCCTCCTTTAACGTGCTAATTCTAAATGGTCCTTTTAATGGGGGAAGCGAGCTTCAAGGAAAAGGAAGGACTCGCTTCAAGGAAAAGGAAGGAAAGTTGGGGGTTTTTTCCCCTTATGTTTAAATTATAGTCTATAAAATGGTTTTGCTTCTAAGCACTGCTGAGGAAAAGGTCCCCAAATAAATTGAGATATGCAGAATTTGACACCGAGCTGGCCTAATGCTCTGCAGGCCTTTACAGCACTATATACTCAGCAGCAGATTTAACCTTGCCCCGAAAAGCCCAACCAAAGTTGATTGTGACAGCAATAGCCTCTGCTTCCACGGTGTTTTGTTCACCATTTCTGGGAAGGAAAAAAAAAAAAAAAAAAAAAAAGGACAAATATACTACCTTACAAAGTCTATTCAAATCTTCAGATGGAACTGTTTTTAAAAAAACAGCATACAACCTGCTGTCCGGGTATGACTTTTTTTAACACACAGTCCTTCCAGTTCTACACAGTATCCAGTTCAGATGAACGCTATTAAGAACTGCAAAATACCGTAACCTCACATAAAAAATATCAAGGCCAACAGCCTTTAGAAGTAATAACAGCCTACCTTTTCAAAAGGAAAAAATAAATCCTCATTCATTCATATATATTGTATGCATATTAATAATATACTGAAGTGACAGCGTTTATACAAACCAAATTCTAGAGTAGTTCCACGTAATTCTAACTACTTGCAAAGAGAATGTGATAGAAAACCTATTGGTACTACAAAAGTAGATGAACACAGGTTATTTTTGAAAATTTGCAGATGCATAAAGGTAAATCATTTCTGACCACTGACTGTTCAGCTCTCCATAAACCATATGTCTAATTCTAACAGAGAAAAAAAAAATTTAAATGAGAGTGCTGCATAATAAGCTTCCCAACAAAATACACAGGTACACATTATAAACAAAACAACTTCAAAAGTACACCCTGTTAGGTCTGTAGGTCATGCAAATCAGTGATCAGGGAACTGCTAGGCTACACAGTGTTTCAGGGAAATCATTATTTTGCATTGAAATACAAAACAAAAAAACAGAAAAAAAATGGAAAGGAAGAACAGGCAGAACTTCAGAATAAGAATACTGTACAGGATTACTTTCATTCAAAAAAACTGTAAGTGATTAGCGTACTTATACAAGTGACAGATTAAACTCTTGAGGTTAATGTTATCCATGAGACACTTGCAGTTTAATCAGTAACTGTATGCTTCAGAAAGGTTAAAAGGGCAAAGGTGTCAAACCAAAATTGTCTCAACAGAAAAAAAAAAAATCTTAAAATCACAGTAACCGCCTCCTCTAACTTAAGTTGGGTTAGGTGTTTTAGGGGAAGGTGGTGTGCACTTATTGTAACTAAAAACATAGTTAATGGTGCCAAGACATAGTAAAATACTTTTATATAAATACCACATATTAGAACTGTAGCAAGATTCACATTGTTTTCAAAATCTTGAATTGTTTATTTGAAATGAAATAATTTACACCTATTTTTCCACCTTCTATGTAATAATTACATACTCGACTTACAATACGGAAAAATTATCTAGAATTAGCTAGCAGAAAATGTCACATTTGCTTTTCTGAGGAACAAAACTATTTGAGAAAATTTAAGGGTTTAACTTCTTGATTCTAAAGCTACAGCAACCATTTCAACCATTAATTTAAAAACTAACTATTCATTCTTTTATGTAGTCAAGTAGCTGATATTAGAGGAGCAATACTGAAATAAAAGCCCACAGCAAGGCTTGATAGAAAGCCAAGCAACATTTTTAGAGGTGTTTTCCTGGTGACTGATGCAGGAAATAAAAGCCAAGGCGCTGAGAAAGCAAACTGAAAGAAATATAAGAAGCTGAGGGGGGAAAAGGTATTCAGAAACCAGAAGCAGACTGCAGTAGAAGCTTGACTTAATATACATTTTCTCAGCTTCATATCACACTCAAGGTACAGGGAGGAAAGGCTCAGGGCCCGGAAAGAACTGATAAATTGCCTAGTGTATCCCTCTACTACCACAGACTGGTTTGGGTTGGAAGGGACCTTAAAGACCATCTAGTTCCAACCCCCCTGCCATGGGCAGGAACACTCTCCACTACACCAGAGTGCTATTGAAAACAATACTATCATTTATTTATTTTTTTAAGTTTTGCATGATCCATCCTCTAACCAAACTGGAAGTTTTTCTTTCCTACTCCTTTTATAATGTCTAACGAGTCCAGAAAACAAAAATGTTAGGAGTTGAGACTTCTCTTACAGAGACAGAAACGTGCCAAAAAGAACAGATGAGTTGGACTAGGGAGCAAGGACAAATGGAAACAGTATGAAGTTCCCAACAGATGTCCACAGAAACAGTGTTCATGGCAATAAATACACAGGTGGGGAAGAAAGCAATATTTAGGCAATAAAACAAATAAAATAAATCTGCAAAACAGCAGCTGTAGATGACAATCCTCCCAGGGGTGGGGAGAAATTACATCGCAACTCACGATAAGAATATCTGTAAAAAACCATATACGTATTACTTGCTGATACATAGACTCCTTAGTCCTGGCTTTTGTGACACTCACAAAAATAGACACACTTACTATACTCAATCCACTGTATTGTCTCAGATTTAGAAAATAATTGATAGGAATCTCAAATTACTCAGAATTAACCAATATCTAAGCATGAATGGTTTAGGTCAATATTTGGTCACAAAACTGTTCAAATACATATATTTAAAGATGAATTCTCCACATTCTCATCCTTGCATTTTTCTTCATAGGATAAAATAACACTCCTTTTCATCTTCTGCACCAAGCAGATGATCAACTTCATTCTTCAACCAGGGTTTTTTGAAAGACTTTTTTTCCCCAAAAGTCAATAATGACAAGTTAAAAAAACAAAGACATCGTACTTTATGAACTTCACAACTGCTAAAAGGAAATTATTTTCAGTTTAGCAATTGACTATAAAAGATACCATTTTGATTACTTAGGCAGGGGAAAAAGAAGGAAGAACACCAACAATCAACAGCTAACCAAAACAATCTCAAATACATTAATGAAGATGAAACCATTTTAACTATGAACCTGATGGTAAATCTAAGGTAAGTTAGAGGACAGTTGGTCAAGGACCAGCTAGGCATGAAAAGTCTTTGTTTCTATTATTTAACAGGGTAAACAAAAGAAAAAAGGTACCTTTGCCACTCGTGCTTTCCATTGTGTACAAGTAATCCATGTAGAAAGCCCCAAACCTCTGCATTCCAGCTATCTCTGTGTACGTCTCCTACCAACAAAGCAAAGCAAACAAAGAAAACGTTGTATAAGGAAAGAATCTTGAGATTACCAACTGATAGGTTGGTATGAGAGAGATATATTCATGTTTGGATTTGTGCATCAACACATGGAAAGGCTTATCAAAACAAAGGACAAAGGTTATCCCCAAGAATTCACCTTTCCGATAGGTAATGTAACTTCTATTAGAGGCCACACAAAGGCACATCCATAATTCCAGTGGACATGCTGACCAATTCATCAACAACATGTAGTTAATTGGTAACTTTAATGGAGTAAATATTCTTCACTTGACCTCTTGCATCCAACAGATCTGCCTAAATAAATACACTGAAAACTAAAGCTCATTCATTGTCTTTTTTATTTAAAGAATATTGTGATTTTATATTTACACAGTAAGAAACTTATTAAGACTTTATACCATCATTGGGATTTATACATAAATATAATCCACGATTACACAGCAAGTTTGCTTCCCCTCTTGCCAACAAATAGGCAAATCACAGAAGCCGGGATAAGGAAAGAGTAAAACTTGAAACTAAAACACACTACGGGAAATGTTTGAATATGTGTAAGTAGTAGTGATTTCACTAATTAATTTCATTTCCTACGGGATTCTTCAGGGTTACACTGTCACTTCATCAGTGACACTTAAAAGGTGAAAATAGTGAAATTTAAATTTAAAAGAAATCAGATATATTCAAAATTGTAAATGGCTTACCTGTACAGTAACAAAGCATACAACCCTACCTATGAACACACCTGGAAGGGACCATCTTGGCCATCACATCCAGTCTTTAAAAATTGCAGACAATCAGGGCATAAAGTTTCACTTTATTTTTGGTGAGTGAAAATTTGCCTCTACCAAAGGCAGACTTCCTCTAAGTAGACAAATTCAGCACACAGACAACAAAATTACTGTTGCCCAAGATCTGATTTCCAAGAGAGCATTTATTAGTCTGAAGACCATGAACTACTTATCGGTTGGGTTAAAAGAAGTATGTGCTGGTAAATCTTCATCTTTTGCTAGCATTCTCTCATAGCTCTGTTTTTCTCTGCAGGTGTTCTGTAGTTAGTGCTTTTGTAAACTATGGCACTAATTCAGCTTTTGGGGCACAAGTGGAGTTTGAGGTTTCTTTTGGACATGTTTTTGGTTGGTTTTTTTTTCTCAAACACAAACAGGTTTACTTTTTTTTATGGGCTATCTGCAAAGTAAGATTCAGTTAAACATAACAATGAAAATCAGTCCTCTAATAGTGTACCGTTTAAAATTATCATAAGAAACTCAGAGAGCATTAGAAAGTGGGTTTTTTCCTAAGAAAAATGTAATTCTCTGACCTTATGATGAGCTGCATCCAATATAAATTCCGCACGAATACTATTATTTTCTGGACTTCTGTAATCAAATAGTGAATTCGTAAGGTATGTCATCCCTTTTGCACTCAGATTGTCTCCACAGTTAAAGAAGTAGGCCTCCTTCATGAGGTAGTAGAAAACAGTAGTAAGGAAAAGGAGAAAAAAAAACCACAGTCAAGTAAACAGCAGTTTCAATTCTGTCGTAAGACACATGACATGGTAGCATCCCTCAAGAGCACATTTCATTATAAATGAAGACAAAATAACTTTACTCAAATAACGCTGAATTTCTGTCCACTCCCTCCCCATTTTCAAACCAATAAAAATGGCCTGAGCTAGTGAATATTATACAACCCATGATATGGAACATGCTAGTCTTATTTTAACAGAAAACAACCTCAGGTGATTGTTAGTCTGAATTCTGCACCATCCTCTTAACTATACACAATCTTGTCACTACATATTTCACTTCTCTGACTGACCAGATGCTTTATATATCCTCTTCAGGAGAAGTAGTTATTTCAATGTGTGATCTGCTTGCCAACTCACTCTTCTTTATCTAGATTTTTACGTGCCTCCTCCATACCAAAAACCCTCTATCCTTCTGAAATCAACACAACTTTACCATCAAGGGTTCTTCTACCAAAAAGGTTATTTACATGAGATTGAGAATAGATGGTTGGGGAGAAAAAAAAACAAATGTAACAAAGCTGGAACCTTTATGAAAGGCCCAGTCCCAGCTACAGCAGTAAAGAGAGAGAACAAGTAATTCAGAATCAACATCACCACCCTTCTCACAAAAGCAGGTATTTTCTAATATTCTCACCCTAGGGGTTGGTAGAAGAAAGAAAGAGCAAAAACCCAAACGCCCTTTATCAACTAACCTACTATCCCCAACTAATCAACTATCCATTCACGCACCCACCCCAATCGAAAAATCACTTCTCTCATGATTTCATACGTCACAATCTCACAGTTGCTGCTGACAAGGCTGGCTTCCACCCTCACATCCCCAGCCACATCTCCCTTGTATCTAATAAGGCCAGCAGAGAATCTTTGACAGTTGGCTTATGCTTGCCTCCCAGGCTGTCTTTCTGGAAAAGCTAGTGTCTATCCACTGCAGCACACCAGTCACGTAGCGTGTCCCACCACACCTCTATAATTGCAATATCCTACTCTGCAGTTGTGTAAGGATATCTAATTCTTCTTGTTTGTTTTCTGTACTGCGTGCATTTGCATGCAAAAGCTTGAGATGGATGCCAAGCCATGCTGCTCTCACAGGGGAAGTATAAGAACTTGTCCCTTCTTACTTATCACAGTACAATATATGATCATTTTCCAAATAAGAAGCTACTTGAAATTACTATACAGTCGCTATATATTTTCTTTCACATTCTTAATTTTTTCACCTTGAAATAACTTCCTAAGACTTCACAGAACACTAACATCATGTCAACAGGTCTCTTGTTGTCTGCATTATTATTTGGGTTTATGTAAACACAGATAATAATTGCTGTTATCCAGTACTTCAGGGCACTATTCTACCTACAGTTCAACCAAAAATCCCCAGTATTTAGAATTTCATGCACCACTTCATTAAACATTTTAAGACTACCTCATATGGATATCTGATTCTGGCTTGTTAAGGAATTCAAGCTTTGTTTCTATTTAAAATATAGACATTAATACTGTTTTCCTCCTTTACTTGAAACTGCTCTCATCAACCTTATTGAAAAATGAGGCAAAACAGTCCTGCAATATTTGAGTCATGCTTCTATTATCTTTAGCGTTCAGTGGTCCTGTATCTTCCCTTCCAATCTTCTGTTTATTTAAGTTCTTTCAAAGGTTCAACTGTGTTTTAATTTGTTATGGAAGATCAAAGTCTGCAGTCACAGCTAATGATGGGGGGTAGTGGGACTGTCAAAAAAAAGCTTTATGTGTTACAGCTTCTCACTCTCAGATATTTGTCTTTCCAACTGTAAGGAGCAGACATTGAGTTGTATATTCCAGTGACACATTCAAAAAACTTAAAACCACAATTGGTAACAACAGTCTCTCTAAATTCTTGCAATCTAGTATTTTAATACTTAAAATGACCTTCTATGATGAAATGACTACAACAGTGGACAAGGGACGAGCTACAGGTGTCATCTAACTGAACTTCCATAGGGTCTTTGACATGGTCCCCCACAACATCCCTCTCTCTAAATTTAAGAGATATGGATTTGACAGGAGGACAGTTCAGTGGATGAGAAATTGGTTGGATGGTCACATCCAGAGGGTCTCAAAGTCCAGATGGACACCAGTGACAAGTGGTGTCCTCAGGGGTCTGTACTGGGACCAGTATCGTTTAATATCTTCATGACAAACAGTGCAATCAAGTGCATCCTCAGCAAGTTTGCAGATAATACCAAACTGAGTGGTGTGCTTGACATGCCTGTGGGACAGGATGCCAGTCAGAGGGACCTGGACAAGTTGAAGAAGTGGGCCCATGTGAACCTCAAGAGATTCAACAAGGCCAAGTGCAAGGTCCTGCACACGGGTCAGGGCAATCCCGGTATCAATACAGGCTGGGGGTGAATGGATTGAGAGTAGCCCTGCCAAAGGGGATACTGGTGGATGAAAAGCTGGACATAATCCAGCAACATGCGCTCAAGCCCAGAAATCCAACCATACCCTGGGCTGCATCAAAAGAAGCATGGTCAGCAGTTTGAGGGAGGTGATTCTCCACCTCTACTATGCTCTCTTGAGACCCCACCTGCTGTACCGTGTCCAGCTCTGGAGGCATCAGCACAGGAAAGACATGGACCTGTTGGAGCAGGTCCAGAGGAGGCCATGAAGATGACCAGAGGGATGGAACACCTTTCCTATGGTGACAGGCTGAGTTGGGCTTGTTCAGCCTGGAGAAGAGAAGGCTCCGGGGAGACCTTATAGCACCTTCCAGTGCCTGAAGGGGCTGCAAGGAAGCTGGGGACAGACTTTTTAGCAGGGCCTGTATTGACAGGACAAAGGATAATGGTTTTAAACTAAAAAAGGTAGGTTTAGCCTAGATACAAGGAAGAAATTTTTTAAAATTAGGGTGGTGAAACACTGGAACAGGTTGCCCAGAGAGGTGGTAGATGTCCCACCCCTGGACACATTCAAGGTCAGGCTGGACAAGGATCTGAGGAACTTGATTCAGTGGAAGATGTCCCTGCTTACTGCAGAAGGGTTAGACCAGATGACATTTAAAGGAACCCTTTCAACCCAAACTTTTCTACGATGATTCCAAAGCATAGTAAAATTGCTTATTCAGCAAGTCAACTGGTATTTCAATATACTCACTTCATCAGTCCTATTCATGTTCTCTTCAAAGTCTTTAATTCCCATAATTCCTTTAAGGCACATAGCTTGGCAACCAACAAAACCTATTTGGCAATCAAAGAAAAGTTCACCTTTCATGAGGACCTAGTGAAGAAAAAATGTGATATTTTGAATTCCACTCCATGAGAAATAGAAAAGATGGAGAAAAGTGAACTGAAATATTTTTAGGTTTATATATATTCAGAGCATTAGTAAATAACAAGATAATCGAACACTGCACTCATAAGGATTATTTCAGTCTGACCACTACAGCAACATCATTTCGACAATTTCTATCTATATGATTATTACCATAAACACATATAATATAGCAGAATATGAAGAATCAATAATAAAATAATTTTATAATATGAGTAACTATTTACTACAGTATTTATAATGAATCAAAAACCCCCTGTCAATTACCTCAACTGTGGTTCCTTCCTGTTCCCAGCATATAACTTCTTTGGATTTTACTTTTTGAGGGCTGTAATAACTACTTTCAGCTTGCATTTCAGTGAGCTGTGAAACAATGGGATATACACCTTATATAGTTAATATTAGTATTAAACAGCAGTAACTTCATTAATATATAGAACTGATGAAGACAAATGAAATTATTGGCTAAAATTTATTAACAAGCAGGAAACAGGTGCAGTTAAACAGCTGTAACGCATTATCCATATTAGAATGTCTCATATTCAACTTATGGTTGAAGTATGCCATAACAGAAAGTTTTAAACCCACCATAGTATTTTTATTTTGCTTATCTAAACAGAAACTATGTGAAAAGATGAGACAGATACACAGCTGCATTATTAACATAGCATCAAATTAGCTTATAAATTGATGTAGAAATCCATGAATAGATTATTTGTTCTTCCCAGCAAATAATTAAACAGCATGAAAATATTAAGGACACATTTTGATTACAACCATACTTATTCTTGTTTATTGTCATGGCAATTGAGAGAAACATGCACTTATAATTTTTGTATGATTGCTATATAAAAATTTAAAGTGGTAAAACACATACACTCGGGTTAAAAAGCATATAACCTGCAGCTAAGAAAAAGAAGAAGAGAGACACAAAATAATGAAGGTCTTATGTTCTGCATTAAAAAAAACCTTGTTTGTTTAATGTTGAGCAGCTTAAATAGTTGAAATTCTAATTTGTATTTTAAAATATCCACAAGCATTCATTATTTTCAGTAGTGGATACACACAGACGTTGTTTCAAGTTCAAATTTTGTAATCCACATGTCCAAGAAAATTGGATTAAAAAAATATCACTGATCACCCTTCAGCTGTGTGCAATTACTGTAAAGGAAAAGCAATTAATTGATTAAAAGAACTCAGACATTACAAGCATGTTTTTCACCATTACTAGAAAACGCTACATTTAATTTAGCATGATTTTTAGCTGGAATGTTATCAACTGTTCAGAATGCTAATACAGAAACTTGACCTTATTTTTTAACCAATATGAACCACAAATTAATTCCATACATCTTTTGCATGCAGGCAGAACAATGAATCCTGTTCTCCTCCTAAGTGTCACCACATCATACGTCACTTCACATTTAAAATTTATACGATGTAAGATCTTACATTTTAAGTAGTTTTCAGTCACTTCCTAATATAAAATGTGTAAGCTTCCCAATGAAACATTAGGAAAGCCCAATCCAGCAAAACTTGTTCAAAAAAAGAAGTTAATATTATTTTCAATGACCATTCTCACATGAGCAAGGAGCGCACAAATCTCCTACTGTATGACCGAGAGCAAAAAAAAATAAGATGCTGAACTACGATAAATGAGAAATTTGAGTTTTGTTTGGTTGTTCAGTTTTTCTTAAATGGTGTCCCAAGGATATAATTCAAGGAGAAAGAACAGATTTTCCATTATTTACTTTTAGCCTGTTTGGTTTAGTTTTGGGGTTTTTTTTTTTAACTGAAGGCTGAAGCAGATTGACACAAATGAACATGACTGAATGTCTGTTGATGCTGTCCTCAAATTTTGCAGCCAAATCTGTCAGGAGACTGGAGGGTTAAAACACTAACCTCCCCACAGAATGCCTGCAGCTCCCCAAGGCACTTGTCTCATCCCTTCTGACAGTTGCTGAGCAGCTAAATGCCCTGCTACGCCACCAAACAAAAACAGCTAAAGGGAAAGTCGCCACGAAGCCCCTCAAAACACTGGCGCACAGATGACAAGCCAAACGGGCAGAAAAGGGAGATGGAGTTGCTGATGGTATTGAGTGTATAATCAGGCGCATAAACATTATGCCAGGGTTAAGTACTGCAGTTTATCTGAAAGGCTTAAAGTCATAAAAATCAACCTTAGTTATTCTGCTGCTCAAGGAAATAGTATTATGTCCTTTTCTGAAGAGTTCTGGCCTTGATTTAATACATGTTTCACTGTAAAAGTAAGAGCCACTCTCTATGATAGTTACACACACAGAATTGCTTGCATATAGTTTGGCACACGTAAAAAGTATTTTGCTAATTCAGAACCTTAATTCTTCATTTCTGTCCGTACATCTCAGTATCTTATTCAGACTCTCCATATTCCCTTCTGCAGCTTACAAAAGGACTAGAGAAACCCAGCAACTATTCTGACATTTGTTTACAGAAAATACTCAAATCTTTCTTTCCATACATAGTTTATATCTCAGAGTATGTATGTAATTTATCCTTTGTTTCTTTAATTCAATTCCAACCCATGGAAAATCATTTCAATATTATCAATTTAAATTCATATCTGCACATATTAAGGTTTAAAAAAACAAAACAAACAAAAAAACCCACTCCTCCCATACACAAGCTATATGAAGCTAAAGCTTTTCTATGAAGTATATTTATATAAACATTAGATGGACAGAATACTACAATGAACATTCACAGACAGCCTTTTAAGATTTTTCACTCATCGAAAAATAAGAATAATCAAAGTAAATCAAGTGGTTTCCCTTTAAAATGAAAACGTTTGTACTCAAATTCTACCCCAAATAGCAAACCCACCTTGCACTGGAATTAAAAAGATACTATGATTTAAAAGGAACTTCGAACATTCACCTTTTGTCTTACTCATTAATGTAATATTCCCTGTCTCGAATCAGAAAAGTAGACAAGCACTCAGATAATCTTCACACACTTGCTCAACAAGCCAAATAAATCTTATACAATACACAGAAATACTTACCTTAAAAGTCACTGTTGCCTTTGTACAGTAAAACCCAATTGAAATAATGGGATCCTTGAGGGACTGAGATTTCTGCTGATGTAGCATCGTTCCATCATCAGTTCCAGCAGAATCATTCTCTTCATCATCATAACTCACAATAGCAGGAACAAAAGACCAAGCCCAAGAAACCCATCCTTGTTGCTGGTCCTCATCTTGATGCAAATAAGGATCTTGATTAATATACTGTGCTGGATATTGCATTACCGAGCTTGTTTCATCTTCTGCACCTTTTAAAACAAAAACGAAGTCAAATTTCAAAACAACCATGCTTTAAAATTAATTTATTATACTCAAAATATATGTGAAATTTACCTAGGGCGATATTCCACCTATCATTCACTTATGTTTGGTTTATGATAGAAAATAAGTAGAAATTTTAAATTTCTAAGTTTCTAAACACTCGTTAGATTCATTAATATTTTCCTCCAAAAATTATGAAGAATCTTTGCAAGTGTCATTACTGCACATCTGCAATGAGAGCAGAATTTGTCATCTATACCACACGCTTTCAAGACTTCTTCAGTTAAAGCCCTCCTGAAGTTGCAAATTAAAGTAAGGCTATATTACAATATTGTCATTTTCAGTTGTAAAATTAAATAAAAAATATTTCAACTGCAAAAGCCATAAGGAAAACGTAAACACAGCAGAGAGATAAAAATTAAGATGAAAACTTCCTTTGTTTAAAAGTCAGCTTCTCAATTATTCAGAGATTCATGTTTCTATACACTCAATAAAAGCCAGTATGACATTTGTGAGTGAAAAAACAAAATGCTGGTCTTCTGTGAAAAAAGTATGAGAGAGCATACAAAACAAAACAAGGATTTCTCCAAAAATACAAGATTCATGATCCAAATGGGTAACACTGTGCACATACAAACAGCACAATTAGCTTAGCCTATCTGGCTTCATCACCACTCTTAGGGGACTCCTGAGGGGTATTAACTGCTTCAGACTTACCATAGGTAGTACAGGAAGCAGAACTGTTCTCACAGGGGAGCAATATTGAATGTATTATTTAACTGAGAATGAAAACAGGCATATTCCATTTGTAATAGCTTATTTTTAAACTCAGAGGACTGACTCTTACAAGTTTTAGAGCTTTTAGTCTTTAGCCTAATTAGTCTTTAATCTTTTATTCTAATTATTCATACACTTGTGAGATGGAAGAAAGCGTAAGAGAAAACACTCATGGGAGTTCTCTGCACATGCTTGGAGACGAGGACACCTCCTCCCACAGGAGCAATGCAAGCTCCCTTCCTGCTCTCTTACAAAAGAGTGTCAAAGATCATCTTTCTATGCAAATACAAATCCTGAAACACAGGAAACACAGAAGAGGTGCACATAGAGTCTTGGAAACAGCCAAGAGACAGAACTGTCATACGCAGAAGGAAAAAAAAATGATATGGAGCATGACTTGAGTAGTTTAGCCTAGACAGTTGTTGGCAAGCACTGACGAAATGGTGGAAGGTCTGCCAAAAGAGGGAAAAAGAAGTCTGGAGGAGTAGGTCCTGGCTCATGCCTAACATTTGGTCTACAGAGCCATCAAATTCAGCCATCATCTAGCATACCTCTTTGCTGCAGCATGTGTACACACAGAGACAACAGCATAAGATGCCAACTAACAGTTAGGTTTATAATATTTATTAACATTTTGGAAGCCATGAAAACACAGCACAACAGCAGCTAGACTAAAATGGTGTCTTGCCAATGGATGGCGATACCTACACAGTGTGAGACAGAAGACAGAAGAAGATACACTTACCTGCTATCGCTAAATTAAAACTATTACAACCATTACGTAATCAACTGTCAAACTTTGGAACAAATTCCCATCAGTCTAGTAAGCAACATGCAACACCCTCTAAACACTTCGAAGTATAAATAAAATGTCAAACCCTTTATAACAAGTAATGCATGAAAAGGAGTGTATACTTTGGAAACACAAAGCCTCTTTGGTTTTAACTAACTGCACCAACCACTGCATCAACTGTAAGCATACAGGATAGTGAAATATAATGGTAAACTCCCTATGTTTTACAAATATGAGTTGGTCAAAGGACAAAATGCTCCTACTCATCACATTTCTAAACACACTCTTGGTAGCTACCCATAGCTGAGATCACACTGGAACAATCTTGCTTCACAGCGCAGGGCAGTGAATCCAATTAAGAAATACATTTTACATCAATTACAAGACTGCAGTGCGACTGCATCTGTTTCCACGTTCAAGTTCGAGCTTAAGAAATTCACTATCCTTTATTCTAAAGGGTTTGAGATACCTATACGAGTCCGGAAACTGGTATCTCTCATCGTAAGTCTGGAACTAACCCAGTAGAAAACTACTCTGTTTTTATTTATTTTTCTGCCTGTATTAGATTTGAGCCAGTACGGCTGATCCAGCTTAGAGAGCTGGAATGGTCACCATCCCTGCTGGCAATAGCATGAATTTTCACCTGGGTGAATCAACCATGAAAGTGCATAAATGAAACTCAGTAAGTACTTCAAGAACACAGGTGTAGATGTTCATTCCTGTATCATTAAATAATGTAGATATTAAAATTAATTTCCTCATCTATATTTTACACACTATAAACTTTAAAAGGTACTGCAAACTCACGGCTAAGAGAACATCATTAATTATGAATACAAAACTTAGGGAATAAAATATGTTTAAAAAAATTTTAAAAAGAAAATTCAAGTAGAAGAGCTATTTGGCTAATAGCAACAGTTTTGGTGATGACCTTGAGAGTGCAACAGCCCTTAAATTTGTCCTTGCTGCCCAAAGTGTCCTCGGAGAATCTCAAATGTAATAACACAAATGCTTTCAGACTAATAAATATTTTCTGTATGACTTCCCTTTGCACGTATTTATTATATAAGGAATGCACAGAAATTACTAACATACAGAAAAAAACCACAAGTTCAATGTCTGCAAAAGTTCCCCCCAGTATATTTATACTATTCAGTTGCTGTGTTGCCAAACTGATTTTTATTTGAAAGATGCTCATTCTGGATCTATACCATAGAAAGACAATAAATTGACTGCCACCTGGTAACTCACAGTATTTACTATGCTAGTAGCTTAAATTTTGATGTTTAACCAGTTTTCCTTCACAGGACATATTAAGAAAAAAAGAGCGGCTCATGATCCATTAGACAAACTATTACAGTAGCAGAGCAGTATCTGTGAAGGAGATTTCACATAACTGGAAATTATACTAACACCAGCAGAAACTAAATCCTATGTACCAAACTCCAGCCTGAAAGGTATTCCACATCTCCTTTTAAAAGCAAAAGCGCCCCCAACGTGTCATAGTTGAAAGAATCTGATACCATCACAACAGTAGCATGGGTACAATTTTATAACCGTCACACACTCAGGTGACTATTTTTACACATTTAAGAGGTATCAACACTGACATTGTACAAGACAACTCACTACAGTGATTCAGGTAGCCACGAATCAGTACTGCAGCATAGTAATGCTTAAAGGTTTCTTCTTATTTCTGCATCAAGAACATCATCTTCCCCAAACTCAAACCTCTGGATCCTACTAGACCAGAATACACGTCCACCTTACAGACAAATATAAATCAAGGGAAGAAATCATAACTCCCTTTTACTGCTGAGTGGCACAGCCCACTGAATATGGAATGTGACTGTAACTACAAAAGCTTTGGGTTCAACTCTAGAGAACCAGCTTTTCCATGGTATGTACCTCCACCTATTAAACAAACTTCCTCAAGCTTCCACTCCTAGTTTACCTGTATTGTCTTACTGTAAATTGAAACCACCCTAGTGAAGAACTGATGGATAAGGAGGAAAAGATTAATCAGATTAAATTTGTTCAGAAAATTCCAAATAAAGAATGATGCCACAACAATTCCGAAGTGCTGAAATAACACCAATAGTTATTTGAAAGTGCTCCCCATGATATTACTTCAGGTTGCTAATGAATTATTTTTAAATTCGTAGTATTTAAACAATATCCCAACCTCAGTAAAATTAGGAGCAGACCTAAGAGTTAATTAAGGGTGAGCTACGAAACAAGTTGCAGTGGTTTTAAAACACCAGAACCAGGACAACAGGTAGGATATCTATTTTCACTTTTAATGGCAAAGGAGACTAAATAATATGAAATATCACAACAGCAGGGCAAGTACCTCTGGGTTGAGGTACAAATCACAGGACAATTAAAGTGATATGAAAGTGCAGATACCCAACAGGAAGAAGAAGGTGTAAGTTGTCTGACAATGGCAACCCAAAAGTGGTTTTGTTTTATATCCCACATTCAAGTTCAAGCGAAACAATTTGAAATTCAACGGAAAGCATTAAAAAAATTAAATTGCATTCTGCCATCTACATTAAGACACTATAAAATCAGCAGGAGAAAAACTGACCTAATATTCAAGCTTTTATGCAATAAGTAAAAACAAAAGGTCAAACTGTGAGTGACTTTCAAAGACTTAAGTAGATCCCAAAAAAATCTGACTAAGAAGCAGTATTAATGTTTTTCAAGAAAAAAGAAAATGGCAAGACAACATAAAATAGATGATTAAAAGGCATTCATAAAAATCCAGTTCTCCACAAAAAGATTATAGACCTAAGACAATAAAAATATTTCATATAAACAAATATAATCTCTCTGATTTAGGAACTTGACAAGTTGGGATGATTTATCTTTACCCATTTTTTTAATTTGCTACTCATATTAATTGCTGCTCATTTAAGCGATGTTAATAGAGGTAAGCAATTCTATGTGCCTAAACACGTATTCCAAATTAATGAAGTTTGGCTATCTCCATACAATGAACTTGATATCCCCATCCCTAGCATATGGGATCGCATCGACCAGTTACAATGCACTATTATAGATGTCTAGAGCAAAGCTACCCGCTGTCACACTGGCTGTTAGACAGCTGCACAAGGCACTGACCCCATAAGCCCCGTTCCACAGTTGCCTGTCTAGGCTGCATTTTTACAGTCTGCTGGAATACAAATTGCAAGTATATGTACTGTTCCTTGGGACTACCACAGTATATAGGCAAGAAGAAGCTCCAATAACAGAGCTAGACGACTGGATGGGGTGAGGGGGAGGAAGAAGACTGTGGGGTTTACTACACAGGACATTTACCCCACTAAACACATGGAAATGTGAAGAGCTGAAAGAACATTATGTACCCCAGTACAAAGATTGTATGTGTATCTCCATCTCTTTAACCCTCAAGAGAAGACAGACAAAAAGTGCAGAAACAAGAAAAATACACAGGAAAGTCTGATTTGGCACACAAAACCTTTAATCCTGACATCGTTTCAGTCAAATGGGGGTTCATTTTCTCCACTGTCTAGGAATAACTCTCCTCTATCCAACCTCTAACACAGTGCACAGCTGCGATTCCTCAGTCAAGTATGGATACATCAATCTACTTCAGTTCTCCCATTTTTATCGTAATAGAATTTCACAGAGTCAATTCCTTCTCTGACACCTAATGCTCACCTAGAAGCTCTTCCTGTCACAAATTATTTGCACCTGGTTTGCTCAGTCAAATCAAATCTCACATTCAGCCCAAAGCTGGCAATACATTAAACTCATTCTCTTGATCTACTTTTTGTTCCATTGGTGTCCCAAAAACTTCCCCATGCTACTGTTCTTACCATGAAGTGTTCAATAAGGAGCATTTCAGCTCTCTTTATAGGATCTATGCAACATTTTATTCTGTTTAGTGTTGTAAAAGTGTTAACTACGCATGTTCACAAAGGCCACCTTTATTTTCATTTTGGGGTTTTTTGAGAATAAAGATCTCGACAGGATCAGTGTGCTTTACAGATATTAGAAAAGTTCACAATATTCCTATGGGACAGAAAGGTACTGTTATTATTGCCATTTTACACCTGGGAAACATGCTTTATGTGCTGGAATCACATCTGCCATGGATTTCATTTCATGAAAAAAAAAAAAAACCCAAACACTTTCAAAATACACAATCTCAATGCAAGCATTCAGAGAAGGCAGCACCAGGTACTGTAAAACCACTCGCAGCTCGGTAGCTCATACTGCTCATGATTCCAGCTTCTCACATCTGCCCCAAGCTTCTTGCTCAGCATCTCCTAACATCATTGTGCAGACCCATGTCAGCTGTCTGCCTGCCTGCTCCACACCCCTCCTTCAGTCACACACAACTTTCCATTTCTAGTCCTGTTAGGATTTCTTTGCTCAGTGAGTGCTAGACTTTATCTGCTTGAGCTTTTTCTGTTCCTCAAACCTCTCGGATCATTCTTTACTTAAGCACCTCTAGTATTTCAGTCTTAGATCATCAACTTCAGCAACTCTAACCAACTAAATTCCAGCTCTCCCTTGTATCCTGCTTTCTTGCCCTCTTTCATACCTAAATCATTTTCATTCTGGTTACATGAGCTAATTTTTTTCCACCACTAACCAAAACATTATTCTCAAGTCCCAGCCCCCCACAACTACAACTGCTGGTTCTGCTACAGGCTCTGGTCCAAACCCTTCTTACAATTTTTCTCTCTCTACCGAAATACATCCATGTTCTCCTTCACACCACCAGTACAGTGAGACACCCAAGCCCACAGTTCCAGCTGCCCTCAACCCCTCAGAAGAAAAAGCCCTGTCCAGCCCTCAGCAGGAGCACGGTTCTGCATGCAGTGTGAACTGAATTTACATACCAAACTAAAGCGTGTTTCTACCTGTATTTCTGACCTGTAATTTTACCTGTGTATTTTGAATACTTTCAGCTTAACAGAATTGGAGCAGAGTTTACCAAAATATATGCTCCCTGCTGTCAAATCTCAAGGTTTTGGTCTTATGTTTGTGTATACAAGAACAAACAAATTGCTGCAGGAGTATTCTTAGATATGGATAGGTGACTGACTATATTATGTCAACATCATCATAATAAACCTAAGTTACATCCAAAAGACCATGCATTAGTGATAAGGGAACGCAGTAAATTCTTTAAAATGAAAGAGTAGGGACTGCTTACTAATAAATACTAGGTTAAACTGTTTGATGAATCTTCATAACTCTTTAAAGAGTTACAAAAACATAATCTATAAAGGAGGTCTGTACATTATTAAACTGTAAAGCATTTAGGCACAACTCCAGTGGAATTGGATTGGATTTCATGAAGCGTTACTCTTGGGGAAAAAATATGGCTAATATGTCTCAGCAGATAATACATGTCATTTATTATGGTACTTGATTACACAATTTTTTTGGAAATAGTAGCACATTCGAAGTTTCCTCAAAAAAGTTCAAATTTGTGGTTGGAATTCTGGATGGTAAATGCACCATGAAGTGTGAAGAAAGCGGGTTGGATTTTTTTTTTTCCCTTCTCGGTCACAGATATATGAAGTCAGAAGAAGAAAAAAATAAACTCACAAACCGACGGTATGGGTAACCTGGTTAATGTCAATTCAGCATTCCTGCTTAACTGCACTGAACAGAAGGAAAATAAATCATTAGGTATTTATAAATTTTGTTTGTTTATACGTACATGTGCACGTGTGTACATGTATGCCTCCATATATCCTAAACTATATGCAGAAAAGAATTATAAATGATATGAAGGAAAATAGTCAGTAACAGTTTTATTCTGTACATGGCAAAGTATTTTGCAGTGAAGACAGAAATGGACTGTTTCTACAGCTCTGGTTTGGCCACCCAACAATTGCCATCTGTTTTGCGTTCTGAAGGAGATAGTTCTGGCAAACAGATATGATTATATAATTAAGCACAATGGCAACATTTGAGTACAGTGTAGTTGAAGAAAAATTGCCGAGAAAATTACAGATTTCCTCGTTGGTACTTCTTGTCATTGCAACCTTAGTCTAATTCTGACCCTTCTGACAACGCTTACGTATATCAGTATGAAGTTACATGATATTATTTCTTGTTTAGATAGTATTTAATGAAAAACTAGGAAGTCACATTCTCAGTTGTTCAAAAAAAAGCATGCAAATGAGATTTACAGGCAGCAATTGCAATCTAACCTTCCCGAGGACATACATTAGAAATAAGGATGACAAGACACACATTGCCAAAGATTTTACTCATATTTGGACATAAGAATCTCAAATTCCATTCCAGATGCAGAAAAGACTGAGTACTTTATAAGCAGACGCCTTGTGTTTTAACCTTAATCTTCACTTAAACTATATCCGTGTTTCACCACCCATCTCATACCCTAACCAAGAGAAGTCACACAAACCCACACAACCTCTCCTACTTGACTTCCATCCTGTTCCACAGTTACAGCTGTTCATCCCAGTCTTCTCATTACCCAGCTGATCTTTGTTTCCAATCCTTACATCTTTTCATTTGAAACTCAGTACCCAACAGTCACAGCTGTTCTACTGATTCATGTGATTTCTCTTTTCTTTCCATGTCTTTCCTACATTGAAATGGTACTACCCGCCTTAGTAGCTTCAGGAATCCAGCTACAAAGTTTAAGCAAGTCTAAATACATCATAATTCTCTATGGCATGAAAACTTGGCCAAATTTGGGTGAACTCTGATGGGATTGAAAGAAAGATATTCATGGTACAAAGACTACCCTTTGTCTGAAAGCGAGGGTAATGCAACCCTTCACAGAAAAGTTCTTCACCCTTTCACTTGCAAACAGTACAATTAAAATTAAAAGATGCAAGGAATTCTTAAAATGCACACTAATGCTTTTTCTAAAACCTGCATGCTTTTTAAGTCTTAGGAGAAAATTAAGTTAATATTTTCAGAAAGTTAATTAAGTACTTCTAATCATGTGTCTTGTGTACCAAACTCCACATTTCTTGTAAGGCAGTTTCTAGTGCAGAAAACTGCATGAGCTTTAGAGAAAATACAAGAGAACTATTTACCGGCATCTTAATTATTTGCTCAGCTCCACATAGCAGGAGCATGACCGAGAATTCTACATCTGGCATGACAGTGAAACACTGAAAGCTATATTTTGGCAAAAAAGTTTCCACTGCTGTCATTTTCCCAATAAAGTATTTATTTCTCTGAAACCAGAGAAAACAGCAACACAGGACCAAAAAATTGTAAACTTATGTAAATTAAAATTGTATATTTCTTACACAGAACAAGACTGATTGTTTTAATAGTCTAAACAAAAGTTTAAAACTGTTGTAATACTATAAACATAAGCATAATTGAAGAGTGTCACATCACCTTCACATATAATTCCAAGTATTTTCTAGAAGTTATCATGCTCTTGGCTGTGTGGTAAATATCTCTTCCTACCTCCCCAGATGTAAATACAACCTTGGAAATGTATCCAAAACTTATGGCTTGAGGAGATTAAAATTAAAATTCAAATCTCTAAATAAGCTCCCTGTTTTGACAAGTAAATTATATTCTGCTCTACAAAAAGCATAAAAACAAGAGAAATCTGAATTCAGAATGACAGTCCATCCTCCCTCCCCTATCAGTGCCTGACACATTACAAGAACTTCAGATTCAAGTTTTGATGTTCAACATCATGACATTCTGATTAAATTCCTAAAAGAGACAGTATGATGGAGGTCAATATGATTGGCTCTTGAATGTTGTGTTTATATTTTACACAGAAAGGAATCAACAGGAAAGTATTTCAGTTCTAAAACCTGCTTAGAAAATTTATTTCCCTTAGTATTTTAACATAAACTAAGCACCTATATGCCTTTCTTATGTTGCTGACAATCTCTAATTCACCTAACATAAAGCCTCAACACTCAAATACATGACATAACTAGAAAAAATAAAAATACAGTAGCAAAGTTCGCAGCTCCTAGAAAAGCCACATGGAATTGAGGCTAGACTGAAAGGTTCACGGAGCAAAATGCATCACTGTAACCTAACAATATTTGGGAAGGAGGAGGTGGGAGCCAGCACTCAAAGGTAAAGAGAATTCATCCCTCATCAGTGCAATGCTTCTCAAATGATCACGTCACAGTAAGCTACCGTGAAAGGTCATGTAGAAGAGGGAATACGTTATATGAAAGTTAAAAGCAGAGGAGACTAGACAGTGTAAAAGGACAGAACTACTGAAAACACAGTGCTAAGTATTACTTTGCTGTCTAGAACAAATGCTGATACATTATTCTCAGTAAAAAGTTTCAAAGGGAGATCGAAAAACACATTACCTTAAAAGGTGGCAGCAGCCACATTTGAACTAAATAAATGAGAAAAGTCAAAGTTCCCTAAGGAGAGATGCCTGCTGCACAACACAGCGACTGATAAATCCAAAGGACCCTAACAACTCCTAAAATGGTCTTTTAAGATAAAGTTTAACCTCAGTTTAGTCAGGACCATCAGAATACTTTTCAGAACATAACAGGAACAAGATGTTAGAGCACTGCATACTTACCCAGCACAATGAACTGCCTCTACTGGTTTGTGAACTGCCAAGATACTTTGCACTGACTAGACTTGGCCATTTATATTTGTAAAAAGAGAAGAAATTAGTGTTCATAACACTCCTTTTTAAAAAGTAAAAGTTGTATTTACCTGTGATGTTTCCCAACATATCTTTAGCATGGCAAATCAAATCTTCACTTTCCCCATCTTTGAAGTTGCCTATTTCTCCATAATAAAGAGCAATTCCAAGTTGCATTATTCGTATAAACATAGGCAGCTGCTGATCAGAGATTGAAAGTTTCAAACTTTCAACTAATGTGTGAATCTGTAACATGAAAGAGAACAAAAGCACATAGTACCAAAGCTCTGTCATCATCAGTCATCTTTTAAACCATAAAACTCCATGTTCGCTTTGTATGTGCACTCTAACTTGTAAAAAAAAAGCTGCAGTGCCACAAAATGCAAACGATAACTGCCAAAAACGTACCCTTTTTGGGTTGCTACACAAGAGATCTTCAGGTTGAAAAGTTACATGTAAAGTATTTTGCACACATATATATATAATTTTTTTTTTTTTTTTTAAACAATTGTTAGAATCATCGAATTACAGAGTGGTTTGGGCTGGAAGAGACCTTAAAGATCATCTAGTTCCAACCCCCCTGCCATGGGCAGGGACCCCTTAAATATTAATATTTCCTCTTGTTGCTGAAGAAATATCTAAAACGTAAGTCACATAAGTGCATCTGATTAAACTTTTATTTTCATTACAGAGTTCCATAAAAATCTCTGCATGCTAAAGAAAACCTGGTTTTAATATACAAGGTCCTTCACTTTGATTCCTTCTCACTCCCAACATTGTTGCAAGTGGACAAGTGACAGAAGGTAAAAGGATTCATTCCAACTGAAATGCAGAAAACCAGCTACTCTGGATATTCAAGCTCAAACATGCAATTAAACAGGTTTCTCTAAATGAAAGCAAGCTTTGCAAAGACTGTAGTTACTAGGATGAAATATTTTTCCTTCTTTAAATATTTTAGCTATTTTATTCAATACTTCAGACTATTTTTATACGTATAATAATATAGAATCATTCTCTAAAGACAGAAACATACTTGATTAAAAAAAGCTACCTTTCATTAACATAAGAGCTGCATAAAATTATTTTATTAAAATTACTGTCCATAACATTAGACATATTTCTAGTTCCAGGTCCAGTTTCTAGATGGTGTGGGTGAAAATCACCAAAATGGAAAGTGACTACACATCAGCATTGGCCTTGTAACATAACTTTGTAAACAGCACTGCATACCCATGGTCAGGAAAAAATACAGTACTAAAATAAATATTTGTATAAAAATATGCTAATATGCTAATAAGACTTCACTAATAAATCTATATGAGTAAATTTATTAATAAATCCAGAGCCTTAGTCATACAAAATGGGTGACAACACAGTACCAGCCGCTTATAGACTAGAGGAAATATTTTGGGTATCAGAATTCTGCTATTGTGAAAGAAAAGAGGGTGCAAAAATCCCAATACAATTTGGAAATTAAAAATGTATCCTTCAATACCAATTTTTTCAGGGCCGGTTGATTAAAAGTTGTCAATAATAACTTTCTCTGTGCAGACTAACAACAGGAAGGATAAGGAGTGAATAACTGTCTCAAGATTTGGAAGGAAAGATTTTGCCAAAAGCCTTTTAAAAAGTCACACAAGGGGTATGTGTCACGGTGGAGGACAGGAACAGTAGGTAGCACTGTAGGCAGTGAACATAATTGTATAGTGGCTTAACTGAAATCATGTTACACACTTGGACTTCTTCTACAGACTACCCTCCCACCACAATCCTGCTCTTACATTGCCAGAGGAACTCATCTGCCTCTCAGTAAGTTGGCTCATCTCACTAAAACTGGCAGAAAACTATTTCTTTCCTTCTGTCCTGTATGCTTTCTGTCAACACAGGTAGCAGACTTAGGTGACTGACAAGTCAGACAAATGTGTGTGCTGCTGCAACTAGGGAGAGGCAGGAGTGACATCCACAGTGGAAATCAGCTCACCTATCTCATCCCATCACTATTTCAACAAGAAAAGCAACAAAATATGTAAAACTAATCATTTTACATGTTTTGACATATGTATAGTATTTTCATTCTAACATCAAAAATAGGAGCTTAGTGTTCCCAATCTAAAAGCACACAAATACATACCGAAGTACTTCAGAACCATCCTCCTTCAAGAAGTTTCTACTTTAAACTCATTAAGATAAGTTTAGCCAAAACTTTGCAATAGACATGGTAGCCAAAATGGTACAGGTTCAACACTACCCTAGGCCCTACACAGAACCCAAAAGAGCATATGCTATTACAAAGGCGGAAGTCCTGGAAACTTTCACTCAAGGCTGAGAAACTGATGCGCTTTACACCAAGTGAACAACAGAGAGTATGAAAGTTTTCGTTACAGATATCTTCACAGATTTGGAGAAAAAGATTGAGTGCTGCTCGCTTTTGTCTTTAGCTGGTGTCATGGTTTAACTGGGAAACAAACCACCAGAAGAAAAGCTGCTGGCATCGAGTAATTTACCATTCAGGTGCACTGAGGCTACAGTAATTTCATGCACAGTGGAAAGTTTTAAAAAGCTTTAAGCACCCTTGAATTAAATTCCATTAATGAAACAGTTATATTTACGAACAACAGCTCTTTTTATTTCCATTGTAAGCAAATACAGCTACATCCAATCAATAGTTCAATATTTTAAAGACAATGATCATAAGTAACTGCATCCTGACGATGCGCAGCACAATCTCCATGCGTACAACAAATCAGAAAGTTACCAAATGTAAAGTTCGTGAGAGTCAACAGATTTGTAGATCTAATTGTTGCATAAAAGCATGGCAGTAAAATACCAGAAAATACTTAACATTAAAAAAATCATTTCCTTGGGACCATTATTCTTTGGATCATAATACACAATTTATAATTGCTTATAAATATCTAAACAGTGGGTGTCAAGAGGATGGGGCCAGACTCTTTCCAGTGATGCCCAGTGACAGGACAAAGGGCAATGGGCACAAACTGGAACACAGGAAGTTCCACCTGAGCTTGAGGAAACACTTCTTCCCTGTGAGGGTGACAGAGCACTGGGACAGGCTGCCCAGAGAGCTGGGGGAGTCTCCTTCCCTGGAGACTTTCAAAACCCGCCTGGACACGTTCCTGTCCAACTTGCTCCACGTGAACCTGCCTTGGCAGGGGGATTGGACTAGATGATCTCTAGAGCTTTCTTCAAACCCTGACCATTCTGTGACTCTGTGGTTAACTCAAATATTAATTAAATTAACACTGCCTCCGTGCATTCTAGTATGTTTTGTGGTTTAGTCCACTATCCACTAAAAATTGTAAGTAATAATATAATTACCATTTTTACAACAGCAGCATGTTAAACTATATGGAAGACTGTCAGCACTTCCATTAACGTGTGGTGTCAGACACTTGTAATTTGGCCATAAACTTTAGCTCTGCATTAAAACTTGGCATATAGGACTTCAGCTAGGAACGGAATACTTCTGCAAAATTTACACAATGATTTGGCTAATTCAAAAATCAGGCATTTTAACATTAAAACTTACTGTCTATATGCAGTAATCATACTGTCACCACAGAACATAAAGACCAAAACTGATAACTACAGACAGTCACATGATGGTTCCTTATTATCACTGGTGTTCATATAGATCCTGAAGTTATAAAGCACGTGGTTAAAGCATTACACATAATATCACTGACCATATAAATTCTTGTTTAAAAAAACTCAAAATAAGCAAATTTTCAAAACTGAAATTTCTGCAAATGTACATAGTACCAGATATTGCTGTGCAAGTATCCAGCATTTCGTGACAATTCTTATCTGGATAAATACTCCTATGCCCATTGCCATATCCACAAATATCCCAATCTGCCTGAAGTAATCAAAGGCATGCAGCTGTAGAGCACATACAAGACACAGAGACATCTCACAAATCGGACATGATTACTAATTAACTCCTAACCTTAAGTTCACAACAGTGTAGGCCTTCCCGAGTCATGAGTCAAACAAACGCAGTATCCTAACTGAAAGAGTGTCACTTCTAGACTACATTCTGGAGAAATGCCCATCAAAATTTATCTCAAAATTGACTATTTTGCAGTGCATATGCCTGAAGATTATTTTTTATGAAAACTCAGGAAAAGCCTAGTATGAATCTGTGTCCTAATTTAAAACAGTTGTCAAGTAATTAAATGGGCACCACTGGTATTCACTGAGACAGGGAGAAAACGAACCTTACGTGTATGACAACCCAGAGCAGGAAAACACACAAACATTCAAGGGGAAGGTAGTTAAGTCTCTACCAACCCAGCATTTAGCTCCAAAATGGAAAGATGTCACCTAGCATCAGATGTCCCTGAGTAATACTGCACCCCTGCTCACTAGGAAACGGGCTGGGCTTGCTAATCCATTTCACATAGTTCACTGCACAGTGTTAGTACACTGAAGTTTCTGGTTATCTATTAGTTTGAGCTACATTTGAAACAATAACATTGGCAACTGCAAGCACACAGTTGGGCTTTTTCTTTAACATATTATCTGCACACTTTTTTTTCTTTTACAATTACTATGTTTTCTTTTTTAAAAATTCAGAAAAAATAGAAGATAGTAGAGCACTTCCTTCCTTCCTTGTAGTACTAATCGCATTACATGAATGAAACAAAATTAAAAAATCCCTTTAGCAAAAACCAGCAGCATTAGCTTTTCATTTCACTTTAAACTTCAAAGTATATTTTTAAAAAAAAAAATCAGATTCACAAGTAAAGATCAAAAAAAATCCAATACTTACTTTAATAATCGATGGCATTTTGGAGTTGAGGTTATCATAAGTGAAATGCAGACGAGTCCTGAAGGAACATTTGTACAGCAGAGGTTCCTGATAAAATTCAATTTTGCCACTAGCATTTCTCTTATCAAGACATACTGTGCAGTCAGCAAAGTTGATCATCTTTCTCAGTACCAGATCGGTGGCTTTTTAAAAAAGCAGATAGGTTAAAAAAAGCATACTGCACAGGAAAAATAAGATATGCATACATGTTCTTACCTACAAGAAAACAACACAGGCTAGTTGTGTGGTCATTATTTAAATCAAAGTACTTGCTTATGTGACTGAAGAGAATAATTGAGCATTTCACAGATTTTTTCAGCTGAATACTGAAAAAGCAAGGACAAATTGGATATAATTAATTTGAATTTTCAACCCCTCACTATACCTTAGCTCTGTTTATAAAATAAGAGCACTGCTTCATGTGCAAGCATAAGAGCAATGAGTATTATCATCATTTTTCCAGAAAGAATCTTTTTTCCCTGAAGTTTTCTTTTGAATCTTCCAAAGCAAATGAGCTATTATAGTAATATTGACCTGAAACATATTTTGTAATTTTGTCACAGTATCTTGTAATAATTTTATCCAGAACAAAGAAACGTGTCCAGTGGTCAGGAAAACATGAATTAAATTCCCTGTTGTACCAGAGATGATAAGGGTAATCTTAAAATACACTTACTCGGCCCAAATTCCACCTCTACCAAATGTCAGTAAGAACAACTAGACACAGAAATACTGGAAGTGTTGGTAATTCAAAGACTAAGACATTCAGATAAAGAAGACCAAGATAAATATCAAAAAGTTGGGATTTTTTTTCCTGAAAATGTGAAGCAAAGTGAGGCATGTCTTGCAATTTGTATGCCATGCTCACTACAGCCCAGCATGTTTTACCACTTGTGTAGCCACCCTGTTTAGAGAGTTTTAAGATCACAGTCGCAACAGAATGCCTTACGATGCTACTGCTCACGCACAACAATACAGATTACGTAAACCCTCAATGCCAGCCGCAAGCACAAAACCAAATGCAGTCACAGGATGGAAAGTACGAGCAGAGAAGACTACAAAACACGTATCATTATCTGTGTTACATAAGTAAGCATTAAGAATCAATCTATATAATTAGAATTGGCTCTTCAAAATGAAGGACAAGGGAAAAAATAGTAAGAAGTAAAGAGGCAGAATGTAGCTTAATTCTGACCTAAAGTGCCATTTTGATTACACATGCCAATTTCTATATAAATTTAAGAGTACCTCCACTGTTATCTAAACCAAAATACATCTACTTACCAGAGATGTCCATAAATGCTCGATCCCAAAATTCATCCACTGTGTAGCATTCTGCAGAAGTGATATTGACTGAGAGAACAATATCATCTTCCACATATTTTAATATGAGATTGTTGATCACAATGTTGACATTATTTACAACACGCCTAATCAAACTCTGAACGTAGCCTATAAAATAAAACAAGTTCTTAGGAGTTGTAAGGAAGACATGATGCTAAATTCATTTAGTAATAAAGTCATTATACCTGACTTGCATCCTTTCAAATCAAAATTAAAACAAACCAAGAATCCTTTATTTATCCAAAAATCACAGGATTTCAAGCTCTTTAACATTCAGTGCAGTTAAGTCAATCAGCAAGCTGCAAAGGTAATAATCTATAGGAAAACAATATGTAAATACTAGGAGTATAATATAGTTTAAGAGATTAATTTTTGGTGGTAAGAATCAACTTTCAAACTAATTAAGAAAACAGAAGTTTCTAGATTATTGTAGACAAAGAATTTTAATGACAGTAACGTTTATACTTGAAAGATATTAAGAAATACATTTGGAAAAGTGAACACCAGTTGCTAGGTTTCTTTTCAAGTATGCATGTATTATATGCATATATTATATGTCTATTTGTCCTCTCACCTAGTTTTTTAAAAGTTCACTAAAAACATTAATATGCCTAGTACTTTTTTTTCCATTCTAAAAGCTAATATATCCACATCATGATTGGTGAGACCCCTGTGAGGTATAACAATATCAATTTCTGTCAACAACCCAAATAGTAAGCACCTGCACTGAAGCCTGTTGGAAAGAAAACCATTTAAAGTTTTTCAGACATAATGTGATTGGAAAAATGATCTCGTCTGTGAATTCCCAGTATGCAGTAAACACTCATGATTTACCAATATGGTAAAGAAATTAAATACTACCCATATTCATGTATTTTATGTATACTGAATGTAACTATGGAGCTAACTCATTTGTGCTGGAAAAAAACCAACTCTTAAAATTTCTAGGTTTTAGAATTTATAACATTACTCACAATCTATCTAAAAATACATTTACTACATGCTATAGAGATCTAGTTTGGTAATTACGCTGAAAAAAAAAAAAGCCAGTTAATGATACAGTTTTAAATCCACAGACTTCAAGAGTAGTTTTTTTGAAACTTGCATTAAGTAAGACTCCTTTGTATCAACAATTTTAATTCAGATAAAACTTAAAATGAACATCAAAACACTGTACAATAAGCAGGAGCAGACTCAGGTTGCTACTTCCATTCTATGCTGCTTTTTCTAGGTATTCATCAATTGCACACTCAAATATTACTTTTCACCTTAGAGTATATGGAACACTTTATCATTATATAAGTGATTTTGAGTTCCATGACTGCAAATTTACAAAGTTGACATGTTTTTCCTTTCTTAGCATTCAAAGCCTCCAACCACCTTTTTTATTAAATGTAAAACATGCTTTGCTGCCATTAGCAGAATATTTTGATTCTGATCAGGTGCATTTCTACATTTTAAAAGTATTTCAATATTAAAATTTTAATTTTAACCTATCATGTTTCTTATTATAACTCTGCTTGCTTCATTTTATACTATTCTTGAGCATACGTCACCCTTTGAGCAAAGCTAGTTCCAGCAGGAGAGAAATAGCATTTTAACGTCTCCTACCATTTTAAGAAGATTGTAACTGCATTAAAACAAAATCTGGGAAGTGTTTAAGATTCACTGTCTACAGAAACAGCAAATCCAAAAATGCAGTGAAATTCAAAATTTTGATAGCTTAGTACTGTCAGAATTCTGACATAATCTGAATTTACCTTTTCAGCATACCAATCAAAAAAAAACCCCACCACCACTGAATATTATGTGGAATAGCTTGTTTCTACGAATTTTCTCACTGTCTTAAAATGGTAGCATATTTTTAAGTCACGGGAATCCAGAAAACCAGATGTAATATTTCAATAATTAACGGGCATAAGAGACCAGCACAAAACATTTAGTTGCTTTTCTTAAATTCAGCATATATTTTGCAGACGATATAACTAGCAACTACAAAATCATAACTAATAATTTAATTATGATTTTAAAGCAAGCTACTCTTTCATTGAAGACAGTGACGCTGTGCTTCCAGAGGCCTAAAGTTATCAATATTTTGCTTTCAAGGGTCTTTCAAATTCAATCTAATTTACCATTTTCCTGCTGTGAACAACAAAAACATTACAAATCCAGCATCATTGCAGCAAAAAAAAAAAAAAGTGAGTTCTACTAATAGTTTCCAGCAGTATTCAGGAAAAGAGCAACCATGCTTTCATCCGTGTGTCTTTCTTCCTGAACACATATGAAGAGGGAGCAGATGTCTATCTTCCAAATGTAACAGGGATCATGTATTCAATAAAAAACTTTGTTTCACACTTCTGCAAAGACATTCCTAAACTAGTGGTGCAGCTTATTGTTAAGAGTACCCTACAGGCACCAGCTTTCTTATTAAGTTTAGCTTCAAATATACTAGAATTAGATTCTCATGAGTGTGGGTCCATCTTTTAAAAACATGAATTTAAATTGTAATTCTTACTATTCAAAACAAAGTAATAAGAACATCAGCATATACCGTTATAATATAGGTTAAAAAAATAAAAGTGTGTTGTTTTAAATACAAGTGGAGAAAACAGGTGAGGGTTGTTTCTTATTCCTGTAATTTTTTTAATGTAACACAATGACCATCTGTACCACTACAATTCAAGTATTCTACAATGAAGTGACTAAAAATACTAGAAAATCTGTAGGGGTGAATTTTCTCCTGAGGTGCAACACAAAATCCACGTGTATGCTTTTTCCAAATTCTCCAGAACCCAACAGGCTGCACTGCGCACTACGAGCTACAAATGCAGTGTCAGATTCAACCCTCCAAAATATTGTAGCACTATAGTCCACAGAATGGTCTACTGATTCAACAGAGTTGGTATCATCAGACTGGTAACACAGATATTGTTACTAAAGCTACGTTTTTACCTAAGCTCTGCCTAGCTTCACCTGTGAGAATGCAGCAAAGCTAGAAGACAATCTTTCTAACTACAACAGTAGTATGATATCAATATCCTCCAAAGACTAAAAAAAAAGAAATCTAAGCAGATGATTCAACATCTTACTAAAATCCAGGACGTGTAAATTCAAGCTTAGCAAAGCCATATCCTATACCACAGAGAATAAAATCTTACTATAAGGAGGCCTCTACTCCTCATGGATGCTGTTTACCATATAGGACCACTATAGTGTTATTTATGCATCAAAAAACAAAAGCAAAACCAACTGTATTTAGAGAACTTTGCCACATGGGAAGTAACTTACAGTCCATTTAATAAGGTAAGAGTTCACTAATGCTTTCTGAATCACTAGACTTCACTACCAACATACTCTGTGGAGTTGAGGAAGGAATGTGATGACAATGAAGGAGGTGATAGCACCCCAGTTTCGCAGAAGCACAAACTACCTCCATAGAATCTAGCAAACAGTAACATAGGAAGGCACCAGATCTGATGTATTTGCAGTACTGTAGCAAACTAATATGTGCAAGTTTTGTGAGCACACTAATGAGTAAGAACCAAAATACACTCATGAAAGATGACACGCAAACAAATTTTCAGCGTGCATGTTACACCTGGACCTGAGGCAACATCTTTTGAAATGTTTCAACTCCATCAGATGTTAAAACTCCACCATTACAACAAGCAGAGCTCCAGCCTTTCACTAAGACTACACCTTTCTGGGGGGTCCACGGGTAACACTGACAGAAACAAACAGGAGGAACCAAAATTCTAAGCTCGGCGCTGAAGGTGGTATAACCATCCAGTTCATTGCCAAGCCTCTGATGCCTGCTGCTCAGAGGGGAGACGCCAAGAACCCAACGCCAAGGAGCTGCCAGAGCTGAAGCGCTGTCCATGGTAGGACAAGGTGGCTGTCACCAGTCCTGCAATCCCAAGCCACCAGAGTTTATGGATCTCCGAGCTTTAAGACAGCCTACAGATCCGACTTCTCAAGTACCCATTCCAAAGCAAGATGATATTCTGTAATACATAACATTCCACACGGTAAATTTCATTGTGTTTTGATTTGAGGCAGCATAAACCTCCTGTTAACAAAAGACAAAAAAAAAAAGCCTAACACAAAACTGTCCCATCTTTAACCTATCTAAAATTACATACCCCAAGAAGACAAATTGAAATTGGAGAGTACTGAAATGAATTTGCATTTTTCTGCACAAAACATCACCAAAATACTCCAAATTTCTAGGCAAACTCAGAGGCAATAGTTATCAGATAGACAGTTCCTTAGGCATTTTTGTATCATATAAATATCTCCAAGTTCCAATGAGCTGAATTCCACCGGGGGGGGAAGTGATGAACAGCAGATACAGGACTCAATAAGAAACATCTCTCAGACTTCTTACTCTCATACACAGAAAACCTTACCTGTAAAACTATTATAAAAATCTGAAAACAAAATGTCTGAAGACATAGAAGAAAAGAACTTAACGTGAACCACTGAGCCGTTAATAAGCATTAGAAAACAGAGTAATCCGAAACAGGAGAACTGGAGCAGGAGAGGAGAAAATCTAACATGCTACCATACATTTCTCATGCTAATCTATCTTGCACTATAAATTGAGTCCTGTAAATTTAAGAATTCAACAAAATGGAGGAAAAAATATAAGGATTAACTACATTTTAATGCAATTTGTTCCTATTTCATTCTATTCCATTATTTCACTCAGCTTTATGTGATCTGTAGGATGGACAGAGATATAACGGTTTAACTGAGACATCGTGGCCACCCGAATGAAATTTAGGTATTTTCTATTGCTCAAATACAATCCAGCTTCTGAAATTATGGGTAATTACCTGGAGGTAAATCAGGGTCAGGAGAAGCAGATTGCTGAACTCGCCGTGGTTTTACTGCTGATTTCATGCTTTCCGTGGTACTGCGGTTTGTTGAACTGGAACCACAACTTTCATGGTCTTCCTGCTAGAGGAAAAGAAAGCAACCGAATCAACCAAATGAAAATAAATGTGGGGAGAATAACTTGGTAAAGATTTGGTAAATTAAACTTCTGTTACTGTTTTTCCACCACTTCAGTCCTGTACATTCATCTAATTACAGAAATTATTACAAAACTAGCTGGACAACATAAAAATTATTTTTAAGTAATACTTTCGCTAACTTTCATTTAAAAAAAAATCAGTCGTTTAATTATTATTTTCAGGTTTCTTCTACCTGCATTGCTGCTGAAACATTCCTTCAAAGAGAGACAGAGCTCTGCAGGCTACCAAAACAAATATGAGAAACTACTGAATTTTATGAGATTACCTCAGATGGTTCCACGATGTCAGAGTCATGTCCTTCCTAACACAGCTCATTGAAGCTGATTCACAAAGAAAAATATTTTTGCAGACCTCTAAAATCGTAAAACATGGCCCCAGAAAAGATAAATGGACTGAGAGCACCTGCTCATCTTGACCTTCTATATAGCTCATTCATCTTAAGGAATTCAGAAGCAGGAAACATGGCTCATAATTAGAGAATATGATATAAGCCTTACAAGATGAAATTCACAGACACAAAAAAATCTTAATTAGGTGAATATAGGGTTTTAAATACCCTGCTAGTATTCCCATTACATTCCACAATGACAGTTTAACTACAAGACTCAAGTGCAAGAGAGCCAAGAAAACTAATGCAAATCTTCTTGCAAGCGTATTAGAAGAGGAGGTTAGAGAGGAAGCAAATTCTTACAACTTTTGACGCCAGCCAAATTACCTCTTTGACAGATGTAGTCTCATAAAAGAAAAAAAAAAAGAAAAAAAAGAGCAAAACATTCTCTGGGTCACGGCACTACTAGGATCACACAACACATTCAGAAAAAGAAGAAGGGTTCAAGGAACAAATGTCAAGCACCACAGTATGAAGCTACAGTATTCTTAAGTCCTCTAATCACTAAAAAGCAAACAGCTTAAACTGTGCTGGGGTTTTCTACAGGACAGATCATGTGTTTCCCTGTATGCTGCCTGGCATTTTTAACAACTTCAGAGAAATCACAAGATAGAATTTTCACATTACTCACTTCTTAATTATTTTTTCTTTTCATGCAAATGACATAAATTACGTAGAAAGATACATGTTTAATATAAGTCTACAACTTCAAGAACAGTTGAAGAGAGAGTTTTTTCCTTGCACTCTGTATTTAGGAAAATGGAACACAGAGGGAAATTCTCTGATAAAGTGGAAATACCATTTCACTAAGAAAAAAAATGATGAAAAATATAACCTTAGCCTGGAGAAAAAGAAAGAAAAAAGGCTGAACTTATTTAGAGAAATTGCAGAAGACAGAATAACTCATACAATTCAAAGGGTAGAAGATAGCTTCTAAAAGAAGGATAAGTTGCCATAAAGGATTTGAGACAGTACTGAAACAAGCCGTTTGCTATGTTTTATTTTATGGTTATTTCACCATTTCAGTCTTACAGAACCTTCCCATTCCACTCCATGAAAAAATGAAGTGAGTGTTCAGCATCAACTCTGCTTGGAGGGCATGTTTGCTTTGTTATCTCTGACAACCTTCTGATGCTCTTCACCGAGGAATGCGAGTCTCCTGAAGACTCCTTCAGAACTCCTAACTACGGTGCAATTTCATTAGAAAGCCACCACTCTCTTCCTGACGTAGCTGAGCAGTAATGACAGCTTGAGGCCCTTGCTTTATCTTTAAACCTGGGGTAACTGAAGCTTTTTCATCGACACATATTTTTTACAATCAGAAAAGTTCACCTCTCCTTCACATTTCCAGCTTACTGAGGAAAAATTAGATCATAGACTTTTAAGCTAAAATTTTTGAAATAACTTTTAACAGTACTCTCTTCTCTTGGAAACTAGTTCATATGTAGCATGAAAATATTTTTTCAGGTGAGTCACCATACTGCTATTTACGTTTTGAACTTGCAAAAACCCTGATATATCAGAGACCAAACACCTTAATTAGCACATTTCTTTCTTTCCTGAGCTCACTTACGGTTTGTACAGAACGCTGTGGTGCAACTGTTTACTGATTTGATCCGACAGGATCACATTACACCTGCCTTTTAATATTCACGTTGGCTACAAGAAACAGAAAAGAGGGCCAGGGAGGTGGGGAAGGCATTCTATTTCTGAAGTGGTAACTGGATCAAGCCGACTACATTCAAGTCTAACTTGTCTATCTGCATACGACCAGGTTCAATCAATCTTCTCATAACTTCATGCAAAATCTATGCGGTTTTAGTCGTGTAGAGCATCAGTAACACTTAACGATGAAATACGAGTGGTTTAAGCTCCTACCACTTTCAGAGTTAGGAATACACACTAGCACACTGAGTTTGGGGGGGGTTGCTTGTTTTAAAGGAAAGAAGCGGAGAACCCTTAGATTGTGTTAATTTTGAAAGAAAGTCTCGAATTTTAACCTATAAATAGATTCAATACAATAACCTTTTTATATTTCCCCGAGCCTCCAGTCTTGTTATGAAAAATGGCTGCAACCATTCCGAAGGTGACTTAATCCCCATGAAGTAACAGAACATACCTACATTGAAGAAAAATTCAACCTGACCAAACATTTGAAAGTTTTTTTTAATGTAGGATAACATCCATTCATTTTCTTACATTACACAATTATCAAAAAGGTTTTAGAGCTGCATGGGGATTTTTTGAACGTGAACACAAGCCATTTTTCACAACAGCTACTGATACTTTGTAAAGCAAATGTTGTATTCTTTAATTAACAGAGGATGATAACAGTGGCCATGACCTTATAGGAACGACATCCCTACGTAGAGGTATATCCAAAATCTTTCTGTATCTGCACGCATCTGCTCAATGTTAACTTTAAGAGCACACTATTAATTTCTGAAACATGTGTCTGTCTCATAAGCCCAGAAGTAAAACATGTTCATTAAAGCGATGGGAAAAAGTTCCAAGCAAACTGCCAAAACTAGCATAATTATGAAACTATTTAACACTGGAACCAACTAGAGTCACATACTGTGTCTAGATCACAGTGATGTCATCAGAAACACCCGGCCAAAAGGCACTAAAACTACTGCGCTCCCATAAATCCACCTTACACCAGATGACAAACATCTTAAAGTCAAAAATTATACTGGAGCGGGGGAGGGGAAAGAAGTGATTTACATTCTAAAAGTGCTACTAACTATAGTCGTAGTAGGAGATTTGATAAATGCCCATTCATTTTAGCATTAACGCATGATTCCAAACAACAGTCACAACAGCAGAAAACTAAAAATAAAATACCTCTTCCCACTAAACTGTATAAGTAAAGCCTAGAACACTTCCATTTCAGCATCAGGTCCTGCTTATGGGAGTTGTTACACAAATGTACCTTGGATCAGGACAAACAGAAGTTTGCACAATCAGGCTCTTTCTTTCCCTTTTGACAAATGTGTCAGACCAGGTACTCAGCTGAAATATTTGAAATATTTTTAGAGCACTACAGTTACATCTAGAACTACGCAAGTCATAAACAACATGCTAAAGACACCTAGGCTAGGAAATTTACATGCACGCTCCTCAGTCAATTTTCTACTGCAATATGAAACAGTTATTTCAAGGTTTAAAGCAAATTACAACTGGCAACACCTGACCACTTATTACATGAGGGTTATTATGATCTTTCCTAATATGTGGAGTTTATTACCTATGTTTATTATTCTGTTCTCCAAATTTAAAATACGCAGTTCTTTTTCTCATTAAAAAGATGCCTTTTCATTTTAAAAATACATGAATACTATTTCATGTGCAAGACTTCCAAAATGCCTCATAAAAATGCTTATGAGAGAAAAGTGTGTTCTCTTGGAGTTCACTTAGCTATTTATGCAAATGTTGTCCCTCTGCTTTCACCCAATCAGTTTAAAGATGAAGAAAAATGAGTTATTCAAAAAAAAAAAAACCCCACACACAGCAAAATGTGTAAAACCAATGACAATCATGAATTATATTTTAAAGCCCAAACCAATCCTAAGTACCTACTGCACAAACTTGCAGGGAATTCTTCATCTCCATTTTCTCTATTCCTCTGCAAATTTTGCTTTTTCTGATCCTCTGACATTTCTAAAACAATGAACAAGTCCTTTACAAGTCAGTAAGACATATATTTCTATTTCTGTAAAGCATATCTGAAATTGCAAGATGCAAAAACTGCAAGAGAGGGAGTAATTTCCCACTAGTGGACTCTGCTCATATGGACAAGTAGTTAATTGCCTGCGGCAAGACTGAAAGTAGTAAGTAATATTCAGAGTATATTCATTCTACCAAGGCCTTTAACACGATCTCCTGCACAGACCTTATTCCCAAATTGCTGAGATATCAACTGGATAGTGGGAGATAAGTTGGGTGAAAAAGGGGCTGGACCACTAGGGTCAAAGGATTGTGATCAGCAGTACAAAGGCCACTACTGGCTGGTTACTTGTGGCATCCTTCATGGATCAGAACCAAGCACATGCTGTTTAACATCCTTATTAAAGACCTGGACAATGGGATAGAGCACACCCTCAGCAAGGCTGTGAATGGTGCCAAAGTAAGGGGAGGAGCCAATGCACTGGTGGGCAGGGCTCCTACTGATAGGGACCTTGAGAGGCTGAAGAAATGGGCTGTCAGGAGCTCCATGCAGTCCAGATGCAAACGCTCAGTCCTGCACATGGGATTGGAGGTACTCTGTGTAACTGTACAGACTAAGGGCCAAATCGCTGGAAAGCAGCTTTGCAGGAAAGAAGCCAAGGGTGCCAGCGGCCAGCAAGTTGAACGTGAGTCAGCAGTATGCCCTTGCTGTAAAGAAGACAACTGTGTGCTGGGCTGTATTAGCAAGGGTGAAGCCAGGGGCATGATTCTTCCCCTCTCTGGCCGTTGGAATACTGCACCCAGTCTAGGGCTCTCCAGTAGAAGGACACAGATGGACCAGAACCAAGTCCAGTGGAGGGCCACCATGGTGGTCATGGGGCTGAAGCACGTAAGGCCTCCCTCATGAGAGACTGAGATAACCTGGGGTTGCTTGACTAACCAACCAAGAAGGGAGAAGAGAGATCCTACTGCTGTGTAGAGCTGCCTACCGGGAGCAGACAGAGAAGAGGGAGCCAGACTCTGTGTCCATTGCCACTCATCCACTCACAGCACACCTTTGACAAATCCATAACACAGGCAATTCCAAGCAGGCCAGAAGCTTTTTGACCAGGAGAGGGATCAAGTATTGGAAGAGGTTGCCCGGAGAGGCAGTGGAGTCTCAATCCTTGGAGCTATTCAGCACTTGGCCCTAGCCCTGAAGCAACCTACTCTAACTGGACTTGCTTTGGGCACAAAGCTGGACTAGATCATCTCCAGAGATCATCCCAAATTGCTCTACAATTCCTCTCCATGTAAAAATTAAACAAGTAAAAATTAAGATTACACTACAACTTTAATTAAAATGGCAAGCACTATCAAGGACTTGCTTTCAACAAGGTATCTGATCATGTTCCACTGCTATACAATTGTCAGTACGCATTATGTATACACACAAAAGGACAAATTCACTCATCCCACACTTCTGTCTAACCTTGCAACAACAATTCTGCTGGTTCGCAAAGTTCAAGCATTAGACACGAGTCATCAACTTTAACACAGCAGTAATTTCATTGCACAATTATGCTGCAAAGAATATTTTACTGAGAGTTTACAACAAAAACTGAAATATGGAAACAGAATATCGATTTTATTGTTTTTCTAATGACCAGCAAACCAGAAGCATAACAACACTGAAACAGGAAAAGGGACTTAAATATGACATCTATAAATCTTTTGGAAGGTGTGAGTTAATAGTCTAATGCACACCAACTTTAAAGCTATATCCATAAATGTCTATTTAAATTAATTATGACAGTATAAAATACTGAAAAGAATATTTTGCTAAATCAGACTTGGTTACTATTTAGTAGAATAATTAAGGAGTTCTGTATATATGGAAGGTATATAGAGGTAATACATATATGTTTATTCTACCTTCAAAAGTCTATTCAAGATAGTTCATTTTCTTTCACTGTTACAAAACCCAATCTTAAATCTTTTCAAAATGGCAAAGCACATAGAGTGAGTACTCAAAGATTAAGCTCTGTCTTTCTCTAGGGCAAATGTGAGCATAATGGAAGGTCTTTATTTTTCTACTTAATTTTTTTTCAGTACTATGTCACGTAGAAACATGTAAAAACTCAATTCTTTAAATAATGTACCAGACTACTGTGTTGGGTTTGTGTAGTGGCAGGTTTTGGTAGCGGGGCAAGGGCCACAGGCTCCTATAAGAAGCTGCCAGAAGCTTCCCTGGCTCAGGGGCACCTGCCTCAGTCACAGAATCATAGAATGGTTTGGGTTGGAAGGGACCTTAAAGATCATCCAGTTCCAATCCCCCTGCCATGGGCAGGGACACCCTTCACTAGACCAGGGTGCTCAAAGCCGCATCCAGCCTGGCCTTGAAGACAGCCAGGGATGGGGCATCCACAACTTCTGTGAGTAGCCTGTTCAAGGGCTTCACCACCTCCTCCGTGAAGAACTTCTTCCTGATGTCCAAACTAAACCTACTCGCTTTCAATTTAAGAGGGGAAAACACAAAAAGAAAACCAGCAGCAGAACCAGAAACAAAGTGGAGAGAGGGGCGGGATAGGCGCAAAGGAAGGCAGCGAGGAAGTGCTCCAGAGCAGAGATTCCCCAACAGTCCGTGACACAGACTACGGTGAGGCCGGCTGTGCCCCTGCAGCCATGGAGGGCCACGGGGGAGCAGAGACCCACCTGCAGCCCAGAGAGGACCCCACGCTGGAGCAGGGGGATGTGCCTGAAGTAGCCCTTGACTCTGTGGGAAACCCATGCCAGAGCAGGCTGTTGCCCCTGAAGGACTGCACCCCTTGAAAGAGATCCTTTACAAGTTCCACGAAGAACTGCAGCCCATGGGAAGGACTCAGTTGGAGAAGTTCATGGAGGACAACTTCCCACGGGAGGGACCCCATGCTGGAGTAGGGGCAGAGTGTGAGGAGTCCTCTCCTCAAGGAGAAAGGAGTGGCATAGACAACGTGTGATGAACTGACCACAATCCACATTCCCTGTATCCCTGCACCACTCAGGGCAGTGAGGTAGAAAAATCCAGAGCAAAGCTGAGCCCAGGAAGAAGCGAGGGATGGGGGAGAAGGTGTTTTTAATATTTGTTTTGTCTCTCATTGGTCTACCAGTCTGATTTGACTGGTAACTAATTAAATTCATTTTTACTTCCCTAAGTCAAGTCTGTTTTGCCTGTGATGGTAACTGGTGAGTGATCCCTACCTGCCCTTGTCTCAACCCACAAGCCCTTCCTTATGTTTTCTCTTCCCCATCCCATCAGGCAGAGGAGTGAGCAAGTGGCCACATACTCCTTTATTTGACCACTGGGCCTAAACTACAACTCCAAAGGAGAAGTACCGAGGAATAAGGGGCAGCGGTGCAGTGAAAAAGCATCTTAGATGAGTAGGGGAATAAACAAAGGTAATCTGGTTAAGAATCATGGACAAGTTGGACCAATCAAGAAATAACTTGACAAAGTCTTAGCCTGCATTTGCATCTTTTTGCATATGATCTCTGCTGATGCTTGATTCAGAGAAATGAGTAGCAGCAGTGACCAGCAAGGCCCACTGAGACACCTGTACTAGATCAGGAGGTTACAGTCTCTTAGTCGGTTACTATAAGCAATGTTTTGTTAACTCTGTATTAGCATAGCACAGTGTGCTCTGAAATAAAGACACGCATTAAAAATCCATGTGAAAGCTGTGGACAGGCTAAGCCACAGAAGCCCCAGCTGAAAGCAAAAAAGCTTGTAGGAAGTCTGTTGCACTGATTGTGCAGAATATATGCTGCCCGCCTTGATTTCTGAGCAATAACATCTCCCTGTGATGTTGCTACTGTTTTGATTAGCTGATTATCCAAGGTATTTGAGAGGAAAATTCCTTTGCTTACAAGAAAGGGAGCTGTCAGAGTCTGAAAGCCTATGGTGATAAGGCCATAAAGCCAAAGATAAACAAAACAGGCTATTCTCACTAAGTGCTCCTCAGAAATACATCCAAATTTCTCAACACCCAAGACAGAGTGACAAATAAAATTACTTTGCAAGTCTTTTTGAAGGAAGCAAATTGTACAAATATCTTCTACTTTGGAAAGAAGTTATGTCATAAACTGTTAACTGATCATCTAGTAATGTCCCTGATATATTTACTGTGTTTTTAAAAAAAATTATGAGACCACCTACCATGATGTAAGTGCTTTTTAATAGAAATAAACATCTCAAAATGGCTTTTCTGCAATTTCTCCTAGGATAAGCTTTTTAAAGATTTCAATCTTCCTCATGTTATGGAAAGTTTGCCTAGTGCTTCAGTTTGGGGGGATATGGGTGGGGGCATCTTAATTTCGTAACATTATTCTGTGTTTGTTTAACACCTAGCACAGTAGAGTCCTGATTCATGACTAGAGCTCTCAAAGCTACAAAGAAGAAAACAACAAACAGTAAGAAACATTACAGTAGCAACTGGCAGCTGTACTCAAGATTTGGCATTACTATAAAAGGCAGGATGGAAGGGATGAAAATAAAGACAATTCCTAAATGTTTATTCCACAAAACGCTCAGTGAACAGAACTCTGTTAACTCAGTAATTCTCACACCAGGGTGGCCTGAAGAGAAGTCAGGAGGAGAGATTGAGCAGAAAGACTAGTGCTAGGTGAGCTCCTTCAGCAAAACTGATGACATGTGGCATCCTTGATAGAGTATGGATGTGGACTGAAAAGGGTCCCCCTGCCCCTCTGCCTGGAAACAAGAAGAAAGAGTGGCTGAAAGTTTACCCTGAAGGACTGGGAGGAAAGAGTGGCAGGAAACACTCAGAAGAGGAGACTGCAAACACATGAGGAAAAGAAAGAAGTGACCTACAGTTTTATTCTCTTTTCCGACTTGTGCTTGGAAACAATCAAATCCAATAAAATTGTTATAAGAAATTATATGTATTAAAAAAAAAAAACCAACAACACTTTGTCTTGAAAATGAAGTCTGAACAAAATAGAAGATATATTTCAAGTTGAAACAATTTACCTCCATACACGGGAACTCCAGAACAGTTTGACTGTTCTGCTGCCATCCAGCCTAATGCCCAATTCAGAGGCTGTTACAGGACCACCTCACCCACAGACAGGTCCAGCCACTGAACTGCTCAGCACCACAACAAACATGTTCTTCTTACACCACTGCATTTCTTATGTGTACAGGTACAGTATTTAAGCCAATGCACATCTTGATGTGTGCTGTTTTGGAAGACGCTGTCTGGACATACTCTCATCCTTGTTACAAGTCCCCTGAAACATTAATTAAGAATAGCTGAGCATTTCTCCAGCGTTTATCAAGTATGTTGTCCCGAACACTGCGGGAAGATTGAAACACCATTGTGAACACGGCTCAGTCACATGGCTGATTCATTAAACAACATCTGGGAACCATTAGCAAAAACTTGGCCCATTCAGGCCACTTCCTATTGTAATCTGTTCCACCTGCTAGAGGGCTAGCACTAGTCCCCAACCCTACTCCAACTGGCCCCAGATTCTTCAGCAAGACATCCCTTTCCTTTGTGGTGGCAGATTATGAAGGGTACTCATTTCCCCCACTGCACAAGTGGGTTGTAGCTGCAGCTCCATTTCACACTTTTTTTAGGGGGTACTTTCCCCTAACACATTTCCTACTGCAGTTTATTAGAAAGCCAGATCCCACGTGCAAGAATTCCCTCCACCAAGCACCTGCCAAGGATGTAGTAATAATTTTTATTACAACATAACCTTGCCACCCACTTCCTTCAGAGGAAGGTATAATACTGTCCAGACCAAGTTTTCTACTAATCCCAAACACTATTGAGCAGCGTACCTACAGCAGGGCCCTAGCAAAACGAATAATCCCCAACTCTCAAGTGTCTGACTTCAGGACAAACCTCGACATAACAGAGGAAGGTCTAAGGCACGAAGCTTTGCCTGGAGAACTTGCTGTCCAAGCGATCTCTTTTCATTGCTCAGCATCATTTGAGCAGTGTTTGGCTTTTAGCAGCTGCTTGGGGTGGAAAGACAGAAAAGGAGGTAATGAAAAGGCAAACCATTATACATGTCAATGTCAAAAGCAGTATATCCATGGTCCCCATACCTGACCCTGATTTTCACAAATTTATAGGTCATCATCCTTAAAGCCATTAATTCTCCATTAAAATTGTTTTAAACTAGTCAATAAGTTCAAAATTCAATGGACCAGTGTGAAAGAAGAGGACGACAACTGCATCATCATGCACATCTGGTTTCCTTAAGATACCAAGCTTAAAACCCGGCACAACTGAAAAGACACTGGGATCAGATTTTAGCCTAGCACTCCTTTCTTCCTCAGCTACATTTTGAGGTAGGTCCAAGCCAAATTTGAGCTTGTCACCATTCTCCGCAGACCATGCAACAGGGGAATTCTTGCCCAGCTAGGAACAGTACTGTTCAAGAGACTTTGCCAGTGCAGGGAGGCTCAAGCAGGAAACAGATTTCTCAGCCACAGGCACAGCAGTGCTGAGACTACAGTTTTCACTGCTTTCTACAAATTCAAAAGCATGGGGAATTTCTTTAAAGAAAATTAAGATCTCAGCATATAATAAAACAGGACATTAGAACAGTAACATGACACTAGTAAAAAATACTTCCCATTTTCAAGAACACAATCTTCACAAAAAAGAATACTGATGGCTTTTTAGTGCTATGTTAAGACAAAAACTTCATTTTCTAACTTATTTCCAATAATTATTCTAATACAGTATAATTTTTTGTGCAATCTACGCACACACATGTAATACTATGTATTATTAATGCTATATATGAATGATATTCAAATAGCTCTAACCAATTAAAATCTATTGGGTGAGTATAACTGTATGTTAAATTTTAGAGACTTCCATACACCTGGCTGAAACATCATTTCCCCTAATTTAGTTTTCTAACTTTTCAGCCGATCAAATTCTAAACAGAGGAGCCAACTTAGTGAACGGTTCCAGTCATCTCCAGCTATTTAGTTGGAAAATGCTTGTATTTGAACTTTCAGTTGCACATTAATAGCCCTTGTTTTTTATTTCTGTTCTTTCTTTTTAATCTTACTTCAAGATACCACTATGGGGAAGAATTTTCAGAAAATGTAATTTATCAATTACATCTTATACAAATAACATTAGTTAACAAAACTAATGGACTAAACTACAAAGCTGGTTGAATGGCTGCAAAAACTTCCTGGTTAATAAATGTAAAAAAGTACACATGGGTGCAACTTATTCAAAACCTGTACATTAAGGAGATTTTACTTATAATTAGTCATTTCTTTTACAACTGTCAGTCTGTGATGTGTACACCATTTCAAGGAATTTATTGCTATTTATAATGCACTGCTTTTTAAATAAGAAAGCTTTTGAAACATTACCTTAAACCTAAACAAGCAATAATTTATCTTCTAAAACAGTCAGCAATCCGTCACACAAAACCACCAGAATGCTATATATAAGAGAAGTGTAGCTGTCACCACTGCATTATAACTGTTGTGAAGTTTTAAAAAAGACCTCTGTAATTATAACATGACATGGAAATGTTTATCACATTGGTTAGTTTAAAATACAATATGCCTGTTCTCAGGCAGTAAGGACTTTTTATCAGGATCCAACATTTACTATTCTTTCTAGTGACAACCATGTGCACGCCACTTCCTTTCTTACACAAATTTTGACATTCAAAATTCTTAAATTAATATACTTTCTTTGGTACAAGTAACCAGAAGGTTTTTAGGTGCTTTATTTAAATAAAATTAAGAGCAAAACCCCTTTTCCCAAATCTGTGCCAACCATTTTGAATGGAAAATAATTTTTCTCTTATCCCTGGTTTATTTTGCAATGAAAGAATGAGTGATTAAAATGAGGGAGGAGAGTGAGTGTCAGCAAGAAATGAAGTTGAGTGCCCCAGGGAACAAAACATACAAATATTCTGAGAAGAGCTGGTGGGGCAGGGCTGTTACTGTTTGGTGCTCAACCGCTCAGTCCAGCCACGTGCAGAGAGAGATTAAAAATTGGACAACAGGATGGAGAAATAAGATTGAAAAGAACTTGGGGAAAAAATATGTATGTGGGAAAGTTAAAAACCTGGAAACATTCTCTAATCTCATATAATGCCAAGCAGGAAAGATCAGGGAGGATTTAGTGTGGAAGAAGAAAATAATGTATCTTGTTTCAAATTAAAACATGGAACATCATCTGTAACAAAGCTACTGAATAACACAGGCCAAGGAATATATTTAAAGCTAAACTCACAAAAATATTCTCTTAAATCTATAATTCATCAGGTTTTTATCTATTTTTTACATTAAGAAATCTGTTCTACAAATTTAAATTTGGCATGAGTAGTCACAGGTTTCTCATTCAGGTTTCTCTAACATTTATCATTGTACATGGTATATATTTGTTTGGATGGTCAATAGTTTTAGCTCTTTCAAAAACTAACTTGAAGTACACTACCCACAATACTACTGATTTAAGTGCAACTGCATTCATACCAAATGAAAAGAGGGCTATCCTTGACTGATGCTTTGTATCTGCAGTCCTGAAGAGCAGTTGCGACAGACAGTTCCCTTATTCAGAAGGCAAATCCCTCACTTTATAAAACACGTCTTGATTTTCTTGATTTTACTTTTATGTAATACCAGTAACTGAAGGACTAAGACAATCCAGGATTGTCCATCCATGGCAATCACCCAGGGATCAGGTTCATGCTTTAAGCATCCTCCTGTGGCACAGACCATAGGCCGCCCACTCCTGAATCCACCACACACAGACACCCTTCACTTACTCTCTCCGGACAGGTCTCCTCACTACTGTCCTTGCCCTCCTTCTCTCTCAAGCAACCTGTGGGCCTATATTTATTCCACATCTCACAGACTAGGTTGAGCCGTATCACACTTGTGCCTACGAAGTTGGACACTGCAACCACCACTTCTGAATGAGTCCTATATACCATTAAAATGAAAAAAAAAACCAAATAATTTTATTAAATTATGATTCTTCAACACAAAGTATTGATAGATACGTACTGTTAAACTGCTCTGGAAATATAAAGCTCTAAAACATGCAAGTCTCAGCAATGTTTTGTTCTGAAGTCTTGAATAATCATGGTCAACTGATTCTGAGAGCTAATACTTTAGTGATTCATTGCACAAAGAGATTAATTATCTGGATTATATTTGATAAGAAAAAGATGCATCTAGTTTTCATATAGCTAATGGGCTGGCACACAGTTTCCCAGTTTCCTGGACAAGAAGAGAAGAAGCAAAGAACCGCACACCCTCACTTCATACAGAATGGATACTGAAGTCTACACTGCTTAAGTAGTCCTCTTACACCTATGTGACCCTCAAAATCAGTCCCTAAGCTGTAATACAAGGTTCAAATAGACAACACGCTACGTATCAAGAAAGTTACCACAAGACACGATTGTGGCAGAGCATCATGCTGATGAGAGTCTCAACAGTCACATAATGCTATCTAAATATCCATCTTAAATACACCAAACTGTGTTTCCTACATTATGACCTTCTATATGTTTTCAGAGACATGATCTGGCAGCTAAAACTTCATCCTAACCCTGCTCCCTTTGTGCTGGCACACAGGCACACTTACATGTAGGTAAGCATTTGTGCCAAATGATAAACAGCTTTTTCCTATCCACACGCAGGGTTGTTTTGTTTTGTTGTTTTTTAAACCATCCCAAACTCTGCAAGTATTAAGACGAACAAATACAATTTAAATCAAAAACACAGCATAAAAATTAATTTAGAGTACAATTAAGGAGCTGCAGTTTTAACACAACTGCTAAAAAAAATAAGAGATGAAATACTGGAGATAGATAACGTGGGTTTTAGTAGCCCTCTGAAAACTAACCATTTAAGAACAAAGAGCACCTATATTAGGAAGCCAAAACTTCATGCCAAATCGTGATACAGAATAGTGGAAGGTTATCAATTGTATATATATGTGTACTTTTATGATTTCCATAAGAACTCTTGAAGACAAAAATAGCACTAGTCACAGTGCAATCATCTAAACTCCTTATAAATTTTTACATCACAAGTGTCAATGCCAAACTTACCTACAAGTTCTTCTCGCTATACAGATGCAGCTTATTAAAATGTCATTTCCAACAACAAATTAACGTGTCACATATAAGACCTCAAACAACAAGGATGCTTCCACCTCTGTTGTTCTTTTCTGCCTGGATTCTAATCACATCACATGGACAGTTGCCCATCACACATCCTATGTTCCTGTGTGCAAATGTACTATATTACAGCCTTTAACTTCCCAAGAAATATTACTTCATGAAGCTATTTTGGCAATGCTCATCAGTTTAGTTTATAAAGATAGATGAATATACACACAGTATATGTGGATATGCTTATAGCTAAACCGATATGTATTTACATATACGTTTGTGTATGTATACAAATACTGTATCTTTACAGATTTTTAAGGAAGTGTCAGATATATCATTATCTATTAAAATGATATTTTACAACTACTTTCACAAACAAAATATTCCCATGCATATCTGTATGGACAAAACTCATACTACGCAGTTTTCCCCCTAGATTCCGTCTGCAAAACACATTTATGAGAAAAAACACAGATGGCCTGAATACACCACAACATTTTCCACAAGTGATCTGTGTTCCTGTACTTGGCTTTGCAAAACAGTGTATGAAAACATTTTCTGTGAGAAGTATCAAGTAAGTGATGTTCATCTCTGGTATTCACAGTTTTACTGGCAAAATAGCCTTGTATTTAATCAAACATTTTGCATGTGGTACATGCTACAGTTCAGGGAGAAAATCAATATGCATAACTATTCACTACTATCCCTGTAAATTAAAGATCTTTGCCTGGTTTGGTTTTTCCCCCACTCAGGTTTACACTTCAGTATAAAACATTTCCCTGTGATCAGGTTTTTAAAATTATAATATTATAGACTTCTTTATAAAACAGTGCTAGAATTACACAATGAAAACCATACTTATTTATTATATAAGAATATGCTTGGTTTAGAAAAACAAGCAGAGGCTTAAATTTTCTTTTAAAATGCAAACCATCCTCACCACTACATAATTTTAGGTCAATCACTGCAGAAATAGTTACTTAAATGTATTTGGATTTGGAATATTACATTCTTCTGATATCAGACTGAGGACTACTTACATTTCAAACGTAACAAAAACTAAATAAAAGAGACAGCAGAAAACTCTAAAACACATTTCTCCTGTTTCTACACAATACAGCCAACTGGGATTTGTTCTAGAATAAAAGTTTTGCACTATAATTAGGTGCTAAAGATGACTCAAACAAATAGACATTGACTTTCCACTTTCACGGAGCTTTCATTAATGTAAACCACGGATGAAATCACATTTGTTACCTCTCATTGGTACATTTAAATAAGGCGCACAGCACCGAATTTCAATGTGTTGTATCAAGACATTTATGGATGGTGAACACTTGGACTATTTACACATTCCTAAAAGCAGGAAAGCACTTCAAGGCTGCTGAAGAGTCACACATTAAAAAAAGGCTAGGACTTACCAAGTTTCAGGGTGTTGCACCTTCTTACTCTTTCCTTATCAATGCTGATTTACAGCTGCTGAAGGCAACAAAACAGAGTAACTCCTCGCAGTAACTTTGGGTTCTACCCCAAAGAAGATGGGAACATTTCTTACGCAAAACACCTCCACGTTGTAAGATTTTTTGAACTAGATTAAATCCTCACAAATATTTTAACCAACTCTAATCTCAACTTCAAAGTCTTCAAAAACACTGCAAACTGAGGGTCCAAAAGGAATTTTTGCTGACTGCTGCGTTAGCAGCACAAAGGACAGAAAACTGCAGGAATGGAAGAGCAAGTGCTGAAAAGTAGCTGGGCTTTATAGCGGAATTAAACAAAAAAACTCACAAGAGCCATTTATCCAGTCTAAAAATGAGGCATGTCAGTCCATTCACCCATACCCATGAAACCAAAAGATGGCATAGCTCATATTGTCAAATATCCCAGAAAAAGCACAGGCCAGACACAGACCACTAGTCCAGCTGAGTCCTTTCCTGTTTACTACTGTTAAAAGTTGTCAGATTACAGCATCCCAACCCCATAACAAGTTCTGAAAATTAAATCCTCCTCCTCTTCCTAATACCATAAGGGAAAAGGCAGAAAGTACTCTTTATTTCTGCGTTCCACCCAAGAGTCTTGCTATCATGGAATGATTAGGGTTGGAAGCGACCTGAAAGATCATCTAGTTCCAACCCCCCTGCCATGGGCAGGGACACCCTCCACTAGACCAAGTGGCTCCAAGCCTCATCCAGCCTGGCCTTGAACACTGCCAGGGATGGGGCACCCACAGCTTCTCTGGGCAACCTGTCCCAGTGCCTCACCACCCTCTCTGGGAAGAATTTCTTCCTGATATCCAATCTAAATCTCCCCACTTTCAATTTAAACCCGTTACCCCTTGTCCTGTCACTACCTGCCCTTGTAAAAAGTCCCCCCCCCCAGCTTCCTTGTAGCCCCTTCAGATACTGAAGGTCTATAAGGTCTCCCCAGAACCTTCTCTTCTCCAAGCTGAAAAAGGGCCACAAACCACTCAGCCCGTGCTCTCTCCCTCCAATCCCCAAAGGGACTCATGTTGTTTCCCTGCTGCAAGTGCCATTAGCCCAGAGCCAAACTCATTTTTTGGGTGCCACGGTAGCCCATGGAAGAAAACTGATATGGTGTAGTCCTCAAGATCAGGGAATTTTACAGACACCTTCTGTTGGTCTAAAAAAGCCTATTTATCCAGAATGGTAGGAAGTTTCTTCAGTAATTACTTACTCCAGTATTGACTTCTGAAGAGTGCCTAAAAGGACAGACTAGCTGATGATCAGAAACAGAGACAGGATAGTATGACAAGGATGACAAAAGACAAAAGAAACAAGAAAGTAGAGTGGCAGAAACAAAAACCAAAGTGCTCCTTAAAAACAGTATCTTTAATACACAAGAAACACAACCTTCACCAAAGAGTGCACGTCATAGCATAGCCAGTCACCTGGCTTAATCCAAGGAAACAACAAAATTAGTAGACGTGGCCCTTGTCCTCTTCCACAGACATCTCTCTTGCTACATAAAACTCAAATGCATAATTGTCTCTCTACAAGATTTCAAAGGGACTAAAATTTACTAAATGGCTTATTATATCTAAGAACTCTAAGTTTACCAAAATACTTTGGAAGAAGTTATGAAAATGGCTCTCTGACGAACCGCCAAACCAACGAGCATGAGAAAATTCCCATAAGCATCTCACAGCAATACTTCAGTCAACTACAAAATACCAAGTCGAACTACACAGAGTGGTAAAACTTAGTTCCAGCATTATTAAATGGAAAAAGAAACCTCACTCGCATTCGACAGTAAATGTTAATTTGGCATCTGAACGCAAAAGTATGTCCAATCATTGATTTTGATCATATAGAGACAATTACACACACAGCTATTGCTAGATGTGTAATAAATACTGCAAGATCTATAAAAGTTATTGGAAGCAGGTTTTTCCCCATCCTAATACACAGTTGTTTAGATGACTACCTTTTAAGCCATCTCAATACCCCACAGCACAGTGTCCAGAAACTAGGTGCCAGCATACACCTCCGCTACATCCAGTTGTTCCTGACAGAAAGCAGGACCATATAAGACAATGCAGTTAGAACAAAGATACTGTGTTCAAGCATTTAAGATAAGCAATGAAAAACACATTTCTTTACATACTTAGCAAGGTTAGGTTTTTTTCCTCACCCCCCAACCCCTCTGGAGACAGGAGCTGTGTTTCTCAGGTGAAAGGAGCCCAAGTTTCTGAGTTACTTTGTCCCAGTATTACTGTTCAAGCAGAGTGTGGGACATTCTCCAACTCAGCGTGGGGAGGTAGGAGGAAACCAGCAGTAGAGGAAGACTCATTCATTAAACATCTTGCTGAAAACCATGCAGGTGGGTTATTGTAGGTACATTGCAGAATATCACCATGACTGTATAACAGTACCTTGTTATGAGATACTCAGTAAAACATTTTATTGAATAAGAGTACAGCAAAACCAGCTGTAGCAAACCATGCCCTCCAGAGAATCGTGAAAGTACCTGCTACTCGCATGGTACTTTGTGCAGATGCCACTACTAAGTAGGAAATTAAAATGGCTAAATATTTTGAAATTAATCTTTGGGCACGCAAACCACCTGTTTCAGAATTGCCTTAATTAAGAGCAATAGATATCACAGCAATGAAACCCACTTGGTAAAGCTACTGAACTACATGTGAGTTTGGACAACTGGAGAGCCTGCTGGGCCACACACAAGTGAGGGAAGGGGTGTGGATGGCGATAGATGAGACTGCCAGCCTTGGAAGTACAGGGCTTTGCAGACTTCTCAGCATGTACCGTAAGGGCAGTGAAGCAGCAACACTGCTGTCTTTTGGCTGAAGCCAAGAAGAAAATTAGCTATCTACACAGTGAACACCAACAGATGGCTAGTTTCAGTGTAAGAGAGACTAAGACCTAGTGAGTATTGTGTCTGAATATGTACACAATATGTACGAGAGACTAGTTTTGAAGTCCGATATACTAGTTTTATTAGGGACTTTTCCCAACAACTTACATGTTACTAGAAGTTTGTCACAGCTGCTGTTACACAGGAGCAAAGGAACTGATTTACTGAACAGATAATGTAACTCACAACACGTGGGAACATACGATCTGCAGTCTCACACAAAAGAAAAACATACACTCAAAGCCACAACGTGAACCCTCTTTTCTACCAAATCACAAGGCACATTCCTGCTAATAAATAGTAATTTTGTCTCCAAGTCTTAGACTATAACAAAAATAATGGTGTAGAAAAGTGTTCCCATTTAATCTTGCTGTTGTAATTTAGATTTAAATGCATATTATGCATCACTGTTCTCTAATATGTTAAGTGAAGCATGTAGCTATGTTCCCTAGAAAGGGTGATTTTCATTAAGAGATTGGAAAAGCAATGACTCGGTTAAGAAAACGGATCATAAGAAGAGGCATGACATTCCAGCGATGAATTGACTTCAGTCTTAAATATTTAACATTCTAGTGAAAATATGTAAGTGGTTTTACAGAATAACCGAATTGCACATGAGAAGCTTTGGACAAAACATCAAATATTTAAACATTGATGGAAAAACTTTTTTTTAAGAAATGAAAGTTCCCAAAAGAACAACTTGGAAAACAGGACAAGGGGAACATTCTAAGAGGGTAAAGAAAAGGCAATTTTTCCTAAAGTAAGCTGGTTTTCATTAAGAATTTTATCAAGTCAGAATTTATAAACAGCTGTATTTATAAACAGAAATATGAGAGACTTCTACTATTTGCATTTTTACTATCAGAAAAAACCCCCTACCTCAGAAAATTCTATGCACACTACCTCTGCTTACCAAGCCACATGAAAATACTTTGAAACTCCCACAAGAAATTGTGCAAGTGCTTGATTTTTTTTAAATTGAGCTTCACCCAAATAGGGTATTAAATGGATAGACCTAATCTAGTGGAATCCAAATATGATCTTTTTTATTTTATACATTTAAACTCAAAAATAGAGTTATATAACTGGTTTTGTCAGATAAGCACTTATTAATCTTTAAGAAATAAATGTTTCCGAACAATGTAGACATTGATAAAAATTACTTTCGTCCTTTAATTAGTTGCTATTATAATTTTTAGTCTAGTTTAGATCAGGATTCTGAATAAGACAAATATTTATGGAAACTGATACCAGACTGCAGAACAAGCTTCCAAGGCTCAGCTTTCTGATGGGGAGGATGCTTACATGCTACCCATCCTCAGAATACAGCATGAGCCCTTTTCAAAACTCAGAACTTGCATTCCTTTAATTAAGGCAAAGGAAATTATACAATAGCCCCAATAAATCTATGTTAACATTCAAAATGAAGTAGCAATTGAAGCACTATGGGTTTATGAAGCGAAAGATGGTTGGAGCAGGGAAGGGAAGTTTGGAAAGGCAAAGCGTAAGCTCCAGCAGCAGCAGCAAATAGCTCAGGTGGAGAACAGCATCTTACAGAGTAGCAAGTCGCACAGGAAATGGTGATCTGAATTAAGTGATGAGCAGAAAACTGGAACATATATGAGGTCTCTCAGGTAGGAAAGCTTAAGAATCATGCTGAAAACATTCAAGCCTACCTAACTCTTACATGTATGAGCTGACCTGGATGTCAATAAGCATCCCAATCCTCCCCCCTTCATCTTTCTGCCTGCCCTCCTACCATTTCTAAAGCAAGATTAGAAAGTGTATAGCAGGCACAAATTTAAAAAATCCCCACACCATGCAAGACTTCTGTTGTTCATCTAAAATCAACACTGATTAATCAGTATATACTTGAAATTAAGAAGCACCACGCTTCAGTATGTGCTTTTACATATATGGTGCCTTTATGAAAGCCAACTGTATCCTGGGCTGTATCCAGAGAAGTGTGGCCAGCAGGGCGAGGGAGGGGATTCTCCCCCTCTACTCCACTCTTGTGAGACTCCACCTGCAGTGCTGTGTCCAGTTCTGGGGCCCCCAACATCAGAAGGATATTGACTGGTTGGAGTGAGTCCAGAGGAGGCCACGAAGATGCTCTGAGGGCTGGAGCCCCTCTGCTATGGGGACAGGCTGAGAGAGTTGGGCTTGTTCAGCCTGGAGAAGAGAAGGCTCCAGGGAGACCTTATAGCACCTTCCAGTGCCTGAAGGGGCCTACAAGGAAGCTGGGGGGGACTTTTTACAAGGGCCTGTAGTGACAGGACAAGGGGTATATGGCTGTAAATTGAAAGTGGGGAGATTTAGATTAGGTATTCAGGAAGAAATTCTTCCCGGAGAGGGTGGTGAGGCACTGGAACAGGTTGCCCAGAGAAGCTGTGGGTGCCCCATCCCTGGCAGTGTTCAAGGCCAGGCTGGATGAGGCTTGGAGCAACCTGGTCTAGTGGAGGGTGTCCCTGCCCATGGCAGGGGGGTTGGAACTAGATGGTCTTTAAGGTCCCTTCCAACCCAAACCATTCTGTGGTTCTATGCAGCAATATACATGCAGTTAGAAACACCAAAGTTTACTTTCAGATTTCTGAAAAACTGTATTTTGGTTCTTCTGTTACAAATAAAGTTTTTCAAAGCTCCTGAAAGCAACACAACTTTATTGTGTCTGACAAAATACTGTTTTCACACACAAAAACAACCATCCACCTGAAGTGAAACACAACCTCGCAACATACAACCTGTGGGTGTAACCAGCTCTCTCCTCCAAAAGAGCATCTCCCTGGCGCTGCTCTGTACCCACGGGGCTCATGCACCTTATCAGGCACTTCAGTGAGAAAGACGATGGCAATGCTTCCAAGGAAACACTGTCCAAAACGGAGAACCACACATCTGAGCTATGAGTCACACACAACAAGAAGCAGTTTAATAGGATACAACACAATACCGAATAGTCCAAAAATGTGAGGGTCCTGCTTCAACAAGCAGGAAGATCCTGCCCCGTTCTTCCAGACTCAGTATGTTGTTTCATTTTTTTTTTCCAAGACAAAAGAGGGTGGCTAAAAACAAACATTGCAATTTCACTAGAAAGAAAACATAATTTTGCACAAATGAGGTTTTCATCAAAAATGCCAAAAGTAAAATTACTGAGCAGCTATAGCCTGCTCTTTTTGCAAGTTAATTTGGGTTATACACACCCCCATAGTAGGGAATCTCAGCTTTTCCAACAACTGTACACACAGTTCAATTGGTTTTACTTTATCGAGGACAGAAGTGCTTAAACAATCAGTAAATGGGTAATAAACTACAATTTTATAGGCCATGTTTATGAGTGAAATACTCTTAGATATGTAATAAATGAAGAAAAGATGAGACTATCTTGACCTTTAGATAACAGTCCTGAGGAGGGATGATTAACTGCAGAAGATTTAGCATCATCAACAACTGGAGGATTTCAGATGAAAAGAACGTTGCATACACATAAGTAGATATAAAAAGATGTGCACTGTTAAGTCCATGCCACCCAACTGCTTTCAACTTTTATATGGATACAACCATAGTTCATTTCTGTACAAGTCAAGCAAAGTAGAACATCCGTAACAGGGCAGGAAATGAAGTTTTATTCATTACACAAAATAAATCAACAAAAATGTGCTGTCTGTTGATGACAATGAAACCACTAGCAGATGCACTTGGGACTGTGATCTGTTCTGTCCACCAGATGCTCTCTCCCTGTGGAAGGCTGGTAAAAAGAATTAGAGAGTTCACGGAGGCTTAAGACGACTTTTCTCATGCTGTTAAGTATTTTTCTAAAGTTTTTACTGCAAAATCTTAATGTTCTTCATGACTGTAAGCAAGTAATCTAGGATGAACAACCTATAGCCCACAAGCCATATGCAGTATGGCAGGACAATTCATCTAGCCTGTTCTCTTTAGCCTCCTAAGAGCCTCAGCTGCACACCAGATGACTGCACTGGAGCAGGCAGCCTGCTCCCCACGACCATTTCATCTAGGAGGCTCTAGCATCTCCGCCATCATATAATGAGCATGTATTTAAATGCACACTGGGAAAAGGATTGTAGAGCTTCCAGGAGAGATGGCCACTTCCCACTGCCAGAATAATGCATCTACCCCACAACCCCATTGCTGTCTACATCTGAAGAACATATGGGAAAGACAACCGTCAGGAACAGGCTGAATAAATTGTATGGAGCCAGGAGCACACTCCTGCCCATCCTCTTTCTCAGGTCATGATGGGGAAGCACTGCAGGACAGAAAGCTTCAACACCTGCAACCCAGTGGAGAGGCAAGGCAGAGGCTTCCAGAAGGCAGAACTACATACATACACAACGTGTGATATTCTCCAAGAGAAAGTGCCCTAGAAGCCATGAAACATGACACTTGGGCCACAGGGAGTAAAAAACAAACCTAAGAGCAGCCCACCCACCCACCCAAAGGCCTGGAACACAACTGCTCCTCACAGTAAACTGGTACAGCATTACTTGTGTTGATGAGGAGACCACTCAGTTTATAGAGCTGCATGGTAACCACTGTAGTTCTTTGAAAAGTAGTCCCTAATTATCAACACAACTCTAAAATATGAGGACTAATGAGCTTTGGGCCTAATTTTAAGTAATTATACATTACTGCTGCAGCATCTCCTTTCAGGGAATCCTAAGTTAACCTGCAATGTTGAGTAATGATGACAGGCAAACGCAGGGGGGAAAAGGCACTTTGCTCTCTAATGAAACCAAAACATACTTTCAGCTTTACTTGAAACTACTTGCAAATTAAATAACTCCACTCAATAGAGCTCTACAACAAAATATTCCAGAAGAATGATTCATGTATATAAAACAGAAAAGGGTAAAGTAGCTTTGATTTACTCATCCTCCAATTAGGTGCAACGCATAAGGACTTAGATTGAAAATAAAGGGCAACACCTTACAGCATTCTGTGCTCTGTAGATGTTTGCATTTTGACAAACAGCCCTGCTAGACACCAGCTAGTCCAAAGCTGACAGGTGCCTGTGTAAAGGAAACCAAGTGAGGATTCCTCAGTAAGCCAATGTGATGGCCTCAGTACATTGGTTCTTAGCAAGTCAGACACAGAACTACTAAAGAAACACATCAAAGAGAGGGGAGAAGAAAGAAAAGAAAAGAAAAAATCGTATTTCATATTATCATAGAATGGTTTGGATTGAAGGGACCTTAAAGATCATCTAGTTCCAAACCCCCTGCCATGGGCAGGGACACCCTCCACTAGACCAGGTTGCTCAAATATTTCTCAGTAGAGGGATCACGTTTGTTCCGTTTTCTCCAGAGGCAAAGAAATAAACATTTGTAGTTAAAGTTGATGTTTATTTAACAGTTGGAGTTAAACTAAGAGGATGATAGAAACAACTAGATGGTGCAGGATATTGTCAGCAGCACAGTACAATTTCCCTGGAGTTCTATGGCCTGTGAAAAGACTGATTTTTCCTTAAAATAGAAAGTGCACATTTAAGCCTAAACATTTTCCTCTTCTTTTGGGAAAAACTGCAGCTCACTGGGATAGAGTTTGTTATTTTGAACACTTATGGGCAACAAAACACAATCTACACCAGTTGTGTATCAAAATTTATTTAGCAGGAATCACTTTTTGAGTGCAGGTATTGTAAGCTAAGTCACAAGCAATAAGTGAATAAGAAAATTTTCTGCTTAAGTTCAAGATCTATCTAATAAATTATAATGGAATCACACCCTCTCAGAGAAAATACTGCTCTTTCCAAAAGGAACAAGCTATAATTTCAGAGTACACTTTGTACTTGAAAGAATTAAGAGTATTTTGTCTTTTGGAATTTTAAGATGTTTTTAACCAAAGGTGGATAAATTACATGGTTTTTCCACTACAAAATCTGTAATCATGCCCATTCCGAAACAGGAGGTTTTGCTATAATGAGGAGCTAAAATACATTCCAACAAATTTAACTATGCTTTAATCCATCAACAAACGAGGAAAAACTACTTCCTCTCCAAGGAAATATTTTTAAATGCATTACCTCACCTCATTCCCCGTTAAGCCATACCAATCCAAACTCTTCACCCGACTACATGAAACAAAGCTGGCTTGTAGGGTCCTGATTTGATGTCAGCTGGATTGGGACAAATCTGGAATTACTCCAAAGTAAATCAACTGAGGTACTCCAGACCTATGCCAGGGAAAGCTGAATCAGAATCTGACCCTAGACTTCTAGGAATTATGCCAAAGATGATATATAAATCCTTTCACCCTATACCTTGGAACAAAGACACTGACTATTGGCATTGTATTTCCTTGCTGTAAGTAGGTCAGAGAAAACAAAGCTAAATAATATCGGTAAAGGTACAAGGATTACTCTTAACCTTTCTACTTTACACACTCGTACCTAAAAGGCAGAACAGTTTCTCTGTACTTAAGGAGAAACACAGCACTTAGATGTTAATATCGGCATTTGCCTTAGTAAACGCATTTTCTGGAATATAAATAAGTGAGGTTGGGGTATCTGAGTTTCAACTCCTATCTACTTGCCCACCTGCAGAATTAAAATGAATCATCTTGTTGGTTTCTACTTTCAGTAACCAAGTGTACTGAAAAGACTAATACTGGGGGGGTGAGTAGGGAGGTGTCCTATGAACTTGAAAAAAATAAAGGTTTGCTGAGAAATGCAATTCTGTAGCAATAGCCTTGCAGCAATCACTGTTTGTCTCTGCTTCTGTGCAAATGGATTCCTTCCCAAAATTCAAGAATACATACCATGACATTAGCCCAATTACCAATTCACCAAATTAACCGGGGGGGGGGGTGGGGGGTGGGGGGGGGTGTATTAAAATAAAAACAAAACAAACAACCTTTTCTAGCTGGTACATCACTACCAACAGTGAAGACTTAGGCTGCCACAACCTTGTTCTGAAAGCAGCTGGTGCAGGTTTGAACCCTGAGCTGCATAACAGCAACTGCAACTTGGCCTTAAACTTTGAAGTTCAGTTTCGCTGGGGACGTACAAGCCAGCTTCTGCTCTCCAAAGGCCTTAGGCCACACCACAAGGAAGGAAGGGGACTGTGGAAGGGAGGAATGAGTCTGCTGGCTGGCTAACCCAGACTGATTCAGTTAGTTACCTGCAGACTATCCTGCAGCGCAGTTCCTGGAATAGATGAGTTTTTGCATCACCCTCTTAGCCATCTCCCTAAATAGTCTCCCAATACATAAAAACATAATACAAATCCTGTATCTGTAACTTTAAGTGCTGGCACCCAAGACACACAATGATTTTGGAAATGTTTAGGTATTAATGTACAAGTTTCTGACAAGATTCACTATTTTCTCTGCTAATTTTGATGTGATATACTTGTGCATATCTGTATGTGACAGGCAGCATCACAGAAAGATTCGTAACCTCAGGAGCACGTTCATTGCATTCAAAACAGTCATTCTGAAGTAACAGCTAAGTTGTGCAATTATTAGTTTTCTTAAGTTTAACAAACTATTGCATTTTGAACAAACCCTGCTGTACCTCCATGCACGACCTGACAAAGCAGCTGCGTTATTTTGGAGGTTAAGTGTCTTTGGAATGCAAGATATTAAGAGCATGAGACACAGAGGCAAGGATCTATCTTCAAGGGGTCCTATATCAGTAAGGAAGTTCTAGAAGACCTGAACCACCAACAGCCCTATCATCTTTTGGAGATACCAGTAAGTCTGATGAAGTTTTCTCCAACATGAGCACTCAAAGTTCATTTTGGAGAACTCGCATATACACACACACCCCCTCTGTGCTCATACGTATCTCAGAGACAGTAAATTATTTAACTTTAACACAGGTCATCTCATCTGGAATATATGAGTACATGCAAATCACCAGTATTAGTGAGAAATATTAATAGTTTCTGTTTACTAACCTCCTGACTTTTTTTTTTTTTAGAAACATACCACATTAAGCTGCACTAAAAGCAACTCATATGTATTCCTATTCAAATCCAACACAACTTTGAAACCCACAACATACTCCAAAGTTCTAAAACACAAGTTGCAACGGTCATTACATTAGCTCTACTATTGTACTTCCCATGCCATCTATTTCCTTACTAAGAGGTTGGTTTGTTACACATAACCCCTTCAACTCCCTAGCAGCACATACGCTTTAACACAAGTACTGGGCACAACCTATTCTAGCTGTTACAGAACAAAACTATCATATACATTTCAACAATGCCCTTTCTAATTGGTGCTTTGCCAAGAGTTCAACCCAACATTCAGTTTCCAAGTTCATTCTGCAGCCTAGAAATCCCTTGCATAATCTTCTACCCCTTCCCTCTACACACAGCAAATTCTGATTACTTGATCTATAAATATAAATAACCACAACATTCACAATCTTACTGTAGACTTTCTAGAATACAGCTGTACTCTGTAAATACTCAGTCTGGGGGCTGCAGTTTTCTAGTAATTACAGAAAATATGAAGATGATCCATGAAAGAACTCCAGAAGAAAAAAAACCAACACTGTTTGGTTTGTTTGAGAGAAGGAAGGAAAGAAGTGAAGTTTACACTGACTACCATTCAGCTGGGCATAGGTGACTGTCATTCAAAGCAGCTCTTCACTGCTATCCCTGCCTTACTAAAACATGGAATAACAGTGAAATGATGACAGTGTAAAGCAATCGTTTACCTCTGTAACACACGGTATCTGTATTTCCTGGTCTAACTGTTCCTCCTTATCATAAAGCAATAATGAAATGAAAGAGTTGGGTGGGAAGCTGTCTGTAACGTGCACAGATCCACACATGGATAAAGAGAATCAGCCTTCTACACCAATGCAGCACAACAGGTAAGTAGGTCTGCTGCTTCCTCACTTGTTAAGCAACATCACCATCCCCCAAGCAAGGGAATCTAAAAGCAACAAAGTAGGAAATATGGAACTAGTTTGAAATGAGTGAAAAGCAGTATCAGCTTTCTCTGAGACAGAAAATATCTTTCCTTCCACATGGGCAACACTACTGAACTATCAACTTCTGAACTACTTCACAGATGAAGCAGGAATAAACAACAGAAGTGGGATATATATGGACTGCTACCTGTGCCCTATTTGAGAACAGTAAAATACCCTTAACAATATGTGTGTTTCCACAGCTTGGAAATGGTGAAATACTTTGGCAAGGACGTATTCCCAGCACAGTTTGCAGCTTCTACACCAACAAATCTCTATTCCTAATACACTCGGTTGCAAGGGAAGTCTGACAGATTGCTAGCTGGCTCCTGTTTTCAGAAACAGTAGCTCGTGTGCAACAAGCTCATAACACTTCCATTTTCAGCAAATGAAAACAATTATTCTTCCAGCAACAATGATAGTATTGAGAAACACCACAAGAACAAGATTCTGAGCTCTCACCATGTTATTTCTCTAACTCAGTTTTGAAATTGGACTTAGTCTGCTGGTTCACTCTCCATGTTGAGCCAAAATTGCAAAGTGCATTAACATGGCATTACCAGAAAGAGGCACTAGATCTCGAATATTCACTAGTTCCAGACAAATCACTCTTGGGGTGGAAGCACTGGCTATCATTTGGAAGTGTCAGTCCAGTAGGTCAGCTGAAAGCCACTCAATATATCAACCACTGAGATGAGACTGATCAGTCAAGGATACATTTACACAAGACAGCTTAGCAGAGTTGAGCCTTTATTACATGTTGCATCTTCTCTGTATGCCATCACTGGCCCTAACCTGAGCACCCAAACTAATACAACACACTAATCCAGAACAAGCAAAGAAATCAAGCAACCTCATCATCTTTTGCCGGGCTGGTTGTGTTTATGACATCAGCAAATGATCCAATTCAACTCACATTAAGAAAAATGCCAGCATGTGGGAAGAGTAGGGTAAAGCTGGAAGCAAGATAGAAACCACTAAGTGAGCTACATCAGCCAAGTAAACTGAAGGGAAGACAAATACAAGCTTGGGAGGAGCTGCTAAGATACTATTTTGTTACTTTTTGTCAAAATTGTATTTTACAGAACTGGGGAACACTGACAGAGAAAGGGACCTAGCATGGAAGGGTGAAGACATTACAAAAAGAAGAGGAATCAACTTCTGTAGCCAGATATCAAAGCACAATTATAGCACAACTGGAGGTCCCAGTAGAAAAAAAAAAAGGTAGTGAGGAAATCAGTGCCCACATTTTCAGTGTTAAACACACCTGGAAATAAGAAAAAAGGTCAGGGTAAGAAAAAATAAGGGAATAAACAAAATGAGGAGGGGACATAAAGATTCATTTCAATCTGCCCAAAAGCCAAAGGCTTAAAATAAGTACAAATCAGAAACATGCTGTACAAAGCGTGTATTTCTGTTGAAATACAAGTTGACCCAGAAAACAGAGAGCCCCATATAAACACACCTATTTTAGAACAAACCCATGAAATAGTTGCATTCTAGTAATGTGCTCTGGAGGAAAAAAATACTTCAAAGCATAGGAGGACATGATAATGCATTAAACTAGTAAGACTGAAATATTATGACAGAATGAATAAATTCAGTGTTATGCAGAATTCCACAAAAAAGATTCACACACATGGAAAACTGTTCCAACATGTCCAAAATAAGGATGATATCTTTCCAAAATGTGGTATCCTGACAGGGTTCCACCAAAATAAGTGAGATTTCTCAGCTAGTCAGGTGTTCCAATGCAAACAAATGTAAGCATGCTACCCTCTCCTGATCAAACAGTGTTTCTAGAATTACCTATAAAGCTATGAAAGCTTTAAGGACTACTGCCCACTACCCCCAAAACACACCTCTCCCCTTGACATGCCTCAGGCAACTTTAACCTCTCCTCACCTAACATACTGTCCATTTGGCTGCCTTAGCCCTCCTCCATGTACTACTCCTACCTGCATTATCCTCTCTCTTGCTACCTGAGAAAGAGATCTCCAACTGATGTTCTGCACAAAGCCAACTAACTTAAAAAGGCATGCTCCAAGCGTGTTCCTTGCACTAAGCTAACAGTCTCTGCAGCTGCAGGGTTGTTTAACAGCTTTTAGAAAGGTCATACATCAAATAAGGTACAGAGTGAGCACCGCACAAGCACTTCAAAAGCTCAGCAACCAAAGCAGGGACACTGATTTGGGAGTTAAAATGCAGTTCAAGTGCACTTATACGTATAAAGAATTAAAACACTAATATCGTAGAATGGCTTGGGTTGGAAGGGACCTTGAAGACCATCCAGTTCCAACCTCCCTGCCATGGGCAGGGACACCCTCCACTAGACCAGGGTGCTCCAAGCCTCATCCAGCCTGGCCTTGAACACTGCCAGGGATGGGGCAGCCACAGCTTCTCCGGGCAACCTGTTCCAGGGCCTCACCACCCTCTTCGGGAAGAATTTCTTCCTGATATCCAATCTCAATCTCCCTGCTTTCAGTTTAAATCCATCACCCCTTGTCCTGTCACTACAGGCCCTTGTAAAAAGTCCTCTCCCCCAGCTACATTGTAGGCCCCCTTCAGGTACTATAAGGTCTCCCTGGATACTTCTCTTCTCCAGACTGAATATGTATAAACATAGGTTATATACAAGTTAATACATTTCTGTCCTTCTTGAATTTAAAGGACAGTTAATCTGATTTTTTTGGAGAGACACAGATTGTTTCAAAAGAAAAAAAAAAGTGTTATTTCCTCTTTGGGAAACATGGCCTTGCCAACACACAACAGACATCTTAAAGAGGCAACAAACCAGTCTAAGTGAATATATCCAAGCAGTAATAAAAACCAAATATTCTTTTATTCTAAACATTATAATTTTAGAAAAGTAAAAAGCAATTTAGAGTAGATCACAAGAAGCCTAGTCCATATGCCTTAGACAAACTGACCGTATGAATATACTACAAGATACAAAGTACCACAAATCAGGACAAGGCAACTAGGGAACCTGAAGTCTTGAACATCAACAAAACCCCAGCAGTTGACAGGCATTATTACTTCTGCAAGAAAGTTGTTCTTTAACAGTGGTACTCCACCAGCATAGCAGCTATACGATAACATAGCCATGTCAAATTAGCTTTACAACTATCAGCACTGCATGAAGACGACTGTCTTTCAATTATTTTTTGCAAACTGAAGTAAACCATCAGTTCAGAAAGAGGTAGCTCAGCAGACAGAAGGAACATGACAACAGGAATTTTAGAGGTAGAGTTTCTAAAATGTTAAAGGTAGAAAGTTCTTGCTCTCACCATAATTGAATTAGGTTCTCACAGTACACAGGAGCACAAAACAAATAGCAGCAACACTAGAGGTGTCTACACTTGACAATGAGACCACATCCTGAAGTTTCTCGGTATGAAGGACATAAGGACTTGACTTGTCCATGCCCAAGAAAGAAAACTGATGATGACAATCTGAAGTGCAGCTGCACTGCTTAGTTGTATCAGTATCCATTACCTTCCTTGTTAACCACTGCATACTCATGTGCTTAAAATGTCTCCATTTGAAGTCTCCTTGACAAAGTCTCATACCAGGGTGTTCTATTTATACAGAGTTCAAGAAACTGCTGGAAGTAGGATATGAGTATTAACTTGATGTCTCCTGCCGATGTCAAATGCATAGATATCAATCACCACTATTTGCCTGTTATAGGGGACCTGCTTGACTGCCAGTTTTTCTTTTGCTTCTAGTTTGAGCGAGATTACACTCTGGGAGAGCAATTCCAGACTGTTTGCACAGTGTTTGCTACTTAAACCATTACATAAAAGGAGTGATAAAAATCTATCCTTCTGGAAGCTTAGATTCTGTTTTCTGACCACGTAAAACTTTTTCCTGCATTCAAAATATGAGCTCCTTAGTAAGAATACAGCCCCAAATACATTCTGGACTCCTTTTCTGTTCCTGAAACTGCTAACCACAGTAAATACGCCTGATAAAGCACACTTGGCTTCTCTTCTTCAGGATGCATAATGTTGACATTTGCAGGACTAAATTTCAGATTATTATAATAAACATGTCATTTTCAAGCAGTTGGAGACAGCGCTTAGAAGATAAGCTGGCAAAAAGAAAGGAAGACTTAACTTGTTTACATCTTTCATGCATATGTCAGAGTAAAAAATTGGGAAAACACTACAACCACCAGAAAGTTCAGTTGCAGTGAGGACTCATACGTTCACTGTCCTGCTTGACCATCCATTGTTTGGCTGCTCAGAAAAGCATCCTCCTAGTCAGATCCTTCTCACATACAGTTACATGCATTCTCAAGGTACTGGGACAGTTTATCACTCCTTGTCCCTACGAGTGTTCTCAGGAGCCAGGTACAGCACTGCCAATGAAGATGTCAACCCGTATTGCAGGGAACAGAAAGCAAGAGGGATTACTATCTGAAGTCTTGTTCTTAGGCAGAAACACCTACAAGCAAGGCTTACTCACCCAGACTAAGGATTAGGTCAGGAGTGCTCATCTTTTTTTGCCTGTAGGCAGCACACCAACACTGGAAGCTGCCCTAGGGGCCAGGCACAAGCACAGAAGGAATCATGATACCCCACCTGGAGTGCTGTGTCCAGCTCTGGAGCCCCCAACATCAGAAGGATATCGACTGGTTGGAGCTAGTCCAGAGGAGGCCACAAAGATGCTCCGAGGGCTGGAGCCCCTCTGCTATGGGGACAGGCTGAGAGAGTTGGGCTTGTTCAGCCTGGAGAAGAGAAGGTTCTGGGGAGACCTTATAGCACCTTCCAGTACCTGAAGGGGCTACAAGGAAGCTGGGGGGAGGGGGGGGGGGGGGGGAAGACATTTTACAAGGGCCTGCAGTGACAGGACAAGGGGTGATGGGTTTAAACTGAAAGTGGGGAGATTTAGATTGGATATCAGGAAGAAATTCTTCCCGGAGAGGGTGGTGAGGCCCTGGAACAGGTTGCACAGAGAAGCTGTGGCTGCCCCATGCCTGGAAGAGTTCAAGGCCAGGCTGGATGAGGCTTTGAGCACCCTAGTCTAGTGGAGGGTGTCCCTGCCCATGGCAGGGGGGTTGGAACTGGATGGTCTTTAAGGTCCCTTCCAACCAAGCCATTCTATGAATCCAGTAGGACCACTCACACCTTTCGTAGTAATCAGTTTCAGACATTTGAAATCACGATGACTTAGCCCTGAAAAGGACTTCAAAAAGAAACATGCTGACCTATTCACATAAAAATCATCCAAAACTACCAACATGGTAATGGGCACTTGGGTAAGGAAGGCACCTATTCAAGTCGAGGCAACACAATGGCAGTGGAACGACTTCTAGGGCAAGACAAAGCATTAAGAAGCATGTCCATAGGTGTCTTTGAACTAATTCACAGCAAAGGCAATTTCTTTTTTTTTTTTTTTTGCAAGCAGAATTACTGCAATCTAAGATGTCAAATACCTTGCTTCTGAAGTCTTTTCAGATGAAAGAGCTGACTAGGAAAAAAAATTGGTAAATTACGTGATCACTTCCTCTTGCCTTGCTAGAACACATGAATATTAATCCACATTTAAGCAAAGCTGTCCAGTATTTCCTCTTCAGCCACTCGTTTGAAAACACTGGAAATACAAAGATAATAAGGGTCTGAACCAAAGGCTGCAAGGCCTTTTCTAGCAGCTGTTGCAGCCTGCTTTTACTCTACTACTTCCTCTATTGAAAGAAAAATTTTACTAAATGGGTTTGCAGGAGATCTGTGGGGTGTGGTATTTCTTCCACATAAAGATAATACCCTTGAAACAGAATCTCTTACCCATAACATTTCTTTTTATATCAAAAAATTCACAGCAAACAAGAATTCTTCAGACTGGAGTTCTTGACACGATACGGCATAAAACCCAACCAAAGGATCTGCTAAACCTTCCTGAACCTTTTGCAAAAGATTAAACTCTACTTTAAGTCCTACTTACACAAAAGAATTTATTTTAATTAAAAGTAATATGGAAAATTATTCTTATTTATGTAGATTTATTTGCATGCATGCACACACAGAAACAGATAAAAACCCATTTGTTATATTAAGCTATTAAAACACATAAAAGCAGCATGGACTGGATGCTTAATGATGAATTCCATATTCACCATTAACCTGAGATGATGATTCAACACTAGCTGATGACAGTCTGCTTCCTGTAGGGCAGCTCTCCATATAATCTTCACTTTCAACTTTGCATACAAGTGTGAAAACTCAGATTTACTGAACTAAAGATACCACTATGAAAATGAGTAAGTACCAAATGAAAATATTTAAGAAGTGAAGACCTTGAACTTTAACATGAGCAAATGAAAAGGAGACAGGTGGACCACTGAAGACCATTAGTCAGTCTTCCCACCATTAGTTAGTCCTCTGACTTTGAGTCTTACTATTTTTTGCTGTTACTGAACAATGTTTGCATACATTCAAAAGGAAAAAACAGCACCATGTGTCCATACAGACACATTCAACTGAACTACAACCCAGGTGAAAAGGAGAAAAACAGCAAAGTCCTGCCTCAAATTTGGAGCTAGCTTTACCACCTAAGGAAACACTTTATATTACTATACCCTCATCAGACAGAAGCCTTCTGTCTTCACTTTCAAAGTCTTCCATAACCTTTCTGCACACCCTATCTACCATCTCAATCATTTCCCAGTCAAGATCAATTTCTGCTTTCAGCATTCTTTGATGACAGTCTCTGCTGATTGTCAGATAAGAATGTGTCTGTGATTCTGACAGTCATGCTTGTGGGCTGTTCTCCACTGTGTCCACAAAGTTATTATATTCCTTCAAAACCTTCTTTGTAATGCCTCATAAAAGGAACAGTGCTTAATTGTCTCTATGCTGATCCAAACAACTGCTTGGTTTCCCTGTGCCCCTGTAAGTGCTTGTATCTAACAGCCTACCCTGATGCCATAATTAGTTATCCTTGGGGTAGAGAGTTTTCATCTTCATACACATCAGCATATTCCTGACGCACTGTGTTCGATTAAAGGCAAGGACTCAAAAGAGAAACAGTAATACAGATACTACGATTCTCCTTGAATCTCCTCATTTGCATCAGTTCCAAGACTAAAAACTACAAACACCAAGGTAGAACATAAAGAAGATGAGATCTGTGGTTAGTTACCATGTCAGGAAGGTGAAGGAAAGCCACAGGCTTGTCCTTCCCAAATTGCACAGCTTGGATTTATCAAAGCCTCTGGTTTAGGCACAGAAGTATTGTGGCATGGAGGGAAGTGAGCAAAGAATTTCAAATAGCTTTAAGATAAAAAGGAAAAGAGTTTGGGAAGAAAAGACAGAAGTTAGGAAGGGTCCAACAGGACCAAAAGAAAGATAAAAACTCTTGAGAGGAGAAACGGCATCAACAGAGGTTTAACAAGTGGATTTCAATTCAAGTCCTGGGATTTCATATCTACAGAAAATAACAACAAAAATACAATAGTGGAACTTTAACCACCCTCTAAAACAATACACAACATTTGCGAAGAACAGTCTCATGGCAGTCAGTTACCGTAACTTAGCAAATACAAGCCAAGCAAACATCAGAACCACATTTAAGTGTTTAGAAACACATTTCAAACTGTACTTACCAACATATTTCATGAATTTGATAACATTATAAATGGTCATACCTAAAACTCAGTGCTGCAGAAGAGTATCTTCAGGAAGAGAGAGGCACAGTTGCATTAAGCTGTCAGACATCGAAAAAGCAATGCCAAGTACCTCACACCCAGTTTCTACTTCAATTACCAGCATTAACCAAATTCATACCAAAAAAGCACATACAGAGCATGTTCAATAGAACAGCACTTGAATTATTGCAAAGTTCTGTTCCTGATGCATTTAAGTCTCATTTTCTTATGAAGTATGCACATTTATTTAACATTCTGGGTTTAGAAGCAGTAGTATCACTTGTAGAGAAGGAAAAGAAGGAAGAAAAGCACAGATAAGAGGGGAAAAGCAAGAACCTTCAAAATGCTCAAACTTCTAAATTCACTAAATGCCACTAAGTCTACACTATGGATTTTATATGTCACTGGGTGAACTTATAGCTTATTTCTGCTTAGAAAAGGAGAACATTAGCATAAAACTTTAAGTTGAGCCATTACTGTCTACTCCAATCTTCTGCCAGCTGAGGGGGTGTTTAAATAGCATAAACAACAAAAAACCCAACCAAACTAACACTGAAACTGAAGTAACAGTGACACAGCATCAGTAAGAACAAAGCATCGCTGTACAAAAGCATTTTCAAGGGGCTGACACTATACCAAAACATGAAAAGGGAGTTTGTTGCTCACAAAAGTCTGTAGGGTCCACCAGACAACAGCTTCAAACAACGCCATGTATTTTAATCCCCATACATCTTCAAGATGAACATTCTTTGAAACAGCCCCTTTCCAAAGGGGACACATCCCACTAAGTTGAGGTCAGAAACTTTTTTGCTCAGGTGAAATTATGCCTGTGCTCATTGGAGGTTTCACCTGAGGTAGGAAATGCTGGATCAAACCAACAAATGTTTGAGAACTAAACCAAGCTTTCTTGCTTATTAAGCTCTTTGCTTATATGAAGTTCTTGGCAGAACAGTTCTAGTTGGAGCTAAATTCAAAGTTGATTTTACTACCCTAACCTACAGAAATATTCTATTCCATGCAGATTTTTTTATTCACTGATTATAAAGATGGATGGTTTCTGATGACAATTGGTTTTCTCCAAGTACACAGTCACACTGGGAGTTAGAACACAAGAATTTGTCAAAACCTTTTCTTTTTATAAAATACTTTCAAATAGTAATTTAAAAAATAAAACTCAAGCTGTCAACTTTTTAAACCATACCCTCAGAAAACAGCATGGAAGTGTTTTCATTTACATTCTTGTAGTCAAAGGTAATCCTTCTATGGCACAGACCCAAATTTTACCCTCCTGAGCGTACATACCACTGAATAATTTGTTCAAATGTCAGTTACAATTTTCAAAAACCCTTTCTTGCCTCTGAACCTTAAACATCTGTAACAAATACTTGTTTTGAAAGTGCTTTACACTTGTGACCCTTGACCTTTTGCTGTATGCCTCACAAAACTTAAGTTTCAAATACCATACAAGCAGGAAATCTGATCATTCCAGCAGTAGCCATCTGCATGGTCCAATATCAAATAGTAGTTCTGGGTTGCACAAAGTCATGGGCCACAAGTCTTTTTCTGCAACTTCTATAATTAGTTGAAATTTGCTGCTTCTAAAACACATTTCTCCTGGAACATCTGTCCTCGAAATCTTACCTTAACATTGGAAAAGTACTTAGCATTCGGCTGTTGGTGTGTGTACACGTGTCTATGCACAGGCACACAGATTAAGTGTAACTACAGAATGCAAGCGTATGCTTGGTGGGTGGCGTACCTAGGACTAGAGATTTCTACTCCAGCAACAAAAGCCTTTTAGCTTGGGAACTCTGAAAGAATATTACAAGAAATATCAAACATAATGGCAAAGTGTTATCTGTTCTTGCTGGCTTATATCTAATTATTGATGTTAATTGTTAACAGTTCATCAAGCACCCTACCAAACACTTGAGACCATCGCACAAATTGCACTTTTGATGATCCTGAATATAACTGGAGGACCCTATGTTGAAGTTGAAATGTGAACAAGGCTTTAGAAATAAACAAACTGGAAAAAAAAAAACCACAAAACCTCTCAAGTTCAAGCACCATATTAACTAAAAAAACCCCAAGTTCAACATTAACGTACTTAAGTACTTTGTTAATTAAATTAGACATCTAACAAAAATTGAGCCACTGCACATTTCAGCTTCATCGTGTCAGAAGGAAGCCTTCCCTGAGCCTATGAAACAGCGTAATGGACAAATTATTGCAAGGAACTAAACAAAAAGCCCTTTGAGACCCTTGCATGTAAGGAGTCTTGCAAGTGCACTCAAGTAAGTACTGCAACCTCTAAAGGGAAAAAGAGAATTACACTCCAGGATCTTTAAAGCACTCCTTCAGTAATAACAACACTACATGTTTTGAAAAATGCCCAGTGCTCAGTGGTGTCACACGCAGCTGTGTCAAGCAGCCAGCACTGCTTCTTAGGAGGCAGAAGCTGGAAGCACGCAGGATGCTATACTGCCCTCAAAATCCATTTCTTGCCTACTCATAGGAAGATTCTGGCAAAGCACTATTAACACGCTTTTACATCTGCAGGAACACAGCTACAGCTTATAAAGAATTGAAAATAAGCATAAAGGATACTAGCCATGATGAGAATAACAATATTAGCCCCTCAGAAAATAACAGAGACCACAACTTCACGCACCTGATTCTTCAGAGGGATTCAAAGAAAGTGACCTACAGAGGCTGTTCTTCTTATCACACTCTCAGTGTTAGAAGAGCCTTCATCACATTTCTTACCTGAGCTCCATCCTTTAATTTCAAGATGCATTCCATAGTATTGATAGTGATGACAACTGGTTCTGATCCCAATTTTGTCCATGGCACGTGAATCCGAAGTTCATGAATATGTCCGCTTAAAAAAGTAAATGGTAGTTTCAGCTCCTAACAACAAAGAGAGTGGTGAATTAGCTACCGAAACATCAAAATTCAAGACACATTTGTAACTTAAGAGTACAGTTCTAGCACAAAACTTAAGTCAATTTATTCTCCCTTCAATGCCTTCAGTCAGTTTGGGTCAGCTGTCTGAACCATGTGTCCCCCCAACACTGCCTGTAGTGAGAAAGCTGGGAACACAGATGCAGTATCAGAAGCTACAAAAGACCTTGAGTTTGGAGCAGGCACTCCCCAGCACCACCTAAAGAGACACCTTATCAGTACTTTTCTCAGGGTAAATCCAGAAACCTAGCTTCATACCAGCCACTGTGAAGAAAGTTAACTCTTTCCTGACTAAAACCAGAACACAGTGCTCAAGGTGAGGCCACTCCAACACTGAATACAGTGGGAGAGTCACCTCTTCCAAGCAGCTGGTTCTGCTGTGTGTGATGCACCCCAGGATGCGGGTGCACACTGCTGAGTCCTACTGGGCCTGCTGTCAGCCAGCACCTCCAGGTTCTTAACTGTTGTGCTTCTTGGTAAACTCAGGGACATAAACCTTAGTTCAGAACTTCAGAATTTCCCTGGCAAAACTGGGCAACCTGGAGCTTAAGCACCTTTGCAGCTCGGCTCAGATTAGTACTTACGTGCTACGACTCAGTACTCCTATGAGTGAGTGGAAGTTAAATACAGAAGGTCCATGAAGTTCTGAAGTCACACAGACAAGTTACTAGAGTGTTTCAGAGGAACACCTAAAACAGCATCCAGAAAGCCTCTATTCCTACACTGCTTGACCCTAGACGTATCCCTGCTGTATACAAGTTCTACATAAATAAAATAGGAGGACAAGTGGATTTTGCATTTAGTACCTGCCACATAGTATAAAGTCCACCTATAGAATATTTCTGCAAAGCTAGTCAATGTCATTATCTGCCTAACACCTTGAAACTGTCATCAAATCTTGGTGGTATGTTTGATAGCCCACTAAAAATTTTGATTTTAATAAGTAGTCACCACGTCATAGGTTCAGAGTTGAAATAACCACTATGGCAACTGTGACCAGTTAGCATCCTGAGATGGCTTCTCTTTTGGGTGACTAATTAGGGCTGTCTTTCTAGCACCACCACTGCAACAACAGCTGCTAAAAGGAGCAGTTTTAAGGAGCAGTCTCTCCATTCTGTAGTTGATACCTCCTCAGCCTTTCTGTTGGTATTATGAAAAAGTTCATCTCGCATTCAAGAGCTAAAAGTGGACGAAGTATATCCACTGCTGACAAAATATTCAGAGAAGACAACTACACAAAGTTATAGCTCTGCTTTTAGCAAAGTACAGCTTTCAGTTTGTAAATCAGTTTCTGGAGCTTTATGAGCTTTCATTAATGAAGTTTGAAAAAAAGTAGTCTAATGTCAGGGAAACTCTTGACTCCTACCTCAGCCATGCTTACACAACATTAATTTCAAGTGCCCATTCCACAAGATAACAGTTACAGATTGTTTCTCATAAAAGCAGTTTGAAGAAAGAGGTTAATTTGTTTTTACAAAGTGTTTTTATCTCATTCACTAATAGACAGAAGGATTTTAGCTAAAAGCTCTCTCCCAAAAACTCAGTTTTAGGTTTACAATCAACACAAACAAAATGAATACAGACAGTTTCAGTTAAGCCACTGAAAAGCCAGTACTGGGCAGTTTAGCTACAATTGTTGCTGTGCTCATAATACAATAAAAAGAACCTTATGTCCCGCAGCTTTTTAGGAGGGCCACAGAAATGAAAAAAATATGCAATCTAAAAAACGGGGGTTGGACTAGATGACCTTTAGAGGTCCCTTCCAACCCCTACCATTCTGTGAATCACAACTTGAGACAATGCTTTCATGAATCAAGACATCAAGCTATCACTACTAACAGTAATAGAAATAAATTCCCTTTCCAGACTCGCAGATACATAATTTCTATGTAACTCATTGATGCCACAAGTCTATTTAGATCCCGACTTGTGTTCACAAGTGTATGAGTTTACTTCAAAAGGCATTCTAGAACACATCTTTCTCCACTATTTGCTGGATGGATTTAACTAGACAAAAATGAGAATGTCTTAACTGCAAGATACTGAGAGAAACAGGAGTTCTGTCAAAATGAGGTGAGACCCAAATGCACAGCATATTTAAAAGAACAACTGTCTTCTTCAAAGGAATTTAGAAACAAATGTTGTCTGACATTACCCTATGGCACAAGCAAGTTTACTTAAAGTAACACAGAGAAATCTTTGTTGTGTTATTTCAGTACACATGCAAAACAAACGTGTGCCAAACTCAGTAATTTGCTCATGGTACAAAACAATAGAGACCATTTTTATTCCTTCTACTTCCCTGTGCAATCTTACCCCTTCCGCATTAAGTACTACATGACATTCTTAATATATCTGTTGTACTTACAATCGATTAGACTTTACATTTTAGATTTTATGTTTACATCAAAGATCAGGCAAAAAATTATGATACGGCTGACGACAAACTTCTGGGCTTGACACATAAATAACTGGCCGACAGCATGCAAGACTACAGACTGGATGATCATCATGCCCTACAGTACAAGACTCTCCCAAACTTTTGGGTGACAGGCCAGTACTGTTTCCTCCACATCAGTATTAATTCAAATACCTTTTCTTTACACTCAAGGCTGTATTTCACAAGTAACCCAGTGGCACACAAAATATCCTTACAGTAAGGATATTTTAATGCCCTCATTTCCTTAAAATTGTTAAGTGCATTAGCATTTTTCATGTTTCTTCCAGATATAAAAAGTCCACAATACAACAAAACGATCTTTAGGTCAAGTTCTCCTTTGTCTTCCAATCAAACACCACTTCAGCTTTCCCTTCTGAGTTTGTAAAACAGCAGCACAGTAAGCTACCAGGTTATGGAGGTATACACAAGCAGCAAAAAGAGCACACCATGTATCTTATCTCTTTGGTACCGCTGTGCCTACAGAAATGCTACACACAACCTAGTTACCAAGTTCATAGGTAGTTCTGTTACCTCTGGTACCATAGTGACTTTACGTTAAGAAGTTGCCAAAAGTGCTTAAAAGGCTTTTCCATAAAACAACAGTTAATTATTAATTTTAAAGTTTAATTACATAATATTTTCTTGAAGTAGTTTTTGTACAGTGTGCCAGTTATTATGCCTAGATGGAAAATGTCTTGGAATGCTCAGTCTTCTAGTGACTAAGTCACTTCTTTGTGTGGTCAGCAGTACTAGGACAGTGAATGTGCCCCAGTGCCAGGCACTGGTGAGGCCACACCTCGAGTACTGTGTTCAGTTTTGGGTCCCTCACTACAAGAAGGACATAGAGATGCTGGAGCATGTCCAGAGAAGGGTGACAAAGCTGGGGAAGGGTCTGGAGAACAAGTCTTCTGAGGAGCAGCTGAGGGAGCTGGGGGTGTTTAGCCTGGAGAAGGCTGAGGGGAGACCTTATCACTCTCTACAACTACCTGAAAGGAGTTTGTAGGGAGGCAGGTACTGGTCTGTTCCCCCAGGTAACTGGTGATAGGACAAGAGGAAATGGCTTTAAGTTGCACCAGGGGAAGTTTAGATTAGATACTAGGAAAAACTTCTTTACTAAAAGAGTGGTCAGGCATTGGAACAGGCTGCCCAGGGAAGTGGTGGAGTCACCATCCCTGGAGGTGTTCAAGGACGTGTAGACGTGGCACTTGAGGACACGGTCTAGCGGGTACGGTAGTGTTGGGTTGATGGTTGGACTAGATGATCTTATAGGTCTCTTCCAACTTTAGTGATTCTAGTAATAGAATCATCCAGGATAGGAAAACAAAGTAATATCAAAATTAATTCAACATTAAATCTAATAAAAAGATGATTATTACAAAATTAACTATGGGCTATTCAAAGAGTGACACAAATACGTACAAAAGCTACAACAGACCCTAAGATGACTGCAACAACACTCAGCTTAGTATAATGAGAGCATATGAAACATAGATAAATATATGTAACAACATGTAAAGTATTTGCAGGCACTGCTATGTTCTCTTTGTGTGTGATAAATCTTCTATGTCAACAACTAATTACATCTGATTTGAAGAGGTATTGGTTCCAACTCGGTTCAAAAATGAAAGATCTCTTGTAGAAGACAGATACACTCCGTTCTCCCGTTTTTTGGGATTGTTCGGTTGGCTCCTAAGAGTGCAACATGACATGGGAACGCTAACATCAGCTGAAGAGCAAGGGGAGAAAGCACAGATTTGTTCCCAGATCTGTTACGAGGTGCTTTGTCCAGGTAGTTTGGCACCCGTGCTAATGTTCCCAAATAATCATGTATAGTTCCACAAACATTTTCAGAGAATTCCAGTTTAAGGCCCTAAAGATATCACTGATATGTGCATTTGTATCCAAAGCCTAAGGCACGAAATTAAGGCTGCATTCATGCTAGATAAGGAGCAAGGAAGCAGGCTGGGGATAAGAGCACAGGACACAAAGGATGTTAGAAGAGCAGAGCAGTTACAGTGACAAACTTAACATTATGCATCCATCCAGGCAGAGTACCCAAATAAAATAATACATACTGTAATTTGTAGAGAATTTAGCTTTTCAAGGGCGCTCGCTGCCACCCAAAATACAGTCTGTGGGTCCAGGCAAGTTCCAAAGAAGAGTAAAAGCCAAATTAAGATCGCTACCTTTCACATAAACACACAACCAAATAATGTACAAAATGAAACTGAGCTATATTTTGCTTTCAGTGCATATTCACGTCCCCATTCCAGCTGATAAGACACAAGAACTGGTATGTACGGCAACATTTGCCTCTACAAAAGCCAGGACATGAACAGATTTCACTGGGTATTTCAGTAGCCAGCTGATACATCAGCAGACAAAGATGAAGCCAGGGATCACCTACCAGCAAAATGCAACTATCTGAAAGGGAACAACATAGGTGATGGCAGAAAAATCCTAACAGTGCCATGTAATATAGCAGGTTCGATATACCACTCCCAAGACATCATTTTCACTAGGACAAACTTTCTTTCTACACGGTACAGCACTGGAACAGTTTACCCAGACAGGAGGTTTTCACAACCAAGACAGGAGATTTCCAGACTCAACTGGAGAAAACCACAAGATGATCTGACATAATGCTGACCACAGCCCTGCTCAGAACAGGAGGTTGGATTAGATGGCCTCCAGAATTCCTTTCTGGTCAACCCTTCTTTGACTCCACAATATATACATTACAAAAGGCTTTGAATATTCATAGGTGAAACACATCCTACACAACTGAAGCCTAGCATCCACATCAGCAGTATGGACAAGCTGTACCAAGAAAATGAGGAAGTAGAAGACTTGAGAGAAAATACAGAGGCCACCGAATACTTGAAGGACGACAAATCAGGTTCTTTGCAGTAGCACAGAAAATAGAACAGGATCTCCTGAAAGACTTTCTCCTCTTCCAGAAGAGGATCAGAGATATTTATAGCTAATTAAGTATTTCTTTCACATTTTCAAAGGTCTCCCCTGATAAGAGTGTTCTTGACCTATCCTATCTCACTTTATTTTATTTAAAAATTAAAACCATATTCCCTGTCTGTTCTTCCTTCAATGGCCATATTGTCTAAACCTCCTATTATTTTTTGCTGCACCTCTCTCAGCTCCTTCACTTGGACTATATCTGGACACAGGACTCTAGCTAAGACTTGCTATACTGCACGCAACAGAAAACAGCTTTATCTGTCTCCCACACCCAACTCCTTAAGCTGTCAGCTCAGATAAGCATAGAAGGAAGCAGTTCCTTCACTAAGACTCAACCAGTTCATACTGACAGCAGGCTCCAAATTCTGTATCAAGTGTTTTACTAGGTCAAGCTTGTCTTTTCACAGCTAAGTTTTATGGCTAAGCCTCTGATCTAATCCACACACACTAGCTGATCAAATCTGTCCTTCAATTACTTTCGAGTTTAGATACAACTGGAACGATGAAAACTGGAGCCATACAAGACTAGTGAAGCCAAATCTGTGTTTAGTACGCATAATTAAAAAAGAGATCCTACTTTACTTTGTGACATTTTGCATTCGATACTATATGCAATTAGTAAATATGACTAGAAAAGCAATTTAGTTAATGTTTGTACTGTACAGCAATGGTTACTGAAAGAATAAACATCCACAGAACAGCTTTTCTCTTCACACCCCATAACTTGCAGAGTGTGTAAAGGATTACCATTTATTACTAAACAAATGGCACAGAATTAACGCAAGAATAGCTAAATGCAAGGAAAAAATAAAAGACTTGCACAAGAATTAAAACAGTGCGTAGTAAATGAACATTTATCTGTGTAGGCCAATGTAAATTTTTTAGTCAACTTCTTTTACATCAGACATACAGACTGTAACTACTGTAAACATTACATACCTGTTCAAGTACATCCAACTTTAATTCAAGCTTACTAAGTACAACATCTCCTCCCCAGAGCGACAACTGCAGATCTGAAGGCTTCAAGTTCTTGATGTAGCGGTTCACATAGCTCATCAAAATAGGAGTTACGTAGGACTCCAGCATTCTGGGAGATTTCTGTATTACAGGTCAAGCACTACGGGGGGAAAAAAACAAAAAAAAAAAAAAAAAAAAAACCAGATACTATTTATAAACCTGTCAGCCTAAGTTTCAATAAGCAGCAGTCACACGGTTTGGACACAGTAAAAATTGTACTTCAAATTGTGCTTTCTAAACATATACAGGTAGAGACAGATATGTTTACATACAAAGACTAAATATATACCGAGATGAAAGCACAGCTATTTGCATTTACAAATATCCAGCTTTTATTTTTAATATACATATATGTGTGTGTATTTATGAACTAATGACTGGCTTGCTCGTAAAAGCCAACCCAAACAAACAAAAAAACCGGCCAAGCACTCTAGCATGCTTTCACGTAAAACCCAAGCGGCAGAAACCCTGTCAGCCTTAACCGACAAAAGCCCCCCATACTAAAACTTCACCCGAGGGACACCTCACCGACGCTACAACTCGAGCACCGCGCACCTGGCAAAAACGCCAGCTTCGTGCCACCCCCAGCTCTAAGCAAGCCAACCTCCTTCAAACCCCCCGCTGAAGTTACGGTAACGCTTGCCACCCCTCGTCAAACTACCCCTCACGGCCCTGCCGCCCTCAGGAGACCCTTCCCCTCCCGCATCACCGCCGCGGACTCTGCCGGGCACCCCCCCGCCCGTACTTTCGGGACACCCCTCACACCTCCCTCCCAGGACCCCTTTACCTGCCCCTCCAATCACCTCCGAGGCTCCGTGCCCCCCACCCAGCCGCCACCCTCACCGGGCCGGCCGGGCCGCAGGAGCCCCGCGCACGTAACTCCGGCCGCTCCGCTGCCCCGCACCGCCACTTCCGGGTTCCCCGGCGCGTGGGCACTCTCCCAGCGCCCACCGCCTCAGCCGGAAGAATTTGACATGCGCACTGAGGCGGGGCCGGAAGTGGGGCGTGAAGCCGGCGGAGGTCACGCGGGCTGCCAGGAGCGGGCGGGGCGGGGCCGGTAGGGAGGCGGGAAGGGAGGGGCGCCGCGGCGGGGCCGCAGGAGCGGGGAAAGGGGAGGTGGCAGGTCCCGCCGGGTGCGGGGCCCATGGCTGCCGTTCCCTCAGGCGGCGGGGGCGGGCCTGCTCCCGCGTAGGTGCGTGTGCCCGAGGCAGCAGCCTGAGGCCGGCCTCCTTGGCGTCCTGGGATGGGTCGCTGCTGTTTGCGGGGCTTCAGCCGGCTCCAGCTCCAAATTTGGATTCGCTCTGTATTGCTGGTGTACGGGGCAACTCTCGGCGGTGGCGAACGTGTGGGTTGTTTCCAGTGTGTTTAATAAAGATGGGCATTTTCCGTTTTTCCCTTTCGAGTTCTGCTCAGGGACTGAATTTCACCGCTTCCCGTGAGAGAGGAAAGGCGCTTGGAAACACCTTTGATTTTCTGCGTGCCCAGAGCTCTTCGCAGTATGTTGGTCCTGGAGAAAAGCCGCCCCTATAACAGCCCTGAGACCTCCTGGGGTTGCTCCTGACAGCAACAAATGCCCTGGGCCCACGTTCGGAAGCGCATGTTTAATGGACTCCTCACGGGTTGGCGGGCGGACGGGCCGGAAAAGAGCGAGGGCCCGTTTCTGTCAGGGTGAAGTGCAATAGGCAGCGCCTGCGGGCATTGGTCTGACGTGGGTAATGAATACCCTTTTACAAAGGCCTCTCGATCTGAGTTTTAAAGAAGAGCCTGGGATATGCCTGTCGAGTTAGATATTCCTCCTGGCAATCTGAAATCCAGTGTTTAATCCGCGCGGTGTAGTTACACGGCAATATAAAAAGCAATATATGGGGCGTGGGGTAGGCTCACGTGAAGCAGAGTCCCCGCAGTGGGAGCCCAGGTAGGAGTGTACTTCCTGTGGCAGTACGCGTGTTGAAATCTGGCTGAGCCAACCAAGGTCTGAAGGCTCCAACTCCCGATGGGTTAGCTGCCTACTCTGCCTCTGGTATACGCATGCTGAGTTAACCATGAATCCCCCCTGGTTTTAAACACGCCATCGCCCCACTTGCCGTGCCACCTGCACTCATGAATCACAGCCCATAAGACCGTGATTCACAGCCTTGCCTCATGACGATATAAAGCAGCTTGGACTGTGTTTTCTCTTACGATGAAGGTCACCCCTCCCACAGCTCATACTGGGGCAGAGTGTTTGACCATTCTTCAGCAGCTGTGGCATGTTAACCTGTGGCTAAGAGGTAGAAGCAGGCAGGTGAGGGACAGAAACATTTTAGGAGCATCACTGCTCTTTAATTAAGGATGTGCTTCCGACTTGTAATTTCTTTAGCGCTAAGGTTCTTGAAGGGTTCCACACAGCGGCTACATGTTTCTGTCCCTCCGCTAGAGTCATGGGAGTGGTGAATTTTCCTGGTAAAACTTCTTGGGAGTCTGCACTGCAAGCCAGCTCGGTGAAATAATCTGTGTTAATGGAAACAACCTTGTTTATAGCACAGCCTCCCTATAGAATTGCATTGACACAACAGAGGGATGTGCCAACAGATAAGTGTAATGTTGAAGCACACCCTAAGCATGCATCAAAAGCCCTCCTATTCAACAGAAAAACATTCCTCTCTTTCTTTGTCCATCGTGTGATTACTTTTGAATGACACATCCAATCAACGCTGGAACATTTTCTGAAAATTTCAAATTGAAGAACAACGCCCTATTTTGGTGAAAATCAGTAAACTAGAAGAAGAGTAGGGGAGACGCGTAGTGCTCCTGGCAGCTGCTTGGCAGACCCGGCAGCTCTGAGCAACTCTGTAATTTTCCTGGCAGTTATTAGCATTTCATTATAACTACCTCCATCTCAGTTCCAGTTCAAGTATGTTGACGCCCTGAATAATTTATTTCCTACAGAAGAAAAAAAAAATTACAAAAAATGGGAGAAAGCTGGAATCCTGCTTCCATGCTGGAATCAGTCTTTGAGAGAAAGGAAATCGGTGGCATGAAATTAGAGTTGCTGGAGAGGATTACAAGAGGTCCCCGACCTAGAAAGGGATGAGAGCAGAGTACATGGGGAATTTGCAGGTAACAAGCAGGTGGTGCCATGTAATGAACTTGGACATCCTGAAGCAACAAGGGCATGTCTGCTGGAAACGTCAGTCGCCTGAGCGGGTCTGATTTATTCAGTATTTCAGCAATTCAGTGAAAGGTGTGGGATAGATATATAACGAAATAGTGCCAATCTAGCGGTATGCACGTCTTGTTTGTTCATATAACTTGAGTAGTTCTGAATCCTTTAAAAGCTAGACAAAATAGATATAGTTCAACCTGAAGACTGGGAAAGTGTACACAAGATTGTGTAGCATTTGGCCAGAAGAGAAAAGAGGACAGGACTTCAGGGAAGTCCTCAGGGGATGTATCTACCTGCACAGGACTGCGTTTTGATAAAAGACTGTCGGTGCGTTTCTAGCCTCAGTGCTGTTGCTGCTCTGGGTGACTTACTACCTGATGCAACAGAAACGGGATCAATGAAGCGCAGAATGTCATAAGAAATGAGGAGAGTCGAGAAAAGGTAGAGGTTGTTTAAGTGAATATCGCACTACCTGGGGCTGCAGTCATGGGGAAAAACCAGGAAATTAGACATTTCAACGTATTTTTTAAAAGCCTGTATAACCATATTAGTTCCTTTCTACCTGTTTTGATCATTAACTTAAACCAACCTTTTCTTCTCGTCACCATTTTGGAAAGACCCCTGTACTGATGTTGGTGTTTGACAGCTGTTGTGCTTCTAATATCAGAACTTGAGTCTCCTGCTGTCTGTACATCAGGCAGCCCAGTGCAGTCATGTGAGCAGAGGGGTTTGGAGCTTGGTTGGCTCAGGTTGTTTTCAGGACGTGAGAGAATGTGAGGTTACCGACGAAGAGGGTTGGGAGACAACCTGCGAGGAACATCTTTTTCCACTGCTCAAAAGTTTCCAATTCTCCAAACTTCTCCGTCACTTTGTCTGATAGTTAATATGGATACATTAGTGGGTTAACTCACTGGGCAAACGGCTCCCCATGCCTCTCCTGCTCTGATTCTGCCTGTCCGGCTCTGATGTCTCCAAGTGCAACGTCATTGGTGCGGGCAGTTGGTCCCTCAGTCTATCCACGGGGGAGAAGTCTTTCCTATTTTGTGATTTTTTATAGCCCACTGAAGCGCCCTGTAGACAGTACGAGATGGACAGCACAAAAGAGTTGGTGATCCTAAATAAGCAATACTGAGATATTTTAGAAACCCTTGTGAAGGAAATAAGAATTATTGGGGCTTCTTCCTCCTCTCTGTTCTAGGTGCTAAAATTTGGAGTAGTTAATTTGTAATGTTTCTTGGTGGCACCTTTCTCTCTTTTTACTACAAATTATTACTTATAGCAAATTACACTGTATATTATATTTATTATATGTATGTATATGCATGTATATGGATTATAATATATAAAATATATTAAAAAGATATTAAGATTTGCCCCTCTGTTTTACAGGGAATTTCCTGAGCTTGTGACTAAACTGACTAAAATTATGTATCTTCTCATATTTTTCAGGCATCTAAAAACTACATCAACAAAAGCAAGCTATGTAAGTTAGTCTGTTTCACTATGAGAATTACATAGCTTATTAGTGATGTCAGGTATCTAATTATTAAATCATATATAGCCATCAAAAAGTGGGAAACAAAAACTGTCATGTCACTTTTATTACTATGGGGTTATTTTCAGGTTCACCAAAATGCAAACGGGTTTGAAATTTGGAAAAAATAAACCCAAATAACATCTTTTTTTTTAAATCTGCACATAGGTTTTCGTTGTAATCTGCGTGTTAGGTACATTCCAGATTTAAAGGGGCGAATGATTGTCTGCTCTAAGTTTTGTTTGTTCTTGTATTACCTACAATTTGAAAAAGCCTTTAGCTGTAGTCCTGAAGTAGTATTTTTTTCAAGTGTAAAGAAAAATAGGCTGAATTGTGGAACCTTTAAAATGGAAAATAAGTGTTCAAAAGAAAAAAATAGTTAGAGGGTTTGTAATTATGCTTATGAGCTAGAATCTGTTGAAACAGTTACATTCACACTAAGTAAAACTGAAAAGTATTAATTTAGTGAATGAAGGTCACCACGTTCTGGAAGCAAGTAGCTTTTGATACATAAACCCAGCTCATTGCTGCTTCATCTGGCTTTGGGAAATCGCTTTTGCCAACACTTTCTAAACCCTTGTTAAGTTTAAATCCCTGCAGCAGCTTGGGGACCAAATGCTCAGGCACTGGGGAGCAAGGCACCTTTATGCAGATTCGGGTGCTGTTCGCCTCAGGGGCTTTACCGTCTTCCCCCAGCGTCTCCCCTGTCAGTGAATGCTTGCTCTGAGCCAGCAGGGTTAATGTCTGACGAACGGCCTCATCAGAAGGGTGGACTAACAACCAGCCTGACCAGAGTGAGCAGGGCTGGGTTGGAAAGGGTCTGCTCCAGAGAGCGACAGTGAACTCAAATGTAAGGATTTAACTGCAGTAACTGGTGTTTTAAAAGGTACTCTGTCCACGTAAGTTCTTTTTACATATGTTCAGATTGCTTTGGGAATTATTAGACCTCCACTATAGAGGCTATAGTGTGTCTCCAGAATCCCTGTGGTAATGAACATTTATTCACACTCTAGCATGAGTGACAGACAAGATGGGAAACCTGACTCGAACAGTGTGAGAAAGTGCAACCAACGCACTTTTGGTCTTCTGGGAGCATAATTTCTTATGATTTCCAATCATAAGAGTTACACGTGCCCATCCAAACAAGGAAAGCTAAAGCTTGAAAATGTTTTCCAAGTTTTTGTTGAACTGGTAGCAAAGGAGAACAATTACCTGTCTTGCAGTGGTGAAACCTTAAGGTATGTAGAGATATTTGACCTCTTCTGATATGCTTAAAGTGTTTATGTATCCTTTGGGTATAAAGACATATCTTTGTCTCCTACACCTAATTATGGAATAGATCTAAAAAAAGTCAGCCAAGAAGATACTATTTCTGGTTCCAGTACATGAAATGTATGTTTGACAATTTTTAAATGTATATGTAAAGAAACATGTGACTTATTACTGCCTCCGGGCATGAGGAGATTTATGCACTAAAAGTTTCACACAGGTTTTTGCTTGACTGTTGCTACACTGTTCATGTAAAAATACTAATGACATTTCTAATGACATGTATTTCTAATGACAACTTCTAGCATACATTCTTTTAAAATTGTCCCGCTTTTCAAGAGTTAAATGATCACTTTTCTCTGTTATTTATAGATTTATATTTACAAAACATTACAGTGTCTTTCTGTGGCATTGGTTGGCTCTTTAGAGGATGAAGATAGGAATGGCAACGCTCAGGAATGTTTTTGCTTGAGTCATGCTAAAATCAGTAATTGGCAAAATGAGTTCCTCGGTGAAGCTATAACACCCCGTGGTGCCCATTCTTTGGCTTGTCCAAAGAAGCATTCCAGAACCAGGAGCATATCTGCGGGAGCTGAAGTCTGTTCTAAAGTTTCTTCTTAATGTAAATAAAAATGTCCTTAGATTTGATTAGCACATTGTACAGCTGATATTAAGAAATACCAGACATGCTGAACAGTTGCAAGAACTGCAAAGCCAAGAAAACATGTGTCAGCTCCACAAAGCCACCTTTGCAACCTGACTGACAGCCACAGCTCCGTGCGAATAAAATCTTCATTATTTCAGCAGTGATGTCCTGCGTTTCTTGGACTTTATAGATATCTAAGCATGGGTCTGATACTGAAATCGGAGTGTATCAATTGAAATCATACTATGAAAGAGACAAAGGCCTAAAGAGAGAACATGTAAAACACATAATTGGGATACTTGGATCTTTTATGTAAGGGAGGCTTTTTGTCATTTCCAGAACCTTTGGCAATTTTTTAGTTGTTCATATTAGCATATAACTTACAGGCCTTAGGTAGACATACCATTTTCTCTCAAAAAATTTAGGGGTTAGTATTAAATGGTTTTCTGATGTATTTTGTCATGAGAGTAAGTAGCTGTTTCACATCGCTCCAAAAATAATGGATATAAAATCTCTGTAAGGATCCCACTTCCAAGGGAATGACTGCTCAGCATTCCCTCTGCCACTGAAAAACAAGATGTAGGGCCTGGGAAAAATATCTGCACACAGTAGGAGGTTTGGGAAGTGACAGTATGAAAAGATGGGCAACGAGTGACCATGCCCTGGCACCAAAAAGGAGACTTCACCACCGCTCAAAGCCGGAAGCCTAATGAAACGGTTGAATTTTAAACTGTGGAGAAGACAGAGCAGCTGAACACAACACAGAGGATGTGGAAGAGCCCTGGAAAAGGTGATTAAGAGATAGGTATACCATCTGTTCTTCAGGTTGCAGGTTTGAGACATTTTTGTTTTGGTTAGAAGTTTGGAAACACTGTGGATTTGTTTTGCTTTTAAGTAAGTGCTTCTTACTATCTAGGGAGCCATTATCAATTACTTGCTTTCCTGGGTTCTTTCTTTTTGTTCATGTAATTTTCTGTCCACATTTTAAATTCAGCATTGCTAACAACATTAAGCCAGGTATGGAATGAAAGTTAGAGAAAGTGGAAACTTCTCCTTTGGCTCCTGCGTTCAGTGAGTGGGTAGCATTGCATATCTTCTACGTAACACACTCACTAGCAATTGATTCCCACTGTACCGTATCCAACATGCATTGATGTGATGCACAACAGCTTCTTGCTATACTGCTTGTTCTGCTTTTTATATCGTCCAGCCACAATACAATGAGCAGTTATTTATGGACAGATAAATATCATTCATTACTCCAAAGAAGAGTAATTATACCACACAATTTACACTTTTTTGAAGTTTAATGCGAATCAGTGTTCTTGATTCTACTTCAAGTACATGATGTACAGCTATTATTTTCTCCATATAATCTGAAACCTGGAAGGATGGAAAGCGTGTTGACTTACCCCAGATTATTAATGGTAGCCAGAATTTGAGAGATTGTTTTATAAAGAACCCAAACGTTCACAGCATGATTTAAATTGGAGACTATTATAATGTTGTATGAGATACTGCAAAGAATTTTGTTAGTAATGGTTCTCACTCTTTTCTGAATCTTGCTCCATATTGGAAATTCTTAAGGTCTATGTAAGAAATAAAGACAATATTATTCACCCAATCTATTCGTAATTTACACCTGTGACACAGACTACAAACATAAAGTTTGCTGCAATTAGGACACCAAGTTTCTGGTAAGTTGTCCAAGCTTTACATAGATATCTCATGCCTAAGAACAAATATGTACAAGTCTATGAGATGAAAAGAACTCCCAAGAATGAATTCTTGATTTTCATTTCAAAGGCTGAGACCACTTGAATCACCTGGTTTACAGCAACGGAGCTCATACCCTTACATCTAGATGTTTTGTCATCATCACCTTTATTGTGTTTTCAAACAAACACATGACATTTCTAGGAATGCAAATAAGGCCTAACAATTTAGGGTACGGAAAAGATGTTCTATTTCCAATAGTACATAGCTGCTGATTCTATTTCTGGTCACAAATTACTGGGGAAAACTGAACCATTTTAGGCTATTTTCATACCTCTGCTTTCTTTCATATTTCACGGAGTTTCTTCTTCAACAAGGAACAAATCTGTGTGAAAACAGAGAAATAGTTGCATTTGATAGAAGAGAGTAGTTACTTCTTTCAAACATACAAATTTGACACTGGGAAAGGATGAATACTTATTTTAGTGAAGCTGAACTAAATAATTATCAAAGCAACCTAAATTTTACTAATGGAACACTTTTGAAAACTGGTCAGCTGCTATTAATTAGCAAAGACAACGTTCATGTTCTCATCATCTCATGTCTAAGGTAGCACAGCATCCTTTTCTAAAGCCCTTGACAGTTGCAAATCTCCACCGTTTCTTTTCTCCACAAAGTACCAGCCTCCCCTTTGCATCCTTCCATTAAGTTGGCTGAGTTTATCACAGTAGATACAAAGGATTTAATTTTCAGTGCTTTGCATTGCTTTCAAGCACATCACCCTTAACTCTCCCTCCTTTAATCTTGCAGCAGATCCATACTCTCTTATGTTCGGGCAGTGATGCAAATCACCACCCTGACACCAAGTTTTTCACCCTGTGTATGTTATCACCCAAGCAGTTTTTCATACGTGGAGACAACATGTTTTAAACACCTACAAAGACCATCGCTACACTCTGTCATCTCCTTTCTTAAAAATCACTGTCACCAGGCTGTCTACCAAAATGACAACAGCTAGGAGCAAGGGAACTGATACCCTCCCTGTCTGGTAGATCACTGTCATACGATTATGTCCTTCGGCTCTCCATCCGTCAGTCATCTCCATGTTACCTGTTACCTTAGGATGTAATTAGGTGCAACAGTTTGTCCTGTGACAAAGCTGATGTACAAAACACATGCCAACTGTTACATCTGGGGGAAAGCATAAAGCCAGGTGACACCTTTATGCTGTATATTTTTCAGGCAGGGTCCATGTTTTTGTTCTGGGTTTGTACAGTGTCTTGTAAAATATTACTTTAATTCCTGACTGCAGCTTTTAGCACTGCTGCAAAGCAAATGATTTTGATAGGAAAATCCTTTCAATGAGATCCAATCCGTTTGGACTGGTGTCATGCAAATCCAGTTTGCATTACTTGGATGGCCTTTGAAACTGCTTGAGTTAAAAGCGATGGGCATTGGCTCATGAAGAATTGTATGGCTTCTAATCTCTTCCAGCTCAAGGGCTTCCCAGTAGCAGACTATGTGAACTGGCAAGGGGACTAAAAGCCTTCCTGTTCGCTGCAGTTGTCAGAATTGTACACTAGATAAAGAGAGGGATGTAGTGACCGCAGAGAAATACAGCCAAAAGAAATGTGGTGTGTAAATATGATTGGGAAATTAGGTGAACCCGAGTCTCAGTAAAGCAAGAGTTTAAACCAAAACATCCTAGAAACTTCAGGAAGCTGGGAGCACCTCCAGTAGATCTGTCTTTGTCCAAATGCAACAAGAAATGAAGCACTTCTTTCCAGACACTAAGACAAAAAAAAAAAAAAAAAAAAAAAAAAAAAGAATGGACAGCAGATGTGTCATTTTTCCCAGCTAAGCAAGCTTCTGATCAACTGTTTCACTCTCACTTTACAAAGAAAGAACAGAATAGTACAATCCCCCTTAATGGGGTTGTAGCAGATACGCAGACCCTGTTCATCTTGCGTTCTAGGGCTGGGCTACCTTTTGTGCTCTTTCATGGATGGTTAGCACTAAAACCACTAAAAAATTACCATCTCCAACTGAGTGGGAACCCAGGGCCATATCACAGTAGTCCTTTGCTTCTGAATCAGTGGCCAATCCGTTCTAAGAAGACAAAAATAAAACAGAATAAATATTGTTATTATTCTACATATCCTGGTAGTATTGTTTCAATCTGCCGGCTCTACGGTCTGTGAGACAGTGCACTGGTTCACATTGTAAAGGCTCCTTTCAGAACCTGGAAAGTTAGAACATATATTATTTTAATGAAAGCATAGATTGTGGAGGCTACAACAAAATCCACAGGAAGATCCTAAATCCTCCAACACTTTGGATTTTTCAACAGCCTGGATTTGGATTGACCCTAATAATGTGTATACTTAGCGCTTAGAATCACATGTAAAAGGTCCATAGAAAATACAATTTACCAGCTGTGCAAGTATTTTTCTAATGACTCAGACTCTCTGCTTTTTTGTTATTGTATAAAAATGTGATGCTTTTAAACTGAGCGGCATAAATTACATTGTTGCTTCTCTGCTGTAATATAATGTAACCTTTTCCCTTGGTTATACACTTTAAAAGGGTGATAGAGAGAGTTCTGTGTATCCACTGTACCTCCTGGGTTTTGGTTGTTCTGTCACCAGTTAGAGTGGTTTTCAGGCACTTTTGCTATCATTTACATCCTAATCACCAAAGATAAAATCCTTCTATTAACTATTTGTATCATGAGAAGCATGAGATACCTCTGCTTTTGGACATCTTTCTCTGGTTGAAGGGATACCTTCAATTCTTATGTGCTTCATTGCTAAGGCAAAACCAGAGTCGCTGTCACAAAACACACTTTTCGTGGGCTGATGCCATAACAGAATTTACCTTACATGGTAATTTACATGTCTCCTATGGGAGGAAACTTGGTCAAAAACCCGGTGTCTGAGGCGGTGTCTCTGCAGGGAAGAATGTGGATTAATAAATAATTTGTTTCCAAGCGTGGAAGATAGCAATCTCAGTTTCCCACCATTAAAAGCCTCGCTGAGATAAATAGGATCAGGACACGACTGAGCCCTGCATGTAGTAATTCTGGGCAGAACTGAGTCAAAAGTAGTGCATTGCAAAATCACTAAGCATTATTTTTTTCGAGGTTTTGGCACAAAGATTGCACCATGCCATCAATCGTTAAAAGGTATGTGCAAAATATAGCGAGTGTCCCAAATGCAAGGAAAGCAAAAGATTCCTCTTCATGATATGTTCTTTACAGAGACAGAATGAAGATATAATAAATGCCAACATTAAACTGGAAGATGCATGGTGTTGCTTTCTGTGCAGGACACATATGACCCATGACTTAGTCAGTGTCCTGATAGTTATGAAGCAACCTCCCCGTTAGCAGGACTTTCGTGCAAGTGAATCAGTTTGCAGAAGGGCTTTAGGATTTTATTTTATGCTCACTTACATGTATGGCTGAAGTATCAGCAGCAGGTTTGACTGTGGCTTCACAGTTATCCAACACAAAGAACACAATCCTAAGGGCTAAGGACTATCAAGCTGATACAATGTGTATTTCAAGAGGCAATTTAATGTAATGTTAGAAGAAACTCTAAATTATTTTTCCTTATAAAATAATTGCAAGAGTTTCAAATGAAACATTAAAAAAAAGTGAATGTAGTTCTTATATTAGTGAAATAAATATATAGGGTTTGTTTTTCAAGAAAGCATTACAAAAAGATTAATAGCTAATGCAAAAATGTAAGTGTATAAACATGATTTTGAAACTAGAAGCAAAGTTCGCTTAGCCTCTGTTTGTTTATTGGTAAAATATTTTCCATTATCCTAGAAAATTGCATTTATAAAATGTTATTTCCTTAGATATAGCAATGCAAAAGCGTTTATATTCTTTTAATTGCTTGCCCTTCTATTTAACTTAAGTGCCATGTACATGCTTGGAAACCCAGCTTTCAATAGCAGCAGAGTATGTACATAATTAGTAATGGGGCCTTCAATCATTCTCCCTCTCATGTTCCACTGTTTTCCCGTATTCCAGCACAGTTATGTGCCCTTTAAGCTATTTTTATCAAGTGTGACAACTTTGAACTTGTTCCAAGACCATATTGCCTTCGATGTGACCTTCTGGTGTGGAAGTTAAATGTTCTCTGAAAATCTTGCATTTAACATGTACTTCTCTATATTTACTCTTAATGTAATATCTTCAAAGAATACCTAAAAGTCAGTGAAACATGAACTTTTTCTCTAACAGCCTTAGAGCCTGATCCTTTATACATGACTTCAGTAGGATTTACACATGTGTAAGGGCTGTGGACCATGTGTGCAAATATGGACACATGTTGTATCATATTAAGGTTCAATAATAGGGCTGGCCAGGAAACAAGGATTCTGTTTCGTGAAAAATTCTGAGGTTTTGGCATTTGGTTTCATTCTGATGCAGGGTGAAATGAAGACTTTTCAGCATGTTTTGAAAGGAAGACTGTCCAGGAAGGCGACAGACAGACAGACACACACACCACTGGGGCTGTTACCTGTCGTGGTGAGTCCCCATTTCAGACACTGCTTCAAATCTGACAGTGGTGATTTAAACCTGGATGCATCCTGAGTGAGATGAATTTCCTCGTTATGTGGTGTCCACAAGCATGTGGAGCCCTTCCCCCTCATTTTGACTGAAATGCCATTCTGATGTTGAGGTGAGCAACTCCGGTCCTCTCCCAGCAAGGCAGGCAGCACTGTTTGCTAAGCGTTTTGCTTGTGGAGCATCATCTAGCTGTGAGGTATATTGAATGCCAGGGGATCCACGTGGCGTATTATACAAGAAGGCAGGTGACAGGCGATGGTGCTGTACTCTGCTACCTTGCAGGGCTCTCTAAACCTATGCCCAGTGCTGCCTGAACAGCCACAATCTACTCAGCAGACACTCACAAAGCAGAGTTTGGGGACCAGTGATGTAAGCAAAAGGCCTGGGTGTGACAGTTTTGTATCTCAGCTTTTTATAATGTGCCACAGGACTTCCTGTCACTGGAGCTGTGTGTGTGTTGTATCTGCAAAGCAGTTGTCCAAGATGTACGTCTATAAAATGTCAGATTTTCTCTAGTTTGCAAGGAATTGTGTATCCAAGGGAGCAAAGTTTATGTTTGATGTCTTTGGTTAGGAAAGAAATGCTGAATGAGTATGAACCCCATCAGCTCCGCTTTATTTTCTCTCCAGTGAAAGTTAACATTATTTGATTTGTTCCTTCAAAACAATACCATGTTGATACAAGGACTTTGAGATACATATGCGTTTGAGCCATATCTGTATCACTGCAATAGCAACATCAGCACATTTTTTCAAGTGTACTTTGAGCATTTTTTGTCCTAAAAATAACGATATAACAACATGCTAACATTTTCTGCAGTGATGTCGTAGATAATGATAGTAAAGCAATTCTCACAGAAGTTACATTTCCATGTGGATTATAGTATAAAAATTAATTTTCCCAGGCTAGATATAAGCTTTAGCAAACATAGCTGATAATTAATAACAATTTAATTTAACTTAATATAGATATGAATATTTATTTCATGCAATAAAAACTCAAAAGAAATCACAACAACCTTGAGTGAAATTCTTATGGACAAATGGAATATAGTTTTGCCTGTGGTTTGAAAAGGCTCTGGAAATATTAGTGGATGCCTCTTTCGCTCAGCTGTTTTATTGTCCGCAAGCACTGAACTGTGATAATGATAGGAAACAGTTAATACCTGCAAAGAAAGATTTCTAAAAGAGGAAATAGCAATTGACTGATACTGCTTATTTTAAATTTGAACAGGTAGAAAATTGATTAACAGAACCAGAATCTAAGTTTTCTCTGAGTTTGTTTCCAAGGCAATTGTCTAAATTTAGTCTCTATGTTTGAAAAAATCCGCTCACAGACTATATTTATAATAAAAAATGTTTGCTTTCTTCATCATTCGTTGCTAGCATGGCCCAAGACAAGTTTCTGGTACATTTTGCCTAAGGGCCAAAGTAATAATTTCAGTCTGAATGTAAAATACTATTCAGCAATCTGTCCTAGATTTTGACATAAGAATTGGCCAAGTAGAATTTTCTTCTGTTCTTTTTTATTAAAACAGTATTTCAAAGGGTAATTTAAAAAAAAAAAAAAAAAAAGGCAGGGAATTGGAGCTGCTTTTTTCAAAGATCAGATGATGGTAAGTTTAATGTTTATGTGGTAGCACCAAAGAGGCATGACCTAGTACCGCAGAGGCAGCTTAGCAGATGATATGAAGTGTAAATGCTGAAGATCTGCTTCAGCGTGTCTGGTAAGTATTATAAGTATGGATTATTCCCACTTTGTACATGTGGAAGCAAATCAGGAAGATCATAACTAGATTTAGACCAGGTCTCGGTGTCAGAGACAGGATTAGAATTCAGCTGATTGCTATCATGTCTAGTTCATTAACTCAAACTGCGAGGCATGTTACTAGATACCTGGTGCTCTTGCGGCTGGTGGTCACACCAGTGGCCACCCAGCCCTAACGACCGTAGCTCTGCAGCATTTTTCGGCTCTCTGAACTGATCTGCTGTGGGTACTTGCTCACATGGCTAAGCTGTAACTGGCCACAGCCGAAGCCAAGAATTAACTCTGCTCACAGACAGTCTCAGATTGAGCTGTTGTGCCAAGGATGTGTTTTCACACTGCATTTCCCCACTGTCTACACTGTCTAAAGTGAACCGGCAAGACTACCTGCAATAATGCCCAGCTGATCATGTCTCAGATCTCCCCAAAATCAAGCTTTGGTTGCCTTCTGTTCCAGATCTCAGCTGGGAATGGCTGTGTGAGGGAGCATGAGCGACTTGCCCTTGTAAGGAAGAAAACAGTGGCACTAATACACACTCATGTCAGTGAAACAATAGAAATAATAACGTTTTAACAAACAAATCCATCAATGGACTTCATGGACTGTAAAACCTCTTGTCTGAAAGACAGAAGGCATCAATCTTCATGTGCTATTGGCCCACCGAGGGTGGTATGAGCAGCAGGTACCTCACGGTCGAATAAAAATCAAGAAGAACGTTTTAAAACTCTTTCTTTTAAAAAGTTAGAGGAACCAAATTTATCTTCATTTTGCTCTTGGTGTGTAGAGGCAAATGCCAACCAGAAGAGGGAGCGCATGTCAACTGGAAGTCTATTCCCAGAGCTCTACTGACTCAACTAACGATTCTGCTGACGAATACAGCCATGTTGGCTAAATAAATAAAGGAGATAAATCTGGGCTTGCCTTCTGGAAAAGGGCAAAGCTGATCAGAAGGGAACTGACACTTGCGTACTCCACTGAATTGCCTTTGCAGAATTATTTCCACGTTCAAGAGTGGATGGATCTGAGACAAAAATGTGTGTCACTCACGCTTCCACGTCCATCAACTCAGCCCTTGAGAGCAACAGGAGGCTCCGTGCTGTGCCTCTCCTACTTACAGCTCACACTGTATCACTCATGTATGTAGTGCGAATCATTTCTTCCTGTCAAGAGGCCGTGACTATTAATAGCTTTTCTTCTGTTCTCTCTTCCTTCTTTTGTCCTCTTTTTGTGACCCTTTTTACAGTAGGTTTTGCTTTTCCTTATTTCTCCTGCTCCTCTGTTCTCCAGCTGCCCTTCTACCCTCACTCCTCAGGTACCGTCATACAAGGCAGGTGGGAAGCAGTGGAGGTCTGGCTGCCTGTGACACCCTTGCTGCTCTCAGGTGGCTCGCCCTGCTCGCTGAGCAAGTACCAAGTGGCTCCAGCCGCAGCTGGGTCTGTTGGCAGGAGCGCTGGGCATGGGGTGACGTGAGGTTTCCCTGCCACATGGGACTCTGCCATCTTTTCCTGCTCCCTCTGACACTGGACCACCGCTCCAAGTAGTTACCTTGGCATCGAGGCTGCACAGCTATGACCATGGGGTGTCTCAGCGGGGTTGCGTGTGGGTAATTGGGAAGCACTGATTGCTCCAAGAGGGACTTATATTTTATGTAGTTCCCTTATTTTCTTTCCCCATGGCTTCTTACGCTCTTTCTCTGTCCTCACTGACCCTTATTTTTCATTCTTCCTCTCTGTTGCCTTCCTTACCCTCCACTCCCTATTTTCTATTATTATTTTTATTCTTGTTTCCATTAGCTGCATACACGCCCTCCCCCTCCCCGCCTCCCACCCCCCAGCCCCCACCCCCATTTTGCTTCTTTTGCTTTCCTCTTCTTTGGTCTTGCCCCTGCCTCTTTGCCCCTAATCCCATCTCCAAAGTGATATCTCACATCTTCATCCTACCAGAAAATGGTCCTCCTTACAAACTCACCTCTGCTTTTCTTTCTCCTGCTGCTTATACCACTTAATACATCTTTCCCCTCTTGTAGGAAATAGGCTCTGATTAAGGTTGCAAACCTTTTTTTTTTTAATGGCTAGAATTAAACAAGAGTTTGAGGAATATTAATTCAACAATTTGTTCTCTTGTTAATGTTTAATATATTTGCTTCTCCTTAAATAGTCACTGAATTACAACATATTTTCAGTCTCAACAGCATTCAATAAACACATATAAACAATAAATATAAAATTGTTAAAATTAAACTGCAAAGCTTTTTTTCATTTGTAATTTCCCTGATCATATGTGTAAGGTTTATCTCTGCACATAGAAACTAAGAAGCTAGGTAGAAGTATTCCAGATTTTTAAAAATCTCCTGTAATGTGCATTTTTGCAAATAATTACTTCAAATATTTATTTTTTAAAATTACAAATTTTTATTTTTGATTCATTATGGAACCAAAACCAGAAGGCTTTTTTCCTTTCTATATTATTAAGACCAACAGAAGTGACAGTTTTATTTGCATTCTATAATGAGACAAGAGACCATTAGGCTTTACGTAGTATAGAGTAACTAGTATCATTCTTTTCCTCCTTTTTTTTCTTTCTGAGCCACTGAGCCCTTGATCTTTTTAAACAACGCTAGGTCAAGTCAGCTATCTAAGGAACAGTTTGCTAGAGAAAACAAAAAAGCAATGGTGTCTGACAGTCTTCAAATGCACTTTGTACCTTGTTGTTTTAGTGTCAGCTATTGACAGATCTAGTTGGGGAAATTTCTGGTCCTATCAGCAACAACAACTCAATCTTCTATAGCACTTTTCACATCAGAGCACATTACAAATAGCATTATCATCCCTGTGTTGATAGCACAGGAGGTTGGTGTAGGGATAACTGACAGGTTATAGGTAAAGGAAACATCTGACTGGAAGAAATAAAATTCCAGCAGAAAATAAATACAAAATTATGTCTTTCAATGGCATATCCCCACCCCCCCACCCCCCACCCCCAAAAATATGTTACACGAAGAACTTTTTAAATCTTGCTGAAATTCACCATCCTTTGATCTGACTTTAGATATAGTTGCAAAAATAGTGAAATTAGGGTAACTTTTACCGACAGAGTTTTGGATTAGTCAGGTATTTTCTTTCCTTTTTTCCTCCTTTTTTCCTTTTTATTTTCCAAAGTACAAGTTTGGTCTCTGAGGAAACATTCCCTCTCTACCACACAAGTGGTAAATAAAATCTACAAATAAATTCTGCTATTTCCCCAAACGTATAGGATACAAAAAAATGTATTCATTAGTGTGAGATATAAAAATGTAGACTCACACTTCTGAAATCTACGGCTGTTCCTTTCACACTTGTGCCAAAGGCAAACAAACATAATTCTCCCTGGCAGCTGGACGACATTCCAAACAGCCACCACATTAATTCACTCACCTCCATCAGCCTCCGCCTGCAACCTGCACAGCTTGCTGCCAGGAAGCCTGGCAATAAATTCCAACTCTAAATACCAAACAAGGTAGAAAATACCGTACAATGCATCATTCCAAGGGACAAAATGGACTTGCTTGATAGGGCTACCAAGGAAGGGGCTTTTCTACCGCCTTTTGGAGTTTCCCTTATTGCACTTGTGGAAGTCCACAGTTGTCACAGCAAATGTAGATTTGCACTGGCAGTTGAAGCCTGAATTTTTTGCTAAAAATTAGGGTCGTGTTGTTAGTGAAGTCTGTAGCTGGATGTTTGATTTAAACTAAGATTATGTATGTTGATCATTTGCAAACCAATGATAACAACTGGTGTGATTGTAAGGGATTAAGCCAAGAATTTCTGTGCATTCAACTGCTTCTGTAGAAGGTTGTTGTGGGCACCACCCTGCAGCTCTGCAGCATCTCTTAGTGCAGGGCTTCTTATTTTCTCTCCAACAAAATGTATGTGAAAATAGAGGCAAGTACCAAATAATACGACCACCTATGGTTATAGGATATGTTTATTTACTTTATATATATATATATATGTGCTCCTATATATGCACTTTTATATGTACGTGTGTATGTATGTACACAAAAGCATTCCACTTTTCTCTCAGACTTTGTTTTTCTTTTAGTTTCAACATGAAAGCCAAGAAATAAAAGTAATTCTGTTCTTGGAGGAAACAGAGTGCACTTCTTGCCCAACAGCAACTGCAAACAAAATGGCCACTGTCTCAGGAGACAGATGAGTTCTCATCGAGTTAAAGGTACAATATGCAAGAAAGGCATCACAAATCCGAAGATTTCCAAATACAGGCTACTTTGTAGCTTTTTTCTATTCACCTTTTCCAGGAAAGTTGTGTATTCAATGAACGTAGTATGTTAATTTTGGTTTTCCTGCAACGAGTTTCAGCAGTTCAGCCTGGAAGAACACCTGGCAATCTAAAAGTTTTCCAACTTTTTGGGTTCTTATGAGTATGAAGATCTGGGCTGGAAAACTCAAGGGAACAGCTGTCGAAAAAGGTTACGACTGGTTTGGCTTAAGGTTGCACTCACATAGGAGAAAGTCGGACGTTCTGTACATTCGGGCCCCAGCCAAAAGTAAGTGGAGCAAATGGGATAGTAAAGAAATAAAATCATTCTCAGAAGTGTAACAGGCACTTTGAATCTGAGAAAAGCTTCACTCTGTGTTTTGAGTGTAGTTGCTGACAATAATTTCATGCAAACTGCTTCCACCCATGTTAGTTTTACTAACTTTGTGTTAGTTCACTGCCTTTAGGGATGGCAAAAAAAAAATCTCCCTCTGTTTGATTAGTCTTCTATCTTGACTTTATCTTTTTAGAGTTTTGCAAAGCTGATAAAAATACAGAAGTTCACACAGAACAATTTATTTGGATTCCAGCCAAACCCTTGATAAAATTGTGTGTCATGAGCTTCTGTATCAGCAAGAGTAGCTCATTTTTGAACTATAAGATAAGTAGTTCTTTAAAATATATTTTACACCTTGGAGAAGTGTTAGAGTACGGAAAACCTTATACCCCATAGATCTATAAATTTTTCATGTTCTCGTTGAGCGAACACCTACTCCGCATGACACCAATGACTTATTTTCAGTGCTTCTTTTTGTGTGGATATAGGGATCGTTCATATGACCTCCACTTTTCTTATTCTTTTTGAAGTTGCACTAGGATCTCCACCTGTAGGCTCTTTATTATGTCGAGTGGCTGTACTTTCCTCAGATTTAGAGCTACAATGAGCTTTCTGATAGATATTGAATTCAACCCCTGTTTATTCCTCGTTCCAAATGCCAATTGCAATACATTTCCTGCCACTGGATGCTTGCCTGGGACAGGTTTTTGCACTGTAGGGTACAAACTGTACAAATGTTTCCCTTTTTTTCTTTCTTTTTTTTTTTAACAACATAGTTGCAAATTTTCCCTGCATAAGTTAGTTTGGTCCACTCTCCACTAAGACTGTTGCTTTCCAGTTATATGCATTTATGATTATGATTTTCTTAATCTTGGAATCATTCATACTGTTTTATGGACTTCCTAAAATATCAGCGTAGGGTAAGGACCTATAGGGTCAACAGGTCCTGCTATAATGGCTAACTAGACAAGGACTAAGTGCTGCAGTCCTTTCACATTTAAAACTCCTGTTGACCTCGACGAACTATAGGGAGATGATAGTCGGTTTTAGCTGTCTTCACCTCAAAAAGGGTATTCACTGGGCAAAGAGGACTGGAGACAAAATTGCTTCCCTTTAGGAATGGCTAGGAGAAGTATACCTTAATTTGCACTTGCAAGTCTTCCAGTGCTTCAGGGATTTTTCATACCACCTGCTGAGCTTTAAGTGGCTTTACTTTCAGGATATTTTAAAGCTTATTTATTTTTTTAAGAGATGACACTGTTCTGTTGCATTTTTGCTCTACGTTCTTAGTGGAGATTTACAGTCTGAACTCCAGAATAAGAGCTGCTTTTGGTCTGGGGGATGGTGCTGTTCAGTTTTGAAAAGTCAAGATTTTATCTTGAGTTTCAATATTTGCTTCTTCCTTTATAACTGCCATTCTTGGATGTGAATGAACCCATGACCGTTTTAAGCTTCTTTTTCTTTAAATGTGTTTCTACCCCTCACATTTGTAACATCTGAAAACACAAACACAAATTTGATAAAAGGTTAGAAGTTTAAAAATTCCATCTTATTTTTTCTGGAACTTAAGATTTTTAAGCCAGTCTCATTATTTTTGACACTTGTAGGATGCCAGTTTTAGGGTTATCAAAACTGTATGTTTCAACATGAGTTTGAAACCAAGGGATTTAACAGAGGCTTACAGAACAGCTGGAAAAAAAATTAATAAAAAGAAAAAAGCAAACAGACCTTTTTTTAAGGTGTTTGTAATTCAGTTATTTTTTAACGGGGACAAAATAAAGATCCTTGTTTTTCATTTTTGATGACCTTCATATTATATTTGCTGAGTTTACAGGTCAAAAATCTGTTTTGTTCCAGCTGTCAACTTGCAGCTTCCACCTGAGATTTGAAAGTAAAAAATAATAATTCTGCCTCATAGGTCATTGGTGGTAACAAAGATTCTGCAATAAGAAATTAGCTGACAATTTTGTTGATGATGTGCAGAACAGAATAGAAGCCAGCTCACCCTCCCAGGACTCCGTGGCTCTGCGGTGCTAACAATAGTAAAAACAGGCTTTTGGTCACAAAAGTAAGCAGCTCTAATTCCAAGGTACGCAGGGAACAGCTCTGTTGAGTAAGAGTGTGTTCCTTAACACAGCAACTTGGCTGCCCGTAACTCTGCTTGAAGCTGCCAGCGCTCAGCGCCGGGGTGGCGATGGGTTCCAGCCGCGGGCAGCTGGCTCTGCCTGCCTGCAGAGGTGCACCGCCGGAGCGGGCATCGCCAGGCTGGCCTCTTCACCATGGAGGGAAACGGAAAAAGACAGCTACCAGGTTTTGGGTGGTATGGTCTTCCAAAAGGAAATGCCAGCAGAGACACGATGTGCTCTACTAAGTGGGAATTAGGCACCGGAGCAAACAGGGCTTAATTCCCCAGGGTGGCTGCGTGACGGCAGGGATTATCTCTCATGAACGAGAGGTGGTATTTTTCTTTCTTCTCGTCCCTAATAAAGAAATTACACTTTAAGAAAGATGTGTTCCTCCGCCCAGGATTATTTTTCCTAAATGATCTTAACATAAAACTTCATCTTTATCAAGGAATCTTCTGGGATTTTAAAACAGTTGTGGCTCTGTCTCTTGCTCCTCCCCACAGGAGAGGGAGAACAAGGCATGAACCGGGACTACGAGTCTAAGTTTGTTCACAGGCTGTTCCTTGAGAAGAGCGACTACATGCATGAGCGGCTTGCAACCCCTTACAAGGTTAAAATCTTGCCTGTGGCAAGGATTAGTTTAGTGAAAATGCATAAATAACATGGGTTTGTCTGCAGTGATACATTCAGGTGTCTGACTCAGTATTATTACCAAGAATAATTAACTCAGCAACGGAGAAAACACACACGTACACAAATGAGGTGCTGATATTCAGGAGATAAATTTCATTTATCATGAACTGTCTCACCTGCCTCCTGCTCTGTATGCCATCGAAGCCTTGGAGACTAATGTGAAGCAGCCTGAAATATATTACATACATACCAAATAACCAAAAATACAAATTGCCAGATAAAGGCTTCCTTTCCTCTTCAGAGGTGGTACAAGCACAGGCCTTGGATAAAGTGGTATTTAGTGCTGCATTCAATGAGTGAAACAGTGCAGGAGAGGGAGAGCTCTAGAGATAGCAGAGCCCCAAATCATGGCATTGTGAAACATGAAGCTGCTATTTTGGGGCCATTTTAGATGATTTTTAAATCATAAAATGATGTCTACTAGGTTGTCTAATCTGACTCATGCAAAACCAGGAGCCTGAATTTAGAATACAGTGAAAATATATTCAGAATAAAATAATACTTAACATTCAGGTGCAGCTCTTCAGGACTATATTGTTACCCCCAGCATTTTGAAACTGTTTTCATTAGCAAAACCAGTAAAAAAATCACAGATGTCTGTCACTGAAAGAACCAAACTTTATCCAATTTGTTTCTTCCCACAAAAGCAGACAGCCATATCATTCCTTTTGGACATTGGCCAAATCCTTTTGGATAATCAGATAGAGATGCCTTGGAGTTGTGAACAGTTGTATTTCTGCTGTGAACCTACAGTAGCTCTGTTTTATTTTTTTCTGCTGTGAACCTCGTTTGAGGAATGCCTGCTCTGTGGATTTTATCTTCTCCTTCCTGGTAGGATTCTAAATACAGTTCCATTCTGTGCTGGCTTGCAATGCAATGAAGCTGTGTGAAGTGACATTACTGGCTGCAGGAGGATCGCTGGAGAGACAAATATCTGCTGAACAAAGTAGGCTGAAGCAGGAGGAGACATCCTCATTGCACCCAGTAAGAAGAGACAGCGCTGGGGTACAGCACTTCTTATCAAATAGGGTGACAAAGAGGAAAGGAAAACCTTCGCTTCACTTCTGAAAATATTTATGGAAGGGAATAAAAAGACTAACTCTAGTGGATGGGCATCTCCTGCTACGGAGCTACAGCCCAGTGTCAGACAACACTCTTTCGATGTCAAATCACAACACTGGGAATTTCACGCTAGTAAAGCTACAGAATTTGTCCCATTAAAAATTATTAGATTATCCTTCAGTTTTCAATCAGCTTTTCCAAGCCAAATTCTTTTTCTTGTTTACATTCATGTAAATCCATAGAGGAAGTAAGATGAAATCATTCGTCCCTAGGTTACGCTGTTGTAAAATTTTGGTTTTCTACATTCCATGACTCAGCTTTTAGGGACTTGGTTTGTTATCATTTTAGCAAACATTCTGAATCCCAGGAAGGTTCATCACCTGGCAGTCTTTTTCTTCTAAAGGAGTTTAATACTGAAAAGGAATCAAAACCACTTAGGAGGTTTTACTTGAGACTACAAATTTTGTGGAGACACAAGTTTTGCCAAGTGGTTAGCTGGAGGCCAAATTCCACAAATCCTAAAATCGTGTGAGTATGCCTTTCTACTTGAAAAAGACTCCCAGTTTGAAGGACTGCTCATGTGAACAGGGATCTGCGGGATTTGGCCTTTTCTGGCAAGGCTGAAATCATGACTTTGCTGTGCGTAGTTAACCTGCATTTTGTTTAAAGGGATCCCATCAGGAAAGTGGAAACAGATCTTTTTTTAACCAAGTTCTTACAGCTGAATTTTAAAATGCTGCCCTTGTCAGAGGTTAAACTGCTCCCTGCCCTGCTCTTATAAGCATTTTAAATTATCACCATTAAATACTGTAAATAGGAAATACAAGGAATGAAGGTACAATCTAAGCACAAGAAAATGTAAAACAAAAGGGCAATTTCATTGTCCTTATTAAAACGCATGAAAAGTCCATCCATCTGCTTGTGTTTAACCAATAAAAAGTATGGTTTCACACCAAAAGAACAATTTATTCTGTGAATTAAACCATTTAGAAGCCCTCATTAACAATGTTGAGCGCTTACACACACAAGCAATGTCCATAGCTGTAGGCACATGATTAAGCACTTACTAATGCAGATTATGCTGCAAAACTGGGGTAAAAAGTATATAGAATCACTGAACATGGTTCTGGTTAGAAATGAATCCAAGAAAAGCCCAAAGCGCTACAGTAAAATAGACGGGGGTTTGTATACATAGCAGTAGCCTTTGAGAAACTAAGCCCAGTTTCTAATTTCCATAGCATCCCTTTCTGTCTTGTTGGACAGGATTAAAAAACTTGCAGCTTATACCTATCTCTATTGCTTACTTTCTCAGAGGTCTTGACTTGTCTTCTGCGTGGAGAGAGTTGGAACCTTTTCCTGTGAGGGTGTAGCTAGAAATGTTTATATACACATCACTAAATCTATTGTGCCTCCTGTCCACCCTCTCTCAATGTCAATATGCTCTACATAACATCATCAGTAATGCAGCGGTGTAATTAGCTACAGAGATCTAACTGTGTGTTAATAAAAGGCCTAAGGAAAACAAAACTTTATCTTCCAGCAGGAGTGCCTGTCTAAACATTTATTTCCAACCTCCCAGGCTTTACTTAAAAATATAGTGCATGAATTCCCTAACAATACCTATAAATAAATGGACACTGACTTCAGTCAATTTTACCTTTTAAAAATTACTCAGTAGCTTATTATTCTGCTTTTCTTCTACTCACTTTATGGTTTCGACTTTTCTCTACTTTCCCTACAATTTCCTTTAGTTTCTTCCCACCACTCCAGATTTCTTGTACAAATTTTGTTGTATTTTCATTTCCCTACTAATCTTCTCCTTTTAAATTCTATTTTTACTCTCTTTTCAGGCATGTCACTTCATTTCCTCTACCTAGCAAGTTCTTCTGATGCTATATCCTGCTTTTCTTTTGTTCCACTTTTTGTAGGCTCTCTCCTGACTGCCCCTGCTGTGTTTTATTCACCTCCACGTCCCTGGCTCTCTACTCCCCTTTCCTAGCTGGTGCTCCCCTTCACTGAACCCTTTATGTTTATATCCCACTGTACTTGGAAATCCCAACTGAATGGTATGGAAATATCACAGGCAAACCCAGGAGGAAAGCTGCTCTTACCATGTTTCCTGCAACAGGTGTGAAGAGAACCAACTGCATGAGGAATGGCAAAGAATTTTCCTTAACGTTCCCTTTAAAGTCTGTTAAACTTTGAAGTGAAGGGAATCTTTTTTGGTAAGTCAGCAGGGCAGTTTGAACACCAGTCAGTAACAGTGATGCATGGGTACAGCTAGAAAAAAATACTTTTTGAGGGGGCTTGTCAGGGCAATGAAGAAAAATTTTCATAGAATCACAGCATGGTTTGGGTTGGAAGGGACCTTAAAGACCATCCAGTTCCAAACCCCCCTGCCATGGGCAGGGACACCCTCCACTAGACCAGGTTACTCAAAGCCTCATCCAGCCTGGCCTTGAACAATTCCAGCGATGGAGCATCCACAGCTTCTCTGGGCAACCTGTGCCAGGGCCTCACCACCCTCTCCAGGAAGAATTTCATCCAGATATCCAATCTAAATCTCCCCACTTTCAGTTTAAACCCATTACCCCTTGTCCTGTCACTACAGGCCCTTGTAAAAAGTCCCCCTTCAGCTTTCTTGTAGACCCTTCAGGCACTGGAAGGTGCTATAAGGTCTCCCCAGAGCCTTCTCTTCTCCAGGCTGAACAAGCCCAACTTTCTCAGCCTTAAATGTTGTTCCAATTAAAAAAAAAAAGACTAAATCATGAGAGAGGTAGCAAGCAACTGGGGCTGACTGTAAGCACTTTTCTGTCTCTGCAGCACAACTTAGAACAGAAGAGCAATAACCCCCAAACACAAAGTCCTCACCCTAGAAAACTCCAACTTACCAAAAGCAATTTTAAGAATTGGCTCTATGTTCTTTGTATTTCTCCAGTGTCTTCACACTGTTTCTCCCTTTTAAACTTTCTTATCTCTTTTAAGATGTTTCGTCTTACAATACGCAGCAGTTGGTTTCCCCTGCTTTCCTCCTCTGCCTTTTGTGTGCTGTCCCTCCCTGTCTCTCTCGATCACTCCTATTGCTCTTTCTCCTTCTTGTGTTCCTCAGTCTGGCTCTTCGTGCGCTCTCTTTGTATTAATCTTTAAACCCAGATGTTTCATCGTACTTTCAACACCATAGAGGTCTTCTACGCTAGCTTCTTCCCACGCTACAAATTATGTATTTATGCTGTGCTGGCATAGGCACAGAGACTGCCTCTCTCTCCTTCTTTCACTTGCACGCGCTCCCGTTTTCCCCTATGCACACACATTGCACCAGTACTACAAAACTACAACAAATATGTGGATACGTGAAGATTTCCCCAATATGTGTTTGTACATGCAGGCTGCACAGATCTATTCAAACCCTGCTTACAGGCTCTGTGCCAGACCCAGTTTATGTGGGAATTGTAATACAACCTCCTACTGAAACACATGTTCAGCCCCTCTTCAGCACATGTACCCCGCTTTCTTCGAGCCTTTTTTTTCACATGTGCACAGAACCTCCCTCTCATGTCTTTTCTCCCTTCCTGATTGATACGTCCTCAGGTGACTTAAATAAAGAGGTTCAGGTTTTGAGTGATATCAGCTAGACCAAAAGTAGTTGTGTGCGTTCTGGGGGACAGGATTGCTCCTCGGGTTTCAAAAAACTCTCCTGGTCTTCTCAGGAGAGGATTTTTTAAGGTTTTTATTCCTGAAAGTAGTAAGGACCATCTTTGTTTTGAAAAGCAGGATTTTTGGTAGCAGCTCGCTAGGCAACTGCCCTGGACCAGTATCCTTATTTGATCCCAAGAGAAAGCTCATTTGACTTTTCAGAGGACAGTGCTTATAGCATGCTTTTGTCACTTGGGTTTAGGCTTTTGTGCTTGCCCCCAACTACGTCAGACAAGAAACTAAAAACTAAGAGAAACGCAGTTTCCTGACAGAAGTGAGGTTTTTCAAAACAGTGCAAGGACACCGTAACTATCGATTCTTATGGGACTAATGAGTGAGGTGTAAATGGTACAATGCCACCAACCCCTCTCAGGGCTGGCTAAGCGGCACAGAAAGGCTCACACACCCCACAAAGAGTCTGATTTCATCAGGACTTGGGGAGAAACATTTTACAACTTTTCTCCAGGTAATCTCCCCTCCTCCTGCCCACCCAGCTCAGGACAATATGGAGATGTGACTTCCAGCCTTTGTGCTGGAACAGTTTCTTGCAGTCTACCTAATGCACTGAAGGTGGGCAGAGCACTCTCAGCAGCGCAGCTACATTTCCAACCTGCATCGCGTGAGAGAGGCAGACCAGCACTCGCAGAGACGGTTCAGACCGGCTGGGCCCTCAGTCCACTTGACTGGTGAGCCACAGCCTCCGCATGTGGCACACACCAGACACTCTGTGACGATACGGAGGAAGCGTTTCAACATGCGCTTTGCCAACAGCCCTTCACAATTGCGACTCTTGGTCTCTGCAACATTCCCCTTGGCACCATCCTTTCAGCCCCCATGAGACTTTCCCATGTTGGTCACTGTTGCACTTAAAAGCAGAATCTTGACTGAAGTTTATCGGACCTGTCTGTAGCCCTGTGTTTTCTCTGTTCAGTGCCTCTACCACCCAAAAACCCCATGTGAATCAATCCACGCGTGCTGCCTTCAGCCCTCAAACTGTTCTCAGGCTCTACACTCAACCTAACACCCATCCAGTTTACTCCTCAGCTTCACTGGGAGATTTCTACAAGGGAAAAAGGACTATTCAGCTCTTCGCAATGAATTTACACATCCTGGGGTGTGTGTGTTTGGTGTGCCCCAGGGTTTTGGTTCCTCAGATCAAAACTGGGTGTCTGGTTAAAACACAAGGCAGCTCTTTTCATGACGGGGTGCCTAAGTTTCTTTCTGATGGGAATGGAGGTACAATTGAACTGAGCAAGAAAGTGATATGTAGTGAGAGCCCACCTTAATAGGGCATTCCTATGCAGATATGTTGCTTGCTTAATTTCAGGAACTCCAAAATGTTTCCAGGCCCACCAGTTTAGAGGTTACCTCAGCTTATCGACCAGCTGGAGTGAGTCCAGAGGAGGCCACGAAGATGCTCTGAGGGCTGGAGCCCCTCTGCTATGGGGACAGGCTGAGAGAGTTGGGCTTGTTCAGCCTGGAGAAGAGAAGGCTCCAGGGAGACCTTATAGCACCTTCCAGTGCCTGAAGGGGCTACAAGGAAGCTGGGGGGGACTTTTTACAAGGGCCTGTAGTGACAGGACAAGGGGTAATGGGATTAAATTGAAAGTGGGGAGATTTAGATTGGATATCTGGATGAATTTCTTCCTGGAGGGGGTGGTGAGGCACTGGCACAGGTTGCCCAGAGAAGCTGTGGCTGCCCCATCCCTGGCAGTGTTCAAGGCCAGGCTGGATGAGGCTTGGAGCCACTTGGTCTAGTGGAGGGTGTCCCTGCCCATGGCAGGGGCGTTGAACTAGATGATCTTTCAGGTCCCTTCCAACCTGAACCATTCTATGATTCATCACGCCAGCCAGGGAAGCTGTCAATGCCCGTCAGCAAGCAATGTTGAAAGACTGGCACCGTACTTGTGCCCCAGGAACATCAGAGTGTTTTCTGTTTTACAAATAAAGCAGGAGTAAGAAGTAGGACAGATTTGGACAGCAGCTCTGAACCACAGTGCTTGTCTTACAGCCACCTATAGCCAGTTTTTGGTAGCAATTGGACTAAACCATCCATTAAAAGTTTGTATCATTTCAGAATGAAATACCAGCCACCTAGTTATTATTTGCATAAAATAATATCACATCCTTTTTACAGTCACCTAATTTCTCTTATGGTAAGCAGTTTCCAGACTGAATCACCTGTATGCCACTTATGCCACAGAACAGACTGTCTCTTGTCCAGTGGGTTTTGCTGGGGGCTTGATACTGCTTTGGTTGAAAACCTGCATAATAATGGCTTCCTCCTGTAATATATGTGTGAAAAGCAGGTCCACACAATGTTCCTGAAGTCTGAACTGAGCAAAAGCCCCACAAAAGCATTGTTTAGTCTCATGCATTAAATAATGTCCAGGAGCCTAGGACATGTCTACGCTGCTGATGAAGAAACTTCTGCCTGAACCGGCGTGGGTTGATAAGCGGCAGAAATGTGCCTGAACGAACAAGTTCTGCCTTACGCCATCCTGCTGCCAGACCCTGTCTAGCTCATTTGCACAGCACTGATCTGTGCCATGCCAGCTTGCTGACGTGGATCACTGCGAGCTGAGGGATCACTGCTGGGCTCAACGTGGAGGCAATGCTAACGAGTATCTGACTCCCAGGGAGTGGTGGTGGGCAGGAGGAGGAGTTGCAGAAGAGGGAAGGAAGGCTGGCTGCTGTCTAATTTTTTTCATTGCATTCTCATTTTATATTCCCATCATCTCATTTACATATATTTTTATTACTTATGTTTATGCTTTTGTCTCCTTTCCCTTATTAGATTATGACAAATATCTGTTGATATTTCTTCCAAGGCTCTTGAAGGTGTGGGAAACCCTTGGTGCAGCTACTGGAGAAAGATGTTATAGGAAAAAAACAACTTCAGTACAATGCTGGCATCAGGGAAGATATCTCACACGCTTAAATGTAATGACTATCGCCAATAGGCAAGCACATAATATGATGCCATTGAAACAGAATTGAGGCATTGCACTGGAGACAGAAATATTCCATAGTTTTTGTGTCAAGGTCGCTCTTCCCAGCAGAATAAAAACATGCACTGGGAAGAGTGCCTGGCAATACAGTTGCGTGTGTATGTTTAAGGGCAGAAAGTCATAAACAACTTTTAACAAAAGCTTCTGACACTGCAAAACTAGGCTACTTCTGTATATACAGAATTAATTTTTAGCCAGAGCAGTCCTGCCGCTTGAAAACAGAGAAAATGAGCAAGAAGAGCTCTGACAGATAGGAAATCCAGCTATATACCATTTTTAACCAGGGATTAAAAAAAGGTGACCCTCTGCCCAATGTATGTACAAAGTGGATAGTTTTCCTTTTTTTTTTTTTTTATTCTTATGCAGCTGGTTTCAAGTCAGGGATTTGGAAAATATCTGAAGACAAACTTTGCAAGACCAAGATTTACAAGGGCTTGTGTCTAGCTTTCTGATAGGATAGCCAGACATCAGGGAAAAACTTGTTTGCCTCTCAAGAATATTGGAGCTATCAAGATGAATTGGGCATAGAAGATAGTGTATGTAAGGGCAGCTGGAGAACTGAAAATAGAAACCCTTGAGAATGAAGCAGAGCCATTTTGGAAGAGAATTCTGTATCTGGAGAGCCAGAGGCACAGCAAACTGGCCAAACTATATCAAGGATATCCAGGAACCTGGTGAGCAGATGCGAGACATGCAGGGAAATGTGGTCCAAAGAGCAGAAGAGACTGTGAAAAACTGCAGCATCCCTAGCAGGCCTTGAGCATAGGAGGAATGGACCTTTTGAGAAAATTCACTGCACAAAGTTAGAGTTTTGAGCTAGAAGTTACTCACAGAGTAAGTATTCATACATCTCTTGCAAATGCAAATGCAAAGTTAAAATGCTGTTGCAGTTGAGTGCAAACTTAGTCCATATTAGTGTTTTCATACTGCATGTTATGAATTGAGACTGTTTCCCAACTATGAGATGGTAACTTAACCCAGGAGTGTGTTAACATGAGTGGTTGCAATCACCTGAACACAGTATGAGGCTGTAACTCTGCAAAAAGCAAAGAAAATACGAAATCACCTATTCCTGAGTAAAGAAATACATGTACCAAGAGCATCTTAAGGTTACACACAATGTCGTCCGCGTATTTCTGCATCCGTAGTCCCAGCATCCCTGTCACTGGTGATGGTGAGAGGATGAGGAAGGACGGTATGAGGAGATGAGAACTCGCTACCATCAAAATCCCGACTGCCTTCTAAACAGGACACCTTGTTGTAACTGGGGATCTCACCAGAACAAACTGTGAACTTGATAAAAATCAGGGCATTGGAGTAGATTCTTGTTGCTATAATACAGCAATGGTCGAGCATGTGTTTCTCTGAGACATTATTACAACAGCAGGATGTTGGCATTGCTATGAAGGACAGTAAAACATAACTCCACTGAGGTATGATCAGCACTACATTGAGAAACTACAGTCACCAGTAGGACTGAGTATGAGACAGCCTTTTGGCACTATTAGGAGATAAACACTCATTAAACTCCTACGGGATATACCCAAGACCCTGTGCTACAGCACAGCGTGGAGCAACACCCCTCCAAACCCCAAGGAATTACCTTAGATCTCACACACAGTTAAGGAAAGAGAAAGAGAGACATGAGTGTGTTAAAGTATGTATGGTGCTGATGGCTTGAAGACTTCAAGGGTGTGTAAGAGAATGCTAAGCACATAAATTGGCCATGGTATTTACACTTAATTTTGATATCTCAAATAAATGCAGTAAATGGGACATTAGTATAAATATATTCCTTGTGGGGACGTTGTCACAGAGTAATTTATGATATAAAACATGTCCATCCTTAGCTTGTACTGTTGGCTGATATCAATAAAGTCTAAAAACTGAAGGCCCATCTATGCTGCCGCAGTAAACATGATGCCAGTATCAGTAGCGATACCTACATCAGCTTAAATCTAAATACTTCATGCAGCATCTGCAACTATGCACAAGAACAAGGTTTCGAACAAACTTTATTAATGAAGTGTCTGGTTTATGTAGGTGCCTGTGCAAGTCACAAATTACTGATGTCATTGTCTGGAGCGGTGTGAGGATGCTTACTCATTCTCCAGAAGGAAGCGCAGAGTGACTTTGAGGATGCACTTAGAGAAGACAGCATGCAAGGCTGAAGGAATACTGCCAGGCTATTGAATTGTCTTGACTCTCTACCCTTGCTTAAAAACTGAATGATCCCAGGCTTTCGCTGTCATGTAGATTTGGAGAAATCTGCCTTCAGTCAGCCTTTTGCTGCCCCATGTGCTCTTTCCTTTCAGTCTCCTGGGACCGTTGGTGCTCAGGGACTGAATGCCAGAGGATAGCCCTCCTCCTGACCCAGCTCTGCTGGACTGTGGAAAGGTGAGGAGCAAGTTCTGCTGTGGGTGGAGCGACCGTTTTCCCTCTGCTCTTCCCTTCACCAGTTGATTTGCTCTTCAGTGGAGCACCTGGAGATCAACACTTCTGCTCCACGAAGCACTGAAGTTTTCAGTCACACACAGAACCACATACATAGACAGAAGAGAGTCAGACAGTGAGGCGAATTCTTTCCTGCACCCATGTCCAGCCTGGATATAATTTGGTCTTGCATGAGGAAGATAAAATCTCTCCTGGTATATGTTTTTTTTAATTCTAAGTGACTCATAACATTTAAATATTTGTCTTAACCTCTCAGTATCGAAGCTCAGTACCCTGCTGAATGTAACCTCTCAATGGGCTCTACAGCCAAGGCATCCAGGAGCATGTACAAAGTGTGAGGCGGATGACGTGACTGCCACACTTAGCATTGGTAGGACTCGTGATGGACTGCAGTCCATCCCTGATGTTTACAATCCATAGAGGACGCTAATACATTACACAGTCTGTGGAGAAGAGCCATGGGACTCATTAAAGAATCCAAAAACATGTTTTAGAGTTTAATCTGTTGTTTTAAGAAAGAAGAGGCTAAGAGATGAGATGATCACAGACCATAAGTATCTATGGCAGGGATAGGATTTTGATAAATGAGAGTTAGTCTAGCAGACAAAGGCATAATATGATTTAATTGCTGGAAGCTGAATCAAGGCAAATTCAAAATAAAAATAAGGCACAAAAATGTAAAGGCAAGAATAGTTGTTCCTTGAAACAATTCACTAAGGGTTGCTGTGGGCTCTCCATCACTGGAAATATTTTAATTGAGATTGGCTGCTTCTCTAAACTTTGTGCTCCAGTTCAAACAGGAATTAATTCAGGGAAGTCCCACGGCTTGTATTATAAAAGACGCCAAGTCAGATGACCACAGTGGTCCCTTCTGACTTTATAATTTATGAGCTCTGATATAACCAGACCCCAGCACAATATAGCCATAGGCAAAACCACTTCCTATTCATCACAGATTATTCTGAGAAATGTTAACATCTTCTCATTATTTCATCAGGATAAATC